>OY992521.1:30304501-31689155 GCA_963921215.1 Scoparia ambigualis | reverse complement strand
TTTTTTTTTGCCCAGGGAATGCTTGATGCATACCCGGGCCCAGAAGGGACCCGGGTTATGTGGGACTCGCCCGTCCGCCTTTCCACCTCCCACCAACTATACGGGGACGCCATTGTCCCCAGTCGGCTGCCTTGGCTACTACCCCAAGGCCAGGAGGGGTGAGACGGAGGGGGATACCCACTAAACCCTGGAGGACATCTACCGAATCAGGTGAGGCCACGGTGCCTGTCCCTGGGGAATTAAACCGCGGGGCTCACCCGGCTGCCCGTGTGGCTGCGCGCGCCGACCCGGGGGCCGGCGCGCGCAGTCACACGGGCGCAACGCGACGACGCGACAACAAGGAACCTCGGAGGGAGGACACCACTAAAGGCTACGCAGCCCAGAAGGGGCCACGCAACCTAGCGCCCCTTGGGCACAACATAGGGGGTGGGGGGGTAGAGTCCCACACCCGCATACGACCTATCTCAGCATGCACGCGCGCACGCATCGGCGACACGTTTACACTGCAAACCCTATATAGAATACATCCTAACTCATCTTTTTTTTTTCCCGACATGTTTTTCAAATTTTTTCTATAAAAACCTAATCTAAAATATACAACTTAAAACTATGAACCTAACAACTAGTATGTACACAATGTACACCGCTAAATACTTCCCATCCACTTAAAACCTACAATATACAAGGCCCCTGTGCAGAAACAGACGGCCCACGACCCCAATTTACACAATTATATATACAACTGTACACTAATATTTTCCCTTCTTTTCCAGATCGCGCCAGGAGCAGCCAGGAGCCGCCCAGCACCGACTGCGCCCCCGACGGACCAGGTAAATATCCTACCCTATTTACAATCATTCCCCTTTTTCCCCTTTTCAGATGGCCACACCAGGATGAGACCCAGTTGCGCACTCCATGGGCTCAGCGTCTTGAGACCGACCTCCATGCTGACTCCGCCATGTGGGGGATACGCCCCTGACCGTGGGGGGGCGACAAACCCAGGACCCCATTATGTGGTCACTGCCCCTGTTATGCGTACCGCAGACGTGGCACGTCGGCTTCTCCGCGGTGCATTCCCCAATCCTGTGGCCCTCCTTGCCACACCTGTAGCAAAGGCCACTCCTGTCCTCTTTTCCAGGACACCCCATCCTAGTGTGCCCGAGGCACATGCACACGTAACATCTGGTGGGGGCCGGCTCCATGGCCGCCACTTGGAGCGAGGAGTACCCCACCACCAGATGTCCTTCTTCTGCAAGGGCCTTCGCCGCCGCGATGGGGCACCTCACCACCACCGAGCCAGATCCCCATTCCCCCATCCGTACGGGCCTTGCTGCGACCGAGCTCGTCGGTATTCCCATCTTTTCGGCCACAGCCGCCACTACGCCCTCACCCGTCATGCTCTCGTTGAGGCCGGTCACCCTCAGGTCAGCCATTCTGACCGGCCTGGCTATGACCACCTCCTCCTTCAATGCCTCCGCCAATTTGGCCGCGAGGGCATCCGCCTTAGGACCGCTGGACATTCCTTCGACCTCAAACATTCGGCCCCCCGAGGCCGTGTGTCTTACTCTGACCGTCTCAAGCCCGACGCTCGCCAGCGGCACCTCGCTGTAGGCCTTATTTAAGACCATGGCGTAGGTGACGCCCCTGGCGACAGCTTCGGGCTTGAGACACAACGTGATTGCAGCCGATCTCGGGACTGCTAGCCGATACTTCTCGGTTGAGACAGGGGGGGTCAGACCAGTGCGCGCTACCTCGCCACTGGGAGGCCCCTGCTGTGCTACCCGAACCACTGGTGCAACACTCTCCTCTTTCCTCATAGTTTTCCTCCTCTTCGTCGCCCCCACCTCGACCCAGTCGTTCGCCGGGACCGACGCAGCAGCGGCGAGCGACGGCGACACATCGCGAGGACGAGGACCCGCCGGACCCCGACCACGGCCAGGACCAACCGGAACCACCTCCGGACTCAGGTGAGTCACTCTTGGGCGGGGCAGGGGGGGGAAATCCCCACCTCCCCGTCTATCCTCGTCTGACCTCAACGAGGGGCGCGAGCCCTCCTCGCGCGGTAGGCAAGCCTTGATACCCTCCAGCTTCTCCTCCAACATCTGACCCAGCACCTGTGTCATCCCACTCATCATCTCCCTCTCCATCTCTCCCAACACTCCCCTGAGGTCCTCCCTCGTGAGAGCAGGTGCCATAACAGGCCCCATCTCCGACCCCGGCAACGGGGGAAGGGGGGGAGGCCTCTCCTGGATTTGCTCCAGCTCCCCCTTCAACGCCAGGTTCTCCTCCGAGAGCCGGCTCACCTCCGTGTGGGCTCGCTCCAGCTGCCCCCTCCCCATTGCGTTCTCCTTCGAGAGCCGGCCCACCTCCGCCTGGACTAGTTCCAACTGCCCCTTCAGCGCCGCGTTCTCATCCGAGAGACAGCCCACCTTCGCCCGGACTTGCTCCAACATTAGGTTCGCCTCATCCTCGTCGGCGTCGACCTTCGTCTCCAGCGCCTCCAACATGTAGATCATCCCCTCCACGAAAAACTTCCCCACTTCCTCGCACAAATCCTTCTGCAGTCCACCGTCCTCCTCCACTTTCTCACACAGCGTCCAAATCCTGCCGCGCATACCCTCGATCAGGTCCTTTTTCCCTCGCGCAAGCGCCTTATTCAACCCCAGACAATTAACCCCGTCTCCCCTCTCCCTCATGGCATAATCAAACCATTCGGTGAGGGTTTTCGTGTCCGACACCTCCACCCTGGCTTCCGGCTTCCCATGTCCGGGACCACCATCTTTTCCCAACGCCGTCGCCTTTGCCTTCGGCTTTCCACGTCCGCGGCCAGTACCGCCTCCCCTTGCTCCCTTTCCCCCCATAGCCGACACTGTCCCGCGCCAACCGTGTCGTGGGATACACAAGAGTATGCACAAATGTGCACTTAACCTACTACTATTTAAATATACAACTAAAACTATTTACCCTAAACTTAACTCTAGAAATGTACAGAAATGTACACCAGAATCAACCCCCAGAATTGACCTCCCGACCTCAACCCAAAGTCCGACCCCCACCCCACCGGGAAGAAGTGAAGTGCAAATCAGACCCGAGAAGAAGTCATCGGTAACCCCATACAAATTCTGAGAAAACGGTCAAGGGTGATCGCCTTCTCAGAAATTTGCAGTAGAAATTTTGTTTGAAAAATTCCCCAAAATTCGAAAAAACCCCCAAAACAAAAAACAACAAAAGAACCTGAAGGGTTATGGGCCCACCTACCCGGACACCCCGGAACCTCCTGCGAGGCGCCAAAAATGCCCGAATGGCGACCAAACTAAAAAACAACCAAAATTTTGGGGCCAATTATATCGACGACGCAATAATGTCGTCTGGATATAAATGACCCGAAGTACGAAAACCCAAAAAACAAAACGAAGTAATTCCCCAAAAAACCAAGAGATGCCCCCAAAAGACACCTCCGGAATTTACACTATTTGTCAGTATTTTTATTGTCGCCCTGATTTTTCCCTTCTATTTTTAAAATCACTTTTTGCGGGAGCGATTTTTTGCCAACTTTGTGCGCGGGTACCCTCTATGACTGGCCAGAAGGCACTCAACCTAACCTAACCTAACCTAACCTAACCTAACCTAACCTAACCTAACCTAACCTAACCTAACCTAACCTAACCTAACCTAACCTAACCTAACCTAACCTAACCTAACCTAACCTAACCTAACCTAACCAAGTAAAAAATGTATTAGTTTTAAGAATTTATGTATATAAAAAATAATAAAAGAGAGAAAAAAAAGAGAGATATAAAAAAAAGAAAAGAAAAGAAAAGAGAAAAGAAAGAAAAGAAAATAGAGTCGAGCTCTTCAAGCTCTTGTTTCAATAAAAAAAGCCCAAAAGTCCCAAAAAACAAAGTACAAAACAGAAAACCAAAAACCTGCCAAAAAGCGGGAGCAGCCAGCTTAAAAAAAAAAAAAAAAAAAAAAAAAAAAACCTAACCTAACCTAACCTAACCTAACCTAACCTAACCTAACCTAACCTAACCTAACCTAACCTAACCTAACCTAACCTAACCTAACCTAACCTAACCTAACCTAACCTAACCTAACCTAACCTAACCTAACCTAACCTAACCTAACCTAACCTAACCTAACCTAACCTAACCTAACCTAACCTAACCTAACCTAACCTAACCTAACCTAACCTAACCTTTTTTTTTTTTTTTTTTTTTTTTTTTTTTTTTTTTTTATTGCCCAGAGGAATGCGTTACCGCATACCAAGGGCCCTGAAGGGGCCCCGGGTTATGTGGGGCTCGCCCGTCCGCCTTTCCACCTCCCACCGACTATATGGGAACGCCATTGTCCCCAGTCGGCTGCCAAGAGCTAAGCTCAAGGCTGGAAGGGGCGAAACGGAGGGGAATACCCACTAAACCCCTGGGGGACCAAACTCCGAATACAGGTGAGCCGCGGGGCCTGTCCCTGAGGGAATTGAACCGCGGGATTCACCCGGCGCCCGTGTGACTGCACGCACCAGCCATAGGCAGAGCCAAGGCTGGCGCGCTCAGTCACACGGGCACAGCGCGTCGCGACATCTAGGAACCTCAGAAGGAGGACACCTCAATAAACCACACAGCCCGCGGGGACCATGTTGCCTAACGCCCAAGGGGGCACGACTTTGAGTGGGGATGGGCGTGACGGGAAGCACTCCCACATCCGACCACTGACCAACCATCAACAACACAATTACACAATTACACAATTGCGAATATATTTACACAGCAGCCCATCTATGTACAAGACAATATATGGTATTTACAACGATACAAAACAACAACAATACAACAACAATACAAAACAATATACAACAATTTACAACAATATACACCTATGCTAATTTTTAGTGTTTTTATTTTTATACTTTTTTTGTTTTCTCGTTTTTTATGTTTTTTATAAAATGATAAAATAAACCCTATGCTAATATAAACAACAACTTGATTGGTGAACATCGACGATAATTAACAAGACTAATAGCTACAAGACTTATAAACTAGACTTATAACTACAACTACAACTAGGATGTACACAAATGTACAAAACCAACGTAGAGGGTCAACACCAACTTACACAAAGCCGCATAATTGACCCATTTAGCCCAACCAACTTATATTCTTTTGCAGATCAACGCCAGGATGGAGCCCGACGCCGACTGCACCCACAACGACCCAGGTAAGGATCCTATTTACAATATTTACATCTACTAATCTATTTTCTTCTTTTTACAGGTACTGCACCAGGATGGAACCCAGCACAGTCTACACCCAGGACAACCAGGTAAGTCAGGTTACGGCGGAAGGAGATCAGCGTCTCTCCTCCGTCTTCTTCCCCCTCTCGGTCTTCTACAAGGAGCAGCATTAGCCGCCTCCTCGCGGGCTCGCTCAGCCTCCTCTTTTAGGCCCATGACCACGCTGGCGAACTCCGCGACCGCTCTCCACTGTCTCTCACCCTCTAGCATAGCGGAAACGACGTCCGGAAGAGCAAGACTACCTCTCCCGCCCAATTCCAACTCGAGCGTGCGCCGTTGTGAGGCAAAACCACTGCACACCTCCAATGTGTGCTGCGCCGAGTCCTCAGCGTGCCCGCACTCGTGGCACACAGGCGTCTCTTCTCTGCCAATCCTGTGCAGATACTTACCGAAGCAACCGTGCCCGGTAAGTATCTGCGACAGGTGGTAGGAGAGGCCTCCAAACTCCCTATCAATCCATTCCCGAAGGAGTGGTCGAATAGCCTCCACAGTCCTGACTCCCCATTCAGGGGACTCCAGCTGTTCCTCCCAGAGGTATACAGCCATCTCGTAGGCGTCTCCCCTGGCCCTCTGTACCTCCTCAAACGCCGGACGCTCTCCGTCAGCGCGCCTCTCCGTGCGGAACTCGAAGACCTCGGTGAGTACCTTGGCCTCGAGTTCCCACGGGACCAAGCCCGCTAGGGCGGTGGCCGCCGCAAAAGAGACCGACCGATATCCCCGTATTATCCTCACCGCAGCCACCTTCTGCGGCCTGCGGATAAGGGCCACATTCTTGCGCGAGAGCGCGTCCGACCAAACGGGAGCCCCATAAAGGACCATGCTGCGAAGAACGCCGGCATACAGCCGACGGCAGCCGACCCTGGGACCCCCGACGTTTGGCAACAAGCGCGCCAGTGCCATAGCGGCCTTCATCACCTTAGGGACCAGCTCCACAAAGTGCGGGGTAAACGTCCACCTACTATCTAGGGTCAGACCCAGGTACCTCATCTGGTACTGAACCCTGACATTTACCCCGTCCACACACACGTATGCCCCTCTTGTGGGCTTTCCACCAGGGGGGTAGAATATCATGGCCTCGGTTTTGCCCAAGGCCACCTCCATTCCCAACAGCCGTATTCTCGATACGGTCAGAGTGGCAGCAATGGATGCAAGCCGCACCACGTCCCGGTAGTCATCGCTTCTCGCGATGACCAGGGTGTCGTCTGCATAACACAGGACACCCGTCCTGGGGAGGGAGACCCCCCTCAGGACCCAGTTATATCCCACGTTCCACAGGAGCGGTCCGAGGACCGACCCCTGTGGAACACCGCAAGCCATGCCACGAGCGCATATACGCTCCTCGCCGTCCTGCCTGTACAGGACACACCTGTCCCGCAGGTAGTCTTCAAGGACCCGCCTCAGATGCCAGGGAACCCTGTGGAATATCAGGGCCTGGTTGATACAGTTGAAGGGGAGGGAGTTGAAGGCATTCGCTATGTCCAGCGAGACAGCCAACACCCTCTCCCCCCTGCCAAAAGCCTCATCTGTGGCCCTTTTCAGGGCCAACACCGCATCAACGGTGGACCTGCCTCGACGGAACCCGTACTGAGTGTCCTCAATATTGGGCCCGTCGACGTCAAGGTGCTCGAGGACTCGGTTGGCAATCACCCGCTCAAATAATTTGCCAACCTCGTCGAGCAAGACGATCGGTCTATACCCCGATGGCTGGTCCGCAGGTCGTCCGTCCTTTTTGAGCAGGCACAACCTCCCCTGCTTCCAGATACCTGGAAATTTGCCCTGTCTAAGGCAGCTGTTCATAAGGCCCAATAGCCTCGGGCCGAGGTGGCCTAGGGCAATGGCCAACACCTTTGAATGGACCCCGTCAGGTCCCGGCGCCTTCTTCCTCAGTCGGAGACGGACCATGGCAGCCTCCAGCTCCTCAGCGGAGACCTGAGGGATGGACTCTACACTCCTTGTCTCCACAACCTCAGGCGGAACAAAGGGAGCCGCCGCGAACTCCCGAGTGGGGAACAAACTCTCTACTATACGGCCCAGGAGCTCCGGACGGAAGGACTCTGTGGGGGGCGCCGAGGAGCGGTATTTCCTCCTAATGGCGCGATACGGTCTCCCCCAGGGGTCCCGGTCCAACTCCGCCAGGAAATCGCCCCATGCGGCAGATTTGGCCCTCAGAATCTCCATCTGGAGTTCTTTCCTCGCCGTCCTGTACTCAGCCCATAACCTAGTTACCTCCTCCGGCGTATGACGTCTACGGCGGCAGTGCTGAAGGGCACGTCTGGACAAAATGCAGTCGGAGCGGAGGGCCGCAATCTCCTGCGACCACCAATAGACGGCCCGCTGCTGTGGACGGTCCCTGGCCCTGGGCATGCATGCATCCGAGATGCGCACTAGGCATCCCCTAAACCGCCTGGCCTGCGCGTCCACACTCATCGAGGGCGAGGGGTCCGGAGACCAGGTCTCCACCAACGCCGCCTCATCCGCCTTGTCCCTATCAAGGCAGGTCAGGGCCCACCTCCTAAACCGCTGAGTACGCACCCCCACCTCCGGACGGAGGTCAGCCAGGGGGGTGGGGGAGATACGAAGCCACACATACCGGTGGTCCGATAGAGACTCCTCCCCCTCCATTACCCTCCATTCCGAGACACGTGAAGCGATAGCGGGGGTGGCAAAGGAGAGGTCAACAATTGACTCTCCCTGCTGCCGCACACAGGTGCTGACACTTCCCGTATTGAGGAGGACCAGACCCGCCCCAATGGCAAACTCAACCAATGCCTCCCCCCTAGGGCAGGTCCGGGGGCAGCCCCACTCAGTGGCTTTGGCATTGAAGTCTCCCGCGAACACAATTTGCCGCGGGGACAGCCGTCTCAACACACCGTTAAGGCCATCGAGGAAGTCCTCGAACTCTCTGCGGGGTCGGTTGGGGGAGAAGTACACCCCCACCAGGGCCATTTCACCCCATTCGACGGCGACGAACCCCGGTCCCCTTTCCCTAAGGGAGATGGAGGTCGAGTTGTTGGCAGGCGTGGTTACCAGCACTAGCCCCGACGTGTCCGATATCCAGTTCGGCCCAGAAGGAACCGAATATGGTTCGGCCACAATTGCCACCCCAACCTGCCATTCCGTCATCTGCTGGATCAGCAGATTTTGCGCAGCGACGGAATGGTTCAGGTTCGCCTGGACTATCGTTAACGGGTGTGCTGGCATTAGGGTCCCGTTTGCGATACCTCCATGGGCTCATTACTCTGAGCTGGCACCTTGGACTGACTCCGCCATGAAGGGGGGGCACTCTTGACCGTGGGTGGGCGGCAGAACCTCGATCCCATAACGTGGTTGCTCCCCAATTTCAGCTCCTCGCAGATGTGGCATTTAGCCTTTTCCACGGTGCATTCCGCCGCTTTGTGGCCCTCCCCGCCGCACTTGTAGCATAGGGCACTCCTGTTCACCTTACTCGGACACAGGAACTGGGTGTGCCCTATGCCCAAGCATTTGAAACATCTCGTAGGGGTCGGCTCCAGGGCAATTATCTGGAGCGAAGAATACCCAACTACGAGACGGGCCCCCTCCACCAAGAGCTTTGCAGCCGGGATGGGACACTTCACCACCACCGACCTTGCTCCCCACTGAGTCACTCGGATGAACCCTGCTGAA
This sequence comes from Scoparia ambigualis, assembly GCA_963921215.1. Lineage (NCBI taxonomy): Eukaryota > Metazoa > Arthropoda > Insecta > Lepidoptera > Crambidae > Scoparia > Scoparia ambigualis. Next base: position 31,680,220 of record OY992521.1, on the reverse strand, counting down.
AGGGAGCTCTTGGGGATCCCGACCTTGTCGGCCATGGCCTCCACAACGTCCTCCCCAGAGATGGCCTCATTCAGGCCCACCACTTTTAATTCAGCCATCTTTACCGGCCTGGCAACATTCGCCTCCTCCTTCAGGACCTCCGCGAGCTTGGCTGCCAGTGCATCCGCTTTTGGACCATTGGTAGAGCCCGCAATTTCAATTTTGCGCCCTCCCGAGGCCATTTGCCCGATCTTAACCGCCTCGAGCCCGACACTCGACAGCGGACACTCGTTGATGGCTTTATGGATGACCATCGCATAAGTAACACCTCTGGCCTCAGCCTCAGGCTTGAGGCGCAGGGTTATGGCCGACGACCTCGGGACCGTCAACTTTACCGTCTTCTTCTCCGTCGAGACAGTGGGGTTCTGACCAGTGTGCGGTTTCACGCCATTGACGGGACCCTGCTGTGCCGGCTGGGCAGCTGACACCTTACTTTTCTTCTTCTTTGCAGAATTCTTCACCACCTTAACCCAGTTCGCCGGGGTCGACGCGGCGGCAGCGAGCGACGGCGACGGGACGCGACTAGGACGAGGACCCGGACCACGACTACGACCAGGACCAGCAGCAGCGCCAGGACCAGGGTAAGTACGCAAGGCGGGGAAGTTCCTCTCACCCAAGTCGATAGAGGCCTCCTCATACCCCAACGATCGCAGGAAAGAGTCCTCCGCATAAGAACCCTGATCATCCATCGCAATAGCGGCGGCCTCCCCCGCCTCCGCGGCGGAAGCAGCGGCGGCAGCAGCAGCAGCAGCGCCCTTGGCCGCCCTCACCTCATGCGCCAGCGGTGGCCTGTAACTCGGCTCCGGGGGGAGGCGGGCTCTGATCCCGTCTAGCTTGGCATCCAACATGTTTCCAACTACATGGATCAGCCTGCTCGTAACCTCCTCCTGGATTACCTCCACCATTTCCCCAAACATACCCCTAACTTCCTCCATCGAAGCAGGCACGGGGGGCAGACGTGAAGAGGACTTGGCCTTGCCACCGTGCTCATTCCGCTCCCTGTTGCTCTCCTCGAAGGCTGCCCTGAACGCAGCCATCTCCGCCGTCAGTTGGTCCACTTTCGAAGACAACCTCTTGTTGTCAGCATTTAGCCGACGGACCTCCTCCGCCTCAGGCAAGCTCTTCAACCCTTTCACCATCGCAGCCAACTGGGCAGTGCTCTCGTTGATCTGCTTATAGATCTCCCCCTTAAGATTGCCAGACTTTTTGGCCATTGAGTTTATCAAGGCAATGCTGGCCTCTCCCGCCCTCAGCATAGCCTCCTTCGACTGCAAGAGCGTATCCGCTTCTGCAGCTGCCACCCTCTTCTCCTGAGCCGTGCGGTGCCGCACAGCACTTGCAGCAGTACCGTCCTTCCTACGGAACTCCTCCAACAATCCGTCGCCTGCGCCAGGCACAAACTCCACTTCACAGTCGCTCTCCAGGTCATCTTCGACCTCCGACCCATTGTCCGACTCCTCCAGAAAGTTAATGGAGACTGTGTCATCACCCTCCAGCTGATCCTTCTTCTTGCCCTTATAGTAGGATTTTTTGGCCTCCGAATATCCTGTCATGGTCCCAGAGCCAAATAACCTCACTTTCCCACTCTTGCCACCTCGCTTTGCAGCATTCTTGTCGTGCTCATCCGACGACTCGATTTGAGCGAGCACCCTCTTGCGCGGGCCCTTACTCGAGGCATTCTCTTCTCCAGACGGGCTCAAGTGACCCAGGGAGGTACCCTTTTTCCCTGTAGCCGGAGCGGTTTTACCCGCTTTCCGCGACCTGGTAGACCTCTTTGCAGGCCCCTCATCACCCGAACAACAGGACGAGAACTCCGACCCAGAGTCTCCATTCTCCACCTCAGATCGCGACCTTTCCGATCCCGATCTCGACGGCACGCAGTTCGGCTTGCCAGAACCACCACCTTTTTTCTTTTTCGGAGCCATAATGGCAACCGACAAAAACTCGCAAATTTACACTAATATACAACTTATATATTTACACTTATGTCTAAACTTAAGTCTAAACTTATTCCTAAACTATGCTCTAATAATATACAACGATATCTACACCCAGCCTCAACTTCGAATTCCGACCCCCCCCTAGCCCGAGAAGAAGCAAAAGGAAAATCGGGTCCGAGAAGAAGTGGTCTGCAACCCCATACAAAATTTCGAGAAAACGGTCAAGCGTGATCGCTTTCTCGAAATTTCGTAGTAGAATTTTTGTTGAAAAAATCCCCAAAAATTCCAAAAATCAACAAAATTGAAAAATTACAACAGAACCCTGAGGGGTATGGGCCCACCTACCCAGACACCCCGGAACCCCAACCTAACCTAACCTAACCTTTTTTTTTTTTTTTTTTTTTTTTTTTGACTGGGGAAAATGTGTTTAACACAGGCCATGCGCACCCAATGGGCTTGGGATGACGCATGGCACGGAGAGGGACTCAGGGCCACATGTCCCCACCCGCACTCATTCGCTCCTCCGGGGAGGAGCAGATGAGTCGGGTGAGTTAGGACTAGTGGCCCCACCCAATAAAAACCCCAGTGCTTGCCAGCAGTCCCGCTAGCGGAAACCCGGGGCCGTGTTAACAATCTCCGGGAATCCGCCAATGCGGGTTGGCCAGTCTTACCTGGCCTCCTGCAGAAGAGAGGTGGGAGCCGACAAGCGGGTTCCCACCCCGACGGGGATGGAGCGGTGCAATGCGACTAGGCAGCCCATCCACCTAGCCGCTGCTCCATCAGGGGGGGAAGAGGTTTCCCTCGACCCCCCCCTCCGCCTATTCCCTGCGTGAGCAGGGGAGACACCGGCTCGTGTGTCTGTGCCGAGGCGCAGGGGCACGAGTCGGTCCCGGTCTAACGGGAGGAGGGGGCGTTATACCGCCGCCCTCGTCCCACCCTCCGCCGGTTGCCCGGCCTCGTCCGGTAATGCCCGGACCTCCTCTTCCTCCATGGGCGTTTCGCCCTCCCTGGTCGCAGGTGGAGCCCGCGGCCAGGGGGCCCATTTCGCCCTCATCCTAGGAGGACGACAGCTCCTCCCTCCCATGTGGTGGTCATGGGGGAGACCCGCCTCCCTACAAACACCACACTCCGCCCTTTCCGCCCTGCACGTTGCCGCCTTGTGCCCTGCGGCACCACAGCGGAAGCACAAAGTGCCACGGCTGGCCTCCGAGCCACAGGTGTAGCTAAGATGGCCCACGCCGTAGCACTTATAACACCTGGTCGGGCCCCCGTCCAGGACCTCCACTCGCACGCTCGCCCAGTCGAGCACTACGCTGGTCTGCTCCGCCAGGTATTTCGCGGCTGCGACCGGCAGCCGGACCACAACAGAGCGCCGCCCCGACGGTCCGGTCCGGACTGGCCCCACGGTCACCCGTTCGGGGTCGCATTTCGCCCCCTCAGCGACTGCCTCCCTGATTTCGCCCCCCTCATACTCAACATCAGGGTTGAGGCCCACGAGCCTGATTGCAGCCGTCCGGCACGGCCTGCCGACCACCACATCTTCAGGGACGACCTCGCGGAGCTTCTCCGCCAGGGCGTCGGCTAGAGGCCCGCTGGAGTCACCCGGGACCTCAAACTTTCGCCCGCCCGCCGCAGTGTGCAGCATCCGCACACCTCCCCCCAGTCCGATCTCTGGCAGATCCACTCTCCTCATGGCCTCCCCCAGGGCCGAGGCGTACGTCGCGCCCCTGGCCACCGCCTCCGGCTTCAGCGTCAGAGTGACGACCGAAGACCGTGGCAGCGCCAGTTTGGGGGAGGGCCTCTCACTCTCCGCCTTCTTCGGCACATTGCCGCCCTTCCGTGCGGCTCGGACGGCCGCAGATTCTGCCTTTTTGGCCCTACGCCTGGCTGCCTGCGAGGCGACAGTCTTCCATACTGGCGGCGGATTGGGCACCGATCCCACGGCTTGGTTCCCCAGAGGAGCGCCAGGGGCGCCATGCCCTCCAGCAGCCACCCCGGCGTAACTCGCCCCGCCGTCGCTCGTCAACGGGGGCCTCCTAGGGGGGTCGACCGGGAGGCGTTTTTCTATATTGGCCAGTCGCCCTCCCAGCGACTCCAGCACTTCCACCTTTAGGGCCTCCATCATGGCCTGAATCTTGGCCTCTCTCTCCTCCCGCATTTCGATGCGGAGCTTGGCCATTTCCAGCCGGAGCTCCTCATTTTCTACCCGGAGACGCGCGATGTTTTCCGCCTCGGTCGTGTCGAAGAGGACGTCTATGGCCCCCAAAATCACATTGTAGGCGTCCTCCACGTCTGGGCAGACTTTCCTGCAACCGGAGGCTGCGAGGTACGTCACCTCCTCCAGGCGCGCACACGCTTCCGACATCACATCGTGCCTGTCCATCGCAGCCAAGTACTCCTCAACTTCTTTCGAGGTCCTAGCAAGGATCTTCCCTTCGGCAGCTTCCTTGGCCATCCTCTCTTTCTTCGCGCCGTCAGCCCTGCCTTTACTGACTCTGAGGAACTTGTTGAAGTTTTCCTTCTCTTCTTCCCGCGTGCGCTTTCGCGTGGAAGGGTCAACCTCCATCTGCTCCCCCTCGGCCACCCGGTCGGAACGACCGGCGCCACTGCCACCGGGCACCGCCGGTTTCACGCCGCCCGAGCCATTAGCCCAGGCGGACGCTTCCCCGGACGCGTCCCCGGCATCACCGCCCTTCCCGGGCCTACCCCCACTCCTGCCCCTCCTGGGCAACGCCCCACTCCGAGCACCAGTGGCATGTGCCGCTACAGGAGCCTGGTCTCGAACCCCTGCATGGCCTTCGGTATCCAATTTCTCACGTGGAGGCCCGGATACCTCCACGCGCCGGGCGCCAGCCGGATCACATGGCAAACGCTTTTCCTTAGGTGAACCTTTCATTTCATTTTGGAAATAAAGGTTTACCATCCCCCTTTTGGTCGCTAATGGGTGGGCTGTTCGCCGCCCACCAACCCGTTCGAGAGCGAACGGGCGCCCGTCGCCGCGCCCCGCAACGACGGAACCTTTGCGCTGAAACGACGCCCAGAAGGGGCGCCGGACTACCCCAAACCCCCCCGTGTATCGACGCCCAGAAGGGGCGCCGACTACCCCAAACCCCCCCCGTGTGACGACGCCCAGAAGGGGCGCCGTCAAAACTCCCCTCAAAGCCGCTCAGGAGTGAGCGGCGAGCGTGCGACCCAGAGTGGGCCGCACGTGGAGATCCCCCCCGCAGGTCAGAGTGACCCGCTGTGCGGTCCAGAAGGGACGCGCGTTGAAGGGGGTGCGATGCCCAGAAGGGGCACCACCTACTTTATTCGGCGCCCAGAAGGGACGCCAGGGATTAGCATAAGGCCCCTTGTCCCACGCTGAACGTGGGCCGAGAGGCCTTACCCCAGGGTGCACCACGAGGAGGTTCCCAAATTTGCACCCCAACCTAACCTAACCTAACCTAACCTAACCTAACCTTTTTTTTTTTTTTTTTTTTTTTTTTTTTTTTTTAGAGTGGAGGAAATGCATTACGCACGCGCATGGGACTCTCCCCCCAACTCCCGCTCCCCCGTCCAGGCCCTGCGGCCTCGGCGGGGGTTCGAGAGGAGGGGGGCATACCCACTAAAACCTCCACTGCTCTCCAGCAAGACCCGGGGGAAAGTCGAGGCGGGACCGGCCATAGGCACTCTGCCGCCCCGACTCTCTAGGCCATTGGTTCAAGGGAACCCCCGAACCGAATGCACCCCTTGTGCAACGAGACCCCTTGAGGTCACCCTCACGGGATTCGACCTGACAGCCCCTGAGCTGTCAAGTCGAACTCTATCTCATCACTTGTGCTGGAGAGGCGGCGAGCGCCCGGATAGTCCGATCGCTCGCCGCGCCCTCAAACTCGTCCGCATCGCTCGACCCGATTTCTCTACCTCACGAGACCTCAGGGCCGAGCGAGGGAGAGTTTCCCTCACGTCTTTGCCGAGTCGCAGGAGACCAGACGCACGCCGGGGAGTCACGACCACCTGCATCACAGCCTCAGCCGAGTACCAGGGGCCGATCGTACGCCCGGGGCCCCGACCTCCCGCAACTCAGCCTCCTCAAAAGTGTGCTGACGCTCGGACGCCACGGGTTGCTAGATCCGTCACCCTCTTCAGGGGAGGATCGCACCTCACGCTTCCCATGATGCCATGAGCTCAGCCCACGCCCTCACAAAGAATGCGGATACCTCCGCGCGGCAGCGGCTCGGACGCCACGGAAAGCGAGATCTCTCACCCACTCAGGGGAGGATCGCATGCTTCCCACGACGTCCAAGCGCCCCCGCGCCCTCGCATTCTGCTACCTCCACGCGGCAGCGGCTCGGACGCCACGGGTTGCTAGATCCGTCACCCTCTTCAGGGGAGGATCGCACCTCACGCTTCCCGTGACGCCATGAGCTCCGCCCACGCCCTCACCCGTGCGACCTGAGAACCCTTAAGGGGCGGCCGTCTTTCGAAACGGCGTCCAGAAGGGACGCCGAGCAAAACAAAGGACGACGCCCATAAGGGCGCCACCAATTTACCCCCCACAGGCCCAGAAGGGGCAAGGGGAGGCTGTGGGCCCAGAAGGGGAACCACCAACCTTGTGCAGGCCCAGAAGGGGCACCGCCTACATTATTCGACGCCCAGAAGGGGCGCCAGGGATTAGCATAAAGCCCCTTGTCCCACGCTGAACGTGGGCCGAGAAGCCTTACCCCAGGGTGCACCACGAGGAGGTTCCCAAATTTGCACCCCAACCTAACCTAACCTAACCTAACCTAACCTAACCTAACCTAACCTAACCTAACCTAACCTAACCTAACCTAACCTAACCTAACCTAACCTAACCTAACCTAACCTAACCTAACCTAACCTAACCTAACCTAACCTAACCTAACCTAACCTTTTTTTTTTTTTTTTTTTTTTTTCTTTAGAGTGAAGGAAATGCATTACGCACGCGCATGGGACTCTCCCCCCAACTCCCGCTCCCCCGTCCAGGCCCTGCGGCCTCGGCGGGGGTTCGAGAGGAGGGGGGCATACCCACTAAAACCTCCACTGCTCTCCAGCAAGACCCGGGGGAAAGTCGAGGCGGGACCGGCCATAGGCACTCTGCCGCCCCGACTCTCTAGGCCATTGGTTCAACGGAACCCCCGAACCGAATGCACCCCTTGTGCAACGAGACCCCTTGAGGTCACCCTCACGGGATTTGACCCGACAGCTCCTGAGCTGTCAAGTCGAACTCTATCTCATCACTTGTGCTGGAGAGGCGGCGAGCGCCCGAATAGTCCGATCGCTCGCCGCGCCCTCAAACTCGTCCGCATCGCTCGACCCGATTTCTCTACCTCACGAGACCTCAGGGCCGAGCGAGGGAGAGTTTCCCTCACGTCTTTGCCGAGTCGCAGGAGGCCGGACGCACGCCGGGGGGTCACGGCCACCTGCATCACAGCCTCTGCCGAGTACCAGGGGCCGATCGCACGCCTGGGGTCCCGACCTCCCGCAACTCAGCCTAATCAAGAGTGCGCTGACGCTCGGACGCCACGGGTTGCTAGATCCGTCACCCTCTTCAGGGGAGGATCGCACCTCACGCTTCCCATGACGCCATGAGCTCAGCCCACGCCCTCACAAAGAATGCGGATACCTCCGCGCGGCAGCGGCTCGGACGCCACGGAAAGCGAGATCTCTCACCCACTCAGGGGAGGATCGCATGCTTCCCACGACGTCCAAGCGCCCCCGCGCCCTCGCATTCTGCTACCTCCGCGCGGCAGCGGCTCGGACGCCACGGGTTGCTAGATCCATCACCCTCTTCAGGGGAGGATCGCACCTCACGCTTCCCGTGACGCCATGAGCTCCGCCCACGCCCTCACAAAGAATGCGGATACCTCCGCGCGGCAGCGGCTCGGACGCCACGGAAAGCGAGATCTCTCACCCACTCAGGGGAGGATCGCATGCTTCCTACGACGTCCAAGCGCCCCCGCGCCCTCGCATTCTGCTACCTCCGCGCGGCAGCGGCTCGGACGCCACGGGTTGCTAGATCCGTCACCCTCTTCAGGGGAGGATCGCACCTCACGCTTCCCGTGACGCCATGAGCTCCGCCCACGCCCTCACCCGTGCGACCTGAGAACCCTTAAGGGGCGGCCGTCTTTCGAAACGGCGTCCAGAAGGGACGCCGAACAAAACAAAGGACGACGCCTAAAAGGGCGCCACCAATTTACCCCCCACAGGTCCAGAAGGGGCAAGGGGAGGCTGTGGGCCCAGAAGGAGCACCACCAACTTTGTTCGACACCCAGAAGGGGTGCCAGGGTATTCGCGTAAAGCCCCTTTTCCCACGCTGAACGTGGGCCGAGAGGTCTTACCCCAGGGTGCACCACGAGGAGGTTCCCAAATTTGCACCCCAACCTAACCTAACCTAACCTAACCTAACCTAACCTAACCTAACCTAACCTAACCTAACCTTTTTTTTTTTTTTTTTTTTTTGTTTCCCAGGGAAATGCTTGATGCATACCCGGGCCCTGAAGGGGCCCGGGTTATGTGGGACTCGCCCGTCCGCCTTTCCCCTTCCACCGACTTAATGGGGACATCTTCGCCCCCATCGGCTGCCAAGGGCTAATCCCGAGGCTGGAAAGGGTGAGACAGAGGGGGATACCCACTAAAACCCTGGAGGACGACAATCCGAACAGGGGAGGCCACGTTACCTACCCTCGGGCATAAGACCGCGGATCTCCCCCGGCTGCCGAAGCAGCAAACGCGACGCGACAGCAAGGTGGCTCAGAGGGAGCACACTGCTAAAGGCTACGCAGCCCTGAAGGGGCTGCGTAGCCTTCCGCCCATAGGCACGACTTGTATTCATACATCACATACATACATTCGACCTCATTCATACAACCTCATTCATACGACCTCAACATACACGTACACACGCACCGCGACATGTACACGCACACTTTACAACACAAAACACAACACAACTATAATACAAAATATACAACTAAGACTAATATTTTTCTCCCGACTCGTTTTTCAAATTTTCTATAAAACCCTAAGCTAAAATATACAACTAAGACTAATATTTTTCTCCCGACTCGTTTTTCAATTTTCTATAAAACCCTAAACTAAAAATATACAACCTAACACTAAAAACCTAACAACTAGTATGTACAGACACATAATATACACTTCCTTTCCAGATCACGCCAGGATGGAGCCCAGCGCAGACTACGCCCCCGACGGACCCGGTAAGTACACTATTTATTTACAGTTTATTTACATATTTACTTTTCCTTTTCAGGTTACTCCATGGGGACTACGGGCTCTCCACTCTGTACTCGGCCTCGCCGATTCCATGAAGGAAGAGTGCCCCTGACCGTCGGAGGACGACACAACCTGGACCCCATGACGTGGTTGTTGTCCAGCTTGTATACTCCACAGATGTGGCACTTCGCCTTCTCCACAGAGCATTCCTCAATCTTGTGGTCCTCCTTTCCGCATTTAAAGCATCGGCCACTCATGTCGTCCTTCTTAGGGCAAACAAACCTAGTGTGCCCAAAGCACATGCACACATAGCATCTGGTGGGGGTTTGCTCCAGGACCTCCACCAGGAGTGAGGAGTAACCCACCACCAGACGACCCCCATCAACCAGTGTTTTCGCCGCCGCGATGGGACACTTCACCAGCATAGTTCCATGCCCCCACTCCCCAATCCGTACAGGCCCCGCGGAGATCGAGCTCGCCGGGATTCCCATTCTGCCGGCCATGGCGGCTACAACCTTCTCCCTGGAGGTGGCCTCGTTTAGACCAACCACCCTCAACTCAGCCGACCTGAAAGGCCTGGCAATCTCCACGTCCTCGCCCAATGCCTCCTCCAGTTTCGCCGCAAAGGCGTCCGCCTTCGAACCATTGTCCGCTCCGGACACCTCGAACAAACGGCCTCCCGAGGCCGTGGTCCTGGTCCTGACCGATTCCAGCCCAACGCTCGCCAGCGGCACCTCCTCGATAGCCTTCTCAATAACCCCAACGTAGGTCACGCCTCTGGCAATAGCCTCTGGCTTGAGCTTCAGCGTGACCGCTGCCGACCTCGGGGCCACTAGCTTGAAGGCCTTTTTCGTCGGGATAGGAGGGGCCGGACCCGGGTGCGACTTCGCACCACCGGCAGGCTCCTTCTGTGCCGACTGCGACGCTAATCCCTCTTTCTTTTTCGCAGCCTTCTTCGCAGCCTTCTTGGACCCCACCTCCGTCCAGTCATTCGCCAAGGCACCACTGGCACAGGCCAGCGACGGCGACGGCACGCGACCAGGACCACCAGGACTACGGCCGCGGCCAGGACCAGCAGCAGCACCCCGGTAAGTCTTCCTTACCCCAGGTCTGGGCAGAGGGGGGAAACTCCCCGGCCCCATCTCCTCATATCCCGACGACGGAAGGTAGGAGTCCTCCATGTACTCCCCCAAACTCTCCATCTCGGCGGCAGCCGCGGCAGCCGCAGCAGCAGCCGCTCCCTTGGCCGCTCTCACCTCATGCGCCAGCGGGGGTCTGTAGGTCGGTTCAGGGGGGAGGCGCGCCCTCAACCCCTCGAGCCTCGCGTCCATGATCCCCATGATCCTCGACATCTGCTCAGCGAGCTCCTTCCCCATCACCTTCATTATCTCCCCCATCATCTCCTTGATGACCCTCTCCGTGGGGGCACTATTCCCTCCCTTGCTCCCCTTATTCCCCTCGAGCGCCTTGGCGTACACCTCCATTTGGCCCCTCATCTGTGCCAATTCCGCCCTCATCTTTGCGTTGTCCTCCGACATCCTCCTCATCAGTTCGTCACGAGGCGCACCCAACGCCTCGATCAGGCTCGTCAACTCCGCCACGCTGGCGTTGATGTCCCCCACAATGGTTCCTTTGACGTTGCCAGACTTCCTTACCAACGATTTTATGTTGGCAACGCTGGCCAACGCCCTCTCCACCATATCTCCTCTAGGAGGCTCGTTTACGGCCTCACTGACCCCAACCTCCTCCCTCTCCTGGACCTTGCCGGACTTCGAGGCCCCAGTCTTCCTTTCTTTGCCCCTGTACGGGGCCCTCTCCAGCGCTTTCCCCCTAATGGTCCGCGGCCCTAGCCCGTCCTCCCCATCGTCCGAGTACATGTCGAACGTCGAATCTCCGGAGGACATGTAATCGAACCCGTAGTCCCCACGGATTGGGCCCGAGCCATCCGACGGATACATAGCGTCATGCTCCTCGCCTTTCTTGAGCCGCCTCATCGCGCTACCCACGCCCATCATCGTCCCATCAAATGGCACCCTCAGCCCTCCCGTCGATCTAGTGGAGCAACTAGACCCGGCTCTCTCCGTGGCAACCCGCTTCTTGGGGGTTGGGATCGCTCGTTCCCCCCTCAGCACGTTCGCCTCGTCAACCATTCCCCTCTTTGGGGCCTTCTTTTGCTCCCCCACATCGGCCGGGCGGGCAAAACTCGACTCCCCTTCTCTCCTCTGTGAGAGCGGCGCCTCCTGTTCCGTGCAGGACGCATAATTCGCTCGGTCCGACCCCGAGCGGCGCCCTTCCTTAGAGCGCGACCTCTCCCTTGTCGACTCTCTCGACCCACGGGCAGAACCGCCTCTCAACGACGCCCTCGACGTGCGGCCAGAGCCGCCTCTCTTTCCCGAGCTAGACATAGTTGGCGCTCAGCAGCGCCAACTATTTCGGGAAACTTCCCGAACACAAGTTTTATGTACAAAATTTACAACAAATATACACCTAATAACTAACAATTATATTTACACTTATTACTAATTACCCTACGCTAAAATATACAATACAAATATACACTGAGTTCGACTTCGAATCCAACCCCCCTCACAGCCCGCGAAGAAGTAAAAAGTAAGTTGGACACAAGAAGAACTCGTTCGCAACCCCCATACAAATTCCGAGAAAACGGTCAAGGGTGATCGCTTTCTCGGAAATTTGCAGTGGAAATTTTGCGAAAAATATTCACAAAAAATTCCAGAAACGACAAAAACTAAAAACAACTACTGAACCCAGAGGGGTATGGGCCCACCTACCCAGACACCCCGGAACCCCTATCGAGGCCCCAAAGATGCCTGAATGGCGGCAAAAACAAAAACAACGAAAATTTTTGGGGACAATTATATGGACGATATAGCAATATCGTCCGGATATAAATGCCCCGAAGAAGAAAAAACGAAAAAACAAAACAAAGTATTCACACTAAAAACCAAGAGATGCCCCCAAAAGACACCTCCGGAATTTACACTATTTAACACTATTTTTAATTCGACGTAGATTTTTGCGAAGTATTTTTAAATTCGATTTCCGCAGGAGCGTTTTTTCGACAACAATGTGCGCGGGTACCCTCTATGACAGGCCAGAAGGCACTCAACCTAACCTAACCTAACCTAACCTAACCTAACCTAACCTAACCTAACCTAACCTAACCTAACCTAACCTAACCTAACCTTTTTTTTTTTTTTTTTTTTTTTTTTTTTTTTTTTTTTTTTTCCCAGGGAATGCTTGATGCATACCCGGACCCAGAAGGGGCCCGGGTTATGTGGGACTCGCCCGTCCGCCTTTCCACCTCCCACCAACTATACGGGAACGCCATTGTCCCCAGTCGGCTGCCTTGGCTACTACCCCAAGGCTGGAAGGGGTGAGACGGAGGGGGATACCCACTAAACCCTGGAGGACATCTACCGAATCAGGTGAGGCCACGGTGCCTGTCCCTGGGGAATTAAACCGCGGGGCTCACCCGGCTGCCCGTGTGGCTGCGCGCGCCGACCCGGGGGCCGGCGCGCGCAGTCACACGGGCGCAACGCGACGCGACAACAAGATACCTCAGAAGGAGGACACCACTAAAGGCTGCGCAGCCCAGAAGGGGCCACACAACCTAGCGCCCCTTGGGCACAACCTGAGGGGGTGGGGGGGTAGAGTCCCCCACCCGCTCACAATCCAACTCAGCGTGCACGCACTCACGCAACGACATTATATTTACACTTTAATCCTATACAATGTACATCCTATAACTAATATTTTTTTCCCGACGTGTTTTTCAATTTTTCTATAAAAACCTAATCTAAAATATACAACTTAAATCTATAACCTAACAACTAGTATGTACATCACACAATATACAAGGCCCCTGTGCAGAAACAGATGGCCCACGACCCCAATTTACACAATTATATATACAACTATACACTAATTTTCCCTTTCTTTCCAGATCGCGCCAGGAGCAGCCCAGCGTCAACTACGCCCCGACGGACCAGGTAAGTACTACTACTTATTTATTTACAATAGTCCCCTTTCCCTTTTTTAGTTAGCCGCACCAGGATGGGACCCAGTGGCGCACTCCATGGGCTGAACCGACTCTGGCTGGCTCGACCGACCTCCATGCTGACTTTGCCACGTGGGGGATACGCCCTTGACCGTGGGGGGGCTGCAGACCCTGGACCCCATGACATGCCTGCTCTCCAGCTTGTACTCCTCGCAGACATGACACTTGGTCTCCTCCGCGGTGCACCCCTCAATCTTGTGGCCCTCCTTGCCACACCTGTAGCAGAGGGCCCCCCTGTCTGTCTTAGACGGACACAAATACCGGGTATGCCCAAAGCACATACACCGGTAGCACCTCGTCGGGAGGGGCTCCAAGGCTTCCAGCTGGAGCGAGGCCCAGCCCACCAAGAGACTGCCCCCCTCCGCCAGGGTCTTCGCAGCGGGGATGGGGCACTTCACCACCGCCGTCTTAGTCCCCCATGGTTTCTCCCTGATGATCCCCACCGAGAAGGAGCTCTCGGGGATCTCGGCCTTGCTGGCCAAGGCCGTCACTATGGCCTCCTTGGTTACTCCGTCGGTTACCCCATGCACCCTTAATTCTGCCGTCCTTTCAGCCCGGCGGACTACCGCCACTCCTCTGAGGGCCTCCGTCATCTTATCTTTCAGGGCATCCGCCAACGGTCCGCTGGTGGAGCCAGCGACCTCTATCTTGCGGCCCCCCGAGACCATGCGAGAAATCTTAACTCCCCCCACTATCCCAACGCTAGCCAGCGGTATCTCCTTAATCACCCTCTCCATTACCCCCTCGTAAGTGATACCCCTGGCCACAGCCTCAGGCTCGAGCCTCATGAGAAGCACCGACGACCTTGGGACCTTCACCGTGTACGGCTTTATGGTCGAGACAGGAGGGGTCGAGCCGGTGTGCGGTTTCACGCCACCGGTGGGTCCCTGCTGTGCCGGCTGAGCCGCCCTCAGTTGATCTTCTCTCCTCTTTTTCTTTGCAGCTTTCCTGCTCACCATCTGGGACCACTCATTCGCCGGGACTGCGGCAGCGGCGGCGAGCGACGGCGACGGATCACGGCCCGGACGAGGGCCCGGACGACGACCAGCAGGACCCGTACCAGCAGCGGCAGCCAGGTAAGACCTTTTAATTTCTCTAGGTTGGGGCAGGGGGGGGTAGCTTCCCTGGTCCATGCGGTCTGACTCCTCCACATACATCTCCGCGAGGTAAGAGTCCTCCGCGTACTCTTCCATGCCCGCGGCATTGCCCCCATTAGCGGCGGCAGCAGCAGCCTTGACGGCAGCGACCCCGGCGGCGGCAGCGGCGGCAGTAGCGGCAGCCTCGCTGAGTGCCCTCCTCTCGTGGGCCAACGAAGGCCTAGACCTATGGCTCGGCTCAGGGAGAAGGCGATCCCCGCCTCTCCCGAATCTAGCATCGAGCATTTTGCCGAGCATTACCTCTATGGCCCGCATGACATTGCCATAGAGCCTCTCCTCCATCCTCTCTGACCCCTCCCTCGTTTCTCTCCCCTCGTCCCTCCCCTCGGGAGCCGCCTGCGGAACGGAGACGGACGCAGGCTGAGGGCGAGAGGGGGGGGAGCCGGCCACCTCGAGCGCCCACTCATTCCACCTCCTATTCGACGCTTCATACGCCTCCTTATCCGAGGCTATCTGCTGTTTCATCTGCTCCATCATACTCTCCAACCTCCTATTATTTTCCATCAGCAGGCGCATCTCCTCGTCCTGGGGCCCTCTCATCGCTTCGAACGCGACCTTGAGATGCGCCGTGCAGGTATTCATCTCTCCCCAAGTAGTCCCCTTGATATTGCCGGACTTCCCCAACAACTCCTCCATTCGGCCGATACAGGCTACCGCGTGGTCAATGACTTCCCCCTTCGAGAGTGCGGAAGCAGCCTCTCTGGCTGCCTCCTCCCTTCTTTTCCTATTTCTAGGCACCTGCTCATCATCCTCCTTGCGAGACTCCGTCCTCCTTTTCCGAGCGTTATGCTCCTCCTCCACGCTGGAGTCCGTAACCAAGTCTACCTCCTCTGGCTCCTCTGTCTCCTCCATCTCCTCCGGCACCCTACCACCGTGAATAGGGCCCTCCTCATCAACCCTGTATCGGTCTGCCTCTTTGCCTACCTGTAAGGCCCTCTTCGCATCAGCCAGACCCCTCGAGGTCCCCGCCCTCTCCACACTCCTGGTGTTGTACGAGAGACGCACATGCCCAGTACCCTTCTCTCGATTCGCCTTCTTGGGGACTTGGCGGATCGTTCTTGCGATCTCACAATCAGGCTCCTCCTCCACCTGAGTAATCGGCCTTTTCCTGGGACCCCTTTCCCCATCCTGAGGAACCGAAGAGTCCACCGGGTTACTCTCCATCCCAGATAACGGCACCGGCGGCAGCGGCACCTTTTTACCCACCACCTTAGTGGCTCCCTTGACCTTCACGGCCCCCTCTTGGCTATCGCAGGATGCAAATCCCCCGCCACCCTCCGACTCACGCTCCGATTCAGGGCTGCGCGACTCTGCGCTAGACCCCGAACAGTCTCTATCCGATCCCTGCTTCTTACGGCACTTTTTGTTTCTCCCTTTCCCCATTGTCACTAGGACTTTAGGGATTTACACCTTAATTGTAGTATATTACACCTTATGTTACCCTTATCTATATACACCTATCTATTTACACTTATTACTAATCTTATATTTAATCTTAACCTATTTATTTACAGGAATGTACACCAGAAAACGATCAGCAACCTCAACCCAAAGTCTGCCCCACCCCACCGAGAAGAAGCGGCAGGCAAGCCAGACCCGAGAAGAAGTGCGGCGCAACCCAACCGTTTTCATACAAAATGTATGAAAACGGTCAAGGGCGATCGCCTTCTGCAAATTTCTCAGTAGAAATTTTGTGAAAAATATTCACCAAAATTTCAAAAAACAACAAAAACAAAAACTAACTGCAGAACCCAGAGGGGTATGGGCCCACCTAACCAGACACCCCGGAACCCCTAACGAGGCCCCAAAGATGCCCGAACGGCGGCAAAAACAAAAACAACCAAATTTTTTGGGGCCAATTATATCGACGATATAACAGTATCGTCTGGATATAAATGACCCGAAGTAGAAAAACCCAAAAAACAAAACGAAATATTCACAACAAAAAGCAAGAGATGCCCCCAAAAGACACCTCCGGAATTTACACAAATTATCGCTATTTTTAATATGCCGTAGATTTTTCGGAAGTATTTTTAAAAGCGATTTCCGCAAGAGCGATTTTTTCACGACGAGTGACGCGGGTACTCCCTCTGACCGGCCAAACGGCACTCAACCTAACCTAACCTAACCTAACCTAACCTAACCTAACCTAACCTAACCTAACCTAACCTAACCTAACCTAACCTAACCTAACCTAACCTAACCTAACCTAACCTAACCTAACCTAACCTAACCTAACCTAACCTAACCTAACCTAACCTAACCTAACCTAACCTAACCTAACCTAACCTAACCTAACCTAACCTAACCTAACCTAACCTAACCTAACCTAACCTAACCTAACCTAACCTAACCTAACCTAACCTAACCTAACCTAACCTAACCTAACCTAACCTAACCTAACCTAACCTAACCTAACCTAACCTAACCTAACCTAACCTAACCTAACCTAACCTAACCTAACCTAACCTAACCTAACCTAACCTAACCTAACCTAACCTAACCTAACCTAACCTAACCTAACCTAACCTTTTTTTTTTTTTTTTTTATTTTCCCGGGAGAAATGCGTTACGCATACCACCGCACCGGGGAAGTGCGATGGTTATGTGGGACTCCCCTCCTCAAAGATGGTAAGCGAGGAGGGTTTACCCACTAAAACTCCCGGGATTCTCCGACATCCGCTCGGCAGGCGCCTGGTAACTGTTTACCACTGGTCCACACGCCTGCGCGGGGTCCCGAAAGACACGCCTTGCAGTAGAACTGCAACAGCGGCGACCTCAGCGCGAGGCCACCACCACCCCTCGGAGACTGTCCAGCGGGGGTCCATGGGAATTCTCCCGTCCCCCCCACCTATAGACTAGGACGGATGCAGCAACCCGTGCAACCGTCTCCGGCGACCTGGTCTTGCGAACCCCAAGTGCGGGCGTAGGACTCTCCCTGCCCGTACGCCCGCGGGTTCGCTGCAGAGGGGACTGGAGCTGGGCCAGAACCACGCCTCCGAATCCCCTCTACTCTCCTGTGATCCTGCCAGGATCACTGCGTCCCCGGATGTTCTTGGGGAGCAGGAGCAGCCGGTTTAGATGTTCGGCCGGCTCTCCTCTTTCTCTTGCTTGCCGGATTGCAAAGCCTGCTGCCCATGCTGTGTCCTGCGGGTTTTCCCGCCTCAACACATATTGGGCAGTTAGGCTTCGCGGAACAGGCAGCGGCTATGTGCCCGGCGGTACCGCAGCGGTAGCAGAGTTTGCTGCGGTCCGTTGGAGCCGTGCAGTTAGCCTGCGTATGTCCGGCCTCCAGGCAGCGGTAGCAGCGCCTTGGCTTGGAGATCAGCAACTTTACATGTGCCCAGCTCCAGCAGACGGGCAACCGGCCTGCGTCTAAGACGGCCTTGGCCGACGCGACAGGACACCTCACCCAAACAGTGCCCTTCCCGCCGGCCCCTCGTCTTATCTCCCCGATGAGTATACTCTCCGGGGAACATCCACCCTTCTCCGCAATGGCGGAGGCCACATCGGTCTTGAGGACCGTCTCCTCCAATCCGGAGATGCGCAGGTCCGCGGTCTTATTGGGCCTGGCCACGACGAAGACGTCGGGCATCGCATCCCGGATTAGCCCAGCTAGCACATCGGCGTTAGCGTTTGCCGCTGGCCCCGACATTTCCAACATCCTGGATTCCGTGGCGGTTTTCCTCATATTGGAGGGCGCCGGGATGTTGTGTAGGTGCGGCGTAATGCACTCCCTTGCCTTAATTAAGGCTTCCGCGTAGGTCATGCCCTCCTTTGCCTTTTCGGGTCGCAGAGTTAGCACTACCGCTGCTGTTCGCGGTGGGCGAAGCTGCTTTCGCAGTCGTTGGCGTCTACGTGCCTTTGCAGGGGCGGCAGCGGATGGTCGTTCTGCCGCCGGCTTGGAAGGAGTTGGGTTAGGCGCCTTTGGCGCTCTCTCCTTCTTTCCTTTCTTGCGCTTACGCTCGGGTGGTGGCGGAGCTGGCGCAGGGGCCAAAGGCGGAGCACTACTGGTGGCGGCAGGATGGTGTTTGCCAGCCTTTGAAGTGCTGGGCAAGGCGGCAGGATGTTGTTCACCAGCCTTGCCCTTTGGTGTTTTCGCCTTCGGCGCCTTCTTGACCGCCCCCTTCTTAGGGCGATCGGCCGGAGCGGCCTTGAATGCGACATGCCCAGGTCCGTCCTTAGGTGTCGTAGGTAATGCTGCACCGACGGCCGGGACACCTTGCTGTGGGTCCGCTGAAATATCCGGCGTTGACGCAGGACCAAGCCTGGCGTCAAGCAGCAGGCCTACTTGTTGCAGTAGCTGCTGCGCGAAGGCCTCATTAGCCTTGTCAGCCTCGGGAGGAGGCGGCTCCGGTGGTTTTTGTTGAGACCAACGGTTGGCGATGTGTAAAGCACCCGCGCGCGTGATGGTGCCACATCGAACGCTTTCCGAAGACTGCGAAGGTGCGGGGTCCTCGACCTCGAAGCAGGACTCGGCAGATGTTCGCCGGGTCTGCTGGATGGTAGATTCGAGTGAAGTCTTCAACTTAGCCACCTCATCCTTGAGCTTCGCCACCTCGGCGTGCAGACGGGTATTGTCCGCCTGCAATCCTCCCGCTAGCTCACGCAGAGCGCGGTTATCCTGGTGAATTCCCTCGTTGATTTCACGCAACCCTAGATTTTCTCTTGCGGTAGGGAAACTGCGAAATTCATCCGCAGCCAACTTCACCATCGCGACCGCTTCGTTGAGGGACCTTTGAAAGGTCCCTTTGAGGTTACCCGAGCGACCGGCAACGAACGAAATAATGTCACCAGCCTCGGCGCACCGCTTCGATACGTCTTCCGCTACCAGGGATTCAGCC
Source organism: Scoparia ambigualis (assembly GCA_963921215.1). Classification (NCBI taxonomy): domain Eukaryota; kingdom Metazoa; phylum Arthropoda; class Insecta; order Lepidoptera; family Crambidae; genus Scoparia; species Scoparia ambigualis. The sequence goes on along the minus strand of OY992521.1, from coordinate 31,660,924 downwards.
TCCTCCTGGTTTTTACATTCGGCCCTCGCCTTGACCCTAGCCAACATCCGCTCTCTGGACTCACGGAGCATGAGTTTTACCTCCTGCTCCGCATCCAACTGGAGCTCTTCTCTCCGAGCATCTCGAGCGCGCTCTAAATCACTCCGCGCCGCAGCCAATGCAGAGTACTGAGCTTTCTTAGGTCTCGCTGCAGCTGTTCCCTGCGCGATATGACAATCCGCCTCGGAGAACAGTGAGTCGTCGTCGGAGTCGACCAAAGATGTTGGCGGCAGAGCTCCGACGTTACGTGAGCTGGTGGAAGTCGCCGAGGTGTCGGTGTTGTACCCCGGCTTCTCCCTATCTCGCTTCATGGAACCTCGGGTGACTCTCGGCGACGAATCGTCGACAGCTACACCGAGGCCCGTAACCACCTTGTCCCTTCTGGACTGCAAAACTACCGATCCGGTAGCGGCCGCCTGGCAAATCTGCCTGTCCGCCCAGGACAGACCCACACTCGGAACCTTCTTCGTTCCACTGCCCTTCAAGGGCACGCTTCCTACACTTCCAGAGGCATTGCCACACTCTAGGGCCTGGTCGCCTACCCTAGAGGGGCCTTCGGTATCCAATTTAACACCAACCGACCCGGGTACCGGTTGGCGGCGGGCGTCAGCCGCATCACATGACAAACGCAATTCCTTGGACGACATATTCATACGATTTTGCAGTTAACGTCAGGCTGACGGCCTTGATAACCCGTGAGGCTCGGCGCTTGTGCACTGGTGGGCTCCCGAGTTTTATACACTTTAACTTTGTGTAGAGCTCTTCCAGATCCTTCCGAGTCAAAGCCCCCATGCCCGGAAGGCCCTATATACACACGGAGGACGGAAGGTGTCCGCGGGGTTTAATTAAGTTTTCCTTCTTTAGACTTGCGACAGAACGCAACAACCTTGCGACAGAACGCACCAACCCCAGAAACAGACTTCCCATCCCAATTTTGATGACGCCCTGAAGGGGCGCCTGAAAACCCCAATTTTCCCCCCCACCCCCCGCAGGCCCAGAAGGGACCTGCCTATGGTGCGGTCCAGAAGGGACACGCCTAGGGGGGCTGCGGGCCCGGAAGGGGCTCCGCGACCTAACCTAACCTAACCTAACCTTTTTTTTTTTTTTTTTTTTTTTTTTTTTTTTTTTTTTTTTTTTTGGCAGGGGGGAAATGCATTACGCATACCAACGGGCCGGGACAGGCCCGCTGGTTATGTGGGACTCCCCTCCTCGAGGATGGTAGATGAGGAGGGTATACCCACTAAAACCACCCCTGGTGTTCCCTCTTCGCCATAGGCGACGCGGTAGTGGCCACAATGCTCCGCCGTTTACCGCACCTAGCGATAGGCCTCCTCGGGCCTCCGGCGCGCTGTAGAAGGGGATGTCGGAAACACCTGACACCCCCTTCAGACCATGCTCGACCGTGCAATGCCGCTACAAGTTGTTCCCCCTCGTAGCGGCGGTCGGGCTTAGGGCGGAGGATTGTTCCGCCGCCCTCAGTCTACGCGAGGTGTTGAACTACGGGGGCTTCCCCGCCTGTTCCACCTCCTGGAGGTCTGGCCTCCCAGTCCCCTCCGCAGCGGCCGACCCCGAACCTCTCCGTGGAGAGGGAATTGGGTGGCTGGCCTCGGAGGGAGTGTGCCTGGACTCGTCCGGGGCATGGTCCGTCGTTTGACAGTCCATGTGGACCTCCGGAAGTTCTTGGGCCTCCTCCATCGCCTCAGTAATGGGCGCCGTCTGAGCAGTCGGGATTCCAGGGCGCTCTGGAAGCGCTCTGGTGACAGGGGGACTGCAGCCCCTGCCACCCATCACATGCCCAGCGGGCTTGCCATGTGCGGCACATACCGCGCAGTGAGGCACCTTTGAGGTGCACGTCGCCATCTTGTGTCCTTCCCGACCACAGCGGAAGCAGAGTCCACTGCGATCGGTTTTGGACGGACATCGAGGCCGAGCGTGGCCCACGCCCATGCAGTGGAAGCACCGCAAAGGGCGGGGCTCGAGGGCCACCACGAGGGCAGGGCTCCAGCCGAACACCAATTTGCCCTTGACACATAGTGCCTTCGCTGCAACCACAGGGCAGCGCACTATCGTCGTTCCTCGACCATTGGGCCCTAACCGGATTCGCCCAACCCTCACGCTCCCGAGGGAGCAGCCCGTCTTGGCCACTATTTCCGCGGCTACGTCCTCCGTGGTGACTGAATCGTCCAACCCGGAGACGCGGATCTCCGCGCTCATCACGGGTCGGACCACTGTTGCCACGTCCGCTAGCACCTGCTCTAGCCTTACGGCGAGCGCGTCGGCCCTCGTCCCGCTCTCTGGCCCTCCAGGAACCTCAAGCAGTCGCGCGCCGGTAGCAGCGACTCTTGAGCTCACTCCTTCCTCGATGCCGAAATCGGTCAGCGATATGGCCTGGCGGGCCCTCGAGATCACCTGGGCATAGGTAACCCCGATCTCGATGGCTTCCGGCCGAAGCTGGACCATAATCGCTGCCGATGAAGGCTGTTTGAGCCTCACTCTCTTCCTCCTCTTACGGCCTGATCTCGGCTGACCACCCTGCGCTGAGCGGCTTGGCACCATTGGGCGAGCCGCCGGAGCCTGCCCCGATGGAGGAGTCTCAGGAACGCCTGTCCACGCTCCTCTTCTCGCTCTCTTGCGCTTCCCGCGCGTCGCGACCGTCCAGGGCTCGGACAGCGCAGTGGGCTGATCGGATGCCACACTGGGACGCTGCTGGGGCGTCGGCATTCTGGGGGCGTTTGTCCCAAAAGCGCGAGGGGCTGGAACCGGAGTTTCCAACCTGCGCCTGCTCGGTATTTCGGGTCGGAGAGGGGGAAAGGCCTCCTTACTCCAACGGCCTGCCGTCTGGTGCACTCGCTCAGGCGTGTTCAACCTGGTTTCAAGGCCGTCCAGTCGGGAGCTAATTGCTCCGACGGAGGCATCCAGGGAACGCCTGAACTCCGCGAGCGCACTGATCGTGTCGCGATCCGGTCCAGGGGGGGTTATCTCTCTAGCGGGGGCGGCCGCGGCCTCCATGCACTCCCGCTTGAGGGCCCTCACCTCTGTGCGAAGGTCCCGAACCTCCGCTTGAAGCCGCCTGTTGGCCTCATCAGTCCTCCGGGATTCCACCGTAGATGTCCTGGTGGACAAGTTGGCTAGGCACTTACGGATGGTGCGAGCCGCGTCGTTGAGGGTCCGCTGCATCGTTCCCTTGAGGTTCCCCGATTTTCGGGAAACCTCTCGGATGGCGTGCGCGCACATAACCCCCAACTCGTGCACCTCCTCCGCCGACCGTTTGTCCGATGGCCCGGACATGTACTCAACATCCGCGTTGATCGCGGCCAACGTTTCGTCGTCAAGACCCAGAATGTCCATGCTCTCAGACAGGGTGGGTGACGGCTGCCTGACTGACAACCCCTGCGTCACCAACTCAATTCTGGGTCTGACGGTCTCACTCCGCTCTTTAGCGTCGCGTTCTGCCCTCTCCCTGCGTCGGGTCTCTCGTCGCTGCTCCCGCTCGATCTCCTGCAGCTCTCTCTCCTCGGACTCTCTACTCTTCTCTGGAGTTAGTCGAGCCTCATCCTTCTCGCGCTCGAAGACGCGCTGCCGCTGGCGAAGCACACGTGCCTCGTGATCCCGCATGCTCAGGGACTCACCGTGCGACTCACTCTCCTCTTCGTCCTGGCCAGTCTGAGGGGGATCCTCTTCCCTCTCCATGCTCTGGTCCGGCTGGACCGCGGCTTCGGCCCTTATGGCTTCGGCCCTCGCGGCCTCGGCCCTCGCGGCCTCGGCTCTTGCGGCCACATATCTTGCGCGTGCTCTCACCCGCTTCCCCGCATTCTTCTCCGCGGCTTCGCGCTCGATGCGCTCCCTCTCCGACTCTCTGCCGATGAGGTGTAGCTCCGGGAGACTACCTCGAGCAATCTTGTCCCGGCTGGGGAAGCCAAGAACCAGGCCTGGACCAAATGCTCGGCCTCGCCGCGCCGAAGAGACCTTCGGCCTGGCGGATATTCTCGTTTCGTCCCCCGACCGATCCTCGTCAGGGACGTCCTTCGGGGCGACGGGTCGCTTTCGACCTTTCGTCGTCTTCGCCGATCTTTTCTCCATCGCCTCCGTCGTATCCACCACACGACTTCGCAACTTCCTACCCCCTCCAAGCTCCTCCATGTCCCCACTGGACCTCCCACTCGCGGACTCGCGCCCACGCAACACTACTGTCGGATCATTGTCCCCCCCAGAAACGAGGGACGTGCCCAAGACCGGTGCATCGGACGTATCCGGTGCCCCGGTCCTGGGGAGGGATTCTCCCGATGAACGGGTACCCTCCTGGGGTAGTTGATCTTTATGAGCCGATTTCATGTTAAACAGCTCAAAGGCTTGTAATCGCCTGACAATTTATGCGTTGTCGTCCGCCAGGACTGTGCGGAAAAAACAGTCGACCCAGACGAAGTCCCCACATCCAGGCAACCCTACATACTAATCGGGGACGGGCGGTGCCGATAGGTTTGACCAGGTTTCTCTGGGTGCCTCCGGTCTGATTCAGACATCACTACTCAATAGCGCCAAAGATTGAGTCGTTGTGCATGTGGAAACAGATAACGGCTTTAGAAGGCCGGCGAAAGCCTCCTACCACGAACTTGAAGCGACGCCCAGAAGGGGCGTCGAACTACCCCATTCCCCCCACGTAACGACGCCCAGAAGGGGCGCCGTCAAATCTCCTCTCAAAGCCGCTCGAGAGTGAGCGGCGAGCGTGCGACCCAGAGTGGGCCGCACGTGTGCGGTCCAGAAGGGACGCGCGTTGAAGGGGGTGCGATGCCCAGAAGGGGCACCACCTACTTTATTCGGCGCCCAGAAGGGACGCCAGGGATTAGCATAAAGCCCCTTGTCCCACGCTGAACGTGGGCCGAGAGGCCTTACCCCAGGGTGCACCACGAGGAGGTTCCCAAATTTGCACCCCAACCTAACCTAACCTAACCTAACCTAACCTAACCTAACCTTTTTTTTTTTTTTTTTTTTTTTTTTTTTTTTTTTTTTTTTTTTTTTCTTTAGAGTGGAGGAAATGCATTACGCACGCGCATGGGACTCTCCCCCCAACTCCCGCTCCCCCGTCCAGGCCCTGCGGCCTCGGCGGGGGTTCGAGAGGAGGGGGGCATACCCACTAAAACCTCCACTGCTCTCCAGCAAGACCCGGGGGAAAGTCGAGGCGGGACCGGCCATAGGCACTCTGCCGCCCCGACTCTCTAGGCCATTGGTTCAAGGGAACCCCCGAACCGAATGCACCCCTTGTGCAACGAGACCCCTTGAGGTCACCCTCACGGGATTCGACCCGACAGCTCCTGAGCTGTCAAGTCGAACTCTATCTCATCACTTGTGCTGGAGAGGCGGCGAGCGCCCGGATAGTCCGATCGCTCGCCGCGCCCTCAAACTCGTCCGCATCGCTCGACCCGATTTCTCTACCTCACGAGACCTCAGGGCCGAGCGAGGGAGAGTTTCCCTCACGTCTTTGCCGAGTCGCAGAAGGCCGGACGCACGCCGGGGGGTCACGGCCACCTGCATCACAGCCTCAGCCGAGTACCAGGGCCGATCGCACGCCCGGGGTCCCGACCTCCCGCAACTCAGCCTCCTCAAAAGTGTGCTGACGCTCGGACGCCACGGGTTGCTAGATCCGTCACCCTCTTCAGGGGAGGATCGCACCTCACGCTTCCCATGACGCCATGAGCTCAGCCCACGCCCTCACAAAGAATGCGGATACCTCCGCGCGGCAGCGGCTCGGACGCCACGGAAAGCGAGATCTCTCACCCACTCAGGGGAGGATCGCATGCTTCCCACGACGTCCAAGCGCCCCCGCGCCCTCGCATTCTGCTACCTCCACGCGGCAGCGGCTCGGACGCCACAGGTTGCTAGATCCGTCACCCTCTTCAGGGGAGGATCGCACCTCACGCTTCCCGTGACGCCATGAGCTCCGCCCACGCCCTCACCCCTGCGACCTGAGAACCCTTAAGGGGCGGCCGTCTTTCGAAACGGCGTCCAGAAGGGACGCCGAGCAAAACAAAGGACGACGCCCATAAGGGCGCCACCAATTTACCCCCCACAGGCCCAGAAGGGGCAAGGGGAGGCTGTGGGCCCAGAAGGGGCACCACCAACCTTGTGCAGGCCCAGAAGGGGCACCGCCTACTTTATTCGACGCCCAGAAGGGGCGCCAGGGATTTGCATAAGGCCCCTTGTCCCACGCTGAACGTGGGCCGAGAGGCCTTACCCCAGGGTGCACCACGAGGAGGTTCCCAAATTTGCACCCCAACCTAACCTAACCTAACCTAACCTAACCTTTTTTTTTTTTTTTTTTTTTTTTTTTTTTTTTTTTTTTTTTTTCTTTATAGTGGAGGAAATGCCTTACGCATACCCGGGGCCCTCACGTGGGGGCCCGCCCGGGTTATGTGGGACTCTCCCCCCAACTCCCGTTTCCCCGTCCAGGCCCTGCGGCCTCGGCGGGGACTCGGGAGGAAGGGGGCCTACCCACTAAAACCTCCACTACGCACCATCGTGACCGGGTAAGAACCGAGGCGGGACCGGCGTGAGCACTCTGCCGCCCCAGCTCCCTGGTCGCGGGCTGTTAAGCCCCCGGTCAGGTGGCACTATGTGCCACAAATCCCCTCAGGCTATCCTCTCGGGCTATGGTGCGATTTTATCGGCACTCAGCGTCGGGCTATTGTGCCTGGGCGCGCGGAGCGGGAGTCGAACTGACTCGCTCGACGCTGCGTCCGAAACGTTGTCGTCTCCGTCCAGCCCGGTATCTCTCGAAGGAGAGATATTGGGGCTGGGTATCGGGGAGTACAACACCTCCCGGGATGCTGGGGCGCAGGCCGTAGCCGCGGCCTCTTCCAGCATCTCGACCTCTTCCACCTCCGGTCTCCGCTGCTGCGCCCTCTGCGCGCGCGGTTTGACCCGGGGAACCTCCTCCCTCACCCTTTTCGGGGGAGGGTCACATCTCCTAGCGCCCATAACATGGGCGTGGGGCCGTCCGGCATCCTCACAGACGGCGCAGTAGGCCTCCGTCGCAGAACATGTGGCCATTTTGTGGCCCGGCAACCCGCACCGGAAGCATAGCCCGCTGCGGTCCACTTCCGTGCATCTCGCCCTCGCGTGGCCCACGCCCATGCACCGGTAGCAGCGCAGCGGGCGTGAGCCCAGGACCGTCACCCTGGCTGTGTTCCAGCCGAGGAACAGCCTCCCTTCTTTGCCCAGGGTCCTCGCCGCCAGAATGGGGCATCGGACCAACGCCGCAAACGTGTAATTAGGGCCCGGACGCAGCGCCCCCACCTTTATGCGCTCGGTAGCGCAGCCACATCTGCCAGCGATCGCCGCAGCGACGTCCTCGACCGTGACAGTGTCGTCCAGACCGGAGACGCGCAGATCAGCGCTTTTCTCCGGTCGGACGACATCCGCCACATCCGACACAACTTGTCGCAGCTGTGCAGCAAATCTGTCGGCCAGCTCGCCACTATCCGCGCCAGGAACCTCGATGAGTCGAGAACCGTCCTGGGCGGTGCGCGTCTTCAGGCCAGAAATGCCTACATCGGCCAAATTAATGGCGTCGATGGCCCTCTTCAAAGTTTGGGCGTATGTCACGCCACCCTCTTGGGCTTCAGGCCGCAGCCGAATAACCACGGCCGTGGACCGCGGCCTTTTCAGCCGGATCTTCTTTTTCCCAGGGGCAGCGGGACGAGCCGGCCCCGGGGGGACCCTCGGATCCGAGGCGGGCGCGCGACCGTCCGTCGCAGGCGCCTGGTTCGCCCTCTTCCTCTTCCGCCGTCTGCGGGAGGGCGCCATCCACCCATCGGTCGCGGGAGCCGCAGCCGATGCCCAGCTGGTGGTCTGCTGGGGCGGATTCGCCGGAAGGCCCGGCGCCGGAGCCCGACCGCTCGACGGCGGAGCCGCTCTAGGCGGAGGGAGATGGGGGAACTCCTCCCGTCTCCTCCGGTCAGCCGCAAGAAGCGGGCGCTCCCTCTCGGGCCTTTCTGGGGCCAGTCTACTTTCTAGGCCGCTCATGCGCGCACCTAGGTCTACAATCGCCGCGCTGAAGGTCTCCGAGAGTTCCCTCAGCGCGACAATTGCTTCCTCCCCCAGGGGGTTTGGAGCGGGCGTCTCCCTTACCGGGGACGGGCGCTCGGCCATCAATTGGCGCATAGACGCCACCTCAGCCCTGAGCGACTCCACCTCGCGCTTCAGCTGGGCGTTGGCGCGCTCCATGCGCTCTACCTCTTCGTTTGCGGTCCGGGACGTGAGGTTGGACAACGCCCGCTGGATGTTGAGACACGCCTCGTTGAGGGTCTTCTGGCTCGTGCCTTTGAGGTGTCCCGACTTACGAGACACCTCCTGTGCGGCGCGCATGCATAGCATGCCCCGCCTAAAAACGTCGTCGGCCGTCATGCCCCCGGCCTCGGCAGACCACGGAATTAGCTCCGATAGGGCCCTTGCCGTATCCCTCTCCTCGTCGGTTCCGCACGTTTGAGGGGAGTGCTCAACCCTCTCGTGGATCGTGTTTGCGGCCTTGGACCTTGCGGCTTCGGCCCTATCGGCCCTTCTCCGCTCTTTCTCCAAGCGGCGGATCTCCTCCTCGTCACTCGAGAAATCATCGGGCACCTCCATCCGGCCAGGCAGAACTGGCTCCTCCGATCGGCTTGGAAAGCCAAGCGTCAGGCCTCCCTTCGCCCTTCCTCGTCGCGCCGAAGACACCTTCGGTGCTGCGGATGTCCTCGACTCGTCCCCCGACCGGTCTTCGTCGGGGGTCCCCTTCGGGGCGGCGGGTCGCTTTCGGCCCTTCGCCGACTTCTTCTCGGCGGCTCTTCGCTCCGCCTCTTGGGCGGCTATTCGCTCCGCTTCTTCGGCAGCCAATCGCGTAGCAGCCAATCGCGCACCAGCGCCTCGCTCCAGCAACTGCCTCGCACAATCGCGAAGCATCTGCTTCGCCAGCTCCTCCTTTTCCTTCGCGGAAAGACTCCCACTCTCCCTTCCAGAGGCATAACTGGTCCCTGAGGCCTGGTCGCCTACCTCAGGGCAGTCTTCGGTATCCAATTTCTCACACGAAGCCCCGGATAGCTTCGTGCGCCGGGCGCCAGCCGGATCACATGGCAAATTCCCTTTCTTTTTCAAACCTTTCATAATGGTTGGAAATGAAAGGTTTGCCATCCCTTGGTCGCTAGGGGGTGGGCTGTCTGCCGCCCACCAACCCGTCCGAAGACGGGCGCCCGTCGCCGCGCCCCGCAACGACGGCACCTTTGCAATGAAACGACGCCCAGAAGGGGCGCCGAACTACCCCAAACCCCCCCGTGTATCGACGCCCAGAAGGGGCGCCGACTACCCCAAACCCCCCCCGTGTGACGACGCCCAGAAGGGGCGCCGTCAAAACTCCCCTCAAAGCCGCTCGAGAGTGAGCGGCGAGCGTGCGACCCAGAGTGGGCCGCACGTGGAGATCCCCCCCGCAGGTCAGAGTGACCCGCTGTGCGGTCCAGAAGGGACGCGCGTTGAAGGGGGTGCGATGCCCAGAAGGGGCACCACCTACGTTATTCGGCGCCCAGAAGGGACGCCAGGGATTAGCATAAGGCCCCTTGTCCCACGCTGAACGTGGGCCGAGAGGCCTTACCCCAGGGTGCACCACGAGGAGGTTCCCAAATTTGCACCCCAACCTAACCTAACCTAACCTAACCTAACCTAACCTAACCTAACCTAACCTTTTTTTTTTTTTTTTTTTTTAACCCTAAGAAATGCCTTTACGCATACCCATCGGACTGGGGCGCCCGATGGGTTATGTGGGACTCGCCTGAAGGGCCCTACCCACTAAAACTTAGGGATGCTCGGAACTTCCGCCAAAGAGACTCAAGAGCCACGGGAATTCATCTGGTGACTCAACCGCGGCTCGAGTCAGCGGGCCGTCACCACGGACGGACGCCTTGAGGCCTTGCCTCACCAGAGGGCAACCTGGAGCATATCAGGTTGCCCTCCGATACATTTGCGAACCACACGCGCGGATGTAGGGCTCCCCCTGCCCGTACACCCGCGGTTCGCTAAGGGGGCGGAAGAAGCTGGGCAAACCCACGCCTCCTTCTCCCAGCACGCCTGCGGCGGATTGCGTTGGAAAGTGGATCCACTTCCCTAGCCCTCTCCGCCGCCTCCTTCTGCGTTAAGATGGATTCGCAGAAGGAGAGTACCGCGTCCCACGACCTTTTAGCGGCCAGCATGGCCGAAACCAATACTGGCAAAGACAGGTCGGGACCTACGACCGCGCATAGCTGCGCGCGCTCAGCCGACCAGGCTGGGCATGCCTCCAGCGTGTGCAGAGCAGTGTCGTTTGACATGCTGCACTGGTGGCACGCCGTCGTCGGCTCTCTCCCCGCTATTCGGCACAGATACCTCCCGAAGCAGCCATGCCCCGAGAGGACCTGCACCAAGCGGAAGGAGAGTGAGCCCCCCTTGCGACCGACCCATCGCGCCAGGACGGGCCGGATCGCTCCGATGGTCCAGTGGCCGGCAGTTGGCTGTTCCAGCCGCTCATGCCACTTGCGCAGCGTCGCCCTCTGCGCACGCTTACGCCATCGGCGCACCTCCTCGGGCATTGCCCGGCCTCCTTGCCTCCGTGCACAAGCCGACTGCTCATATACCTCGGCAAGGACCTCCGCCTCCAGATCCCAGGGTGGGGTACCTGCCAGCGCGCAAGCCGCTTCATACGATACCGTGCGGTATGCCCGTATCGCCCTGATCGCGATGACCCGCTGCGGTTTCCGCAATTGGGCCACGTTCGTCGCATTCAGGGCGTCGACCCACACGGGCGCGCCGTACAGGGCCATTGACCGCACCACCCCAAGATAGAGCCTCCTTACTCCCGCCGAGGGACCACCAATATTGGGCAGCAAACGCCCCAAGGCCGCCGCCGAACTAATGAGCTTTGGAGCCTGGCGCTTGAAATGCTCCAAAAACTTCCATCGCCCGTCCAAGACGAGACCCAAGTATTTCATCGTCGATCGAATTTCGACGCGGACGCCCGAGATGGTAAGATGGGCGTCCGAGGGCGGTTTGTTCCTCGCCCCGTGGAAGTACAAGGCCTCTGTCTTGTTTAAGGCCACCCTGAGCCCAAGACTCTCTATGCGCCTCACAACGTGGGTGACGCCTACCGTTCCTAAACTTAAGGCCTTTCCATACGATTCGGCACGCGCCGTGACCAGCGTGTCGTCCGCGTAACACACGACGCTGAGGCCACGCAGAAGTGCGCCGCGCAACACGTAGTCGTATCCTATGTTCCACAGGAGCGGCCCGAGGACCGACCCCTGCGGAACACCACACGAAACGCCTCTACGCTGGACGTTTCCATCTCTGTCAGAATATGTGACAAATCTGTCCCTCAGATAGCTCCGAATTATTACGAGCACATAATGCGGCAGGCTGTGGTGTCGCAACGCCGATTCGATGCAGGCGAAGGGGAGGGTGTTGAAAGCGTTCGCGATGTCTAATGACACCGCTAACACCACATCCCCTTTGTCCGTCGCCTCCATGGACATCGCCTTTACGTATTTAATAGCATCGATGGTGGACCGCCCCTCTCTGAAGCCATACTGGCAGTTGGAAAGGTCCGGCCCTGCTGTGGACAGATGCGTTGTTATGCGGGAGGCGAGGACACGCTCAAAGAGCTTCCCCGCCTCGTCAAGCAGCACAATCGGCCTGTATGCCGAAGGCTCGTCCGCCGGCCGCCCTTCCTTCTTGAGAAGAACGAGGCGTCCCTCTTTCCACAGAGACGGAAAATGGCCTGTACGAAGGCACACGTTCAGTACCTCCCTGAAGCGATCCTCCAGTAGGTCTTCGGTTAGGACCCAGGCCCGACCAGGGATACCGTCCGGGCCAGGTGCGGTGTTCTTCTTCCGCAGCCTCAGGTACGCAGCACCCAACTCGCCAGATGTTATTGGCGGAATCACTTCATCGACCTGACTTGGTTGCCGGGGTGGGGCCATAGATGGCGGCACATGCTCCGGGCGGTCCGGAAACAGGCCGGCGACCACACTATCTAGCACTTCTGGCTCGAGGGACTCGGTAATGGGGGGGCCGAAACAGCGTAGCTTACCTACAGCCGTACGATACGGGCGCCCCCACGGGTCTAAATTGAGACCCTCGAGCATCTCTCTCCTTGCGTCGATCTTGGCGTTAAATATGGCGATCTTTAGCTCGTACTTAGCCACCTTGTACGCCGTGTTCAAAAGGTCTTCCTGTATTCGGTCCCGGCGTCGCCTCCTTCTCGCGCGGGTGAACGCTCTCTGCGCAGCGATTGAGTTGGCGCGAAGATTTGCCACCTCCTCAGACCACCAATAGACGGACTTGCGTGGTGGCAGTCGCCGAGTCCGAGGCATGGCCGCGTCACAGATGTTGGTGTACGCGGCCCTGAACCACCCAGCCTCTTCTTCCGCGTTCTCAAGGACCGGCTGCGAGAACCAGACCTGAACGATTGCAGCCTCAAGTAACAGCTCCCTGTCCAGCTTTTTCAGTGCCCAGCGTGGAAATGGGGACGGACCGTTTACTTGTGTCACGCGGCCGGCGACCCTTGACGGCTGAACGTCAAACCGAACGTATAGATGGTCCGACAGCGTCTCAACCTCAGCAACCACCCTCCAATCGGAAACTCGTGCGGCAACGGAGGGCGATGCAAACGAGATGTCTACGATCGACCCCCCGTTGTGCCGCACGCAGGTGTCGATAGACCCCCGATTCAGGAGTGAGAGACCAACCTCGACAGACCAGTCAACTACAACATCGCCACGAGCATTGGTGGCTGGAGAACCCCACGCAGTCGCCTTAGCGTTTAAATCTCCAATTACTGCCACCTGGAGCGGCGAAGCACGCCTGACTACGGCACTTAATTGAGCCATGAAGGCCTCGAAGTCGGCGATAGGTTTGTTCGGCGAGAAGTAGACGCCGATAATGACGACTTCTCCCCGCCGAACAGCGACAAATCCAGGACCCGACTCCTTGACCGCACAGGATGGTGAAAGCGGCCTAAGGGGCGAGTGTATGGCTACCGTGCCCTCTGAGTCGACAGCCCAGTCCTGCCTATTTGGTGGTACGAAGTAGGGCTCGGAAGCCACTACAACGTCTATGGACCACTCCGCCACGGATTGCATGAGCAAGTCCTGCGCACCGACGGAGTGGTTCAGGTTCGCCTGGAGAAATTTGGTTAAGGGCGTACTAGGCATTACTGGGACTGTCGAGATCTACTTGCGCTTGCTGGGCGCTTGGCGGCGAGACCGGTTTAGTTCTTCGACCGGTCCTCGTCCTCTTCTTGGGGGGGATCGTGCAAAGACGGCTCCCCATACTATGCCCCGCAGGGCGCTTCGACTCGACGCATACAGCGCAGTTCGGCTTCGCGGAACAGGTGGCCGCGAAGTGCCCAGCATTACCGCAGCGGTAGCATAATCCGCTGCGGTCAATCTGGGACGTACAATTCATCCTCGTGTGCCCGCCCTCCAAGCACCTGTAGCATCTCTTCGGCTTAGAATCCAGTGCGAAGATCTGCGCTGTGCAGTACCCGACAAAGAAGCGGCGACCCGCGGCGATGATGGTTCTCGCAGGACTGACCGGGCACTGCACCCAAATGGTGCCCATTCCTCCAGGGCCACGACGGATTTCACCAGTTTTGATGACCTCAGGAGAGCATCTGCCTATCTCCGCTATCGCAGAAACTACGTCACATTTCGTGACAGAGTCGTCCAGACCTTGCAGCCTCAGGTCGGCAGTCTTTGTTGGCCGGGCTACGGAAAACACATCAGCCATCGTGCCCCTGATTTTGTCCGCCAGGGTATCAGCATGCAGAGCTCCAGAAGCGCCTCCAAGCTCGAGTATCCGCGACCCTGTTGCAGAGGACCTGAACTTTGGTGCTGGGATGTTCAGCTCAGAAAGCTTAACAACTTCTCTCGCCTTGAGAATGGCGTCGGCGTAAGTCATGCCCTTTTCGGCAGCTTCCGGGCGAAGGGTGAGGACCACCGCCGCAGATCTTGGTGGGCGAAGGGCATTCCTCAGTCTCCTCTTCTTTACCTCGGCAGGGGTTGCAACAGGTGTACGTGCAGCCTTCTGTTGTTTTTGGGTCTGGGGAGCCTCTTTAGTCCCCTTCCATTTCCCCTTGCTTTTCTTGGCAACTGTCGTCCAGTCCTCTTCCGTAGGCTGATGTTGCGGAAGCGCTGAGGTCGACGCCACCGGCTGGGTTGCAGAGGTTCCCGGTAGGGCGGTCGGGTGTTTAAGACCTTTACCTTTTTTCCCTTTGCCGACCTTAATCTTAAGGGGCGCTTTTTCTCTGTCTAAGCCGGGGGCGGGGCGATCTGCCGGGACAGTTTTGGCCTTCGAGCGGCTCGACCGGGGGCCAGGGGGACCCGAACCTTCCTTTTGCGGAGATTTTCGTCCTTTAGGTGCTTTAGGAACCGTCTGCTTAGGCTCAGCTGGCCCGAGTCGGGCATCCAACATCTGGCCCACCTGTCGGAGGACCGTCTGTACGATGGAATCATTTGATTCCGGCGGTGGCGGATGGACATGCCGAACCGCTCCGGGCATAGCTTCCGCGCTACAAAGAGAATCGTCTACCACTACGTTCCGTTGGGAAAGAGGAGAAACGGAACGCGGTGGCAGGGGCAAGGGAGAGACAGAAACCTCAGCGCGAGAAGCAGAAGGTTTTGCTTGTTCTCGCTGGATGGTGGTGAGAGACTCCCGTAGCTGTGCCATTTCCTGGCGGAGTTCTGCCATCTGCGTGTGGAGCCGAGTATTTTCGGCCTGCATTTCGGCGGCCAACTCCCGCAGCGCGCGGTTGTCGGAATGAAGGCCGATATTTATCTCCCGCAGGGCGACATTTTCCTCAGCACCTGGGAGTCCGCGGAACACCTCTGAGGCCCCGCGGAACATCTCCACCGCCTCATTCAGCGACCGCTGAAAAGTACCCTTTAAATTCCCAGAGTTTTGGGCGACGAAGGATACTATATCGCCTGCGTCGGCACACCTCTTTGAGCAATCGGCCGCTGTCAGCTTGTCAGCCTGTGTCCCGTCCCGACAAGCGGCCCTTTCCTCGTCCCGAGCTGATGCCCGTTCTCGGGACTCGCGCATCATCAGCGCAATCTCCTGCTCCGCATCGAGGTGGAGCTCCTCTCGCCGCTTACGACGAGCGAGCTCAAGGTTATTGCGAGCAGCGGCCAGGGGATTAAAGTGACGCCCGGTCTTTGGGGAACGTCCCCTAATAGGCCACTCTACTGCTGCCACTGTCTCCGATGCTTCGGAGTACAGTGAGTCATGGTCATCGTCGTCGGAGTCCGTCAAGGATGTCGGCAGCGGAGCTCCAACGGTAGTTGGTTTCTCATTTTCGCGCCTGATGGCGCCCCGAGTGACTCTCGGCGATGAGGCATCGCCAGCCACATCCTTGTCCTTAGTGGACAGAATTTCTACTGACCCAGCAGCGGCTGCCTGGCAGATTTGTTTGTCCGCCCAGGACAGCCCAACGGTTCTAGCGGGAACATCAGAAGCAGGTGAGGCACGGTCTTCGCCATCAGCCCCCTTCTCTCTCTCTTCCGCATCGAACGCAGACGATTGTCGTCTGCCAACCACAGACTCGAAGACGGCCCTTTTAGATGGAGCAAGGGCCGCATCGCACACCTTCCTATCGGAGCTCGTTAGGTCAACCCTCGGGACTTTCGTCCGAGAGGCGCTCCTCGTCCTCACACCGCCCTTCAAGGGCCCTCGTCCTCCTCTTCCAGGGGCATTACTGGCACCTGAGGCCTGGTCGCCTACCTCAGGGCAGTCTTCGGTAGTCAATTTCACACATGGGGGCCCGGGTACCCCCATGCGCCGGGCGCTAGCCGGATCGCAACGCACAATATCCTCTATTTCTGAACTTTCCATGGTGGTTCGGAAATAGAGGTTTCCCATCCCTTTGGTCGCTAGGGGGTGGGCTGTTAGCCGCCCACCAACCCGTCCGAGAACGGGCGCCCGTCGCCGCGCCCCGCAACGACGGCACCTTTGCCTGAAAGGCGCCCAGAAGGGGCGCCAACTACCCCATTCCCCCCCGTGTAACGACGCCCAGAAGGGGCGCCGTCAAAACTCCCCTCAAAGCCGCTCGGAAGAATGAGCGGCGAGCGTGCGGCCCAGAGTGGGCACGCACTTGGAGGTGCAAGCCCAGAAGGGGCACTGCCTACTTTATTCGACGCCCAGAAGGGGCGCCAGGGATTAGCATAAGGCCCCTTGTCCCACGCTGAACGTGGGCCGAGAGGCCTTACCCCAGGGTGCACCACGAGGAGGTTCCCAAATTTGCACCCCAACCTAACCTAACCTAACCTAACCTTTTTTTTTTTTTTTTTTTTTTTTTTTTTTTTTCGACGGGAAATGCATTTACGCATCCCCCCGGGCCTGGAGCGACTACGGGGGGGTATGTGGGGCTCAGCAAGGAGTTTGCCACTACCCACTAAAACCCGTCGATGTTCCGTCTTCCGCGCACGGCGCGACCCCGGGCATTCCACTAGGGACTCTACCGCAGCCGCGTCTTGGAGTGGCGGACACCTTTGCAGGTGCTTCACCTGTACGTCTCCACGGACGTGCTAAGGGGGGCCCGAAACATAGAAACCCCCCCTCAATCCATCTTGCGAACCCGAAGTGCGGACGTAGGACTCTCCCTGCCCGTACGCCCGCGAGTTCGCTGCAGAGAGGAGCGGAGCTGGGCCAGAACCAGCCTGCCGAATCCCCTCTACTCTCCTGTGATCCTGCCAGGATCACTTCGTCCCCGGATGTTGTTGGGGAGCGATGGGTAATGCCGGCCTAGATGGTGTGCCGGCAGTTTTCCCCTTTTTTCCCTTCTTGGGAGGGCTGCAGAGCCGACTGCCCATACTGTGCCCCGCGGGCTTCCCCGCCTCTGCACAGATGGGACAGTTCGGCTTCGACGTGCAGGATGCGGCTAAGTGGCCGGCCGTACCGCAACGGAAGCAAAGTTTGCTGCGGTCCGTCAGCGCCGTACAAAATGCCTGCACGTGACCTCCCTCCAGGCAGCGGAAGCATTTCCGGGGTTTGGAGTCCAGCATGTATATGCGAGCCAGACCCCAGCCGATTTGCAGCTTCCCGCCGCCTGCAACCAGGACGTTTTTGGCTGACGCGGAAGGACAGCGCACCCATACTGTACCCCTCCCGCCGGCCCCTCGTCTTATCTCTCCGGTCTTCACCGCCTCCGAAGAGCATCCACCTGCCTTGGCAATTGCAAGGGCGACATCTGCCTTCGAGACGGTTTCCACTAAACCCATAACTCGAAGATCGGCGGTTTTCGTTGGGCGGGCCACACTGAAGATGGTAGGCATGGCCCCCCGAATCAACTCGGCCAGAGTGTCGGCATGCTGCGACCCCTTCTCGCCTGACATCTCTAATATGCGTGAGTCCGTCGCGGTCCTTCGGATGGAAGTGGGACAAGGCAGACCATGGTCTGCAGGTCTCACGCACTGCATCGCCTTTTGTATGGCTGCGGAGTATGTCATACCCTTCTCAACGGCACTCGGAAGCAGTGTCAGCACAACCGCCGCCGTACGTGGCGGGCGGAGCTGCTTCTTTAGCCGTTGGCGTTTCTTCCTTCTGGCCGGCGGTACAGCTGATGCTCGTTCTGCTGCCGGCGTTTTAGGCGGGGGCGCCTTAGGCTTAGTCCCCTTCTTTTCAGCCTTCTTCTTGCGGCGCTCGACCTTCTTCCACCCGGCCTCGGGCGGCGGTTTAGCGGGCGTTGCGGTTGGTTCCAATGTGGGGGGTATGGGTGCAGCGGCCGGATGCTGTTGTTGGCCAACTGTTTTCCTCCCCTTCTTCGGAGCCTTTCGTCCCTTCTTGCCCTCTTTAGGGCGATCAGCCGGAACGGGTGGAACGTCCGGCGACGACGCAGGACCCAGCCTGGCGTCGAGCAGCTGGCCAACTTGACGTAGGAGCTGCTGCGCAAACTCCTCGTTGGCCTTGTAGGCCTCGGGAAGAGGCGACTCCGACGAAATCGGTTGGGACCACCGGTTGGCGATGCGCGAAGCACCCGCGCGCGTGATGGTGCCACATCTTACGCTATCCGCAAGCTGCGGAGGCGCGGATTCCTCGACCTCGAAGCGAGACTCGACAGATGTTCGCCGGGTCTGCTGGATAGTGGATTCGAGGGAGGTCTTCAACTCAGCCACCTCCTTTCTGAGCTTCGCCACTTCGGAGTGCAGACGGTCATTGTCTGCCTGCAGTCCACCTGCCAGCTCACGAAGAGCGCGGTTGTCGGCATGGAGGCCGACATTTATTTCCCGCAGGGCAACATTTTCTTCGGCCCCAGGAAGTGTTCGAAACACCTCCGAGGCCCCCCTAAACATCTCGACTGCTTCGTTAAGGGACCGCTGATAGGTCCCTTTCAAGTTGCCAGAATTTTTGGCAACAAACGCGACGATGTCGCCAGCATCAGCGCACCGTTTAGAGCAGTCGGCCGCTGTTAGTTTATTGGCCTGTACCTTGTCTGGACAAGCGGCCTTCTGCTTGTCCCGAGCTGATATTCGTTCTCGGGACTCACGCATCATCAATGCGATCTCTTGCTCCGCATCGAGCTGGAGCTCCTCCCTCCGTTGGCGGCGAGCGAGCTCCAACTCATTGCGAGCCGCGGCCAGCGGGTTGTAATGCCGGCCTCTCCGAGACGCTGTCCCCGAGGCTTCGGAGAACAGAGAATCGGTATCGTCGTCGGAGTCCACCAAGTGTGTTGGCGGCGGATCTCCGACGGTACGCGACACGGTGGAAGTCGCCGAGGTGTCGGTGTTGTACCCCAGCTTCTCCCTGTCTCGCTTCGCGGCACCACGGGTGAATCTCGGCGACGAGTCGTCGACAGCCGCACCGAGGCCCGCAACCGACTTGTCCCTATTGGACCCCAAAACTACTGAACCGGTAGCGGCCGCCTGGAAAATCTGCCTGTCCGCCCAGGACAGACCAACACTTGGAACCTTATTCGTTCCACTGCCCTTCAAGGGCCCACTTCCTCCGCTTCCAGAGGCATTGCCACACTCTAGGGCCTGGTCGCCTACCCTAGAGGGGCCTTCGGTATCCAATTTAACACCAACCAGCCCGGGTACTGGTTGGCGGCGGGCGTCAGCCGCATCGCATGACAAACGCATTTCATTGGACGACATTATTCATTACGATTTGCAGTTTACGTCAAGCTGACGGCCTTGATTACCCGTAAGGCTCGGCGGTTTAACGGGTGGGCTCCCGTGCTTTAACATGCTATACCCCATGAAGGCTCTTAGAAAATACTCCCGGGTCAAAGCCCCCATGCCCAGAAGTTCCTACATACCCACGGAGGACGGAAGGTGTCCGCGGGGTTTTAACGACTTTTCCTTGTCTTCGCCCGAGTGGGCTGCCGGACTGAACGAATTGCAACTACCTAGATACGCCGAACGAAGATCGTTGCCGCAACCGGACAGAACCGGCGACATCTGCGAGAGCAGCGAACAAAGGTTGACGTGACGCCTTTGCAGTACTATCTTGCGCATGAAGCGCCCCTAAACTACACCCCCCCCTGGCGGCCCCAGAGTGGAAACCGCCATCCCCATTTCCCCCCCCACCCCCCGCAGGCCCAGAAGGGACCTGCCTATGGTGCGGTCCAGAAGGGACACGCCTAGGGAGGCTGCGGACCCAGAAGGGGCTCCGCCTGTGCGCTGGGTTGTTGGCTATAGAGTTCCAATGCCTCTTACGAAGCATTAGAACCCTATAGGAACCAGGGAGCGCCAGGACCGACTCCATTGTTCGCCCCCAACGAATCAGAAACGACAAATGAGAGTCAGCCACACGAGGAGGCCACCCAACACGCACCCCAACCTTTTTTTTTTTTTTTTTTTGACCGGGTGAAATGCGTTTATGCATTCCCGCGGGACTGGGGCGACCCGCGGGATATGTGGGACTCGCCTACGATCTTAAACAGCACTACCCACTAAAACACCCGGATGTTCCAACCTCCGTTCGAGGTACAGCCCTGGTGGTCCTTGAGGACTGTTCCACAGCCGCACAACGGGCATCGATAACCGATGAGCACTGCCCGATTCTGCCATCAGGCTGGGGGTGACTCGGAACATTTAAGTCCACCCCCAATCCAACTTGCGAACCCATACCTGCGGACGTAGGGCTCCCCATGCCCGTACGCCCGCGAGTTCGCTGCAGAGGGGAACGGAACTGAGGCAAAACCCGCGCTTCCGTGTCCCCTCTACTCTCCTGGGATCCTGCCAGGATCACTGCGCTGTACCGCTGCTAGCGCCCGGAGCAGCCGGTTCAGGTGTTACACCGGCTCTCCGCTTCCTCTTCCTCTTAGAAGGCTTGCACAGCCTCGACCCCATACTGTGGCCTGCTGGTTTGCCGGCTGCAGTGCAAATGGGGCAGCAGGGCTTTGCGTGGCATGATGAGGCAATGTGCCCTTCGACCCCACAGCGGTAGCAGAGACCGCTGCGGTCTATGGGCGACACGCAAGTAGCCCTGGTGTGGCCTCCCTCGAGGCACCGAAAACACCGTCTCGGCTTTGAGTCTAGCGCGTGGATTCGTGCCAACCCAAAGCCGATCTGCGTTCGGCCCAACTCTAAGACGGCTTTTGCGGCCGAAACAGGACATCGCACCCAGATGGTGCCCATTCCGCCCGCTCCTCGTCTGATCTCCCCAGCTGAGATGGTGTCTGTGGAGCACCCTCCTTTTTCAGCGATCGCGCTGATCACCTCGCTCCTCGTTGTGCCATCTGCGAGCCCTGAGACCCGCAGATCGGCGGACTTTGTAGGCCTGGCCACGATGAAAGTGTCCGCCATGGTATTGGAGAAGCAACCAGCCAGAACATCGGCGTGCGCTGGGCCGGCCGGGCCAGAAAACTCGAATACGCGACCGCCTGTCGCTGACCTTCGGAGACCGGAGAAGGGCGGGATGTTCAGACTGGCAGGATTCACCCTTGTTCGAGCCTGCAACATAGCTGACTCAAACGTAACGCCCCGATTAATTGCTTCGGGGCGGAGCGTAAGGACTACGGCCGCAGATCTTGGGGGCCGTAGTTTCTTCCTCAACCGCTTCTTCTTCGCCTTCGCAGGCGCATCCGCAGGTGTTCGCGCGGCTGCCTTCCTTTTAGGCGGGGGTGCCTTCGGCGCCTCCCCCTTTTTGTTCTTCTTGCGCTGGACCTTAGTCCACTCAGTCTCTGGTGGTCGAGACTGGTGCGCCGAAGTCGATGCCTTAGATTTAGGCTTGGTACTTTGGGGGGCAGCGGTCTTGTTACCTGCCTGACTGGGTGCAGCGGCTTGCTCTTGTTTGCCGGTTTTCCCCCCTTTTCCCTTAGCCTTAGAAGGCGCCTTCTTTCTGCCCCTACCCTTATGGGCTTCCGGAGAAACATCCGTCTCTGCGCAGTCCGGGCTGACAGGCAACGGATGTTGTACAGCACTGTCAGCGGGAGTATTCTGCTGCTCAGCCGGAGGAAGCTCAGGTTTCGCCGGACCTAGACGCTCGTCGAGCATTCGGGTCACTTCCTGCATGAAAGTTTTCAGCAGGCTCTCTGTCGCGAGTGGTGATGGTGGCGGAGGCGTACGCTGGGACCAGCGGCAGACGCCCTCAGCGCGAGTTGGAGTCACTACATCGACGCTTCGCACAGGTGGTGAAGTGAGGCGTGGTGCAGGACGTGCTGGTAACTCCTCAACCTCGAGGCAGGCACCAGGAGATCTTGTCTGAGCCCGCTGAACGTTCTCGAGTGTGGCTCTGAGTTCAGCCATCTCTCTCTGCAACTCGGCCAAACGCGTGTGCAAGCGAGTGTTGTCCGCTTGTAAGCTGGCAGTTAATTCTCTCAGCGCGCGGTTATCGTAATGCAGGCCACCGTTAATTTCTCGCAACGCCAAGTTCTCCTCGGCATTGGGTAGCCTGCGGAACTCCTCGGAGGCCATCTTATATATTTCGACGGCCTCGTTTAGGGACCGTTGAAACGTCCCTTTCAAATTCCCTGAATTACGAGCGACGTACGCCACGATGTCGCCCGCATCTTGAACTGCCTTAGAGCAGTCTTCTGCCGCCATAGCGTCAGCTTGCGCCCGGTTCCGGCAAGCAGCCCTCTTTTCACCTCTAGCGGCACGCCGCTCCCGAGCCTCTCGACACATCAGCTCCGCCTCCTGCTCAGCATCGAGCTGAAGCTCCTCGCTCCTCGCGAGGCGAGCAAGCTCCAGCTCTCTGCGAGCCGCAGCTAAGACGTTAAACTTGCTGCTTCTTTTCGATACTTGATTCGACTCGGGTAAAGAGGAGGAACCTGCATCGGAATGCATGACCGAATCATCATCTGAGTCCATCTCAGTTGTAATTGATGGACTCCTATCACGAGCGCGAGCTATGGATGCGACAGACGTGGTCTCGCTGTTATCCCCCGTCCTGCCAGTCTCGCGCCGGAATGCCCCGCGGGTGAGCCTAGGTGATAAGGTGTCGGTAATCACTCCAAGCCCACTCACTCCCTTGTCCTTTCCGAACAGAACTACTCCAGATGTAGCCGCCTCGCAAATCTGCCTATCAGCCCATGATAGGCCAATCCTTGGAAACCGAGAGGCAGAACTCTCCGGCTTTCCTTTACCCTTCAAGGGTGCACCTCCTTCCCTTCCAGAAGCATCCGCAGACACAGGGGCCTGGTCGCCTACCCCTGAGCCGCCTTCGGTAGCAAATTTCGCACCAACCGACCCGGGCATCGGTTGGCGGCGGGCGTCAGCCGCATCGCATGACAACGTGCTCTCATTGTCTGACATTTTCCATAAGGGGGGTAGCAATTTACGGGTTGCAATCCCCCTGGTCGCTAGGGGGTGGGCTGTAAGCCGCCCACCAACCCGTCCGAAAACGGGCGCCCGTCGCCGCGCCCCGCAACGACGGCACCTTTGCCTGAAAGGCGCCCAGAAGGGGCGCCAACTACCCATTCCCCCCCGTGTAACGACGCCCAGAAGGGGCGCCGTCAAAAACTCCCCTCAAAGCCGCTCTGGAGTGAGCGGCGAGCGTGCGACCCAGAGTGGGCCGCACGTGGAGATCCCCCCCGCAGGTCAGAGTGACCCGCTGTGCGGTCCAGAAGGGACGCGCGTTGAAGGGGGTGCGATGCCCAGAAGGGGCACCGCCTACTTTATTCGACGCCCAGAAGGGACGCCAGGGATTAGCATAAAGCCCCTTGTCCCACGCTGAACGTGGGCCGAGAGGCCTTACCCCAGGGTGCACCACGAGGAGGTTCCCAAATTTGCACCCCAACCTTTTTTTTTTTTTTTTTTTTTTTTTTTTTTTTCCCCGGGAGAAATGCGTTACGCATACCACCGCACCGGGGAAGTGCGATGGTTATGTGGGACTCCCCTCCTCAAAGATGGTAAGCGAGGAGGGTTTACCCACTAAAACTCCCGGGATTCTCCGACATCCGCTCGGCAGGCGCCTGGTAACTGTTTACCACTGGTCCACACGCCTGCGCGGGGTCCCGAAAGACACGCCTTGCAGTAGAACTGCAACAGCGGCGACCTCAGCGCGAGGCCACCACCACCCCTCGGAGACTGTCCAGCGGGGGTCCATGGGAATTCTCCCGTCCCCCCCGCCTATAGACTAGGACGGATGCAGCAACCCGTGCAACCGTCTCCGGCGACCTGGTCTTGCGAACCCCAAGTGCGGGCGTAGGACTCTCCCTGCCCGTACGCCCGCGGGTTCGCTGCAGAGGGGACTGGAGCTGGGCCAGAACCACGCCTCCGAATCCCCTCTACTCTCCTGTGATCCTGCCAGGATCACTGCGTCCCCGGATGTTCTTGGGGAGCAGGAGCAGCCGGTGTAGATGTTCGGCCGGCTCTCCTTTTTCTCTTGCTTGCCGGATTGCAAAGCCTGCTGCCCATGCTGTGTCCTGCGGGTTTTCCCGCCTCAACACATATTGGGCAGTTAGGCTTCGCGGAACAGGCAGCGGCTATGTGCCCGGCGGTACCGCAGCGGTAGCAGAGTTTGCTGCGGTCCGTTGGAGCCGTGCAGTTAGCCTGCGTATGTCCGGCCTCCAGGCAGCGGTAGCAGCGCCTTGGCTTGGAGATCAGCAACTTTACATGTGCCCAGCTCCAGCAGACGGGCAACCGGCCTGCGTCTAAGACGGCCTTGGCCGACGCGACAGGACACCTCACCCAAACAGTGCCCTTCCCGCCGGCCCCTCGTCTTATCTCCCCGATGAGTATACTCTCCGGGGAACATCCACCCTTCTCCGCAATGGCGGAGGCCACATCGGTCTTGAGGACCGTCTCCTCCAATCCGGAGATGCGCAGGTCCGCGGTCTTATTGGGCCTGGCCACGACGAAGACGTCGGGCATCGCATCCCGGATTAGCCCAGCTAGCACATCGGCGTTAGCGTTTGCCGCTGGCCCCGACATTTCCAACATCCTGGATTCCGTGGCGGTTTTCCTCATATTGGAGGGCGCCGGGATGTTGTGTAGGTGCGGCGTAATGCACTCCCTTGCCTTAATTAAGGCTTCCGCGTAGGTCATGCCCTCCTTTGCCTTTTCGGGTCGCAGAGTTAGCACTACCGCTGCTGTTCGCGGTGGGCGAAGCTGCTTTCGCAGTCGTTGGCGTCTACGTGCCTTTGCAGGGGCGGCAGCGGATGGTCGTTCTGCCGCCGGCTTGGAAGGAGTTGGGTTAGGCGCCTTTGGCGCTCTCTCCTTCTTTCCTTTCTTGCGCTTACGCTCGGGTGGTGGCGGAGCTTGCGCAGGAACACGCACCCCAACCTTTTTTTTTTTTTTTTACGACGGGAAATGCATTTACGCATCCCCCCGGGCTTGGAGCGACTACGGGGGGTATGTGGGGCTCAGCAAGGGGTTTGCCACTACCCACTAAAACCCGTCGATGTTCCATCTTCCGCGCACGGCGCGACCCCGGGCATTCCACTAGGGACTCTACCGCAGCCGCGTCTTGGGGTGGCGGACACCTTTGCAGGTGCTTCACCTGTACGTCTCCACGGACGTGCTAAGGGGGGCCCGAAACATAGAACACCCCCCTCAATCCATCTTGCGAACCCGAAGTGCGGACGTAGGACTCTCCCTGCCCGTACGCCCGCGAGTTCGCTGCCCACGCACCCCAACCTTTTTTTTTTTTTTTTTTTTTTTGTTTCCCCGGGGGAAATGCTTTACGCATACCACCGCGTCGGGGCAACGTGGTGGTTATGTGGGACTCCCCTCCTCGAAAGATGGCAAATGAGGAGGGTTTACCCACTAAAACCCCCGGGACTCTCCTTCTGCCGTTTTCTACAGGGGACCCGAGTACTACTAGGTGTAGTCATTCACGTCCCTGTGCGACGTCCTATCGGACACAACCATGTACCTGCTGCACTGACTGCACCTTAAAGTGCTCGCCAAAATCCCACCTGCTGTCTAGAGTTAGGCCTAAATACCTCATAACAGGAGAGATATTGATCCGAACGCCGCTGATGATCAAGTGGGCGTCCGGGGGAGGCTTCCTGCGAGCCCCGTAGAAGAATAGGGCCTCCGTCTTTTCAAGGGCGACACGCAGCCCTAGCATGCTTATCCTGCGGACCATGTGTGAAGCTCCCGCAGTGGCAAGCCTGGTAGCCTTCCGAAAATCGTCAGCACGTGCCGTCACCAGCGTGTCGTCCGCGTAGCAGACGACGCTTACCCCTCTAAGATTGGCTCCTCTCAACGCCCAATCATATCCGATGTTCCACAGGACAGGGCCTAGAACCGACCCCTGTGGAACACCGCATGACACCAATCTGCTACGGATCTGACCGTCTTGCCCCTGATAAATAACACGCCTCCCCCTGAGGTAGCTGTTAATAAGTTGCACGATGTAATTGGGCACTCCATGATATTGAAGTGCCTCTCCGATGCACTCAAAGGGGAGGCTGTTAAATGCATTGGCGATGTCCAGGGACACCGCCAAAACAACGCCGCCTTGCGCTGTGGTCTCCTGTGAGAGCGCTTTCACACTGAGTATAGCATCTATGGTCGATCGACCCTCCCTGAACCCGTACTGGCATGGAGCCAGATCCGGGCCAGCCGCACCTAGATGACTGTGGATGCGGGATGCTATAACTCGCTCAAAGAGTTTACCGGCCTCGTCCAAAAGGACAATAGGCCGGTAAGCTGACGGCGAATCCACGGGACGCCCCTCCTTCTTCAAAAGTACCAATCGCCCGGTCTTCCACTTAGTGGGGAATATACCGGACGATAGGCATACGTCCAGCAGCTGGCGGAATTTTTCTTCCAGCACCTCCTCGGCAATGACCCACGCTCGACCCGGGATACCATCAGGCCCCGGCGCTGTCTTTTTAGCCCGTAGCCTAAGAAACGCTGCCCCCAGCTCTCCAGATGTCACAGGTGGTATTTGGACATCTGCTTGAGAGGCATTATGCAGGAAGGGCATTCTAGGGGGCACGAACTCCGCACGCTCTGGAAAGAGGGCACTAACCACCGTCTCCAAGAGAGCAGGCTCGAGTGACTCGGTGATTGGAGGGCCGACATTTCGCAACTTACCGCGTATTGAGCGATACGGACGCCCCCATGGGTCACGGTTGAGCTGCTCAAGCCACTCCTCCCAGGCCCGATCTTTGGCCTGACAGATTGCCGTTTTGATGGCTTTCTTGGCCTCTTTATAGGCAGCATGCAAGACACGCTCTTCCGCTTCATTGCGCCTACGTCTCCTACGCTGATTGGTGTACGCGCGCCGCGCAGCGATGCAATCTACGCGTAGTCCGGCCAGCTCCTGCGACCACCAATAGACTTGACGTCTGGACGGTCTGCGTTTAACACGAGGCATGCAAGCGTCGCACACCTCGGTCATAGCCTCTGCGAACCATTGTGCTCCATCATCAGCATGGGCTAGTTGAGTTGCTGGCCGAGAAAGCCACGCCTGAACAATGGCCGCTTCGACCAAGACTTCACGGTCCATTTTCCCTAACGCCCAACGTGGAAAGGGCGAGTTGGGATTTGTAGAACGGCCAGTACCAGCAGCAGTCTG
Organism: Scoparia ambigualis; assembly: GCA_963921215.1. NCBI lineage: Eukaryota > Metazoa > Arthropoda > Insecta > Lepidoptera > Crambidae > Scoparia > Scoparia ambigualis. Next base: position 31,633,921 of record OY992521.1, on the reverse strand, counting down.
AGGGGGGGAGATGTCAAATCTGATGTAAAGATGATCTGACAAAGTCTCCACCCCCTCCAGGACAGTCCAACCAAACACCCTCGAGGCGATGGCAGGGGAGGCAAATGAAAGGTCTACTATAGATCCGCCTTGAAGGCGGACGCAAGTATTTGCGTTGCCCCTATTAAGGAGGCAAAGGCCGGATGTTATGGCCCACTCCTCTACTGCATCACCTCTAAGATTGGAATCGGGGGAGCCCCACATCGTACTCTTGGCGTTGAAATCGCCTAATATTATCACCTGGGATGGTGAAGCTCGCCTAACCGCAGCACCAAGACAACTCAGGAATGTCTCGAACTCCGTCAAGGTTTTATTGGGAGAGAAGTACACCCCAAATAGGGTTACCTCTCCCCATTTCACCCCAACGAATCCCGATCCCCTCTCTCTTAACGTAAACCGCGAAGTTTGCGCCGACCCGCCAACGACAGCCACGACACCGTCTAAATCCGCGGCCCAGTTGTCGCGTGGTGCAACATAATAGGGCTCGGAGGCCACCGCAATCTCAATCCCCAACTCCGCCAATGCCTGCAGAAAAAGGTCTTGTGCACCGGCGGCGTGATTGAGATTCGCCTGGAGGATTTTCTGTACAGGCGTATTAGCCATTGGCGACCTCAATTAACCTAACCTTTTTTTTTTTTTTTTTTTTTTACGTAGTGAAATGCCTTTACGCATCCCCCCAGGCCTGGAGCGACCACGGGGGTATGTGGGACTCAGCTGGATGGAGTTAGCTACTACCCACTAAAACACTACGATGTCCCTCTTCCGCTCACGGCGTGGCCCCGGGCATTCCTCGAAGGACTCAACCGCAGCCGCGCCTCGATGTGGCGGCCACCGTGACGGTGCACACCCACACGTCTCCACGGACGTGTTGAGGGCGGCCCAGGACATTGAGACCCCCCTCAATCCATCTTGCGAACCCGAAGTGCGGACGTAGGACTCTCCCTGCCCGTACGCCCGCGGGTTCGCTGCAGAGGGGAACGGAGCTGGGCCAGAACCAGCTAGCCTCCGAATCCCCTCTACTCTCCTGTGATTCTGCCAGAATCACTACGTCCCCGGATGTTTTTGGGGGACGATAGGCGCTGCCGATGTAGTTCTTCTGCCGGCAGCTTTACCTTTCCGCTTCTTGGGCGGCGAGCAAAGCCTGCTGCCCATACTGTGATTTGCGGGTTTTCCCGCCTCCACACAAATTGGGCAGTTGGGTTTTGCGGAGCAATTAGCGGCTATGTGTCCGGCGGTCCCGCAGCGGTAGCAGAGTTTGCTGCGGTCCGTCAGAGACTTGCAGTCGGCCTGCACATGCCCACCCTCAAGGCACCGATAACATTTTCTCGGTTTCGAGTCCAGCACGGTCACGCGCGCTGTCCTCCATCCGACTTGTAATCGGCCCGCTTCTGAGACGATTTTGGCCGACGCGACTGGACACTGCACCCAAACAGTGCCCATCCCACCGGCCCCTCGTCTAATCTCCCCGACAAGAATGTTCTCCGGGGAGCATTCACCCTTCTCCGCAATGGCGGAGGCAACGTCGGTCTTCTTCACCGAGTCTTCAAGTCCGGAAATGCGTAGGTCTGCGGTCTTGGTCGGCCTAGCCACGACGAAGATGTCTGGCATCGCATTTCGGATTAGCTCTGCTAAAATATCGGCGTCTTTAGATTTGGAGGCACCTGACATCTCCAGCATTCTTGCACCCGTAGCGGTCTTCCTTAGCATTGAAGGGGTAGGGATGCCATGTTGGGAAGGCACTACCCTCTCCCTGGCTTTCCGTATCGCCGCCGCGTACGTCACTCCTTGCTTTTCAGCTTCGGGGCGAAGGGTCAGCACCACCGCCGCGGTTTTTGGTGGGCGGAGCTGCTTTTTCAACCTTTGCCGCTTCCTTCTCCTTGCAGGAGTGGCAGCAGGTGATCGCGCTGCCACTGGCTTAGGCGGAGGTGGGTTACGCGTTTTAGGCGCACTCTTCTTGTCCTTCTTGCGCCCCTTGCGCTCGACACGCGTCCACCCTTCGGGTGGCGGTGGAGCAGGCGCAGCAGCCGGAGGCGTGGCACTTTTAGTGGCGGCAGGATGGTGTTTGCCAGCCTTTAAGGTGCTGGGCAAGGCGGCAGGATGTTGTTCGCCAGCCTTGCCCTTAAGAGTTTTCGCCTTCGGCGCCTTCTTGACCGCTCCCTTTTTAGGGCGATCAGCCGGAGCGGCCTTGCCTTTGCCGCATCCAGGTCCGTCATTAAGTGACGGTCGCAATGCCGCACCGACGGCCGGGACACGCTGGAGCTGTTCCGCTTGATCCGGCAACGCTGGACCGAGTCTGGCGTCTAGCAACCGGCCTACCTGAAGTAGGACCTGTTGCGTGATGGCCTCGTTAGTAGCTGGAGAAGCATACTGGCTCGCAATGCGAGCAGCCTCTGCGCGCGAAATTGTCCCGTCAGCCATCGCACTCCGCGCAGCTGGTGATGCGGATTGCGCTGACGGAAGCGCAGATGCCTCTCCCTCGAAGAAGCGAGTCCCGGCATGTTCCCGGCATGTTCGCCGGGCCTGCTGGCTGTTGGTCTCGAGGGAGGCCTTAAGTTCAGCTACCTCCTTTTGTAGCTCCTCCATCCGCGCGTAAAGGCGGGTATTGTCGGCTTGCACTCCTGCTGTCAATTCACGCAGTGCGCGGTTGTCCGCGTGAAGACCGACATTTATTTCTCGCAGAGCGAGATTCTCTTCTGCGCCTGGAAGTGACCGAAACACTTCCGAGGCATCGCGAAACATTGCAACCGCCTCATTCAGCGACCGCTGGAATGTGCCCTTCAAATTGCCAGAATTACTAGCTACAAAGGACACTATGTCGCCAGCGTCAGCGCACTTTTTCGCGCTGTCAGCCGCTGCCAGTTTCTTGGCTTGTGCCCCATCCTTACAAGCTGCCCTCTCCCCGTCCCGAGCTGTTGCCCGTTCTCGGGACTCTCGCAACATCATTGCGACCTCCTGCTCCGCATCGAGCTGGAGCTCCTCCCGTCGCTTTTGGCGAGCAAGCTCAAGCTCGTTGCGAGCCGCAGCCAGCGGGTTGTACTGCCGGCCTCTTTTCGGGGAATGCCCTCTCCCGGGCCATTCCCTCGCTGTAGCGGACCACGAGGCCTCCGAATACAGCGACTCGTCATCGGAGTCCACCAAAGATACTGGCGGCGGAGCTCCGTTATTGCGCGGGATGGTGGAATCCACCGGGGCGTGGATGTTATGCCCCGGTTTCTCCCTTTCGCGCCTACGGGCACTACGGGTGACTCTCGGCGATGAATAGTCGATAGCCGCACCGAGGCCTGTTCCAACCTTGTCCCTTCCGGAACCAAAAACGACCGAACCGGTCTCAGCCGCCTGGCAGATCTGCCTGTCCGCCCAGGACATTCCAACTCTTAGAACCTTAGTTCCGTCGCCCTTCAAGGGCACACTTCCTACACTAGCTTCGCTAGAATCCACGACAGGCCTTGTACAAGGCCCTGCCGACTTCACCTTACCATCTAAATTTAGGGTTTTGGACATTTTAATTGTTGTTCCCACGAGTATAGGTGCAAATAAAGTGTCCACCCGCACAGTGGCCCTATATGCGGGTAACCCTAAGTACTGCCAGTGTCGGGTGGTGCTGACAGGTTTTAAGGAGGTCTCTCTCCGGTTTTACTGTGTATCCTTCACGCGGCCGGCCGGCTAAGGCAAGCCCTCGTTCACCTGTTCCAGAACGCTACCCCACAGACGCCTCGAGTGAGGGTCGTTGCAGAACCGAAACAGGCTACGACGCTCAGGGGCTGGCGTGAGGCCCCTGGTACACCTCTTTCGAGGTGTTCCCCTTTCCCCCCCATTAAAACGACGCCCAGAAGGGGCGCCGGACTACCCCATTCCCCCCCGTGTAACGACGCCCAGAAGGGGCGCCATCAAAACTCCCCTCAAAGCCGCTCGAGAGTGAGCGGCGAGCGTGCGACCCAGAGTGGGCCGCACGTGGAGATCCCCCCCGCAGGTCCGAGTGACCCGCTGTGCGGTCCAGAAGGGACGCGCGTTGAAGGGGGTGCGATGCCCAGAAGGGGCACCGCCTACTTTATTCGACGCCCAGAAGGGGCGCCAGGGATTTGCATAAAGCCCCTTGTCCCACGCTGAACGTGGGCCGAGAGGCCTTACCCCAGGGTGCACCACGTGGTAATCTTGCAGTGTGGTACTGCGTCAGCTGCTACTGCTGTAAAGTTAACAAATATTATTGGACAATTACATGCCCTCTTCTTGGAGATTCATACGAGGGACCAATGAGGGTTCTCCTACCCTCCCCCCGTGCCAGGATTAAGACGGGTGCAACTGACCGTGCAGTCTCCTCCTTCGACCCGGTCGCCGACGACGAGATGCGCCGGACAGCGGGTCATCCTCACGAACCCTTTCAGCCTCTTCCTTGAGCAAGATGGTCGTCTCACAGAAAGAGGCCACAGCGTCCCACAACCTTTTGCCAGAGACCATGGCCTTGACCACAGCCTCAAGCGAAAGGTCACTTCCTATCACAGCCCGCAGTGTTTCACGCGGCTGCTGAAAACTGACGCAGTCCATCAAAGTGTGCCGATTCGTATCTTCATCAGCACGACATTGATGGCACTCGGGAGTTGGCTCACGTCCTATCCTACACAAATATCTGCCAAAACAGCCGTGTCCGGACAGCATCTGTGTAAGACGGTACGTGAGCGACCCCTCCTTGCGACCAACCCACTGTTGGAAATGGGGTCGTATCGCAATGATCGAAACTAAACCGTAAGTCGGTAGCTCCAACCGACGCCGCCACTCACGCGTCGCAGCAATCTGTGCGCGTTCACGCCACCGCTTCACCTGCTCAGGCGCTGGCTTGTCTCCCATGCTCCTCACCTCTGCCACCTGCTCATAGACAAACGCAAGTACTCTCGCCTCCAACTCCCATGGAGGAGTGCCTGCTAGAAGGCAGGCCGCCTCGTAAGAAATGGTGCGATAACCTCTAATTGCCCTTATCGCCAAGATCCGTTGACACCTACGCAGCTGGGCCTTGTTGCTGGCGTTCAAGGCGTCAACCCACACCGGCGCCCCGTATAAGGCCATAGAGCGCACAACGCTAGTATACAGCCGACGTGTGCTGCCACTCGGGTCACCCAAGTTCGGCAGAAAGTTGCCGAGAGCGACCGCAGTTCTTAAAACCTTCACCGTCTGCAAACAAAAATGATATTCAAATTTCCATTTTGCGTCCAAAATTAAGCCTAAATATTTCATTTGCGACCCCACATTTATACGGACACCGTCAATACTGATATGTGGGTCCGCTGGGGGCTTCCTACGGGGCCCATAAGAGTATAGTGCCTCTGTTTTGTCAAGTGCTACTCGAAGTCCCAACATACTTATCCGCTGGACAATTAGAGTTACGCCAATTGTCGCCAACCTGTTAACCTCCCGAAAGTTCTTCGCACGAGCAGTTATCAAAGTATCATCCGCATAGCAGACTACATGCAGACCCCGCAGAAGTGCGCCTCGCAGCACCCAGTCGTATCCGATGTTCCACAGGAGTGGTCCGAGAACCGACCCCTGTGGGACACCGCACAACACTGCCCTACTATGGACATTACCATCCCCGCCGACATACTTGACGCATCTACCCCTCAAATAGCTATCGATAATGCGCACTAAGTAATGGGGCACTTCATGAAAACGAAGTGCCTCCCCGATGCAATTGAAGGGTAGACTGTTAAAGGCGTTGGCAATGTCCAAGGACACTGCCAACACCACCTCACCTCTGGCGACTGCTTCTTGTGAATGCGCCTTGACGTCAAGGATGGCATCAATAGTTGATCTTCCAACCCGGAATCCATACTGACATGACGACAGATCTGGACCCACCGCATCCAGATGTCGGTTGATGCGGGACGCCAAGACGCGCTCAAACAGCTTACCGGCCTCATCCAAAAGGACAATAGGCCGATAGGCAGAAGGGGAGTCCAACGTGATTTGAACTGGGGTGCTAATTTTTGGCTTCCGGAGCAATTAAAAGCAGTTTCCAAAAAATTTTTTGTTTTCCATATTTTTCAAAATTAATCTAAGTGTTGTTTCCCAAAGATTTAAATTTTAAATACCGGCAGCTGTTTGTGGTGGGGGTCAGGACATCAACTGGAGGGCCCTGTATACCTCCCCTTTGCGTTTTGGTTGGGAGAGAAGGTTGACCCTACATTTGACCCTTAGGGTCAGAACCGGCCAGTGTAGTTTGTAGCCCTGAGTCTCACCACCACAGTATAAAAAACCCCGTCTCTCTGCGACCAGTAGTTTGGGAGCGGTGAAATTCCCAAGTTCGTGGCGGCCATCTTAGTCGCCAACTTAGTTTCGGACTAACGCCAATAACTCTTGAAGTTCTGAACCGATTTTGCTAGGAATAGTCTTGGGGACTTTCCCCTATCCCCCCCAACCCCTCTGGTTGGGTAAATACGAGATTGCGCCTCAAACTCTTTTGACCTGTTTTAACCCCATAGGGTCGTAGATCTCAGCGAGCCGATTCTAGGAAACCCGCACTTCGGGTGTCTGCGACTAGTAGGGCCGGAGTTATAGTCCTCCAAAACTCGTCGGCCATTTTTGTTCGCCATCTTGTTTTGGCTTGGGTGGACATAGCTCCCAAACTATAGGACGTAGAGAGCCCGGGTTTTCTCTGTGAAGATTCCCATTACGTCCTCTACCATCTTCCTAGGGTCATTTGACCCTAGCGTGACCCAGGTCAAAATTTTTTCTGACCTTACCAGGTCCTAGATACGCGGGTCCTCCAAGGGAAACCTAGAGACGCCAGGCCTCTGCGGGTGATACTGCCTGAGCTACAGGGTAGCAACCATCTTTTACCCTCAAAAACCCCAATTTTACCTTTGGGTTTGCTCGGGTTGTATCCACCTCGGGGGGGCGTGAGAGGTGTAAGGTTAAAGGGCTCGACCAGGGGTATATTTCACCCATACATAGTTTTAAGATCTGGCCAACCCTTTTGGCGGCCATTTTGTTTTTAGTGTATAACTTTGTTGTTTTTCAACATTTGAAAATTTTATTTTGGTTATTGTACATATTTGGACGCCCCTAATTGTTGTAGGTTGCAAATAGACTTGAGTCCGACCTGGGCGTAAATATATTTTACTTTTAGAGAAAATTTGATTATTTAACTTAAGGTGCTTGAACCTTATTGTTATAACTCCACTCCTTATTGGGAGTGTGTATTTACAAATTTGACGCATCCCCCGACATGGCTGCCACGGTTAGGACCCCATCACCTGTAACTAAGACTGACCCAATAATCCGCCCCGCCAAGACTCCGGAAAAGGTTGTTCCTGACGCCGTACCTTCTACATCCGGCGTCAGGAAGAGCATTGACCAAATTGAGGGGATTGGTAAACCGGCCTTCGGGGCGAAACTAGTAAAGAGCCCGGTGGCATTTTCGGTTACCTCGGCAAAGGCTCCCATTAATAAACTGCAGGACGCAAAAAACGTGTTGCAGAGCGCAAAAGCGTTTATGGATGAGTCAAAAAACCTTAAGACCGAGATAAAGAAGGGCGTCGTTAGGGCTATAGATAGATTATACGCGATAATCGTGGAAATGGATTTGGAAATCAAGGCAAGAAGGGTGCCGACTGGTGGGGGTAGGGACAGTCAGAAAAATGATGGCGTGATAGAGAAGATAGAAAAAATGATGAAGGATAATGAAAGAAGAGAAAGGGAACAGATAGAAAGACAGAATGAAACGACTGAGAGAATAGAAAGATTGATAAAAGAAAATGAAAGAAGAGCTAGGGAGCAGGAAGAGTGGAGGAAGGCGGAAAAGGACAGAATAGAGGAGCTAAAGAGAACCATCTCCGAACACAAGGAAGTGGTCAAGGGGATCTCATATGCGAGTGTGGTGGCCGGTGGGCCGCGGAAACCCGCCCCAACCGGTGAGTCTCTGCACTCCATCATCGTGACGGCCAGAGATGAAACTGAGACCGGAGAGCAGATAATTGAGCGTGTCCGGAGAGCAGTGAAGGCAAAGGGGGGTGATGGAGGTGTGGAGATTGAAAAGATTAGGAAGACCAGGGAGAGGAAGGTCCTTATTAGCTGCAGCACCAAGGAGGCAAGACAGGGAGTGAAGGAGAGACTGGAAGGGGCAGAAGGAGGCTTGAACGTCGAGGAGGTGCGTAACAGGGACCCCCTCCTGGTTCTAAAGGATGTACTCCAGGCTAACAGCGACGAGGAGGTTTGAAATCCCAGAGGAACCAGAACGGGGATTTGTTCCGCGACCTCGGTGAGGGGGACAGGATGGTGGTAAAGTTCCGGAGGAGGGCGCGCAACCCGCACCTCGCGCACATTGTATTGATGGTCTCCCCACAGGTCTGGCAGAGAGTGATAGAGAGAGGGTCTGTGCAGCTGGACATACAGAGGGTGAGAGTGGAAGATCAGTCTCCTCTCGTACAGTGCTCTGTATGTCTAGGGTACAGACACGGAAAGAATTATTGTAGCGAGAAAGAACCGAAGTGTAGCCACTGTGGGGGGAGGCACATGCGCGCGGAGTGCGAGGATGTGCTGGCGGGATTGCCCCCGTCCTGTCTAAACTGCACCAGAGCGGGGAAGGGAAACGCCCAGCACAATGCATTTGACGCTGACTGTCAAATTAGAGAGAGGTGGGACGCACTAGCGCGAGCTAAAGTTGCGTATTGCTAAGGGCGACCCGGCAGACACGCAGCAGCTAAATAACCCCAACCAAAGCCGGAGATACACTGTGGCGCGGGCCAATCTCCAGCGAAGCAACCTAGCGACCACAGAGTTGGTCCTGGAAGCTTCGAGAAGGGGATTGGCCTTCGCCCTGGTGCAGGAACCGTACGTGGGCTGTGGGGGCAGGATGAAATACTACGGGCCGGCGAGGGTTTACCAAAGCGCTGACCAGGAAAAGGGTGCTGTAAAGGCGGCCATAATTGTCTTTGACGCGAGCCTTGACGTTGAACAGCACCCGGAACTCACGACTAATAACATCACAGTCGTGAGGATCCGAACCAGCGCTTGGTCAATAAACGCCGTCTCGTTTTATTTTGAGCCAAATGCACCTATTGAACCCTACGTGGCTCAGATAACGAGGATCATTGCGAAGATAGGGACGGCAGGACTCATTATAGGGGGCGACGCAAATGCTAAAAGTGTATGGTGGGGCAGTGCACGCACGGATCTGAGAGGAAGGGAATTCGCAGGGGCACTACACCAGTGGCGGTTGCATGTGATAAACATAGGAGACACGCCAACCTTTGAGGTAGAAAGAAATGGGAGAACCTGCACGAGCATAGTCGATGTAACAGCGGCGTCGGCGGATCTCCTAGATAAGGTCATGGACTGGAGAGTGGATAGAGAAATGACAGGATCGGACCACAACGCTGTCCTCTTCGACCTGGAGCTCACATTAGGGAAATGCATTACACTAAACAGAACCACACGCAAATACAACACAAAGAAAGCAAGCTGGAGTGAGTTTGATGACAAACTCACCAAGCTCTTACATGCAGACAACACAAAAACACAAAACATAAACAAAATAACGAACACTACACAATTAGAAGAAACACTACACAAATACACAGAAGCAATCACACAAGCATGCACACTACACATTCCAGCGAAGAAGGCAACACAGAAACTTACCATCCCATGGTGGTCCGATGAACTGTACCGCTTGAAGAGACGCGTAGTGACGATGAAGAGGAGAATCCGCTGCGCCGCGCCGGTCCGACGAGAGAGAGTAGTGCAGGAGTACCTGAGGGAGAGAGAAAATTATCACAGAGCCGCAAAAGACGCCCAGACCGCCAGCTGGAAGAAGTTTTGCCAAAGACAGCAAAAGGAAACGGTATGGGACGGTATTTACCGAGTTATCAAGAAGACCGAGCGAAGAAAAGAAGACTTGCCTCTGAAGAAAGAAGGGACCATACTTGGACCAGAAGAGTCAGTACACTGGATCGCAGAAATGTTTTATCCTGAAGACAGGGAAGAGGATGACACAAATGAACACCGGAGTGTACGGGAGTTGGCGAAGGTGGTCAACAGCAGAGGCCACATTGAAAACCATGACCCTGACTTTGCTCTGCATGAACTAATGGACGTTATTAGGACATTCAACCCAAAAAAGTCCCGGAGGATGATGGATTTACGTCAGATATCTGTGGTAGAGCGATAGCCCGCCATCCGCAAACTTTTCTGGCCATCGCAAATAAGTGTTTAGAGCTAGGATACTTCCCAGAGAAATGGAAGAGAGTGGTCGTAGTAGTCTTGCGCAAACCCGGGAGGGAGGACTATACAGACGTCAAGTCGTATAGACCCATAGGACTCCTCCCGGTTTTGGGCAAGATTTATGAAAAGCTCCTAATAAATAGAGTAGAGTGGTATCTGATCCCTAAACTTAGCCATCATCAGTATGGGTTCGTGCCTCAAAAAAGCACCGAGGACTCCCTCTATGCCCTAATGAACCTAATCAGAAGTAATCTAAAAAAGAAAAAGATTATCACAATTGTATCATTGGACATAGAGGGAGCCTTCGATGCGGCTTGGTGGCCCATGATTAGAACAAGGCTAGCAGAAGTAGGCTGTCCCGTAAATTTAAGACGAGTAGTAGATAGTACTTGGAAAATAGATCAGTAGAGGTAAGATACGGGGGTAGAAAATCGGTTAGGAACACTCAAAAAGGATGCGTACAGGGATCGGTAGGAGGACCAGTTCTGTGGAACTTGCTGCTGGACCCTTTATTACACCAACTTAGCAAGAAGGGCCACCACGTGCAGGCGTTCGCGGACGACGTAGTGATGGCGTTTGTGGGAGACTCAGGACTGGAAATCTCGATGAAGGCTAACGGAGCGCTCTCGGATGTTTGGAATTGGGGTGTTGGAAACAAGTTGAAGTTCGCGACCAATAAAACGGTCGCTATTACAGTAACCAGAAAATTGAAGTACGACACACCAATTCTAAGCATGGGGGGGGGGGGGGGTGCGATATCGTTATGCAGAGAGAAATGAAGGTCCTGGGTCTCACCATACACGATAAGCTCACGTTCAATAAACACGTCGCGAATGTCTGCAGAAAGGCCCTTAACATCTATAAACAGCTGAGAACAGCAGCAAGGGTCAGTTGGGGACTAAACCCAGAAGTAATAAGGCAAATCTACACTATGGCAGTAGAGCCAATTATCACCTACGCAGCGGCGGCATGGGCACCCGCAGCCACAAAGATAGGGACACGGAACTGGCAGCAGTGCAGAGAGGATTCGCACAGAAGCTCTGTGGCGCGTACCGGACAGTCTCCCTGAACTCGGCACTTTTGCTGTCTGGGATACTGCCTCTCGATCTCCGCATTCTAGAGGCCTCGGCCTTGTATGACGCGAGGAGAGGCATATCCCGGGCATTGCCGGACGACAGGGAGATGGAGGCGCCTGTTGGCTTCTGGGAGATCCCGCACCCCGCCCTGGATATGGAAAGTGAGTTTGTGGCCCTCGAGGACCAGGAGGCCGTGCAGGAGGTCCAGATTTTCACCGACGGGAGTAAGATCGACGGTGGCGTCGGAGCCTCCCTTTCCATTTAGAAGGGGGGACAATCCCACCACCTTCCCATGGCCATACCAACCCTTGTGGTTATAATGGCCGAATCATCGGGAGATACGCGCGGATACTGCGACTGCACTCTACCGCGCGCATTTGCTTGACTCCCTACAAATTTTATGTCTACGTCCTTGTCCCTATGCCGTTTCTCCCCCTTCTGGGGCACGACTACACGAAACCGTACTTCGTCGACGGGCAGCTAGGTAATCTTTGCATATTACTGTTCTTGCAATCGCCTCCTCTTGTGCCACTCGTGCGCGAAATCCCGTAGCCTTCGGAAGTTCTCCTCCGAGGCCACCAGATTCACGTAGTACACCGGTCCTGGCTCCGTCCGAATGATCCCATCCATCATCTCGCTTCGTAGATCCGCATACATCTCGCAATTCCACAGTACGTGGTGAACATCCTCATCTTCCACTCCGCACTCACATACACTTTCCTCGCTTAGCGACATGTCAAATAGGCGCTTCCTGAAGCACCCATGACCCGTTAGTATCTGTGACAGCTCGTAGTCGGGCTCGACATACGACGCCGCCAGGCGGGCCCCCTCATCCGGGAAGAACATATACGTGACTCTGCCCTTGGTGTCTGTCTCCCAGCGCATCTTCCACTCAGCTAAAACGCATTCCCAAATATCCCTCTTTACCTTGGCAAACTCTCGTTTATGCAGCTTGTTGCCCTCCCCACGCGCCTTATCTGTCCTACCGGCACGGATGACCTCTAGGTCTGCGGGTAAAACCCCCGCCAGTACTGCAAGCGCGGCCGTGCTCGTTGACCGGTATGCCTTGGTGAGAAGCACCAAGGACGAGCGCTGGGTCCGTAACAAAGCACTTCGGACGACATATAGGTGGGCGCGGTGGTACCATACCGACGCAGCATACGCTATGGTGGCGACGAAAGTACCCCGGTATAGGAGGCGGAGAGATGGATAACGGATGCCCCAAGATGATGCCGACACGCGCGACATCTTCCCAAAGCACCGCCCCGCTCGTTCGCCAATGGATAACGCGTGCTGCGCGAAGGAAAGATTCGCGTCGATCACTACCCCCAGGACTGTAGCCGACGCAACACTCCTGATCGGAGACCCTCCAAACCTGATGACCGGTGGCCGTTGGAGCTTCCCTCGGATAGCCATTGTGAATGACTTGGCCGGCGAGAACTCCAGCCGGTTCCGGGCGCCCCAGTTGGCGACGAGCTCGAGTGTTACAGAAGCAGACTTCTCTATTCCAGCCCTGGAGTTCGCTCCGACCAAGATCGTCACGTCGTCAGCGTAGGGTATCATGGATACCCCATTCGGCAGTGGCAATCGCAGCAGATCGTCCAGCAGGAGGTTCCACATCGCGGGTCCCAATACCGAGCCCTGGGGGCATCCCATTGTGGAGGTCTTCCATTCCACATGGTCACCAATGCGTAGTCCACAGCGCCTGCCGTCGAAGTAGTCCATCAACATCCGATAGATGTTAGATGGACAACCCGACTGCTTCGCCTTGACCAGCATTATTGGCCACCATGCGTTATCGAAGGCGCCCGAGATGTCCAGGCCGATAATCTGCGTGTATCGGCAGTTGGTGCTCGCTCCCCTCGTTATGGCCAGAAGTGCTGTCCCCGTGGACTTACCCGCGGTAAAGCCGTGCTGGCAGGGCGAGATTCCCCGCACAATACCAGGCGCACATTTGAGCATTATCCGCTCCAGGATCTTACCCAGAACCGGGAGGAGGGTGATGGGACGGTAAGCTTTGGGGTCCGTCATTGGTCTATCGTTGCCTTTGGGCAGTATGATGAGTCGACCGTCCTTCCAGATTCTGGGGAACACCCCCTCTACCACGCATTTGGCGTAGACCGCGTAAAACTCGGACTGCGCTACTTCCCAAACCTTTCTTAGTATACGCGAAGTCAGGCCGTCTAACCCCGGAGCGGTGTTCGGCAGTGACTTCACCATCGCTTCTAGCTCCTTAATCCTAACCGGCGGCACGGGGCCGCAAGACGGCATAAGTTTTGCCATTAACCGGACACGACGATGGTAGTGGGTGTCCCGGGATATGCAGTCGTCCGGACAGAGGACCCCCATCATCGCGCGCATGGCTCCACCCACGTCGTCTGCGTAACCAGCCAACAATTTGGTGCCGTTAATGACATTGGCCGGAGGCCGCAGTCTCCCACTCGCGACACGGTAGGCCCTGCCCCAAGGGTAAGTTGGAAGGGGGGAGTTGAGGTCCGAGCGGTCGAATTACCCCTAGCGAACTACTGCACGGTGTACCAAGCCGAACTCCTCGCCATATACAGGGCGACTGCCGAGATCCTGAAAAGGGGTGAAGCGAGCTACGGTATTTACAGTGACTCCAGATCTGCGCTGGAAACTGTGACAAACCGTAGCTCGCTTTACCGCTTAGCACTCGATTCACGGGAGAATCTGCAAAAGGCCTTCACGCAGAGCAAACTTGTCAGTTTGTTCTGGGTGAAAGCTCATGCGGGACTGCCCGGGAATGAGCGGGCGGATGAGGTCGCGAAGGAGGCGGCTTCGTCACAGAGGAAGCCGGAGTACGATCGGTGTCCGGTCTCATTCGCCAAGCGTTTCATCCGGGATGAGACGATTGGCGAATGGGCCCGGAGATACGATGCGGGAACGACGGCCTCTGTTACGAAGGTGTTCTTCCCGGACGCGATATCTGCGTATAGGCTGGTCCGTAAGATCAAACCTACCGGAACCCTGACACAGGTAATGACAGGGCACGGTGGATTCTCCTCGTACTTGCACCGCTTCAAGTGCAAGGAGAGTCCATCGTGTATCTGCGACCCTGAAAAAGAAGAGTCTATTTTGCACGCGATCACGGAATGCCCTACTCACGATTACCAACGAATTAAATTGTAAATTATGATAGGAACTGCAGTCACCGAAGTCAGTATCAATGAAATTATAAATAGCAAACAAAATAGGTCATTACTTTTGGAATTTTGCACTAACATTGCCAAAATTGTAATTAATAGAAATAAGAGATAGCTAATAAATATGTTCTCACAAATATAGTGAGTATATTAGGAGCAACATATTGACGTAGAAATAAACAAAATTAATTGCAATCACGAAGTAATAATGTATGTAATAATATGTAGAAATAGGTAAATAATTGTAAGAACCTTTGGAACTGTTAAAACTATAACACGGAATTGTTAAAAATAGAATAGTATATAAGATAATATAAGCATAGTAATAAGATATAGCGCAAAAAATGCGATAAAAATGGAACCGGGCAACCGGAGTATAGATATAAGAGAAAAATAGGTAATAAATTAGTGTAGGGCATCGTTAAAGATGCAACAAAAATGTATAGATGTAAGAAATAAACAGATTAAAATAGTAAGTAAGAATAAGAGTAGATAGGGCACGAACGTGCGATAAAAATGGAATGAGAATGTAGATATTTGTTGTATAGATGAGAATAGGAAATAGAACAGAGCAGGATAGGGCACCCTAGAAGTGCCAAGAAAATGTAGGCGTATGCCAAAGTAGTATAGGAAGCCGCAGTAGAGCGGATTAGCATTAATTTGTACTTTACCACCTAGATTTCCAAATCTCCGACATAACCCACGTCGGAGAAGTATAAAAAAAAAAAAAAATGGCAAGCACAACGATGGAGAGTACGCTACCTAAGTCGCCACTTGAGGAAGCCAATGCCGTTTTGTTTGAGGATGTCACAAATTGGAGTCTGTTTAACAAGGCGATTAGCTATCAAATGGACCGTATTTCTTTTGCTCTTACTCAAAGTAAGTCGGTGACAAGGCAGCAGAAAAACGATATCCATGATGCAAAGGACCGCCTCGGTGACCTTTGCACCATGCAGAATGAGCGGCTGGAGGATTTAGTTCGCCTTTCAGGCAATATGCTAACAGCCGCTCTTAAGGACCAACACCCCCTGGCCCACAGTTCGTTGACCGAACCGCCTCTCCAGCCTGCCCCAGCTCCCCTTATCACCTACGCTGCCGTCGCCGCAAGGCGTTTACCACCTACGCCCAAAACACACCCCGCAGTCATAGTTTCGTCCTATGGCTGCACGCTGAAGCCTCCGGAGGTGGTATCCCTTTGGAAAAAGGAGGTATCATTCCGGAGGCACAAATACGCGCCCATAAAAATAACGCCACTACCCAAAGCCAAGCTGACAGTAGAGTTTGAGGACAGGAAACAATGTGAAGAGACCGTAGCCCGTCATGCTGAAAGCGTTAATTACGCCGCCGAACAGGCGAAGCGGAGACCACCGCTAATCATCCTAAAGGGCATATCTAAGGATGTTGCCCGCGAGGAGTTAGCGGAGGTCCTCGTAGCTCAAAATGACGTGGAGGTGAACCGCATATGTCTCCTGACCTCAAACCGCAACCCGACACTGTACAATGCGGTCGTTGAGGTTACCCCCGAGACGCGAAATACCATCTTAGCTCTCGGGCGGCTCAACGTGGACCACAGTAGGGTCCACGTTGAGGACTTCAGCCGCTTTGTACAGTGTCGGGAGTGCCTTCAGTACGGCCATACAAGGGCGAAGTGTAAGTCCGACAGGAAGCCCTGTGCCCATTGCGCCAGTCCGAGCCACCAAATAGCACAATGCCCCAATAAGACCCAGGGGCCCAAGTGCTATAATTGCTCGGCCCATAACCTGCGCATGGGCACAAGGGTGGATACCGGCCACATCGCCACGGATGCCCGTGAGTGCCCCCGTATTCGGTCGATGGTCCTGCGCCTGCAGAGCCAGACCGATTACGGGAATTAGACTTAACTACATAAAATAACTGCAATCTAAATATTAATAAATATAACTAAATCGAAAATGTTACCAAATTAAAATAAATAAACAAGAAACCATTAAAACAGTAATAATAAGTAATAAAAATCAACCTAAATAACCAAATTAAGTATTTTAATAACTATCTAAATAAAACTTAAAACATGATCTCATTAAAATCAACCATAAATTAAATGAACATGAAAATCAAATATTATAAATTAAATCAAATAAAATTAACAAAAACCCAAAAATTAAAGTAGATAAGCCAAAATAAATAAATAAACTTAAAAATTAAACTAAAAATAACAAAACTAAAAATCTAAAGCAAATAAACCTAAAATCAAGTTAAAACAAACAAACTACAAAACAGCAGATAAAGTAAAAATAAAAAAATAACGATATTAACTTTAAAACCAAATTAAACAATCAAAAAATCCAAAAGAAAATAAAATCAAAATTAATAATCAAACAAGATTCCTCTAAAATAAAACCTAAAAACTACTACCACTATACAGTTTCTTAAATACAAGAAACTAAGCTAGTGTCTTAAATAAAGTAATATAAACAAATAACGTAAATAAAAACCAAAAATTTAATAAAAACATATAAGATAAATAAGAACCAGAATTCTAATTTGAGCCAAAATAAAAATAAAACGAATAACTATCCCTTCCCCAAAAATTGTCCTAAGCTCAAAAACCCGTAATTCCTTCTTTAATCCTTAATCCCTTCCCTCTTTTTCTACCTTTCTCTTTATCTTCCCCCCATTAGCGCCCCGCAATTCGATAGATATATAAGAATATAGGTATTAAGTAAAAATAGATTTTAGTAATAAGTAAAATTAGATATAAGTAAAGTAAAGTTAATCATGTAATAACAAGATCAAGAAGAGAAGAGATTAATTAATAAATCAAAAAAAAAAACCTAATACTTTGGGGTAAAGAAGCAGATATAAAAACCATTTTTATTTTACAGAAAAGAGCAATAAGGTCCATATATGAGTGGTAGAGCCACGCTGCGTTGCAGCACGCATTGGGCCGGCTCGCCCGGCGTAATACCACCCTCTCACGAATATCCGGCGTGAAATAATGGCACTTGGTGCTGTTGTGTTTCGTCCGGCCAGTGAGAGTTCCGGAGGCCCCTTCCCCTCCCACCCCTCCTCACAATTCCTTTTCCTTCCCCTAACCCTATTCCTTCCTTAAAGGTCGGCAACGCATCTGCGACTCCTCTGGTTTTGCGGGTGTCCATGGGCGGCGGTGATTGCTTTCCATCAGGTGACCCGCCTGCTCGTTTGCCTCCTTCTCATATAAAAAAAAAATATATATAACCTAGGATCACGTGACTCCCTTAAGGAGCTGTTTAAAGAAATAAATATTCTTACAGTTGCATCACAATTTATTTATAACTGTATAGTTTACGTGCGTCAATACATTTCTCATATATAAAAAAAAAAATGCTATATACACAAACTAAATACTAGAAATAAGTATAAACTTGTAATTCCTAAATTTCGCTTTCAGAAAGTTTATGGATCATTTATGGGACAAAGTGTCATAATTTACAATAAAATCCCGAACAATGTTATAATTTTGCCCTTTGACAAATTTAAGACACCATGTTAAGGACAGACTTTTAGAAAAGGGCTATTACACTATAAGCGATTACATGAATGACAAAAATGCATGGAATTAACATTCATCTAGTTTCGCACACATTGTTCTAATGCGTTCATAGTGCCCGAGTAAAACTTTTAGATTCACTTTTGTTTTTATCTTTTATTTTATTATATAATTGTTTTATGACTATTGATTGTATAATTTTTTTTTTATAGCAGAAGGAGGCAAACGAGCAAGCGGGTCACCTGATGGAAAGTAATCACAGCCGCCCATGGACACCCGCAAAACCAGAGGAATCGCAGGCGCGTTGCCGGCCTTTAAGGAAGGAATAGGCTCGTTTCTTGAAGATCCCTAAGTCATAACGGTCCGGAAATACCGCCGCCGAGAGCTGGTTCCACAACACTGTAGTTCGAGGCAAGAAATTTCTTGAAAAACGCACAGTAGTAGACCGCCATCCATCAAGGTGATGTGGATGGAATGACAGTCGATTGCGTGTAGTGCGGTGAAGGAAATCAGCGGCAGGGATCAAGCCAAACAATTCCTCAGAACACTCCCCATGATTTAGACGGTACAATATACAGAGAGACGCAACGTCTCTCCGAAGAGCCAGTGGATCGAGCCGTCCTGAAATAAACACGTCGTCGACAATTCGAGCAGCTCTGCGTTGAATGCGGTCAAATGGAAGGAGTTGGTATTGGGGTGCTCCAGCCCAGAGATGGCTTTACCTTCCAAATGACCACGAAACTGAACGTCCCTCGAAATATCGACGCCAAGGATTCCAATAGTCGGATTGGTATCAAGGGGAGCTCCCTCAAAGTTCAGAGGTACGACGAAGGGATGTTTTTTCGCGGTAAATGCGCAAACTTGTGTTTTGGAGGGGTTAAAGCGGACTAGGTTATGCCGGCCCCAATCCCAGACATGACTTAACATGTTCTCGGTGTCAGTTACAAGTTTATTCCGGCTCTCGATGACGCTTTCCAGAGAAATATTAGCTCGCCCGGTGTAGAGCGTATCCCCAGTACTGTCGTCTGCAATTATAATAAATGCATGTACGATGACTCGTACATCTTGGCCTCTCAGACAAAAGAGATGCCACATGCTTAACTAAGTATAGTAGGTATGTAATTTAAAGTCATTAAATTGATAACAATACAAAAAAGTACTAATTATTAATGATCTTATGCCGAATTGCTTACGCTACGTTAAAACAAAACAAATATGAAATAATACTTTAACTAATTATAAATGCAAGAAATAATTAAATATAAAGAGTGCTATTAATCTAATTGATATAAAATGTCTCAGTCTGATTGTCAATTAATTTTCACTTCACTTCACTGTAAATAGAAACCTCAAATGTAGCCGGTCGTAACACTATAAGGGAGGTCCCTTGCTCTACATTCTTCACAACGTGCCGCTTAGGTTCACTGTCACTACACTCAATGATCACTGCACTAGCACTGGCACGCGCGGCGCTCGCACCGCCTGCAGCCCGTTCCGCGGACGGGCCCCCAGATGCTGCTTCCGTCACCTGCTGCTGCAGGCGGCTCCGCCGCCACCACACGAACAGTATAATTCTCACTATTAGGAGCTCCGCTAATATGATATACAGAAGGGTGTAGTGATGTATGTCGTGAATAGTAAGATCTTTCGCTGCTTCTTTTTTCAAATCTGCGATCTGTGTCTTTACTTGCTCGTAAATTTGATCTTGCTTCTCCGATTTCCATGTATTGATCATCGTTGACATATTGGTGCTAATGATATTATTTAGAATAGATATCTGTGGGAATTCCATCACATTGTAATGCCTACTTTACAATGTGATGGAATGGAATTTAAAAAGTTGTTATGCGCATTGATAGTAAGCGAATCACCTTTCTAAGCGCAGCCTTGACTTAGGTTGATAAGTCCATTGCCCTTTAAAAGCTTTGTTTCTATGCCTGTCGAATATAAAATGTGTATTTTGCATTCATTGCCACAGGAGTACAACCAGACGTTCCGGCGCTGCAATTTGATCCATCTGTTATCGCATGCTAGTGTCGCGCATACAGGTTGATGTTTTACTGAATTCACCATATACTAACGAGACGTCACAAATGGATTCTTTTAACTTTAGTTTATGTATGGGTTTGTCGAGAGAGCAAAACAGTTTTTCTTGTGAGTAATGTAAACAGAGTTGCAAGTCGGATTCAGATAAGAATATACCTACGTCCATTCTGAGGTTAAAAGCGATGTATTGATATGCTGGTATAACTTGATAGCTTTTGTTATTGTCTCTCTGAGGTAGGCTAATAATTTTATCTAACTGATATAATTCGTTACTCAAGATTAGTATTCTAATTTCAATGATAAAATAGTTGTTTACATTTCTAGCATGCACTTTTAACAGTTTATAAAGATTTCTGATATCACCACTGACTACAGGTAAAGTGTGATCACCCCGTAGCTGTCCCATAATTATATTTGCTTGTTTATCTAATTACTCTGGTGGTAACAGGTGAATATCCACACGACCGTGGCTTATATCAGTGATAGTATTGATTAATGTCTGCTGAATTCTTCTTAAGTTTGATAGAATAATAGATGCAGCTAATGCGGAAGATGTAATGTAACCTGCATGTTTGACATCGAGTTGCACCTTATTTACTTCGTCTGATAAATTGTGTTGGTGATTGTTAATAGATGTGAACTGTTGGTTCATGATTCTTTCATTCCGTCGTAAGATCTTATATTCAGATTCGATGATAAGCGTTTGATTTTTAATTAATTGCCGAATGTGATTCTCGTTATTTGCAACCTTTTCGATGTCAATTTTATATTGTTCTGCGAACCTGTCATCCAGAACACCGAACAGGAAATTTGCTATATAGCCAACACCGTTTATCAACCCTCTTTTTTAATGTTATGTTTATGATTTCTAAGCAATTCATTATAATGCTCCATTTCTGATATCTCATGTTGCAACTGTAACATGACGCTTCCATACTGGTCATTCATATCGGTGCATAATTGATTTAAATGATTTACGTATTGCTTCAAGTGATTAATTCCATTCCAGTATGTTGACATATTATAGTATACAATCAACTTCCAGTCATCCCTTATATGTTGCAGGTCCGATATTTTGTCAAAATAAAGTTGCTTTAAAACAGTTTTAATGCAATGCAACGCGATAGTTTAAAGTTGCTTGTTGTCATTAAGAGAGGTGATATTATATGGAATAGATGATGATTGTTGCTGCATAGTTGGTGATAGAACCGTCATGAATAAGAGAAGGGTTGTAAAAAAGTTCTTAAAAATCTTTCCCTTAGATCTTGTTTCAATTTTTCTCCGTTGCTGCGGGATGGGGTCTGCTAAGGATGAGGATGATTGATGATGATTTTGATGCTGCGAGGCTGGCTCTTGTTGTTTGCTATTTTTACTGACCGGAAGTAATACTAATTTGTTAACTGGGCGTTTGATAATGTTTGCTTTTGTTTTTATAGTTACGACTCTTACGTAACCATCTTTCCCAGGATGCAGTTCCTGTATACGGCCCATGGTCCACTTGCCCGGAGGTAAGTTTTCTTCCTTAATGAGTATTACATCATTTACTTGTAAATTAGTGCACGGTAACCTCCATTTAGATCTTGATTGTAGATAATGTAAGTAATCCATTGACCATTTCCTCCAGAACTGTTTATTCATTGACTGAATTAATTGCCAACGCGTAGACAACTTCATAGTCCCAGGATCGGTTTGTGGTCGTGATAGCAATGACCCACCGATTAAGAAGTATCCAGGTGTTAAAATGTCGTCATCTGGACTCTTAGTCAGCGGATAGAGTGGTCTAGAATTTAGGCATGCTTTAACTTGGTGCAGAAGTGTTATAAATTCTTCGTAAGTAAGCTTCTGATCACCCAGGACGCGTTTCAGGTGATGCTTTAGGCTTTTTACCGCCGCTTCCTAGAGGCCTCCTGCATTAGGCCATGCGGGAGCGTTGAAATGCCATGTGACGTCCATCTCACTGATGTCACTGATAAAGTGAGTGTCTATTGTTTTTATAATGCTTTTGTATTCCTGTTTCAGTTCCCGGTCAGCGCCTACAAAGTTTGTCCCATTGTCACTATACATATTCTTAGGAGTCCCTCTTCTCGCGCACATTCGCCTAAAGGCCGCTAGAAATGCTGCTGTGCTCAGGTCCGATACCAGTTCTAGATGTACTGCCTTGGTTGATAAGCAGACAAAGACAGCTACATAGCCTTTCGTAGTCTTTATGCCTCGTCCCGTGTTTGATTTTATGTCTAGGAACCCAGTGAAATCCACCCCAGCGTTTGTGAATGGACGGGACGGGGTAACTCTAGGTTCTGGTAAATCATCCATGATCTGCTGTTTACTTGATATGTTGAACCTTCGGCACTTGACACACAGTCTAAATTGCCTTTTGACAGTACGAATTCCACTTATAATCCAGTATTTATCTCGGATCTGTGATAATGTAAGCCGAGGGCCTCCGTGTAAAGTTAATAAATGGGCTTGCTGGATGATAAGTTCTGTGAAACGACCATGTGATGATAAGATGATGGGATGTTTTGCTGATTGCTTTAAATTAGAATAACACAGTCTTCCACCGACTCGCAGTATGCCATGTTCATCTACGAATGGGTTGAGACTCAAAATTTTGCTCTTAATGTTAATATAACCTTTCACCTTTAGCGAGATCAAATCATCTTTAAAGTCTATTGTTTGTTCACATTTTGTTATTAAATTATATGCATTACATATTTCAGAGGCGGATAAGATGCATTCGTGTGACGTTGTTTGTTTACAGCGTAACCACGCGATGTAACGTGATAGCCAGATTATTGTTTTTACAACCTTAGAAATGGAGCTGTTATTATTTAATAATTTAATTACAAGTTCATTGTGTTTCAGATGTAAGGCTGCGTTCACACATGCTTTCTTAAGTTCTAATTTTGGACATTGATATGTGGTTTTATTGATTGTGCTCATGTCCACATTAATAAGCCAGTTAGGCCCTTCCCACCACAAAAAATGCTCTGTTAATTTGCTACTGGTAAGGCCACGTGAGGCGCAATCTGCTGCGTTCTCCTCGGATCTCACGTGATTCCAATTTGAAGCTGGTATGATATCAGTTATTTGGCGTACACTATTTGCAACAAATTGCTTCCATCTTGATAAGTCTCCATGCAGCCAGCCAAGTACTACCATGGAGTCTGTCCACGCGTGGACCTTAATGTTGCTGCTCGCTCAAAAGTCCAAAAGTTTACAATGAACGACTTTTGCGTTGTTCTTATAGGCGAAGATGACTTAATTAATACATTAATAGATAAAAATAGCATATGTATCTACATATTCATGATTATAATATCTAAACAAACAAAACCTTACTTACCTACTTATGTTACTTACACATAAACACGTATTTTATATTCTACAAGTACTTATACTATAACCTATTTATTATAAAATATTAATATTTACATATTATGTGATAATTCTTGTCTAAACCTATTACTTACCTATTGTTCGGAACAAAATGGCCACTTACGGCTGGCAACCTTTTGTGATAGTTTTAATTTGTAATTGACAGACGACTGTCAATGTCACTTGACACACTCACATTGGAATTAGGTTAGGAACCTTGACCGCGGGGTCGCGTGGAGATTATTGACCTTTTTGGTGTAATTTGGTATGTGGGGCACATTGTTTTGATTCCGGGGGGCCCGTAACAACCAGTGAAACAGTGTTCATAAATTAGTACCAGGGCGGGCTGGTTAAAATCAGTGATTGTTTGGTCGACACGCACACGTGGCGTACAATTGAACGGTGCAAGTGGTATGTATTTGTCTGGGTTCAGCGCTGAGGGGTAGACGGGACGCCTAGGGCCTTTCCACCACCACAGCACCAACCTGAAGACGCGCAGGAGCGCGGTCTACCAGCACCACAGAAGGCAGCCGGCGGCCGGCGAGTCACCGGAAGCACCGCGAACAGCGCGGGCGGACGAGAGGAAGACTAGTACGTAAGTTAGTTTATATTTCTTAGAATTAGACGTTAGTTTTAAGTAAAAAGGTAGCAGAGCAACTATATTTAGGGAGGTCGGTCCGTGACCCCTCTGGACCACACAGTTTGAGGTTAGCAGAGCGCAGGGACATTGATTGACCTCTCTATATCAAACACCTATTAATCTATTTAAAATATTAAATGTATGTGCTACCTATCTGTCTGTTTGAAGTCGGTGCCAAGCCATAGGTATGTTGCATGCAGAGTGCAGGGTGGTGCAGGCCCGCTGCAGTCGGACGCAAGGCGCGAGTGTGCGGGTGGGTGGGGGCGGTGCTCGCGCTGAGCGAACCAACTCCAACCCAAAGTGGCAGACACATGCGGGCAGACGTCGTTAACGGTCGCTTTATATGCTATTAAATTTTGATGCGTTATTGTTGTTCCTGATAGATTTCTATAGTTTGAAAGTTCCTTACACTTGTTTTTGTTGTTGTTCTCTGCCTTTGATATTTATATATTTTTTAATATCATTAGGATTTCGGTTTCTTTTATGTTATTAATTAAAAATATATATTTTAAAAATAGGTATATAGTTGTGCTTGGCACCGACTTCAAATAGACAGATAGGTAGCACATACATTTAATATTTTAAATAGATTAATAGGTAAGTAATAGGTTTAGACAAGAATTATCACATAATATGTAAATATTAATATTTTATAATAAATAGGTTATAGTATAAGTACTTGTAGAATATAAAATACGTGTTTATATGTAAGTAACATAAGTAAGTAAGGTTTTGTTTGTTTAGATATTATAATCATGAATATGTAGATACATATGCTATTTTATCTATTAATGTATTAATTTTATTTTTTGCTTTTTAGTGAGTTTTGGATTGTGTTTTTTTATCTTATATTTTTTTTTGAAGTCGGTTTATTTTTTTTATAAAAAAGTCTTTATTTTTCTCTTTTTAGTGTTAGTAATAGGTACGTATAAACTACAAATTTCAGTCAAGTCGCCTTTACACATTCCACGCTATCGACGAGTTACTAGAGGCAGCTCAACAATTAAACCGAAAACGACCACCATCTGACGTCATTCCTGCTGATGTTAATAACTGTGGGGGTTTGATGCACGCACTGAAGTTGGGTATAGGCTCCAGACAAACTCCAAAGTAATGTTAAGACGTAACATTTCTGTTATTGAAGGCCTAGTCAACGGGGCTATGGGGATCGTGTCCAAGTTTAAGTGGCCTGCCCTTCGCCGTGATCAAATAGAATCAGGCTAGTTACCGGATTCAGTGTGCATAAAATTTGATGACGACACTATTGGCACAAAAGTAAAAGATAGTGATGAGCTAGTGGCCATAGCACCCGTATCAACAACATTCCAAGCAAATAAAGGGTACGGGGATGTTGAACGGAGAATGCTGCCGCTAATCCTCAGTTGGGCGGTAACGGTGCATAAACTCTAGGTCACCACTTTAAACAGAGCTGTGATTGACTAGGGCAAGAAATATTTTGCCAAAGGCCAAGTCTATGTAGAACTTAATCGTGTAAAGGCAATGGATAGCATTGCTCCTGCAACAAAAGCTGGACGACATGGACGAAGTGAGCACAGTGCAAGTTTGCAAGACCAGCTTCAGTAAAGATGAGGTGGCTGCTCGAAGCTGCTCTACGAGTCTGTCGGAAAGAGCGACCAGATGGTGTCCCTGAGACGAGACGGGACGCAGAAGAGCATGCAGGAGATCATTACACTGATCAAGGAAACCGATCCTGATGACATGCCGACGTTTGTAGCGAGAGACCTCAACAAGTTGCCTCCCGTCACTTTCGATCATGTCGACGGCACCTGCCTCCTGAAAGACATCGTGTCTCTGAAGGCGAATTTGGCTGAAGTGATGCTGAAATTTCAAGCATCCGAAAATACTAGGTCATCGATCGCCGGCTCATATGTCAACAGTCGACAAGGAGCCTGCCTTGATACGTCTACGTCGAGCTGCAAGTCAGCAATTTCAGCGCCGTCTCCGATACGAGCCGAGCCGAGCCGAGCGCCGCCGGCACAGCTGTCAGCCACGAGCGCAGTCTTTATGCCCCGCGCGCCTGCCGCCAACGCCGCCGCCGCCCCGCTGCCTGCATTGCCGGCCGTGACGACGCATGCGCCTATCACGTGTGCGCCCGTCAACTGTCGACGCCGCGATTTCGCCGCTGTTGTTACGGCCAATACAAAAATACGGTCGCAGCAACCTATCGCCGAGGCAAAGTCCACTTTACGAAACGTCGCACACCCGGACCAAGACGAGGATGGCTTCGTCGAGGTTCGAAGCAAGAATCGTTGCGCGAAATGGGCCGATTAAGGTTATTTAAAATTATTTTAAAAAAACTCTGTTATTTTCTTATATTCTCCATCCAAATTTACAAGTCCCCCCTTTCTCGTACAAAACACCCCAGTAACTGTGTAAAGCCAATAAACCAAAATAAATACAAGTTAATATGGGCAAGTACAAATGCACAACTCCTTAACCGTCAGGAGTTGAGGAATTGTACCTTCCATCCTATATAAATATATACCTGAATAACTTGATAGTACACAACTAGCCTTCTGTAATATAATATATATCTAAAGAATAATCCCCTAACTTCTAATAGTTGAGGAGTTGTGTCTCCCTTCATCATCAGATCAGCAATGTCATCAAATGATGACTACAAGAAGCAAATATATGATCATTTAGAAATCACATGAAATACATAGGAACGTGCCTATAAAATTTGAAGGTTTCCCTCGATTTCCCTGGGATTCTCTTATCAGATTCTGACTTAGTGGCAATGGGACCACCTCAGAAGTATGCTCTTTCAAATAAAAAAAGAATTTTTAAAATCGGTTCACAAATGACGGAGATATCGGTGGACATACATAAAAAAAACATACACGTCGAACATAGAACTTCCTCCTTTTTTGAAGTCGGTTAAAAATACAAAAATGATTACTTTAATCTCATTATATGGCTCAGAGAGGTACTGCAGCAGATTAAGCACACTAATATTATCTTATGTTTACCAACTTTTAACTGTGGAAAATATGCAAACATGTATAACTCAAGAATTGCAAGTTTTAACAATCTATTAAACTTAGATATTCTGACTCATGAACATGCTTATCTTCTTGATTCCAACAGAAATTTGTCTTATAATAACAGTATGTTTAATAAAAGAACCGGCGTTATAAGCACCCGTGGCTAACAGCAAATATTTAAAGATCTCAGTACTCGCATAAGCGAGATAATAAAGTATGAAACAGCTGTTTATGAATCAAGCCAAACCAATGACTTGTCTCGAGCAATAACATTAACATACTTCATCAGAACATCGCCGGTCTTATTAACAAATCGAATACACTGGAGGTACACTTGGAAGATCTTACGGAAAATTGTAAATCTGTCGATGTGTTATGTATTACTGAACACTTCATGATGGCAGGGCAAGAATCTCAACTTTCAATACAAAATTATTATCTCGCCGCATGCTTTTCAAGAAAGAAGTCAAAAAGAGGTGGTGCTTGCATTTTATTACGCAAGGGTCACATGTGGAAACCTGTCTCAGAAATCGCAGAACTGTCAGTGCCAAATTTATTAGAATGCTGTGTTATAGAATTAATTAATTATAAACTTGTTGTTGTGTGTGTATATAGGGTACCAAATGTAGCAAATAAAAACATATTTTTTGCTAAATTGGATCAATTGCTTTTAAAAATACATAAAATTAATAGATTTGACCACATTGTAGTAGCTGGTGACTTTAATATTGACATTTTGACAAATAATAATATTGCTATGGAATTTGAATGTATACTATTGAATTATAATTTAAAACTAGCATTGAGGCAACCAACTAGAATGGCAAGCCGAACATGTATTGACAACTTTGCACATAACCTTAAAAAAGCTGTAAACCGGAAGTCCTTGAACTAGCTTTGTCAGGTCACACTGCACAGCTCATGCGATGTACAATAAAGGGTCTACCACTGATTAAACATTGAAAAAAAACACAGGGATTATAGCCTCGAAAATATTACTAAATTTAAAGAATGCTTGAAACGTCTTTCATTTGTTGATGTTTTTAGGGCAAACGACGCCAATTCAGCATTCAATGAATTTATAGAAGACTTTAAATTATTTTACAATTTATGCTTCCCTATAATTACTAAATCTATACCTTTCATAAAAAAACCTAAATGGATATCGCGGGGTATAAAATGCTGCTGTAAAAAAAAAGACAACTATTATGGAACTATAGACATAAACCGACTGTAAATAATAAACAGATCTACTTGAAATATACCAGATTATTTAAAAGAATTATAAATTTGACACAAAAGGCACAAAATAATTACAATATTAAAATATCGGACAACGAACAGAAAACGACATGGGAAATAACAAACAAATCTAAATTTAACCTACCAAAAAATGACATATCTCAAATTAAGGTTGATGACAAAGTTATTACTGATCCGAAAGCAATAGCTAATAAGTTTAATAACTATTTTATTGATAGGGTTACTTGTACAAAAGAGTCTAATAAATCTGCAACGTCGAGTTTTCCTTCAAAGCAGCGGTCGATGTTTATGCCACCGTGCATACCTTGTGACATAAAAAAAACTATCGCTAGTCTAAAAAACACAAAAAGTGAGGGATTCGATGACATATCAACCAAAGTAATAAAAGCTGTAAGTGACGAAGTATGTGTTTCATTATCACATATAATTAATATTTGTATAGAAACTGGTGTGTATCCAGATTACTTAAAATTATCTGTTGTCAAGCCGTTGTTCAAAAAGGGAGATAAGAATGATATTATAAACTTTAGACCTATTACACTCGTACCAATTTTATCAAAAATTTTTGAAAAGTTTATATTTAATGAAGTTTATACGTATCTCGAAAAAAATAAAATATTATGCGATGAACAAAAAGGTTTTCGAAAATGTAAAACTGTTAATTTGGCAATATTTGAATTTTTACAGACAGTGATGTCAAATGTTGATAGAAAAAATCCCGTCTGCGTTGTGTATTGTGATATGACACAGGCTTTTGATCACGTTGAACACGATATATTATTAAAAAAATTGGAATTGTATGGTATTAGAGGAAATGTGCTCAAGTTGTTACAATCATATTTAACAAATAGAAAACAGTACACAGTGGTATCAAAAATTAATAAACAGACAAACATAGATGAAGCCTTCACTTCCAGCGAACGTTTGGTAAAATCTGGGGTCAAAGTTGCTCGCGTCCGTAGGTTTACCCTTGAGACCCTACACGTGATCCCTGGGTGGTGCTAAATGAGTGACACCAACTGAGTGGTAGAGCCACGCTGCGTTGCAGCACACATTGGGCCGGCTCGCCCGGCGTAATACCACCCTCTCACTAATATTCGGCGTGAAATAATGGCACTTGGTGCTGTTGTGTTTCGTCCGACCAGTGAGGGTTCCGGAGGCCCTTCCCCCCCCCCCCCTCCTCCCAATTCCTATTCCTTCCTTAAACCTATTCCTCCCTTGAAGGCCGGCAACGCGTCTGCGATTCCTCTTGTTTTGCGGGTGTCCATGGGCGGCGGTGATTACTCTCCATCAGGTGACCAGCCTGCTCGTTTGCCTCCCACTTTTATAAAAAAAAAAAAAAAAAACATCAAGGAAGTGTTTTGGGTCCTTTATTATTTATTATGTACATTAATGATTTGCCTAAAAAAATCCCCTACCCTTTGACACTTTTCGCAGATGACAGTACAATGACAATACCATGTAATAATCTAGATACCTATGAGTTTGACATTTTGAACTCTTTGACATTAGTAATATCTTGGTTGGAAAATAATAATTTAAATATAAATTTAAATAAAACTCAATTTATGCAGATAAGACAAAGACAACCGGGAATGCCACTAGATAATATTAAATTATTAATAACTGAGACAAACTCAACAAAATTTTTAGGATTAATTATTGATAGTAAATTAAATTGGAAAGAGCACATTGACTATTTATTTAAAAGAATCAGCAGCTCCTCATACGCATTGTATAAACTTGCCCAAGTTTTAGGCACTAACGCTTTGCTTACTGCATACCATGGATTGGTTGCCTCCATTATTAGATACGGCATAATGTTTTGGGGTAACTCCACTGACGTAGTATTGGCATTTAAAATGCAAAAATGCTGTTTGAGGTCTATGTTTGGTCTTACGAGCATAGAAAATTGTAAGCCTCCATTTTTAAAACACAAAATTCTTACGTTGCCATTCATGTACATCTATGAAACTGCTGTATTCATAAAATTACACCCTGAACTGTTCCCTAAAATGTCAGATGGTGTTGTCCGTAATAGACGCAACAATGACAGGTTACAACTTCATACAGCTAATACTACATTGATGTCTAAAAGTGTATTTTGTATGGGACCTAAAATTTATAACAAAAGTCCCAAGATGTACAGAGAACTGCTATTAAACCACTTTAAAAATAGAATGAAATGCTTATTAATTGACAAATGCTACTACAATATTATTGATTATTTAAATGATACTTACTAATTTAATCTGATAACTTATTTAATTTAATTTATTCTGATATTTTTATTTTGACATTTGTATTTTGTAGTAATGTAATGTATACGACATTGTTTTTTTTTTAATTATTATTTGTATTTGTTATTTGACTTGCACTTTTTACGTTGATATTTAATTCTTTTGACTAATTGACAATAGACGCTTTTTATAAATAAAATTTGTACGCCAAACTGGCAAAACATGTTGGTGCAATTAAAATTTATAGGTACCAACTTTTATTATGTAACCACACATGTTATTGACAAATAAATATTCTTATTCTTATTCTTATTCGTATTCTCGCTAATGAGTCCAAAACTTTCTTCATAAGTTGGGATAATAATTGTGCGCCACATAGTTCAAGCCTGGGTAGTGATGTTTCTTTCTTTCTTGGAGCGACCTTTGTTTTTGCAATAACTAGCCTTGATGTGCGTACGGCCTTATCATCGGTTGTCATTATGTAAATCGCACAAGCGTAGGCCTTCTCCGATGCATCACAAAACCCATGTAAATGGTATGGATGCGCAGTGTTTCCGAAATGTCTTAGAATTGATAATTTTTGAATGCTCTTAAAGTCATCCGCTGTTCTAGTCCATTTAGCTAAGAGTTCCGCTGGAAGTTCGTCATCCCATACTAAATCAAATGACCATATGTTCTGGAATAATATTTTAGCTTTGATTGTTAATGGCGATAACCAACCTAGCGGATCGTATATCTTTGATATGGTTGATAAAAGTTGACGTTTCGTATTACATTGATTTTCATTGCTGTTTATGTCGTATTGAAACGTAAACGAGTCGGATGACGGGTTCCATTTTAGACCTAATGTTTTTCTGGTTTGCGTGTCTTTGAATTCTAAGGGACTATTCAGCTGCTCCGATGTTAAATCTTTAATTAAGTCTGGGTCGTTGCTGGACCACTTGCGAATGTTCATCCCAGCTCCATTTAATGCAGATATAAGCTGGGCTTGTAACAATTTTGCATTTTGAAGGTCATTATGACCTTCCAAAAGGTCATCCATATAGAAGGAATTCTTTAAGGCTGATGATGCTAACTCGTGCTGAGGATTTTCCATTGCAATTTGTTTGAGAGTTCTAATTGCTAAGAATGGAGCCGTCTTAGTACCCTAGGTCACGGTTGTAAGCTGATACTCTATAATCGGCTCATGAGGCGATTCTCTCCATACTATTTTATGCAGTTGCTGATCGGATTTTCTGATATGGATTTGCTGGAAACACTTTTCAATATCCGCTGTTATTACATATTTATACTGTCTCCATCTTAAAATGAGCGTTTGCAGATCTTGTTGAAGATTTGGACCACATTCCATCAAATCATTCAAACTATATCCGGATGAGGTTAATGATTCGAAGTTTAGTTGTTGTGGAGTCTGGTTTCAAAACTCCATGATGTGGTAAGTAATACTGCGGGTTGTTATTGTTATAAAGTTTTTGTAGCTTGCTGATAGTTGCTCATTTTTCATCATTCTTTTTTCTTGCTGTAGAAATTGCGCAACTGCTTTTGGTTTCGAAGTTCCGAGATGTTGCTCAAAGCCTGGTTTCATGGGTAATGCGACCTCATATCTACCACACTCCAAACGACGTGTTGTTGATTGATAGAAATCTTCACAGTATTGCTCTTCCTTAGTCAATGTAGGTGATGGATCCGTGCTGATATCTTCGATTTCCCAGAACTTCGCCAGGTCTTCAATGTGATTAATAACGACGTTGCAGTTAAATGTTCTGACATTGCCTGATAACATCCAGCCAAGTTAAGTTTGTTGCGCTATCGGTGCTTGTGCTGGGCCTTTGATTAAACCACTCATGATGATATCTGAGTAAACGCTGGCGTCAAGAAGAATGTCAATAGGCTTTGACACGTTATACTCAGGGTCTGCTAAGTTAATGTGCTGTAAATGTGGCCATGTTTGTTTATGGAAGGAGGAGTTTGGTAAGTTATTAATAACTCGATTGATAACAAGTGCTTGTGTGCTGAAGTGATAGTCGTCATATTATAGTGATTGACATTCCATAGTGACAACTCCTTTGCTTATCTTGGAGCTAGTCCTAACGCCTGACACTGATGCATTATAACGCTGGCGCTGTAGACCTAACATATGTGCGGCGTTTTCTGAAATTAATGATATTTGAGAGCCCTAATCTAGCAAAGCTCTTAAAATGATGAATGTGTTATCAGCTGCTTTAATTTTGAGTGATAGTGTTGTCAGTAGTATTTCCTCATCCTCGGTAGCGACGTGGTTGACGCTATGTTTCTTATTATCGCCCCTAGTAGGCGGTTGCTTATTGTCACTTTTAACTGGCTGTTGCCTTGCCGTTGCTAAGGGCAGTGACCGTGCTTGCGAAACTGGCATGCTTGCATTTGAGTTGCTGCGTCATGTATCAGTGTGTTGTGTTCACCTTTGCATTCTTTGTACCGTTTTGTCGAATGGCAAATATTGTCAACATGCTTGTATAAACAATTTCTACAAACTTTCAATTTCACAATTGTTCTCATTATGTGTTCCGGCGACTGATTTAGAATTTTTTTACACTGATAAAAATCGTGATTTTGATTGCACAATGGACATATAGACGAATAGGTAGCAGTAGCCTGATAATTTTTAAACATAGGGTAACCATGATTTTTAGGCTTGCTGTAAGGCACCTTTGGGGATTGAACTGGAAGTTGTCTATTCTCCTTGTATGATGATGATCTCTGATGAATCGGTTCTAGTGCGGTAAATTTGCTTTCTACAAAGGACATGAACTCTTCTAACTTAGGCAACTATCTTGGATGTTTACGTGACTCCATGTAGTCACTGTAGGTGTTGCTATCGAGCTTCTTTGCAAGCAGATGTACTAGAAGCGGATCCCATGTGTTAGTACCCACTCCAAGATTATGTATAGCGTGTATGCTTTCTGTAGTGACGTCATACAAATACGCTTAAGCTCGAATGATGTTTGCTTCTTTATATTTGGTTGGTTCAAGAAAACCTCAATCTGCTTGTTAAAGATTACCTGAGGGTTGTCATAGCGGTGCGTTAAGATATCCCATGCCGTATCATAGTTCTCAGCAGACACGTGCAGATGCTGTATAAGGCGCTCCGCTTCACCTCTCACCTTACCCTTAAGATGCTGCATTTTCTGAGCTTTGCTTAAGTATTTATGGTTATGAATAGCGTCACTGAATAAATCAAAAAATGTAGGCCAATAGGTGTAGTTTCCCATAAAAACTGGTA
Organism: Scoparia ambigualis; assembly: GCA_963921215.1. NCBI lineage: Eukaryota > Metazoa > Arthropoda > Insecta > Lepidoptera > Crambidae > Scoparia > Scoparia ambigualis. Next base: position 31,600,088 of record OY992521.1, on the reverse strand, counting down.
TTTCGATTTGAGGGGTTGAATGTTGTAAATGAGCCGTTGAGTACAACTTTCCATTCAACTTTATTTTGATAGTGCAAAACTGATCTTCCATTTGAGAATACTCTTTGTCGTACACTACGTCCCAACCTTGCAAGATGTTATCTAGTTTTAGATGGGTTTCCTCAATTATCTGCCATTTTGTCTGTATGTTTCTTAGCTCATCCTCGATCCCCCATTTATCTTCTAGATCATCAATACTGATACGCTGTAACTGTCTCAAAAGTGCTCTAAAATTGGTTTTTAAAGATAAGATAAAATATGCTTTATTGTACACCACAGAAACATATAAAAACACAAACACATAGTACATACAATTGGCGGCCTTATCGCTAAAAAGCAATTTCTTCCAGGCAACCATGTTGGACTGGATAGAAGAAATAGTTAATAAAATTGATAGGGCAGTCATGGTGTTTTATATAAGTAAAAGTATTATATTATTCATACTTATGTACAAACTTATACATAAATTATACATATACTTACTCATATAATCATAATACACATATACATATTTACATACTTATATAAAATGATACATAACTACATAAATAAATACAAAACTTTCTCTATCTTAGGAAAAGACAAATAAAAAAAGGAAATAAATTAATAGGTAAATTAATCATAGAGACATCGACAGTGACAGATAGTGCTCTCTAACATGTTGTTTAAAGCTGTCCAAAGATTGTGCATGCTTTATTTCTGTCGGCAATGCATTCCACAGACGGGCAGCTTGAACAGTAAAAGACTTATCAAAAAATCTAGTGGAGTGCATTGGTATCGCCAAACTCAAGTTCTCCGACGATCTCAATACACGATAATGCGTGTCATTAAGGAAGTTAAAGCGTTCCTTGAGGTAAGGTGGCGAAAAGGGATTGAACAGAATACTGTAAAGCAGGGAGACAATATGTAAATTCCGGCGAAGGCGAATTGGCAACCACTTGAGCTTAGTACGAAATTCGGATACATGATCATATTTGCGTAGTCCAAATATGTAGTCGACAGAGTTAAAAGCATTGCTAAAATCTAGCAAGACAAGAACTGATACTTCACCTTTTTCCATGCCTGATCTGATATCGTCAGTGACATTCACTAGTGCTGTGGTGGTACTGTGGCCTGTACGAAACCCTGATTGGTATGGATTGAGGAGTCGGTTTTTAAGGAGGAAGGTGGATAATTGGGTATGGACAAGGCGTTCCAGAATTTTCGAAAGGAATGGTAGAATGGATATTGGCCTATAGTCCGAGAAGGATGACGGTTTAGAGTTTTTGGGAAGTGGAGTGACTTGAGCATCTTTCCAAGCACATGGAAAGACACCTGAATCAATGGAGTAGTTAAGGATATGGGAGATGATGGGAAGGATTTCGTCAAGTATAAGCAAGATCATTTTGCGACTGACACAGTCATTGCCAAAAGCACTAGAGGTTATTGACATAATGCTCTTCTTAACATCACAGTCGGTGAATTGACGGAAAGAAAATGACGAGTAGTATGGGCGTGGGAGAGATGAAAGAAAATTTAGAGTATCAACTTTTCTCGTTGAATCGAAGTGATGAGAAGCACAGAAGTGTTTGTTCAGGAGATTTATGTCTAGATATTTAGAAGAAGAAGTCTGACGTTGTTTCCCAATGCCCAGGGATCTTAGGAATTTCCAAACTTTCGCTGGATCTTCGTTTTCAACAGAGTTGTGGATATATTGGCGTTGTGCATTTCTACACACCTTATTGCAGTGATTGCGAGCTTTCACGTATTTCTCCCAGTTCCATGGGGTAGGCTTACACTTATACCTACATTTAGCGGCATTTTTGCGTTCACATATCGTCTTAATGTTTTCCGTGAGCCATGGAGATGGACGATGTTTCATTTTGACAGGACGCACTGGAGCATGAACATCGTACAGCTTGACCAGGGTTGAGACAAAAAGTTCTAATTTCCTGTCGATTGAGTCGCAGTTCAGGACATGGGACCAGTCCATACTAGCAGCATCCTCACAAATACTTTCAAGATTAATGCCACTAAAATTGCGCTGCAGAAGAATTTTGGGCTTAGCCTTAGGAGGACGAGATTTAAACGAGACGTAAATCAGGTCATGGTAAGAGAAGGCATCAGCTGAGAATTGCCCATGTTTGGCGATATGTTGAGAAGAAGAGACAATAATAAGGTCAAGAAGGGAGGGTGAACAATTAGGAAAATTATGAGTCGCATTTAACGGCGGTAGATATAAGTTGCTAGACTGAAGGAGGGAACGAAAATTTGCCGAACGGGAGTCGTTTTTAAGAAGACAGGTGTTGAAATCTCCCATTAAAGTAGTATGACTGTAAGAAGGACAGAGAAGTTCTAACTTGTATTCAAGGGAAGAAAAGAAGTTGATTCGAGAAGAGGGACAGTAGAATACACCGAGCAGTACTTTTGAGTGTCGCAGGCTAACCTCCAAGAAGATATGCTCGCCGCTGTTTGACGGCGGCGGCTGCGGTGACATATCCACTACTGTGAAAGGAATTTGTGTACGAAGGTATATGGCTACACCACCGCCACCGCCAACCGTGCGATCATTTCTTATTAGATTAAAGCCCGGCAAAGAGTAGGAAGTGGAAGGGAGACATGGTTTGAGCCAAGACTCAGAGACGAGGATAGCATGAATATTCTTACAGTCAAAACTGGCCAGCATATCAGAAAAATGAGCCGGAATACTTTGGGCATTTATGTGAACTACGTTAAAGTTCTTGGATACATCGGAGAAACATGAGATAAGAGAGTCAGAGAGAGAAGGAATACTGACAAAACTGTCATTATCACTATCACTACCACTTGCCGAGACAAAACTATCAGAATCACTATTTCCTTTCGAGAAAGGCATGATAAAATAAAATAAATAATTTATAAAATAAAATAAAAATAATAATAATAATAACAAACTAAAATATATACAAATATAAATAAAATAACACCATACTAACCACCCGCTAGCGCTTAATAAATTAGACTTTACACATGTAACAAAAACATGTACAACACGGGTACACAACCGAAAACTTAACAAAAACAAAAAAAATTAAATGAAAATAGAAATAAATAAGTAAAACGGAACACAGCCGGCTAAAAATTAACAATTACCTAATAAACATTTAAAAGTTACAATTATACACAGACATATAATGTCTGTGCAATTATATTATTTTATAAGAATAAATAAAACAAAAATATTACATGGCTGTATGAGCTACGGTTCCTTAGCCTACTCTAAAAGTTCTATGTGCAGAATAATTTTGACAATTGACTTGACTATTGACATTCGTGACAAGGTTAAGACATGACAGACGATTAAAAATAGGTAAACAAAACTAAACGAACAGTACGGTACAATCAAAATAATTAATAAAATAAAAATTAAAAGGTAGCAGAACTTCGATGCACGCCGAAGAGAAACAACAACCGGCTTGCTATTGACTTCGTCTGTGAACCAATCACTTCTTGGCGGCTGCAGCCCGCCTTGTCTTCGGAGCAGTCTTTGAAACGACTGTCGCCGGCGCCGACCTTGTAGACCCGATCTCCAACGAATGAACCTCCGCGATGCTTGTTACACGAGTACGAGTGTTGTTTGGACCGAGGATATGTATGACGCCCTCCGAAGTCCAACACTTGCTGACACCGAATTTCTCTCTCGCCGCCATGAATGCGCTGTGCCGGGACTGTGTTAAAAACTCGGATAACGTCGTACCTGTGCCCTTCAAATTAGTTTTGCCGAACCAGACCTTATTGCGAGTAGTGACATCTTGAAATTTTGCTATGATAGTTTGAGGTTTATCCCTTGTGGCAACTGAACGCCCCAATCTGTGGCACCTCTTGATGTTACTTGGTGCAAAGCCACCCATTTTGAGGTTCTCAGTGATAACCTTCACCACCAACTGTGCTGTGTCCTCGTCTGCATGCTCTGGCACACCGTGAAACATTAAAATTTTTCTACGGCCCTGCATTTCGAGCTTATCTACCGTCTTTGCAAGGACATGTATTTGCGATTGAAGACCGTTCAGTGATGCTAATATAAGTTTTTTAAAAGAAGCAAATTCTGAGGCCAAACCTGTCGTATTTACGAACGGAGTTTTCTGCAATTCGGCTTCAAATACTGACATCCTGCTCTGAAACATTTCCATCAGTTCTGAAAGAGTATGCTGCACATGCTCCATCTTATACCTTCTGAATTTGTTACACTTTTAAGGAGATAACACTTGTGCGGGTGAGTTTCAGTTTTAGCAATAAGTTTTTGTCATAAATAACAACTAATATTTATTTATTTTAAAATAAATAATTTAAATCTAAGAGTGTAATAATTCTCAACTTGTTGCACCGACTACCCTCAAACAATGCACCGACTACCCTCAAACAACACCGACTACACTCAAACAAAAAGGTTTTTTGTTGTGAAAGAAGCTCGTCTGCAGCTGCGCCCGGCTGCGTAGCCTTGTCTTCTTTACTCGTAGACGGGATAGAAAATGATATTTGAGAGAAAATGTCTTTTTTCTCCCCAGGGACGGGCAATGGAAATGATGAAATAGGTTTATATGAAGACATTTTGGCTCTAGTAGCTTCATAAAACTCCTTTGTCCGTTGATAAATATCCTTCAAAAAATACTCGAAGGTTTTATCTTCATTATGCTTGCACGTCTGTGTTATTTTGGTGGAATTCCCCCCATAGATTATCCAGAGCTTGTAATCGCTTCTCTAAATAATCTTGCCTGCTCGCACTGTCCTTTCGGAAATTTGCTTTGATCTTCTCCAGTTGAACGATAATATCAGCTTGACGAACAAATACAGATTCAAATGTTTGTGCCATAGTTGAATTTAGTCAAGTAAAGATAATGGAAAGATCTTACTTGTAAATTGCTGCAAACCGAACGCTACTGCTACTGATACTGGATCTGTGCTGTTGCTGCGGTGCTTGCTGCTGCTGCGATGACTTGCTGAACAGCTCGTCACACACGATGTTCACAAAATGATAAAGTCTAAAGTCACGGAAGCTTACACTTACAGTTTGGTATAAAAAGTCACTGATAAGGAAACGCTGTTAAATGAAAACACTTACAAAAATTATAATGTTAAAATGTCACTGTTAATAACCAAGCGCAAAGTCTCAGGAATCGCGAACTAATAAATCAAATATACTCGAATATAGTAACCGATAGTCCTGCTTTTGACTTTACCGCGCACCGGGTCAAATGCTCGAAGGACCAAATGTAGGGGAAATATCCCTTACAGTAATGCTATGCTGATGCTGTGCTAGGGGATGCTAAATAACGTCGGGAAATGCTGTGATAAAAATGATAATCGACCGCGTTATAGGAATGCGTTTATTGCACTGAATCATGTTTGCCCTGCTTACGAACGCTTACTGCTTACGCTTTTCCGTTGCAGTGGCTTAAATGCTTGCTTGCAATTTCATATTGTGCTAAATTATAATAAATGCATGTACGATGACTTGTACAGTCACTAACACTGTCACACACTAATTGTAGATTATTTATTATTTTTTAATGTTTTTAAGACGTAAAGGTTTTATAAATTTTTCGTAAGAAATCGACACGGAGCTAATGTTTACTTATCGGCGCCCTCTGGCGGTTTCTTCTTTTCGAATAAAACGCTAAAATTTATAAAAAATATAAATCTATATACGCAGCTCTAAGTTAACCGAATGTTCAAATATTTGTAAAAATATTTCTTTCGGATCTCAGAGGTGAAAACTTCTAAGATTTGATGAAGCAATGTTGACTAAAAAATATAAGCATCAAGAACTGACAAATTTCGATGGGTGAAAACCAGACCTCGGTAGCCAAGTGGTTAAGCAGCCGCCCGGAATGCGGAAGGTGCGTGGTTCGAGTCCCGCCTGAGGTTGTCGTCTTTTTTCAGTGTTAAAAATTTTACTTAAGTATATTTAAGCGTAAATAAAACGCTAAAATACATTAAAAAACATGAAATTATATGTATTAAATAAATTAAACGTAAAAAACCTTCTTAAAAAACAAGCTTTTATTTAAAAGAAAAAATAAACTTTTGAAATCAACTTATGACGTCATTACACAATTTATATGATGTAAAAGGTTGTTGCAAGATTTAAGTAAGTACTCATATTTTCTTAAAAGTATTAAAATTTTTAATACTTAGTTAATCAATCAATCACATCAAGTTAATTAATCTAGTTTATTTACACATATAAAGTATAGTAGGTAAGTCTCGCGACAACCTTTTACATCATATAAACTGAAAAATGACGTCATAAGTTGATATTAAAAGTTTATTTTTTTCTTTTTAGCGCATTTAAATAAAAGCTTGTTTTTTAAAAAGGTTTTTTTCGTTTAATTTATTTTTTATTTTTTAGTTAGCACTGGACACGTTTTTCATCTGTTCATCTCACTGAATACAAATATATATGTATACAAAATTTATTCACGTCCACCAAACCACCACCACTCACCACCCATCAAAAACAGTCCACCGATTAAGACGAATCAAACTCGACGCGGTTGTGTAGCTTAATTACTGAGTTCCTATGGCCACCTTCCAGCTCCATCATCAGACTCTAGTTACCATCTAGCACCAAAGTACTCGTCAAGACGAATCACACGAGCCCATACTCGATGGGGTTATGTCGTTTAATTACTGAGTTCCTATGGCCAACTTCCAGCTCCATCATCAGACTCTGGTTACCATCTAGCACCAACTCTTCAAGATGAATCAAACGAGCCGAGACTCGATGGTGTTGCGTCGTTTCTTTATTGAGTTCCTAGGACCACCTTCCACCTCCATCATTAGATCATACCCTGGTAACCATCTAAAAACAAAGTACTCGTCAAGACGAATGAAACGAGCCGAAACTCGATGGGGTTGCGTCGTTTCATTACAGAGTCCCAATGACCACCTTCCAGCTACATCATCAGACCCTGGTTACCATTGAAAGACAAACTACTCGTCAAGACGTTTCAAGCGAGCCCAAACTCAATGAGATTATGTTGTTTCATTGAGAAGTTCCTATAGCCACCTTCAGCTCCATCATCAGACCATGTCATCATAATATTGCATTGTCACTCGATTTACATATGTATGCAAAATTTCAGCTGAATCGGTAACCGGGAAGTAGATCAAAATTGAGTTGCAGAATTCCACCCGAACAAGACATACCTACATCCACACATAAAAACTTTAGGGGGTCAAAGTTGCTCGCGTCCGTAGGTTTACCCTTGAGACCCTACACGTGATCCCTGGGTGGTGCTAAATGAGTGACACCAACTGAGTGGTAGAGCCACGCTGCGTTGCAGCACACATTGGGCAGGCTCGCCCGGCGTAATACCACCCTCTTACTAATATTCGGCGTGAAATAATGGCACTTGGTGCTGTTGTGTTTCGTCCGACCAGTGAGGGTTCCGGAGGCCCTTTCCCCCCCCCCCCCCCCTCCTCCCAATTCCTATTCCTTCCTTAAACCTATTCCTCCCGTAAAGGCCGGCAACGCGTCTGCGATTCCTCTGGTTTTGCGGGTGTCCATGGGCGGCGGTGATTACTCTCCATCAGGTGACCCGCCTGCTCGTTTGCCTCCCTCTTTTATAAAAAAAAAAAAACTTGTAAAAATTATAAGTACCTACATAAAATTGTATCTAGCCTTCTTTATTCCATAACCATAGGTAAGGTATGTACTATTTAAAATTAAATGTTTATAAATGTTGTTTCTTTTGGTTTTTCTATGTTTTATGCGTGTAATGTACCTACTGTATACGATTGTGTGGCCGTCAACTTATGTTTTTTCTTGTTTTTCTCATTTTTTTTAAATTTATTAGTACATACTGTAAAAAAAAGAATATTTAAAAAAAAAGGGGGGAATATTGTGAGGTTCAGGTTTCTATTCCAGGATCGTAATATGTAGGTAGGTACTAACTTCCAATAAAATAGTGTTGAGTGCGCCGAGACACATTTACGGTCGTTAGTCGCAAATAAACGGGATAAACTAAAGGGTATTTTATTGTACTTTCTCACACTCACCTCGTCATCCTACAGGCTCACCACCTGCCACGCTGAGCACATGTGCAGTTGTAACTTGGTGTGCCGTGGACTGTGGCAGTGAGCTGCATCTGCGGTCCCCATCGCCTAGTCTCGGACTAACCCTAAGGGGATAAAAGTCGTGAATCTATGTACACGTATCCTAGCGTGCTGAGACTCGGTGACTTCATTAATATTAGTAGTTAAATTAAATTATGTATCAAAATAACATGTTTATTGTTTAAAATGTTGATTTACCGATAAAGACGGGGTGCGGTCATTTGACTGCTATGATGATTGATGATTTGATCACAATACTTATAGTGAATTCTCTGAAAGATTTCTAAAAATAAAGTATCGTCTATTTAGAGTTATGTTTCAACTGTTGATACCTGACGTGATAGTGACAAATGAAGGCCACCCATTATTATTGGTCATTAGTGATGTCGCAGGCGATCGATAGAAGGGGGCGCGAGGACCACGTCAGCGGCACCCGCGGCACCGGCGCCGGCCCTGACCCGCCCGCCGCCGCAGCCGCCGCGGGCGGCAGACAGGCACGCACCGCCGCGCCGCTCAAACCGAGTAAGACAGAGCCGGACGTGTGTGGGCCGAGAAGACGCGTCATGAAACGGTAACGATTAACTTCTGCGAAATATCTTCGCTTGTAGAAATGCTGTAAGTGAGAATTATCGGTTTTGTAGTTTCGTGTTATTAAAACCTCAGTGTGCTCCTAATGACCGTCTAAGATAGCCGCTAGTCCACAAATGAGCGAGATCGAGGAGCCGACGCTGCTGCAGACGGTCCGGGCGCACTCGGGCGAGGTGACGTGCGTGGACGCGTTCGGCGCGCGGCTGGCGACCGGCGGCGGGGACCGCGCGCTGCGGCTGCACGTGTGGGCGCGCGGCGGCGGCTGGCGCGAGGCGGCGGCGGCGCGCGGCGCGCACCGCTACGGCGTGACGGCGGCGCGCTGGGCGCCGGCGGGCGCGCTGCTGGCGTCGGCGGGCGTGGACGGCGCGCTGCGCGTGTGGAGCCGCGCGCTGGAGCCGCGCCGCACGCTGGCGGCGGCGGGCGCGGCGGCGGCGCGCGCGCTGTGCTGGGCGGGCGGCGCGCGGCTGCTGGCGGGCCACGACGACGGCGCGCTCTACGTGTGGCACGTGCCGCGCGCCGCCGTGCTGGCGCGGCTGGCGGCGCACGAGGGCGCGCTGTACGCGATCGCCGCGCCCGCCGCCGGCGCCCTGCTGCTCACCGCCTGCACCGAGGGTGTTCTTAAGGTCTTCGATTTAGTTGGTCAGCTGTGAAACCTTTAGTAGTGAATATAATTCAACGGAAAGATATTTTTAAATGAAAACCAGCTCGCACGTTTATGTTGTAGAAGTGTGCACGAGCGCTGCGGAGGGCCCGGCGCCGGCTGCGTTGGAGTGGGTGGATGGCGCTCACGACCTCGGCGTCATGTGCGCGGACGCCGCCGATGACGGGTGCTACGCCGCCACCGGCGGACACGACGCGAAAGTGCGTGTCTGGCGAGCCGAACGTGATGGTATTCCATAATGTTCATAAATGATATGTAACCATTATCAAGGACTTTTTTACGTTGGGCGGGTCACCTGATGGGGAGTAATTTCCGCCGCCACACCCGCAACACCAGAGGAATCGTAGATGCGTTGCCGGCCTTTAAGGAAGGAATAGGTTTAAGGAAGGAATAGGAATTGTGAGGAGAGGGGGGAGGGGGAGGGGGGGAGATCCTCCGGAACCCTTACTGGCCGGACGAAACACAACAGCAGCAAGTGCCATTATTTCACGATTAGTATTTGTTTAATTTTAATATTCGTTAGACAATGTGTCAGTAACGTTTATACAGTGCTTTGGTTTCTGATTTGGTAGACTATAAGGTGTAATCATTGTGCGTTAGAGGGCGGGCGCTGGGCGCTGCGCGCGGCGGGTGCGCTGGAGGGGCACTCTGACACGGTGACGGCGCTGCGCTGGGCGGGCGCGCTCCTGGCGTCGGCGGCGCTGGACCGCACGGCGCGCCTGTGGCGGCCGCGCGCCGCCGCCTGCCTGCACGTGCTGCACGCGCACGCGCGGTACCTCACCTGCGTCGCGCTCTCCGCCGACCAACGCTACATGGTGACCGGTTAGATGCCCAACAGCTTATACTTAGATCATAATATAAGAATTGGCATTTTAAATTGGAGATACGTATCCTTTTCCACTCTGGGGATGTCTTGAAGCATTATAAGATCAACCAAAGGAAACCTACCAAAAAAGGGGTTAGATTAACCAAAAAAAAAAGGTTTAGTGTAAAATAGATCATTGCTTAAGCATTCAGGTTTGTCAGATGTCATTTATATTGGTATTGAAATTTGTTTCAGGCTCAAATGATAAGTCCGTGCGCATGTGGTCGCTCAGTTCGCTTACGTTGGATGGAGAGTTGACTCCTCCATGCGACGTGCTCGCTCACTTTGCTCTCGGTGACTTAGAGGTTTGTTACTATAGTTATTTTTTTATGCATTATTATTATACTCATTCATTCTACATAATTTTGGAATAGCGTTCCCTACAAAAATGATCAATTTGTATTAGGTATTTTTGACTATTTTCGTAAGCAGTATCCTGGACTATCGATTGATCATAGTTGGGTAACATCTTTGAATTTCCCAGGGATTAGGCCCCGTGGACGAGGACGGCCTTGAGGAGGCGGGTGCGGGGGCCGGCGCGGGGGCGCTGTGCGTGTGGCGCGCACAGGCGCACGCCGCCGCCGTCAACTGCATCGCCGCGCACGGACAGCTGCTCGCCACCGCTTCCAGGCCAGTCACGAGGGCGTCACTCGCATTCTTATTAATCATTTAATTACAGACCAGAACAGCTTAGTAATTCCTTTTTCTAGGAAACTGGTATAGAATTTGCTATTATGCCACTAAAATAATGAAGATGCACAGTAGCTGAATTTAGCGTGATGCTTGTAGGGAAGCTGTGGTAGGTGGTATGCCAAATTGAGGAAGGCAAAGGGAAGATCTTCCTCCGAGCTGGGTGGTATAGCTCGGGGACCGAGGTCCAACGGGTGTTAGTTGGAGGTGTTATGTATAGCGAAGGAGGTAGTGAAACTTCGCTACCGCGATGCAGGCTTCCCATACTATTTTCTGTCGCAGTATGGAGATAACGTTGAGTTGGTTTTTGTGGCGCCATCTGTTGACATGGTTGGAAGATGTTTGCTTCGTGTCGTACTATGTGCGGCGTCATGCAAGTAGGTGGTGCCGCCACATGCTCTCTTATAAAATAAGTTAAGGCAATTAGTTAAGAGCTGTATACAAAACATCTATGAGATCTAGCGGTTAGACCATCAGTCCTAGATCCAGAATTCCCGGTTTCGATTCCCAGTAGTTTAAGTACCTATATAATTATTAGTATGTGACTTTTTTGATGAAAATAATTGATGCTGGTGGTCAGGTGGATTCGATTTCAGTAATGCTTTCGATAAAGTTGATCACTAGCTTTTATTAATGAAACTTATAGATTTATATGGTAGGTATATCAGGAGTATTACTGACATGGTTTAAGTCCTACCTTAGCTAAAGATCACAATCAGTAGTTGTCCACGGATATGACTGGCTGGCTGGCCTCATACATCCGGAATGGCTCTCTGAATTTATAATACAAAATTTCATAATTTAAATTCCAGCACCTTGCCTCACACATATCTGTAAAATTAAGATTGATCAGTAGTCTCGTATTTCCCAGCACAGGCAGACGTCTTTATGGAAGAGGATTTAATACTAATCGCTTTGCTTTTGGCTCAACATAATAAAAAATAAATGCAAACGCATACACTGCCGCTCTATTAAAATGTATGGGAAACCGCGCGTTATGAAAATATTCCGATCCGGAATTCAGAACGTTCGTCAGTATCATTCTTACAAATCGATCTGAGAAATACATAGTCTGAAAAAATCAGAATGTGTGTGGATCATACTGATATCGTATGGTATTTTGGTCTTTCTAAATTAATAATATGAATTCAGATTATCAATCTAGAAAGCAGTGGCGAAGGGAGAATTTTAAAGAAAGGTAAGACGGAGTAAAAATAAATATACATATCTAGAACAAAAAAGTTCAGAACCATCACTTATAAAATAGCATTACATTCATCATAATCCGAATATCAAATTACGTACCATATTTCAGAACGTCACATGTAATCTTTCCGGCTCCTTTACACTTAAATAAGACGCTTTTGTATCTCAATGAATAATCCGTATTTCAGCGAGTTATTGTTGACCTACTTTCGCGGTATGTTACGCTGATTGCGTGATTTTTGTATCAGTCAAAAGATGGCGCTGCTGGCGGCGTTTGTATGGGAAAGGGGAAATCGTATTATTTCGGGTTATCAGAACATTTGCAGGATCTCTTGAGATAATTTTATTATTTCTTATCAGATTTTTGAACTTATACCTGCATTGTAGGTAGCATCGTGAGTTAATATAATTGTACGGTGCAACCGTGCATTTCGCCAAATCATCAATTTATTAATTGTATTAAATAATTATAATTTTACTTTAGTTCACGTCACCACACACATCGCGGCGGACGCGCGCTCATATATCAATCACTTAGCATAGTAGTATCATTTTACATTTATCAATTATTCGTGTCATAATAAACGGCTTAAATCAATCTAATATTTTAGTTATTTATCACAGCATCTCTAGGAGTCTCGTACATCTAAATGGTCCTTCGAGCCTACGAACCAACAGGCAGGATCAATTACGCGTAAATTAGACTTCGTGTAAGTGGTTCTAAGCAGCAAATTGGATCACAGTGTTTTTGGAAGGAGAAGTACCTACGTCTGTTTATCAAAAACAGGCACAAACAGCAACTTTACATCAACGAGCATACGAGCAGGTCGTCCCTGACTACGCAATCGACTCCAGCTCACAAGTAAGATCTTTCCAATTTTATTTCTTATCGATCTGTAATCGATTGAATTAAGCAAGATGGAGGATCTTCTAGCTACTCAGTCTCAAATCATGGGAGCAATCAATCAGCTACTTAGCAACTTTAAAAAGGACGGGTCAGACCGTAAGACCTCGTCTAATATCAAGAAGAGATTAGAAACACTCGATGCTTATTGGCAAGAGTTTCAACTGAATCACATCAAGCTTGGAGAGTATGAGGATCAGTCTCATGCCTATTTTATCGAAAACTATTATCAAAGAACGTTACAGTTTTATAACGATACGCGCGCTTACATCAAAAATTTTGTACCAGCGGAATCGAAGAAGGATGAAAGGTCCTTTATTAGACCAGCAACCCCGTTATTGACTGCAAAGGTTTCCGAGCAGCAAGCAGAACAAATGACACCACGGTCGGATATTCAAATGGAAAACACGCTACCTACACCTAAATTCGAATTTCCCTCTATGTCAATATCAGGTAATACACACCCTCCTCAATTCACTTCCGGTGGTAATCAAAGCAGATTAGCGGAGATGTTGCGTAAGCAACAAAGCATCTTTAAGGCGTTTGCGCGTACAGTTAACAACATAAATCTTAACCTATCAAAGGAAAATTGGGAATTGGAAGATATTTTGAGGTCTGTAAATCAGAGATGGGCCGCCATCGACGATCTTCATTGGGAAATCGACAGCGAGCTTTATGAAGAAAATGTCGACTATGAGCAGCAATATAGTAGGTATGAACAGAAATATCAAGAAATAAAAAAGGATATCAATCAGCAAATTAGGTCAACATGCCATCGGGAAAAGTCAACACCTCAAATGGACATCCCCAGTTTTAATGGCAATTATCATCAATGGGTTACATTTAAGGATTTGTTCAGTGAAGCGATCCACAACAACAGATCACTCTCAAATGCGCAAAAAATGCAGTATTTGAAAGGGAAGGTAAGAGGTGAAGCCGAAAAAATCATACAACATTTACATATCAGCTCCGAAAATTATCAGGTGTGCTGGGACCTCCTAAACCACCGTTACGAGAATAAAAAATTGATATTCGCATCACACATCAATTTGCTTTTAAACTTACCAACGTCTCAACAGCAATCAGCAGCCAACATTAAAAAAATTCATGACGCTATCAATGAAAGCCTAAACTCCATCAAAAACTTAGGTATAGATATAAGTTCATGGGACCCACTAATAGTGCATCTCATGACGCAGAAGTTGAACGCAGAATCCCATAAAGATTACATTGAATCATTAAAGAACCCCAGGGAGTTGCCAAAATTATGCGATTTTATGGAATTTTTAGAAAACAAGTTTACGTCATTAGAGTCATCGCGGCGTAAACAAGACACAGCATCAAAAGTAACTCTACCTGAAATACCCAAAAAGTCATCTACTTTTAAATCATTCAATCATAATCAAAATCAATTTCATCATACGCAAAAGAAAATTGCGACAGCCGGGTGCCCGCTATGCAAAAGCGACCACGGTATTTTCCATTGCAGCAACTTTCTCAAATTACAACCTACAGAACGTCGCAATTTAATTACGAAATTAAATTATTGTGTTAATTGTTTGTACGACCATTTCGGAAAAAAGTGCATATCCGACAAAAGATGCCGTGAGTGCGAAGGTCGACACAACACGCTGATACATGGCGCGTTTGTACAGCAACCAAGCACGGAACGAAAAAGTGGCACACACGTGTCACAAAATGACATCACTGAAACCCTTCTTGCAACAGCGATAGTAAAGGTGCAAAAATCTGATGGAACCTTTATCTCACTTAGAGCACTCATAGATCAGGGCTCTCAGACGTCACTAATATCTGAGAACGCGGCACAGATGCTAAGGTTACCGCGGGAAAGGTGTAAAGGTACAATTTTCGGCATAGGAGCAAAAGAAAACAGCTGTAAAGGCATTATCAAAATAACTTGTTTATCATCATATAGCGACTACCAATTTAACACCGAAGTTTTCATTATGAATAGTTTAATCAATAATTTACCTAATCATACATTCACCAAGTCAACATGGCCTTTATTAGAAAATATAAAATTGGCGGATCCCAATTACAATGTCAGCCGGCAAGTAGACTTGTTGCTGGGGGCTGATGTTTACTCGTCAATAATTTTAAGTGGTATCATATCATTAGGACAGGATCAACCCATGGCACAACAAACACGTCTCGGTTGGATTTTGTGCGGTAACGTCACAAAATCTTATCATTGCAACGTTGCTATAAACAATCTAGAAGAAATAAAACAGTTTTGGGAAATAGAGGATGTGCCAAGTGATATATCTATGTCCCAGGAAGACATAGAGTGCGTAAATTACTTTAAATCAACCACCACTCGACAGTCCAACGGGAAGTACGTGGTAAAATATCCATTAGTGCAGAACGCGGATGAGCGATTAGGAGAATCAAAATCAAAAGCAATAGCCCAGTATAAACAATTAGAAAAGAGATTTACAAAAAACGAAGAATTAGAAAAAGAATATAAAATATTTATCCGTGAATATATAAATCTAGGTCACATGCAATTATCAACGAGTAACACGACGCCGAGTGTCTACCTACCACATCATGCTGTTTTACGCGCGGAGTCATTGACCACAGCGCTACGAGTAGTATTCAATGCCTCCTCAAAAACATCGAGCGGACAAAGCTTGAATGACGTCATGCTACGGGGTCCTAATCTTCAACAGGAATTAATATTATAAATTATCAAGTGGCGTCAATACCGCTACGCTTACACCGCAGACGTCGAAAAAATGTTTCGCGGTATTGTTCTTCACGAGGATCACCAACGCTATCAAAAAATCCTGTGGCGGGAGTCGCCACACACACATCACACCACCACTCGCCCACCATCAAAGAATATCAATTATCAACCGTTACCTATGGCACAAAGGCGGCTCCGTTCTTAGCCATGATGGTGTTAAAGCAATTAGCTCAAGACGAAAGTCCCGGGTTCGAGTCCAGTTCAGCACCAAAAATCTTGCAAGAACAATTTTACATGGACGATCTCTTACATGGCAATCATAATATATCATCAGCTAAAAAACTACAGAATGACCTGATAAACTTGTTAAGGAAGGGAGGATTCAATTTAAGAAAATGGGCCTCTAATACACCAGAACTTTTAGAAAACGTCGAAACTATATCAAGTCATCAGAGTTACAACTTTAAACGCAATGAATCAACTAAAACTTTAGGTCTCAGGTGGCATTCTGAGTCAGACATATTTACTTTTGATTTAAAAATTAATTTATCACAGTCTAAATTTACAAAACGGACTCTGTTATCAAATATATCAAAGTTATTTGATCCTTTAGGATGGCTCACACCGGTGACAATTAAACTCAAGCTCTTATTTTAGAAAATTTGGTTACATGATTTAGATTGAGATGCTGAGCTACCTACCGAGATAAACAAAGAATGGATGAACATCAGAGAAGATTTAAAAAACATCACATATTTTAATATCCCAAGATGGATACAAACTTGTGAAAATGACGTAATAGAATTGCACGGCTTTTGCGATGCCTCTGTAAACGCCTACGCTTGCGTCATTTATTGCAAAGTGAACAAAAAATATTTATCAGAAAATCAAAGAAACTCAATAGTATTGGTGACAGCAAAATCTCGATTAGTACCGCCCAAAAGAGCAGTTTCTTTGCCCAGATTAGAACTTTGTGCAACTGAACTGTTATCAAAGTTAATGGAAAAAGTTAAAGCATGCCTCATAGGATATGAAATACATACGTTTGGATGGTGCGACTCAACGGCTGTACTCGGCTGGCTGCAGGGAGATCCAGGCCGCTGGACAACCTTTGTTGCTAATAGAGTAATAAAAGTCACGAACATCTTACCTCCAAATAGTTGGCGCTATGTCAAGTCCAGCGAAAATCCAGCAGATTGCGCTACTCGTGGAATATCAATGGAGCAGCTTCACCAGCATCCCCTATGGTGGCATGGACCTTCTTGGTTACAAAATTTCGAAAAAGAAACTGAAAGAGTATTACCTAATTACGTCACCAATGAAGAAATCAAGAAATCAAAACAAACTCACGCGTCTACATACTCGCACGACGATGACGTAATCACGCGCTTATTGAATAGACACAGTAGCTTTACTCGAGTTACACGCATACTAGCTTATGTACTACGTATGTGCAAACAAAATATCAACCAAATTTATTTGACGGTCCCGGAATTACGATTAGCTAGGCTTAAAATTATCAAACACATTCAAGATTTAGAATTTGGGGAAGATATCACTTATTTACAAAAAAATAAAACAGTTCACCCAAAAAGTAAATTATTGAGTTTAAATCCACTACTAGACTCAGAAGGATTGCTAAGAGTGGGAGGACGGTTAAAGAAAGCCAATATCAGTGAAAACATGATGCACCCATTTATAATTCCTCACAGCAGTCATCTAACAACACTCTTGATCGATCATGCTCATAAAATGACTTATCATGGAGGTAGCCGTGTCACGTTGGCATGGCTACGTCAGCAATATTGGATAATCGGCGGAAACCGAGCTGTCAAATCACGCCTAACCCGCTGCGTTACCTGTAAAAGACATAACCCGCAAAAGCAATATCAATTGATGGGGGATCTCCCAGAATCAAGGTCAAATCCGTCCCAACCTTTTTATCATGCGGGGGTAGATTTTTCTGGGTACATAGAGGTAAAAGCAAGCAAAGGAAGGGGTATCAAGACGTCAAAAGGGTATATATCCGTGTTTGTATGCATGGCTACAAAGGTGGTACACCTTGAATTGGTATCCGACCTTACATCATCAGCTTTCCTAGCCGCACTAAGAAGAATGGCCGCCAGAAGGCGATCGCCACATCATCTTTATAGTGACAACGGCACTAACTTTGTCGGAGCCAATAGACTACTCCAACAAGAGATCGTAAATTGGAAATCCGTGATCAATGACGAGCTCATGTCGGATATCAGCGAGATGGACATCACATGGCACTTTAACGCGCCGTCCTGGCCCAGTGCTGGTGGGCTTTGGGAGGCGGCGGTAAAAAGCCTTAAATATCATCTTCGTAGGGTCATCGGTGAGCAGAAGCTCACCTACGAAGAGTTTTCAACTTTACTCGCTCAGCTAGAGGGTTGTTTGAACTCTAGACCCTTATGTGCCTTATCAGAAGATCCGGAAGATATCAACTACCTCACTCCGTCCCACTTTTTGGCGAGTGAGCCGGTGCTTACTATAATAGAAACCGAACGAGATCAAAGGACAAGATGGCAACTTACACAACGGATTTTTGACGATATTTGGAAGCGTTGGAGATCTGAGTATCTAACCCAGTTATCAAGCAGAAGCAAGTGGAAACTATCAAAAGACAATATCAAATTAAATGACGTCGTTATTATCCAGGACGCTAATCTTCCGGCGGGAATATGGGCACTAGGTAGAGTTACTGACCTCCACCCGGGCAACGACGGGCACGTACGAGTGGTCACGGTCAAGACAAAAAGCGGAGTTATGAAACGACCTGTGACAAAATTATCACCCTTACCAACAAACAATGAGACACGCGATCAAACAACATCAAATATCAATCAAATACCTACAACTAGCGACTCATCAAAAGAAAAACAGACTAAACGCACCCGTAACAAACTAACTAATCTGATAACATTGCCATTATTATTATTATTCATGTTTACTACTGCTGTGGAAGGAGCTTACTATAATATTTCAACATTCAAGGACACACAGAGCCTTTAATTTGACAAAGTCTCAGATATGCGTCTAATTCGAGATCAGTGGAAGATGGTTATTTATTACGACGTCGATCCCTACTGGCAAGGTTCACAATTATTAAAACAATACATTGTTCACCTTGAAAGCATGTGTTCAATAATACAGAAGCAAGCGCATTGTAATGTTATCCTGTTACAATTACGTCACGGCTACTCAGAGCTACTACACTACGATCAGCTGTTGCTTGGTCAGCCGTCTGACGCGCGTACGCCACGCCGCCGACGGCGAGGGCTTATCAATGGAATAGGAAACGTCGCGCATGCGCTATTCGGAGTATTAGACGATAAGTTCGCTGATCAATATTAAAAGGACATTGGCCTCGTTAAGAATGATCAAAAACATCTCGCCAAACTTTTGAAAAACCAAACATCATTAATAGAAGCTCAATATCACTTTCTACAACGTTTAGAAACTGCAGTCGATCAACAGCACAAGTCGTTTAATCAACATTTACTTGAAATTGAGAAACAAAATACCATATTAAAAAAGGAGGTAGAGAGGGCAGATGCTATCAACGAATTTATTTTATCATCAATAACTGCTAACAATATCTTAGACAATATGAGAAGAATCCAGGAAAATTTGCTTGACACCGTTACTGACATTTATCATGGGAAATTCGATATTCACTTACTATCACCGGAGCAGCTTAAGGACGAATTGAGTATCATTTCCAGTCATTTATCAAAAGACTTATCATTACCTATTGACAACATTCATAGCGACGTATCAAAACTGTATCATTTATTAAGAATCAAAGTAAAAATTACTGAACAATATTTATTGCTAGAGATCAAAATTCCATTGGTAACTAGAGACAATTATGACTTGTACAAGCTTATACCTATTCCGCAGCCCACTGAAAATAATAAAACAATTACAATTACACCGATATCCAATTACATAACTATCAACATACAAAGGGACTCGTATTTACCGATGTTTGAAACAAATGTGCAAACATGTATGCATGTAGATCTAACTACCAAACTTTGTGAATTACAAGGACCCGTCTATCAGATGAAGCGAGATCAAGATCTATGTGAGATAAATCATACGACACAGACATGTCAAACTACCGAAAATAGTTGTAAAAATATGTGGAAAGCGTTAACCCAATCGAATCATTATTAATTTTACTGCTGCGATCAGTGCACTATAAGGTTTATGTGCGGCGGTCATGTGTCAGTGGAAAGAATCACGAGAGCTGGAGTGCTTACCATGGCGAGTGACTGTATGCTAAAATCAGATTCGTTCATATTGTATTCCCACAACGAGCAAACAAGCGAAGTACACAGTCACGCCGATTTAATATTGATAGATGTGCCTCCTATCAATAACATCATCAACCTAACGGTACATCGCAAAAATCAAGATTATCAGTCAAATATCACTGAAGGAAATATCAGAGAACGGCAGTCGTCTCTAAAAGAAATCGGCCGTCAAATCGAGCAGATGAAGTCAGACGAAGTCGAAGTGGGTGTGACTTCGTTCTCGTCCCACGACATACATCACTATGTCGTGATTTACATCTTAGTTGGAGTTTGCTGCGCGGCTGGCGCCGCCTTTCTCTGGAGGCAGGTGCGCCGCCGCCGCAGCCAGCGCCAGCGCCCAGCGGGCCGCGGCTGCGGGCCCTTCGCTGCCCCCCCGCCCCGCCCGGCTGCGCGCTTATCGCTCAGTGATAATAATATAACCAGTGCATGTGCGAATGAAAGTGATAGTGTTAATAATTATAGTGTGCCCGACTTAAGTGCAAAATCAAAGGTATCAGTGCCACAAAGCGCGCGTATAAATAAAGCGTCGTCCCCTATTATTAAGTTTAAGTTTACTGCTGATAATGATGAATCATCATAGTTGTATCATTAGATTAATATCTACTAACAGAATAATTTTAAAATTGTTTATTACCTTGTATCATCAAACGAACCAGCATCCATCATCTTTCGTCTCTCTGGCCCGGGAGCATGTACGGTGCAACCGTGCATTTCGCCAAATCATCAATTTATTAATTGTATTAAATAATTATAATTTTACATTAGTTCACGTCACCACACACATCGCGGCGGACGCGCGCTCATATATCAATCACTTAGCATAGTAGTATCATTTTACGTTTATCAATTATTCGTGTCATAATAAACGGCTTAAATCAATCTAATCTTTTAGTTATTTATCACAGCATCTCTAGGAGTCTCGTACAATAATGGTTTAGCAATTATGATTATGGAGCTTGATTTTAAAAGGGAAGCCGACGGGAATCGTGTTGTATGGACCCTTCGTTACTGCTAGAGAGCCATTTCGGATCTGTAAGGCAGGCATAAGCTGGCCTCATAAATCTTTTTTAGGGTTCCGTGCCTGAAAAGGAAAAAAAACGAAACTCTTATAGGATCACTTTGTTGTCCGTCTGTCGTGTCTGTCAAGACTACGGTTTGAATATCGAAATATCGGGTATTGAAAATATTGAGATATCGGAGTCAAATCAATATAATTAAATATCGATTTATATTCCTGGATATCGAAATTTTCGATATTATCGATTTTCATTTTAAGCAAAAAGATTTTTTATTTTTCCCACTACTTAGTAAAAATCTCCACAAATGGCAACACTGCTCATCGCATGGAGCATTCGCACTTTCGCAGGTCGCAGCAAGCATGCATGGCCGGCATGGCCATATCGACACCTCTACTCACACAACTCTACTCAGAATTCAATTCTCTATTGATCAGTGTACTTCGTTTTTTAGTTGAGAAAGATAATTATTGATTTAGTTTAATGTTAAAATTTATATTTCGTGATTTAATGTAAAGTTTTAAATTAGGTGAGATAATATAGTGCTATTAAAATATAAGAAGTCATAGTATCTGAGCGTTCTCGCTCAGGCTGCCCTACGTATTCTGGGGAGGGCAAAAGTCCGCTCGTGTCAACGCAAGCTGCAGGCAAAGGCGAGACAATAGGCACTCCCTCCTACGCTTTGCGTGGACTTCTGCAACATCAGGGGATTCCACTGTAACTTAAGCGCCGTCCATTACCACCCGGAGACGGAGAAGCCGGCCTTGCTCTTCCTCACCGAGACGCAGATTTTATTTTATTTTTATTTTATTTTATTTCATAGGAAAACTTACAGCTATTACAAACATTTGCTCTAATCAAACTTAAAATAACTATTAGCTACTAACAAGTTTTTACATATATGTTATAAAGTAGGTTATAATTTTTTTTTGAGAACATGCAGTCTAATTAGTAATCTTGGAGTGCACTACAATGAAAGAAAACGTTTTCTGTGTTAAGTACTACGAGTATAAGTAACCATAATAATTCAATTCTTATATTTACCTATGTTTATACTATAATTTATTTATAATTTATTTATTTTCCTGCTACGTATGGGGCAGACTGTAACTTACATAGTTTCAATCGTCCCCATAACCAACAAGGAAATCCGCTGCCAGTGCTCGCTTCAGTGAAACAATACTGCTACAAAATTGATGGTTAAACAAACTTACCTGAAGTGAAGTTTGACCGTAATTGTACGAGACGTTGTATCCAAAGAGATTTATATTCACAAGGTAGTCCACTCTTCAATGTACCAGGCATCCAACACATATTAAGAGCTATTTAAAAGAAAATTTATTAAAAAAAACATAAAACGTTACCCATAGTATAGACACAGGCGCCATCTAGTGAATACCAACCGAGTGCACGAGTTTCTCACCCACGCTGTCATCGTCATTCACTTTTAGAGCTTTTTTGCAAAATCATTTGTATGGGGCCAGCATGTAAGGGAAGGGAGGGATCTTTATATACATCTCTTCGGATGCAACGTCTCGTACAATTACGGTCAAACTTCACTTCAGGTAAGTTTGTTTAACCATCAATTGTACTTCGACGTTGCATCCTCGAGATTTATATTCACAAGGTAGATGTTTAGAACACAAATTTTGCGAAATAATTTAAGTACCTATATGATTTAATTCAACTATTATAATTGAGTATTTACGAGTATAACCGATTAAATATAATTAGGTACCATATTAGTACAAACCAGTATGATATATTATAATGAATGATAAGCTAGAAATTAATCAATGTAAATAGCCGCTGCAAAGCATTATCGTCATTCTCAATGGTAAGGGGTCTATTGTAAAACCGTGCAAACACCAGAGAATTACCAGTCCATCCTGCAGTTATTGAAAGGCCTTTTCTGTTTGCTGCCGAGGTGGACGTGGACGCGGACGCGTGTCTCACACGTGTGTGCTGAGAATAAAGAAGTGTCAATACCGCTGTTAAATAGGGTGTTTTTAAACTAACGACTTAATGTAGAACTAGTTGCTTTATGAATAGGCTTCAGGTGAGCAATAACCTTTCCGTTCTAGGTTTATCTCTGTAAACTTTAGTCATATCTAAGTAGGACAGTAATGTTTTTGCAGGGCAGATCTCAATCTCTTTTAGAAAAAATTGTATAAATAAACAAGGCGGTCGTCGCCCTGGAGCAGATGTTTTAATTAAATCATCCACAATGGTTTCGACATAGTTATTATTTATTTTTAAATAAGAAATTCGAAGATAACGTCTGTACTCGTTGTGCGGTTGACAATGCGAGCAGAGTTACTAATTTTTTAGTAATAAACTCCAGAGCAAGTTCCTCATTTGGATATAAATTAGGTTTAGTCCTGTAAATACCTTTAAAAAATCGAACAACTAAATCAGCTTCACTATAACGTTTGCCCTAAATAGCTAGAGCAGAACGATGCATATTTAATGAACTACAACCAATTTTTGCTGTTAACAGTAGACCGTAAGGAATTTTGATAGAATTGGAAGTGGGGAGTTATAGAAATCAACTTTATAAATATCACAATAACTCCACCATTTCGTAAAAGCGACATTGTATTATTTTAGTGAGGATGTAGACAATGAGGAAATCATCACCTCGATGGTTTCATTACATAACGATTGTCTTTGAAATGCTTTTCTGATAATTTGTATGCTACCAGGATAAGTTTCTTGCAAAGGGGGTGCTGGGTCCTGAAAGGTGATAATAACATATCGTCACTTGGGCCGAAGTATATTGGTGGTGAGCTAACGAGCTAAGTAGGGGATACCAAGGTTGACTCGGCCAATACGATACGACTAGTACACCAGTGGCTTCGTCGTTAATTATTTTCCTGAAGCATTTTTATATGAGCGAGAAAGGGGGAAAAGCATAAAAATAAAATATATTCCAATTTAAGGTGAATGCATCTATGTCAAAGGCATAGGGGTCTCGTTGCCATGAGACGTATTTATTGCATTTATAATTTTGGTAAGTAGCAAAGAGATCTTTAAGAGGTGTCCCAAACGATTGAACAATTTTTTCGAACACAGGTGCCGACATTTGCCATTCTGTATCGATATTCATACGCCGTTATTCCTTATCCACCTCGAAGTTATCTTTAGATTTTATGTAGGATGCAAAGACAAATATTTTGCGTTTCTCGCACCATTGCCATAGACGACAAGTGATATTATTTAAAGGAACTTATTGTACTCCACCCATTCTATTGATATTTATGTTCAAGAATGCGTTTTCGTTTTCCTATTGGCAATTGCAAACACATATTTTCTGAATTTAATTTAAATTAACAATTCATTCAAAAGTATAAGTTAATTCAAAACCGAAAAATTTTCTAGTCTTTTGTGGTTCCAAGCTACTCTTTTTGAAGTTTTTATCAAAGCCTAGATTTTTTAATAAACAAACAGTTTCGAGAACAAAACTTTTACATTCTTCATAAGAATGGCCAAGGAACAAGATCTAAACATATTAGAATTAAAAAACCTCTGTTTCTAAGATAAATTCGGTAGATAGACCGGTTTCATGAGTTTCGTAAAGACATAATAAGGTGCTGAACTAAGTCCAAACGGTAGGCACTAAAATTCATACGTATTACTTTTGTGTCCCAAAAATTTGAACCTTAAATACTTTTTGTAGTTTTCATAAATAGGAACTAAAGAAAAAATACGCGTCTTTTATATCAACATTGGCCATATAACTGTCTTGGAACAATAATTTGCTTGCTGTCCGTATGTCCTCCATTTCAAAATGGTATGAGGCGACAGCTTTATTCTATGATTTTAGGTTCAAGATAAATCTGGACGATCCATCACTTTTAGGTGTTAAGAATATGGGAGAAATAAATTGGTCTTTGACATCCTCTCATATGCATATTACTCCTGACTGGCACAAGTCAGATATAGCTGTGATTAACTTACTTATTTCAGCCGAAGAAAAGATAGGAGTGATAGGTTCAGTAGCTTGCTTTACAGTAGTATTAAATGGTATTTTGTAACCCGTAACGTACTGTCAGACTACTGGGTCATTTGCGATTAAACACCATGTTTCAACAAAAAAAAAATTATGCGACCAGCGTGTAAGGTTACTTTGGTTGTTATTTACGCAACATCGGTCTGTATGACGGTCTCACTGCTGTCGTGGTGTGATAGCGGGCGGACGTCGGTGCTTGAGCTGATCGCCTCGGAGGTGGATACGGGAATCTTTGCTTGCTCCCACCCGGCCTGGCATCCCATGTCCTTGTTGCTTGGATGGGTCTTGCCACTTTCCCTGCTGGGCGACGTAGTTCTTAGTGAAGTTGACGGTCCAATGTTGTTAGTATTCCGTATTTGCAAACCAGATTTTTCAGCGGCCTTAGCAGCTTCTATCTTTTCTCCCAAATTTTCTCCAAAAGATTGTGCGTTTCTTTTAACATCTTGTGTCATTGACAAGAATTTTTTTTTAAGAGTAGGCAGGTAGTGTAAACATTTTCCTATTCATGGTATTTTCATAATGTAAATGCAGCATAATTTGGCCAACTTCAAACAGGTATCAAAGTTGTTGCTAACAGTTCTTTTTTATTATAATTGTTCATACTATTTATGAGGATTTCTCTAGCGTTTAGAGACCTCTTCTGGTATTTTGGGTCCCAATGGTACCTGCTTCACTTTAGAAACTCCAAGAACGTCAAGAAAATCCGACGATATTGGATTTACAACTGGCAACTCCTCTGCTGCGCTTGGATTATTACGACTAGGTATCCCTAGCGTCCTGGATGGTCTGGGTACGATCCGAACTGTGTACTTGTGCTACGGTCATGACAGATCGTAAGTCTTTTTCAATATTAGATTTATATACGTCCGTTATTTACGGTTCTTTATTGAAATCGGAGTCACTAAGCCTTGTGGTAGGCGAGAGGCCTCGCGCAAACGAAGTCATTTGAAAGGAATGATCAAAGAATAGAATAGCCGTAATCGCGTCACAGCATAGGGTAGGTACCCGTAATATCGATCGTAATCGCGTCACGATACTAGATATCATATTAGCACTGACCGTAATCACGTCACGGTACTACATTAGGGTAGGTACCCGTAATATCGATCGTAATCTCGTCACGATACTATATTTCATATTAGCACTGACCGTAATCACATCACGGTAATACATAAATGTGCAGTATGTAAGGCGGCACTGTAGGATTTTGTAGAAAACACTTGCATACGAAAAAACGCTCTAATAAAAAGATTAAAATTACCGAAGAATAGAATTACCGTAATCGCGTCACAGCATAAGGTAGGTACCCCTAATATCGATCGTAATCTCGTCACGATACTAGATTTCATACTAGCACTGACCGTAATCATTTCACGGTACTACTTATGTGTTTTTACTTTTTATTATTATTATTATTTTTTATTTTTATTCTGTGCTTGTCTGCGATCAGTCCCAGAACTATGAGCAGACTTTTTTAACGTGTCCCTGGCAGTCAGAGGGCACTCCCCAGCGGGAGATTCCCTTATAGATTAGAAACGCCTCTCTAGGCCCTGGATGTCATGGCGCTTGAGGCGTTTGTGGTAAGTAATATTTGAAAAAGCGTTAGCCAGTTCATTTGGGTGGTGCTCTAGCCGAGTCTTATAGCTTGAAGCAGACCGCTTTATCTCCTCCTTCACTGTTGCAATTTTCAGTGTCTCGTGCAGTTCAGCGTTGGTAACGAACCAGTTGAAATGGGGAGGAGGTTATTTTTGTCACTGCTAAGTTTGAGCTGTCTACCTCTAGTAGTTGTCGAGCCCCAACAAGTGTGTTTGGCGTTCCAATCACCCCCTGCAACAAATCTGCCACCCAACGTCGAGAAGTAGTGATCAAATCTAGCGGAATCAATTGTGTGTCTTGGTGGGCAGTAGACAGCTGAGAGGTTAAGGCATCCACTCTTGCATTCTACAGATATAGTGGTCGCCTGAATATGGTTAGTTTTGAACTCTGGTAGTACTTGGTGCTTAATCGAGCTTCTTATTACGATGGCGGTTCCTGCATGCCCCGTTCTATCAGGATGAGTAGTGAGGTAGGTATGCAACCCTTAATCCTGACTTCACTTCTGTCCGTACAATGTGCTTCGGATATAAGTACAGCGTCAAGTTGATTATTGTCCATAAATAGTTCTAACTCATACTTGTTCGGGGCTAACCCATTCATGTTCCACGTGGCTAACCTGAGGCTTAGTTCTTTGATAGTTTGTTGAGGAGTGTGGTTACGAGACCCAATAGGGTACTCGTCCTGTTGTAAGATAATATCAAATTTTTCAGATTGTTTGATCAGCAGTTATTCTAGGCGACTATAGCCGTTGGTTTCAGGTGGTGTCTCTTCCGGTTGTTGTTTAAGTTTCTCGGAGTAGAGAGCAGGTTTGTCTTTTCCTTCTAGGTTGCACGGTATTGTGTCTTCTTTCAACTGTTTTGGCAGGTCTGGTTTAATGGCTCTTTTGGCAGGGTGTTTTGGCATTCGTCTTGAGAGAATCTCTTTGTATATCTCGCAGCCTTTGTAATTCGCCGGGTGTGCACCTTGGCATAAGGCACAAATTGCCGGTAAGTTGCGATCTTTTTTAGGACAGTCTGCAGTTTTGTGTCCTTGCGCACATTTTACGCAGCGGTATGGCCTCATACAGTAGTTTTTTTTTTTTATTTTTTTTTTATTGGCAACGGGTAAGCGCTTGGCCTTCATCTCACCTGATGGTAAGTGACGATAAGGCCGAAGGTGGAAGCGCGCTACACCCGGAATCCTCAACCACTGAGGAACTGGCTATCTTATCTCAAACTGCCGGAACACAACAATGCTATAAACATCGTTGTTATGGCGACAGACTTAGATAAGATGGTGGTAGCTAGCCAGGCGGACTTAACAGCCCTACCACCAACCAAACCGAGCACACAAAGATGTACTCCCCGCTGGGAATCGAACCCGGGACCTCTGGGTCTGAAACAGGTAGCTTAGCCACTAGACCACAGAGGCGGTTAAAAAGTTCTTGGAGTGTCCGTACTGTTGACATCTTTGGCACTGTGTTATTGTTTTTCGCTTTTTAGGATCTTCGATAATAACCGACTGATGGTATATATATTTTATATTTTTAACCGCTTTGTTATTTGGGCCTGGGACCATGTTAACAAAGAATGTCGATGTTGGTTTTTTGTCTGGTCCATACTTCGCATTTATAATTTCACCATAAACTTCATTACCGGACTCTGCTATTTCTTCTTCAATAGCTTTGTGTTTAGTTGTGTGATGCAAATTTTTAATAACCACTCTTTAGCATCGTTGGTCTTTCAGGTTAAAGGTATGGCCTATAAGTCCCTTAGTCCGTACAACGGTGATTATGTTTTTATAGATCTCAACATTTTTGCAGGTGATTCTAAGTTGGTTCCTATTTACGACTTTGAGTGTAAAGCCCTCTTTGTCTGTAGTCGATTCAAGAAGTTCTGTAAATTTTTTTATGTCATCGATCCCATAAAGAATGATTGGTGGAGGCTTACTAGGTCGTTTCTTCTTTGGAGCAGTAGGTTCTTCAGTTAGGTCAACTGGCAGTTCGCTGAACCTGTTGTTTATTTTTAGTCCCTCCGGAGACGGTGTTTGAGACATCTTTTTTCTCTTGTTAGTTTTCGCTACGGGGATTCATTGCCAGTCAGGAGGTTTAGGAGTGGTTATTTCTCGTTTTTTATCGATCAACAGTTGTGATGGCAAATCTAGTTGAGCTCTACTTCCCACCGAAGCGCTTCTATTTCTTATAAATAAGCTAGGATGGAACGCCTGTTGCACTAATTTACGTTTTCCAGTGGCATTCATTGTTCCAGAGGCCTGGTCACCCACATCTGTACAGTCTTCGGTAGTATTATTATTTAAAAAAGCTAAACGTCTTATATATTCTTGAAAATCGATAAATAGTGAAAAAGTCAAAAAATGTGGGTAACCACAAAGGCACTAGCGAAAGTATTAATCGAAATTAAGAAGGAAACGTACTATGAAATATATTTCAATAACGTTTCTACTTTGAATGTCTTACTAAGAGGTTCTGAGTCGTATATTCGCTAACGAATCACATAGTTTTTAAAAAATCGTTTGTCTTTGTAATTTAATCATAACATCGACAAAATATAATATTTAAAACACTGACTGACCTGATTTACATGGCGATCGTCGTTTACGCAGTTTTTCCACATGCGTATATAATGATTATCCATGCTTCCTTTTGCACATAGTTTTTAGCTACACAAAACACTTTTAGGGTAACGATGTGCGGATTCCTGAACACGAAAAGCGAATGACGATGACAGCGCGGGTGACAAACTCGTGCACTCGGTTGGTATTCACTAGATGGCGCCTGTGTCTATACTATGGGTAACGTTTTATGTTTTTTTCAATAAAATTTCTTTTAGATAGCTCTTAATATGTGTTGAATGCCTGGTACATTGAAGAGTGGACTACCTTGTGAATATAAATCTCGAGGATGCAACGTCGAAGTACAATCAAATCTCAGTGCAATCGCTCAATGAGTTAAACAAACGACAAGAACGTATTAGATAGCTGTTTTGTCGGTAGTTGGTACCAAAGGGACCTGTAACCTCATCTTTTTATTACGAGTAATGCAGCTCTGAGGCACAACTAGCTTGACGCGCTCCTACAGTTCACATGAGTCTATTCTACTCGTCATTATATTAGACAAATACGTTAAATCAGCAATATATCTACGAATTTTAAGTGGAAGTAAGTGGTGTCTTACACATCGCTCCTTATATGAGTTGTCGTGAACCAAGGTTTTATATTCTAAATATTTTAGAAACTTTTTTGTATGGACTCCAATCGATCAACATAAACAGAATAACGTGGATTCCAGACCTGAGAGTTATATTCTAAGATACTCCGGACAAGTGAACAATATAAGATCTGCACAGTTTTAACCTTTTTAAATTGAGCGCAAGATCTCATTAAAAAGCCAAGAGCTTTAGAAGCTTTATTCACGATTTGCTGCACGTGCTGATCGAAAAGCATCTTGGGGTCTTGAATAACGCCGAGGTCTCTCATGTTATTAACATTAGCAAGGACTTTGCGTTTAAGCCGATATTGAAAATTAATATCAATACGCTTCCTCGAAAAAGTCATCGACAAGCACTTTTCAGTATTTAGATCAAGTTTGGTCACGTCACAATAAGCTTCAAACCTATTAAGATCTTCTTGCAAAAGGAGACAATCAGTATTACTCAGTATTGATTTAAAAAAAAATATGTCTAAAAGAACTTTAGAGTTCTCAAAGCACGTAGACACATAATTTATGAAGAGTATGAACAACAAAGGACCCAAAATCGAGCCTTGTGGTACTCCTGAAGGTATACAGCCCCAGGCAGATGTGTATCCGTTTACGGCGACAGCTTGAAACTTATTCTGAATATAAGAAGTGAACCATCGCCATGAATACCAGCAGAATGAAGTTTCTTTAGTAAAATTGAATGATTTATGCGGTCGAAACATTTACAAAAATCAGTAAAAATTACGTGAATAAGCTCCCTATTTTCCATTTTAGAGGCTAAATAGTCATTAAATAAAATAAAATTTGAGGTTGTTGACCGCTGCTTTACAAAAGTAAAAACCGACTCCAAAAAATTTTACTGAAATAAATGCACTAAAACGTAAAAATAATTGCATAGTTTAGTTTGTTCAATTTACTTGCAGTATTAACTTTTATTCTACTCAATCCTATAATCTTAAAAATTATTTTTGGAGTCGGTGCCAGTCAAGGTAAATTTAACATTAATATTAAACGTCATACTATATTATTATTATATTAGCCCATATTGTCCCATTGCTGGGCAAAGGTCTCCCCCCCCCCCCCCCTTTTTATTCCAGTATTCGCGGTCTTTTGCGTGTGTTGGCCAATCCTTCGCGAGCATCAAGCTCATCTCTTCACATCCGACTAGGTCGGCCTCGCTGCCGTTTAACCCATTTGTCGTTTTTATTTGTAAATATGTTTAATTTCGTGTTCATTTGTAGATAGATTTTATTAGGTATTGCTACATCGTCGTATTAGGCTGGCACCGACACCAAAAATATTTTTTAAGATTAAAAGATTGAGTAGAATAAAAGTTAATACTGCAAGTAAATTGAACAAACTAAACCATGCAATTATTTTTTACGTTTTAGTGCATTTATTTCAGTCAAATTTTTATGGAGTCGGTTTTTACTTTTGTTAAAATTTTTGTTTATGTCTCGCTTTTTAGTGAATTGTTCCGATCTATTTATCGAAAGCGAATATTGGTAACCCTACAAAACGCGGTGCTCGTATGAGACAGCGCCGTTTTGAATGCGTCAAGCGAAGAAAACGAGAAACGCCTATAACGTGGGAAATCTACATCCAAAACAGACGGCATGTTACCCAGATTTACTCGTGAACGCTGTACAGAGCCCCCTACGATGATGAGTTTCTAGGGTTTACCGTTGGGCAAACTACAGGGACGTTTTTGACTTGCTCCAGTCGTAGATCGTAGCCAAGTCACCAATGATCTGATCAATCGCGTCTGAGAGGTTCTCAACCGAGGCCTGAGAGTAAATTTGTAAATCATCGGCATAAAGATGTTAGGAAGAATTTAGATAAAAAGTGACAGAATTAATAGTGTGAATAGTGTATTTTTAAATTCTTATAGAAATGTTTCATAAGGTGTGATAAAAAGTGGCATATGTTACTGTTTGTCCTTCAGCTATCTATATGCAAAATCAGGTCGATGCGCAAGTGAGAGACGGTCAAACAAACACACACACTTTCTCATTTACAAAATTAGTTATGATGGATTTATTGCCGAAGTGGACCTTATTTGACTTATGGCTGAAAATACCTAAATCGCTATAGGTATGCCTACAATATTTGAGGAGTTCCCTCAATTCCTCAAGGATCCCTCCATTAGAACTGAGTTCCGGTACCTGCCTTCTTTTGCTTTGTCATAGTCGCTTAACTATCTTAATCGAGATATCTTATCTAAATACTTAAAAATACCAAAATCGCTATAGGTATGCAAACAATATTTGAGGAGTTCCTTCAATTCCTTGAGGATTCCATTATCAGAACTGGATTTTAATAAAAATGGGACCTTTTGCTTCGTCATAGCCGCATAACTATCTCAATCGAGATATCTTATCGCCACCCGTGAAATACTTATCATTGAGGAGTTCCAATGGCATTCTGTGGTCTTCTTCATCAGTTCTACTTCATCAAATGATATTTTCTGAATGCAAATGCGTGACTTACTGCTGAAAACACCAAAATCGCTATAGGTATGCCTACAATGTTTGAGGAGTTCCCTCAATTCCTTGAGGATTCCATTATCAAAACTAGATTTTGGTAAAAATGGGACCGATCTGGAAGTATATTCTTTCAAATAAAAAAAGAATTTTCTAAATCGGTGTATACATTACGGACTTCTGAGGTAACAAACATAAAAAAAAATAAAAAACATACAACTGAATTGAGAACCTCCTCCTTTTTTTGAAGTCGGTTAAAAACCATGTTGATAAGGCGATAATATCGGATTGATAGCAGAATACACTTGATGGTGGACTATTCTCTCTAGTATTTTAGAGAAAATACATAATTTGGAGATAGTGCGGTACTTGCGCACGTCGCTTCGGCTACCTTTTTTTATGGACTGGTGTAATAAATGCACTATTCCATATTTCAGGCATTACGCCAACCCTAAGAGATTTATTAAAAAGTAAGCAAAGCGGCTCAACTAAACTAGGAGCGCAGTTAACTATAAAAATGGGATGTACTAAATCCGACCTGCTCCCTTTTTCAAATCTAAGCTTTTTAGTAACCGTCGAACTTTATTGGGGTCTACATAAATATTATCGATGAGCACAATGTGGCCGCATAAAGCATTATCATAACGGGTATCATCATCGTCTGTATTCGAGCTATGCTGAAATGTTGTTTGGAAATAAGACGCAAAGAGGTCACATATGTCCTTACCTACACTTACATGATCGTCACCATAGTGCATTGTCGCAGGATAAGAACCTTTGGTATTTTTCAATGATTTTATGTAGTTTCAAAACATTTTTGGATTGTCAGTAATAGATTCCTCCAAGCGACCAAGATAATCTTTAAAACAAGCGCTTTCAATATCTTTGGCTAGTTGTCTGAGATATGAGAAAGATTCGTAGTCAGTAGACCTCCCATAGACCGTGATATTTTCTCTTTTCTCTAAGTATTTTCTTTAGAGTGGAATTGAACCATCGAGGATATGTATGCTGGGCTATATACCTTTTGGTCATGTAATTATCTCTTAGGTCGTTTAAAACAAGTTCAAACAGCGATTAATATCTAAGTTCAGAAATAGTTTGTGCCATTGGACTTCATCCAATTTTTCAGAGTTAGAATACAAATTTTACGTAGTGGTCACTTAAGCATACCAGTTTTACATTTGACTAGTAAAGTTATCTGGTCCTGGGTGTTTGGCTACATTTCTGCCAAGCAAACATCTACAGATTATCTTCCTTGAGAACTACAACATCATTAATATTTGGTTCTGACAATTTCATACTCCATTTATATTGTGGCGACACATTATTGTATTATTCCTAGAATGCTGATATAGCAATAGCGAGCGGACGGGAGCTCGCCCCGGCAGTCGCCAGTCGCACATCGCACACCTTATCGTCAGGTTGTCGCCATTTGGTTAATATAGTGTAATTATATATATGGAGTCAGAACTATAACTTAATGTTGTGAACCTTTGTGTGAACAGTCAATAAACCAGCTCATCAGTGTACAACAGTGTAGTCATTTTATACCTTCCCATAACTGCAACAGGTCACCACTACATATACCTAACAAGCGGTAAAGTGGTGACCCCGCGTTTCCGGCGTGCGTGCGACTCACTTAGAAGACAACCTGACGGCCGAGCACGTGTTTAGAAGATGGCTTATGTAGA
The DNA here is from genome assembly GCA_963921215.1 of Scoparia ambigualis. Lineage (NCBI taxonomy): Eukaryota > Metazoa > Arthropoda > Insecta > Lepidoptera > Crambidae > Scoparia > Scoparia ambigualis. Next base: position 31,566,009 of record OY992521.1, on the reverse strand, counting down.
CGCCTATAATGAGCTAGAAAAATGCGGCGAGAGCTCCAAACCAGAGCGCGAAGCATCAACAAGCAATATAGACGTCGCAATGATATCCGTGCAAGCCAGGATACCAGAATTTTGGACCGAAATGCCGAGAATGTGGTTCGCGCATTTTGAGTCAGTTATGGGACCACAGAAGCAGAGCGACAATGCGAAGTTCGAGTTGGCGATCGCGAAATTGGACCGCGACGCACTCCGTCAAGTAAGTGACTTGGTACAGTCACCACCTGCTACCGAGAAGTATAACGCAATAAAACAAAGATTGTTAACAGTGTATGAAGAAAGCGCCGAGACGCAATTTCAACGTTTAGTGAGTGATATGGATCTCGGGACTCAAAAACCATCCCAGTTATTGCGCAAGATGACAGAATTGGCCAGAAACTGTAGTATTGCAGGCGACCCATTAAAAAAACTATGGATCAACAGACTACCACCGAATGTAAGGGCAGTCCTAGCGGTCAGCAATAACACGAATTTGGAAGATTTAGCGGCCATAGCCGACAAGATATTAGAAAATTTGAGGACAGGCGAAGTAGCCTCCGTCAGCTCATCAGTGCCCGGCAGTGACAGCGCGTTAGAAATGATGAAACATATGCGAGATTTGACCATAGAGGTAAAGAGACTAAAAGAAGAAGTCAACAGCATCAGAACCGGTGCACGCAGCCAGCATCGCAATTATCATATGAATAGAGACCAGCGTCGGCAGTCGAGATCGAAGGATAGAGGATCATCAGCCACGCGGAGGACTCCAGCAAGCGCAGAGTGGCTATGCCATTATCACTACCGTTTTAGAGAGAGAGCGAGGACCTGCACAGCACCATGCAACTGGTCGCAGCAGCAACATAAGCAACAGCAGCAGCAACCTGGTCAGGGAAACTGAATCCGGTGCAGTCGTCAGCGGTGGGCGGCAGCACCGAGGTAAATCACCGTTTGTGCGTAAAAGACTACAATAGTGGTAAGTTATTTTTAATAGATACGGGCGCAAACGTCTCAGTAATACCATTATGTAAAGTAAACCGTAATAAAGTAAAGCTTAATTGTGATTATGAACTTTATGCCGCGAATGGCACCAAAATAAAAACGTATGGCATTATAACTTTAGATTTAAATTTAGGCCTACGTAGATGTTTCAAATGGAATTTTATAATATGTGACGTCAAACAACCTATTATCGGAGCAGACTTTGTAAAGAATTTTAACTTGATAATAGATTTAAGTAATAGGAAATTGATTGACGGACTGACCAAATTGAATAGAAATGTATCGGTAATAAGTAGTGTCGAGCCGACAATATCTAGCATCCACAGGGACAATCCATTCCGGGATTTGTTAGAACAATACGCCGACATTACCAAGCCAATTAATTATAGAGAGCCGAGCTGCCATGACACATACCATCACATTGAAACCGTTGGTCCGCCGGTTTACGCCAAACCGAGGCCTTTGCCCCCACACCGCTATAAGGCGGTAAGGGAAGAGTTTAGAGTCATGGAAGAGTTAGGTATTTGTAGACCGTCTTTGATTTAAATGTACTGAATAATCCTTAGACCATCTTTTCTAAAATACATTTACCATTTGCTGCACCAATTTCCACCTATCCACATTAGACACATCTTTATTGCAATAATTTTCTATAGAAATATTCCACAATGATTTACCAATTAAAAAGTGGCCTGGTGTTAAGGGGAGAGGGTCATTAGGGTTGTCACTTAGTTAAAGGGCGTGAATTTAAGCATGCTTCTATTTGGGTCAAGACAGTGGATAATTCCTCGTAAGTTAAAATGCTGTTACCAATGAGTTTCCGAAGATGAAACTTAACACAGCGCACACCAGCCTCCCACAAGCCCCCAAAGTTTGGTGCATGTGTGGTGCTATGAAATAACAATGTACTCCTTCAATGTTAGAAACTTGCGTATTTCTGTAGTGAGCTCACTGTTAGCCTTTTGAAGCATTTCTTGCAATTCCTTGTTGGCACCAATAATATTTGTACCATTATCACAATAGAGATCATGGCAATGTCCTCTTCTTGCAGTGAATTTTCTAAATGCTACCATGAAGACTTTGGAAGTCATGTCTGTCACCACTTCCAAGTGAATCGCTCGAGTGACCATGCACACAAATAAGCATATATAGCCTTTGTAAGATTTGGCTCTTCTGCCCGATGAGAATCTTACATTAATTGTGCCTGCGTAATCGACCCCTGATATCTTGAATGGTCTGCTCGGTTTGAGTCTTGCTTCGAGAATCTGAACCATCAATTGAGTGTTTTGTAATTTAGAATATTGCTTACAAATAAGACATGATTGATAAATTTGTTTATCAATCATGTCTTACTAAATTACGTGCTCCCAAAATCCAATATCTAGATCTTAAAAGATTCAATATAATCTGTGGTCCACCATATAAAGTTCTATTATGCGCATTTTCCACCAATAATGTTGTCAAATGACTCTTGTTCGGTATTATTATTTGTATAGTTCTACACCTAAGTATATAAAGGAGATGGTAAATGCAAAGTCACTGGTTATGGTAAAACACTAAAGTTTATTACAGACAACTACTATTAATAACAACGGTAAAGTTTATAAGTAAGTAAGATCTAATGGTATGGTGAAATGGTATGATGAAATAGGACGTATACACACACACGAATGGTAACGATACTGAGTATGCACGTGATTGGTATGATAGTCGATGCTCTACTGAAAAGGTGAAAAAACTATAACTAATTAAATCGCCGCGCAGTGCATAAAAATGCTTACGGCGCTAAATGCCCGCGGCGCGGTCAATGTACGTAACTTGTACATGCTCCCGGGCGAGAAAAGTAAACAAAACTGAAGATGGTGGTAAAGAGAGATGGTAATGATATTTGATGAAATTACAAGATGTTTTTAAATTACTATGTTAGTGAGATGACCTAAAATGTTTACTAAAGTTTGGCATCGTTGCCTTATCCACACGCGCACTGGTATCTCGCACATTGGACCCACTAGGCCTTTCTGCCACTTTATTATTACTGACTCTACACTTATCACTATCATCACTCAAAACACTTTCTCTGACACTCACGCACTGTACACTAGCACTATAAGTAGCGTCGAGCATCTTTTCGGGAGGAGGCGCGCGCGCACCCGGCGGCCCGCCCAAGCGAGCCCAGCGACGACCGCTGCGCCCATCATCACGTAGATGGCGACGTAGTGGTGGACGTCATGGTATGTGATGACATCTTCTACTCCATCTTGGGCTTTCAAATCCTTGATTTGATTTCCGAGGACCTTCAAGTCCTTTTCTAAACCGTTTGATTCAATTTCTAAGGTCGAATTAGGTATAGTTATATTTATAATATTATTAATCGGCAGTATGTTGTGACGTAGCGTGGGGTATATTAAAATGATACCACACTTACGGTCATACAAATTTATTGTAACTTGGTCTCAGGGCGTGGAGTACATAAAGGCCTAGCTGGGTAGTTTGCTCCCGTCCCTGACTTAGCTTGGGGAACGCCGAGGTGTTGGGAGGCGCGTCGCTGTACAGGAGCTGCGAGCTGCGTGGTGTGTTCACAAAATGGCGGCCGCGTCGAAATGCGAAGACGGTCGCGTAGAAATCTTCTAAACTCCCAAGCCAATCCGAAAAAGTCAGATGAGAAGAGACTGTAGTGTGAGGTGTGAAGCGATCACAATCAGAGCGGAGTGGATAAAATCTAAAACCTAGCTAAAAAGCATTGCGAGAAGCGCTAACAACTAAATCATGTTCCAAAGAAAACAAATTAAAATTAAATTATTTAAGTGCGGGTTCGAATCCCGGTCGAGGGTACTTTTAAAACATTTGGTTTCCATCCAGTAATTTAAAATTAAACTAAATAGGAGATCGACCGTAGTAGTACCGGTCTCAATAATAATTAAATAAATTAAAAGCAAATTACATATGTGCGGGTTCGAGTCCCGGTCGAGGTTACATGTAAAACATTTAATTCCTCTCCGTAATTTAAAGTTGAACTAAATAAGAGATCGACCGTAGTAAAACCGGTCTCAATAGAAGTTAAATAATTAACAACCTCTAGAAGTCTTCCCGACAGACAAGGGAACAAATAGATATTAGCAAACGAGTTGCACAACTAAAAATTTACATTATACTCGTACAATGACGGTCACCCATTAACGGTTACATGTTTTAACACTTTTGGAAATCACCGTTACATGTTTAAATCTTTGATTTGAAATTATAAACAAACCTTCGCACGCTTAGCAATGCTATCTACACGCACTGCATAAGCGAGCTAAGGCTAAAACAAAGGATTAACACACATCTAAATACTTACTAGCTAATAACTACTCTAATTTTAAAAACTGTTCAACACTTACCGTAAAGGGGAATAAGTACCACAATTATCGTAGAATGGCGATAAGGCTGGATACTTTATAAAAATAATAGCTTTGGTCAAATATGTGACCTATTAAATATTTATAAAAAAACGTATGAAATTGCACAAATTTACAAAAGCAACGTCTGTGTAGTATCGCTGTCTCTCGGGCGTATGAGACGACGCCAACTGCTCGCGCGCAGGTAATTTTTAACTTACCTACTTTCATTAAATAAAAAATACAAAAGGCATTTCAAGGCATGAAACAAAATACGTTTGTTTTGCAGTTATCAAAACTATTAAGACTTTTTTTCTTTGTAGTTATTAGATAAGTAATTTAGTTTAAAGTAACATTTAGAATTAAGTTAATTTGGATAAGATAATCTACGTTTGTTAATTTATAAATTAAAATTTTATATAAGTATTTAATACCTATACGTTTATAACGTTACAATGTCTGGTGTAACAAGGTTCAACTGTACGGTTAAGTTATTGGAGAATTGCCTATGCGACCTTATTGTAATGGAGTCGCCTTTGATGACACAGCCATTCCCTAGCGTAATGACGCCAGCCTTGGTGAGCTGCTCCGCGGCGATCAGCTGTTCACATATGATTCTCACCATACATTCCCCACAACAGACATATAAATATGAGTTCATCTTATGAAGCTGAGACCAGGAGTGTTCACATGGGATAGCTTTAGTTTTACAGGTTTGGGTACTTAAATCTTTGATTTCATCAGATTTAAATTGGTATAATGGTGATTTTAACGGACACAAATAAACATCAACATCAAATGATAAACACGCTTGTAGTGTATTATCACTTATGGGTAAGTATAAGTCTTTTTGTAAGTTTATCGCTACATGTCCGGCAATCGGGACTAGGGTAACCATATAATTGTTTGTTTCTCTGGGAATTGGTTTGATCTTATAAATATCGAATAGATCTCTGCTGACTAATGGAAACTTAATTTCGAATAATGAATAGTCTTTTGTTACTCTTGCTTTGACTTTTAATAGGTGGTAGAGTTATGGTAACTGGTGATAGATGTTGTGTATGCGGCCGGCAATTAAATGCAACTCGTGCAATAATTGTTCGGGCTTAAGTGAACATTAAAATTGCCGTAATAAATATTGGTAATGGCGTCTAATAGAGTTTCTTGAATTTTTCGTAAGTCAGACAAGATGTTATTTGCAATTAATGCTGAAAATGTAAATTCATTGTTGGTGACGGAAAATGTGCATTCTGCCTTTAATTGGTTAGCTGTTTTCTCGATGAAGTTGAGATGTTGATTAAAGGCTTTGTTAGTCTACATAAACTCTGCTACCTTTTTACTTAAAACTAAAGTCTAATTCTAAGAAATATAAACTAACTTACGTACTAGTTATCCTTTCGTCCGCCCGCGCCCAGGCCGCTGCTGGCTGCAGTGGTGATGGTAGCTCGCCTCCCCGGCGACTGCTGTGTTGGATCGCGCTCCCGCGCGTCTTCGGGGCTGGTGCTATGGTGGTGGAAAGGCCCTAACTTCCCGTTGGCTACCCCCTCAGTACTGATCCCAGACAAATACGTGATGATACGCACAATACCACATAGCACCGTTCCATTGTACGCCACGTGTGCGTGTCGACCAAACAATCACTGATTTTAACCTAAACTTACGTTCTACACTGTTGCTGTTTATTAATTCCTACGGTCCGCCGAGTTTAACTGACTATGTGCCCTACATATCAAATTACACCAAAACTTTTCTACGCGACCCCGCGGTCAAGGTTCCTAACCTAATTCCAATGTTCCAACGTGAGTGTGTTAGCTTTGACATTGACAGCCGTCTGTCCAATATAAATTAAAACGACAAAAAAGGTTGCCAGCCGTAAGTGGCCATTTGTTCCGAACAGGCTTTATATTGTTTGTCTATAGTAGTTTTTTCGGTTTTTAGCAAAGGGTACTCTGCTTCTACCACTGAAGTTTGGTTTCTCTATAGACTTTCGAGATGTTTCTCGTTAGCACGAATTAAATTGATATCTTTGGAGTATTGCTCGGCGAAACTTTCATCTAAAATTTCAAACAAACTGTAGGTAACGCTACCTGCTCCATTGATAAGCCCTCGGCGGCGACGACGAGTCTCGCGTGTCGGGAACTGCTGACCGAGTAACATTTGATTAAACACTTGACCGTCATTAGAAGCTTATAATATTGAGATAGGCATATCCGTTTCCCGTCGTATTTTCCTTCTCTTTCTTCCGGTATATCGCTGTCTCTCTCGCTCATCCCACTCAGTGGCGTCACCAGGTGGCGCGGTGGGGGAACCAGGAGATTTCTTCCCCGTGCCCATTTGTTCATCATTGGCGTGAAATTTCCCGTCGGCGTAACTTGTGCACTACATAGTGATCAAGTGACAAAGAAATAGAATTATTTTTATTTAAACTGCAACACAGTTCTCGTGAGTTTCTACAATACACGTGAGTACTTAGAATAGTTTCTTAACTTAAAGGTGTTACCGTTCGCTGAATTTATAATTTAAACTTATCTGGTATATCAAACTTTTAATTTTACCTGCAAGGGATGTAGATACACCTTTTCTTTTAAGATAAGAAAGCATTCGATTAAAGATAGTATTTTTTAAAAGAGTTTTTTGTGTTTAATACGTGGTATAGATAGACAGGGTAGACCCTCCAGGCACTTTTTCTTTTTATTTTAGATAAGAAACCGATAATTAGTGCTTACATTAGATAATGAGAAAAATGAATTGTAGCTAAGCGGCTATAGCTGGTCCTTCTAACAATCGGCGAAGGTTGAGTTCGAGTTAGTCATCATCGTTCAAAGAAGCATGGTCATCGTACCTGCCTTTCATGACGATAACGACAATGTGTCTGCTTTATCGGACGTTAGAGGAAATCTTACAACGATTGTTGCACCTCGCAGGTGTTATCAATACTGACTAAAACAGTTAACATTTTAAATATTCCGTGTAGTGATCTAGATTTGATTTTTGATTTTAAAAGTAAACTAAAAGAGCCAGCTAGGCCTTAAGCACCAATATTCTGATAAATCTTGTGCACCAATAACTTTTGGTATTTTAAAACTAAAAAGATATTTTTAATAATTGTCTGCGCAGTTTACTAGTTTGTCGCAAACATCTGATGCCTCTCTTAAAGGTCTTATTTTAGTGGTGATTAGGTTGTAAACTGAAACTATAAATATACGTAAAGAGGATAGGTACTCATAAAAATGTAAAATACCCTCTAATGCTTGCTACTTTGAATAAGATTCTACCTTCAAACACACATTTGTTTAATTCTGAACAGATAACAGTTGCATTAAAAAAAAAAAATTGTCCTGTTAGAAAACTTTTTAGCCAGTTATTAAATCTGGTACTGGGAATGCCTCGCAAGCAAAACCTGTACTAACAACAAACGGTTACCTTTCGCAAGGGCAAACTTCTTATAGTATACCATCGCGTTGTTCTTCTGGTTCATGGGACAGACACACGCACAGCATGCTGTGAACCGCCCTCGCAGGGCGCTTACTAAAATCAATGTCCTCCGCAAGGACATACTTATGGCAGCCACGAACCATATCGTGGTTATATTACTTGAGTGTTTGCGGTTTTTGCGAGAAGATGCATGTATGTTAATGTAATGCTAAATGTCCCTTATTTTATTTGAATTTGAATAATACTGTTAATTGTTGTAAATGGTTATGTAACCGTTTTTAATTAAATTAAATAAATAAATGTCCTCCGCAAGGACAGGCTTATGCCAGCCACGAACCACAGTGTGGCTATGAACCGCTCTCGCAGGGCGCTTACCAAAAATAATGTCCTCCGTAAGGACATGCTTATGCCAGCCACGAACCACATTGTGGCTATGGACCGCCCTCGCAGGGCGCTTACCAAAAACAATGTATTCCGCAAGGACATGCTTATGCCAGCCACGAACCACATCGTGGCTATGAACCGCCCTCGCAGGGCGCTTACCAAAATCAATGTCCTCCTCAAGGACATACTTATGCCAGCCACGAACTACATCGTAGCTATAATATAAACAACGGAGGCTGTTCTTACTTTCGATCCCCAGGATCATAGGCTTGGCAGCTCTTTCAATCAAGACAAAAACGTCCATCTTATCTGCTAACAGAGGTAACAAAAGACATAGACAATGACGCTCCGAAATTTCGAGCAAGTCAATTTGCACTTTATCGACACCGTTGGGACTAAATAGGTGCTCCAAGTATCATAACACAAAAGTATCGAATACCGTTTTATCTGAAGCCATCGCTCAAGGTTCTAAACGTTACAATCGACAGTTGTTACACGCTTGTATCGGACAAAATGTCTGCAATGCTGACACAGATGAAGGAACAGGTTTCTAGAAACAGTAAGTTTTTTTTTCCAAACTTCGTTTTAACCCAGTTCTTAGTACCAAAGAGCACTCAAGAAAGGTCACTCCGTCCAATTTTTAACCTGAAGTCGTTAAATTGTTATATGAATTCCGGACTGTGTACGGCCAAGAGACGGGATGTACAAATTACTTTTCTCAGACCTAGGTACTACCATCTGACTATAGCCAAATCCCACAATGGTTTCTTCGTCTGTTCTACAAAGGCGAATTACTAAGAATTATATTCCTTCCATTTGAGATGAGCACGGCAATGTATTCTTAGACTATTATCATATAGACATAAAAACCAGATGGTTCTGTCCAGATATGCCAACATTGTAATAGAAACACTTACTTATTTTGGTGTCTACATAAACTTCAAAAGGTCTGTTTGACCGCCCTCGCAGGGCGCTTACCAAAATCAATGTCTTCCGCAAGGACATAATAGGATACATGGAGGAATCACAAACATCATACATACCTACATATGCTCACGACTGTTATCCCCGAAGGGATAGCCAGAGACCAGGCAATGAGGACCGCAAAAGCAGTCCTCTGCCATAGTCTACGTTTCACCAAATGATAACTGCACATGTACGTGACAAGTGATGAGCCTATCGCCGCTCTATACTGTTGGATGTATGTGCAATCTATGGTCCGTTAGTCGCATTTTACGATACCTAAGAGAAGAAATTGGGCGGTAAAATAGACTCTACCTTACGATGTAGTTAAATGTGTTGGTAGCTAAAAATTATCAGAAACACCAATACATATACCTCCACCAACATTCTTTTTGACAACCGTTGCTTCAGGATTGGGGGGTCACAACTCAACAATTCTGCCCTATCGGGAAGGTGGAGTGCATCCCAACAAAGCTGCACTGCAAACAAAAAGAAAAGCGGGCTGTTCTAAGTCTTAGAATTACAAGCATCGAACACGAAGCCTGCGACAATTTTATTTTAATTCTCCAAATTGCCAACCAACAAATGACCACCAACCAAATTGTGGTCAAAATTCATTACATTCCAGGGAAATGAAACAGCCATGCAGATCCAAGCTCTAGAGTGGCATCTACTGCCAGAATTCACACAAACGATATTCGCGAAGTGGGCCTGGCCAGTAATTGACCTGTTTGTATCCAAGAACGCTCGAGTAGTGGGTAAACTATGCAGATTTATCTCAATGATTACGAAGCGATGTTTCACAGTGCTTTCAGCCTGAAGTAGAACGCTTCCCTCTGGCTTGGAAATTCGCACCACCTTCCCTCATCCCCCGGGTGCTAGCACACCTCAACAGCAATTTATCTGATTGTGGTACCCCTTGCTGCCTCATTCACAGTATGGAATTCGAAACGTAGACGCCTGGTAGACATAACCACAAGCCTGCCAACCCCCAAGGTTCAAGACATGACGTTGAAATTTGGTGTGCTGCTTAAATCTCTCACAGTCTACAATACAATCAGTCTCACAGTACGCGCCGTTCTGTGCGGACGCAGCGATTGCAATTTAATTTAAATCGTATATCAGACACGTAACGCGGCCCGAGTCGCCGCGCGAACCACCACCATGAGCGACAAACTGGTGGTTAACGAGCTCCTCGCCTTCCTGCAACAGAAGCTGGACGTGATGGATGAAGTAAGTGCGGTGCAGATATGCAAGTCCAGCTTCAGCGAGGACGACATATCTGCGGCCAAGAAGCTTCTGTTTGCATCTGTAAACAAGAGTGACCAGATGGTGTCTCATCGCCGTGATGGGGCACCGAAGAGCCTGCAAGAAATAATCACGCTGCTGAAGGAGACCGACCCTGACGACGTGCCGACGTTTGTGGCGAGGGACCTAAACAAGCTCCCTCCCGTCACGTTCGACCACGTCGACGTAACCTGCTTGCTGAAGGACATTGTGACCTTAAAGGCGGGCTTGGCGGACGTGGTGCTAAAGTTCGAAGCATCACAGAATACTGTGAGCGAGTTGCGCAAGGAAGTGGGTAGTTTGCGCGCATCACTCGCAGTAAGTAGGTCAGTCGATGACTCAAACGTCAACACGCGGCGCGGTGCATTCGTCAACGCGCCGCGGCTGAGTTTCGAGTCAGCATTTTCGACGCCGACCTCGTCACCGTGCAACGCTGACGCAGCCGTTGCCCCCGCGCGCACGCCGGCTCGGTGCGCCCCGCAGACGCCGGCGCCGGCCCCCCGCGCCCTGCAGTCGCCGGCCCCCCGTGCCGTGCAACCCGCTGTCGTCGCGCCCCTCGCGCCGCCTCCGCCGTCCACCCGCCCCGCGCCTTCGCCCGCGGTGCCGCACGTGACAGCTGAGCCTGAGCCTGTCACCATCCAAACGAAGCCCAGCCGACGTGACTACGCCTCTGTTGCTGCTTCCAACCTAAACGCTCAGAGAGTGTCAAAGCATGCCGCCGTGCAACGAGACGACGACGGTTTCGTCAAGGTCCAAAGGAAGAGGGCACGCCATCACCGGCCGAATCAGAACCGTTGCGGTACCGCACTGACAGGGCCCCAGTTCCTGCTGCGTGCTGCGACGCCGACTACGCCGATGTACCTGTCGCGCCTGCACCACACCATCACAGTGCAGGATGTGGTTGAGTACATTAAGACAAAGACCAACTTCCTTCTGAGGGTGGAGCCGCTGGAATCGCGACATAATGTCAGTTTTAAGGCATTTGTGGTGCGAGTCCCAACAGCTAAGCTGGACGACACCTTTATGAAGGAGGACTTTTGGCCGAAGGGCGTGGTGTACCGGCGTTTCCGCGGGAGATTGCCTACCACCACCGAAACAGCACAAGCCAGTGCTATGTAAATTACTAACATAGTTTTAAGTTATTATACTAACAATAAATGTTTATAAGCTTTGTATATGTTAGTTTTTAAGGTATGTATCTATGGGCCTGTTATATTGTAACTTTGTTGCCTGATAATAAATAAATAAATAAAATAAAAAATAAAAATAAATAATATATCGTTATGGAACCACAAGCAAATTTCCCTACTCAAGCGTCCGGTTATTATAAAAACATATGAGCACTTGTGCTTGGTCCAGTAGTACAGGAAGGGCGTAAGCAGCAGCAGCGGCGCCATCCACACACGGAACGCGTACCAAATGGGTCCAGTCAGTCCAGTTTTTGGCAGATTTACACTTAATTTTTTTTTAGCGTTTATAAAAAACGCCGTAGAAACTCACTGGTAACAAAGTACCCTGTTTGGTTTACAACCGATATTATTCGTGATACTAAACTTAAACTGAAATTACTTGGCGACTGGAAGCGAAGTAAGTCTGAGGAAGCCTACAAATTGTTCTCTGATATGAGAGCCGAGTTAAAGATGCGTATTCCATTTGCATACGAGTCTTACATAGCTGGTATAGAACAGAACATAACAATCAATCCTCGTAAGTACTGGCGCCACGTGACAAGCCTTCGATCAAAGGGAGGGTTTGAACCCAATGTGAACTATAAGGGTAATGTTCTTAGTAGAGTACAAGGTACCGAGGCTTTTGACGATTTTTATTCCGGTGTATTCTCATCCAAGATACCCAAACTAGATGCGAGAAATATTATAAACCGGGACTTGTTTCTCACAAGTAACTACATCAACATACCTGAGATTACTTCTAGTGACGTGGCTACAGGAATTCAAAATCTAAAATCAAGTAGTTCAGTGGGACCTTATAAAATTTCATCGTGGCTTCTTAAGGAAGGGAAAACGTTTCTAATTCATCCACTCTGTCACATCTTTAACGTGGCGCTGAAAACTGGAATCTATCCATTTCAATGGAAAGTGTCGCGGGTTACTCCTATTCCTAAGGTTTCAACTACACGGTACGTTGAAGACACTCGTCCAATCGCTATACTTTCGGCTCCTGCTAAGATCTTCGAAGGCATAATCCATGACAAAATTTACAGGCAAGTTGAGCCTTATCTATGTAACGAACAGCACGGATTTAGAAGAAAACGGCCATTTAACACCAACCTCCTAACCATTGTCGATTATATTTCTACCCGACTCGACCATGGAGGGCAAGTGGATGTATTGTACTTTGACTTCCGGAAGGCGTTTGATAGGGTCAACAACGACATACTGCTGGAAAAGCGCCCTGGGCCTCACTCTCGGCCTTCTCCGTTTCATCGCCGATTACCTTCGCGACCGCCAGCAGTTTATTCGGCACGGCCTGTACGAGTCTCGGCCTTATCACACGCGTTCTGGAGTGAGTCAAGGATCTATACTTGGACCACTGCTCTTCATCTTAATGATCAATGACCTTCCGAAGATCATTAAGTACGCAAAATGTCTCCTCTATGCTGATGATTTAAAGTTGTTCCTAGAAATTAAAACACATGGCGACTGCTTGAAGCTCCAGCAAGACATCGACTCGGTGTATCAATGGAGTTTAAAAAATAAAATGGAGTTTAATTCTGCAAAATGCTTCGAGATGACTTTTGGCCGAAAACGACACCCAATTGAATTTCAGTATAAGTTGAATCACAACGATATATCGAGATCCACTATAATTAAAGACTTGGGTGTAATATTTGACCAAAAGCTTACGTTCCACGACCATATTAAGACAGTCGCTAAAGAGTCCTTTCGGCGGTTGGGCTTTGTGCTCCAGAACTCTCGGGATTTCCAGGACGCCAAAGTGGTCAAGCTCCTCTTTGACACCTTAGTCCGCAGCAAGCTTGAGGCCAGTGCGTGTGTATGGCATCCGCATGAGAGCATGTATGCGCTTTTATTAGAAAAAGTTCAGAAGGCATTTTTAAGAAACCTATACAAGCGCACGTATGGTTACTACCCATATATGTACCCGACTAAATATCTATTGGGTTGCTTGGGGTACAATTCGTTGGACGTCAGAAGATCTAATGATCAGTTGGTGACTATATGTAAAGTTCTTCGAGGAAAAGTGGATGCTCCTAATCTTCACGACGAGCTGTGTCGACTGTTCGACTTAATAATTACCGCCGGAGCAGGAAACATAAACTGTTTGCTGTCCCAACATGTCGAATTGTTGCCCGTGCAAGATTCCCCATACCGCTTAGCTTCACTGCGCTCAATGCCATTCTGGACGCCAGCCCAGATTGTGATGTGTTTGCGGATGAATAGAAGGTGATTTTATCTGAATGCTTGAAGTACTGTGAGAGGAATGTAAGATAGTTATCTCACTTTTTTTATTTTTTATTTTTGTTTTATTGTACAATTAATTGGATTGTTTTCTATATTTAATGTTTAATTATTATTGAAATTTTTTTTGTTTGTTTTGTTAATATTATATACTTATCTAATTGAATTTAGTATAATGTAATGTAATTGTACTGTGTATTAATTAGTGTAATTGGCATTAGCCGTACTAATTAAATAAAAAATAAATGGTTTTTGGTGTCTCCGTTTTACTGGAGGGAGGGTAAATAATGCTAGGCGCAGTGGACTGTATGAGCGGGGGCGGTTATCACATATATAAATAAATAGAATGGGGCAGTTTGAACGAAGAAAGCCAAGGGCGGCGGTTACGGCCTTCAAGTGTTCCCCTGCGTGAAATAAGAAGCAACACTAACCTGGTAATCGGCGTCTTCAGCACCCTGGATTCTGGCAGCTAGCTACGGCGGCGGTGTGTGACACGGACTCGCGCGGGCGGAGAGCGGTTAGCGGCGGTGGCGGCGGCGGTGTTCGCGGCGGCGGCGAAAAGCGAACTAGCGGGAGCGGGCGTTCAGCTCAGCGGTGAATTGGCAACTGTCAGATGACAGTCAGAGGAATGCTGGGGCGCGCCGAGAATCGCTTGTGCGGACGGTACACCGATAACCATTTATGGTGCTACTACCCTCCCACAAAAGGAAACAAATAAAAGCGCGCAAACAGTTTTATTTTTGGTTTTTATGGTGACAACTCGAAAGTAGCCATCCTTGCCCGGGTGAAGATCGACTACTCTCCCCAAAGGCCACCTTCCAGCTGGAAGATTACTGTCGTGGATAGTAACCACATCATCAACTCGCAAATTTCCATGTGGTTTATTCCATTTGCGTCTTGCGGTTAACTGCGTCAGGTATTCTGCTTGCCAACGCTTCCAAATATCCTGGGATATTTTCTAGGTCAGCTGCCATCTGGTCCTTTCATCTCTTTCAGTCTCAAATATGGTAAGAGTGGGTTCGCTAGATAGAAAATATGATGGAGTTAAGTCATTTGTTGTTAAATAATATGGTAAATTAGTAGGTATACGCGATCGTACCCAAGCTAATACGCGAACGGCTTTAGTGAAAGAACTTTGTTTTGTAATTAGATACTGTATGTCGTCAGCGGGCGATTTTATTATAGCATTAATTTTATTGTTTTTAATGCATGTACGGATTTCTTCAACAGTGGTGTATAATTGGTTCGATTCTTGGTTGTGGTCAATATGGTAGGATGATAACCACGCTGGTCCCTGCCACCACAAAGGATGCTGGTGTAATTGAGATGTACTCAAGCCTCGACTAGCACAATCCGCCGGGTTTTCTTCCGACTTTACATATTTGGCGAACTCTATTTGCGACGAAGAGCTTCCAACGGCTAATCTCACTCTGTAGCCAGCCAAGGATTTCCATTGAGTCGGACCAGCCATATGTGAAAAAATATTTATGTGATAGTCTGATAAGCTGTCTTTGACTTTTCTCATCATGTTTGACAATAAGGCAGCGCCACAAAGTTCTAATTTTGGTAAACTAATGGTTTTACTCGCTGGTACTAGTTTTGCCTTTTCAACTACTAGCACGACGGATGCTGTGTCGACCCTGTTTATCTTGCAGTAGATCACGGCTGCGTACGCTTTTATAGATGCGTCACAGAATCCGTGTAATTCGATTGAGTCTTGACGCTGCATTCCCAGCCACCTTGGTAATTGTAACTGGTTTATTTGATGAATATCTGCTCTAATCTTCGTCCATTCCGTACAGATATGTTCTGGTAACTGGTCATCCCATTCAATTTGTAATTGCCACACTGCTTGGAATAATATTTTTAATTTGGTAGTAAGTGGTGAAAGCCACCCCAAGGGGTCGAATATTTAAGAAATATCCGACAATAGTGTTCTTTTTGTGGTGTGATTGTTCTGAGAGTCTATTTAAGAGTCATATGTGAATGAGTCCTTATTTGGGATCCAACGTAGTCCTAGAGTTTTGGTTGATTCGGCGCTTTTAAAATCGAAATGTTCTTGGTTTGACATTTGATCTGGTATTAATTCTTTTGCATTTGACTTCCACTTTCGCAGATTGAATCTACCTGATTTAAGCAGCTTCATGAGGTCAGATTGTAACTCGACCCCTTTAGGTACTGTATGAGAGCCTTGAAGCAAATCGTCCATGTAAAATGACTCCTCTATGACCTTGGGAGCAGATGAGTTTTGGTAATTGGGTTTCTCATCTTTAGCGAGTTGTTTCAACGTCATCATCGCTAAAAAGGGGGCTGCTTTGGTGCCATACGTAACCGTGGTAAGTTGGTATTCCTGTAAATGATCTTCAGGAGCGTCACGCCAAATTATTTTTTGGTATTTTTGGTCACTTTCTATTACTCTTATCTGACGGAACATCTTTTCAATATCTGCTGTAAAAGCATATTTATATTGCCGCCATTTAAGGATTAAAGTTTGTAAATCCTGTTGTAAGTTTGGCCCAACTTTCATTAAATCATTTAGACTAAAGCCCGTAGATGTATAGGCTGATGCGTTAAAAACAACTCTAAGCGCAGTGGTAGTAGACTCAGAACGCAATACACCGTGGTGCGGTAGATAACAGTCGAGTTTCGTATTACTGGCTTCGGCGCCGGCGCGAGCTGCAGGTATCATATGACCGAGTGCGCGATATTCATTTATGAACGATTTATAGTCTTGTGCAATTCTTTTATTTTAGAAAACCGTTTTTCTAATTGACCATACTGAGCAATAGCCATTGGTTTAGATGTTCCTAATTTTTCTTCAAAATCTGGTTTTAAGGGCAGCCTCACATGGTATCTGCCGCCCTCGTCTCTCAATGTGGTTGATTGGTTAAATTGAATGCAGTAATCGTCGGCTTCAGATAAAAAAAACTTTGTTGCGATATGTCCTCAATTTCCCAAAACCTTTGTAATTCGTCTGTTTGGTTAATGACGACATTACAGTGGAATGATTGCACATGTCCACACAAGATTCATCCGAGTTGCGTTTCATGCGCTATTGGAATAGATGGACTTATTTTGATGATTCCGCTCAATATTATGGATGAATAAATATCGGCTCCTAATAATAGATCCACTTGGCGGCTAAGAAAGAATTCCGGATCTGCTAGGTTAATGTTATCTAAATATTTCCAAGTTGGTTTTTCAAAAGTCTGGTTTGGTAATTTATTGACGAGGCTATTCATAATGATCGCGTCTGTATGGATAGAAAAATCATTATGAAGCGACTATATCTCAATTTTTATTACGCCCTTACAATTGTTTTCTTTAGCGCCGACACCAAATATAACTCCTTTACAATGTTGGCGTGGTAACCCTAATTTTTGTGCGGCGTTCTCGCTTATCAAAGATGTTTGTGAACCCTGATCAATGAGTGCACGCATGGTGTGATAAGTCCTGTCAGCAGCCTTAACATAGACCTTTGCAGTTGCTAATAGGATTTCTGAAAAAGTTTCCTTAGACACATGGCATATTTTTCGGTCATTCACTGCCGTCGAGTTGGTTGGTGTTGCAATATCTGTCTTGTCCGCAAACATGTCATGAATAAGCGAATTATGGTTAGCATTGCAAAAGCGACAAGTTTTGAGCGATATGCATTCTTTGCCATTATGGTTTACTAGACAATTTTTGCATAGGTTATTTGTCGCAATTGTTTTACGTTTTAATTCTGACCTCGATTCACGGAATGATTTGCAGAAGTAAATCGCGGGGTTTTTCTTGCAATGAGGACATTTCGAAGCTTCCGCGTGCAATGTCTTAAATGATGTTGGTTTGCTGGAATATTTATTGAATTGGTTATTGGTTTGATGTTGAATGAATGGTTTTTTAAAACGAGTATCATCCTGACGTGTTAGTTTGGTAGAGTCCAGCTTGTGTCGAAATGACTCAAGTGACGTAAACATAGTTTCTAAAAAGTTTAAAAATTCTTTTAGCGTTGGTACTTCTCTAGGATTCTGCAGCGACTGTATATATTCGTTGTGAGAATCTACGTCTAGTTTTTGGGACAATAGGTGTACGATTAGTGGATCCCACGTAGATGTGTTAATCCCTAACTTTTGTACAGCGTGCAGACATTCGTTGGTCGTGTCATGCAGCCTCTTAATCAAAGCGGCGCTTTGGGTTTGCATTATCAGCGTGCTTAGAAGAGTATTAACGTGGGATGAAAAAAAACAGTTTTTTATTATTGTAGCGATGGTTAAGAATATCCCACGATACTTGGTAATTCTCTGAGCTAATGCATAAGTGTTGGATTAGCTTTTCTGCTTCACCTCTTAATTTACTTTTAAGAAATTGAAGCTTCTGAGCTCTGGACAAGGATGGGTTATTGTGAATGGCTTCGTGAAACAGGTCTTTAAACGAAGTCCATTGCTGGTAATTTCCCGTAAAGATTAGTATTTCCATCTGTGGAGTCGATTTATCCCGATGAGACACCGACCATATCTTGGTGTTAATGGTTTTCTTAAGATTGAGAAAAAAAATCTCATATTTTGCGAACTGTTCTTCATACTTGGGATGGTCAGTATTGGTTTCGCTGTCGATATCGAATCTATCACCGCCCATCTGGACTTCAATAGCATGAGAGCGTCTTCGAACTCCCGTTTTTCGGACAGCTCATCAATAGCAACATTTGCAGCAGTTCGATCAAAGGCCTTGAAGTTGCTGATTTGCTTACGCAACATCTCATCTAACTTGCTGTTGGTTCCCTCGGACTTTCTCAGAGGAGCCATAGGCGAGAGAACTGGATTCGATGGTAACTGCAACGGCGTTGGTGGTTTCAAAAGTGGTGTGGTTGGTCTACTGGTTTCCTGTTTATAACTTTGCATCAACTGCTTAGCCTGGTTATAAAATGTACCTGTACGCTCATATTCGTTACTTGTAAAATAAGCGTTATTTTTTTCCTCATAGATACACAATTGTAAATGGTTATTGTGAAACTCCTGCCAGTACGAATCTAGGGTCTCAAGCTTCCTCCTGACATAGTCTGGTGTTTTTCTTTCCTGGCTGTCCTTCTTAAAGTATCTAAGAAGTTGATCCATGCCCTGCATGAGCTGGTTTTGCGTCTCTAACAAGGCTTCCATGGTAAAGAAAAAATGTAGTGGTTAAAAAAGGAAAGATCTTACTTGATCGTATGTTGTCGATCGTGTTGCCGATTGAGCCTATGGTTTAGCTCAACCTTGGTAGTGGTATCCCTTAGCTCTGGTTACAGCCTGGTAATGCAACGGACTGGTATCGTCCACTGCACTGGTACAGTTTAGGAACCGTTCTTCAAGTCACAGCTTTAATCGCTTACAGAGTTCACTATTCACTTTTGTTTACGCGAAAATTCACTGTTTTAACTCGCGACAGGTTCCTTCTGCGAATCGAAGGACCAATTAGATGTATGGTTCTACACCTAAGTATATAAAGGAGATGGTAAATGCAAAGTCACTGGTTATGGTAAAACACTTAAGTTTATTACAGACACGCAACTACTATTAATAACAACGGTAAAGTTTATAAGTAAGTAAGATCTAATGGTATAGTGAAATGGTATGATGAAATAGGACGTATGCACACACACGAATGGTAACGATACTGAGTATGCACGCGATTGGTATGATAGTCGATGCTCTACTGAAAAGGTGAAAAAACTATAACTAAGTAACTCGCCGCGCAGTGCATAAAAATGCTTACGGAGCTAAATGCCCGCGGCGCGGTCAATGTACGTAACTCGTACATTATTGAATGTTGTTTATCAAAACTTACATCAGCTTGAATTATGCGTCCACCAACTCGTAAAATTGGCTTAGAATCTATAAAAAGTACAAGATTGTGTAAGACACTTTTCTTAGGAACAAACCCATGACTTTGTAAATGTTTTATGACATCCTGAAATTCCAACTCTTGGATTTGCTTGATGTACATTTGTAAACTTCTATTGATTTCTTCAACTGTAACAATCTCTGTATGGACGGTCAACTTTTAGTATTTTCAAATAAAAAAATCTTCGACAATAACATAATATGGCTCGTAGCATTTTATGTAAATTAAATATTAGCTCCAGATGAAATTGCTTGATGGTTCCGTTACTGCAAATGATTTTATCTTTTCTTCATCATGTGTATCAGGTATGTATGTTTCGGTTGCTTTTGGTATATTTGAACTTTGCAACTAAACTGGTCCTTTCCACCATAGTTCAAAGGACATGGCTAAGTAACTGCCCTCAAATGTATGAAAATGTATATGAACTTCTCACTAGTTCGAATCATTAAAATATTGATTAATTAATTATGACATGTTTATTATTTTCTTAGAACTTTCGTGAAAAAATCAATAATTTAAAAGATTTTAACTTGTTTTTATGGTTTGGTTTGACAGTGAAACCATAAATATAGATTAGAAAATATAAAGGTGCGCGTCCACTGAGTCGGAGTCATAACGGACTGGTTCGTTGATTTGAATTGATTTCTATGAGACTGCGTGCACTGGATCGGTAAATCTGAATTGGTTACCAGTATGTTTGCCGATGAAGTCATAATGCAGCTAACGCGTCTGGGATGGCAATTCTTCAACATAAGATTGATTTAAAGATCGATTCATTAAATACGCATTTTAGGGATGCAATAGATACAATTAATTTAGGTATCGTATGTATGAGCAGTCTTCAATCGTTAGTCGTCTTTTACGACACCCAAGAGATAAGATGGGTTGGTAGTATTCTTTTGATAATGAGCACAGCACAGCCCTGACCCCCTAGACAACAGACAAACGCTCACCCTTTCAACTGAATTGTGGTACATTGCTGTGTACTGTGCCATTTGCTTGTGAAAAATATAGCAACGCGCGCGCAATGTACGGCAAACTACGTTACGACAGGGGGTGAGTGTTTACCAGTTGTCTAGGCCCTCTTGATGGAGTTACCCCAATGACATCCTTTACACATGGACATCGCATCGGCACGCTGTCTAAGGTAAAGCCAAAGTACGCTCAATGGCGGCACTTTCGTTATTAATCGTGTGTGATCGCGCTGTCAAAGGTTACCGGAGTGTATCATAAAAAAGTTTCGAAATAGTACCCGAACAACGCAAATAAAAGTTGGTGCGACCATCCACCGGTAAATTGTTAAGTACTTACTTTGATAAAATATTTATATTTGTGAAAGATAAGACTTAAAATAGCTTTGAGTGCATATTTTAATACATTACTTCTTAAGACAGAACGTTTTATAAGTTCTGGGTGTCAGCGGCAATGTGTGACCAGAGCACTAAAAGCTAATGGTAAAATTCAAGACATGTACCATAATTTGACTGCGTTATTTTACGAAGTGATTAGTCCATGTATATAAATGTCATTGACTTACCCTTTATAGAGTTTTGAAAGGGGTCAAGCTATTTTAATCTGTACGAGTACATAGCTCATTCGATTTACTATTGCTCTAATAGACAACTATGAAAATACCGATGCGAAATCAAGATGCAGTGTATGCACCTTACGACAAATCCGTAATACTGATACGTTCTGATTCCGAATCAGTGGACGCGCAACTTAAGTAGGAGCTGCAGTGCAGTCTAGTCTATGATCTATAAAAAAAAACTTCAGACGTCGTTTGACCGCTCTGCTGTTTCGTTCGTTCGTTGTGCTTTCCTAATTTTCGTTGATACCTTTGACCCTCGCTTGTTAACCGGACGTATTGTGTGTGATTACCTATCTACTGACCTCTCGCTACCCTACACGGACTTGCCTTGCACACCGATTGATCTCTCGCTACTCTACACGGACTTGCCTTGCCCACCGATTCATCATGAGATGCATCAACTGTGGGATTGCCACGCAAAGACTGCGAAGGCATATCACCGCTTCTTTGCCTCGACTTCTACTCACTATTCTAGCAGGATGGTTAACAACCGAGGTAAGTCATTTAAAGTCATTCTACAAGAAATTACCTATTAAATCATGAAGCAAATGTGTTTGCAGCTTTCTAACGTGTTTCTCAAAGTATATTGAAAACTCAATGACAATGGATCTTATAGACTCATCTCGTAATTGTCACGACGATTGACTAATTGCCTTATATATCCGATATAGTAAAAATGTCTAACATTGTGACTTATACAAGTGTATATTTAATAGTACCTATGTATGTTTGTTCTAGGTTCCAATGGATGCTAACATTTGTCATCCATGTTTTGAACATCTGAGCTTAGAAAGAGCTGGTGATATGCGTTTATTTGGGCATAAAATGGTTTGCATTACTTGTGGCTGTTCAGTGAGAAATGCACAACATCATGCAGTGGAAAGAAATAATTCAATGTTGCAGAATTTACCAAGGTCACATTCAGCTTTCCATCAGGTAATTAAAATAAAACATAGTGTGTTCATTTGTATTTATATGCCCGTGCAATTGATGGATGGAACATCCTTTATCACAACAATCGCCTGCAATCGTCGGTCCTGTACCTGACCTCTATTATGTATTTTTTTGGTATGGGCATTGTTATGCTTAAAATGAGGCTATGCCAATCCCCCTTTGTATTACTCTTATGTATTTACTTTATGAAGAATAAATCATATTTTTCTTTTAGGTTATGAATTATGCTTGCCATGCCTGTTGGATGAGACATCAACGGGGATCAAATCAGGATCAAAACAGATTTAATATACCTGAACCTGAACCACAACCAGTACCAGAACCAGAACCTGAACCTGAACCAGCACTTAGACCTGTGTCGGAACCAGTAATAAATCTGCCAACATATAAGCGAGCTGCGAACACCTCCACACACTGTGTTTTTAATGGTTGTTTCTTTGGAGAGCAATTACATGTAATTCCAGGATTTATAAAAAAAATGCTTATTGAAAATCATAATTTTTATGTTCATCGCAGTACAAGGGTGTGTGAGACACATTTAACTTTGAATATTTGGCACATGTTGCTTGAAATCAACAATGTTTTCTCTAATTTTACTGCAAACCAAATTGAAGATATGATTTCAATCGCAAAAAGTGAAAAGTCAATATTTAATTTTGAAAACGTTACTGAAATGCAAAATGTTATATGCCACTATTGGACAGGTTTAAGCATAGCAAATTTTTTGAGTCTATTTAATAGTTTGCATGGCCTCAATTTTAAGAGGCCTAAAAATGCGCTAGCTATTTATCTGGCAAAATTAAGAACCGGTGAAACTGACAGACGACTTTCCACTATATTTGCAGTGTCACGCCCCACGATATCCCTAATATTAAAAAAAGTCAGACAGTGTTTAACACATTATTTTGTACCTAACCATATAGGCCCTAACCACATGACCCATTTGGACAATGTAAATAGGAACTTAAGCATACCAAATGCTCTTTTTGGCAATGAAAATAGACCTGCCATAGCCATATTTGATGGCACATATGTATACCTACAAAAAAGTTCCAACTATCTGTTTCAAAAAAAGACATACAACTTGCATAAATATGATAATCTTGTGAAACCATTTATGATTGTTTCTTGTGATGGGCATATAACTGATGTTGTAGGACCATTCGCTGCTACTCAAACTGAGGCCGACATTATGACTTATTTATTGCAAGAGGAAGATAGTCCATATCGTCAACTCTTTCAGCAAAATGATGTTTTTATTTTAGATAGGGGATTCGGGGATGCCATACCACTATTAGAAAGAATAGGCTTTCAGATTCGTAAACCTGAGTCACTGGACCATGGTCAAATTCAATTGACAAGTGACCAAGCAAATAAAAGTAGAAAAGTTACTTTATGCAGGTGGGTGGTAGAAGTGGTTAATGGACGTTTCAAACGTGATTTTAAATTATATCGTCAAAGATTTTTTAATTTAGCTTCACCCCACCTGATGGAAGATTTTAAAATTGCAGCTGCTATATTAAACAAATACCATATGGTTATAGAGAATGATCCAAACTCAGGTGAAATTATTCAAAGAGTGGAACAGTACATGGAGCAGCCCAATTATTTAGGAATGTTTGTAAGAGACAGAAATCTAAATAGACAAAGAGCTATTTTTTCTAGAGTGGATGCAAACCTGCCCCAGTTAGAGGATTTTCCTATCTTGGAACACAATCAGTTATTGTTGTTGGCATTAGGACCTTATCAAATAAAACAAGCCTGGTCATACTACGGAGAGCATATTAGATCTAATGGTGTTTACGAAGTCGAAGTGTGCCCGGACCTAGACAATTTTATGCATTTAGGTGGAACAAGACCTCAATTATTAAGAGGCCGAATTAAATCAAGGCATATTAGCCAAAGAATATATTATGTGTATATTTTATACGAAAGCGAAAGAACTAATAATTCATTAAAAGATTCTTGCATATTACTGCAGCTGTATTGTCGGGAACAGAACTGTTGGCTGTTGCTGTCATGTTATGACAGTAATCTGGTATTTGGGATGGGCGAGACATCAGAACATGTTGTCTGCTCCGGCTTTATTTTTAGATGATGTACTTGTGAGATTAACAGAATAATGTATATTGTTTTATTAATCTCACAAGTACATTTAGAATTAAATGATGCTTATGACCTTTGATATAAGAGGCCTATGATAATGATGACGTAATAAAAAGTAAATCTCGTTCTTGCTGTTTTATTTAATCTATTTCATTCCTCAAAATAATGATAAGGCTAAAGGTAGGTAGGAGTGCACTTGACCTAGAATCTTAAATTACTAAGGCACTTGCTTTTTTATTCTGTTGAACCACACGAATGCACATTGATGTTATGGTGACTTATTAGTTGTAGATAGCTAGTCAGGGCGCCATAAAACAAGCCACCAACCAAGAGTACAAACATGTACTCTCTCCTGGGAATCCAACATAGGACGTCTGGTCTGGGTGTGATTAGATTAAACATTGGACCAAAGAGGCGGTTAATATTGTTTCTTATTAATATCTTTAACCAGTGTGGCGTAAGTACTATTTGTAATTTATTTAATAGGGCACGTAAATAGATTACAGTCAATGCCCGAGTACAATAACATATTTGGTTAATCTAAAAACTAAAACACGAACGATATTTTGTAGGTGTGTGGGATTATATTAATACCTTTATATCATCAGGCAGGCAGTTGAAATAATATTAATTGTTGTTTATCATTGATAATTTAGTTTTTCCAAGCAAAATATACTTTTTTACCTAGTTGTTATAGTCTCTAAACAAACGCCTAGCTAAAGTTTATTAGCAAACTGTCTAATTGAAGTTTGTTAACCTATTTACATGATAGGAGTTTCTGTGATGTATTTTCAGGATTGCAAAGATTTGAAAAGTTCCTGTATCGTTTTTCTTTTCAAATAACAATATTTAGCTATCCAGCATTAAGTACTACTAGATGCGATGTTTATAAATTGCACTTTATTTCAGGGCAATCGTCCATACTGTATTTAGCCATGTCCTTTCTGTAGGTTTTCAGGCTTGATCTCCTTCGAGGCACAATCTACTGGATTCAAGTCTGTTGCAATGCAACATGACCCCATTGCTTAACCCCTTGAGCGTCATATGTACTTACCGGTGTACAAAATAGTTGAGAGGCATGCGTGTCTCTTGTACTTATCGGTGTACAACCGACTTGGCTCAGATTGGTTGTTTTATTTTAGCCGGTCCGAGTCGTAGTATACAAGTTTTAGCTGTCTGTAAATTTTCTATGGTCCGTATAGAAGAAATTAACATAGTTAGTAGGATTCGGACCGAACAAAACATTTACGAAAAAAAAAATTAAAAAGAGTATCTGAAGTTATGGACGGACGTCAGCCATATTAGTACAAAGTTGTGTTGTTGTGATTTGTTTACATGATGTTTTCTCGACGTAAAATATAAGTTTTCGTATGATTCTTATCTATATTTACTGAAAACTTAATACAGTTTTTGTACAATGCAATAGTTGTGTGATATAGTGGCAATTTAGATTAAACGAAGAGCTAGAAGTATAATTATGATATTTTGATTTTGCTAACAACTACAGCTAACATTGTGTGTTATAAAGTGCTGTAATTTTCTTCATATTTTGATTTTTTTGATAAAAGTGATTATAAACATTAATCAATTTGTAGATTATTTCATCAGTAACCTTTTTTTATTTACAGTTAGACATAATATACTTTTAGGTCACTATTTACGCGGGCCGGCCACGTTATGGCGGCGGTTATTTATTTTGGTTCCTAAGTTAAAATTGTTTTGTGAGTGAAGTTTAGTGCCAAAGTGTTTATGATTCATGTGACCGGTGCATAGTAATGTTAACTAAAAAGTTATTATGTCAATTGTGTTGTATGTTGTTTGTTAATTATTATTACAAACAGTAAAACCAAAGGTTACCTTTATGAAATATTTAAAACAAAAGAAAACCGTTCCAGTGTCACTACAAGTAAGTCTTTATTGTTCATTCTAAGTAGTTAACTACGTACAAAAACTCATACAGAAACGAATGACACCTCATTCACGCGAAAATCTCGTATAGTTATTACGCAATAAATATTTTTCCCTAATCAAACAATAAAAAAGTGATGTATCCTAAAATGCCCGACACGTAAAGCATTTAATGCTTTAGGGTGGCTGGCGCGCCACGGGTTAACGTCAAGTATGGTAAGTATTTGTGACACTCTATTACTGACAAATGTTACCCAACGAGGAGGTACAGGCAAGCACAATGGTGGAAACTGTCTATGCATATATGTTTTCTTTTAGTATACCCATAACCTGCGATACTTCAGAAAGCAATTTAGCAGCTATAGCAGCTCCACATAACTCCAAACGAGGTATGCTAAATTCTTTTGTTAAAGGGGCAACCTTTGTTTTTGCTGTAATCAGACTAACATTTATTTGACCATTTGAATTAATTGATTTCAGATATACAGCTCCGGCATAGCCAGCACGCGACGCATCGGCGAAAGCATGTAACTCACTCCCACAGGTGCTACCGGGCCATCTTAGTACAAGTATATATTTTACCGTCAATAATTCCTTGTTCCTTAGTCTGTGAGTAATTCAGCAGGGACTTCTGCATCCCAATCTAAGTCAGCCTTCCATAACTTTTGAATTATTATTTTTGCAGATATTACCACCGGCGCGATCCAG
The DNA here is from genome assembly GCA_963921215.1 of Scoparia ambigualis. Lineage (NCBI taxonomy): Eukaryota > Metazoa > Arthropoda > Insecta > Lepidoptera > Crambidae > Scoparia > Scoparia ambigualis. The sequence goes on along the minus strand of OY992521.1, from coordinate 31,538,986 downwards.
CCAAACAGGGCATACAAACGAGCTATATCTGATAGGATAACTAGCTTTGTTATTGGCTGCTCATGCTCAGGTAAGTGTAGTCAAAATTATCTGTCTTGTTGTTCCAGTTTAATCCGAGTTCTTTCATGTTATCATCACTCTTTATGTACACCAAAGTAGATTCCTTTGTGCTGTGATTATCTTTGGTTAAAGTTGTAACAGTCCAATATTATTACTGCTATTTCTGAAGTGTAAAGCCACCAGATGACATGAGTGTTTTCATTTACTTGTAAATCAACGACGCTTCTGATTCTGTTTCACATCCCGTCATCAGATCGTCTACATAAAAGTCTTCAAGTGTTATTTTAGCAGTTAGCGGACATTTTGACCCTTCATCTTCTGCTTATCTTTGCAATGGTTTAATGGCTTAATAAGGAGCACATGCTGTACCAAAGGTTAAAGTAAGTAATTTGTAATGTCTTATTGGCTCACTGGAATGCGATCTCTACACTATTCGCTAAATGTTCGTGTGCTCATCATGAACCTGCACTTGTCTGTACATTTTAACTAAATCAGATAATATGCAAATAGGATGTCGATGCCATCTCATTAAAATATGCCTAAGATCCTGTTGTAGTTTAGAATCTACTAAAAAATTATCATTTAATGAAACATTATTTGTGCCTTTGGAAGATGCATTAAAAACAACTCCCAACTTTGTTGTTTCCCTATCCTCCTTTACCACTGCATGGTGGGGTATGTACACTGCGTTACACACCTAGCGTTATATTTTCTTCTAAAACTTTATTGTATTCAATATTTAGCTTAGGGACTTTGCTTAATCTTCATTCCAAATATTGTAATTTTCTCACAGCAAGTTTCTGGAGTTGCCATATTGACAAGCTGGATTTTCTTCATTAAATGGTAAGTGGACTTTGTATCTTCTATTTTCATTTCTCACTGTAGTTGCATTGTAGATATCTTCACATTTTTTTCTCCATCTTTGTTAATGCTTTCTTTATGCTATCAGGCTATTTGGTTCACTTTCCATTTCAAAGAATTGCTTTAGTAGATAATCTTTAACATGTACATGTAGACTGATCACTTGTTCATTTGATGCTTGTTTTAATCTTCCTGGCAATATGCAACCTAAAGTTGTGTTTTGAGCAATCAAATTTCCATGTGGGCTCTTGTTAAATCCATCAGCTAATATTTTACTGTAAACCTCTGCACCGAGCAACAAATCAATTTTACCTGGCTTTGTAAATCCTGGATCGACTAGTGCGAGCTGCCCTAAATTTAACCAATCAGGTTTGGTTAGTTGTTGCGACGGAATTATAGTAGTGAGTGAATTTAAGACATAAGCGGTAACATATAATTGCAAGTTAGCATTGTAACGTGACTGTACTGGTAAAAAAACTAAATATTTAATTTTAGTGTGATCATCTCCCAAACCTGACACCGAGCCATTGACAGGTGTACGCTTGAGTCATAACATTTGAACAGTTTCCTCTGTAATGAAGGATACCATCTCCACTTTGTATTTCCTCCTTGCTTGTAGTGTTGCTATAAGATGGTGCTTGGTTTATATTTTATCTTTCTTGATGCAGTAAAGAATGGTGTCTTCTAACACATCTACGGCAGCTGGTTGATTGTCTACAAGTTTTGAGAGAATGATTAGGTGAGAGACAATTGAAACATATTGTCTGAGATTGCACAAAGTCTTGTCTCTCCTGCGGTTGATTCTGCCCAAACTTTTTGCTGTGACATAAGATGTGTGGTCTTCCATACATTGAACATACCATCTCTTGATTCTTCTCATTTCCTAACGCTGTGTGAAATGACTTGTGCTTTGGTGGTGCTCTCAACTACTGCTGACTCATACGTTGTCTTTGTGTATGTTTTCCTGCATCTACCATTTCCAAAGTTCTGAAACGTGTCTCCAAGAAGGAAACAAGCTCCTTCCATGTTGGTAAGTCATCAAACTTGGTGCTTATAATATTTTCCCATTGCTTATGTGACTCTGCGTCCAGTTTTGATACTACTAGATAAACTATGATAGCATCCCACGATGTTGTATCAATACCCAAGTTTAACAAGGATTTTATACATGTAGATGTTGTGTCTACTGGTTGTCTCAAACATCCAGCTGACTCTATGCTAATGTATTTCTGGGAAAATTGTGTTTTCATGATAGCGTTACAATTGTACATTTTATTATCGTAGCGTCTCTTTAATTGGCTCCATGCTCCTTCATAATGTCTCTCTGTGATTGCAAAATTTCTCAGTAAATTACTAGGATCTCCTTAAATGCTAGACTTTAAGTAGTGTAACTTTTGAACGCCTGTCAAAAGGTCAAGTGTTTGTTTCCATGTATCAATGGGGTGGACATAATCATGGAATGTTTGCCATTTGTCATACCTTCCTGTAAATTGGGAAGTTGGATTCTAGGCAGTTTTATATAAATATGATCACTGCTTGGCGATGAACTAGAAGTTGATAATTTCGGCTCTAGTGTTTTTAATTGATCTTTGAGAACACTTTTGTAGTCCAAGTATAGTTTTTCGGCGGCACTGTAGATATCGTTGGTGAAATATTCATTCTCCAAATTGTTCTTTTGACTTATTACCAGATCTGATCAACTTGTGGTTGGATTTGAATTCAGCCTACAACTCCTCTACTGTTTCCAACCGTGTCTCTAAATGTGATGGAGTGCTTTTGGTTTTAGGTAGTTCCTTATAGTTCTTCTCCGCTTTTTGAATTTTGTTCAAAATATCAGACTGAGTCGAAAGCCACGAGTTCATTTTGATTTTGTACTAATGTGATGTAAAACGACGAGGTAGGAACTAATGTAAATTACTAATACTATTCCTTATTATTAGCTATCACTGCACTTGTTATTTACTGAGTTGACTTATCTTACGGGTTTAATATCCCTGGTTTCGGCACCATGTTCAATTTATCAGAGGAAAATCAAAAAATAAAAGACAGGGCGCCATGGTTAAAAAAAAGTAAAAGTCTGCGTAGTTTATTCCAATTCTTACAAAGGACTTTGGCAATTTCCCATACAAACTTTTGTTCAATCCTTTTTTAAGCGTTTATAAATGAAAAAAATATGTTGGTATAGAGTTTGTAATCCTGAACAACATGGTCTTGGTTTTACTTCTCTAGTAAGTCTAAAATTAAAGATATTCCAATTAAAAGTTTTGGAGGTTATGTCTAACATAATTGGATGAAACAAGTACTTACCTATCTAGTTGTGTTATCATTTGAAGGATTGGCCAGCACAAGCAACAGACCGAAAAAAAGGAAAGAGGGGAGGAGGGCCTTTCCCGCAGTGGGAAAAAATAAACTTATCCTCCTCCTACTTGCGTCGTATTCCTCAATGCTGGGGGTCGTGATCTCCCGGCTATGCTACTTTCTCCCTCACGATGTTACGCCATTCGTTGTGACTTATAATAATAATAATAATATTATTATTATTATTATCATATCGTGTTAGGCTAATTATATACGATATATTTGTCAAGTATACTCCGAGCGGTGACGGAGAAAGAATACCAATCGCCGCCCCTCTCTCCGTCCGGTGGGTGTCGTAAGCAGCGACTAACGGACTCTTTCGAGCGATGATCTGCTCCACTGGTGGTAGGGCTTGACCCGTCTGGTTGGTGACCACCGTACGCATGGTGTAAAACCCGTCAAGTGACTGCTTGTCGGTCGCGTTTCGGGATCAGCTAGCGTATATATTTGGTCTGTGGAGGCTTCCGTCAAACCAGTGCCAGGAGGACTTCGTTAACCTGCCGACCAGGGAGACCCGTAGAAACGGTTGTCCCGCTGGCCGCCCGTGGCACAGTACAGGGGCCCAAGCGAGCCTAACCAGCTCGTGAGGCTGCCTCACCATGCCACGCATAATCTCGGGGTGGTCCGTCGTGCCGGTTGGTGACCGGAAGGTGGGGTCCCGGCGGCCATTCCCGGGGGGGTTCGGGGCCCCTTCCGTTCGGCAGGTTAATAATACTCGTCAGTGGGCAAATTCCTGGGGAAACAGGCCACCACACTTTGACCATTCGCATCGCGGCATCATTTTCTCGATTCACGCCTCTCTCTTTCCACTCCTAAAATGACAGCGCCTAACAACAAAACTGGTTCTACAGCGGTGCACACCCCCACCACAACCTTACCGTTTGAGGTGGAGTTCGCTAACATCCGCGGACTCCATGCAAACCTCAATGCCGTCCACCACCATCTTGAGACGGCACGGCCAGCAATGTTGTTCCTGACGGAGACGCAAATAATCCGCCCAGCTGACACCACCTACCTGAACTATCCCGGCTTTGTGCTTAAAGAGTCCTTTAAAGCCAAAGCCGGAGTTTGCTTATTCGTTCGGGCGGATGTTTGCTGTCGCCGTCTGCGCTGTCTGGAGGACCCTTCCTTCTCCCTCCTAGTGGTACACGTCGACTTAGGCTCTCATTGCCGTGTCTACCGTGCCGCGTCTACCGATCCCATAACGGCGACATGGAGACAACTCGACTAATTGAACATCTTAGTCGGGTAGCAGATGATGCACAGGAGCGGTTTTGCATCGGCGGAACTGGTGTTTTTGGGGGACTTCAACGCCCACCATGAGTTGTGGTTAGGTTCCTCCAAAACAGACCATGCTGGTAGAACTGCCCACGCATTCGCTCTCACGCATGACCTGACGCAACTGGTGAACCAGCCCACTAGGATCCCAGACATAGTTAGCCATGCGCCCTCCTTACTCGACCTTCTGCTGACGAGTCGCCCAGCTGGATACTGGGTGGAGATTCGAGCTTCTTTAGGTTCCTCGGATCACTGCTTGATATCCAGCACAGTGCCCTTGGCATCGCGCCCGCCAACAGCGGTTTCGAAACGCCAGATTTGGCACTACGCGTCGGCAGACTGGGACGGGATGCGGGAGTATTTTGCATCCGTCCCTTGGAGGCAGCGCTGCTTTAGTGGGAAGGACCCGACCGCTAGCGCCACTGCCGTTGCTGATGAGATAGTATTAGGAATGGAATACTATATTCCACACTCCTATGTTATCAGCAAAGGCAGACGCAACCGCTGGTTCAATCGCGAGTGTGCCAGCGCTGTTGAGAGCAAACAGACGGCATACCGCGCTTGGATCAGAGGTAAAGCTCATGGGGCTCCCGAAACTCGCTCGCTAAAAGCAGCCTATAATAATGCCACCAAGTCGTGTAAGAGGGCCTACATTAGAGCGAATGCCCAGCGCGTTGCACGAGTAGGCCAAGAACTCCTGACGCATCCTACGGGCAGCCGTAGCTACTGGCGTCTGGCCAAAACCGTGCAATCCAACTTCTGCCAACCCTCGCTGCCACCACTGAGATGTCTTGACGAAACTTTAGCTCACAAGCCGCAGGAAAAGGTCGATCTCCTGGCCAAACTCTTTGCGGCTAACTCCCGGATCGATGACTGTGATGCACAGCCACCCTCAATTCCTCACTGTGGCCACACAATGTCTGATATTAAAATCAGGCAGTGTGATGTCCGTGCGGAAATGCAGTCAATCGATGTCCAGAAAGCTAACGGTCCTGATGGCATCCCAGCAATAGTCCTGAAAATGTGAGCAGCGGAGTTGTCCCCTGTATTAACGCGTCTGTACCGTCTCTCGCTCTCTTCGGGTTGTGTGCCGGAATCTTGGAGAGAAGCTAATGTGCAACCGATCCCTAAAAAAGGAGATCGGTAAGATCCGACTAATTACCGCCCTATAGCCGTAACTTCAGTGTTGTGTAAGATCCTAGAACGAATATTGAACAAACAGCTTATTCGATACCTAGAAGATCACTCCCTAATTCACGATCGTCAATATGGGTTTCGGCCAAAACGGTCAACGGGTGATCTTCTAGCGTACGTCACACATCTCTGGGCTGAGGCTATTGACAAGCGTGGCGAGTCACTGGCAGTTAGCCTTGACATAGCCAAGGCTTTTGATCGGGTCTGGCATAAAGCTCTTCTCTCCAAGCTCCCGGCATACGGTTTGCCTGCTCAGTTCTGTACCTGGATTGCCAGCTTCCTGCATGAGCGTAGAATCCGTGTCCTTTCGGATGGATGCGCTTCGCGGTTCATGTCAGTGAACGCTGGTGTTCCTCAAGCCTCCGTTCTATCCCCCACGCTGTTCCTTCTGCATATCAATGACATGCTTCCTCTTGGAAACATTCATTGCTATGCAGATGATAGCACAGTGCATGGGGGATATAACGGGCACCCAACGGCTGGGCGGGTAGACACCGAAATGAAGCGAGCAAATCTTGTCATTGAGCTCGATCGGATGTTGGACCTCATTTCTAAATGGGGCTCCGATAATCTGGTGGAATTCAATGCCAAGAAAACACAGGTGTGCGCGTTCACAGCGAAAAAGTCGCCATTCCTTCCTCTTCCCTCTCTTCAGGGTACATCTCTAGGCCTGCAGAGCAGTATTAACATGCTCGGTATGGATATCTGCTGCGATCTGAACCAAAAGGACAACATCGAAACCGTGATTAAAAATGCCTCACGTAAACTCGGTGTCCTGAACAAGGTGCGGCGATTCTTCACGCCTGATCAGTTGTGTCTATTATACAAGACACAGGTGTGGTCTTGCGTGGAGTATTGCTCTCACCTTTGGGACGGCTCCGCAAAGTACCTTCTCGATGCCTTGGACAGATTGCAGCGCCGCGCTGTGCGCATTATCGGCAATGCAGAGGTCACTAAAACTCTCGAGCCTTTGCAATTGCGTAGAGATATTGCGTCACTCAGCGTCTTTTACCGTTTATACCATGGCGAGTGCTCTGAAGAACTCTTTGACCTTATCCCTCCTTCTCCTTTCCTCCATAGGAGTACGCGTGCTGCTCTCCGGAGTCACCAAATTACAGTCTCTAACATTCCATTTCGCACAAAGAAATTTGGTGACTCGTTTCTTTGCCGCACTTCCAAAAGATGGAATAGTCTACCAGCACACGTATTCCCTCCTACCTATGACATAGGGTCCTTCAAACGAGGCGTGAAGAAGCACTTTGTGGGCCGGCAGAGTGAGGATGACTGATGCTACGTCTCTTATGCTGCTCTCTTACGTTGTCCTCGCGCCTGGACCTCATTTCCACTTAACATCAGGTGGAGTGGGGTCATTTGCCGGGCTTAGAAAGTAATTTCGTCATCGAGTGCAGCAACGATGACCCGAATCAACACGCCGACACATGCCGCAGCGTCAGCGCAACGTGCTCCACGTGCCACCGAGCCAGAGGCGACGTTTACGCCAGCACACAGTTTTTCTGTCACTTCGTTTCTACTTCGAACTTAGGAACACCTTAGGCTTAGGCTATTTTAAATTGTAATATTTATTATATAATTAAATAAAGTTTGTTTAAAATTAGTTTTTTTTAGATCCTCCGGCTACAACCTACGTAATTGGCTGCTGTCCTTGTTTCAGGCCCTTGAACCGACCATAGACCTGTCTGCCCAACGATTGTCGGATCAAGTGCGGGTGATCCAGCGTAACAACTTGCTGGATCAGTCAGCACTTGATCGGCTACGCCTGGAGTCACTACGTATTTGTGCGGCTTCTTCTTCGGTGCAGGATCGCCCTGCCCCACAATTACCGGCCGTAACGCCGGTTTTGGTGGCGCGCGTAGGTCCGGTACTTGACGATGAAGATTTTATATATACGAATGTAAGTACACAGGCGAATGAGCAAATGAGGAGCGCTTTGAACGATGCCATTCTACAGTATCGTGACACGCGTAAATCTAGGCCGCGTATACCTTGTTTGCCCACGAATAGGCATTATTTAGCATTAATGAGTGCCTTGGACGATTTACTGGTTCCTTATCTTGGAACCAGTGAAAATTTAATTGATACTCACTCGATCCTTTATTGTGGGGCCATCGCGGTGTGTCGCGTTGCTCGTGTCAAATTCCAGGATTCTGATCGAGTACCACGGCGAACCGGGACTGCCCCGGCTTTGCAATTGAGGATCGAGGGGCGTATCAATAGGTTCAGGACACTCATTGCAAAGCTAATTTGCTTCAGAAATGGCAATAATCGGCCTCGCCTCATGCGATTCGTCACACAAGCTTTTGTCGGGACTGATGTTCGACCGGAAAACTATATGGCTTGTGTGACGGAACGTATTGACTTTCTGAAGCAAAAAGTCTATGCATGGGCAAACCGTATACGTCGCAGAGTGCGTGTGGACCGATACCAACAAAATCGCCTCTTTCAAAGTGACCAAAGAAAAGTATACAGACGTTGGGAAGGAGCTGATCAACGTGTGAGCGACGGGCAGCTACCGGATGTTGATGCCATGACTAATTTCTGGCGCAACATTTGGTCGGTGCCCGTCGAGCACACGGAAGGTGAATGGATGAGTGTTGTCAGTGAGGCGTGTGAACCTATCGAGACCATGCAGCCTATTAATATTAGTACAGCTGACGTAAGTTGTGCAATCCTTACGGCCCAAAATTGGAAATGCCCAGGACCGGACGGATTGCACAACTTCTGGATCAAATGGTTTCGATGTTCACACGAGTTACTGGCAACGCAATTCCAAGAAGCTATAGAGCTCGGCTCACTCCCAAGTTTGTTGACTACTGGTGTCACTTTTCTGCTCCATAAATCAGGTAGTACCACGGAACCGAAAAATTATAGACCCATCACGTGCCTACCTACTTTATACAAGCTCCTTACATCCATTCTGAGAACAAACATTAACTCGCACATTGTTGCAAACAATATTTTGGACGTGACTCAGAATGGATGTAGGGTTGGGTCCCGTGGTACTAAGGAGCTTCTCCTCATTGACATGACCATATGTCAGAAGGTTCGGCGTGGCAGAGGGACTCTCTCCACAGCCTGGATTGACTATAAGAAGGCCAATGATTCGGTGCCGCATACATGGCTGGTGAGGATTTTAGAGTTATATAAAATAGATATAACTTTAAAATCCTTTTTGATGTCATGTATGCGGCAGTAGACCACGGTCTTGCGTCAACCAGGATGTCGAGATAGTGTTTATGCCACGCAGGATCTTATAAGGATGGAGCGTGGCATATTTCAGGGCGACAGTCTGAGTCTTTTATGGTTTTGCCTAGTTTTGAATTTTCTCAGTACTTTGTTGAGAAATTCAAGGTTAGGCTGTCGACTGCGGAGAGGGGGTGAAGTTATGTCGCATTTGTTGTACATGGATGACCTCAAGTTGTTCGCACCAAAGCGCCAAGACTTGATGAAACTGCTGTAGTAAATTCAACCAATTTACAACTCTCTGAAACGATAAACTTCAGAACTCTCTCTGAAGTTGAAACTTATAAATATCTTGGTATGTCTCAGTGTTTGGGTGTTGAGGACAGGGACACAAAACAGTCATTACGGGAGCGATTCTTTTGCCGCCTGAGAAAAGTACTTAACAGTCTTTTATCGGGTGGCAATAAGTCTCGTGCTTTTAATGGCTGGGTTATGCCTCTGGTCACATACTCCTTTGGCATACTAAGATGGACTCAGACCGAATTAGACGCCATGGATAGAAGAGTCCGTCAAATGCTCACGACTTCCAGAATGCTACACCCGCGCTCATCTGTTTTGAGGCTGTACATCCCGCGGAGATGTGGGGGTCGCGGCTTTTTAAATGCCAAGGACCTACATAACCGTGAGGTGTGCAGTCTCAGGAATTATTTCCTTAACAGTGAGTGTGGGATGCATTTGGATGTCGTGGCAGTTGATAGACACTTTACGCCGCTCTCTTCGGCAACAGAAAACTGGTGCAAACCAGTGGTGCTAAGCACTCTTGATCGCAAGGAAATATGGAAGAGCAAGGTACTACACGGGCGCTACTATCGGGCTCTAACTGGGCCTGATGTAGATTTGCCTGCCTTGGTGAACTGGCTACGTTTCGGTGACCTCTTTGGGGAAACCGAAGGTTTTGTCTGTGCCATTGAAGATGAAGTAACCAAGACGAATAACTACTGGAAATATATTATGAAGGACGGTACGATCGACATCTGTCGGGCATGCCGCCGTCCTGGAGAATCACTCCGACATATTATTTCCGGTTGTTCTCATCTTGCTAATGGAGAGTATTTGCACAGACACAACCAAGTAGCCAGAATAATTCACCAGTAACTTGCTCTTCGATATGGCCTTGTTGAATCAGAGGTGCCGTACTATAAGTACGCACCTGCGCCAGTTCTCGAAAATGGTCATGCAACGCTCTACTGGGATCGCTCTATCATCACGGATAGGACTATTGTCGCCAATAAGCCTGATATCGTGGTGGTCGACCGATCTTAGCGCCAAGCAATATTGGTTGATATCACCATACCTCATGACGACAACCTCGTGAAAGCCGAGAAGGACAAGCTCAGTAAGTACCTTGACTTGGCTCACGAGGTTACCGCCATGTGGGATGTGGATTCAACCATTATTGTACTGATAGTCGTTTCGGCACACGGTCTTATAGCTAAGAGCCTCGACCAACACCTAGAGAGGCTCTTGCTGAAAGGTTAAGTCAAGGGTCAGATGCAAAAGGCAGTACTCCTTGACACGGCACGTATCGTCAGGAGGTTTCTCACTGCAGCCCTAACCACCGATAGCTTGGGTCCATCCCCGCTGCCGGTGGCAAACTAGGTTAATTTTTTTTTAATGTTTTATATTTATAGTCAAGAGATTATTTAGATACCACACATCAAGCATGTCAATATATCTTTGTGCCTTCGCAATGATATCATGGATACAATTACCGAAATAAAAAGGTATGTCTCATCTGCGTACAAAGTAAGGTTACCAGCCAGTTTGAAGTTACTTATTATTGACGTGACAACGTCTTAAATTAGGTTAGCTGGGAGACACTTATGAAAAAGTGTAACGCTCGTCGGGAACGTAACGATGAGTCACCGAACGAGAGAGAGGCCCGCCGAATGCCTTGCGTCTCTCTCCCACTAAATAGTTAAGTTTAAGTTTACATGTACAATGTTTTAGTAAACAAAATAAAACAAAAAAAATAAAAAAAAAATAAAAAAATAAAAAAAAAAAAAAAAAATAAAAAAAAATAAAACAAAAATAAAAAAAAATAAAAAAAAAAAAATAAAAAAAAAAAATATATATATATTTCTATAGTTAAAATTTGTGCAATTCTTATTTTCATTCAATACCTTGTTCCTATTGTGCAATTTAATTATATTCATATCAATAAATATTCTACCGAGAAAAAGACGTTGTCACGTAAAATCTTCGCCCGTAAAACCGACTTTACAGGCAACCAATTTTTTATTAATGTAGGTTAGGAATAGCAGGGGTTTGCAGACTATCCCACAGAGGTCAGATTGACCCCTGTGGGATACCAAAGGTGACATTTTGAGGGCTGCTTGAAAAATGCTCTATTATTACAATTTGAGACCTATTTTCAAGATACGATTGAAGTAGTTTAAGAGCAGAATCTGAGATACCTTTAAGTTTTTTAATTACTTTTTAAATCTATGAACACTCCCAAAACTATCATTTTTTGTCTTTATTTGGCTTAATTTTGTTTATTAGATCGGCTGTTGCAGAAAGAGTACTAGATTTTGGACGGAAACTATACTGGCAGCTGCTAAAGAAGTCTTTTTTATTAAAGTATTCAAAAAGTAGATTATAAACAATACGCTCAAAGATTTTCGATGTAACAGATAGTACCGAGATAGAAATTTCCCGGATCAGTTTTAGTACCAGACTTGAAAATGGGCTCACTTTCGCAATTTTTAGAGAATCAGGGAAAATGCCTTCTGACAAGCAATTAATGATGCAGTAAGTTAAATCGTCAAGTATTAGTTCTTTTAATCACTTAATTTCTTTCGAGCTTATTCGTAAGTTAAAAAAGATTTGGACTATTCAAAGTACTTATTAATTGAGTTTATTGAATAAATATACTTTTAACTTTTATTCCATCAATAGTACTTGAACTACTATTGATGGTATCTATAATCTTTGAAACTTCCTCTCTACTACATGGTCGGAACTGCGAAAGAGTTATACTGTGCTTGTATTCATTTTCATACATTAAGGTATTTTTGGTGCTGTCATGATACTGATTTGGTATATTATTTGCTAATTTACTACCTATAGAAGAGAAAAAAGTGTTGAATGTTTCACAAATTTTACTTCCTTCTGTTACTTGATCTCCATTCAATACCAACGCGGGCACAGTCGGTTCCTCCTGCACTTTGTTTCTGGCTAGAGTGTTCAGAAGTTCCCATAGCTTTTAGGAGTTGTTTAGCACTTTCTAACAAGTCGTAGTAAAATGGTTTCTTAGATGGTTTAGTGAATTTGTAAACGCTGCTCTGTAATTCCTCAAAGTTTTTTTCATCACCATCACCAGTTTTCAGTTCTTTCCATATTTTGTTACGTTTATCTATTTCATCCAGTATTTCTTTATTTATTTAATCATCACGTGGGGCATTTATTATCTTTATTTTTGATGACCTTATTTTGATTAATACAATTAAAAATATTTTTTTCAAACTGTTCACACTTATCGTTTTTACGTTAATCTTCATTACTGCATAAGCCGCAGAGCTAAGTCTGTTCGACAATTTAGCTATATGTGGGCCCCACTGAAGCTTGGCATCCAACGTGATGCCTAGAAACACAGTGGGGTGGGAAATATTACATAAGTGTGATGTGATTATTACTGATACATATGTAGGGATCCTACATGTTATATTTATATTTCTATTTACATTTACATATAAATATATTACATAATCAACATTTTATATTAAAGTTATTTATTTACATTTATGTTTATTAATACAAAACTTAACATTAACCTAATTTACTTACTTAAATATATTACATTAAAACTAAAATCTATTTGCACGAACACAACACTTAATTACATGTAATAATAATAACAAATATTTACGTATGACAAATACACAAAATACAATTTTACAGAAAAACATTTTGGTAATCAACATTAAATCGACACGCATCTTGGGTCGTACACAATGGAGAAGCGCAATGCAAAAAACGTTCTATTGTTTGCAATCATCTGGTCGGCGCCTGCGCAGGACGATGCGGCCGCGCCGGCAGTCGTGAATTCATTGGCAAACGTGGAACCCGTGTCGCTCGACTACCTACCGCTCGCTTACGTAGCTCGCGTTAATAACTAATTTGTGTTGCTTGTTTAATGTTTGTATGTGATCTATCGCTATTGACTGTTGCTTGTTTCTTCATCTTTCATCTATCACTCCTTCTATAATATTTGGTGTTGTGTGCTGTGTGTAAAAACTGTAATCTGTGCCGTACAAATAAACTGTTTCCTGCATATGTGAGTTTGAACCTTATTTGTACCACAACAACGTCCATCAACCACCACACACCTCACCCCCCATAACTGGTGACCCCTGGAACACGAAGAAGACTCAAAGATGAGTACAAATAGTGACAGTGATAGTGCTAGAACCGCCATTGCACACGACGACGGCAGCAACGTCACCAAACGGCACAAGCAAAAAGTGCGCATTTCCACTGTTTCCGACACACCGACCGAATTAAAGCGGACAAATTTAAGAGTGCTTCCTTTTTCTCCCGAGGAACCGGAGATCTGGTTTGCTCTTCTCGAAGGTCAGTTCGAAAGTAATTTCATTACTAGTGATTTAGTGAAATTTACGAATGTCATTAACAACTTAGACATACAACATTCCAAAGCCGTGAAGGACATTATACTCAATCCACCGGCTGAGAATTGTTATAAAAAGATTAAATCCGAGCTAATCAAGCGCCTGTCTGCTTCTCGAGAAAAGAAAGTGCGCCAGCTACTGGTCCACGAGGAACTTGGTGACCGTAAGCCTTCCCAATTCCTTCGTCATCTACAAGATTTGGCCGGCCCTTCTGTTCCGGAAGACTTCATCAAGACGATCTGGTGTAACCGGTTGCCTAATAACATCCAAACCGTATTGGCATCACAGACCTCTCAGACCTTGGAACAGCTTTCTGACCTCGCTGACCGAATTCAGGAAATTACTTCGCCATGCAACGTCGCAGCTGTAGCAACATCGTCTCATGCCACGCATGCTCCGTCCAGCGAAATAGCAGAACTGAAGAAGATGGTGGAGCGTCTCACGCTGAAGCTTGATGAGCATACTAGCGGATCACAATGTTCCAGCATCCGATCCAGACCTCAGCGACGACAGCGAGGTACCTCAACTACACGCCAAAGGGGTTTAGGCGCAGAATGTCCAATTCGCAAAATGTCCAGCGGTCGCAAAAAGTTCAAGTCGTCATTATTTATTTAATTTGTCCGGCACAATAAAAATAACTCGTGGATACCGTTTTATTGTGCCGGACAAATTAAATAAATAATGACGACTTGAACTTTTTGCGACCGCTGGACATTTTGCGAATTGGACATTCTGCGCCTAAACCGCCAAAGGTCCAGATCAAACTCCAGCTACCGCAAGTACCCTTTATGCTGGTACCATGCCAAGTTCGGAGCGCAAGCTCGTAGCTGCATCAAGCCATGCGACTTTCACAAGGCGGGAAACTCTGCAGGCAGTCGCTGATGGCGACTAGTGGTTGCCTCGCCTCTTCGTCACCGACCACAGCTCGAAGACTCAGTATCTCGTCGATACCGGTAGTGACCTTTGCGTCTACCCTCGATCTGTGCTTCGCGAACGACGAGTAAGAACAGACTTTCAATTAAGTGCAGCTAATGGTAGTGCTATAGACACTTATGGCTTTATTGAATTAAATTTAAATTTAAGCTTAAGGCGTAATTTTCCGTGGCGGTTTACTGTGGCTAATGTAACAAAACCGATCATCGGCGTAGACTTTCTAAGCTTTTACAATTTAGTAGTCGATTGTCGCAATCAGCGCTTACTTGATAACACTACTGCTTTATATTCCAATGCTTGTATTGCTAATGCTGTTGATATTTTTTCTATCAAGGTCTCGTCGGGCAACACCAGGTACCACGAAATTCTTTCAGAATTCCCTGAAATTACCCGCCCTTCAGGCACATTTCACACACCAAAGCACAGCACCGTCCACTACATACGCACAACACCTGGCCCTCCCATTTCATCTACTCCCCGCAGATTAGCTCCTGATAAGCTTAAGATCGCTAAGCAGGAGTTCCAGCTTATGCTTAACAGCGGCGTCGCGCGTCCTTCTGACAGCCCTTGGTCTTCGGCATTACATCTAGCACCCAAAAAAGATAACAGCTGGCGGCCCTGTGGCGACTACAGATTGCTTAATTCACGTACAATTCCAGACCGTTATCCTATTAGGCACATCCATGACTTCGCTCAGAGCATATCAGGGTGTAAAGTCTTTTCCACCATAGACTTAGTTAAGGCTTATCATCAGATCCCGGTCTTTAAGGACGACATTATGAAGACTGCCATCACAACCCCCTTTGGTTTATACGAATTTCCGTATATGACCTTTGGGTTGCGAAATGCTGGACAAACCTTTCAAAGGTTTGTCGACGAAATGACCAGAGGCCTTGATTTCTGTTACTGTTATCTCGATGACTTTCTGGTGTTCTCAAAGACACCAGAAGATCACGTGACTCACCTTCGGCAGCTTTTCACCCGCATGAAGGAATACGGCATCCTTGTCAACACCTCTAAATGTGTCTTTGGAGTTAGCGAGGTAACGTTTTTAGGATACAGCATTTCAGAAGCCGGCACAAAACCACTGAACTCTAAGGTGCAGGCGATCAATGACTTCTCAGCACCAAAAACAGTGAAGCAGCTACGTAGGTTTCTAGGGATGCTGAATTTTTATAGGCGATTTCTACCGCACGCCGCTAAAATTCAAGCACCACTGAATTCTTTGCTTGCAGGTTCAGTTAAGGCATCCCAATTCGTCGATCTGACTGGCAATACACTACTTGCATTTGAACAATGCAAGGAGAGCCTATCCAATGCAGCTTTACTTGCGCACCCCGACAGCGAAGCCCAGCTTGCTCTGGTGACAGACGCATCGGACCTTGCCATGGGTGCAGTATTGCAGCAGCGAAAGGATGACGAATGGCAGCCCCTCGCCTTCTTTTCTCGTAGGCTGAGCCCTACCCAACAAAAATACTCGCCGTATGATCGCGAACTGCTGGCCATCTACGAGAGCATGAAATATTTTCGCCACATGCTAGAAGCGCGACACTTCGTGGTATACACCGACCACAAGCCGCTCAGTTACGCTTTTCATGAAAGAAAAAGTAACTGTTCGCCTCGTCAGTATCGCCACCTCGATTACATATCGCAGTTCACGACCGACATCAGACACATTTCGGGCAAAGACAATGTCGTTGCCGATACATTGTCTCGCGTCGAAGAACTGTCGATACCAATCGATTTTGGTCTTCTTGCTTCGTCCCAAACAGCAGACCAAGAACTGGCCCAACTTTTAAACGGTGAATCGTCACTCCGTCTCAAAAAGTTACCAATTCCCAACTGCGACACAGACATTTACTGTGACGTCAGCACTCCTTTACCCAGACCCTTCATAACGAAGCCATTGCGAAAGCAAGTTTTCGACACTCTTCATAGCCTCAGCCACCCAGGTGCTAACGCAACCGCTAAATTGGTTTCCGAGCGATTTGTTTGGCCTGGTGTGCGCAAAGACTGTCGTGAGTGGTCTCGTAAGTGTTTGGCGTGTCAACGCGCCAAGGTAAACCGTCACGTGTCGTCTCCTCTTGGCACGTTCGATTTACCTCGCGCTAGGTTTGCGTTCAGCCATGCGGACATAGTTGGCCCTCTCTCTCCATCTCAAGGTTATAGATATTGCCTCACCGTCGTGGATCGTTTCACACGCTGGCCGGAAGTTACACCGATGACGGATATGACTGCTGAAACCGTAGGTAAGGCGTTAATATCATGGGTATCCAGATTTGGATGTCCAACTGATATTGTCACTGATCGCGGCCGACAGTTTGAATCCACACTTTTCCAAAATCTGGAAAAATGATCGGATTCAAACATCGCAAGACAACCGCGTATCATCCAGCGTGTAACGGGCTAGTGGAACGATTCCACCAACAATTAAAAGCTGCAATAATGTGCCATGAATTCTTCCATGCAGCTACGTCTGGTTCCACCGATATTTCGGATTTTACCACTCGCCTACGTCATTTTGCCATGAAGCTTAACCCGTCTCCCACTGCGCATCATAATAAAGACAAAATCTTTATTTATAAAGATTTGACATCATCGAGCCACGTATTTTTAAGGGACGATGCATTGCGAGGTTCCTTACAACCTCCATACACCGGCCCGTACGAAAAAAATGCAAATGACAAGCAAAAAACTAAATTTTTAAAATATTTTGGCTAATATTTTTCGTTTTTATAGGTACGAGTATATTGACCCTATTAAGTGAGAATTGTAAATTTTTTGTGTTCTTTGGAATGGAATACCTTATTTTACGTCAGTCTCTTAGTTTAGAAGTTAGCGTAGATTTACGACCGATTATTTTAAATAGTTTATACACCCCATAATTATTAGATTTGTCACATCGTAATAAGCCATTTTACATATTTTAGCGTTTTATTAACGCTTGAATATACTTAAGTATTTTTTTTTAAACACTGAAAAAAGACAACCTCAGGCTGGAATCGAACCACGCACCTTCCGCATTCTGGGCGGCTGCCTTAACCACTTGGCTACCGAGGTCTGATTTTCACCCGTCGAAATTTTTCAGTGTTTAATGTTTATGTTTTTAGTAAACATTGCTTCATCAAATCTTAGAAGTTTTCACCTCTGAGATGCGAAAGAATTTTACTTATGTATATTTAAGCGTTTATAAAACGCTAAAATTTAAATTTTATTTATTATTTTGAGACTCAAAATCATTACAGTTTATACTCAATATCGTTAGATCTTACTCTTAAGATAATTAGAATTTTATACTCTTAATCATTATATTTTACTCTCAAGATAATTAGGGTTTTATACTCATAATCATTAGATTATTCTCTCACGATAATTAGAGTTTTATACACATAATTATCAGAGTTTTACTCAAAACAGTTAGATTTTACAAAGCCAATCGTTTAGTTCCTTTCCACAGGTATTTTAATATCTTTAGATTGCATATAATTTATTAAATAGGGCACAAATATCTCTTAAAGGCCTTGTCGTTCAATTGGTATTTGCACAGGCTGATTGTTTTCCTCGCCGGACTATGCCGTTATGACAATTAAGAACACCCTTGAATCGTTTTATCAACATGTTATTATAATTGATATGACTATAATTACTACCATCGTTAGCTCCAGGTCCAGCTCCGCAAAATCGGATGTCATTGATCTACGTCAATGTAGTTTCACACTGAATAAAATTGTTTACCCATTTTATTTTATATTATGCACTATTCAAATATCAAATTTATTAACCTTGTGTCGTGAAAGTTAGTGAAATATCTGGTGAATTTAAACATTTATAAGTCTAAGAACTTGACGACCTCCTTGGTCGAGTGGTTTGTACACCGGTTTTCATGGTGTCGCCATCTCTGAGGTCCCGGGTTCGAACCCCGGTCGGGTCAATTTAGAAATTATTGTTTTCTGAATTGTCTCGGGTCTGGGTGTTTTCTATGTATAATAAGTATGTATTTAAGTATTTTAAGTATGTTTATCCGTTGTCTAGTAACCATTTAACGAGTTTCTTCGAAGCTTCTCTTGGGCTAGATAATTGGTGTGATTGTAGGAAAGATTTATTTATTATTTATTTATTTATTTAAGAAATATCTACTTTACTCGTATGATGCCGCCTTCTACCGTCGGACGAAATACTACCTATCACTTCAACCCTACTTTGCACACTAAACTAAACGCAATTATATGGTCACTGATTCTACAATTAGGTAAAATAAGTACTGTGCGACATGGGTAAGTCTAAGTTAGATGTGTCGCTCTTCCCGCGTCTCGTTCAAGAATCCCTTGAATGCCCCCCGATCTCAATCTACGTTTCCACCACTTTTTCGTCACCACCGCCTAGAGCCTGCCTTTGTTTGTCTCCTTCTTCTGAAATTAAAAGCACACACGCGTAAACAGCTTATCTAATTGTTTATTTACGCTAGTGGGTGGGTAGAAAGGACACAACGTCCGCCCCAGATTTCTCAGAATCATCCCTTCATTTTTTTGGTCCCACGGTCTGACTTGACGCTACAAAGTTTTTTCTTTTATAGTTCACTTTTGTTTATTTCGTGGCACTTTCATACGTCTGTCGATTTTTTAGTCTTCTTTCCAATTATCGTCTCGTTTAATAACCGACAATAACTGTCTGACTCGCCTACTTACTTTATTAATATATACTTTATTACCTAAGTTGTATCGTTAGACATCCCAACGCCTATGGAAACATATCGTTACGCCTTTTTATTGCTTAGTTTTAAGTTTTTAAGTTTCTTATCTTTTTTTTATAGACGTAGCCACAGTGTTACTGTTCATACAGTGGGGCAACGCCTTTGATGTGGGGCGATGCCGCCGCCCGCATAGGTATCCACGCGGTCGTTCACCGATATGCAAAGGTGTCACAAAATTCAAAATCAAATAATCGTTAATGTTTTTATAAAATAATTATTTATTATTGATATTGTAATGCTTATTTACACTTGAACAAATGAACATGTAACAGAAAAAATACAATCTCTGCTCACAAGAATAGAATAGAATAGAACAGAATTTCTTTATTGCTTGGACTGTCTAACAAGTTCATAAAATAATTAAATAGTATCAACAGTTTGCCCATGATCGGGCATGCAATGTACACAAATATTATTATTAACATTAACAAAATACATAATGAATTTAACAATTAATTCGTCTGAAAACCAAGGTACTAATTTAGTGCAAGTATAGAAAACATTATTAAATAACCAAGTTTTTAACTTAAGTTTCTTTATGATCCATTCAATGCCTTTTCCAAAAAATGCCAATCAGTATACACTAAATGATTATACACTTTAATACCATGTATGAAAGTACTCTTATCATAAACATTGTTTTTACACAAACACATACTTAACTTACACACAGATAAAAATTTAGCTTAACTGTTTTTATTTGTATTAAGATAATTAATTAATATTTACTACATAAACTACATTAACCATAAATGTACCCATGAATGTCATGGGAGAGTGGCTACTCCTGGTACCGGTGTTTTTACGTTTAATAGGAGTAAGATTGATTTTTGGTCTGGGTGTTTTTTTTGTTTATGTATATTTATCCGTTATCTAGTTTAACCATATTATCGAGTTTCAATAAAAGCATATCTTGGGCTAGATAATTAGTGTGAGTGTAAAAAAACAAGTACCTTAGTAAATAAAATAAACAAAAACCTTGACTGCTTAAAAAAATAATAAAAAATCAATCCCAGAAATCTTGCATATTTTAGGTAAATATAGAATCTCCTCTTTTTCTGTTGGTTTAAATAAAGTCATAACAGTTCTACTCCAATAAGTTGTAAACATAATAAATTACACTTTGCGCAAGAGCGTGCGCCGTAAAGAATACATAATATAATTATAGCTGCTACCTACACTAAAAAACCCCGCTAGGTTGGAGTTAGAGTTACAAAGTACCTAACTATTTAGTCACCTGTTGTTGAAGCACAAGGTTTCGGTTATTTATTCTTGTAGTTAGAGTACCCTGCACTTCACCGACGATATATATTTAACCATCCATATAGATAAAATACCTACATTTCAACAAAGATAAAGTAGGTACTGTAAGTTATTACGAAATTATAGAAAAAACTTCTATGCGTCCTTAGGAAATCGATGAAATTTTATAGGTATTCCTGTTGTGTTTCGAGGACGACATACAACCGTCCACAGAACAATTTTTACGCACCTAATGGTGCGTAAAAATTGCAATAACTGAACGTAAATGAAAAAAGCCCAGCGAAACTGCGCTGTTTGAGGGATGCTCGCCACACCGCCCGCTTTTCCGCGGGCTCCCCTCCCTTACTCTGCGAATGTACCTTCGTTGCCCCACTGTATGAATCTCGGACCAAATGTAATATTTGGTCCGAGGTATGAACAATAGTAACACTGTGACGTACCTCTAAAAATTCGTTTGCACGTGTCCGAAATGACTGTTTAGTTTGAATTTCGTTGTTAGAATTATTTTCTCAAGAATTGAATATAATTTGTTTTAACACATGCAGTGACCACCTCAGTCCACTAGACAGAAAATGTGATAGAGTTAGATAATTTAAGTCATCAGGATCCTCACTCAGTGGACAGAGTGGTCGTGAGTTGAGTCAACATTCTATCTGTGTTAATATGGTGGTAAATTCCTCATAAGTTAGTTTCTGTTCTCTTATAACTCGCTTCAAATGGTATTGTTGATGGTTAAAAGCAATATTTAGATTAAATATAGACGCAACTTCATAGGAACCACATACAGATGTTCATATCAATGTATCACTGAGCGCCCTCCGCACGCCCGTCGTAATGTTTAACTATATCAAAGGTCTGTATGCCCGTAGCTAAGTAGTAGCAAAATAAAAATCATTGAAGACAGATGTTGTTTACTTGCACTAAGACCACGCAACCGAAAATCGATCTTAATACAAAGAACAGGTATTTAAGACTTTTACCGCTTCTTCCCACAAACCTCCGGCGGTGGGCCACGACGGCCCGCGCGTTGAAATGCCAGATACCCATCTCTTCAACCACTGACATGAACTCAGTGTTGAAAACGTCCTTGAGTTCCTCCAACTCTCGCTTTAGGACTCTTCTGGCAACGAGGAAGTTGGTTCCATTGTTAGAATAGATATGTTCGACATTTATAAGATCATACCAATTCCCAGAGAAACAAACAATTGTATACCTAGTTTGCTGATGTACATTTAAAAAAAGTAATTTTGCTAGTTATTACCAACTGAAAACAATCTAAACCTGTCGCCATAATCACAATGTTGGTGGCAATATAGCGTTCTGACAGTTAGATATAAATCTCTGGGTCATTATAGCCCGACAAGTTTGTGCGCGACCTCTACGAGGATTAATTACTTCCGTGGTAGCGCCTGGGACTGATTTGTCTGACTACAAATATAAAATTTCTTGTCCTACAAGGTAGGTTAAAATCACTGCCAGATGCTACCACGGAAGAATTTGATCCGCGTAAAGGTCACGCACGAACTTGTCGGGATATAGTAGTTCAGCTTTGTCATCACTTCTCAGAGATAAAAATCAGGTCAGCTAGAAGTTAAAGATATCAAAAAGTTGAAAATAGAACTTTATTGTGTGTGCGCAGTGACGGGTCGGTGAAGATCTTCAGATGGTCGGAGGAGCTGGAGAGCTGCTTGCAGCTGCATGAGTTGGCGGCGCATGAGTACCCGGCGCTAGCGTGCGCGCTGGGGGCCGGCGGCGCGCTGCTGCTCAGCGGCGGGCTGGACGGCGCCGCGCGCCTCTGGGACGTGCAGGTCAGCACCACCGATATGAGATATACTTGAGTTTAAATGCTTCGAAAAGCACATAAAGCCGTTAGTCCCGGTTGTTGTCCTAAGATGTCACAGTCTTTAAAACCCACCAATTCGCAATGGTGTGGCTCAAACTCAATGTGTCGTTGTCCATGTGGGAAGGCGTGTGTTGAACATCCCCTCCCCTTATTCACTAAGTTTTATTTGTACTGGCACCTCGAGTCCAACCGTTAGGTTATGCAAGAAGTGCCAGACGTCCCTGCGCCAGCAGAATACTCGCGCAGGAGACCATCTGCGTTAGGTCTTGATGCCAAATCAGTGACCGCCAGAGCGCTCTCTTCATTCGGTATTCATAAGACTAGTGTCTCGGGAGAGTTTCCCCGTGAACACGTGTAGATCACTGCCTATTGTCCAGATAGGTAACCGGAGCTGTCAAGCTCACTCACTTCTCGTTGCACAAAGGGCACAACTCGCAGTTGCCACTGCTCGGGTCGTCGACTCTAAGTCAACTCCCAAGTGTCCACCTTGGTCGCGGAGTAGTAAGCACTCGGAACGGAACTCATCCGGGCGCCTAGCCAGCTCCTACGTCCTACGCGGCTGGCTGGACCGGAGGCTACGGCATCTAGGGGGCCGCCTCTACTAGTTCTCCAGACTAGTACCGGAGATGTCAACACCAATGTCCAATGAGAACCACCGGATAAAGCTGCAGGCGTGTGTTGAACATCCCCTCTCCTTATTTCACTAAGTTTATTTGTACTGGCACCTCGAGACCAACCGTCAGGTTATACAAGAAGTGCCAGACGTCCCTGCGCCAGTAGAACACTCGCGCAGGAGACCACCAACGTTAGGTCTTGACGCCAAATTAGTGCCCGCCGCAGCGCGCTCTTCATTCGGTACTCATAAGACTAGTGTCTCAGGAGAGTATCCCCGTGAACACGTGTAGTTCACTGCCTATTGTCCAGATAGGTAACCGGAGCTGTCAAGCTCGCTCACTTCTCGTTGCACGAAGGGCACAACTCGCAGTTGCCACTGCTAGGGTCGTCGACTCTAAAGTCGACTCCCAAGTGTCCACCTTAGTAGCGGAGTAGTAAGCACACTCACTTCTCGGAACCCATCCGGGCGCCTAGCCAGTTCCCACGTCCTACGCGGCTGGCTGGACCGGAGGCTACGGCATTTAGGAGGCCGCCTCTACTAGTTCTCCAGACTAGTACCGGAGATGTCAACACCAATGTCCAATGAAAACCACCGGACAAAGCTGCCAACTATAAGGGAAACTCACGTTCCCCGCAGGACTTTTCGCTTCTGGCCCCTCAGAGACCGCTACTAGGCCCCGCTCGCTGTGCACGAGTTTGGAAGTCCTGGCACACAATACCAGGACAAACGAACATTCCCAAGCTCTACAGCTAACCACACGCCACTACGAGTCCAACCCATGTCCGGATCCCGCCGGAGGCGCCTGGTTAAAGGCACGACCAGCGGGGGGCTAGAACCGGAACCCCGTAGTACCTCTGAAAACACAACCGGACCCGTAGTTCCAGTTGCGATACCCTATCTATTGAGGTCGGTAGATAGGGACAAGGTGTGTTGAACAGTGGGATGTTTATATTATGCTGCTGATGATGATTATGTTGTGCAGATGGGTTGCGTGCTGCGGTCGCTGGCGGTGCCGTGCGGTGCGGGCGGCGGCGCGGGTGCGGAGACGGGCGGCGGCGGCGGCGGGGTGCGGGGCGCGGCCGTGTCGCCGCACCGGCCGCCGCTGCTGCTGCTGGTCACCGACGACGGGCTGGCACCGCTCTGGAGCCTCGCCGACCTGGACCCGCTGCCCTTACAGTCGGTATTCGAACATTTTTAGTTCTGCAGTGCGATTCTCTAATAACTTCATTGGGCAGAGGCAAAATATAATACTGAGAAGATGGGTAAGAAACTCAGTGGACTCTGTGTTCACTATATCTTACAAGGGATCAAGTTTTTGTTAACCAAGTTGTTCTGAACCCGATTATAACTAAGTGTACCCTACCACTAACTCAGTGGACTCTGTATTCACTATATCTCACAAGAGATCAAGTTTTTGTTAACCAAGTTATTCTGAACTCGATTAGAACTAAGTGTACCCTGCCACTAGGTAGGGTAGGGTAAACTTTAAATAAAACAACAATATCTTCTGCAGTCCCTTACTAAAACAAAAAAGCCCTGGTACATTCTTGACTTGCCGGGGGTTGGCGGTGCAATCACCAGAGTTCACCCCAACAGCAGCCCGTCAGAAAGAACAAGCCCGAGGATGTTTGAACGTATTCTAGACGTCCTGAAGCTAGCGACGGATAGGGTCTCGCCAACCATCACCGTCACCTCATTTCGGAGGAAAGAGCGGGCGTACTGCCGCCTCCTTCTACCGCCATGTTTATGACAGATGAGTATCTGATCCTTGTGCGTGTCCTCAGCGTGTACGGCGGGCACGCGCTGGCGGCGCTGTGTTGCGCGTGGGCGGGCGGCGGGCGCGCGCTGGCCACGGGCGGCGCGGGCGGGGAGCTGCTGCTGCGCGCGCCGCCGCCGCAGCCCAGGGACCTGCACTGCGAACAGCATGCGCACGAGGGAGGCACGCATTATACCATTTATACATACATACACGTAACTCCCGTTTCCAGGGGGGTAGGCAGAGACAACACATTTCCATTTGCTAAGATCTTGACAAATATCCTTTTTTATAGTGTCCTATTATCATCAGCCTACAAACGTTCCACTGCAAGCCTTGCATGCAGGTTGGTTGCTTTTACCGGCCGTTATCTTACGACTCACACGATTTTTGAACCCCGATGCAAAAAGAGGGGTGTTATAAGTTTGAAGTGTCTCGGTGTCTGTGTATTATATGTCTGTGTGTGTATCTGTCCGTGGCACCGTAGTTCTTAAACGGATGAACCGATTTGGTTGCGGTTTTTTAATTCAAAAGTAGGTTTACTAGCGATAGTTCTTATGAGGCCTATTACATCTCGACTGTGATTTTTGCGTAAAATGCCCATTTTCGCATTTTGTTTCTATTACAAATTTTCTTAATATTACAAAATGTCCATTCTGCGAGGATAAGCTGAGTTCAGACGGCCGGCGCATCGCATTTTGAAGTATTTTTGCAGTTGTATTCATCGTTTTTATCGAAATACTATAATAAATTCATTGTAAAATCTTTATTCCTCATGAAATAACGATTATTCTGGTATACATTTTGCTCAATCATATTATCGTAGATAGGAGAAATTCACGGTTAACTTAAAGCGATTTTCGAACTTTTTGGTTTAGAATAAGATTTTTTCTATATAAAATCAATCATATCTAAAAATTCCAAGGCCGCTACGCACTATTCGACTATATAAGAGATAACATTCAATTTTTTTATTCCATTTGTTCAGAACAGTAGTTCAATCTAAGAGCTCATAAAAGTGCCATCACGCATTTTATGAGAATCTTTCTCTGCAATTTTGGGTTTAATTATAAAGTTAAGCAAAATTTACAAAAAGCGAGGCCGTTACGCTCTATTCCAATAGCTATTCTACTTTATTCAATAAGTCAAAATTGTTAATGTATTTTTGTTTCTGAGATCCATAATGCCAAAGATGGCCATTTTACGCAAAAATCGCAGTCGAGATGTAATAGGCTTCTTATGGGATTATTGGTCTGATGCTGCAGCCAGAATATCCAGTACACTCTTAAAAAATAATAGCAGTATATGTCGAGTTTGGATTTGTTTTATGAGTAGTGTATCAAATGAATACTAATACGTAATGTTACTAGAGGAAGAGTAGGTATTGAGTTTATTATTAGATATTCTTTGAACTCGCAAGTAATTTAAAAATTATGAAATAAAATAAAATAAAAAAAAAATTAAAAATCCTACACACGACACAAAAAAATAAACTAAAAAGTAATAAAATAAAATGTCTGTAACGGCCTTCTAACTTTATTATATAACTTCTTAATATTTTTAAGATGAGCGTCGCCGCGTCGGTGACCGCTAAGTAAATAGAATCAAACTAGAAAACAAATAACAAGAATATTGATAATGATAAAGTACGGATTAAACTGATAAAAAAAATATATAAAACGCATTAAACATTTTTCTAAATGAATGAAGATGAATGAATTGGAGAAAAGTCGCTTTAATCGACTTCTTGTCGATAAAAAGTGTCGTTACTTAGTGATACCCCGACGCGGCGACGCTCATCTTAAAAATATTAAGTAATAGGTTATTTAATAAAGATAGAAGGCCGAGAGACAAATTTTATTTTATTACTTTTTAGTTATTTTATGTGTCGGGGGTTTCTTAAATTTTTTATTTTATTTTATCTGGTTATATTAGCAACACAGTTTTTCCTGCATATTGAGTATGTAGATTACACCACTATAACTTAGCTACGACAGAACTTCAGAGCCTCAGTCATCGACGTAAAGTGGCATTTTACAGAATACACTTTGGAGAGCGTGCGAAGGTACTACTCTTGTTGTTGACGCAGGTTAGCCTACCACCCATATTGTGTAATTATTCTACAGAAAAGGGCAGTCCGCGCCATATACAACCTAAAGTCTAGAGACTCACTCAAAGAGGTGTTGTTAAAAAAAATCGATCTAGTGCATCACAATTAATTTTTGAAAAAATTATGTATGTCAAGAATTAGTATCAAAACACATATGTTTACAAATTGTGATCTTCATAACACACGTAGGAAAAATAAGCTTGCCAACCCTAATTTTAGACTTCATAAAACAGGTGGCTCTTTCTTGAGTAAATGTGTAACGTTTTATAGGATTGAATAGGCATCTCTTGGATAAACATGTAACACCTTAGACCACATCCTGTTTAAAATAAAATAAAAACCAACGCGACCAACGGCTGTACGTGCCTTCCGACAGCGGCTCGACATTGCAATGTTACAAAACTGATCGCAATACCATCAATTGAAATTGTCTTCATGTATTTTAAGGGAGACAGATAACCTTAATAGGATACTAACTAAATGACGACCACCTTGGTCGAGTGGTTTGTACACCGGTTTTTATGGTGTCGCCATCTCTGAGGTCCCGGGTTCGATCCCCGGTCGGGTTAATTTAAGTATGTTTATCCGTTGTCTAGTAACCATTTAACGAGTTTCTTCGAAGCTTCTCTAGGGCTAGATAATTGGTGTGATTGTAGGAAAGATTTATTTATTTATTATTTATTTAAATGGATAATAAGTACCATTTTCATATCATTTTATTAATTTTATTTGCGAAAGTTTAAGCTATTCGCACAGGAGACCAACTAGTTAGGTCTTGACGTCGATTTAAATCACACTGAAGCGTATTCTTTATTCAGTAATGATATTGCAGGCGTGCAGAGTTGTGACTTCGCTTTGGCGGGCAGTGTGGCGGGGCTGGCAGAGGCGGCGCTGCTGCTGGCCAGCGCCGGCGCCGACGACATGCTCAAGCTGTGGGCCGTCGACATAGACGAGGTGAAGCACGCTTCAATTGCATTTCGACTTTACCTATCTTCACTCTGCTTTTTGGTTGGTTACAATACAAGCTTACTTCCTCCTCCGCTTTGGTGGAATCCGGGCTTTACATTTCTCGATGAGAAAGCGCTACAACTTTGAAAGAAACCTTGATAAAAATGCCGGTAGTGGAAACACAAAGAGTGATGTACCATTACAATGTTGTAACATTAGTAACTTAAATGATAAAAAATGATAAAAAAAATATTATAAGAGTCAAATGTCTGTAAATTGTAAATAAATCTTAAAATCGTCTTGTGTATTTGTTATTATCGGATTCGCGCACTCTTGGTCAATCACTACGGATTCACTTGGCACTATAAATTGCGATTCAATTATGCCATTCGTAAATTAGCAGACTTGGGCCCCTGGTCGGGACAACAATGGTGAGGTCCCCTGATTAGCACTGAGCGCGCTACGTGCACGTGCCGTATTCGTCACTTCACTATCACTGGTACCGGCTCTGAGGGCGGGGCGGGGGTGGGGGGGAGGGGGCCCGCGCGCTGCTCCGGCTGCTGCTGCTGGGCGCGGACCTCACGTTGTATATCTGCTCCTTATCTTTGCATATACAAAGATACTCGCGACGACCAAGATGATGAAGATGATGACGTACGAAATTGTATAGTGGTGTACATCATGTATGGTAAACTGTCCTGACTGTGATTTCTTTAGTGTTTCCAACTCGTCCTTGATCTGTTTATATTGATGATGATTGCTTTCTAATGTCGGATAGTCGAGCTGAATAGATGTGTTGAGCAATTTATTTAATACGGATATTAAACTTATCTCCTCATTGATGCTAATTTTGTTAAGAAATTTATTATGAGCGTAAATCGAGAAGGAATCACCCCTTATGATTCTCGTCTTTGATCAGTACGACGTAATTGATTTTGATGTCTGCTTTAACGGTTTGCCACTTGCTTTGCGTCTGCAGATTTTGTAAATACTCATGCGACCATTTCTTCCAAAATCCTCTAGTCACGGTTTGGACAAGTTGCCATCTCATTGGAAGGGTGATGTTGCTTGATTCTGATTCTGGACTTGATAATAAGGGACCGCCAACTAAAAAGTGACCGGGACTCAAAACATCGAGGTCCTCTACATTTTCTGTTACTGAGCACAGCGGTCACGAGTTGAGGCAAGCCTCAATCTGCGTCAGTAGGGTTGTAAATTCTTCATACGTTAGTTTTTGTGTGCCAATAACGCGACGTAGGTGATACTTCATGCTGCGGACCGCTGAATCCCACAGACCTCCAGCGCTGGGCCACGCCGGCGCGTTGAAGTGCCAATTAATGCCAAGGTCACTGATACTGTTAGGTAAAGATAATATGATCTGTATCAATTGCAGTGACAAAATAAATATTAAGAAAATATGTAGGTAGGATTACATTCTTTCCTATCCCTACCCAATCCTATATGGAATATTCGATTCTTCGTGTGCTTCGCTGGTGGTCAAGCTGCTCCCCGTTGCGGCTTCCATCCCAGTAACGGTAGAAAGTCATCTCAAAACCAATCTATCAAATCATCCGCGGCCGCGGTACTCGCGCGCGTACAAAAACATCGGTTGCGCCAATAAGAAAACATCGAAGAAATAACACCCCGAGGAGCGACGCCACTCTACAAGGTCAGTCGATTATTCCATCCCTCAATTAACTTTTTTTTTACTCAACATCCCTTCGCTGGTCCTTCGTCCCGAATATCCATGAACCAATCTTATTTAATTATAATCTTTAACACCAACAGTTTTGTCCCGTTTAATAAATAATGCATTAGTCATCCATCAAATTCCATTCTAATAAGTCACTCATTCGCTCACTCCACTATTTCAACGTTTGTTCAAAGTTAGTGACAAAACATCGTGTTATCGCGATAGTGTAGCGCCAGCATTAGTGGACAGGACAGGCAACACTAATGTTCATTCAGTCATTCAGAAAAAGTAACTTGTCATTTTTCGTGACTCGCTCGCAATTATTTTTGTAAACAAACTAAATCAACTGCGAACTTCAAATAATTTTACTGTTTTTTAGCAATAATGGCTGATTTTAAAAAGTACACTGTACAGTTTAACATTGCTGCTCGCAACATTCAGGATTTATATAACCTATCATCAAAATTATCGCAAGAAAAATGCGTTGAAGGGTTGGATAAACAACGATTTCTTGTTCGACACAAGGACTTACCTATTAATAAACAATCATTAGACAATAGCTTTACAAACATTATAGTGAATTTAGACACGGATGAGAAGCAAAGGAATGAGTTCGACGCAAAATACGTACAATTACAGGATATGTTTTATAGTGTGCAGGTTTTGCATTCTGTCATATGCAAAGACAATGCAGGTTCCGGTGGTGGTTCGAAATGTACTGACTTCCATTTACCGAAAATATACCTTCCGAATTTTAGTGGTATACATATTGAGTGGCCCAACTTTATATCTATTTATAACAGTTTGATTCATAACAACAATAATCTAAATTCAGTTGAAAAAATGCATTATTTGTTAAGTGTATTAGACAGGGAGCCTTTAACTTTGGTGAAACATTTGGTGATCTCTTCGGACAATTATGAGGTTGCTTACAAAATTTTAACGGAGCGTTATGAAAACAAAAGAATGATTGCTGATACATGTTGAAGCTTTGTTGAGCTTGCCAGTTTTAAATCAGGTCAATTCCAAGACGCTTGGCAAATTCGTTAATACCTTAAAAGAAAACACACAAGCCCTGAAATCTCTGAAATTCAACGTCGATCAATGGTGTTTCCTTTTACTACACATTGTGCTTAAAAAGTTATCAGTGGAACTACGTACAAAGTTTGAATCAACTATAGACTCGGTTGACATTCCCACTTTCAATTCATTATTAAAATTTTTAGAAAATCAACTGCGTATAATTGACAATGTCTCAGGTTGTCACTTAAAGCCCTCAGCCGGAAATTCTCTTAACATAATTGATAACAATAAAATTAACTTAAGTTCTTGCCCATGCTGTAAGGAAGCTCATGCAATTTATTATTGTTCAAAATTTGATAACATGACTCCCATGCAACGTAAGGCTTTTGTTATTGAACATAAACTTTGTTTTAATTGTTTGCGCACACATCACATTCAAAAATGTACTTCTAGAAGTGTATGTCAGGTGTGTCGTGGTAAGCACCACACTAAGTTGCACATACCCACATCCTAGCATAGCGTTATTAAGCCTCATCATCATCAGTTCAGCGTCTTCAAACGTCAGCGAGGTTACTGTTCAGCCTCAGTCCTTGCATGGTTTCGATGGAAAATCCACCATGATTCTAGGCACTGCCCTTGTAAATGTTCAAGACAACGACGGGTACTTTCATTCTGCTCGTGCTTTAATAGACAGTGGTTCTCAAGTTTCTATCATAAGCGAAAACTTAGCCCGAAAATTGAGACTTCCTCGTACCAGATCCGGTACTATTTTAGGCATAGGCGCTTCGTCTGCTAATGAGACTCGAGGTGTCCTAACTTGTAGCATTAAAACAAAATCAAAAATACTTGCTTCAGAATTTATTATTTTAAAACGCATTACTAGTCAGTTACCATCTGTCCATGTGGATCCAGAGGTACTGAAGCAATGTGATAATCTGATTTTAGCTGATAAAAACTTTACTGTTCCTGGACAAATTGATCTCCTTTTAGGTGTTGAATTGTATGACCACATTTTTGATGGTAGGAGATTCAGTCTAGGCGACAATATGCCTACTGCCTACTCTACTGCTTTCGGCTGGGTCATTATGGGTAAAGCACCGGCAGCATCACCACACTCCCTTTGTGTTGTGTCGATGGCCTGCACCTCTGATCTCAATCTTGCATTATCACGGTTTTGGGAAACTGAAGAGCCACCCAATCAACCTATACAAGATCCTGAGAACATTCAATGTGAAAAACATTTTACTAACACCTATTCTAGGGATGATCAAGGCCGTTTCATTGTTCGATTGCCCTTCAAGGTCAATCAGCAATCCTTGGGTGACTCTCATCACACAGCGCTAAAACGTTTTCACAATTTGGAACGTAGGCTGATAGGAGACGCACGATTACGTGAGCTGTATGTAGCGTTCATGCGCGACTACGAGCAGTCTGGTCACATGCGTGAAGTGTCTTGTCCTGTGACCAAAGATCGTTATTACATCCCTCATCATGGAGTGCTCAAGGAGCACAGCAGCACAACGAAATTACGAGCTGTTTTTGATGCATCGGCCACCAGCTCCAATGGGATTTCGTTGAATCAAATCTTGATGCCTGGTCCTAAATTACAGCAAAATGTTGAGGACATTATTTTACGCTTTCGGTTACACTTCGTTGTGTTCACATGTGACGTCAAGCAAATGTACCGTCAGCTGCGCATGCATGACGACGATTGCAGGTACCAAACAATTTTCTGGCGCGAATCTCCCAACGAACCTCTTAAGCAGTTTGAGCTTACAACCGTCACTTATGGTGTTTCGAGTTCGGCTTTTCAAGCCATTCGTGTGCTTCATGAGTTGGCGCATCTCAATGCTGAGAAATATCCAGAAGTCTCCAGGGTTTTGCGTGAGGATACGTTTGTCGACGATGTGGTCACTGGGTCTGCTAACTTGGATTCTGCCAAAGAACTTCAGAAAAGTCTTGTTGGCGTTCTCTCTCAGGGTGGGTTTGTGCTGAGAAAATGGTCCAGCAATTCGAAGGTATTTTTAGAATCGCTGCCAGAAGACTATTGCGAAACACCTTACCGTTTCGAAGCAGGCGACAACATCTTCAAGGTTCTAGGCATCGAATGGAATGCAAACTCGGATAGCTTTGTTTGTCATGTATCAGAGATGAGCAAAATTTTAACCAAGCGCGGCATATTGTCTAACATCGCGAGACTTTATGACCCGTGCGGTTTCTTAACGCCTGTCACATTCCTTGCCAAGTTGTTCTTGCAACAGCTTTGGTCAATGGGATCAGGCTGGGACGATCCTCTTCCAGACGACATTCAAAGGTCATGGATTGCCTTTATGTCAGATTTTCCCCAGCTCAACAAAGTGTCTATTCCTCGTTGCGTGCTCGATAATCAACCACTCGTTATTCAACTTCATGGTTTTAGCGACGCCTCTGAACGTGGGTACGCTGGTTGCGTTTACCTACGTGTTTTAGGTGCTGACGGTAGCGCCTTGGTTCGACTGCTGCTCGCCAAATCGCGCGTAGCGCCTCTAAAACAGAAATTAACAATTCAAAAAATGGAACTCAACGGAGCCTTTCTCCTAGCTCGGTTGTTTGAGCACGTCTTTAATATTTATAGTGATAAATTCCGACTGGACTCTATAGTAGCCTGGACCGATTCCAGCATCGTATTGTCTTGGCTTGGCACATCTCCGCATAAGTTGCAGACTTATGAGGGGAATCGTGTATCACAAATTCAAGCACTGGTTCCAAATGCTGTTTGGCGACACGTGCCGTCCCACATGAACCCTGCGGACTCGGCGAGTCGTGGTGTCTCACCTTCAGATTTGGTCAATCACCCGCTTTGGTGGCGCCCAGCATGGCTCGAAGAGGAATCTTCGACATGGCCTGAAACCATTTCACCGGTGCCCGAGACGGAACTACCTGGTGTCAAATCTGCGACTGCTTCTTCTTTCGTCGCAGCTCGCGATGTGGAAGAGCTACCCTTGTTCACGAATACCAGTTCGTTTCCCAAGTTACGAAACGTAGTAGCTTGGTGCAAGCGGTTTCTCCATAACACGCGCCATCCTTCAAACCGTCGCTCTGGACTTCTCACGGTTTCTGAGTTGACTGACAGCATGCTCAGCATTGTTTCGTCGGTTCAGAGGTCTGAGTTTCCAGATGCACTTCGATTGCTGCGTGCGAACCAAGTCGTCAAGGGTACTCTCATGCGCCTCAATCCTTTTCTCGATTCACAAGGTTTAATAAGGGTTGGCGGTAGAATTCACAGGTCGGACCTGCGCTATGAAAGCAAGCATCCGTTACTACTTCCGAAGTCACATCACGTAACTCATCTTTTAGTGGACCATTACCATCGGATGTTTCTGCATCCTGGTCTAAACTCCCTTATGAATTTACTACAACGTCGATTTTGGATTTTATCTGCCCGCAGAGTGATTCGTCATCGCATTTTTCGATGTCATCGCTGCTACAGACTGCGTCCAAAATCAATAGAACCGTTTATGGGCGATCTGCCTGCAGATCGAGTAACCATATGCCGACCGTACCAAAAGGTAGGCGTCGATTTCGCAGGGCCTTTTCTTTTGAAATCATCTCCTACGCGGAATTCCAAGAGCGTCAAGTCCTACTTGTGCGTATTCGTTTGTTTTGCTACCAAATGCGTCCATTTGGAATTGGTCTCGGACTTGTCCACTGAAGCTTTTCTGGCATGTCTCGACCGATTTGTGTCTCGCCGAGGATTACCCAGCGATATTTACAGCGACTGTGGCACAAATTTTGTCGGTGCGCGCAATTATCTAAAGGAAATAACAATTTTTTTTAAACAATCTAATGACGAGATTCATAAATATTTGATCAATCAGCATGTGATTTGGCATTTTAATCCCCCTGCAAGTCCGCACATGGGCGGTTTGTGGGAATCGGTTGTTCGATCTGCCAAACTCATCTTAAATCGTGTCATAGGCCAACGTCCTCTCGTCTTTGAGGAGCTCACCACTGTATTTGCTAAGGTTGAGGCTGCGCTTAATTCCCGACCTATCTGCCCTTTATCAAACGATCCAAATGATCTTGAGGTCTTGACTCCCGGTCATTTTATTATAGGGCAACCGCTTCAGTCCTTACCTGAACACACTCAAGATTCGGACAACATCAGCGTATTAAAGCGTTGGCAGCTTGTTCGCCAAATCAGTCAACAATTCTGGAAGCGTTGGCAGGCTGAATACTTGCACACTTTACAACAGCGTCCGAAATGGCTTGCCAAGCCTGCTAACATCCAGGTTGGTGATTTGGTTTTGGTGAAGGAGCCCAATTTACCGCCACTGCTTTGGAAGAAGGCTAGAGTTTCAAAGGTTTGTCCGGGTTCTGACGGAACGGTTAGAGTAGTAGAGTTGCGAACTGCCACTGGTACCTTACTTAGGCCAGTCACTAAAGTCTGCCCTTTGCTGCCTCATCCACAGTAATTCTCTTACAAATTTGTAGCATCATCTTAATTTAACTTAGTTCTTAGTTTACTTAGATTAATTTTCACTCTCATCTTTAATTAATTGTAAATCAGCATCCCTTACTAAAGAGCTTAGAAGCTCTTTGGGGGGCGGTATGTTAGGTAAAGATAATATGATCTGTATCAATTGCAGTGACATAAAATAAATATTAAGAAAATATGTAGGTAGGATTACATTCTTTCCTATCCCTACCCAATCCTATATGGAATATTCGATTCTTCGTGTGCTTCGCTGGTGGTCAAGCTGCTCCCCGTTGCGGCTTCCATCCCAGTAACGGTAGAAAGTCATCTCAAAACCAATCTATCAAATCATTTGCGGCCGCGGTACTCGCGCGCGTACAAAAACATCGGTTGCGCCAATAAGAAAACATCGAAGAAATAACACCCCGAGGAGCGACGCCACTCTACAAGGTCAGTCGATTATTCCATCCCTCAATTGACTCTTTTTTTACTCAACAGATACTGTTTATGAAATCCGTGTTGATACATTTAACTATCTGTTGATATTCTTTTCTGAGATGTTTAGCTGCTCCAATAAAATTTGTGCCGTTGTCACTATACATCTCCTTAGGTGTTCCACGCCTGGCGCATAGTCTCCTGAACGCGGCAAGAAATGCTGCTGTGCTGAGGTCAGAGACTAACTCCAGGTGTATAGCCGTGGTGGTTAGGCACACGAAAACGGAAACATAACCTTTTGTTGTTCTTATACCGCGACCCTTATTCGCCTTTAGCTTTATATATCCTGTAAAATCCACCCCACAGTGGCTGAAGGGTCGTAAATTCTTCATACGTTAGTTTTTGTGTGCCAATAACGCGACGACGATACTTCATGCTGCGGACCGCTGACTCCCACAGTCGAAGGTGTGACTCTAGGTGCTGGCAGGTCAGCCATGATCTGATTAAGTTTTTGATGACTAAATTGGCGACATGTGACACATCGCCTTAACTGCTTTTTAACTGTGCGCATACCGCTAAGTACCCAATATTTATCTCTGATGTAAGACAGCGTTAATCTAGGACCGCCGTGAAGAGTAGCGGCGTGCGCCTGATTGATGATCAACTCGGTGAGGCGGCTTTGATTTGATAAAATTATGGGATTTTTCCCAGATACTTTAGAGTTTGATAATCGCCCCCCGACTTTCAGTATGCTATCTTTATCCATAAATGGATTTAAATTTGATATTCTGCTATTTATTTGCACCTTCCCTTTTAATTTTAAATTTTTTATGTCGTCTTTAAAATCAATTGCTTGAATATGTTTTTATTTATTTATTTATTGCATTATTTAATTTTCCGATGAAGACAATGTACTTGTCGATTCAGTATTCTGCTGACCCCGAGCGCGCGCAACGAAACGCGATATCCAAGCCATTGTTTTCGCCGCCCGAGTAATTGAATTGTATCTGTCTAATAACTCTGATATAATTGTTGTTTCTTTTTGATATAAGGCTGTGCACACACTGGCCTTTTTTGCTTCCAAAGTCGGCTGTTGATATTTGACATCTGGGATGTCCGTGGGATTGAAAGTGGTCAAACATTTGGGACCTTCCCACCACAACAAATGATGGATGAGCTGATCGCTTGATAACTCGCGTGTCGCACAGTCTGCTGCATTCTCCTCTGACCGTACATGACGCCATGCTGATGGTGGCAAAACATTAATGATTTGTTGTACGCGGTTAGCGACAAATTGCTTCCACCTTGCAATGTCTCCTTTTATCCATCCAAGGGCGACCATTGAATCAGACCAAGCAAACAATTTTATATTTGTTTGTGAGCGTGGCCAACAAATTGTTGTTGGCCACGCTCACAAACAAATATAATTATGTAGTGCATTGGCACTACATAATTCTAGCCTTGGAATTGATATTTTAGAATTTAACGGAGCCAACTTTGTTTTGGCGGCAACCAATCTTGATGTACGCTCGCCCTTATCATTGATAGTTACGATGTATACACAACATGCAAATGTTTTATCAGTCATCATCATCATCATCAGCCTATAAACGTCCCACTGCTGGGCACTGGCCTCCCACGTTTCATCCGTGGCATCTGCAAACTCATGCAATTCAAACAACTGATCTGTATTGCCGAAATGCTTTGGAATGATAATGGTTTCTATGCTTTGCAGGTCAGGTTGTAACTTTTGCCATTCGTTTTGGATGTCAGTTGGTAACTCGTCGTCCCATGATACACCGGCGGCCCACGCTTTCTGAAATAATAACTTTGATCTGATTGTTAAAGGTGATAGCCAGCCTATGGGGTCAAAGACCTTTGAAATGTGTGAAAGTAGCTGCCGTTTTGTACGAATGTTTTCACTATCGCAATGATGATGTTTGTCATTGAATGTAAAAGGTCTGTTGTTGAGTTCCAGCGTAAACCTAATGCCTTGGTGGTTTTGGCGTCCTGGAAATCGATTGCTGCTGCATTAATATGCTCTTTAGAGAGTCCTTCTAATAGTTGTGGATAATTACTAGACCACTTTCTTAGGTTGAAGCCTGCACCTTTAAAGATAGCGATCAGCTGATTTTGAACGCTTTTAGCTTCGAGTATCGAGTTGCTTCCATAAAAGAGGTCATCCATATAAAATTTGTATTTTAGAATATCCAGGGTAAGTGGATATTTTTCCCCGTCGTCGATGGCAAGCTGACGTAGGGTACGCATGGCAAGGAATGGTGCTGCCTTTGTACCGAAGGAAACCGTGGCCAGATGATATTCTTCAAGTTCCTGTTCTGGATATGCTCTCTAGACGATCTTCTGTAATTGCTGATCAGCCATTCTGATGAAAATCATTCTGAACATCTTCTCTATGTCGGCATTTAAAACATATTTATACTGCCTCCAGCTAAGAATTAATGTTTGTAGGTCCTGCTGCAGATTTGGACCACACTTCATTAAATCATTCAGGCTGTGATTTGATGTTGTTTTTAATGATGCATTGAATACGACTCTACATTTTGTGGAGTCAGAATCTGGTTTCCAAACAGCGTGATGTAGAAAGTAGCATGATGGTTCAACGATAGTGTCGACTTTGCGCATATGACCTAGTCGTTCGTACTCAGCCATGAAGTCGCGATATGGTTTAGCCATATTTTCATTTTTACAAAGCTTTTGCTTTATTTGCCGAAATTGTGCCACTGCTCTTGATTTTGACAACCCTAGCTCTAGTTCAAAGTTGGGCTTCATAGGTAATGCTACCTCGTATTTACCACTTTCTAGCCGTCTCGTGGTTTTTGCATAGACCTCCTCGCAATACTGCTCTTCCCTGGTAAGAGAAGGAGTATCAGACGTGGTGACGTCCTCCATCTATCAGTACTTGGAAATGTCGCTTAAGTTATTAATGACCACGTGACAATTAAATGCTTTCTTCACGTTTCCCGACAGGATCCACCCTAGCTTAGTCTGCTGGGCTATAGGGGCCTCCTGTGTACTCTTGATAAGACCGCTCAAAATGATATTAGAGTAGACATTGGCGTCTAAGAGGAGGTCTTTGGGGCGTGAGATGTTGTACTGAGGGTCTGCCAGATTGATGTTCTGAATGTGTGGCCATGCTTGCTTGTTGAATGAGGTACTAGGTAGATTATTGATAACCTTTGTAATTACCAATACTTGCGTAGAGAAATGATAATCTTTGTAAATCGATTGGCACTCTAAATTTACAATGCCTTTGCTCTGCTTACAACCGTTGCCTATCCCTGAGATAGATGCTAAATATTGATGGCGTTTAAGACCTAGCATCTGCGCGGCATTCTCTGATATCAGGGAAATTTGAGATCCCTGGTCTAGGAGCGCGCGCTGTGTAACGAAATTTCCTTCCGCGGACTTGATATTGAGTAACAATGTAGTAAGTAAAATTTCCTCGTCATTACTTGCGACATAATTTACATTGTGTGGCTTATTATCGGCATGTGATTTCGCAGAATTATTAGTCGGTAGCGGCATCGACTGAAGTGGCGGCCCGCCTAAGCTGCCCGAATTGGACACCGTTGCGCGTACACATGCATCGTGAAGCAATGTATTGTGTTCGCCGTTGCACTCCTTACACCGCTTCGCAGAAAAACATTTATTGTTGAAATGATTGTATAGACAGTTTTGACACAATCGAAACCGCGAAACCGCTTTTAGTTTTAAGTCCGATGTCATACCTAAAAACTTCTTGCATCTGAACAAGTCATGATATTGAGAACACAATGGACATTTATTGTTTTGCGTCGTAACAATGGCCTGATATGGTGTAATCTGATATTTGCCTTGATAATAATTAGGCTGCTGTTTGATGAAAGTTTGCTTTCCTTGATTATAGGTAGGCCTTGGTTGATGCGACGCTGATGCTTCGCGTTTATGAATTGGCTCTAGGGCTGTGAATTTATTCTCCAGGAACTGCATAAATTCGTCTAATGCTGGCAAATCGCGTGGGTTTTTTCGAGCCTCTTTATAATCACAGTACGTGTACGAGACACCTAGAGATGCTGTGATAAATAACTAAAAGATTAGATTAATTTAAACTGTTTATTATGACACGAATAATTGATAAACGTAAAATGATACTACTATGCTAAGTGATTGATATATGAGCGCGCGTCCGCCGCGATGTGTGTGGTGACGTGAACTAATGTAAAATTATAATTATTTAATACAATTAATAAATTGATGATTTGGCGAAATGCACGGTTGCACCGTACATGCTCCCGGGCCAGAGAGACGAAAGATGATGGATGCTGGTTAGTTTGATGATACAAGGTGATAAACAATTTTAAAATTATTCTATGTTAGTAGATATTAATCTAATGATTCTAATGATACAACTATGATGATTCATCATTATCAGCAGTAAACTTAAACTTAATAATAGGGGACGACGCTTTATTTATACGCGCACTTTGTGGCACTGACACCTTTGATTTTGCACTTAAATCGGGCACACTATAATTATTAACACTATCACTTTCATCCGCACATGCACTGGTTATATTATTATCACTGAGCGATAAGCGCGCAGCCGGGCGGGGCGGGGGGGCAGCGAAGGGCCCGCAGCCGCGGCCCGCTGGGCGCTGGCGCTGGCTGCGGCGGCGGCGCACCCGCCTCCAGAGGAAGGCGGCGCCAGCCGCGCAGCAAACTCCAACTAAGATGTAAATAACGACATAGTGATGTATGTCGTGGGACGAGAACGAAGTGACATCCACTTCGACTTCGTCTGACTTCATCTGCTCGATTTGGCGGCCGATTTCTTTTAGAGACGACTGCCGTTCTCTGATATTTCCTTCAGTGATATTTGACTGATAATCTTGATTTTCGCGATGTACCGCTAGGTTGATGATGTTATTGATAGGAGGCACATCTATCAATATTAAATCGGCGTGACTGTGTACTTCGCTTGTTTGCTCGTTGTGGGAATACAATATGAACGAATCTGATTTTAGCATACAGTCGCTCGCCATGGTAAGCACTCCAGCTCTCGTGATTCTTTCCACTGACACATGACCGCCGCACATAAACCTTATAGTGCACTGATCGCAGCAGTAAAATAAATAATGATTCGATTGGGTTAACGCTTTCCACATATTTTTACAACTATTTTCGGTAGTTTGACATGTCTGTGTCGTATGATTTATCTCACATAGATCTTGATCTCGCTTCATCTGATAGACGGGTCCTTGTAATTCACAAAGTTTGGTAGTTAGATCTACATGCATACATGTTTGCACATCTGTTTCAAACATCGGTAAATACGAGTCCCTTTGTATGTTGATAGTTATGTAATTGGATATCGGTGTAATTGTAATTGTTTTATTATTTTCAGTGGGCTGCGGAATAGGTATAAGCTTGTACAAGTCATAATTGTCTCTAGTTACCAATGGAATTTTGATCTCTAGCAATAAATATTGTTTAGTAATTTTTACTTTGATTCTTAATAAGTGATACAGTTTTGATACGTCGCTATGAATGTTGTCAATAGGTAATGATAAGTCTTTTGATAAATGACTGGAAATGATA
The DNA here is from genome assembly GCA_963921215.1 of Scoparia ambigualis. Classification (NCBI taxonomy): domain Eukaryota; kingdom Metazoa; phylum Arthropoda; class Insecta; order Lepidoptera; family Crambidae; genus Scoparia; species Scoparia ambigualis. The sequence continues at coordinate 31,497,919 of OY992521.1, read as the reverse complement.
CTCAATTCGTCCTTAAGCTGCTCCGGTGATAGTAAGTGAATATCGAATTTCCCATGATAAATGTCAGTAACGGTATCAAGTAAGTTTTCTTGGATTCTTCTCATATTGTCTAAGATATTGTTAGCAGTTATTGATGATAAAATAAATTCGTTGATAGCATCTGCCCTCTCTACCTCCTTTTTTAATATGGTATTTTGTTTCTCAATTTCAAGTAAATGTTGATTAAACGACTTGTGCTGTTGATCGATTGCAGTTTCTAAACGTTGTAGAAAGTGATATTGAGCTTCTATTAATGATGTTTGGTTTTTCAAAAGTGTGGCGAGATGTTTTTGATCATTCTTAACGAGGCCAATGTCCTTTTGATATTGTTCAGCGAACTTATCGTCTAATACTCCGAATAGCGCATGCGCGACGTTTCCTATTCCATTGATAAGCCCTCGCCGTCGGCGGCGTGGCGTACGCGCGTCAGACGGCTGACCAAGCAACAGCTGATCGTAGTGTAGTAGCTCTGAGTAGCCGTGACGTAATTGTAACAGGATAACATTACAATGCGCTTGCTTCTGTATTATTGAACACATGCTTTCAAGGTGAACAATATATTGTTTTAATAATTGTGAACCTCGCCAGTACGGATCGACGTCGTAATAAATAACCATCTTCCATTGATCTCGTATTAGACGCATATCTGAGACTTTGTCAAAATAAAGGCTCTGTGTGTCCTTGAATGTTGAAATATTATAGTAAGCTCCTTCCACAGCAGTAGTAAACATGAATAATAATAATAATGGCAATGTTATCAGATTAGTTAGTTTGTTACGGGTGCGTTTAGTCTGTTTTACTTTTGATGAGTCGCTAGTTGTAGGTATTTGATTGGTATTTGATGTTGTTTGATCGCGTGTCTCATTGTTTGTTGGTAAGGGTGATAATTTTGTCACAGGTCGTTTCATAACTCCGCTTTTTGTCTTGACCGTGACCACTCGTACGTGCCCGTCGTTGCCCGGGTGGAGGTCAGTAACTCTACCTAGTGCCCATTTTCCCGCCGGAAGATTAGCGTCCTGGATAATAACGACGTCATTTAATTTGATATTGTCTTTTGATAGTCTCCACTTGCTCCTGCTTGTTAGCTGGGTTAGATACTCAGATCTCCAACGCTTCCAAATATCGTCAAAAATCCGTTGTGTAAGTTGCCACCTTGTCCTTTGATCTCGTTCGGTTTCTATTATAGTAAGCACCGGCCCACTCGCCAAAAAGTGGGACGGAGTGAGGTAGTTGATATCTTCCGGATCTTCTGATAAGGCACATAAGGGTCTAGAGTTCAAACAACCCTCTAGCTGAGCGAGTAAAGTTGAAAACTCTTCGTAGGTGAGCTTCTGTTCACCGATGACCCTACGAAGATGATATTTAAGGCTTTTTACCGCCGCTTCCCAAAGCCCACCAGCACTGGGCCAGGACGGCGCGTTAAAGTGCCATGTGATGTTCATTTCGCTGATATCCGACATGAGCTCGTCATTGATCACGGATTTCCAATTTACGATTTCTTGTTGGAGTAGTCTGTTGGCTCCGACAAAGTTAGTGCCGTTGTCACTATAAAGATGATGTGGCGTTCCCCTTCTGGCGGCCATTCTTCTTAGTGCGGCTAGGAAAGCTGATGATGTAAGGTCGGATACCAATTCAAGGTGTACCGCCTTTGTAGCCATGCATACAAACACGGATATATACCCTTTTGACGTCTTGATACCCCTTCCTTTGCTTGCTTTTACCTCTATGTACCCAGAAAAATCTACCCCCGCATGATAAAAAGGTCGGGACGGATTTGACCTTGATTCTGGGAGATCCCCCATCAATTGATATTGCCTTTGCGGGTTATGTCTTTTACAGGTAACGCAGCGGGTAAGGCGTGATTTGACAGCTCGGTTTCCGCCGATTATCCAATATTGCTGACGTAGCCATGCCAACGTGACACGGCTACCTCCATGATAAGTCATTTTATGAGCATGATCGATCAAGAGTGTTGTTAGATGACTGCTGTGTGGAATTATAAATGGGTGCATCATGTTTTCACTGATATTGGCTTTCTTTAACCGTCCTCCCACTCTTAGCAATCCTTCTGAGTCTAGTAGTGGATTTAAACTCAATAATTTACTTTTTGGGTGAACTGTTTTATTTTTTTGTAAATAAGTGATATCTTCCCCAAATTCTAAATCTTGAATGTGTTTGATAATTTTTAGCCTAGCTAATCGTAATTCTGGGACCGTCAAATAAATTTGGTTGATATTTTGTTTGCACATACGTAGTACGTAAGCTAGTATGCGTGTAACTCGAGTAAAGCTACTGTGTCTATTCAATAAGCGCGTGATTACGTCATCGTCGTGCGAGTATGTAGACGCGTGAGTTTGTTTTGATTTCTTGATTTCTTCATTGGTGACGTAATTAGGTAATTCTCTTTCAGTTTCTTTTTCGAAATTTTGTAACCAAGAAGGTCCATGCCACCATAGGGGATGCTGGTGAAGCTGCTCCATTGATATTCCACGAGTAGCGCAATCTGCTGGATTTTCGCTGGACTTGACATAGCGCCAACTATTTGGAGGTAAGATGTTCGTGACTTTTATTACTCTATTAGCAACAAAGGTTGTCCAGCGGCCTGGATCTCCCTGCAGCCAGCCGAGTACAGCCGTTGAGTCGCACCATCCAAACGTATGTATTTCATATCCTATGAGGCATGCTTTAACTTTTTCCATTAACTTTGATAACAGTTCAGTTGCACAAAGTTCTAATCTCGGCAAAGAAACTGCTCTTTTGGGCGGTACTAATCGAGATTTTGCTGTCACCAATACTATTGAGTTTCTTTGATTTTCTAATAAATATTTTTTGTTCACTTTGCAATAAATGACGCAAGCGTAGGCGTTTACAGAGGCATCGCAAAAGCCGTGCAATTCTATTACGTCATTTTCACAAGTTTGTATCCATCTTGGGATATTAAATGATATGATGTTTTTTAAATCTTCTCTGATGTTCATCCATTCTTTGTTTATCTCGGTAGGTAGCTCAGAATCCCAATCTAAATCATGTAACCAAATTTTCTGAAATAATATCTTGAGTTTAATTGTCACCGGTGTGAGCCATCCTAAAGGATCAAATAACTTTGATATATTTGATAACAGAGTCCGTTTTGTAAATTTAGACTGTGATAAATTTATTTTTAAATCAAAAGTAAATATGTCTGACTCAGAATGCCACCTGAGACCTAAAGTTTTAGTTGATTCATTGTGTTTAAAGTTGTAACTCTGATGACTTGATATAGTTTCGACGTTTTCTAAAAGTTCTGGTGTATTAGAGGCCCATTTTCTTAAATTGAATCCTCCCTTCCTTAACAAGTTTATCAGGTCATTCTGTAGTTTTTTAGCTGATGATATATTATGATTGCCATGTAAGAGATCGTCCATGTAAAATTGTTCTTGCAAGATTTTTGGTGCTAAACTGGACTCGAACCCGGGACTTTCGTCTTGAGCTAATTGCTTTAACACCATCATGGCTAAGAACGGAGCCGCCTTTGTGCCATAGGTAACGGTTGATAATTGATATTCTTTGATGGTGGGCGAGTGGTGGTGTGATGAGTGGTGAGTGGGCGACTCCCGCCACAGGATTTTTTGATAGCGTTGGTGATCCTCGTGAAGAACAATACCGCGAAACATTTTTTCGACGTCTGCGGTGTAAGCGTAGCGATATTGACGCCACTTGATAATTAATGATATTAATTCCTGTTGAAGATTAGGACCCCGTAGCATGACGTCATTCAAGCTTCGTCCGCTCGATGTTTTTGAGGAGGCATTGAATACTACTCGTAGCGCTGTGGTCAATGACTCCGCGCGTAAAACAGCATGATGTGGTAGGTAGACACTCGGCGTCGTGTTACTCGTTGATAATTGCATGTGACCTAGATTTATATATTCACGGATAAATATTTTATATTCTTTTTCTAAAACTTCGTTTTTTGTAAATCTCTTTTCTAATTGTTTATACTGGGCTATTGCTTTTGATTTTGATTCTCCTAATCGCTCATCCGCGTTCTGCACTAATGGATATTTTACCACGTACTTCCCGTCGGACTGTCGAGTGGTGGTTGATTTAAAGTAATTTACGCACTCTATGTCTTCCTGGGTCATAGATATATCACTTGGCACATCCTCTATTTCCCAAAACTGTTTTATTTCTTCTAGATTGTTTATAGCAACGTTGCAATGATAAGATTTTGTGACGTTACCGCACAAAATCCAACCGAGACGTGTTTGTTGTGCCACGGGTTGATCCTGTCCTAATGATATGATACCACTTAAAATTATTGACGAGTAAACATCAGCCCCCAGCAACAAGTCTACTTGCCGGCTGACATTGTAATTAGGATCCGCCAATTTTATATTTTCTAATGAAGGCCATGTTGACTTGGTGAATGTATGATTAGGTAAATTATTGATTAAACTATTCATAATGAAAACTTCGGTGTTAAATTGGTAGTCGCTATATGATGATAAACAAGTTATTTTGATAATGCCTTTACAGCTGTTTTCTTTTGCTCCTATGCCGAAAATTGTACCCTTACACCTTTCACGCGGTAACCTTAGCATCTGTGCCGCGTTCTCAGATATTAGTGACGTCTGAGAGCCCTGATCTATGAGTGCTCTAAGTGAGATAAAGGTTCCATCAAATTTTTGCACCTTTACTATCGCTGTTGCAAGAAGGGTTTCAGTGATGTCATTTTGTGACACGTGTGTGCTACTTTTTCGTTCCGTGCTTGGTTGCTGTACAAACGCGCCATGTATCAGCGTGTTGTGTCGACCTTCGCACTCACGGCATCTTTTGTCGGATATGCACTTTTTTCCGAAATGGTCGTACAAACAATTAACGCAATAATTTAATTTCGTAATTAAATTGCGACGTTCTGTAGGTTGTAATTTGAGAAAGTTGCTGCAATGGAAAATACCGTGGTCGCTTTTGCATAGCGGGCACCCGGCTGTCGCAATTTTCTTTTGCGTATGATGAAATTGATTTTGATTATGGTTAAATGATTTAAAAGTAGATGACTTTTTGGGTATTTCAGGTAGAGTTATTTTTGATGCTGTATCTTGTTTACGCCGCGATGACTCTAATGACGTAAACTTGTTTTCTAAAAATTCCATAAAATCGCATAATTTTGGCAACTCCCTGGGGTTCTTTAATGATTCAATGTAATCTTTATGGGATTCTGCGTCCAACTTCTGCGTCATAAGATGCACTATTAGTGGGTCCCATGAACTTATATCTATACCTAAGTTTTTGATGGAGTTTAGGCTTTCATTGATAGCGTCATGAATTTTTTTGATGTTGGCTGCTGATTGCTGTTGAGACGTTGGTAAATTTAAAAGCAAATTGATGTGTGATGCGAATATCAATTTTTTATTCTCGTAACGGTGGTTAAGGAGGTCCCAGCACACCTGATAATTTTCGGAGCTGATATGTAAATGTTGTATGATTTTTTCGGCTTCACCTCTTACCTTCCCTTTCAAATACTGCATTTTTTGCGCATTTGAGAGTGATCTGTTGTTGTGGATCGCTTCACTGAACAAATCCTTAAATGTAACCCATTGATGATAATTGCCATTAAAACTGGGGATGTCCATTTGAGGTGTTGACTTTTCCCGATGGCATGTTGACCTAATTTGCTGATTGATATCCTTTTTTATTTCTTGATATTTCTGTTCATACCTACTATATTGCTGCTCATAGTCGGCATTTTCTTCATAAAGCTCGCTGTCGATTTCCCAATGAAGATCGTCGATGGCGGCCCATCTCTGATTTACAGACCTCAAAATATCTTCCAATTCCCAATTTTCCTTTGATAGGTTAAGATTTATGTTGTTAACTGTACGCGCAAACGCCTTAAAGTTGCTTTGTTGCTTACGCAACATCTCCGCTAATCTGCTTTGATTACCACCGGAAGTGAATTGAGGAGGGTGTGTATTACCTGATACTGACATAGAGGGAAATTCGAATTTAGGTGTAGGTAGCGTGTTTTCCATTTGAGTATCCGACCGTGGTGTCATTTGCTCTGCTTGCTGCTCGGAAACCTTTGCAGTCAATAACGGGGTTGCTGGTCTAATAAAGGACCTTTCATCCTTCTTCGATTCCGCTGGTACAAAATTTTTGATGTAAGCGCGCGTATCATTATAAAACTGTAACGTTCTTTGATAATAGTTTTCGATAAAATAGGCATGAGACTGATCCTCATACTCTCCAAGCTTGATGTGATTCAGTTGAAACTCTTGCCAATAAGCATCGAGTGTTTCTAATCTCTTCTTGATATAAGACGAGGTCTTACGGTCTGACCCGTCCTTTTTAAAGTTGCTAAGTAGCTGATTGATTGCTCCCATGATTTGAGACTGAGTAGCTAGAAGATCCTCCATCTTGCTTAATTCAATCGATTACAGATCGATAAGAAATAAAATTGGAAAGATCTTACTTGTGAGCTGGAGTCGATTGCGTAGTCAGGGACGACCTGCTCGTATGCTCGTTGATGTAAAGTTGCTGTTTGTGCCTGTTTTTGATAAACAGACGTAGGTACTTCTCCTTCCAAAAACACTGTGATCCAAATTGCTGCTTAGAACCACTTACACGAAGTCTAATTTACGCGTAATTGATCCTGCCTGTTGGTTCGTAGGCTCGAAGGACCATTTAGATGTACGAGACACCTAGAGATGCTGTGATAAATAACTAAAAGATTAGATTAATTTAAACTGTTTATTATGACACGAATAATTGATAAACGTAAAATGATACTACTATGCTAAGTGATTGATATATGAGCGCGCGTCCGCCGCGATGTGTGTGGTGACGTGAACTAATGTAAAATTATAATTATTTAATACAATTAATAAATTGATGATTTGGCGAAATGCACGGTTGCACCGTACAGTACGTTTCTTGATCAAGCTTTTTTGACAGAATATGAACGAGTATCGGGTCCCAAGTTATCGTATCCACGCCTAAATTGTGGATAGCGTTCAGGGTCTCCATGCTGGTGTCATATAGCCTCTTGATTTCAAATGCTGTTTGTTTCTGAATGTTAGGTTGATTGAGAAAGGTCTCTACTTGTTTTGTAAATAATAACTGTGGATTATTATATCGGTGTGTCAAAAGCTCCCAGGCTGTGTCGTAATTTTCGGCTGATATATTCAAGTGCTGTATAAGGCGCTCAGCCTCCCCCTTGATTTTTTCTTTAAGGTGTTGCATTTTTTGAGCTTTGCTGAGCGCATTGTTGTTGTATATGGTCTCGGTAAAGAGGTCAAAAAAAGTAGGCCAGGACGTATATTTACCTGTATAAACCGGAATCTCAATCTGTGGCGTCACTTGATGAATGAAACGATTTTTTGATTAATAACCCTTTCAATGCTCTTGTAAGATGGTTCGTAAGTGGTGAATTCATCTTCATAATTTAGATCGCCACCTTGCAATATATTATCAATTTTTAAGTGTAAACGATCTATGGCATTCCAACGATTTTGTAAGTTACGTAACTCGTCTTCCAGTTCCCATTTTTCCGATAATTCCTCAATGTCTATACCGCGGATAAGTCGACGCAATGTTCTGAAGTTTGTTCTCTGCTCTGTAATAAACTCGTCTATTTGACCACTTGGATTAGTGCCCTTATTCGACTTGTTTTGATCGCTTTGATTGTTAGACGAACCTGCTTTAGCGTCTTGAAGTTGCTGCTATTCTGGTGAAAATTATGTAATCATGTCCAGAGTTGCTTGATAAATGTTGGAAGCTGATTGAAAAATATCTTTTAAAAAGTATGTTTCGGTGCTCGCGACAGTTTTATATTCAGCAAGCGCCGAATTATTATGCTTGAATTTAGACCAAAGGTTGTTTAATCTGCTCAGTCTCTCTTGGAGATACTCAGGTGTTTTACGACTATCCGAATCCTTTTTAAATATGCTTTGTATCTGCTTAAGAGTCTCGTAAAGCTCTGCTTGACGAGCAATAAGTTTTTCCATGATAAAAATTATCTCGTATTGATGCAAATAAAAGGAACAGTCTTACTTGATTTCCGTTGATAATCCAATGCACAGTCAGGAATCAGGATCAGTTACCCTTCGCTGCGACGCTGCGAACTTGCCAGCCCACAGAGTGATGATGATGGTAACACGTAGCTCGTGATCGTGGAACGATGATAAAAAACGTGGCAGCCCTAGCCACTACCGCACCAAAGTCACAGGTCACTACAAACTGTCTCAATAGCACTTAAGTTCAGTGGTTAATTGTTCGATAAATGATATTTGATGCCGGCACTTCGCGACGCGATTTATTTCGCCAAATTATGATACGCGAGGTCCCAGCTGTAAACCGAACTATAGGTCGCTGGTTCAAATCCGGCTCGAAGGACCAAAAAAAATGAGGGGTTCTCCACACTTTGGGGTTGATATGCTGAGAGGGTTTCGGGGATAATGAAATCAAACCGCTCTGATTGAGTGCTGCTCGTACACTGATTTAATATGATAAATTGAATATAAAAATGCTAAATTAACAAAACTAACTCGCGGCGATGTTGACATGTAAAGGTGCAGCTACACTACTTGCAGATATAATTACACACTGCTAGCAATGATATTTTTACATAACTGTACGATGGCTCGTACAGTGCCTGTACGAGCCATCTATGTATATACATGTACTTTTAACCACAAATATGCAATAACATTGGTTGAAAATGAATACGTACATTTTGATAAGTCGATTGCTATCTCTTTAGAATAATATACAAATACAAATCTCTTTATTGTGAAATGTAGGTTAGTATACATAGATTGCTGTTGTTGGGTTTTTGGTGTTTCACTACATTTCCACCTTTTACAAGGTATACAATAATTTGATATAGTTAGGTTTGGAAAATCTAATACATTTAAAATTAATAGAAAAAGTAATATTAAGTTAATATGACATAATTGATTATATTAAATTACAGTATTAAATTGTGTTAATTAGGTATAAAAATGTAAAATTACATGCGATGTCATCATTAAATTAAAATTAATATTATGTGCTATAATGTCAAAAAAAATAATACATTCATGTCAAAATTTTATTCAAGTACCTTGGAAAAGTCAGTAAGGAAGTCTTCGGTTTTATAATAGACGTTGTCAATTAGAAGATTTAATAGTCTTTTCTTGAACTGATTAATTGGTAACATTTTAATGTCATTCGGGATTTTATTAAATATTTTACTAGCCATACCAAAAAAACTATTTGAAAATAATGTAGTTTTATGTTTAAGGGCGCACAATTTATTCCCACGTCCTGGTCTATGGTTTCTATGAGCATTTATTTCTGAAAAAGTGGAAAAAGCATGTTGATTTTTTTGACAAATACCGAAACTTCAAAAATATATAAGGATGAGAGCGTCAAAATATTAAGTTGTTTAAAAACTGGTTTGCTACTATCAGTAGGCTTTAGACCCTTTATAGCCCTTATACATCTTTTTTGTGCTTTAAAGACCAGATTTTTGTTACAGGAATTACCCCAAAACATTATGCCATATCGTAATATGGATTCTGTGTACCCATGATAGGCCATAACAACAGTTTCTGTGTTTGCATTTTTGGAAAGCTTGTATAAGATATAAGTAGACGTACTTAGTCTTTTACAAAGCATTTCAGTATGTGACTTCCAGTTCATTTGGTAGTCAATTTGGACACCCAGAAATTTAATGTTAGAGACTGATTCTATTACACCGACATTAGCCTTTAGAGTCATTTTTGGTAGAGGAGTTTTCTGTCTAAAATGCATATTTTTTGTTTTATTAGTATTAAGTATCAGGTTGCTTTTTTCCAACCAGTCATTAAGTTTTGTCATGGCACTGTTTATTTCTTCTTCATAAGTTTGACTATTAACACATTTAATAATGGCAGTGCTGTCATCGGCAAACATTATCATAGGGTGTTCAATAGACTTTGGAAGGTCGATAGAGTTTTGGGTGTTCAATAGAGTTTGAGCTTGTGTTAACAATAGGAGCCGGTACTTGTTTAGCCCGATTATTTTTATATTTGTGTTTGTGCTGCTCGTCTCAGGACGTGACAGAAGCGCGCGTGAGCCTGGTGTGCTCGGTGTTGGCGCACGGCGGCGGCGCGGCGTGCGTGCGATGGGGCGCGGCCGGGCTGCTGGCCACGGCCGGGGGGGACCGCTGGGCGCGCGTGTGGCGCGCGGCGGCGGGCGGGCGCGAGCTGCGGCCGCTGGCGGCGGTGCCGGCGGGCGCGGCGGGGGGCGCGCCCGCCGTGGCGCTGCTGCCGGAGCTATTGGCCGTGGGCTCGCTCACCGGCGAACTGGCGCTGTGGCGGCTGCCGGGCGCAGAGGATGCACTGGATGCTGAAGACGCAGACCCTCCGCGCTTCTGGGACGAGGCAGGAGCTGCGCGATGGCTGCGCGAGTATGTGGCGAGAGTACCAGGTACTGTTCAGAGCTTTGTGCAGGTGTCGTATATATGACGTGTGCGTAGTGACGTGTGTGGTGGTGCGCAGGCGTGCCGGGCGCGCTGGGCGCGGCGGCGGCGGCGGCGCTGGAGCGGCGCGCGCGGGCGGCCGCCGTCACGGGCGCCAAGTTGCTGGACGAACCGTTGCACGACCTGCTGGCGGCGCTCGGATGCGGTGAGCATGAGCCATGGCCTGGTTCAGTGGCGTGCCTAGGGCTTCAGATTGGGGCAAGCCACGAAACCTGAAGTTCCTTATCTTGCTATCTAGATACAATGTTGGTGCCCATTTGTGCCACTAGCCACATTTTTTACTCAAATCGTCATAGGCCGTGGCATTCCAAACGTTCTTGTCGCTGGTAAAAAAAACAGGCTATTACCTTCTATTACATCTTGAATGTGATTTTTGAAAGAAATTTTTGAAAAAAAAAATTACTGCGGCCAATTTAGGCGTTCTTTATCTCAGAAACAAAAATACATTAATAGTATTTACTTATTGAATAGTGTAGAATAGCTATTGGCATAGTACGTAGCGGCCTCGCTTTTTGTAAATTTCGCTTAATTATTATTTAAACTCAAAATTGGAGAGAAAGATTTTCATAAATTGCGAGAGAGCACTTTTTTGAGCTCCTGGATTAAACTACTGTTCTAAACAAATGAAATAAAAAAATGAAACAAAACCAAAAAAACTTCGAAAATCGCGTTAAGTTAACTGTGAATTTCTCTTATTTACGATAATATTATTTAGTAAAATTTATACCAGAATAATTGTTACTTCATGAGGAATAAAAATGTTATAATGAATTTATTATCCTATTTCGATGAAAACTATAAATACAACTACATAAGTACTAAATTACTACAAAATGCGATGCGCCGGCCGTCTGAACTCAGCTTATTCTCGCAGAGTGGAGATTTGTAATATAAGCATGCATTTATTATCCTATTTCGATAAAAACGATAAATACAACTGGAAAATTACTACAAAATGCGAAAATGGGCATTTTGCGCGGGAATCACAGTCGATATGGCCAGGCCTCTACACTTAATTTATTAATTATTACTTAATTATTTTAAATGGTAGCAACCAACAATCCAAAGAGTTTTTTACATAGACCTATTATAATTAATGCCCTAGATGACTTTTAATAGTTTGCGAAATACATAAATCATGTGTGATATTCAAAGAATTTATTTACCTCTGCCTTTCGTATGCCAATCATCAACACGTTTAAGTACACATTTGTATGAAACACATCACATGCCCAACACATCTCATCACGTCCAAGTTCGTCACAGAGACCAATAAAGCTACGACCTGAACTCGGAACACATTTTTTTATCACAAATTACGAAAACATTTGTTACATAAACAATCGCTCAAACAAAGTGAAGTGTGACAATAACAAAGAATAAAAAATGGCTGGCTGCTGCCTGTGGCTGCTGCACAGCACAATCGAGTATTAACGCTCGCCTTTGATTGGTTCGCCCGAGCTCGAGCTGTCGTCGGTCGCCTCTGATTGGTTCGCCCGCGTTTAAGTTGCACGTGATTCGGTGGAAATAAAGCCTGATTTGGAGATGGCCTTACTTGCGAACTTCATAACGCAAGCTGGCTTTGACGAAGAGTATTAATTTCTCATAGAATCTATACATACTTACGCAGTATTATGTTTATAGAGTAGCAATTTTGTTAAAGTTAGAAGAGAGCGGATATACTTTAAATCCGAAGCCCGGTTGCAAGCCAACTTGTGCGAGAGAGATGTAAAGCGTCGCACGATTTATAAGCAGCTTTATGCGATTTATTTGATGATTCTTAATATGAGTAACTTATAAAATTGATAATTTGAATGCTGATGAAAGAAAATTAACAATGGTAAAAAATATTAAGTGATTTTAATAATTGCGTTTTACCAGTAGTGATACTGAGTTTTTGTTAGGGCAAGCCGGGCTTTTCGGCTTGTATGAAGGTACCGCCACTGGCCTGGTTGTGTATGAACTGTTGCAACATTCAGCCTGTTAAAACTATTTACGTACTTTATCCCTGTCATCAGCATTCAAAACCTGACTTCATCAACTGCTGGTTATAGGTGTATTTTTTCTCTTTTTGTACATTTATTTTAGTAAAGGCAAGTTGTTACGTTGTAAATTTTAGTCCCTGCCTGCCTATGCTTAATCTGCAGATAGGTTTGTAATAATTAAAAACCCTGTAAACATTGTTGGTAAATGATCGGGTTTCCAAGAACAGTACTCCCTGGTAGTTTGTTGGATTAAATCCAATTATGTCTTCGTGGTATGGACTGTAGCTTTGATATAATAGAAATGATGTACGAGTTTATGGGTCGTTGGTCGTACATATAAAATTAGAATAAGTGCATTATTATATAGCTATTGGGCAATCAAACGGAATCGCCACGTTTTGCTAGCGTGTGCAAATTGTACCATTCGATTTATGCAATTAATAAATTAGTGACAAATCTACACTCTTACTGAACGGTTTTATTTATCATTCCCGTTCTGCCTTATCAATTTATTATCAGTTATCAATATCAATCATCTTTTTAGTGTAAGGGGAAATCAACCCTTACATTTTGGTCCTTCGAGTTTTTTTTTGACTCCTCGTGCGGGCTGGTCAAACCAGGGACCTCGTGTCGACTTTTATCAAGTGACCTACTTTCCGCGCGTGGTGTATACGTGTAACCGGTTGGTACTAAGTGTCGTTTAGTATCACCCTATATCAAAGCTATCATCCATTATCGAGTGGGGGCGGCACCCGGTATCCTCGCATCATCTCATCGTTCGTAAGGCAAGCCAGGAGGCTTGTTTTACTGCTATCGCGGCTGCTGCTGTGCAGGCCAGGAGGCTTGCATTCCTGTCTTCGCTGCTGCTACTGCGGGCCGGGAGGCTTGCTAGTGTGAGCCAGTGACTATCACCTGCGAGGCAAGCAAACCACTCAAAGTAAGATTGTTCCTTTTACATATCATTTTACATTATCATGGAAGCCTTACTTATCCGTCAAAGCGGTATTATTGAATCCGTAAAAAGTATTAGTTCAAACATTAGTAAGGACTCTGCGAGTAGAAAGACTCAAGAGTATTTAGAGAGAAGGCTTACTTCACTAGATAACCTCTGGGCGGAATTTGAGCAAAACGATCTCCAGTTAGCTGCATTTGAAGATAAAAGCAGCCAATATTTTACGGAGAAAGTATATGAGAGAACAAAAGAGATGTATCAATCAATTCGGCAGTCTCTATTGACTTACTCGGTTTCTAAGCAGGATAAAGCTACTGCACCTAGTGGTAAGGTTGATGAATTATTATCAAAGCAACGTACAAATTTTAGAGCATTTAAACGGTTACTAAAAGGTATTAATATAGACGAGATCTCCGAAAAGTGGGAACTGCAAGACGAGCTGCGAAATATTCAAGGACGTTGGAATATCATTGACTCTTTACATTTAGAAATTGATGATATCCTGCAAGGAGATGACGTTTTATATGACGAAGAATTTGTCATGTATGAGATACAATTTAAGGACATGAAGCGGTCACTTAACCGGAAGCTGTCTTCTACATCTCATACCCAGCAGTCTACTCCTCAACTAGAAATACCAGTGTTTACTGGAAAATATTCGCAATGGCCTACTTTTTATGATCTTTTTCTTGAGGCTATACATAACAACAATTTTCTTACTAGTTCTCAAAAGATGCAACACTTAAAGGGCAAAATAAGAGGGGAAGCGGAGCGCCTAATCCAGCATCTCCACATATCATCAGAAAATTATGAAGCCGCTTGGGAGATTTTAGTACACCGCTACGACAACAAACAACTGCTTTTTACCCATCAAATTGAAATCTTTTTAGGCCAGACGTCTATACAAAAACAGTCAGCACTCGAAATTAAGAGATTACATGACACGTCTGTTGAGTGTATTCATGCCATCCACAATCTAGATGTGGACACCAACACCTGGGACCCATTACTCGTTCACCTACTATCAAAAAAATTAGATTCCGAAACTTTAAAGGATTACAAAGAGGCCCGTAAGTCGCCACGTGACCTACCAGACCTTCAAGAGCTCATATCATTCTTAGAAAATAAATTTATGGCCCTTGAACCCGTGTATAAACGGGAGCGAGAGAGCACATCATCATCACCATCATCTGTAGCAAGGCATGTGACCAACCCCAGATCGTTGACCTTCCCATCAAAAAGTTTTAATCATTTCAATCGCGATAAATATCAAGAAAAAACTTATCATACCCGTATATCAAAATGTCCAATTTGTAATTATAATCATGACTTGTATCAATGCAGGAAGTTTGCAAGTATGACACCGGATATCAAGTTGAAAACAATTATGAAACACAAAGTTTGCAAAAACTGCTTGTACAAGCACTATGAAAATCCATGCGTTTCTACTAAACGTTGCAAGGAATGTCAGGGTGACCATAATTCCTTGTTACATGAAGCCTTTACGAATAAAATTTCTACACCAAACACCTTTGCCGCTCCGACACACTCCAGTATCAATGTAATGGATAAAAGCAAGATTACTCAGCAACATAGCGCATATCATGTGGCGGGCGACAATGAGGAAATCTTATTGACAACAGTCTTATTAAGAGTTCTATCTGCTGACGGTACCTACGTAACTTTGAGAGCACTCTTAGATCAAGGCTCACAAATATCATTGATATCAGAAAATGCTGTTCAAACACTTGGCCTACAAAAACAAAAATATCATGCGTCAATATCAGGTATTGGAAATGGAGCAAATTTAACCGGTTCACTGTCCCGCAGCCCAATTATATGGTCCATAACAATTGATTAACCTATTGTTATATTTTTTGGACAGTGAACCTGTTAAGTAAGGGATTGGTGACCATTGAATGTCATTCAATCTACCAAGACTTTAAATTTAGCACTGAAGCTTTAGTCATCTCAAAAGTTATAAATAGTTTACCTAATAATTCATTCCTGAAAAAATCGTGGTCACACTTGCAGCATGTAAACCTAGCGGATCCGGACTACAATGTATCACGTCCGATTGATTTGTTGTTAGATGTTAGCGTTTATTCGCAAATTATCATGAGTGGCCTTATCAAGGGACCGTCACAGGCACCCATTGCTCAACAAACCAGGCTTGGGTGGATTTTGTCAGGTAACGTGAAAACGTTTAATTGTAACG
Organism: Scoparia ambigualis; assembly: GCA_963921215.1. Lineage (NCBI taxonomy): Eukaryota > Metazoa > Arthropoda > Insecta > Lepidoptera > Crambidae > Scoparia > Scoparia ambigualis. The sequence continues at coordinate 31,482,239 of OY992521.1, read as the reverse complement.
TTGTTATCCATGACATATCAGATTTATCAAGATTTTGGGAAGTAGAAGAAATTACTTACCCTACCAGTGATATGTCAGCTGGCGAACAATTTTGCGAGGATTTCTATTTATCAACTACTAGACGCTTAACTAATGGCATGTACGAGGTAGCCCTTCCAATGAGATCTGACTACCAGGAGAGGCTCGGTTCTTCCAAAAGGAAGGCATTAGCGCAGTTTTATCAACTAGAACGCAAAATGACTAATAATCAAGCATTTTATAATGGATATAAAGATTTCATGGAAGAATGTCGCACCCTGGGTCACATGAAGGTGCGCACTGACAGCGATAAGCCGGTATTTACCTGCCGCATCACGGGGTACTTAAGTTGGATTCTACATCTACCAAACTTAGAGTCGTATTCAACGCGTCATCCAAATCTTCCAGCGGACACAGCCTTAACGACTTGATGGAGCGCGGACCCAACCTACAAGCTGATCTCCAATCTCTCATTATAAATTGGAGACAATTTAAGTATGTTATGACAGCAGATATTGAAAAGATGTTTCGTTGCATCTCATTATCCAAGTCCTACCAAGGTCTGCAATCAGTCATCTGGAGATCTAACCCTGAGGAGCCGCTAGACGATTATCAACTTACGACTGTCACATACGGTACAAAGGCGGCGCCTTACTTAGCAATGAGGACCCTTAAGCAGATAGCGAAGGATGATGCTGGAAAATACCCCTTGGGATCATCAGCATTAACCAACAGCTTTTTCATGGATGACTACTTGGGAGGTCATAATACATTAGAAAAGGCCAAGGTCATACAGGATCAGTTAATCAATATATTACGCGGGGCTGGAATGAACTTAAGAAAGTGGTCAAGCAATGAAGAGGAACTAGTCAATCATTTATCAAACCATCAGCTGAATAGTCCTTTTGAATTTCGTTGTTCAGAATCGCGTAAAACCCTTGGTTTAAAATGGAATCCTTCATCAGACTCATTTACCTATGATAACAAATTCGACAATCTTCAACTTCAGCATGGTACTAAGAGAGAAGTTTTATCAGACATATCAAAGATATTTGACCCTCTAGGATGGTTATCACCTCTGTCAATAAAGTCCAAACTTTTATTTCAAAAGATATGGGAGTCAGGTGTATCGTGGGATGAGAAATTACCAACAGATTTGTTACAGCAGTGGGTTCAAATGCGTAATGAATTCACAAATATATCAAAGCTTAACATACCACGACACCTGGGTAACACTGAAGGTATCATACACTTGCACGGGTTCTGTGATGCTTCTGAAAAAGCGTACGCCTGTTGTGTTTATTGCCTTACAATCAATCCTAAGGGTGAGATAACGTCGAGGCTCGTGGCAGCAAAAACAAGATTAGCGCCGATAAGTAAAACAATGACGCTTCCACGGCTCGAACTTTGTGGGGCACTCTTGTTAGCTCAACTTCTATCAAAGATCACAAAAACATTGTCTAGCAAAAATATCAACATCCATGCGTGGACCGACTCAATGATAACTCTAGGTTGGATTTACGGCGATCAATCACGCTGGAAACAATTTGTGTCTAACAGAGCCCAACAAATTAAAGATCTTGTGAAAGCACCGCAATAGCGTTACGTTAAGTCTGAAGACAACCCTGCTGACTGTGCGACTAGGGCTGTCACCGTCATACAATTGTTAGAGCATCCGCTGTGGTGGGAAGGGCCAGAATGGCTCACTACTATACATTTAGATTGCATCCCCATAGTTTCTTACCCACAACCTAACATTGAATTGAAAAAATCCAATGTGATAACGGCTTTATGTCATTATCAGCCAGATTTAGTAATAGAACAATTAAATAAACATAGTTCTATTACTTTTATTGCAAAACAATAGCATGGGTGTTACGTTTCACCGCGCGCATACGACGCCGGAGTGACTCACCGACGGCAGATACATTGTTAACAAGTGAATTGAAGGAGTCTTATTGCATCATTATTAAAACTGTTCAATCTATAGAATTTAGACAAGATTTAGAAAATATCAAAAATAAAGGCAATGTTCACAAAAATAGCAAGTTATCATGTTTAAATCCGTTTATTGATAAAAACGGGCTGCTGCGTGTTGGTGGTAGATTAAGTAATTCTAATATTACTTGGAATGCTAAACACCCTATCATATTAAATGGACGTAATCGGTTTACCGAACTAATCATAAATCAAGCGCATATAACGACGCTGCATGGTGGACCTAGACTGACCCTGACCTATATCAGAAATACTTATTGGATAGTAAGTGGAATGTCTACAGTCAAAAGGCTGTTGCGGCAGTGTGTCGTATGTCGTCGATTTAGCCACAATAAATATCAACCGATCATGGCTGAGTTGCCGCAAGCGAGAGTAGTCCCGTCGAGACCTTTTACGAACTGTGGAGTTGACTTCACGGGGTTCATAGATTTAAAACTTAACAAGGGCTACGTATCAGTTTTTATTTGTTTAGGAAACAAGGCTATACACCTGGAGCTTGTGTCGGATTTGAGTACGCCCTCCTTCCTCGCTGCATTCCGAAGGTTTTGTTCCCGTCGTGGTGTCCCAAGCCACATGTACAGTGATAACGGGACAAACTTCGTAGGTGCTAATAAACTTATCCAAGTCGAATATAAGGAGATCATAGCTAACATCAACAAAGAATTTTTTAATAACATCATTGAAATGAATATAGAGTGGCACTTCAACGCCCCCGCTTACCCCAGTGCTGGGGGGTTGTGGGAAGCGGCCGTAAAATCATTAAAATATCATCTTAAAAGAGTCATTGGTGATCAGAAATTAACATATGAGGAGTCCAGCACGGTTTTACATCAAGTCGAAGCGTGCCTGAACTCGAGGCCACTCTGCGCTCTTACGGAAAATTCAAGCGATGAAGTACTGACGCCAGCGCATTTCTTAGTTGGTGGATCGTTGCTAGCCAAGCCTCAAACTGACCCGGAATCAATTACCTTAACAAAAAGGTGGCAACTCGTACAATCAATTAATAAACAGTTGTGGAAATGCTGGTCTTCGGATTACCTGCAACAACTTCAGCTGCGTTCAAAATGGAAGTCGCCTGACAAAAACATTGAGATTAACGACGTCGTACTAGTAAAGGAGGATAACATGCCTCCCGGGAAGTGGGCAATGGGGCGCGTGCTCGAACTACACCCGGGAAGCGATGGAAGTGTTAGAGTCGTATCATTAAAAACTAACAACAATATCATTAAGACACCGGTTATAAAACTAGTTCCCTTGGTACCATCACCCTCATCAAATCCACAGTTGAATACTTCCTCCGATACTGAAGCGGCATCACGCCAGCAAGGACGTCGAAAGCAAAACATTTTTAAAAATTCCTACTTGCAATTCTTTTAATATCACCGAGTCAACAACAGCAAACACAAAATTATAATATCGCAGCACTAAACAACGATCAAGGAATATATTTTGACAAAATATCAAATCTACAATATATTAGGGACGAGTGGAACCTTGTCGTGTATTATAATATGAGTACTTATTGGCAGGCTTTACATAATATACAAAATTATATATCACATATCAAAGAAGGCTGTTCCCGACCAAGTGCACAATACAGGAGTGTGACCTTGCAATTGGAACATGAGCTCAATGAGATTAATCATTACAACCAGCTCCTTACCATCAACAGACGCCGAAGACAAAAAAGAGGTTTAATAAACGGGGTTGGTTACATTGCTAATTCATTATTTGGAGTTTTAGACGAAAGGTTTGCCGATCAGTACGAAAAGGATATACAAAAAATTAAACACAATGAGAACCACCTGCAAGGTCTATTACGCAACCAAACTATTATCATCGAGGCCGAATACAACATTCTGAAAAGGCATGAAACTGTCATGAAGAACCAATTCTCACTTATAGAAAATCATTTAAACAATTTAACCATAGAGGTCAACCACATCAAGGTAGATACATCAGACGCTATGTACTTCACGACTTCGTCCTTGGCAGCTCATATCATTGTGTCCAACATTCGGCGCGTGCAACAAACATTAATTGACACTGTGGCAGACATTAACCAAGGCCATATTTCTTCCCACCTTATATCACCGGAACAACTGGAAGAACAAATAAGTATTATTTCAAGACAACTCCAAGGAGATCTCGTACTACCAACAGATAACACTAACATCATTAATATGTACCGATTATTAAAAGTTTCAGCGAGAGTAACTAATCAATACCTTATCATGGAGATCAAAATACCTATACTAAGCAGCGATGTCTACGAACTGGACAAAATTATTACTATCCCGCAGAAACGAAACTATTCCTACTATTATATCATTCCGCACTACCCTTACGTAGGGTTTAATATCAATAAAGACTCACTTATATTTTTATCGGAACTAGACCTAGAGACATGCCACCACTTACCGGAGCAAAAGATAATATGTTCTATAGACAAACCTATTTACACATCAAAAATGAACCAATCAATTTGCGACATCAAACTGGTAAGCGGCGTTAGTTCGCCGTGTGCGTCAGAGGTTTCAAGTTGCGAAGAGAAATGGATAAAATTACATGCTGAAAACTCGTGGCTATTTGTTTGTTGCGAAGAATGCTTATTACGCATAATTTGTCAATCTGGTATTATGTCACAGGTGTTAAAAGGCATAGGGGTCATTCACCTAGGCCCTATATGTTAAAGAGCAATGACTTTGTTATACATTCGCACAACAACTTTTTCAATAAGCTTAATATCAATCAACGTTTCACAGTCCCAGAGGTATCAGTGCTAAATAAAATTATGAACACTTCAAAGATACAGATCACCAACACTGAGACACATGATAAGGAGTGGCATCTGTTAAACTCTGAGATAACCAAGTTAAAGGAACAATCAAGTAGTGAGCTGAGTATACAATGACATGATGTACATCATTATACTCTTGGGTATATCACCATTGGACTGGTAGCACTAGCCTCGAGCATCATTGGGTACGTGGTGGTGAAGCGCCGACGAGCCGCGGCTAGCGCGCCGCCGCCACCGCCAGCGCTAGCGCCGCGCTATGCCGCGCCGACGCAGCAGGCGCAGGTTGAGGCGGACACGGATAGTGTAGTGAATATCAATGTGCCGGGTATTCAAAGTGTCCCTATTGAAGTGCGTCGATCAGTGTTAAGTGTCGATAAGACGACCTCCCCCTTTATGAACCGTTCAATTAAATTTGAAATCCCTAGTGATTAAAGATAAAGAATTTTATAAGAACTAAAGGACTAAAAATTAACTATTTCTTCTTGGAGGCGCAGGATGTACGAGTTTATGTGTCGTTGGTCGTACAGATAAAATTAGAATAAGTGCATTATTATATAGCTATTGGGTAATCAAACGGAATCGCCACGTTTTGCTAGCGTGTGCAAATTGTACCATTCGATTTATGCAATTAATAAATTAGTGACAAATCTACACTCTTAATGAACGGTTTTATTTATCATTCCCGTTCTGCCTTATCAATTTATTATCAGTTATCAATATCAATCATCTTTTTAGTGTAAGGGGAAATCAACCCTTACAAATAATATTAGTAATAAAGAAAAAGCTCTTGTCACTGTCACAACGTGTCATTTCTTAAAGAAAATATTTTTTGGTTTTATTGGTTCTAATGTTCTAATGTTGTTTTCGTCGTACAAAATTTCCGTAAGCAGTCAAATAAAAGCAGTAACATCAATAGCAAAAATGCAAAACACTGATTTGGTTGTATGTAAACATTTACAATAGAAACACAATCCCGAACCCACTGACATGTTGACATACAACGTCAACCTGCAAACAACAATATGAAAATCACAAAGAAATGATAACAAGAAACAGAGCTCAACGAAGCGCACGCCCTCCACCATCGCCTACTCCGCCGACTTCAAGCTCCTCGTCCAATGATGACCTCACCAGGGTGTCAACTGACGAGTCGAGCAGCGCGAGTGGGCGTTTGCCGTCTCCGCCGCCACAACGATCAGCGCGACGTGGACGACCACCGCTGCCGGCACGCTTGGGATCAGTGGGGCAACCAGCCCCGCGTACGACCCCCGCTACCGGTGGTGTAGTGCACCGCATGCGATGGACTCAACAAATAAATGAGAACTGCATGCGCGCCTACTATGGGGCAACAGAGGGAGGAACTAACCTTACTGCGTATCGTGTTCGGCTGCTGTCTTTGTTTCAGACCCTTGAACCGACCATCGACGTGTCTGCCCAACGATTGTCGGATCAAGTGCGGGTGATCCAGCGTAACAACTTACTGGATCAGTCTGCACTTGATCAGCTACGCCTGGAGTCACTACGTATTTGTGCGGCTTCTTCTTCGGTGCAGGATCGCCCTGCCCCACAATTACCGGCCGTGACGCCGGTTTTAGTGGCGCGAGTAGATCCGGTACCCGACGATGAAGCTTTCATAAATACGCATGTAAGTACACAGGCGAATGAGCAAATGAGGAGCGCTTTGAACGATGCCATTCTACAGTATCGAGACACGCCTAACTCGAGGCCGCGTATGCCTTGTTTGCCCACGAATAGACATAATTTGGCGTTAATGAGTGCCTTGAACGATTTACTGGTTCCTTATCTTGGAACCAGTGAAAATTTAATTGATACCCACTTTATTGAGGGACCATCACGGTATGTCGCGTTGCTCGTGTCAAATTCCAGGACTCTGACCGAGTACCGCGGCAAACCGGGACTGCCCCTGCTTGGCAATTGAGGATTGAGGGGCGTATTAATAGATTCAAGACACTCATTGCAAAGCTAATTTGCTTCAGAAATGGCAATAATCGGCCTCGCGTCATGCGATTCGTCACACAAGCTTTTGTTGGGACTGATGTTCGTCCGGATAACTTTCTGAAGCAAAAAGTCTATGCGTGGGCAAACCGTATACGTCGCTACAGAGTGCGTGTGGACCGATATCAACGAAATCGCCTCTTTCAAAGTGACCAAAGAAAAGTATACAGACGTTGGGAAGGAGCTGATCAACGTGTGAGCGACGGGCAGCTACCGGATGTTGATGCCATGACTAATTTCTGGCGCAGCATTTGGTCGGTGCCTGTCGAGCACACGGAAGGTGAATGGATGAGTGTTGTCAGGGAGGCGTGTGAACCTATCGAAACCATGCAGCCTATAACTATAAGTACAGCTGACGTAGGTTGTGCAATCCGTACGGCCCAAAATTGGAAATGCCCAGGACCGGACGGATTGCACAACTTCTGGATCAAATGGTTTTGATGTTCACACGAGTTACTGGCAGCGCAATTCCAAGAAGCCATAGAGCTCGGCTAACTCCCACGTTTGTTGACTACTGGTGTCACTTTTCTGCTCCATAAATCAGGCAGTACCACGTAACCGAAAAATTATAGACCCATCACGTGCTTACCTACTTTATAGAAGCTCCTTACATCCATTCTGAAAACAAAAATTAACTCGCACATTGTTGCAAACAATATTTTGGACATGACTCAGAATGGATCTAGGGTTGGGTACCGTGGTACTAAGGAGCTTCTCCTCATTGACATGACCATATGCCAGAAGGTTCGGCGTGGCAGAGGGACTCTCTCCACAGCCTGGATTGACTACAAGAAGGCCTATGATTCGGTGCCGCATTCATGGTTATTGAGGATTTTAGAGTTATATAAAATTTACATAACTTTAAAATCCTTTTTGATGTCATGTATGCGGCAGTGGACCACGGTCTTGTGTCAGAATGTCGAGATAGTGTTTCTGCCACGCAGGATCTTATAAGGATAGAGCGTGGCATATTCCAGGGCAACAGTCTGAGTCCTTTATGGTTTTGCCTAGCTTTGAATTCTCTCAGTACTTTGTTGAAAAATTCAAGGTTAGGCTGTCGACTGCGGAGAGGGGGTGAAGTTATGTCGCATTTGTTGTACATGGATGACCTCAAGTTGTTCGCACTAAACCGCCAAGACTTCGTGAAACTGCTGAAAATTACTGAGACTTTCAGCAGTGCCATCAAGATGGAGTTTGGTGTGGATAAGTGTGCGGTTATGCATGTACAGCGTGGGAGAGTAGTAAATTCAACTAATTTACAACTCTCCGAAACGATAAATTTCAGATTTCTCTCTAAAGTTGAAACTTATAAATATCTTGGTATGTCACAGTCTTTGGGTGTTGAGGACAGGGACACAAAACAGTCATTACGGGAGCGATTCTTTTGCCGCCTAAGAAAAGTACTTAACAGTCTTATATCGGGTGGCAATAAGACGCGTGCTTTTAATGGCTAGGTTATGCCTCTGCTCACATACTCCTTTGGCATACTAAGATGGACTCAGACCGAATTAGACGCCTTGGATAGAAGAGTCCGTCAAATGCTCACGACTTCCAAAATGCTACACCCGCGCTTATCTGTTATGAGGCTGTACATCCCGCAGAGATGTGGGGGTCGCGGCTTTTTAAATGCCAAGGACCTACATAACCGTGAGGTGTGCAGTCTCAGGGATTATTTCCTTAACAGTGAGTGCGGGATGCATTTGGATGTCGTGGCAGTTGATAGACACTTTACGCCGCTCTCCTTGGCAACAGAAAACTGGCGCAAACCAGTGGTGCTAAGCACTCTCGATTGCAAGGCCATATGGAAGAGCAAGGTGTTACACGGGCGCTACTATCGGGCTCTAACTGGGCCTGATGTAGATTTGCCTGCCTCGGTGAACTGGCTACGTTTCGGTGACCTCTTTGGGGAAACCGAAGGTTTTGTCTGTGCCATTGAAGATTAAGTTATCAAGACGAATAATTACCGGAAATATATTATGCAGGACGGTACGGTCGACATCTGTCGGGCATGCCGCCGTCCTGGAGAATCACTCCGACATATTATTTCCGGTTGTTCTCATCTTGCTAACGGAGAGTATTTGCACAGACACAACCAAGTACCCAGAATAATTCACCAGCAACTTGCTCTTCAATATGGCCTTGTTGAATCAGAGGTGCCGTACTATAAGTACGCACCTGCGCCAGTTCTCGAAAATGGTCATGCAACGCTCTACTGGGATCACTCTATCATCACGGACAGGACTATTGTCGCCAATAAGCCTGATATCGTGGTGGTCGACCGATCTTAGCTCCGGGCAATATTGGTTGATATCACCGTACCTCATGATGTGAATCTCGTGAAAGCCGAGAAGGACAAGCTCAGTAAGTACTGTGGTGTTTCGAGTCGTGAAGTGATCGTCTAATATGCTTTATAAGAGTATCTAGTTTACTTTGCCAAATACAGAGATCCAACATCTTAGGAGAGCTAGACTATCTTGATTGTTTTGCTTCCAATCAAGTTGATTGCACATGTTTATACCAGTACATTAGACCGAACGAACAGTGAACATACATCTTTCCACTTCACCTAGCTTGCTCTAACTAATGGCGAGTCTCGGCCTTCTATGAAGCCTAGATAAATTGTCAATCTTAAGGAAAGCTAAGAGCACATAGTCAGTCAGATGAGTGATTGCATAGAGTTTATTTAATGCGTTACAGACTAGCCATAGCAATTGTTAGGATCGCGTGGTAAGGTGTATTGTACCTGTAGGATTCTGTGATCCTCCGTCGGAAGCCAGCCAGGCGAATGTCAGGGTTCCTACACAGCTAACGCTGAGCGCGCTGCTGACCGAAGGCACTTTATGGGGACAACCGATCTGTTATACCCTATACGCTGCGAAGCGTGTTTCATGTCAATTTGCATGGCGCTGAGCGTTAATTATGAGTGATGGCGTTTTCGCATCTTTTTCCCCTTTGTTTTACCATGGTTTTATTCTCACTCATTGTTCTAGTATATGTAAATGATAAGTTAGTCTCGTCAGACTATAGAATGCAAGGTTCGGTTAAGACGTGACGTGTATATGTGACAACCCCAGCTGCCGCTATCCCGTCACGATCATGTACTAGTTTCAATTTATAAAATTCAGGCTTCACATTATAGCCTTATAGTATATATATTTACTAGCGATACTACAATTATGATCTCTCCCCCCTTGAAATATTGCAAAATCTCTGTTTTAGCCCTACTTAATTCTACCTCCGAGCCTACATCCCTAGCTTAATTATAATAAATATTACCTACCGTTACTTACTATTCGTCGGATGTCTGCATCTGCTCCCATCTGCTCAACTCTGCATCTAATCTGCTATTGTCTATCAACTCTAATGTGACTAAATGTTTCTGTTCTATAATGATACCTGTCTCACTCTCTAGTTAGACTGGATACAAATGTGCAGTTGTCGTAGGCTAGTTGTAGTTTCTAGCCAGATTTAAACCAAGTATCAAAATAATTGCTCTTCTAGAATAACTAATAACTTTACGTCTGTATGTCTACAAAGATTAAGTCTACAGTCATCTATTCACAAAGGGCTAGTGAAACAAGGCTTCTTTATCTAGAGAACTAGCTTGAGTAACTAGGGAAACAAGGATTACAAGATTAAAGAATTAAGCCAAGAACAATAGAGATAATAACCGTGAATGCTAGACTGCATTTGATATACAAGATCATGATTTGTATATCGTAATAGTGAGAATTAACATGTTAATTCTCACTATTACGATATACAAATCACAAGTATTTATCTCTGCTGTTCCTTGCGTTGTAGAAATTAATTGAAATAAAATAAAACACAAGATTATGGTAGATAGCTTAATTTATTCTACATCAATGTATTTGTTGATTTATTGTTTTATTATTTAGTGATTTACTTGTTGATTTATCGTTTGTTATTTAATTATGTATTTAATGATTTATTGATTGATTTATCTATTATTTATTAAATGATTTATTTTATTTAGTTGTGTTTGTTTATCTCATCACTTATTTAGTTATAATAAGATTGGTTATTTACCCCTATATTTATCTACTCATCTAAATATAAAATTACGAAACTCTTTCATTATTTATGCCTTGTAAAGTCTTTAGATTAAAAGCTTTATATTATAACCATCATTAGATCTTACTGCCTCATTTCTAGAATTTACTTTCAAACATAGTCAAACCATTTACGGTCTACTCCAAATCATTTTAGCTTTTACTCATAAGGTAATAAGCTTTCACTCTCAAGATAATTAGATTTATACTCTCAGGATAATTAGCTTTTATACTCAAATCATTAGAACTTACACTCAAGATCGTTAGTGGTTTTCACTCAACAATCGCTTGTGGTTTATGTACAATTAACTAAATTTATAGACAATAATTAGACTTTCCAAGGTCAACCGTTAGTTCCTAGGCCATCGATTAATGGGGAAAAACAACGATTAGAACAAAAAACCCATTAGGCCGTCCTAATTAACATTTCATAATGACTAATCATGCAAAGCTATGTACAAGTAACTTTCTCGACACACACAGGTATTTTAATCTCTCTAGGTTGCATGTAATTTATTAAATAGGGCACACATAGATTTCATATATGTCTCGTAGTTCAATTGGTAATTGCAGAGGCGGTAGACTATGTCAACACAAATATTTAAATTACCTTTGAATCGTTCTATGCAACATGTTATTACAATTAATATGACTATATTATTACTATCGTTAATTCCAGGTAATAGTTCCGCAAAATCGGATGCCAATAATCTACGTTAACGTAGTCCCACACTGAATAAAATTATTTGTCCATTTTGTTTATTATTATATACAATTCAGTTATCACTCTTATCAATACTGTGTCGAGAAAGCTAACGAAAGATATCTGGTGAATTTAAACATTAATAAATCTAGAAAATATCTACTTTACCGGTATGATGTCGCAGTGTCTCAAACTACCTATCACTTTATTTACTTTTTCATTAACTAAACGCAATTCTAAGGTCACTGATTCTATATAAAAGACTGAACGATAGTAATTGAAAACGTGTCGTTTCGTTGTGGTCCCCGTCCTGGGTCGCCCAAGGCTGAATCCAGAATGCCATCTCCAAATCCAAACGTGTATCGCGAGCCCTCCGCTCGCAACATCCGCCCTCGCCCCGCTCGTCCGTTCGTCAGTGTCTGAAAACAAACTCTTACCAGTAAATGGCTCCCCCGATTGGCTTATCTTTATGTGTGAGTGTCTGCAGTGCAGCGATGCACCCTAGAGTTTTTTATATGGGTCTCAACAATCACCACGTGGGGTTTTAATTTTTTTCCCATCGTCTTCATATTTTCAACTAAATCTTTAAGAGTTCTTTGTTTACAAGGTTCACTTTGTTATCTGAAATTCTTTGAATGTAATTTCCGTCCCGCTTAATGACCGGCAATAACTTGTAACCTTTATTGCATACTGCCAAACCGCCTTTTGTCTATGGATATTTTATTGATTCCATCTTTAGAATTTTAAATTTGTAAACCCTAACCATTTTTTTAGATGCAGCTCTAGGAATTCGTTTCGTTGTTAGCATTGGTTTTCTCACGTATTAAATACAGTTTTATTTTAATTTATACACGCGATGACCATCTCAGTACCTTGACTTGGCTCACAAGGTTACCGCCATGTGGGATGTGGATTCAACCATTATTGTACCGATAGTCGTTTCGGCAAACGGTCTTTTAGCTAAGAGCCTTGATCAACACCTAGAGAGGCTCTCGCTAAAAGGTTGGGTCAAGGGTCAGATACAGAAGGCAGTACTCCTTGACACGGCACGTATTGTCAGGAGGTTCCTCACTCTGCAGCCCTAACCACTGGTAGCTTGGGTCTATCCCCGCTGCCGGTGGCAACCTAGGTTAAGTTTTTTATAATATTTTATATTGTAAATATGTTTTTTTTTATATAAAATATTGTAAAAAATTTAACTTAAGATAATATTTTAAATAAAGAGCATAATAATAATTATTATTTATTTGCCATAAATAGGGTATAATACAGTTGGTCAAAGAATACAATGTCGCTTAAACCTACTTAGCCGTAAGCTACAGCATCCAAAATAATTAGGTACAGAAATACTTATTATAACTAAATAGGGTCTATGCATCCACCACATTTCTACTTACGTTTCAAAAATTCATCAACCGAGTAAAATGTATTTTCAAGCAAACATTGACGCAGGACCCTTTTAAATTTTCTCAGCGGCAAACATTTTATGTTTTCTGGTATTTTATTGAAAATGGTAATACACATCGCATAACATTTTTTTAAGAAGCGCTTTGTTTTAGGCATTGTGTCTAATACTAATCTGTTTGGATCTCTGTTACTCCTACATGCTGCATGTAGCAGTCTTTACTACCAGCGTGTATGCATCGTGCATGCATGCACGCTGGTATGTAAAGACTGCTACATCGAATACATATATGCATGGCAATGGGAGTGTACGGGCTAGCCGCACATATTTATATTGACCTAGATTTAATAAGCTAGTCTAAGCATTACTTCGCTAATTACCTTTTAATTGTGCAATTTGGTGGAAGCAATAAATTCAGTGTATATTCGTCACTCGTCGGGTTTGGTTGTTTTAGCTCTCTTCGGAGTCACCACCCTTCAGTATCCCTTAGCCTTATTAGTGTGTGGTTACTACCATTACATTATTTTTTGGTCCTTCGAGCTTTCGGACAAGCGGGACCGCTCACGCGAGTGTCTTGTGTTCCGTGAACTAGCGTAAAAACTTTGACTTTTTTATACACGTGTCTATATCCAAGCACTTCCACGTGTCTGTATCAACCCAAACTACGAGACTATAAGCAGCACTGCAGCGTTCCTGTGGGTTGGTAAACTCAATAGCGACAGCAACACCCAACTTCTTTGTGTGAGTCAGGAGACTCGCCGTGCAGTAACATTCAAGTAAGATCGTTCATATTTTACTTGCTTATCCAGCGATTATGTCGAACTACGAAGTATTATTCACCCGTCAAGGTGAACTTGTCACTGAGCTCCAGCGCATTGGATCCAACTTCAAAAAGGATCCAGCATATCGTAAAACTGCTGCGTATTTAAATTTACGATTAACCTCTTTAAACAACTTATGGGAAGAGTTCGTTAGTAACAACGAGCAACTAGAAACCATAGAGAATAAAGAACAAAGGTACTTTTTAGAGTCAGTTTATGAGAGAACGAAAAATTATTATAACGAATTAAGACAGCAACTTATAGCTATAGAGCCGGTAGGGTCAGGGTCAGGTTCAGGTAAAGGTAAAATGAAAATGACAGAGACAGACTTGTCGTCCAAAATTGACGACCTTTTGTCCTTCCAAAGGGCGAATTTCCGAGCGTTTGGCCGACTGATAGAGAGCATCAAGGTGAGTGAAATTACTGATAAGTGGGAACTTGAAGATGAATTGCGCAACATCCAATCGAGATGGCAGAGCATCGACAAGCAACACCTAGAAATAGATAACATTTTAGAAGGAGAAGATGAAATTTACCAAAATGATTTTCTAGAATACGAATCGATGTTTAAACAAACAAAGAAGGCACTGTATCAAAAGCTTTGCGCTACCGCACATATTCAGCAATCTACTCCAATCTTAGAAATACCAACCTTTACTGGTAAATATACTCATTGGCCTACCTTTTTTGATTTGTTCACCGAGTCTATACATAACAATACATTTTTATCAAAAGCTCAAAAAATGCAGCACCTTAAGGGTAGAGTAAAGGGCGAAGCAGAGCGCTTAATTCAGCATTTACATATCTCAGCTGACAATTATGACGTTGCTTGGGACATCTTAACCCATCGTTATAATATCCCACAAGTTCTATTCACTACGCAAATAGAAACACTTTTAAACCAGCCTAGCATTAGTAAGCAGACGTCATTCGAAATCAAACGACTCTATGATACCACAACAGAGTGTATCCATGCTATTCATAACCTTGGCGTGGACACCAATACGTGGGATCCGATACTGGTGCATCTTTTAACAAAAAAGTTAGACAGCGACACGTACAGCGCATATAAAGAAGCGCGTAAGTCTCCAAGAGATTTAGCCTCATTGGAAGAATTTATGACATTTCTCGAGAGTAAGTTCATTGCTCTCGAACCCATGCATAAGCGAGAAAGAGATCATCCAACTTCATCCAAGCCAGCTCCAGCGTACTATCAGCCTAGAAACCAACCTACATATAGACAATCCTACAATAGGTTGCCTTATAAAGGATACCAAGCAGCGATTACTTCTACATTAAAATGTCCTTTATGTAACTTTGATCACGAGCTCTATAGATGCCACAAATTTAGCAATATGACAGCGGTTGCGAAATTGAAACTTTGTCAAAACTGTTTATTCAAACATTCTAGCGATAAATTCATTTCGAATAAAAGATGCAAAGAGTGCAATAACGAACATCATACGAAGCTACATGACGCATGTGTCGGGTCATCGCACTCGACATCAGCGGTGTATGTTGACGAGTCAAAGCCGAAAGCCATGCTACCGATATCTAAATCGTTGAGCAACAAACCTTATGTTGCCAACCACGTTAGTGCTAATGACGAAGAGGTTTTATTGGCCACTGTCTTATTAAAGATAACAGCTATTGACGGGAATTACATCACGTTACGAGCGTTACTCGACCAAGGTTCTCAGATTACCTTAATCTTAGAAAACGCCGCTCAGCTCTTAGGGTTGCCTCGCCGTAAATTTAGCGCATCTGTATCTGGTGTAGGTATCAGCCCTAAGCAAAG
This sequence comes from Scoparia ambigualis, assembly GCA_963921215.1. Lineage (NCBI taxonomy): Eukaryota > Metazoa > Arthropoda > Insecta > Lepidoptera > Crambidae > Scoparia > Scoparia ambigualis. The sequence continues at coordinate 31,466,607 of OY992521.1, read as the reverse complement.
CAAAAGCCTTATCACTCTCGAGTGCAAATCTATTTATGACGACTATAATTTTAATACCGAAGCTTCTGTTATTCCTCGAGTTATAAGTGATTTACCGAACATCTCGTTTTCTAAGCGATCTTGGCCTCACCTCCAGCATATGAAGTTAGCAGATCCCGAATACCATTGTATGTCGATAGGCTTCGAAACATTTTTCGAAGCCTATCGACATATTATTAGATGCATGTCTTTACTCCGATGTTATCATGAGCGGACTAGTAAAGGGTGAGCACAGCGCACCGATAGCTCAGCAAACCAAATTAGGCTGGATCTTATCGGGCAACGTGAAAACCTTTAACTGCAGCGTCGTCATTAATAATCTGGATGACATAGCGAAATATTGGGAAATGGAAGAGATTCCTAACACAGCATCCGAGCTCACAAAAGAAGAACAATATTGCGAAGAGAACTATGTTGCTACCACAAAGCGGCTTGCTGATGGTAGATACGAAGTTTCACTACCTTTGAAAGAAAACTACTTAGAAAAACTGGGGACTTCTAAAGCAAAGGCGACAGCACAATTTAAGCAGCTGGAAAACAAAATGACTTAAAATAAAACGTATTCAGAAAGTTATAAGCAATTTATAACGGAATATCAGCGGTTAGGTCACATGAGGGCAAGCAGCGAAAGTCATAGTCTTCAATGTTTTTTACCACATCACGGTGTCATAAAGCACGACTCTACTACGACCAAGCTTAGAGTAGTTTTTAATGCCTCGTCAAAAACCAGCTCTGGACTCAGCCTCAATGACGTAATGGAGTGTGGTCCAAACTTACAGCATGACCTGCAAACGTTATTATTAACTTAGAGGCAATACAAATACGTCATTACTGCGGACATAGAGAAAATGTTCCGTCAGATCCAGGTCACAGAAGACCATCAGCACCTTCAGTCAATCATCTGGAGAAACAGCGCGTATGAACCGCTGCAAGAATTTGTTCTCACTACGGTTACCTACGGAACCAAAGCAGCTCCATACCTAGCCATACGTACTCTAAGACAGCTAGCGAAAGATGATGCCGCCAAATACCCCCTTGCAGCTGCAGCTTTAGAAAATAGCTTTTATACGGATGACGTACTTAGCAGGCACAACACATTAGAAGCTACAAAGGAATTACAGATCCAGCTAATCGAAATTTTAAAAGGCGCAGGAATGAATTTACGGAAATGGTCGGCCAATGACCCTGAGCTTCTAAAAGACTTGTCTTCCGAACAACTTGACAAACCGTTTGACTTTAAATGCTCAGAGTCCCGTAAAACCTTGGGGCTCCGATGGGTACCATCGTCCGATTCATTTGTATTTACAAACAAAACAGACCTGTGTAGCCACTGTAATACGAAACGACAGCTACTATCTTTAATATCAAAAATATTCGACCCGTTAGGCTGGCTCTCGCCACTAACAGTCCGAGCTAAGATCCTTTTTCAAAAAACATGGTCCTCAGGATTAGGCTGGGATGACGAGATTCCAGAAAAAATAAAAAAGGAATGGACTGAGCTTCAGCTTGACCTACAAAATGTAAGTCAATTCAATATACCTAGACACTTAGGTAATACACAGCGCGAATTCCAACTACACGGCTACTGCGATGCATCGGAAAAGGCATACGCCTGCGTAGTCTATCTAGTAGCAAGCGACAATAAAGGCAAGTGCACATCACGACTTGTTGCAGCAAAAACTAAATTAGCTCCAATAAATAAGAAAGTCTCACTACCACGATTAGAGCTCAGTGGAGCTCTACTTTTAGCTCAACTAACGAAGCTTATTAAAACATCTTTAGGAAAGCCAGAACTCCAAGTTTATGCCTGGACAGATTCCATGGTCGTACTGGGATGGCTACATGGTGATGTAGCTCGATGGAAGCAATTTGTTGCAAATCGAGTTCAGCAGATCACTGAAGTAATACCAGCTTTAAATTGGAACCATGTCCGGTCTGAAGAAAACGCAGCTGACTGTGCCAGCCGTGGACTAACTGGGACTAAGCTACGAAGTAACTCTTTGTGGTGGAGCGGGCCGGAATGGTTACTTACTTCAATCCTAACAAAATTGAAAACAGCATTTACGAAGCGCCTAACTTAGAAGCAAAACGGGTCAATGTAAACGTAGTCTTACAAGAATCAAGTTCGTCATTCATAATTGAAATATTAATAAACAATAGCTCCATCACTCGTGCCGTAAAGATAGTGGCATGGGTATCACGTTTCACCGCCGCGCTACGACACCGACCTGTTGAATATGAGACATTCTTATCAGCTGACGAAATAAACAAAGCGTATCAATTAATCATAAAGTACATTCAAGCAAATGATTTTAAATGCGATTTAGAAAATATTAAAAACAAAGGTCATGTACAGTCAAACAGCAAAATAGCGAGCTTAAATCCGTATTTAGATGATAACGGGATTTTGAGAGTTGGAGGGCGCCTTACACATTCGATCCTAAGTAGCACAGCTAAACACCCTATAATACTATCTAATCACGGCCGTCTTACTGACTTAATTATCAATCAAGCGCATATAACCACACTGCATGGTGGACCACGCTTGACCTTGTCATACATCAGAGAGAAGTATTGGATTGTAAGCGGTATGCGATCCGTTAAGCGCCAGCTTAGGCTATGCGTCAAATGCCGACGCTACAGCTCTGAAAAACATCATCAAATAATGGCTGATCTTCCCAGAGCTAGGGTTACCCCCTCCCGCCCCTTCACAGAAACTGGGGTCGATTTCAGCGGATACTTGGATCTAAAACTGAGCAGGGGTAGGGGAGTAAAGACCTATAAGGGTTATGTGGCTGTGTTCGTCTGCCTTGCGACGAAGGCTGTTCACCTAGAATTGGTGTCAGACCTATCAACTCCAGCGTTTTTAGCAGCGTTCCGCCGTTTCTGTGCCCGGCGAGGAACTCCCCGTCATATGTATAGTGACAATGGGACAAATTTTGTTGGAGCAAAGCGAGCGTTAGATAAGGAATACAAAGAAATTGTACGAACGTTAAATACAGATTTTTTTAACAACATCAATGACATGAATATCGAATGGTCGTTTAATGCCCCAGCTTGGCCAAGCGCAGGCGGTTTGTGGGAAGCCGCTGTAAAGAGCTTTAAGCGTCATTTCAAACGAGTCCTAGGTGAGCAGAAACTCACTTATGAGGAGTTATCGACCTTAATCCAGCAGATCGAGGCTTGTCTCAACTCTCGGCCTCTATTCCCATTGACAGAAAATCCAGAGGATGCGTACCTAACTCCAGGCCACTTCTTAATCGGCGACTCTTTAATGTCAAGACCTCAGGCTGACCCTGACAATGTTAGCTTATCTGCACGTTGGCAACTACTACAGCTCATGAATAAACAGTTATGGAAGCTTTGGTCATCCGACTATCTTCAGCAGCTTCAGGTACGGTCTAAATGGACAAAACCAACAAAAAACCTGGAAGTTAATGAAATTGTCCTAATAAAGGAAGAAAACTTACCTCCAGGTAAGTGGGCGCTTGGAAGAGTTCAAGAGTTACACCCTGGAAAAGATGGATATGTCAGAGTTGTGTCCGTCAAAACTGAAAGCAACGTTTTAAAGCGTCCTATAACTAAGCTTATACTACTGCCTATCCCTATTGATACAGCTAAGGACAATACAGCGAAACTATACGAGCAACGACCTCAGATGAATGTAGGCACAGAGAGAAAAGCAAGTAGAAGGAAAAAATACACTTTCACAAACTGCATTTCGCTAGCAATTCTTCTATTTACAATGCTGATATCTCCATCCTTACAAAATAATATTAACGTCAATACGACAGCATTAAATTTTAACGACAATAGAGCGCTTTACTTTGATACGATTTCTAATATGCAGTATATTCGAGATGAGTGGAGGCTGGTAGTTTACTACAACCTTTCAGGCTACTGGCAAGCTATAGCAGACATAGAGACTTACGTAAGACATTTAAAAGGCATGGCTGTAAAATCGAATTCACAATATATGAGCATTACAAATCAACTATCACACGAATTAACTGAGATAGAACATAATAATCGGTTACTACAAGGTCCTACTCGCAACCGCCAAAAAAGCAGGGACCGGAAAACCCCTTTTTTTGGTTAAGCCGATTGTTAGGAAAACCCCATCAAAAGGTTACCGAACGATAGGGTTTCCCTATTAATAGGGTTAGTCTTTCGTAGCGGTAACTTTTTTGAAAAAAGTTAACTGCTTCCAATGCACTTACCAAATGAAATAGGGTATTTGTAACGGTAATTTTAAGCGCTTATCAACTAATAAGGTTACCCTATTGTCTCCTATCTCGTTTGCCGCCACTAGATAAATCCATCACAATCACTTGATGCTTATGTTTTTAGTCAACATTGCATCATCAAATCTTAGAAGTTTTCACCTCTGAGATCCGAAAGAAATATTTTGATGGTGGTTCCTCAGACCAGCACGTGTAGTCCGGGAGACTACTACAGAGATACTCTCTGTAGTAATCTCAGTAGAAGACACTGAGACGAGCAATGTCTCTACGCAGCTGGTGATCCTCAAGAGACGCTGTAACCTCAGCATCTCCAATAATGCGTACCGCTCGCCTTTGCAGTTTATCAAGTGCATCGAGGAGGTATTTAGCGGAGCCGTCCCATAATAGGTTGGAACAATACTCCATACTTGATCGCACCTGAGTCTTGTCCAACGATCGATACGTGTACGATCGAGAGCCAGGTTCAGTTTGGCAACCACTTCTTGCCTTTTCACAACGATATCGGCATGCTTTGCCGCAGGATGTCCCAAGTATCGCTCATGCACCGTACCGTCATCCGCATAACAATGAATATTGCCCAAGGACAACATGTTATTAATATGCAGAAGAAATAGAGTAGATGAGAGCACATAACCCTGCGGCACTGATGCATTAACCTCGTAAAACGCGGAGGAACTACCCTCACAAAGGACGAAGAGGAACTACCCTCCGCTCCACTAGAAAGTCTGCAACTCAGGCGCACAAACGGGGCAGCACACCGAAGGACGGCAACTTAAAAAGAAGGGAACGATGCCACACTCTATCGAAAGCTTTGGCGATATCAAAGCCAACTGCCAGGGATTTGCCATGCTTGTCCGTCGCTTCACCCCACGCGTGAGTAACGTACGCTAGAAGATCACTCGTTGATCGCTTGCATATTCCAAAATCCAGACAAACTAAAGAGCTGGACAGAGTCCGGGCTAGAGTCTTAAAAGTCCGGACATTTCCGGTATAATCCGGACGGATGGTAACCGTAGTCGGGGAAGGCCGGACGTGACGTCAGACGGCCCTGCATGGCTGATACAGGCAAAGTAATTAAGTTCGCTACTCTTATGTTGTAAGGCTTGAAAGAACGGTCAAGTTGCCTTGGCTTAATGTCCGGACTTTTTGTGTGGACTTATTAAGTTTCCAAATAATAACGTGGTTTTTTATTTGTCTTAGACCCCGGTGGGTTGACCAGACCATAAAACTGAACAACTTTTTCCAAGAAATAGGCCAAAACACGAGATATTATTTTTACTTTTCCATACAAACCTTGCTCGGTCAATAGAGACTTTGAAAGAATAAAAAACCACATAGTATATAGGTAGGTGCCTTAATAATGTACAATTGTATGATCTCACCAACCCGCATTGGGCCAGCGTGGCGGGTTATGGCCTAATATCCCCACGTTCTATTGTCCACGTGGGAGGCCTGTGCCCAGCAGTGGGACGTTAGTAAGCTGATGATGCTGTTGTTAGAGCTGCCATACGTCCATGTACATAGGGTTACCATCCATTATTCATTTATTATATACCATGGATTTATCCGGACAAAAAACTACAAAAATTAAAAGAAAAAAATTCTTTTTTAAAACAAGCTTTTATTAAGTTTTTAATGTTAAAAGATCTAAAAATTTAAAAATAATAATTTAATCCTGATAAGAAAAATATCATTATAATAGGTATACCTACATTGCAACCATTAACGGTAATTAACCATATTCGTCTACGTCACAATAATAAAATATCGTAAGTAGGTACATACCTATTAGACATTTTTATTAAACCATAAAACTTTACACCTTGTATTAAATCTTTGCGTTTTTATCACATACCCAATTTTTTATAAATAAAAGCGTAAGAATTACATTGTGATGGAACATCAAAGAACATTTAGCATTATTACACCGTCATAATTATTTTTGCAATCACAATTTAACACTCTTTTATTTATAAAACATTGGGTATGTGATAAAAACGCAAAGTTTTAATACAAGGTGTAATGTATTATAGTTATCAGGATTAAATCATTATTTTTAAATTTTTAGTTCTTTTTATCATCAAGAACATGAAAAAAGATTGTTTTTAAAAAGTATTTTTTTCTTTTAATTTTGACTTTTTAGTATTATTTTGTATTTTAATACCTTTACATATCAATAAAAAATGGTCCACCCATTAAGACGAATCAAACTCGACGCGGTTGTGTCGCTTAATTACTGAGTTCCTATGGCCATCTTCCAGCTCCATCATCAGACCCTGGTTACCATCTAGCACTAAAGTACTCGTCAAGACGAATCAAACGAGCCGAGACTCGATGGGGTTGCGTCATTTCTTTACTGAGTTCCTAGGACCACATTCCAGCTCCATCATCAGACCCTGGTTACCATTGAAAGACAATCTACTCGTCAAGACGATTCAAACGAGCCCAAACTCGATGAGGTTGTGTCGTTTCATTGCGAAGTTTCTATGGCCACCTTCCAGCTCCATCATCAGATCAGCACCATGTCATCATAATATTGCATTGTCACGCGATTTACACGTGCATGAAAAATTTAAGCTCAATTCGTAACCGGGAAGTGGATAAAATTTAATTTGCTAGATTTGATGACAAACGGATAGGTGAAACTAAATAAAATCTTGTAAAAATCTAACAAGCTGCATTGCAAGCACCGCGCGACAAGTCTTAACATGAACTGATTGACAAGTCACACGAAAATTAACTTTAGTGCGAATAACTTATTTACGAGTAAGCGATATTTTGCAGCACGCTCGCCGCGAGGGGGCCTCTGTTGAAAGCTACACACGTAAACAGTTATGCAATAATAAGTCTAATGCATTGCACGTAGAAGCTTGAATCGCTTGTGCGCGTTAAAACCCTTTTTATAGGGTTAGCTTCAACAGGGTTTTTGGATGCGGTTAGTGCTTACCCTAATTAACTGTATCAATTTGGTTATCCTTTCGATAGGGTTAGTGAAAACAAGTCTATGAATTACCCAATCAAAAACCCCTTATTTGGTAAGCGGTCCCGGTCCTTGCAAAAAAGAGGATTAATAAATGGTGTTGGGTCCGTGGCCAACTACTTATTCGGTGTCTTAGATGACAACTTCGCTCTGCAATACGTCAAAGATATTGAAAAGATTAGCTACAACGAAAACCATCTTAAACAACTAATTAAAAATCAGACAGTAATAATCGAAGCAGAATACAACATAATACAGCGCAACGAACAGATAATGAACAAACAGCTTTCACTAATTTATAGCCAGTTTAAAGAAATATCTACAGATTTAAATCAATTACGTAATGACGTCGACAACGGTCGCTACATTACGTCATCAGCTTTAACGGCGAGTATTATACTTGAAGATTTGAAACGCATGCAGTCGTCTCTTATAGATACGGTCACAGACATCACTCATGGCCGCATCGATACGCACCTGTTTTCAAGCGAGCAATTACAGCAACAAATTAATTTTATATCAGGTCAGCTACATGATGATTTAAAGGTGCCCGTAAAGACCGAAAATATTTGAGACCTATACAAGCTACTTAAGGTGTTCGCAAAAGTATACAAGAATTACCTCATCATAGAAATAAAGGTCCCACTCGTCAACAACGACATTTACGAGCTCGATCAAATTATTACCATTCCACGTAATAAAGCAGGAATATCTTACCTAACTGTACCTACCTTCCCTTACCTAGCCTTTAATTTGAAAAGGGACGCAGTTATATTTTTAACTGACTACGACCTACAAGCTTGTCTTCATGCATCTGAAGAAAATATCTTATGTACCTTAGATAAACCTACCTACGACCTTAATCTTAAACAAAACATATGCGATCTAAATTTAATAAATGCGGGAACGAAAACATCGCCCTGCACTTACGAGCAAACGCCTTGTAACAATAGGTGGATCAAGTTACACAGACAGAATGTCTGGATGTATTCGTGTTGCAATGAATGCAGCGTTCGCACTTTCTGTCCTAGCGGTATGTCAGTCAGTACTCTAAAGGACAATGGCCTACTGGATATAGGCCAAGGTTGCACTCTTAAGGCAGATTCATTTACGATTTACGCTCACAACGACTTTGTAAAAAGAGTAAACATGCAACCAGATATTGAAGCCTCAAAGATATCCATCTTAAATACCCTCATCAACACTTCTGCGGCAGCTTACGATTTTATTACAGAGAACCACCAGCAAGATTACCATCAGATAATGGATGAGATAAGCACCCTAAAGCGAGAATCAACATCAGATCTCAGCATTCACGACATCCATCAGTACTCAATCAGCTACCTCATAGTTGCGATTCTACTATTAATCGTAATTGTATCAGTAGTTCTTCGAGTAAGAAAGAAAAGGGTGTCGGCAAGCAAGGATTTCGAGATACCCAGCAGCAGCAGCTCCCGGGGGGGAGACCCCGGTGAACGTCGGTCTACCGTGTGTGCCTAGTGAGCATCAAGTGCAACCCGAGTGTAGTGAATTGCGTAAATCTGTGAGCATGGGCGTTCTAAGTGTAAACAGAGGCACGGCGCCTCCTAAGCCCCCGCGATCAGTGTCGATTTCCATTCCGTGTAAATCTCTTGGTGAAGTAGTCACACCGACCGCAAATCATAATAATATTATGTGAAACTGACTTTGAACTTTTCTTATTACTTTACGTTACGTTAAGAATAATTATTTTTGTACTTATTAATTTTTAAAAATCACACTTAAGGGAACTCTACTTGTTACTTATTATTATTTTTAGCAATAATTTATTTACTTTTATTATTAAAATTCAATTCGTAAGCTTTTACAGTTATTGTTTTCACCTAGCGTAGCTTTTAATAGTAGCTTACTTGTATTATTGCTATTTACTTACTTAACTTTACTTTAATTACTGTATGTTCTTCTCTGGTTGGCAAGATGTACGGGCTAGCCGCACATATTTATATTGACCTAGATTTAATAAGCTAGTCTAAGCATTACTTCGCTAATTACCTTTTAATTGTGCAATTTGGTGGAAGCAATAAATTCAGTGTATATTCGTCACTCGTCGGGTTTGGTTGTTTTAGCTCTCTTCGGAGTCACCACCCTTCAGCATCCCTTAGCCTTATTAGTGTGTGGTTACTACCATTACAGGGAGTATATTTAAAAGTTTAAAATATGGTCAACAGGGTTCATCCGGCGCTATGTAACATATTGCGCGTACACACCTTTTTTGCGCAATAAATGCCTTTTTAATTTCGGTACTGTTACCCCAAATTAGTAGATTCTGCGATTCCTCTGGTTTTGCGGGTGTCCATGGGCGGCGGTGATTACTTTCCATCAGGTGACCCGCTTGCTCATTTGCCTCCTTCTGCTATAAAAAAAAGTAGCCCATATCTCAGAACCGATTCGACGTAGGCGAAATATGTAGTTAGCGCAGTGTTTCTACATGCTACCATGCTAAGTTTATATAGAGCATATGCAAATCTATTTAACTTGTTACATACCTTTTCAACATGATCCTTCCAGTCAAATTTTGAATCCATAATTTTACCCAAGAATGTTACATTTTTAGCCGTCCTCAGAGTATGTCCGTTAAAAGTAATGTCAATAGCGTGATCCTTAAAATTATTGAAATTAATGAGGTTGGTCTTAGATAATTAACTCCAAGATTATTATTATGCAACCAGTTTGTCATTAACGACAAACTCTCTATTATATCTGCTTCATGTTGCCGTATAGAGGCATCGGAGTCCGATGCTACCACTGTAGATATATCGTCTGCAAATAGTATAATTTCATGTTTAGTTACGGTAGCAATGTCGTTAACATATAGTAGAAATAGCAAAGGCGAGATGACGCTACTTTGCGGAACGCCATATATATTTCGTTTGAATTTTGATCTAACTGTCACTGTATTATTTTTACTATCCAGATATTCAATTTCGACACATTGGTAGCTGTCTCTTAAATATGAACGAAACCAGTCAGATGCGGGTACTCTCACCCCGCAGCTTTCCAGTTTTCTCAACAAAATCTCATGATCAACCAAGTCTATGCTTTACTTGACCCTTTGGTTAGCGTTTTCAATTAATAGAAGATTTTTTTTCTTTCGCCGTTTAGCAGCTTTTGAGATGACGGACGTGTTTATGTTGTTTGGGTTGTTTTAATTTAAATATTTGTTTTTGTGCGAAGCCCGGGGCTTCGCCCTGCATTTGTTTGGGACTTCGCATACCATCTTCGGAGCCCCCAGTTGTGGTGAGAAAATTTAATTTACAAATAAATTTTGCCGCCCGTGATTTGAACCACGGACCATTGGAGTGGGCGCTGAGCGACCGTTGGGCTACGGGCGTTGGATGCGAGCGGGCGAAATTAGTCACCGCTTACTGCGCACGGCATTACACGGAAGTATACCGAGGCACCGTAGTGTAGCTAGACAACAATTCGACACTTTATTAGACAAGCTTCATTGTAAGACTCCAAAAAGTTAAAATTTTAAAATAAAAAATTAAGACAATGAAATATTATGGCGCTTACACCAATTTGCGCAAAATGCAATAAAAATATTCTATCCAAGCATAGTTTTCTTAGATGCTCTCAGTGTAAACAAACTTATGATCTACTATGTGCTAATAAAGAAAAACTATTTTTTCTAATGGACAAAAACCGAAGAGACTCATGGATTTGTAATGTCTGTAACAGCTCAAAAGCCCCAGTAAAAAGAACTAGCACTCCAACACTAAAAAAAACAAACATTCAACATCAGTTTACAGAGAAATCTCTTCTCCCGCTTTAAATAGGAGAGAAACTAATACGGCAAATATTACGAAATCGCCATTAGTAAATATTTCCACATCTGCCAATATTACCCACAGAAAGTATAATGTCCCGGTAAGAAACACTTTTGATTCCTTAACTGATGAGAGTGACCTCAATAGTACAAATCTTCGAAATGAAACCTTAAACAGAAGTTGTCCTAAGTTAAATATTGAACTTAAATATAAACACGAATTGGAAGAGCTGAAAATTAAAATGGAACATGTCTAAATAGACCTAGAAAGTGCTTATAATGAAATAGCATACCTAGTTTTAGAAAATGGCAATTTAAAAAAACAAATCAAAGACTATTCTCTTCAAGTAAAGCATCTTCAGAATATATGCAGATTTACACCGAAGCCAAACGAGTCTGCACGTAAGAGTGTGCGAAGAAATATATTATGCAAAACAACATCTCCGAGCCAATCTGATCATGCTACAAGCTACATCAACGAATCCAGTGGAATAGATCGACAAAACCAGTTGTTGCCCCGTGAGCCGTCACAAAATATTGTTGCAGCGCCATCTGTGCCGGATACTATGAACTACTGTGACGAATCCATCAATATAGACCCACAATACCATTCTTTGCCCAGCATGTCTCCAGAGGACGCTTGCAATCCCAAAATGTTTATATTAGGAGACAAAACTCTGAAGGGAATTTCTGCCGAAATCATCAAATCAAGACAAGGGAAATGAAACGACGTATATGAAACCACTGCCTTTATTATGAATGCCGCATCTAGTTGTAACTTTTTATCCTATTGTGATGTTATTAAAAGGGAGTCTCATAAGAATGATGTTGTTATTCTAGGTTTTGGAAATCACGATAATGACATACATAGGCTGCACTCCAATCTGTGTATAGCTGTAGATAAGTTGAAATATGTATCTATATTGCTTATGCCTATATGTTAAAATAGCTCCTTCAATATAAATGTCTTAAATTATAATTTGAAACTATGGATTAGTCACTTTGATAACTGTAACCTTATTGACATTGAAAAATCATTGTTGTTGAATAATATCAATCTAGGGCATATTATTATCAAAAAGATTAATATTTGCATCGATTTTAAGGACTTTAAAAGCCAATTTTTAACATTTAAAAATATTGAAAAATATCATGAAAAATTGTCACTATGCTCATTACAATTTAAACAAAATCCTATCACGAATAAGAACATAACTGAAATGAGAAAAAAAGGAACTATCCCTTATTATTTCAAAAAAGTTCCTGTCAATTCCAAAACAATAACTATCAGAAATAAAAACCTAGTTAAAATGGAAAAAAGAGGAACGATCCCATATTATTTAAAAAAAAATCCTGCCAAACCAAAAATAATATCTCCTACTCAATCTTTAGATTCCGTTTATGGCAGTCCTGATGAAATAAAAAAGAAAAATTTTTTTCGAGCCAGTTATAAAAAATGTTTTCTCAATTTTTCACCAAAACATCCAAGGTCTTTGCTCGAAAAGGGAATTACTGGAGATTACGTTATTGGATATGAAAATTAAACATGATATTCCGTGTTTTACAGAAACGTTTGTTAAGATGGGAGATGAAAAAAACATAGTTTTAAATAATTTTCAATTAGCAGCTTATTACTCAAGGCCTACAAAAAGAGGGGGAACGTGTATTTTAGTTAAAAGGGGAATAAAACACAAAAAAATTGCCGCATTTGATAGTCTTTTGATGATTAGTTATTTCGAGTTTTGTATCACACATCTGACTAGCAATAGCATTTTTGTTGTTTGTTTGTATCGAATTCCGTCAAAGGTGAAGAGAGAATTGGAGTATGTTTTTGAAAGATTTGACTTATTAATTTACAAACTTATTCGTAAATTTTCAAATAAAAAACTAATTATCGCTGGTGATCTAAATATAAATATGCTTAAAATCAGTCCACAATCAACCCGTTTACAGGACATCTTAAAAAATATAATTTGTTATCGCATACCACCATGCCTACCAGAGGTAATACTTGTATCGATAATATAATTAGTAATATAGAGTGTGCGACAGGATGTACGCTTCCCCTGGGGTTATCGGATCATGATACCGGCCAAATACTAACATTCAATGTAACACAAAAAAATGAGGTCCGAAAAAAAGTTTTCATTTCAAAGAGATGTTACTCGCTGGACAATATTTCTTGTTTCAAACACCATCAGCAAAGCCTTTCATTTTTTGAAGTCTATAGACACACAGAGCTCAATGCTGCCTTTGATGAGTTTTATGAACTTTTTTGTTTACTGTACAAACTTTGTTTTCCTTCCGAAAAGCTACAAGCAAACCTATTATCTAAGCCACGATGGATAACAAAGGGTTTGAAACAGAGTTGTAGGAATAAAAGGTTATTGCGTTTTAGGTAAGAATGACTTACCGAACTCTATTTTTTTAGCACCAATAAGTTAAAATTACGTTGGAAAAGTTATAGGATCATTAAATAATACGAAGTCTGAAGGGTATGACTGTATCAGCACCCAGGTCGTTAAGCAATGCAAGGATGAAATAAGTCAGGTGTTAACATATTTGGTAAATCTCTCTTTAGAATCTGGTACCTTCCCAGAAAAACTAAAAATATCAATTGTTAAGCCTTTGCATAAAAAAGGAGATAAAACTGATATAAAAAACTATCGTCCAATAACACTAGTATCCATCTTTTCAAAGATTTTCGAGAAAATCATGTACGATCAACTGATATCATTTTTGAATAAACATGGAATAATAAAACAGAATCAGTTTGGCTTTCAAAAAAATAAGTCAACTGCGCATGCAGCCTTCAGTTTAGTAAATTAAATTTTGCAAAAGGTCAATGATGAATACTACTGATTTTCCTTGATATGACTAGGGCTTTTGACCTTGTTTTACATAAACAACTACTTTCCAAACTCGAACACTACGGTATAGGAGGTCCTGCACTGAGCTGGCTTAAGTCATATTTGCAGGACAGACTTTAAAGAGTAGAAGTAGCGTACATAAATAAATTCAATTCTAAAAAGGCACAGCAGTCGGAACTCCAACGCAATACTCTGGGAGTACCACAGGGCAGTGTCCTGGGGCTACTGCTGATTTTAGTTTATATAAATTACCTATCCGACATTATAAAGTACAAAACGGTCTTGTTTGCGGATGATGTCTCGATTTCAGTTACAACAAACAACAAGTATTGGAACAGCATGTATATGACATTAAAACGACATTAAAGCTAATAATAGATTGGCTTAAAAAAATAATTTAAAATCAATCTTTCTAAGACTAATATACTGAACTTTAATAATTTTAAAAATAAAAACAAAGTCATTTAATACAACGGAGAAATCCTAATGAATCCGGATAAAGTAACATTTTTAGGCCTAGACATTAATTCCAAACTTGACTGGAAAGAACACACAGATAGAGTTTGTAATAAAATTAACAGTTTTGCATTTGCGTTATACAAATTAACAAAGGTGGCAAATAAAGGCACTGCTTTAACTGCTTATTACGCATACGTGGAGTCAGTACTCAGATATGGTTTGATAATCTGAGGAAATGCCACGGACATCCACAAGGTTTTTGTTGCTCAAAAAGATGCATACGAGCCTTATGTGGCATAGCGCCAGATATCTCATGTAAACCTTACTTTAAGACTCTTTAAATATTGACCCTTACTTGTGTCTATATACTTGAAATTGGAAAATTTGTTAGAAGCAATGGACACTTGTTCTTACAAGCAAAACAAATGACAGCCAGTAGTCTTAGACAACCTAACAAACTTATCCTAGATGGTGTTCCGAAAACCAAGCGTTTTTTGAGGAATAGCTATGCTATGTGTAAAATAATATATAATAAAATACCAGATAACATTAAAGAACTTCCAGTTAACATATTCTACAAATCATTGCGTAGATGGCTACTTGAAAAAGCATTCTATTCTATTAATGAATTTTTAACCTATAAATGAGGGGAATATTAATATCATTTTAATGAAGTCGATGCATTTATTAGTTTTTATTTATTGAATTATTATATATTTATTGGTTTATGCTTAGCCTGTTTTAATTTAATTGATTAATGATATTACAAATAAAAAGGTATTGTAATTTAATATACACTAATTTCTTATATAAGTAATTAACGAACGAAAATGAAAATGTTAATAAATTTAATATAATAATAATAATATAATAATGTAATAAATGAAAATGTTACATTAATTTGAATGTCATGATATATTTGACTAAATAGGTTTTAAGCTACTTAACATAATGTCTTGATAACATCAACATTGTAACCACCCTATTTAATAGCAAATAAAGTATTTGTATTTGTATTTGACCTTTTGGAATAAGTTTTCTCAAGACTTTCGATTAGATTTAAAGAAATTAAAGGTTTTTTCATGCCGACAGTCGGCACGCGCCGCTCAAAAAGCGTTTTTTTAGGCCGACTGTCGGCACGCGATGCGCTAGAGGTTATATTTACTTTCGGTAATTAACCATTAAATTCAGACAAATCCGGAAATGGACTATTTTTAATAAACAGACTTTTAACTGGAACATTCGATAGCGATAAATATTTTTTATCAGTAGATTGTCTCTGACCCTACGGGTTGCCAGAGAGGAAAGTAATACTCCCTAAAATTTAGACAAGGTAATTTCATAAAGTTGAATTTGATTATTATAAAAGACGGATTTCACATTGCTAACCGTTGATTTTTTTCCAGTTCATGTAGTTTGATTAGTTACAGATTCTTTCAGTTTCA
Source organism: Scoparia ambigualis (assembly GCA_963921215.1). Classification (NCBI taxonomy): domain Eukaryota; kingdom Metazoa; phylum Arthropoda; class Insecta; order Lepidoptera; family Crambidae; genus Scoparia; species Scoparia ambigualis. The sequence continues at coordinate 31,450,762 of OY992521.1, read as the reverse complement.
GGACGACTCAAAACAATAAGTTATTGTTCTGAGCAGGACGAGTTGTTAAAACGCCATATTTGACGTTTTGTAGTTTGAAGGGAGAGGTCTCACAGAGCAGAATGGTGATAATTTACCACATTTTTGGGTAAAATTCCTAGGCTGACCTTCCATTTTTAAGGCTTCCGGTTGATTCAAAATCGCAGTAATGGCACGATTCTCATATTGGTCACGAAGCGAACTGGGAGAATCAGTTGTCTGAGGTAAGAATTAGTTGTGAATGTGTGGAAGTGACTTCGAGCGTCTCTTCGAAATGGGGTTATGAGGAGATTGTGAACAGTTTGTTGCTTAACACATATAACACCAGTTCCTGTCGCCGCCTTGCAGCCACGCGCCCCATCACCTTACCACAGCGCGTAAGTGTTTCCCTCGGGCTCCGTTAACCAATAGGTAGTCACAGTCATCTTTTTATTAGTAAAAGTCTTAGGAATTCCGACATTCGATTTTGTATGTTTTAGAATTGCTCCTAAGCCCCTAGAGACATAGTAAGTCACGTGGTCTTTATATCACCACTTAGTATTAAGCCAGATACCATTCATGTCCCCGTAACAAAGAACAAACTCATTGTTTAGTCGGTTCTAATAGCATTGTTGAGCATTGTGTCTAGTTAAATGTGGAAAACAATAGATTAAACAATGGTGGTTAATAGACGTGGACTGGTGTTTAATTATGGTTGAACTACAACAACCAGGCAACCTATTAGATTTAGGAGAATCTGATTGGTTGCTGCTCAGGTTTAAGATAGAAGGCTGCGGGAACACATTAATTTAACAATACTGTCCTAAATGTAGGGTATATAGCGCTTAGGCTCCGTATTATCAATTCCAGGAGAGGGACTCATCTCGTCGCCAGACTTTAGAGCCGAGCCTAACGTCTGGACGCGAGACAAGTTGCTTCGTCAGTTCCGGCGGCAACCTTCTGCCACGGCTGTAAGACGGGCTGACACCGCCTAGCTGATAAGCAGGCGAAGACGGTTTTTTTTTATTCCTGAACAATATTTTTTATTCCTGAACGTTTTTTTAACTCCTTAACGTTTTCTTTTATTTAAGGTTTTTACACCTTAACTATTAGTTTTTTTTACAATCCAACTACGCCAAGCGTTGGTAAACTTGTACAACTTTGGTGATCTTCAAGTGCGACCCTTTAAGTAAAATTCATCTACAACGTCGTCTCTGGGTCCGGACCGAATCTTCGGTCCTGGCGCCTATTAATATTAATTATATTTCGGTATAACCCTACGGATATTTCCGTATATCCGTCCGTATCGGTCCTTTTATATTTTTTTACTGGATATTTTAATTTTATTTTCAATATAATACTCCGGACGGCACTGGCTTTATCTCAACCACCCACGACCGTAGCTCTTACCGCTGAAATATTATCTGGCTGGTTGGGTAGTATAACGAACGCTATAACAAAATAATGAAATATTGTTGACCCGCTGGATCACTTTCGCGACCCATAGGATTGTGTGTGTAATTGCTTGGTAATAACATTTAGATAGTTTTATACTGATAATTAAAAGTAACAAAGTTATAATAAAATCTATGTTTAATTAATGTTGTCATTGACCCGTCGTCGGGGTAATTTCGTCGGATAGTTTTTATTTATATTATGGCCAAATAAATTAAAATAAGGATTGTCAATACTAACCAACTTACTTAATATTTATGAAAAATTGTGACTAACCCACTAACTAAATAGGGAAGTAATCACAATTCATATTATTTTTACCAGTGAATTTAGGGCGATTTAGACGTTTGTTCGCATTAATCTTTAATTATTTTCAAATATACTACCTAGCTGTGAAACATTTTATGGTTTATATTCATTAACAAACCCACTGAAGCTTGCGTTTGGGACTTTCTTCCTTTTCCCTGTGGCGGCGGCACCAACCTGCATGACGCCGCACGTAGTTCGACACGAAGCAACATAGTACCAACCGTGTCAACAGATGGCGCCACAAAAGTCAACTCAACGACATCTCCATACTACGACAGGAAATAGTATGGGAAGCCTGCATCGCGGTAGCGAAGTTTTACCACCTCCTTCGCTATATATAGCACCTCCAACTAACATCCGTTGAACTTCGGTCCCCGAGCTATAACACCCAGCTCAGAGGAAGATCTTTCCTTTGCCTTCCTCAATGTGGCATCCATTCTATCCACTATCCGCTCCCCTACAGTGGCGACCTCGACATGATCCTAACTACCATCCGCTTCCCTATAGTGATGACCCCTACGGAGCACAGAAGCACATTCAACATCGTCGCCCATCCATCACACCTCATCCATCATCGAGTCTACCTTCACCAGTGTAGTGTTTGTAATAAAAGCACGTAATTGATCCAACCATTTATTCGAGATTGACCTGACACAAGCCCAACGTCACTTTATCAATTTACTCGTCTGTCTTCCATAGCCAATATACTACAATCCTCCCCCCTTATCTCAAACTTATTTCCCTAACAAAAGACTATTACTAATTAACATAAAAAAACAACTTCTAAATAACGTAACAATAACTAAAACAAGTAATATTAATAATAACCCTTGGAACCGTAGTTACACATTCATATTTATATCTGGGCGGAGTTTTCATTCTACATGTACGCAGCGGGCGAGTCCGGGCAGGTACAGACGGCAACGGCGGAGGCGATACTTGTGTGGACCCCACTCCACTTGATCCTGGATTCTGCGACACTTGTGAGGAACTACTCCACTCGGATCTGGGTTCTCCGTTACATCACCCTCCTCCCTTTCCGTATGTGTCCGATCGTTGGTCGTCGGTGTCGGTATCGGCTCGGTGACGGTAGGTTGACTGCACGAACTAATAATTGTAATTTTTTTCCTAGTATCTATTCTATTATTAATGTTCTTATCGGTAATAATAGTAGGGCAAATAAGTGAACTCCGTGACCTCCGCCTCAGTTGATCGATATGTTTATCGGATTCCCTACCTAAGATATCCGCAACTTTATAATCAGTAGTGCCCAATATTTGTATTACTTTCCCCTGGAGCCATTTTTCTTTCCCTTGATACTGGCGCAACCAAACTTCGTCGCCTGATTGTAATACTCGCTCTGAGTTCGGCTTGTTATGACTACGTTTTTGACGTAACTGAGATTGTGTTACTTTATCGTCACAGCTAGGTTTCATAGCATCGAGTTTAAGCGGGACTGGCTCCAGTAGTACAATGTTCAGTATTACGGTAGTTAAGCAAGAATGTATTTAGAAATAGGCCTATGTCCACTTTTTGCCGAATTGCTTTCTTAATTACTCTCTTTACTGTACGCACCGCGTTTTCCGCCGCACCGTTCGAGCTCGGGTGATAGGGTGCTACAGTCACGTTTGGATACCACAGCTATTTAAAAATTGCGAAAACTCTCGACTCGTAAACGGTGGGTCGTTATCAGAAACCAGTTGTTTGGGGAGACCCCAACGCGCAAACACTTCTGTCAGTTTACCAATCGTGCAAACTGCGGAAGTACTAGATACTTGAAAAACTTCTAACCATTTTGTTCTAGAGTCAACGATGACCAGGTAAGTTTTATTCAAAATAGGTCCTAAAAAATCTACGTGTCTCCGCGACCAGGGCGCCGCCGGCCACGGCCACGCGCTGGGCGGGTGCTGCGGCGGCGCGTCGGCGTCGGCCGCGCACACGGCGCACCCGCGGCACGCCGCCTGGATGGCCTCGTCTATGCCTGGCCACCACACGTAACTGCGTGCTATCGCCTTCGTTTTAACAATGTCCATATGCGGTTCGTGTAGTTCGGACAGTACTTTTGACCTTTTTACATTTTTCGGAAATGACTAGCCTATGTCCCCACATAACACAACCGAGTTCTTCATATAATTCCTTATTCCGATTAAAATACGGTTGCAATGCTATTATTTCTGATTCGGCTGGCCATCCGTTACTTAGACAAAACAAAATTCTACTTAGAATCGGGTCTAGCTGGGTTTGTTTTTTAATTTCTTCATATTCCAACAAAATGTCATTTTGTACAAAATGTAAATAAGTCTGCTCCGGTAATGCTAAGCTATCTTTGGTACGTACATTCACATTTACAGGTAACCGAGACAAACCGTCAGCCCCGTTATCTTTAGACCTAATGTACTCAATATCATAGTTATATGCCGACAATTTTATAGCCCAGCGTTGCAAACGACTGGCCACCATCTGCGGTACACCTACCTTGGGCCCAAATATATTCACTAAAGGTTTATGATCAGTTCGCAACGTAAATCGTCGACCGTATAAATACTGATGTAATTTTTGTAAGCAAAATACAATAGCCAAAGCCTCGCGGTAAATTTGTGAATAATTTCTTTCCGCGTCATTCAGAGCGCGCTAAACATAGATAACCGGTTTATCGTGAGCGCTCGCTGCCGCTGTGCCGGTGCCGCCGCCCGCGGCGCCCACCGCGGCGTCGCACTGAGTCAGCACCCCACCTATTCCCCGTGCACTCGCGTCACACGTTAAAATCAATTTTTTATCGGGATCGTAATGTGCTAGCACTTCCGCACTACACAATATTTCTTTTACCTTCTTGAAAGCACTATCGCATGCTTTGTCCCAAACCCAACTTTTCTTTTTCGTTAACAATTGGTACAATGGGGCAAATATATTGCTAATATTTCTAACAAATTTCGCTTAAAAGTTTACCAATCCTAAAAATGATCGTAATTCTGTCGTATTTCTGGGCGGTGCAATTTTAGGTATCGCTTCTATTTTCTCGGGGTCTACTTTAACTCCTTCTTTTGTTATTATATACCCTAAGTATTTTACTTCACTCACCATAAATAAACATTTACTTTTTTTTAATCTCAACCCGTATTTCTGTATTCTATTTAATACTTTTTCTAAAATAAATAAATGTTCTTTTTCGCCTCCTCCTGTAGCAATTATCACGTCATCTAGAAAAACTTCTACATTCGGTATATCACCTGATAGTTACACATAATACGCTGGAAAATGCCCGGGCTCTAAGACAAACCGAAAACGAGTCTATTATATTTAAATAAACCCCTATGGGTGTTAATAACCATCAAGTTTTTAGAGTCATCCAGTTCAATCTGGTTATAAGCCTGGGAAAGATCAATCTTAGAGAAGATTTTAGCACCATTAAGACTTACCAAGAGCTCTTCTATGCGTGGAAGGGGAAACCTATCGATCAACAAAACGGGGTTTAAAGTAACCTTATAATCGGCACATATTCGGAGTCCCCCATCCGCCTTACGTACTGGTACCAGGGGAGTCGCCCAGTCCGAGCAGTCCACCGGCTCGATGACGCCTTCCCTTAGCATGGCATCCAGCTCCGCGTCCACGCGCTGCTTGAGAGAGTACGGCAAAGGGCGCGCGCGGCAGAACACCGGCGCAGCTCCGTCGCGCACTCGCAGCGTCGCCTTGCCACCCGTATACCTGCCCAGACCCTCCGCGAACAATTGTTTATACTTGTCAAGTATCAATAAACAATCATTACTACAGCTCATTTTACAAATACGAGTATCGACACTAATTTGCCTATTTAGAAAACTAGGAGTATTTATGTCTAATTCCGACAACTAATGACGGCCCAATAGAGACGTCGTTCCGCCTTTAATAACAAATAATTCTAAATATTTACATTTACTTTGATATGTTACTTTTGGCTTCGCGATAAAGTTCAAGATTATCCCGACGTCGCGAAGTTTTTTTGATGTGGCCAAAATTATCGCGACAACGGAACACGAAATTTTTTATCGCGACAACGGAATAATAATCAGTCTGGTCACGGCATTCAAGCTAAAACATAATTTGTGGTCCATTTCGAGCGCGAACTCTTATGGTGAAAATAGTTTTTTTTTGCAAAAAAATGGTAATTTATGCTATAACCCGTCCAATTCTGGTTGTTAGTGTGTGCTCAGCGTATTTGAACAAATTATACGTATTTATACGGAACCGGAAGACATTCTTAAATCGGTAGGATTATAATCTCGAACATACTTCCTTACGATACATAACCTATTTATTGTGTATTTTATCTACCTATCTAATATCTTATGCATAAACTGTACTAAACTTAAACTCTTCTTTTTAACAATATTTTCAACATACCTATCTACTTAGCAAATCTTAAAACTTACCTACCGACCTAGCTACAACTTTAACGATGGATGATGAAGCAAAAATTCCAATAAAAAGTTTTCCGTTCCATACAAGTACTGTACCCGCCAATGCCGGGACGTTTAGAAACGGCTCCCCGCCCGCGCAAACGAACGTAAAACAAAGCGCTGGCGTGAGTGTGTTAGCAAGCGTCATAGCGAAACCACGCGTGCCGCGCCCTTGAACTCAGCCCAAACCGCTCTCGCGCTCCGGCGCGACCTTATGTGACCAGTGATTCGAGTGAAGTGTGGAGTGAAGTGACTGTGCGTCAGGAATCGCTTACATCGCTGCCCCGTCTCCTGCCTTGCCCAACCAATCATCTACCAAGTAAGTCGCATGCCCTCATTTCCGCAACCTAACCAAACCTTTTGTCCTGGGTCCACAACCCTAATTACGTCGCATGTTACTGCGCCCCCCTGGCGCTAACATTCTGGTCATTCGACAGACATTATGACATATCGAAAGAAATGTTAAAAGATAAAACAAAATTGTCAGTTTAAATTCACGTTTCAAGAAGGTAGACCAAATTCGAGATGAGTTTGTAAGTTTAACACAGAAAATTTAAAGTTTGCATTTAGCTGCAAAACCTGATTATGCAATCGATCAAAAGTCATTGAGTTCATTTGATGATTTGTATTACGCGGTGATTAGCGCAAACGACGAGTTGCAGGCGGGAGCGCGCCCGGTGGCGCCGTTGCCCGCTCCTCCCCCGGTAACTACGTCACAGCCAACTGTAGTAATTTCATCGAGTCATTCACCCATACGCGGTCAACTTGAATTACCTAAGTTCGATAGCAACATAGAAAACTGGCAGACTTTCTATGAAACTTATGTGTCGTTAATACATTCTAAAGATTATTTGCCAATTATAGAAAAGTTCCATTAACTTTTATCTTGTTTAACTGGCCCCGCTTTATCGATCGCTAAAGGTGTTCCAGTCACGGCAGATAATTATCAAATTGTTTTTGACGCATTAGTTAAAAGGTACGAAAACAAACGAGCAGTTTTAGCAGTTCCTTTTGTTGGTGCGAGAGGCACTAACATGCGACGTAATCAAGGTTGTGGACCCAGAACGACAGGTTTGGTTAGGAATAAGGAAGAAGTAGGTACACACGGGAAGGTGTCCGGAATCGCAGGAAGCTGGAGGCGAGCTGGCGGCGAGCAGCTATGCAGGCGGTTTCTGACACACAGTCACTTCACGGAATCACAGGCACTATCATCACAGGCAGTATCAATAAGGGTAGTCCAAGGCGACACCAGAGCGCGTATGCTCGCGTGGAACGGGTATCAACGGCGCGCGTGCGTATACGCTTACGAATGCTTGCAGACCGACTCGCGCGGGCGCACGTCGGATTCCCACATATCACGCACGCCAACTTCGCGACACAACGCTAGGTGGCGCTAGGCGTAGCTTAATACGCCTATAAAGGAACGTCCCGGCCTTGGCGGGAACACCTTGTTTAGAAAAAAATCTTAAACTTTCCTCCAATAAAATCAGGCAACTTATTAGAACTTCAATCTATAACGAGTCTACTTTATGAATCGGGAAAATCTTTAAATAATTCCATCGGCGAAGATAAGTTAGGTGAATTTATCTTATGTTATCTGTCGGCCCGGAAGCTCGACGACAGTACGTGCACGGCATTCGAAGACAAAACCAATTCTAATATACCCACCTTTAATGATCTTTTGCTGTTTCTTCAAGAACGGGTTAAAAATCGAGAGTCAAGCCAAATAAAATTCCCTTACCCCATCCGGACCTTTGACGGAAAAACCAACATCATCCAGTCGGTAAAAAACCGAATAACGGTAGTGGACAAAAACGTTCATCTTATCTACATAATCTAGCACTGCCGCTGTTGTTTTCAACTGTATGTGTTGTGGGGAAGAACATTTAATCTATAGGTGCCCTACCTTTCAAGCGCTTGGTTCTAAATCTCGCTTAGATCTTGTAAAAATACAAAATCTTTGTCAGAATTCTTAACGCAAAAATCATTCAGTAGAAAACTGTTTATCTAAACTATCTTGTTTAACTTGCGGTCTTCATCATCATACTTTGGTACATAGGCAGACAGCGCAGGTACCTACCTCCCCCGTCCAACCTTTAAGCTCCACAAATACTCAAGCGAGCTCTAACATGCACGCAGACCATAACAGAAGTCTAGTGTTACTAGGTACAACTCAACTTTGTTTATATAATCCGAACAACGGTGGTCAAATTATAGTGCGTGCACTTATCGATGCCCAGGACTGTTTCATAACTGCGGCTTGCGCTAGAACTTTAGGTTTAAAAACTAAACATTGTAACTTGTCTGTGGCCGGGCTAGGACAAAATACCGTGTGTCATGTTAAAGGTATTACTCAATGTGATATCACACCGGTTCATAATACCGACCCGCGCATTTCTATCAAACCCATAGTGATAAATAACATAACAAGTAAAATGCCAGCCGCGATGGTACCTGAGTCCGTGCGCAAACATCAAACATGCAAACATTTAATCTTAGCGGACCGCACTTTTGACACCCCTGCGGACATTTATCTCTTGATCGGAGCGGAACTATTTCCTGGTATCTACGACGGAAGACTCATACCACTTGGAGTAGGTTTACCCTCAGCACTCCACAGCGTGTTCGGGTGGATATTGACCGGTGTTGTCGATACAAAGACGTATTCACCCCCCACGGCCGCTGCTTCGTTATTAGATGCTACGTGCACACTCGACGAGCAGATCAAGCGCTTCTGGGAAGTGGAAGAACCGCCTCGCAACCCTATATCCGTCCCGGAAGATCTGTTGTGTGAACAACTTTATAATGAATTAACATATTGCGAACCGAATGGTCGTTACGTAGTTCCCATTTTGATTAAAAACCGCGAACTTGAATTAGGGCAGTCTCACACTAGTGCCGTTTCACGTTTAATCAACTTAGAAAAGAAATTAGCTCGACAACCTAAAGTAAAAGTTGATTATATTAACTTTATGCAAGAATACGAAAATCTTGAACATTTATGTACCTAACTAAATCTACTAGTAACATATCACTGTATAATTCGCGCTGAAGCCGTTAGTACGAAGTTACGTGTAGTGTACGATGCGAGTGCTCAGACATCCAACGGTTTATCTTTGAATGACATCATGTATACCAGGCCTAAACTACAAACCGATCTTATAGATCTTATTCGCAATTTTCGTTTACACACAGTGGTTTTCACTTGCGACATTTCTAAAATGTATCGTCAACTGTCAGAAGAAGATCGTCGTTATCAGCACATTCTTTGGCGTGAGTCCTCGAGCGACCTGATCCAAGAATATGAACTGGCTACCGTCACCTATGGTGTGCGGAATTCTCCGTACCTAGCTATACGTACATTTCATCGGTTAGCCGACGATCACGGGTCGCAATATCCACGCGCTGCTGAAGCGATTCGACACGAAACTTTCATGGATGACATCACGACAGGAGCGCCCTCTGCGAGCGAGGCTATAGAACTGAAAAGCGAACTAATTAATCTTTTAGGCCACGCTCAAATGGAGCTACGCAAGTGGAGTAGTATTTCTAAACATTTTCTCGACACTGTGCCCGAAGAACATTGTCAATCCCCTAAAATATTTTGCGAAGACAGTGATAAACATACTCTCAAATTCTTAGGAGTCCAGTTTGATCCAAATCTTGATGAATTTACTTCTTTGTATTTATCTAATAATAACACAAAGTTTACAAAGAGGTCAATCCTTACCAACGTAGCACGTATTTTTGATCCTGTAGGATAGCTGACGCCAGTAATCCTTAAAGCAAAACTACTTCTGCAGGATTTGTAGTGTTTAAACTTAACGTGGGACGAGACCGTGCCCGCTGATGTCGCCAAAGATTGGCGACATCAGCGGGACTTTGTGTCAAATCTTGAGAATTTAAACATAATCAAACTACCACGTCAAGTTGTACCGGCAAGGTCAACGGAATTTAACTTAATAGAATTTTGTGATGGCTCGTCTAAGGCCTACGGTTGCTGTCTTTATCTGCGCGTGGTGGCTGAGCAGCACTGTCAGGTTGATTTTTTAATTGCTAAGTCCAAGGTCGTACCTTTAAAAGTAAGGACAATCAATCGTCTAGAACTCTGTGCTGCGGTACTACTATTAAAAGTAGCTACTCGTGTTTATATCTTGCTTAGCAAAAAAAGAAATCTATCAAACTCAACTTTATTCACTGACAGTTCTACTGTGCTTTTGTGGTTAAACACGGAACCACACAAACTTAAAACGTTTGTAGTTCATCGGGTGGTGCAAATAAATGACGCTACTGCACCGTTTGTGTGCGCCATGTGTCGACCCACGACAACCCAGCCGATCTTTGTAGCCGCGGTATGTCATGCGCTCAGTTAGCTACTTGTCAGAAGTGGTGGTCAGGACCACAATGGCTAAGTAATCCAATCCCGGACTGGCCTGTATCAGCAGTTCCGGTTAAAAGTTATACATCTTGAGTTGACTTGAGTCACCGAGTTGACCACTGAAGCCTTTTTTGCCGCGCTTGATCGCTTCGTATCGCGTCGACGTCTTTGCCAGTCTATAGTGACCGACGGCGGCACTAACTTTATAGGCGCGAAGGTAATACCTTTCCGAGGTCTCGGCGCTCTTAGACCAAGAGCGGGATTTTGTATCGAAGCAACTAGCTTCACGGAATATTTCGTGGAAGATAAATCCACCTTCCGGAGCCCATTTCGGTAACATATTCGAAAGTGGCATTGTAAGTACCAAGTATCACTTAAAACGGGTTGTGGGATCGCAAGTTCTAACATTTAAAGAATTCTAAACTATCTTAACTAAAATCGAAGAGATGTTAAATTCGAGACCTTTAGTCAAGTTTTCATCCGACCCTAACGAAGTCGACGCGCTCACAGCCGGACATTTTTTGATCGGGCGCCCCCTGGTTGCCCTACCTGAGCCTACACTCAAGGAAAACATTACATTACGCACTCGGTGGCAAATGGTTCAACGACTATCGCAAAGTTTCTGGCGCGCCTGGGATCGCGATTATTTACATACCCTTCAACAAAAACTAAAGTGGCTTAAAGACGACGGCAGGCAGCCGAAGCTAGGTGACATCGTTACTACTGTCGAGCCGAACCTACCGGCTAACGAGTGGCGACTCGGTCGCATCATTCAAACTCATCCTGGAACGGACGGCATAGTCCGTGTTGTGACTTTAAAAACATCAAAAGGCCAACTTATACGCCCTGTCGTTAAAGTTTGTCCTTTACCAATACATGAATCTTCTTAAGATTCGATTATCTTATTATATAATATATTAACTTAACTTATATTCATATTTATCTTATCTATATACAGGGTGTAATCGTTAAGAGTGCACAGGCGAATATTCCGAAACTATGAGAGATATCAAAAAACTTAAAACTGATAAAGAAAGTACGATAACTAATGAGTGAGTGAGATTGAATGGCATCAATAACTTTTTAAAAATCAAACAAGAAGTATCCAAAATTTTGACATTAAACACTCCCATACATTTAGTATGAGATTAGTAGAAAGGTTTTAGTTTTCTTGTTTTAAGTGGTCTAGTATTCACTTTACCTTAATCATATTTTCAGCTTTAAAATGGATACAGTCTTACTTGGAAAATCGACTTCTGTATGTGGAGATATCTTATCTTGATAGTTATAATGTTTCACAAGTATGTAGATCAAATACTAGAACAAATCGGCTTGGTGTGCCACAAGGGAGTGTGCTTGGGCCACTTTTATTTCTACTTTATATAAATGATCTACCAGATGTTGTGGCACACAAAACAATCCTATATGCAGATGATGTGTCTGTCGTTGTAACAACTGATAAAAAATGTACTCTTGACATACATAATATTGATATGTATAATACACTGACATTGCTAAATAGTTGGTTGGCAAATAATAATTTAGAAATAAATCTCACTAAAACAAATTTAATTAATTTTAATAACTTTAAACACAGACATGTTAGTACAAATTACAATGATCAATTAATTACTTGTAAAAATGAGGATATGTTCTTAGGAATCACACTAGACTCAAAATTGAACTGGCACACGCATACAGATAAAGTGCGCAATAAAGTAAATTCATTTTCATACGCCTTCTATAAATTGAGGAAAGTTGCTAGCAAGGAAATATCCATAGTTGCATACTATGCATACGTAGAGTCGATACTTCGATACGGTGTCATATTATGGGGAAATAGTGTTTGTGCTAAAAAAGTTTTCATTGCTCAGAAACGATGTATTAGAGCATTATGTGGCATTGCTCCTGATACATCATGCAGACCGTATTTTATGACGTTAGGCATAATAACATTAGCTTCCATTTATTTAATGGAGATAGGAAAATTTGTGAAACTGAATTTTAAGTTGTTTACTGAAGCAAAGTACCATTATAGGACTAATTCCAGAAACCCACATAGACTCATACTAGAGAGTACTCCTAGAACCGCATGTTTTCAGAATAATTGTTACGCAATGTGCATAAAAGTTTATAATAAAATACCAGTACATATAAAAGAACTTTCAAATACTAGATTTAAGTTGACATTTCGAAAATGGTTAATACAAAATACATTTTATACTATTGATGAATTTATAAATAACAAATGTAATGCTTGAATATAATCTTGTGACATGTATACTTCATTAATTCTAATTTCATTTTAATTATATTTAATTTAATTTAATTTAATTTACTATTTGTATGCTAACATGTTAGCTAAATGTGCGATTCTCAACCTCACACTTACCATCACTATAATGTACCGCATTTATTACAAATAATTTATTTGAATTTGAATTTGAAGGTACTGTTTGGACCATCAGCAACAAATAAAAATGGATATAATTGCCAAAAATCACGCTGACAAGGAATTTCGTAAATTTTGGATAAATTCAAACAAATTGAACTCAAAACCGAGCGCCCCGATATGTGTAGCGGGTGAACATGAACCGTCAGCGATCGCTAATGTATTCCGGCGTCAATTCAGAGTTAACTCTCCGCTTCCCCCATCGGAAAATAACTCCATTTATGAGACAGAGGCCGCTGGCCTGTCAGTCAAAATTACTTCGAAACAAGTCTCAGCGGTTGTTAAGAATATGGTAAGAGGTAAGTCCCCCGGTCAGAACGGCCTCAGTGTAGAGCATCTGAGGTACGCAGGAGTGCATATGTTTAGAGTGCTCTCTCTATTAATCTTTGTATTAGTCATAGCTATCTACCGGACCAACTTATGTATACCTGTGGTTCCGATCATTAAAGACAGAACGGGTGATATCTCAGATACTCAGAACTACAGGCCTATTTCGCTAGCTAACATCATAGCCAAGGTGCTGGACGCTCTCCTTGATGACATCTTGGGTAATCACATTAAACTACTAAATTTAAGTACCTGGGTCATTGGCTCACTGAATCTATGTCTGACGATATAGACATTGAAAGGGAACGCAGGGCGCTTTGTGTGCGCGGCAACATGCTGGCTCGGAGGTTCGCACGTTGTAGCAAACAAGCTAAATTAACTCTATTTAGAGCATACTGTCAAACGTTCTACTCGTGCAGCCTCTGGATCAGTTTCACGCAGCGTGCATACAGCGCTCTGCGGGTGCAGTATAACGACGCCTTCAGGATGCTTTTTGGTTTGCCGCGATACTGCAGTGCCTCGATGATGATCGCAGAGGCGAGGATCGATTGTTTTTATACAATAATAAGAAAGCGTTGTGCCTCACTGCTAAATCGTTTTCGTGGCACTTCGAACAGCATCCTGAATACACTTGGCCAGCATTGGGACTCACCCCTGTTGGAACGGTGGTTGTGCCTCCATGCTCCTGCACGCAGGCACTGAATGTTTATTAGTTGTAGTTTTTTGTTTTTAAAAACAAAGTGAAAACAGTAACCCCGGGGTACCAAACCATCGCCGTATTCAATCCTGCTAAATTCCTGCGGGATTTTGGAGAACGAGTAGTTTTCTACGGTGCGGTAAACTTCCATTCATTCCTTTTACAGTCCGCTTTATAATCTTTCCCTGGGGTCTGTTCCTACTACTTAAAGCTAAACAACAATATTAAAAAAACAATTATAAAAAACTTAACCTAGGTTGCCACCGGCAGCGAGGATATACCAAGCTATCGGTGGTTAGGGTCTTATTGCCACCCGATAAAAGACTGTTAAGTACTTTTCTTAGGCGGCGGCTCCCGTAATGACTGTTTTATGTCCCTATCCTCAACACCCAAAGACTGTGACATACCAAGATATTTATATGTTTCAACTTCGGAGAGAGATCTGAAGTTTATCGTTTCGGAGAGTTGTAAATTGGTTGAATTTACTGCACTGCCACGTTGTACATGATAACCGCACACTTATCCACACCAAACTCTATCTTGATGGCACTGCTGAAAGTCTCAGTAATTTTCAGCAGTTTCATCAAGTCTTGGCGCTTTGGTACGAACAACTTGAGGTCATCCATGTACATCAAATGCGACATAACTTCACCCACTCTCCGCAGTCGACAGCCTAACCTTGAATTTCTCAACAAAGTACTGAGAGAATTCAAAGCTAGGCAAAACCATAAAGGACTCAGACTGTCGCCCTGGAACATGCCACGGTATATCTTTATAAAATCCTTCGTGGCAGAAACACTATCTCGACATCCTAGTTGACACAAGACCGTGGTCCAATGCCGCTCTCTAAAATCCTCACCAACCATGAATGCGGCACCGAATCATAGGCTGTCTTAGAGTCAATCCAGGCTGTGGAGAGAGCCCCTCTACCACGCCAAATCTTCTGGAATATGGTCATGTCAATGAGGAGAAGCTCCTTAGTACCACGAGACCCAACCCTTCATCCATTATGGGTTATGTCTAAAATATTGTTTGCAACAATGTGCGAGTTAATTTTTGTTCTCAGAATAGATGTAAGTAGCTTGATTATTGCCATTTCTGAAGCAAATTAGCTTTGCATTGAGTGTCCTGAACCTATTAACATGCCCCTCGATCCTCAATTGCCAAGCAGGAGCTGTCCCGGTTAGCCGCGGTACTCGGTCAGAATCCTGGAATTTGACACGAGCAACGCGACACACTGCGATGGGCCCACAATAAAGGACCGAGTGGGTATCAATTAAGTTTTCACTGGTTTCAAGATAAGAAACCAGTAAATCGTTCAAGGCACTCATTAACGCCAAATTATGTCTATTCATGGGCGAACAAGGTATACGCGGCCTAGAGTTACGCGTGTCACGATTCTGTAGAATGGCATCGTTCAAAGCGCTCCTCACTTGCTCGTTCGCCTGTGTACTTAAGATAAGATAAGATAAGATAAGATAAATTTTATTTCATAATAAACTTAGCCTAAAACATCAAAGTTACCATAATAGATAAGCTTAATAAACTATAATTATCAGATTACTTTTATAGTACTTACTAACAATCAATATGTAATTTCGGCTAAACTTATTAATTATGTTTGCCTGTATTTAAAGTAATTTTAACATAATAAGACTTCCATTCGTATTTATGAAATCTTCATCGTCGGGTACCGGACCTATGCGCGCCACCAAAACCGGCGTTACGGCCGGTAATTGTGGGGCAGGGCGATCCTGCACCGAAGAAGAAGCCGCACAAATACGTAGTGACTCCAGGCGTAGCCGATCAAGTGCTGACTGATCCAGCAAGTTGTTACGCTGGATCACCCGCACTTGATCCGACAATCGTTGGGCAGACACGTCTGTGGTCGGTTCAAGTGCCTGAAACAAAGACAGCAGCCTAACACGATACGCAGTAAGGTTGGTTAGTTTATTATTATTATAATCATCCTGACCTGGTCTCCGCAGCCCACGACCGGTGTATCAATGTCGGCTGCATCACTTCGGCGTGGCAGCCCTGCACACCAGCAGCTCGGACCTACCGTCATAACCAGTCTCGACTCACGGCAGACATTAGCAGCACACTGCATCACTGGCAACGCGCCTTTACCCCACCTGTCTCGACTCACCGTAGACTGGGGCATCCTGCAGCAGCACTCTCTACTGGCACTTGCAAGCTTTGACGCACTGACTGCTGACACTCACTGACATCGACCTCCGGTCTCAGGGGGGGGGGAGTGATGTGGCGGCGCCACCTACCTGCATGACGCCGCACATAGTTCGACACGAAGCAACATAGTACTAACCGTGTCAACAGATGGCGCCACAAAAGCCAACTGAACGACATCTCCATACTATGACAGGAAATAGTATGGGAAGCCTGCATCGCGGTTGCGAAGTTTCACCACCTCCTTCGCTATGTATAGCTTTTTGTTGGACTTTGGTCCCCGAACTATAACACCCAGCTCAATAGGAAGATCTTTCCTTTGCTTTCCTCAATGTGGCATCAATTCTACCCACCATCCGCTCCCCTACAGTGGCGACCCCGACATGATCCTACCCACCATCGGCTTCCCTACATCCCCAAGAGGGACAAAATCTCAAATGAAACAAAGTCCTTGTTTGTAGGTGAGGAGGGCGACCCGTCTCTGGGCGAGGAGGCGCGCGCGCGACTGGCCGACGAGCTGCACTGGCTGCGCCGCCCGCCGCCGCCCGCCAGTCTGGTGAGCGGACACTACTTACTGTATAGCAAGCAGGCAGAGCGTCACTAGACGATACGCAGAATGTATCAACCATTTCGCTTCTGGTTCTGGTAGGTTCTGAGCTTGCGAAACATCGTCTACTGACATTGTTTCGAAAGCTCAGAACCTATGCTAACTGCGAGTTTCTTTTTTTACGGATTACGATCATGTCAATGCAAATTGCAGTTAATTGGCCAGGAACATGGTCGAATAAGGAGAAAACCTAGCACTCAGCGGTGTCATAAAAGTTTGTATTAGGTACGTAACTGTTTTTACAGGCTAGGTTTCGAAGGGATGCTAATTACTTGCTAACGCGTGCGATATCATCTGTGTTTTAACTCTGCTCTTTTAAAAAGTCTTCAATCGTATTCGATCTGATTTTGAAATGTTTTCACAGTTTTTAATTAAATCGCCAAAAGAAGATTAAATACGTTTTAAAAAGCAGAGTGAGGCACAGATGCATGTCCAGTCTGACTCACGACAGCAGGTGCATCTAATACTAAATGTCAAATTTCATGGTTCGGGTATAAGGATCAGTAACGTATTGAGTGGGTTGAGCCGCTGATGTAGTAAGGCCCCGTGCCGCAGGCGTGGCGTGCGCCGCACGCGCTGCTGTGCCCGGTGTCGCACCGGCTGCTGCGCGCGCCGGCCTGCGCCGCGGACGGCCGCTCGTACTGCGGCGCGGCGCTGCGCGAGTGGGCGCTGGCGGCGGGCCGCGCCGCGCCCGGCGGCGGGCCCGCGCTGCGCCACCTGCGCCTGCAGCCCAACTACACGCTCACCGAACAGCTGCGCGCCTTCCTGACGCTGCACGACACCGACGGCGACGCTTAGGGCACCGTGCGGCCGACACACGAGCGGCACGTTCACGACGGCAAAGTTACTACAATTGGCTATTTGACAGTTGTAACAATAAAATATGTCGGAAATAG
Source organism: Scoparia ambigualis (assembly GCA_963921215.1). Taxonomy (NCBI): domain Eukaryota; kingdom Metazoa; phylum Arthropoda; class Insecta; order Lepidoptera; family Crambidae; genus Scoparia; species Scoparia ambigualis. The sequence continues at coordinate 31,433,024 of OY992521.1, read as the reverse complement.
TAGTTTATGATTTATTAATAAATATATAAATATTTTATTTTTACAAAATAAATATTGTGATTTTTTATCTGTAGATTACAAGACCCGTAACACGGGCGGCCTAATTGACTTTATGTGACGTCACATTTCACACAATTATTAGATTACTATCTGTCAGGTTTCAAGATAAATTTCTATATTTATTAAAGTGTGACGTCACAGAGCAAATGTCACGTGACCAACCGTTTAAACACGAAATTTGAAATTAATAAAGAAAATTATGTTTTTTTTTCTATTAAATAAAGCTTTTTCAAGAAAGGAAATATTTTACGGGGTATAAAATAAGCGTTTGTAGTTTTAAAAACACTTTTTTCGAAAACTGTCAAGTAGCCAATTGCCGTCCCCTGTCGGCCCTTAGCCGTCAAGGATCCACTGTTGAGGCACGCCACAAAACTACAAGCGTCGGCGGTTAGCCGCTACCTCATGGCGGCGGCTGCAGCTACTTACGTTTGTCGTCGGCAAACTGCCGTTCGTATTTAAGAACGCTTAGCACTCGCACCCTCGCCACTGGCTTAGTCTAGTGGTAACATCCTAGCCAGAATTTGAAGGCGACTACGCTTTGGGCCTACTTTCGTGTAATCACGACGCGTGACTGATTAAAAAACATACAGGAGCACCGCTAGCTGTCCCGTAATACGTAATAATATGTCCACTAATATGCTATGCGGGGGGTGGAGGAGAGTGAAGACAGCAGGACTCGGAATCGGTACCGAAAATACAAGTATTATATCGGTAAGTACTGGTATTTTCCATTTCGGTTTCTGGATACCGATTCTTCCACGTGTACCGGTATAGTACCTCAAAAATACCGGCATCTGTCTGAGACGTTGCCAGTCGGTTTGTTACGTGAATACCGGTATCTACCTGCGACGTTGCCAGTCTGTTTGTCACGTGATATGCAGTGCACTCTGTGCCGTAGAGGCCGCACTCTACGGCTGCGGCCGTGCGAAATGCAGTGCAGTTAGCCAATCCAAGTGCCACTTATTTATCTTATTCCTCGCTCGCACTAATCCGGTATTAGTACCGGTATAAGTACCTGTATTATATCTGGATAATACCGGTAATACTACAATCCTACTTACCGGTACTCATCGGTTAACCTGTATTATGAATACCGGTATCAAATAATACCGGTACCTTATTTAAGTCAAAGGTACCGGTAATTGAAAATACCGGTATTCCAAGCCCTGGTAGACAGCCCTGTGGGGTGTCTCCTCCACCTCCCTCTCCGCCCGCGTGAGGGAATCTGAAGGCCAATTTTGTATCTCAGTCAGCGCTGACACAGCGCTGAGAACGACTCTTTCTCTTTCCAATTCTATGAATATGAAAGAGACAGAGTCAATTCTCAGCGCTGCGGCAGCGCTGAATGAGATACAGAATAGCCCCCCTGAAGTCGAGCCTGGCCTCAGTGCAATAGTGCATACATAAAACGACAAAAAAAGGCGTCGCGTCCCGTGGGCTGTTTCCATAAGACTGGCCGTATGCTCAAGCACCAGTCACGGCAACTATTCTCTAAATGCTTTGACCACCGCCGCTATCAGATTATACATAACCTAAAAGAAGTGATTTTTCTATCACAAGAGCCTGTTAAAATAACGGCTTTCGACTCATAACAGACTTCTCTCATAGTTTTAGTTCTGAAGTTGTAAGTACTTGTTCTGTATAACAGGCTTCTAGCATATTTAAATATTTCTTGTGCAGAGTTTATGAGTTTCAAGCTGTAGTCTAGCTAGAACTGTCACTTTATAATCTAACCTGCCAAAGTGAACTACCTCATTAATCAGTTTCATTATTTACTTATTGACATTCTTTGTGTGATTTACTGTACTGATTACTGTATTCACAATGCATTTATTGTAATCTATTTATACATCCTGAAAAAAATGACTATATTGTAATGCTTTATAATATACTACCTTGTTGCTTTGTAAGAAATAACTTGCCTACCTGTTTTGTCAGTTATTCTTAACGGGGGTTAGGCGGTAAAAACGGAAAAACTTGCTGTTTTCTATTAGCTGTTATTCAAAATATTTTAGATATTTCGCACTGAAATTTTCAATATGTATTACAGAACGTATATGTGAGGGGATGACTGTTTCTAAAACACGATTGGAAATATTTTCCTTGATAGAAAAATTACGAATTACCGCGGCCCCGCACCGCGCAACGCCCGCGAGGGCCCGGAATTTCCGCTATCCGCAGCGCTTTCGTTAAAAGATGCCCTAGTCCTGTCGCACGCGAATGCTTAGTTCAGAATTCTATTCAATGTAGGTAAAACCTTTGAAAACATGAATTCTTAAGTCAGAGTGAGTTGTATAGCAGGTGTTTTGTAGTCTTTATCTGCAAGTTGGAGGTGGTTAGTAATGTCGGTGATTTATGAAAAAATCTTACAAATACACAAGCTTGCAATTTAGTACACGATGTGCCTTGGTGACTCACTAATGTAATAAAACAAAATCATTTTCATTTCATTTCAAAAACAATGGTTTTGAATACTTTGTTGTGTATTTATGGTGTGCGATCACGAGTATCTAATGTGTTGAAATAAATTATCGTAATGTACGAGTGTATAATTTGCGTTTTAATTTTTCAACCTTCTTTGTGATTTGACAAGGGCACAAAAAATTTATTCTAATCAAATAAGGAAGAAAATGAATTTACCGCCTCTCTTCCCTTGGGTCGTAAAAGACGGCTAACGGACTAAAGACTGCACATACATCCAACAGCATAGAGCGGCTATGGGCTTACCACCTGTCGCGCTGAGCAAATGTGCAGTCGCTATTTGGTGAAAAGTGGACTATGGTGAGAACTGCTTTTGCAGTCCTCATAGTCTCTGACTAACCCTTCGGGGATAATAGTCGTGATTATATGTATGTGTGTATGTAAGATAATGAACAATTTTCTAAAAGATATTTTAATAAAGGCACATTCGTCCATTTGTGTTCCAACCCCGGTCTAACATTGCAGGTACACATCAATTTATTATGTCCCTGTGCTTTCCATTTAAGTGATACGCGATGTATTGTATCAAGTAAACATTTTTCTATTCTATTCATCCAACACCTACATCCTAGAAGCAGGGCAGTCATTAAAATCGATAGAAACGCCCTGGCCAATCATAAAGCGCACGAAAATATCCATATTAACCACAGACGTATACTATATTTCTTTGATATTGGTGATTACGACCTCAAATCTGTAAAATATGCCTTCCTATGCATTAAGAAAGTGTTTAAACATTTTAGAAACAAACGTGCCGTGATTTGGCTGGCACGTGCCGTATGGCGGAGCGAGCGATACTACCACAGTATGCAGGGCAGTTGAGCTCTTGCAACTAACAATTTAAATCCCTGGAGCAGGGCAATCCATATGCGGAACACAAGGAGAATGAAACGACCGTGAAAGTTTCAACGATTTCATCTTTATTTGTATACTTACAGTTATTATTCACAAGTGAGGCAGTAACAGTGTCGACCAACAAAACTTGGCGCGGGCGCTGCGGCACCGCACGCGCCCGCGCAAACAACAATGCCAACTCATTTATTGCCAATCAAGACAGGTGTTACAAGATCATATACAAACTTACTGTCGGTCATTTCAATCAAACACAATTCAACAGAACCATACAAATAATTAGTTTCGTTTTTACAATAATAATTCTTTGTAACTTTTCCTTATTTAAAAAATGTTATTTATATTACCTATAACAAAAACGCAGAAAAACAGAGGGCGGCGGCGGCGGAGCCTCGGCCGCGCCGATCGCACAGATACCTCATGAATCACAAATATTACAAATGTAAAAATAAATTATATCGGGCCCGGCCGGCGGCGCCGCCCCGCACGCCTAACGGACGCTTCAAATATTCATAGAATTTAATCTATTATTTTGAGTTACTTAAATGACAATCGGTATTTACATAATAATCAGTTCAAATCCAGGCTAAAGTTGGAACTTAATTTTAAGGACATTTATGTAGTTCGAGTCGCGCGCGCAAGCCACCCGACGCCCGTCGCGGCGCGGCTTAACACCATCACAAGTTTCATCGGATTTAGGATTATTTACAACTCCGAAATGTGTTATAGCTATCGAACACGCCTTCATTGAGCGTGCCGTGTGAGCACCCGACCATTTTGAATAGCGGGTAGCTCGCACGCCGCCGGGCGGCGGGCGGCGGCGCGTATGCCGCTAATCACCAACACACCCCTCACGGTATCCAATCCACTCGCTTTTGTACTGTTAATGAATAATGAAAGGAGTCGTCCTCGGGACGCAACCGGAGCTTCGATGTCTCTGTGGCGCGGCGACGCTCGCGGCGAGTAGAGTAAGTTTAATCGTAATATGTACAACTTTACAATGCGGACGCGACGCCGGCCGCCGCGTGGCTATGTACATAGTTCTCTTCCATAATAATATAAACTTTAGTACCGATACGAGTAATGTAGCGAGTCTCCGAGCGGGCATCGCATCGTCCATATCACATCACGCGCGGCGGAGCGCCCGGCCTCGCGCTATTCGCCCGACGGCAGCGCGCCGCGCCTCAGCCCGGCTGCGCGCGGCCGCCGCTAGTGGCGCTCGTCCTCGTCGTGGCAGAACACTCTGCAACAGACGCACGGATACATCAGCCGCTGCTCTAGAGGCTTTGGCGCGGCTTTGGCGCGGGCACTCACATGAGCAGCAGCAGCCGCAGCGCGAGCAGCAGCGCGGGCAGCAGCGCCAGGCGCGGCGCGGGCGGCCCGCGCGCGCCGTTGCCGTGCTGCATCGCCGCCGGTTGCTCGCCTGCGCATGGGAGTTAGCAATTAGTAAAAACTAAGAACCCTATATTATTAAATAAAACTTTTTTGGAAGTGCTTTCGAATCATTCATACAATATTTTATTATATAAATAAATAAATAAAATTATATTCATATTTTTATTTATTTATTTATTCTTTTTTTATTCGGCTAACAGCCGAAAACATGGGTCTAGGCTGCTGTCTGTTTCTGTATGTACTACCGTATGTTTTTGTGCATTCTCAGACACATCGTTTGGTCTGGCCATGGGTATGGATTAGCGACAGCAGGTGGTTAGCTGTTAGGAAAGGGATTCGCCCGGTCAATAAGCAGGTCCGGCTGCCATCTCGTACACGATGAGTTGTTCCTAGTGTCGGACGAACGCTAGATTAGAATTGTCGCCGGTCTAGGCAGCTGCGTAGGCGTGTGGAAATGGCTAGTCGGATACACAGCTTACCAGATCTATCTGTCTACTCAGCCGGTAACACTCTCTGCTGGGCAAAGGCCCCTTCTCTTAGCGCCACTGCTTGCGGTATCGCGCTCGCCGGAGCCACAGTTCTCCTACCACCCTAACAATATCGTCCTTGCAGTGGCAGGTGGTTTACGCCAAGGCCGCCGCATTTCTCTTATCAGATTTATTTATTTCTAGGAAGATTTACAGACAAATAACATCTATAGCTAATATCAACACAAATGTAAACATATGCTATTAACAAATCTTCACAATTATATAAACAAAATGTTCAGTTAACAAGCTGAATGGATAATGTTAATTAAGTTTAAAAAACAGATAAAAAGATATTACTTATAAATTAATGAAATTACCATTTACAGTCTGACGTGGATTCGATGAGGTTGAAAATTATGAAAGATTTAGGTAGAAACGAGCACTTTAAACTATTAAATAACTTATAGATGTTCGGAGTACTGAAAAACGTGTGCTGATTAACTGAAACTTGGACGACGTGTATGATATACGTAGAGAAAGAATTTGTATAAGTAGAATACTGACCGCTTAGCACGTGCAGCACGACGGAGGCGGAGTCGAGGTTGGAGGGCGAGCACGAGTAGTTGCCGGAGTCCTCGCGCCGCGGGCTGTAGATCACCAGGTTGCCCACCTGCGCCACACGCACCCACAACGCTTAACAGAGCACTACCAGAACATCTCGATAGCAGATATATAGTCTAGCGACTATATTGTACACACTATTTACAACTACATCATTTCTTGATGCCATTCCATTTTCCATGCCATTAGCACGGTGTGATACTGGCAGCCGCATTATTGTATAAAAATAATTAAAAATAGCTTTGTGGATCAAAACCAATATAACAATATATTGAGGCACCCCAGAGGGTAATGCAATACTTAGGGTTGACTCGCTTTTTCTTAAAACAATATGTGAGATATTGTTAGTTTTTAATTAATATTGTACCTACTGTATGAGGTGCATTATACACAAAGTAAACAATGAGTGGGCGTGTTCCTGTGAGAGGGAGACCTTGGCGGGCCGTGCTTAGATGAGATAAGATGAGGCGCTACCGTGGTGTCGGGCGCGACGCGCTCCATGCGGATCTCGACGAGGCTCTTGTCGTAGTTGAGCACGCGCTCGTCGTTGTGGTACCAGAAGATGTAGGCGGGCTCCTCCAGCGCCTGCGTGATCACGCACTTCAGGCTCACCGTGGTGCCCGCCTTCACGTACATGTCCGACTCGCCCATTATCTCGATCTTTGGCACTGAAACGGACGAGAGCAGTGTAACAATATTTATTAGGGTCTAGAATTAATCAGTTTTGGTATACAGAATTAGTTTTCTCATATAACACTTATCATTACAGTGTTATCTTACTAATTACTCAATATTATTTTAGCAAATATATTGTAAATTTCTGTAAGAGAAGAGGGCTGGGTCCGAAATCCAGTACATTAATCTAATACCTAGGTCAGGCAAAAATAAGTTTCGGATTAATCAATGCACAGCCCGCGTTGGATTTATCCGCAATGACTTGATAGTGAATAAGCTTATTACTAAAACTATCAAAGAAAAATATGTCAATATTGGGAAGCCACTCACCGACGACGTTGAGCTGCACGAAGTGGCTCATCTTGGGCTCGGTGCCCACCTGGCACTCGTACACGCCGGCGTCGCGCGCCTGCACGTACTTTACCTGCAACCGCCATCACACTCACATCACAACCACTGCAGGGCACTGCTGCCAGCATCGGCCAAGGGGCAATGCTAACAATACGAGCCTTTAAGAGGTATTTTAGCAGTTCAAGCCTCGAGCTCAATTGTTGCAAGCCGCTTATAATGATTGGCTGCATTATTCTAACTAGTCATATTTAATTATAATATCATATCACTAATAGTGTCTCTTTATTATTCGAATGCTCCAATAGGCACATTATAACAATTGACACGTAAGCACGAAAACAAAAGCATCAAACCACACATGGATTTAGTTGCATAAATTATTTAACTAGCTAAGTCAGTCGCGTCTCCAACTATACAAAAGAACCTGCTTGAAAGGCGCTCCTGTAAACCGGAGGCCTTTTAGATACGAGTATCGTTCAGCAAAATAATCCATTGGCCAAGTGTGGGCACTGTTACGGCAAATAACTCCACTCCACCTTATGTTATGCGGAAACAGAGCATAATCGCGAAGCCAAAACGTAGCATCAGTCGCCCTCGTTCTGCCGGTCAACAAGGTAATTTTTCACGCCTCGTTTGAACGACCCCATATCATAGATAGGAGAGAAAACGTGCGCTGATAAACTATTCCATCTTTTGGAGATGCGACAAAGAAACTGCGGCGCACCTGCAGCGTCCACGTGTCGGTGGCCTCGACGAGGAACGCCTGGAAGCGCTCGTCGGCGATGAAGGTGAAGCGGTCTACCGTGAGGATATGCGCGTCGCGCCGCCGGATCCACGACACCGACTTGTTGCTCAGCTGGCGCACCTGGAAGCATTTGTTGAGGGCTTCAAAAAGCTGTTTATGCAGAATACAAATATTATTCAGAAAGGAACGGATATAAGAATGGTAAATGATTTGTGATGTGATGGTTACACCAAATCAACACTGTGGTTTTAAAATGATCTTGAAGTTCATGGTAAATGTTACTTTCGTGCAAAGTATTTAAAGTGTATTGAAAATAATGAAAATATTTAAAGAAAAGGTTAAAACCTAGTCCAAGATAGCCAATTCTTCAGTAGTTAGAGATTTGCAGTGTGTCAAGTGACCACCATCGGCCCTATCGTCACTCAGCCTCAGACAGCTAAGTGCGATTTTTATTCACCATCTGATGACGTCAACGAAAACGACAGTTTGTATGGTAAAGTAGCGCCAGCCTGGTGTGATAAATCGAATTGTGAATAAAACTCACACTATGCCCTCCTGTGAAAAAAAGGCCAAGCGTTTTCTTGTTATCTTCTCTGGACATCAGCGTTGCTGTTTTGTTTTGGAGCTGAGCGAGTCCGTTTCGTCTTATCGATATTATGATATTTAAAAAATCATGATATAAAGGTACCTTGCAGGGCAGGTAGGCGTGCGTGCCGAGCTGCGCCGTGATGTTGTTGGGCGCGGCGGGGTCGAAGTACGGCCCCGTGTACAGCCCCACGTAGCGCTTGGCCACGCGCGCGCCGCCGCCCGCCTCGCCGCACGACAGCACTGCAAACAAACAAAATACCCTCATTATTACTCTGAGAATATACCTATAAACAATACAATACATATAAACAATACAATATGTCTATCAGTGACGAAGGTTCCATACAACTCGATTCCCACCGGCTTCCCTTCAGAAGTTTAAAACACAACCACTCTCTACTTGAATTCAGAAATGGCACAATCATTAATTATAAAAGTAAATATATAAAAGAAACATTACAAAACACCTACACTATGGACATTAAATCAACAAAATTTGCTTTTCAACAACATATATTGCTATAAAATAAGCCGCAGGCGCGATCGGCTTTTTGGCAGTTAAACTTCTGTACAAAATTTACGTCATGACGTCACATAAAGGTCAATAAACCCACCCGCGTATTAGCAGCCGGTAAGCCGTCTTTATCCGAGTTACTTGATAGAGAAAGTTATACAATTTGCCTGCGCGTGAGCGGGATGGAGGAATATCGTTTTCGGTTTGTGTTCTGTTGACAGATAATTTGACGTAATTGCAATTCATCATTGAATGCATGACTGTGTTTTATTAGTATTTGAATTTATTAGTTAGTTTCACCTATTAGAATGATTAGTATTGTAGTTGGACTTTGTTTATTTGTGTTGTGTGTAGTGATGAAAGTAGTTACGAAGACGTACGTTGTAATTAGGTATTTGCGGTGAGTAGATATTGTAATAAGTTGAAATTACGTATTTAGAATAAGTAGATTTGCAAAGTAATCGGTAGAATTGTAAGATGTCGGCATTAATAGCTTTAGATTCTTCCCAGCTTTTATGATAATGTCTTAGCGCACTTTGTAAGAAAGAATAGACGAATAGCTTTAGAGTATAAGTAGTATTATTAGTACTTAGTCTATTAAGTTTTGTTTAATTTACATCATATCATCATTTCACCACAAACGGCTTTTATCAAAGCCACTTCTATTATGCTTGCAAGACACTGTTTCAATATCTCAGTGCTTACACGTATAGTAAAAGAGGACTGAAAATACATCTGCCTATACAAGACTGAAGACAGGATGCCAATCACAGATTTTCGTTAAGGACTCAAGACTGCGTGCCCGCGCTCGGAGTAGGTAAGCATTTTTTTTGTTACGGCTTACCTCTCTCAATATTTTACGCTTCGCCACTGATGTCTACTTAATTATATTTTCTCATTATGCACTTTTAATTTTTTTTTTGGCTATTTGTGGATGATCTTTTGAACTATTCTTTTTTGTTATATTAATAAAAAAAAAAAAGTTGTTTATTTTCAGACCGAGGAATTAAAATTATGCTATGTTATTTTATACTTTAAAAAAAATAAATTTCTTATGTGTATATTTAAGCGTTAATAAAAAGCTAAAATATTATAACGCAGCTTCATCTTAACCGAATGTTCAAATATTTGTAAAAATATTTCTTTCGAATCTCAGCGGTGAAAACTTCTAAGATTTGATGAAGCAAAATTGACTAAAAAACATAAGCATCAAGCACTGACAAATTTCGACGGGTGAAAATCAGACCTCGGTAGTCAAGTGGTTAGGTCAGCAGCCCGGAATGCGGAAGGTGCGTGGTTCTATTCCCGCCTGAGGGTGTCGTCTTTTTCAGTGCTAAAATTTTAAGCGTTAATAAAACGGTAAAATATATGAAAAAACATCAATTCCAGTATTTTTAAAAGTTTATGAACAGTGGTACCTATACAATAAATTCTATTCAAGTATCAATTGCTCGATAGATAGACTTGGGTGTTATCAAAGTTTTGCCATGTTCGTAGGCAGCTTTGGACTCCGTCGTAATGATTTGTACGACTAAGGGCCAATTTCACCGTCTCGAATGGAAACCAAGCTTAATAAAACCTGGTTCCGACTAATCGAGTTCAAAACTTAGACTTGATCGCGGTTTACGTCGCACCGATTTCACCGGCTTCGTTTTGATCCTGTTTATTAAAACGTATTTGAGCTTTGACAAAGAATGAACGAATAAATGACATGTCATCAACAAAACGTTTTTTTTATTTTGGTTTAGAACTAAACGGACTGCGTTCAAAGTGTTGCAATTAAAGAATTTAATTGTTCCTTCTTAAATGGGAAAATAAATTAAAATTAATAATTCAAATCACGTTAATTTTCAACAAATGTTCAGTATGTAATGTAATGGGTATTAAAAATTCAATATATTATATTTTGATCAAAATTTTCAAAACACATAATTATATCTCGTGAAACATGGTATGGTAAATTTTCAGTGGAGACTTTTTATCAAAATTTTCGTCAGGGATCTTTTCAAGTTTGGTTTAGAAGCAAATAACTAACAAGAAAGTTATTTCTTTTTTTAAACAAAAAATACTAAAGTCCTATACTCCACACAATCATGTCAGGCAAGCAGCTCTTTAACGAGACTTCTTGGCGGGAAAGTGAAGCATCATTTCTGCAATTTTGTCTTATTTTCTAAAATTTGTGTTAAGTCGAATATTAATGTGAATTAATGGTGGTTTATTAACCGTTAAGTGTTCATAAATGTTTATGTGTTGGCAAATAAAACAAAACTGAGCAACATAACTTTTCAAATTCTCTCAAGAAGTCCGTGTGAGATCACAGTAAAGTCCTACATCTTTATTGAATGTCAAGGGATTTGGAGAATATCATTTACCATTGCATATTCATTATCACTTTGATATTCAATTGTACTTCGACGTTGCGCCCTTGAGATTTATATTCACAAGGTAGTCCACTCTTCAATGTACCAGGCATCCAACACATATTAAGAGCTATCTAAAAGAAATTTTATTAAAAAAAACATAAAACGTTACCCATAGTATAGACACAGGTGCCATCTAGTGACGAGTTTCTTTCGAGACGACCGAGTGCACGAGTTTGTCACCCGCGCTGTCATCGTCATTCACTTTTAGAGCTTTTTTGCAAAATCATTTGTATGGGGCCAGCATGTAAGGGAAGGGAGGGATCTTTATATACATCTCTTTGGATGCAACGTCTCGTACAATTACGGTCAAACTTCACTTCAGGTAAGTTTGTTTAACCATCAATTGTACTTCGACGTTGCATCCTCGAGATTTATATTCACAAGGTAGATGTTTAGAACACAAATTTTGCGAAATAATTTAAGTACCTATATGATTTAATTCAACTATTATAATTGAGTATTTACGAGTATAACCGATTAAATATAATTAGGTACCATATTAGTACAAACCAGTATGATATATTATAATATTATAATGAATGATAAGCTAGAAATTAATCAATGTAAATAGCCGCTGCAAAGCATTATCGTCATTCTCAATGGTAAGGGGTTGATTGTAAAACCGTGCAAACACCAGAGAATTACCAGTCCAACCTGCAGTTATTGAAAGGCCTTTTCTGTTTGCTGCCGAGGTGGACGTGGACGCGGACGCGTGTCTCACACGTGTGTGCTGAGAATAAAGAAGTGTCAATACCGCTGTTAAATAGGGTGTTTTTAAACTAACTACTTAATGTAGAACTAGTTGCATTATGAATAGGCTTCAGGTGAGCAATAACCTTTCCGTTCTAGGTTTATCTCTGTAAACTTTAGTCATATCTAAGTAGGACAGTAATGTTTTTCAACAGATCTCAATCTTATTTATAAAAAATTGTATAAATAAACAAGGCGGTCGTCGCCCTGGAGCAGATGTTTTAATTAAATCATCCACAATGGTTTCGACATAGTTATTATTTATTTTTAAATAAGAAATTCGAAGATAACGTCTGTACTCGTTGTGCGGTTGACAATGCGAGCAGAGTTACTATTTTTTTAGTAATAAACTCCAGAGCAAGTTCCTCATTTGGATATAAATTAGTTTTAGTCCTGTAAATACCTTTAAAAAATCGAACAACTAAATCAGCTTCACTATATCGTTTGCCCTAAATAGCTAGAGCAGAACGATGCATATTTAATGAACTACAACCAATTTTTGCTGTTAAGAGCGGGCTCCCTAAAATAAATCCAGCGCTAGCTCCGCCCAGCCGCCCCGCCACCCGCATGCCACACTCGTTACACTAGCGATACAATATCAACCAATTCAAAATCCGCGCGCGCGCAGGTCATCCGAGTTCATGATCCAAGAACATAGAATGAATAGAGCATTTTCGACAAATTTTTTTCAACTTTATTCAGTAATTTTAAAGACAGATTATTCATATTTTTTATGAGCAGTAGTATGTTAACTTTGATTATAATATATTGAAAATCATGTTTGTACTTTGTATACCTATTTAATTTTTATTTATTTATTGTTTCAATTTTATTTTTTTATTTATGTAAGTTAACTTTATCATTATGAAACTACTTCGGGAAAAGTAGTGTAAATTATATTTGTCAAGCCGGATTGCAATGTAAATAATTGTAATATTATAATGTTATTGTTCTTTTTATTTATTTTATTATAATGCACAAATACACACTTCAATTTTACACATTTTATTAACCCCCGACGCAAAATTAAGGGTGTTGCAAGTTTAACCCCTCAAGCCCCAAGCGGCCATATTTGGCCGCACTTAAAAACTCGCTATTCCGTCGGACCCCAAGTGGCCAAAATATGGCCGCGCTAGCCGCGCTCTCCACTTGACTTTGTACCGTGTTTAGATACACTTAGAGACTACTTTAGTATGAACACGGTTGATTATTTCGGTTTTGTGGTACATTTTATGTATCGTGAACGCAAAATTTAACATGAATTGCGTTTGATTTTTTTTCTATTCCGCAAATTTAAATTGACAGCACCTGCTGTCAACATTTTTAGACATTTCAATGCCAAGACTGAGAGGTTAACGTGTGTATTTGAGTAAATTGTTTATCTGTACGAATTATCGTATCTCCCGAACGGATGCACCGATTTTGATTTTGTTTTTTTTTTATTTGAGGTGTGTTGATCGTGAGTGATTTTGAGCCAGAATCTATCAATCAATAAAAATGTTTTTACTTTTTCTAAGAAGAATTGTGTTTTAAGAAAATCTGTTAAGCCTTTTTAAGATCATTATCTCTACTGTAGTCGAGAAAAGGATTTGAGCAACTTTCATAAGTCTGATCGATTCAAAATTTGATACCCTGTTACTTAAATGATATTGAAAGAACATGGTAACTTTGACCTGATGCTGCAGCATCTGCAAGAATAACTAATTCCTTATCAACTTACAACATAGGTATCGTGTTTAGGCTCATTGGAATGGTCTCTACAAATAGGTTGTAGCTAGGTGATGATCAAAATCTGATAACGGAGCAGGAAAGAAAAAATGGGAATAAGTTGGTGAGGGATTCTAAGCTTCTTTTACTTTTAATGTTTTTTATATATTTTATCGTTTTATTAACGCTTAAATATACCTAAGTAAACACTTTTACTTGTTCTATCGATATGAAATTATTGGATAATTAAAAATAAATTACCTATTGGAAAAATAAAATCCAACCAGTCAATCAAAGTAAATGTATTTTGATATGGAGGTAGAATTATAATTCCGTAAAACCTAATTAACGTCACTCTACTGCTGGAGCCTTGCAACTCGTGACCTCCGACGAGTCTTCATTACTGTTACGTATAGCTATAATGTCAGTAGGAGTGATTGTTTTAGCCGTCACTTATTCTGTATATCTTTCGGCTTGATAATACCAATCCGATTTTTTATTTACAGTAACCTGAAAATATAAAAAGAGACGAGATACTTATACGAAATATTTGACATATCTAATTATTGTTTTCAACTGATATAATATATTATAACTGATATAATATAGTATAAATTAGTATTATATTTGTTTAAATTAATACTCACTTGGCCATTCCTATCAAGTTTCCAGAAATGAACTTTATATAAAAAAGCTATAAAATTTTGAGTGGCTCTGTAGAATTTAAACTTTCAACCTAATACCTAAGTATATCGAAGCTCAAGAAACAACAAGATAACTGACACCGAAACATTTAGCTAGACCACTCACAACTACGGGTATAGAAAATAGACCGAAACGTCAATGATAGGTAAGTGACGTTTAGTGTATGTTATTTGTTCTTGCGTTATCCCGTACAAATCAAACTTGTTCAATTTGAAACGCTGAAATGTATCTTATGTTTAAAAACAATAAATAAAAAACGTACTTAAGTTAGATCTTCACATATAGACAGTAATGGAATGCGAATAAAGCTTTGAGCATTAGCGTTATTTTTGCCAGTTCCTAGGCTTAGGAACGTTAATCTAAAAAATATCAATTTAGGTTATTTGAAACAAACACTAATACAGTATTTAAAATTAAATATCGAAATAAATTATAAAAGTCCTAATAATCAAATTAATAAAGAGTTTTTTCTTTAAAGATTGGATTTGTATTAATAAAACTAACATTGCTGAAATGATCTAATAAGATACTATTTGATTTGAATAACACTTACCTTTCCTCTAAACAAATTGGAATCGGTAATAAATGTATTAGTTTATTTGGCGACTCCACGCGTTGTCTTTGTTCCGAAGTACAAATTGTTCCTTTAGTTAGAGAAAGCGTAATATTTTGTTTATGCAAAGCGCTTAGTATCATTTTTATTATTGTATGTACTTACGTATTGATTATTAATTTTGAAGGACTACATCACCATCATCACCGTGGCGATGGTCTATCAGCCTTAGTCAAATAATTTTTTAAATAGGTAAGTCAAAAATCCTTAACAAATCTGCTTATAGTTTTAGAGCTGATCGCAGATTAGCACAAAAAAAAATAGGTCAGTAATATTATGTGATAGACTATGGCAAGACTTACGATAGGTACCCAAAATCTACGTACTGAAATGGATTCAAAATTATACTTATACTCATACATTACGCATTAAATACTTCGAATCTCCTTCTTTTTTCTCGAAACATATTTTTTATTTTTCTTGTTGCCCATAATTTGGCTAGCACAAACGACTTGCTAAACAATTAGTCGTACGTAATAAAATAATAACGTAATCAGCATCTCTGCCATTTGCGCTAGCGAGTTGCACAGGTCCACCGTTCATGACGCGCATTGCGGGACTGGGATGGGAGTGCGCTCGCGTAGATTTTAGAATAGTTCTATTTCTGCAGTCGTACGGTTGAATATTGCGTGCGCCGCTTCAACACGCTTAGCGCAGAAGTAAATGACGTAAGTCACAAAACTGTTTTCAATTATAATTCGATTATTAAGTACTCAATTGAAAAATGGTCTTACCAGTCCCTAACTAACTATCTTAGTAATATATTCGTTGTATTTTTATACGTAAGCTCTATAACGTAAAAAGATATACGTAATAATATTTCAAAAACTCATCATTTTCGATAAATAAAAGTATCGTACATAAACCAATATTTTTTGTTTTTGCTTTGCTCAAGCCTTAGTCAACTATACAAAGAAATATATACTTAAATTTGATATGTCTAGTATGCTGTTCACATATGATAATTTATCTTCGAAATCGCTACTCGTTTAGGCAGCCGCCTCTTAACAGTTGACCGTAAGGAATTTTGATAGAATTGGAAGTGGGGAGTTATAGAAATCAACTTTATAAATATCACAATAACTCCACCATTTCGTAAAAGCGACATTGTATTATTTTAGTGAGGATGTAGACAATGAGGAAATCATCACCTCGATGGTTTCATTACATAACGATTGTCTTTGAAATGCTTTTCTGATAATTTGTATGCTACCAGGATAAGTTTCTTGCAAAGGGGGTGCTGGGTCCTGAAAGGTGATAATAACATCGTCACTTGGGGCGAAGTCTATTGGTGGTGAGCTACTGAGCTAAGTAGGGGATACCAAGGTTGACTCGGCCAATACGATACGACTAGTACACCAGTGGCTTCTTCGTTAATTATTTTCCTGAAGCATTTTTATATGAGCGAGAAAGAGGGAAAAGCATAAAAATAAAATATATTCCAATTTAAGGTGAATGCATCTATGTCAAAGGCATAGGGGTCTCGTTGCCATGAGACGTATTTATTGCATTTATAATTTTGGTAAGTAGCAAAGAGATCTATAAGAGGTGTCCCAAACGATTGAACAATTTTTTCGAACACAGGTGCCGACATTTGCCATTATGTATCGATATTCATACACCGTAACTCCTAATCCACCTCGAAGTTATCTTGAGATTTTATGTAGGATGCAAAGACAAATATTTTGCGTTTCTCGCACCATTGCCATAGACGACAAGTGATATTATTTAAAGGAACTTATTGTACTCCACCCATTCAATTGATATTTATTTGTTCAAGAATGCGTTTTCGTTTTCCTATTGGCAATTGCAAACACATATTTTCTGAATTTAATTCAAAACCGAGAAATTTTCTAGTCTTTTGTGGTTCCAAGTTACTCTTTTTGAAGTTTTTATCAAAGCCTAGATTTTGTAATAAACAAACAGTTTCGAGAACAAAACTTTTACATTTTTCATAAGAATGGCCAAGGCACAAGATCTAAATATATTAGAATTAAAAAACCTTTGTTTCTAAGATGAATCCGGTAGATAGACCGGTTTCATGAGTTTCGTAAAGACATAATAAGGTGCTGAACTAAGTCCAAACGGTAGGCACTGAAATTCATACGTATTACTTTTGCGTATTACATAAACGCTAGGGAAATCCTCATAGATGATATAAACAAAGATAATAAAAAAGAACTGTTAGCAACAACTTTGATACCTGTTTGACCAAATTATACTGCATTTACATTATGAAAATACCATGAATAGGAAAATGCTTACACTACCTGCCTACTCTTGATAAAAAATTCTTGTCAATGACACAAGATGTTAAAAGAGACGCACACTCTTTTGGAGAAAATTTGGGAGAAAAGATAGAAGCTGATAAGGCCGCTGAAAAATCTGGTTTGCAAATACGGAATACTAACAACATTGGACCGTCAACTTGGCAAGTCAAAGTGGCAAGACCCATCCAAGCAACAAGGTCATGGGTTGCCAGGCCGGGTGGGAGCAAGCAAAGATTCCCGTATCCACCTCGGAGGCGATCAGCGCAAGCACCGAAGTCCGTCCGCTATCACACCACGACAGCAGTGAGACCGTCATACAGACCGATGTTGCGTAAATAACAACCAAGGTAACCTTACACGCTGTACGTATAATATTTTTTTTGTTGACACATGGTGTTCAATCGCAAATGACCCGTTAGTCTGACAGTACGTTACGGGTTACAAAATACCATTTAATAATACTGCAAAGCAAGCTACTGGACCTATCATTCCTAACTTTTCTTCGGCTGAAATAAGTAAGTTACTCACAGCTATATCTGGCTTGTGCCAGTCAGGAGTAATATGCATATGAGAGGATGTCAAAGACCAATTTATTTCTTCCATATTCTTAACACCTAAAAGTGACGGATCGTCCAGATTTATCTTGAACCTAGAATCATAGAATAAAGCTGTCGCCTCATACCACTTTAAAATGGAGGACATACGGACAGCAAGCAAATTATTGTTCCAAGACAGTTATATGGCCAATGTTGATATCAAAGACGCGTATTTTTTCTTTAGTTCCTATTAATGAAAACTACAAAAAGTATTTAAGGTTCAAATTTTTGGGACACAAAAGTAATACGTATGAATTTCAGTGCCTACCGTTTGGACTTAGTTCAGCACCTTATTATGTCTTTACGAAACTCATGAAACCGGTCTATCTACCGGATTCATCTTAGAAACAAAGGTTTTTTAATTCTAATATATTTAGATCTTGTGCCTTGGCCATTCTTATGAAAAATGTAAAAGTTTTGTTCTCGAAACTGTTTGTTTATTACAAAATCTAGGCTTTGATAAAAACTTCAAAAAGAGTAACTTGGAACCACAAAAGACTAGAAAATTTCTCGGTTTTGAATTAAATTCAGAAAATATGTGTTTGCAATTGCCAATAGGAAAACGAAAACGCATTTTTGAACAAATAAATATCAATAGAATGGGTGGAGTACAATAAGTTAATTTAAATAATATCACTTGTCGTCTATGGCAATGGTGCGAGAAACGCAAAATATTTGTCTTTGCATCCTACATAAAATCTAAAGATAACTTCGAGGCGGATAAGGAGTCACGGCGTATGAATATCGATTCAGAATGGCAAATGTCGGCACCTGTGTTCGAAAAAATTGTTCAATCGTTTGGGACACCTCTTAAAGATCTCTTTGCTACTTACCAAAATTATAAATGCAATAAATATGTCTCATGGCAACGAGACCCCTACGCCTTTGACATAGATGCATTCACCTTAAATTGGAATATATTTTATTTTTATGCTTTTCCCCCTTTCTCGCTCATATTGAAATGCTTCAGGAAAATAATTAACGACGAAGCCACTGGAGTACTAGTCGTATCGTATTGGCCGAGTCAACCCTGGTATCCTCTACTTACCTCAGTAGCTTACCACCAATATACTTCGGCCCAAGTGACGATATGTTTTTATCAACTTAGATTGTATCATATTAGATTTATTATGAATTTTAATAAAGATGACCTTTCATGATTTTTTTAATGATTTATAATTATTTTTGTATTTTTTGCACATTATTTTATTTAATTTTATATAATTTTTATTTTGTAGTGTGTAAGTTCTTTAATCTATTTATTCCGTATTTCTGTTATGTTTTAACATGTTGGTGTTTTAGACGAAACTCTGTAAGCCAACATGTAATTGAATTAAATAAATAAATAAATAAATCACCTTTCAGGACCCAGCACACCCTTTGCAAGAAACTTATCCTGGTAGCATACAAATTATCAGTAAAGCATTTCAAAGACAATCGTTATGTAATTAAACCATCGCGGTGATGATTTCCTCATTGTCTACATCCTCACTAAAACAATACAATGTCGCTTTTACGAAATGGTGGAGTTATTGTGATATTTATAAAGTTGATTTCTATAACTCCTCACTTCCAATTCTATCAAAATTCCTTACGGTTAACTGTTAACAGCAAAAATTGGTTGTAGTTTATTAAATATGCATCGTTCTGCTCTAGCTATTTAAGGCAAACGTTAAAGTGAAGCTGATTTAGTTGTTCGATTTTTTAAAGGAATTTACAGGACTAAACCTAGTCGTCCAAAGTTTTCGGAGACGTAAGATCCAAAGATTGTAATCGATCACCTTAGTAATTTATATCCAAATGAAGAACTTGCTCTGGAGTTTATTACTAAAAAATTAGTAACTCTGCTCGCATTGTCAACCGCACAACGAGTACAGACGTTATCTTCGAATTTCTAATTTAAAAATAAATAATAACTATGTCAAAACCATTGTGGATGATTTAATTAAAACATCTGCTCCAGGGCGACGACCGCCTTGTTTATTTATACCATTTTTTCTAAAAGAGATTGAGATCTGCCCTGCAAAAACATTACTGTCCTACTTAGATATGACTAAAGTTTACAGAGATAAACCTAGAACGGAAAGGTTATTGCTCACCTGAAGCCTATTCATAATGTAACTAGTTCTACATTAAGCCGTTAGTTTAAAAACACCCTATTTAACAGCGGCATTGACACTTCTTTATTCTCAGCATACACGTGTAAGACACGCGTCCACGTCCACCTCGGCAGCAAACAGAAAAGGCCTTTCAATAACTGCAGGATGGACTGGTAATTCTCTGGTGTTTGCACAGTTTTACAATCGACCCCTTACCATTGAAAATGACGATAATGCTTTGCAGCGGCTATTTACATTGATTAATTTCTAGCTTATCATTCATTATAATATTATAATATATCATACTGGTTTGTACTAATATGGTACCTAATTATATTTAATCGGTTATACTCGTAAATACTCAATTATAATAGTTGAATTAAATCATATAGGTACTTAAATTATTTCGCAAAATTTGTGTTCTAAACATCTACCTTGTGAATTTAAATCTCGAGGATGCAACGTCGAAGTACAATTGATGTTTAAACAAACTTACCTGAAGTGATGTTTGACCGTAATTGTACGAGACGTTGCATCCGAAAAGATTTATATAAAGATCCCTCCCTTCCCTTACATGCTGGCCCCATATAAATTAATTTTGCAAAAAAGCTCTAAAAGTGAATGACGATGACAGCGCGGGTGACAAACTCGTGCACTCGGTTGGTATTCACTAGATGGCGCCTGTGTCTATACTATGGGTAACGTTTTATGTTTTTTTTAATAAAATTTCTTTTAAATAGCTCTTAATATGTGTTGGATGCCTGGTACATTGAAGAGTGGACTACCTTTGAATATAAATCTCGAGGATGCAACGTCTCGTACAATTACGGTCAAACTTCACTTCAGGTAAGTTTGTTTAACCATAAATTATCACTCATTTCATTTATCATCCACTACATGCAAAAAAAGAAATAAAAACTAATGACTAAGCAGTATGGTCTCTCACCTTTGCTTGTTTCTTCAAGAAAATAATAAAAATAGCTCTTATACGAGTTTAGCTAAGCTAATCGTCGAAAATCGGCCATTCAGAAACGGAACCAAGAATCCTCAACCACTGAGGAACTGGCTATCTTATCTCTAACTGTCGGAACACAACAATGCTTTAAACATCGTTGTTATGGTGACAGACTTAGATAAGATGGTGGTAGCTAACCAGGCGGACTTATCTACCCTTCAACCAACCAAAGCAAGTACACAAAGATGTACCCTCCGCTTGGAATCTAACCCGGGACCTCTGGGTCTGAGACTGGTGGCTTAGCCACTAGACCACAGAGGCGGTTAGAGTTTTAGCGGTGAAATCGGCCCTAACAAGAGTTTTAATAAAAAAACATTTTGTACTTTTGTTATACATACAATGACATACATACACACCGCGGCCGCTTCTCTTCGCGCGCGGCGGCGCGCGGCGGGGCCGGCAGACACCACTCATTCCCATTTGCTACGATACTGACACACGTCCTCTGCTTCACCTACTCTCATAACATTCTTCGTAGATGCTCGTCGGTTTAGGGTACTCTTGCCCTGACCTTTGACGAGAAGGTCACCGATCTAATCTAAGTTCGTTCGTCGAGGTTTGATCCTTCCAACTATGCCATTTACTCTCGCCTCGCGCACCTTCTTTGTAATTCTTTCATACTTTCTTTTCTTTTCCTGCCTTTCTCAATTTTTGTCACTACATCTTCATTCATTCCTCACTTCTCTTTTATCACACTATTACTTATCCAATCTTTCCAAATATACTTCTTAACGATCTTATTTCTACTGCATTCACTCGGTTTCATGTTTCTTCTGCCCCACCCAACTTTCACTTCCATACATTAGTGTCGGTACTAAGACTCCTCCATGCACAGCCAGTCGTGCCTTTTGTGACACTTTCCGGCTGCTCATAAAGGCGTGAAGTGCCCCATTCAGTCTATTCCCAGTATTCACTTCTTTTAATATATTTATCATGCTTTCCATCCCTAGTAAACATCGTGCCCAGGTACACACTTTCACTTGATCTACTTTTTCTCCTTTAATCATAATATTACACCCTGTCATACACTCGTCTCATTTAAAACCATAACTTTCGTCTTACTTACATTATAAAATATTAATATTGATATTTTTAATAACTCACTACACATTTTACACAGAAACAGAACTTTTACAGAATCCAACCCTACAGTGGAACGTTGTATTTTTATAAAGATGTTTGAATATATCTTTAGTCTGCGAGGGTTTAACATTCTACGTCCACATAAAAGCAAGGCAAGGGGCGCGTGCCGCCCGCCGTTTAATATCGCTGCGTGTTTGGCCAAAGTATCATCCCTGGGACACACGCCGCGGTGTTTATACGCCTGCTCGAGACGCAATCACTTATTCTGGCTGCCGCTGCCTCTGATGTAGACGTTTGCATTTATCTGGGCAGCTGAATAATCAGTTGACTCGTCCTTTCGAACGCCGCCGGACCGCATCAAAAAGAACATTTTAGCTAAGCATGTACAGCATAAAAGTAAAAATGAAAGAGTATTTTTGAAGTAACAGTAAGCCATTTAGCGTTTCTTCTTTCGGAAATGTGTTTATTGGCGCACATTGGGGCAGGCCGCGTCCGGGCAGCCCGGCGGCCTCTATTTCCAGCCCCGATTTCCGGCGACGACTCAATAAAAAGGAGATTTATGCGCGACCCCCCGCGCCCCGCCGCGCCCCTGCCCCCGCCGCGGCCGCGCGGGCAGCCGGCCGCGGGCCCGGCGCGGCCGGTGCCGACAAGCTGCCTCACGCTCCGGGGAACTGCTATAAACCGTTGAGCGACATGAATTATGTTAAAGCTTGGCTTGGAAAATTCGTCTATCTATTAGTTTACTACGAGAAAGACTACCTTTGTCCCATTTCATCAAAAAAAAATTACCAGTGGTGTCAACCCGAAGACAAACGTTAACGTTAATTAGTATTTTTTTTTGGTTTGTTAAAAAATCGGCTCTAAGTTAACTTCAATGATGAACGTCACCACTGGCAAACTAATTGGAATATATGGAAGTCAAATAATTCAATCACTTCACAAAAACGATTGATATTAAAAAACCGTAATGATCTTAAGTAACTCAAACAATAAAAAATTACAAAAATACTTGCGTCAATGAAGCCTACATCATATTATTACAAAAATTGACTTATGGCCAAAAAATGTTTCCTGCCGTGGCAGCAGGCTGGCCGTTGCCCGACGGATGGCAGCGCGCCAGCGGCTGCCACGGCCGGAGGCACGCTAGGCCGTCGGTCGGTTGGGACACTCAATTCTGTTGTGTCAAGTGCTAAGGAAACCTCTATTTGTAACCAAATTACTGTAACTTGCATCTGCTTTTAGACCTCTAAGGTTACATTTCTATACATTCAAGCTGATATTATTCATGTCACTTCTCATGTGACATGAATCACAATTAACACGCTGGCCGCGCCGGGCTGCACCGCCGCGCGTCATGTCTCCGCATTGCAATCGAACATTTGCAACGATAACTCGTTTGTTATCGATTCAGCACTAAATGGGTTTGTGGGTCGTTTGTACGGAAACATTTACATAAAGCAATGATGGGACGATTATATTTCATTAATATCACCTGCCGGAACCGCACTACATAGAAACCGTCCGGCCGGAACGACGGCGGACATTATTGTGATGAACATTTTCATTGTTTCATTTTGATACGTACGAGGATGCTTGCACTGAACACGATCTACTGACGTTGGAGCAGAGGCGCATTGTGTTGGATATGGGTCTTCTGTACGATATAGCGAACAGTAAAGTTGAGAGTCCGTATCTGGTATCTGAAATTACATTTCGTACTCCTAAATACCGTACCCGTAACAAACCATTACTACAAATTCCACGCCACCATTATTTACAAAACTCGGTACTGTTGCGGATTGCTAATACATATAATGCACATTTTAATGGCATTGACCCTTGTAATTAACAAACGGAAATTCAAAACAGAAATTGAATAATATTTTCAAAAAAAATAATTGTTTTTAATGTTATTTGTTGACGCATGAAACGCATATTGTACACTGCAGAAATAATTAAATTTATGGGTCCATATTGGCTCACATAAAACTATTATTCCTATTATTTGTATTACTACCGATTTGTGTTTATAATAATCACTCTTCCTAATTTTTATCCTCATACATTTTTTGTTCATAAATTTTTATTACTACTATCGGAACTCATAACAGACAGTTATCATATATTTTTTATTAATACTGTCATTACTAAGAACAAGATTAAACTCATAATCTTTTTTTTCATAATTGTTTCCTTCATAGCAGTCAATTATCATAATTTTCTTATTAATAATGTCATTACTAAGAAAATGTTTAAACTCATAATATTGTTTTTAATACATACACTTTTGATTAAGAAATAGGGGGGGTCGGTGGGCCTGCGGCCCCCCTCCTTCGTCAAAAGTCTAACCTAACCTAACCGACAGACCTATAGTTTTGCATACTTAATTTTTTCTTTATAGTGGGGGGCCTCAGGCCCCCCGATCCCCCCGAGCAGGGGGGCCAGTCCCCCTGCACCCCCCGCCATGCAAGCAGGCATGAAGCTTGCAGCATGCAAATAAACATGCAAGCAAGCATGCAAGCAAATATGCAGCATGCATGCAGGCATGCAGCTTGCAAGCAAGCATGCAGCGTACAAACAAGCATGCAAGCAAGCAAACATGCAGCATGCAAGCAAGCATGCAGCAAGCAAGCAGGCATGCAGCATGCATCCAGGCATGCAGTATTCCAAAAAATATGCAACATGCATTCAACATGAATGCAAGCACACAGTATTTATTCAAATTACAAAGTTATTTGTCACAAGTCTAACCTAACCTGACCAACGGATCTATAGTTTTGCATACTTAACTTTGTCTTTAAAGCCACCCCATAAAAAACATTAATGATCAAGAAATATATGAAAACAAATATTAGTATGAAACCAATTTATGAATATTGGCGTTATGTATTAGAAATTAGAATGATTAGGAGTTTCGATCGTTAGTATAAGAAAATATATGAAAAAAAATATTAGTAAAAATAAGGTGTATGGTTAAAGATATTATGAATTCTGGTGATTATGGGTTTCGATCGTTAGTATTAAATATTTTTATGAAGAGTGATCATTATGATGTAAAATGGTATGAGAAATATTTTCGGACTTCCCATAACAGGACTTAAAAAGTTATGTGAAAAAATGCGCACCCGTATAAGTAAGTTATTTTGATGTTCTACATGTAAAATAAAAAGGGTCTGTTGTTGGCCCGTAAGTATTTGTATAGGTATATTATGTGCAATTGATTTTCTCTATAATCTCTATAATTGTGCGGGGGTGTTTGCCAAAATGCCCGCAAAATATTGAAGTAACTGCCGACATGCCAGAGATAACCGGTGTCGCTCGGCTAAGGCACGCGGGAAAGACAATATCTCCACGAAACTTGATATGCCTTGGCTTTACAACATTAAGCTTCCTAAAAAACTGTGCAACTGATACATGGATCAGTACGATACGATCGGTCGCATCAAAGTTATAACAATAATTAAACCTATTGACTTGCACGAATAGTACATTCCAAGCATGTATAATGTTTCCGCGGACACATTATCAGATGGACTAGTTAAAAAAACACATTCCCGATTACCATTTTCTTTTTTATTTAATGTACGCAAACAACGCGAACCACTACTTAGTTTTAGAAGCATGTAAAAGGGAATTAAAACTAAGCCGGCTCATCGATCAGCCAAAGACGCGCTGACCGAGCCCCGGCGCAATGTGCATAGTACATACCACAAGCATTTGCGATTGCACTCAAGCTTATTAGTTTTAGCACTGATTAGCACAGCTCTTAGGATACACAAAACACGAAATTCAAATCGGTTTTACTAGGTACATGGAATGCTTAATAACATAAAGTCTAGCGCGAGTTTTAGCATTTGATTGACGACGACGACGACGACGACGACTCTGAAGGACGTGAAAGTTCATTAACGCGGCTTTAGAAATCTGTAAATTTCTCGCCGCTACTAAAAGGTCATTTCGGTAACAAAAAAACTTTAGACATCGTTTTGTAGACAGAGGTATAAAGATCACTTGACGTAAGCTTAACTATTACGTTCGTAGCATACTACGACGTCGTAGCAGTAGAAGAGCGAGTTACGTCATAGTACGAGTATGTCTTAGCTCGACGCGTTGTATTTTCCATTTCTTGTCACGTGGGTAAGTAAAAGCATTCGCCGGTGATTTGTGTGCGAGGACAGCATTGTTTCGCCGCGGACAATGCCACAAAGCCCGAAGCCTCCGCGCGGCGGGACGAGAGTCCTTGTCCGTCCCCGGCGCCTCACGCGGGACGCCGCTGCCGAGACGTGACCTAATTCGTGCGTCTTTGTCGATGACGAGTGTTGGACTGTTGTTGGTTAATTAGGGCGCAACATAAAAATGTTCACTGAGGTGAAGTTGGGAAATTCAAATAATACTGAAGGCATAAAAGTTAGGCACATGTCTGTCTATTCTTTGCATGTGGATTGTTTGACGTCGCAAAAAAATGTGGTGTTCGTCTGAAATCTATGTAGGTTCTTTTCTATGGCACTGCTAGCTGACACGAAATCTTAGTGAGTTCTTAAGTGACAAGCTGACATAAGACAACTATCATATCCCAGTCGTTTGTTATCGCCATCATCATCAGCCCATACACGTCCCACGGCTGGGCACAGGCCTCCCACATGCAATGGCACGTGGGGAAATTGGGCCATAACCCACCACGCTGGCCCAATGCGGGTTAGTTGGTTGGTTGTTTTTAATTTGGTCACCCATCTAGTGAGCCCGCATTGCAAAAGTTGCTTAGTGACTGACGAAGGTCGCGAGCCGACCGCCTTAGCCGCCGCGCCATCGTTCCTCCTTGTTTGTTATTAACGTATAAAATTACAGAATTGTTCGAACTAGGGATATTATTACCATGTTATAGTACGACTAAATAATATTTTCTAAATCTAACGTATCATCCAAAGTAACTCGTCGTAAAATACACAGTTCTGTCGGTTTAGTATTGCTACGTAATACTTGCCACAACCCGAGTCCACAGCCGCGCGGCTGCGAGATGCCCGGGATTGTTCCCGGAGTAACCGCTACAGTGATTAATGAATGAAAATTTTAAGAGGATCAATTACTCATATAACGACTGTTCTTTGAGGAAGTAATTATCTTCTATAGTTCGTCTGAATTCAACAATTTTTAACGGACTTGCGGACGAAAAAGGCAGGAGGTTCTCAATTCGGTTGTATGTTTTTTTTATGTTTGTTACCTCAGAACTCCGTCATTTATACACCGATTTTAAAAAATCTTTTTTTATTTGTAAGGATATACTTCCAGATTGGTCTCATTTTTATTATACTACAAATATTGCCAAGGCTAAGTATCGCTGTGTCTGAATTTATGAATTCTCAATTTATTTTCTTTATACTTAGTGAGCGCAACTAAGTACCTACTCATTATAACTTTTTGACACACAATGTGGTTTTTTGACGGTAGTTAGAACATTAGATGTAAAACTGGTTATCTGTGAAGTACAGGCCCATTGTATAGGACTCCGCTGAGTGCCTGCAAAGCGCATCCCGCTGCGGGCCGCGGCTGACGTCACTGTCGCGGGGGGCGGGGGCGCGGGCCGGGGGCGCTAGTGGCTGCGGGTGGCGCGGCGGCCGGCGGGGTCGGCACCGGGCAAGGTTTGCATGCCACACAATCAGGCAGCTTCAGTATTTGGTGCGACGGCGACGGGTGTCCGATGAGGCGCCGGCTGCTAAAGCTTATTTTATTGTGGCAAGATAACAATCTTTAGAAGTAACTTTATAATAAAAACAACACTTTTTTTTCAAAACAAACAACAAAAGATCAACATCAATAGAAATATACTTGTTTAGAACAACAACAAGAGTGGGTAAGGTGGTTTTCCTTTGTGTATTGTCAGCTCGCTCTATGGGTTAGGATGCGCGGTGCTTTCAGGGTTTCCTATTTATAACTTCAATAAAGTTTACGGCGAAGTAAAAAGTTCAAAAGTTTGGTGACGGTCGTGAAACTGCTTTATATTGCATGAATTTGACAAGAAAATAAGGAGTGGTATGTGGGGGCGGGGGCTCGCACTGGCCCAAAGTGACTGTTTGCGTTTGCCGCAGCTGGGTTATATTTGCCCATTTGTTTATTATTAACTGTGTTCCATACAGTTGTATCAAGAAAACTTTAGGCGTCAGGCCTTGACCGCAAAATCTTCCTTGTTATATTATATTATGAACAGTCGTGTAACCGATGAACTATGTTAATTAACAATATCCATGAAAGTCGCACATGTTAGTTAACATTCATAGGTTATTATTAAACTTTCCACTCTCATCACATTGCTCTTTTAACTGTATTTGTATTCCAAGAAGAGCCATCACCTTCTCGCGCGAGTTTCGTGACACATCACTCGCGCCGTTTCCCACCAGTCGACAGATACAATTTAAGCCGTTTTATGATGAACATTGAACAAGAAACAACAAGTGTTATGAGCACTTCAATTATGAAAACGTCGCAACAATTTTAGAACAAAAACTTAGTCTTGCTGTCTTACTAAACGAATGTACTGAAAATATCTATTAAATATGTTGCCTAATCAACGCGCTGTGTTTGGGCACAAGGCCGCTGGTAGGCACGATGTACTGAGAATCAGTCGCAGCCGGGATAGGGTCATAAATTGCGAGTGAAATATGGAGCGGAGAACAGGCTCCGACAAACAAAGATTACGCGGCGAGGCTGGATCTCGGGTTACAAATGCCTAGTGTTCATTACCTGCGCTATGCCCCGCCCGCCCCCAGGGCCCGCCGCCGGCCTGATAAACAGTGTCGTAGTGCCTTTGGTTGTAACTATATAATAAATTACCAAACTCTAAAGTTTGTCGATTTAACACGTCATAACAAGACGTTTTATTGTGAAAAACTAAAACTAAGAGTCAACAGAGCCTAGACAACAAATCAGAATCAAACGAAATTACGAAAATAAAATGTAGAACAAGAAGTAAGACTAAATGCTTGTTACTCCGTATTAAATTCTTGTTGTATTCTTTCATTATTTATTGCCTCTTGAGCTTCTAGTTGCGTTACTAGATTTTCATTAAATTATACTAAGAACTGCTTGCAGCGTCAAAGAATGCACTCGTAAGAGAGTACACTTGTTAGTTTTTCTAATAAAGCAGCACTTCGTCAGTGTTTGGAGCCCCGCGCCGAAACCGAACACTCCCGCCAGCAGCCGGCAAATGCGCCTGACACAAAATTAAACCTTTGGCGTTCCTTTTGTGTACGTTTCAACATTCCCAATGAGTTGTTTGATGTACGGAACAGATTGTGTAGTTCAAAAAAGGGCGAGCGTTATGTTTGTGTAAGCAAACAGTCAGTCGACGAGTGTCGCGGGCGGGCGGGGGCGGGCGGGGACGGCGCGGCACGCGTCAAAGGAGAATAAACGAATTAAGACATGAAGTGTTCTCAGACACTCCTAAAATAAACATTCAGCAGTTTGTCTGATACAGTGCGCTATTCTCATGCACATTTACGACACATCATCATTCATCCGGCTATCAGATATTACGCCAACACGTTACCATTTAGCCTTTCCGATAGCCTAATCGTTGACGACCTCCGTGCTCGAGTGGTTAGCACGCTGGGTCTGGCGTCGCGCCATGTCTGAGGTCCCTAGTTCAATTCCCGGTCATGTCAATTAAAAAAAAACTGTTATGTATATTTATCCGTTATCCAGTTTAACCATATTAACGAGTTTTAATAGAAGCTTATCTTAAGCTTCAGAGGAAACACTTCGTCAAAGTGGCATGCAAAATTCTTATACAAAACATAGAAAAACGACGTTTCGTAGTCCCTGTTTCCTCCTTCGGAACTGGACCAAATTTTATACTTTTTCAGCATCGGTTAAAGAAAGAGATTTTCTATGGTTGTATGTTTGATTTTTTTTAAACTAGCCACTTTATGTTTTTGAAATGGAGTGAGTTCGCTAAATTTTCAAGGATCCTGGTTATTAAATAAATGATTTAACGCAAAAAAATCAAACATACAGACATAGAAAATCCCGATGCTGGAAAAGTAATAAAAATTGGTCCTGTACTGAAGGAGGAATCAGTGTTTGTATGAGAATTTTGCGCCGCGTCGACGTAGTGTTTATTATAATTGGTGTGAGCAAACAAATTTATATTATACCGTGAGCCGTGTACTATAGCGGCTCACTAAAAGAACACTAACAACCCCTCTCTTTTCTTGGGTGTCGTAAAAGGCGACTAACGGACTAAATACTGCACAGACTTCTAACAGCATTCTTTTAAAAAAAAAATTTAAAAAACAAAAAGAATACAATTTAGGTACATACAGGCCGCACCACAAAACCTCGTAGGGTTTATATCTGGGTGTCGGTGAGTCGCTAGTATAATTTATTAATTAGATGTCAACGATAATCTTAGTAGATAAAATCAACCCAGACCTCCGCTAACATCCCTCGTCATTATGTAATGCTTTTTAACTTAGATCTTAGAAATTTAACATTGTTAATAATCATTGATTGGAAATCTACTGGAAGTTTATACCCCTCAAACCCCAAGCGGTTGCATGAGACCGCACCTACAAAAACACACTTGACTTTGTACCGTGTTTTCATAGACTTACAGACTACTTTAGTATGAACAAGTTTGGTTATTTCGGTTCTGTGGTTCATCTTATGTATTGTTATCGCACAATATCGCATAGTCTATGCTCCATTCTGTCAAATTTGACGTTTACAGTTACTGTCAAAAAAGTGTCAAAAAATCCAAGAGTGTGTGGTTAAATATAAGGGTACAAGATAATTGCTGACTCTAGTTCCATACACATTTATGGCGTTTGGTAGAATATATTTATTATCATAAGAGATGTTTCTGAGATTACTAGGCCTTAATTTTTCTATTAAGCAATCTGGGTTGTTTATTTCAGTTAAAATTGAAAATTCGATTGAATTCGCATAGAGCGCGAGATTTGTTTACCGCCTACCGCGCTAAGCACACGTGCAGTTGTAATGTGGTGTGCAGCGGGCTATAGCAGTGCGCGTCTCCTGGGGCTCTATCGCCCATCGCCTACCGCCTATCGCCTATCGCCTATCGCCTATCGCCTATCGCCTATCGCCCATCGTTTATCGCCTATCGCACATCGCCTATCGCACATCGCCTATCGCCCATCGCCAAACGCCCATCGCCTATCGCCCATCACCTATCGCCCATTGCCTATCGCTTATCGCCTATGGCCTATCGCCTATAGCCTATCGCCTGGTTTGTCACTAATGTATATTATGTGCTGCCCAATATGGAGTAGTCTTGAATGAAATTATAAAAGAACTATCTTTGGGTAAGTAGGAATCCAACGTTTGGGAAAGTGGACTCAATTTAAAATATCCCAAGCTGAAGTTAGCGCAGGATTGCAGCCTCGGGAATGGAGCTGTGAACTGTGTTGTTAGTTCCCGAGTGGCGAGCAGTTTTTGTAATTAATTACTGCGAGTACATAATTTCGTTAATTGCAAACGTGGGAAGGAATTATTGAGACACCCATGACTGAACATTAGGTAAAGTTATTAATGGCTTACGTTTATTGTTTAGTAAAATGATTACATTTTATGACTTGCTGTAAATCTAAATTAATAAAGCTCAATTACCATAGTGTTTGTACGCGCGTTACTAAAGAATGGCTGCACCTATGTGGCTAATTATTTTTGTTGTGTTTGTAATTGTCAGGACATGGTTTGTATGAGAGAACATTTTAGGAAATTTGTCCCGAGGCTCGGGCGGCACGGGCTCCACGCGGACACAGTGGCGGGCGGGCGGAAAAATACATTAGTTTTAATATACTTATTTTTATGTTTTCTGTATTTTTGTGTGTTCAATAAAGCGTTATATCTATCTATCTATAATTGGAAGGAACCGCCAAATAGGATGTTAGCCTGTTCAACCACAAATCTTCACAAAACCTGGCCCGATCGTAAATGTGCGTATTAGCTGACGGAAGGTCTTTTTAAAAGTTGGTTCGCCGGTTGCGCGCCGAGAAGCGCTGACCAAATTTCGCAAACGCTTCGGCACGCGGCGGCGGAGTGCTCGGATTTATGCCCGGCTTTGGAGAGCAATTTATTACATTAAATTCTTTTCCTTAATTGCGTCTGGCGAGCGTTAAAGCCGCAGTCACGCCGCGATTCTGATTTACCGCGAGCCGCCGCGACGCGCGACGCGGCGCGGCGGTGGCACGGGCTCGGTGCCGAGCTGTTAAAAGTGTCTACCAGTTAGGGTATTTTTAGATAGATAGATAAATGACTTATTTGCACCCGATACATACACATATTAAAATATAATTAAATACATACACACATTCACGACTATGTTATCCAACGGGTGAGACAGATTATAGAATGAGGGCCGCGACCGTAATGCAGTGCCACGGGCCACGGCACCAAATACAACTGCTCATGTTCTCAGCGTGATATGTTGTAAGCCCACGAGCAGACCTATTCAGCCCGTTAGTCGCCTTTTACGACAGATGAGATGACGGAGAGATGGGTTAGTCATATTCTTTTAATAACAAGCCGCCATCACCTCAAAACACACACATACAATTTATATTTAAAAAAAACTAATATAGAAAGGAAATAATAATTTACTTTAACTAAACAAACATTGGTTAACGGTTTGTGTGATGTAGTGATGCGAATAGCCAAAAACTCAGCAAGATATTTACTAAGAAATGTAAACTCAGATCACAGCAAATGTAACGCGTGCTCTCTGCCCACCGCCATGCGCAAGAGCGGCCGTGATGTGGGGGGCCTGAGGCTGCAGCCCAATGCTGGGCTCTGGGCGTTCAGGAGCTGGTGATAAAGAGTACCTCACAGACAAACGAAGAACGTTTGTTGATATGCGATATTTTAAAATACGTGTACCTTAGAAATAGCCCCACTTATTTTACGTAGTATTTATTGTTTCCCTTTAATGATTACCTGAAACAAAACAAAATAAAAGTTTAAACAGGTATTTAAATTTAGTATTTGGAAAGCAAATCACATGTTACTTTTTTGTACATATTATCGTATCGTATCGATGTAACATTTGTAATATGCTAACCGTGTTGCCAAGACATCGCTTTCGCTGTATATAGAATGTAACAAAGTTTACTCTGTTAGTCAGCGTTGTTTAGCCAATGTTTTGGTTTTACTTTAATACACTCACCGGAACTTACAGGAATACACTTTGAACACACGGATTTTAGAAAATATTAAAGTCCTTATTTTAGTAACATCAAATTGTTACTGCTTTAAGAAAACTTTGATTAGTAGGTAAGTATTTAAGTAAAATTTTAAACACTGAAAAAAGACGACAACCTCAGGCGGGATTCGAACCACGCATTTTACTTAAGTATATTTAAGCGTTAATAAAACGCTAAAATATAAAACATTAATCTATAAACGCAGCTTCATCATAACTAAATGTTTAAATATTTGTAAAAATATTTCTTTCGGATCTCAGAGGTGAAAACTTCTAAGATTTGATGAAGCAATGTTGACTAAAAACATAAGCATCAAGCACTTACAAATTTCGACGGTTGAAAGCCAGACCTCGGTAGCCAAGTGGTTAAGGCAGCCGCCCGGAATGCGGAAGGTGCGTGGTTCGATTCCCGCCTGAGGTTGTCGTGTTTTTTCAGTGTTTAAAATTTCACTTAAGTATAAGCGTTAATAAAACGCTAAAATATAAAACATTAATCTATAAACGCAGCTTCATCATAACCAAATGTTTAAATATTTGTAAAAATATTTCTTTCGGATCTCAGAGGTGAAAACTTCTAAGATTTGATGAAGCAATGTTGACTAAAAACATAAGCATCAAGCACTGACAAATTTCGACGGTTGAAAGCCAGACCTCGGTAGCCAAGTGGTTAAGGCAGCCGCCCGGAATGTTCGATTCCCGCCTGAGGTTGTCGTCTTTTTTCAGTGTTTAAAAATTTTACTTAAGTATATTTAAGCGTTAATAAAACGCTAAAAATAAAACATTAAAGTATTTAAGTACATTTTGTAAGCGGTAACCTCCTCTTTGGTATCTCCTCTCCTACCAGCACAGAAACGACACGGGTCCGGTGTTAAGGCGAGGTATTCCGAGCGCTTCTCTCTCGCTCTCTCGACGGTACGACGGTAAGGGACGGGTATAACAGGGAAGCGGCGCGAATGGGCGCGTTTTATAGGTTTTTTGCCTATAAAGGAAAAAGCAAGTGAAATAAAAAAAAATGTGTCTTTTGCATTCACTAGTTAATAAAAAGTTTGTTCTATTGGTAACAAAATTAAGTAATTTATAAATGTATTATCTGACTTAGAGTGGATTCGACCAAACTGGAATAAGTGCTCGGCCAGACTGCCCGCGCGGGCGCGGCGCGGCGCGGCGTACTCAAACATGGAGTGTCCAGTGGGCACGCGGCGCGGGGCATACATTTGTACGCCGCGCGTCCAGTCTGGCCGGAGTAAGTGTTATTCCAGCTTCGGTCGAATCCGCCCTTACAGCTCTTTTAAATGTTGAACAGAGCTCTTCTTTCTCTTCTTTCATCTCTCTTCTTCTTTGAGTTTTTGAAGAGTTACCAATTATGTTTCTGTCTTTAATAGTCACTAGATAATATGTTCAACTGTATTGTTTTATATTGATGGCGGTACAATCAGTCGAAATTGTTAAAAATGGGAAAAGAGCGCCTTAAGGGGGTGCCGCGCGATTGCAAAAACTGACATAAGTCTCTTCATGAACTTCAAAGCAAAATCAATCATATTGATATTAATAATTAGAACAATAAATTCTGCTTAGAAGTTTAAGACCCAGTAATATAATTAGAGCAATGTTTTTATTCTGCGAAATGTCAAAACCATAACGCGCTTGTGTTAAAAATTAAACTTAACTTTTTAAAGAAGGGGGTGCCCTGCGGAATATCAATACAAATATTTTCATGTAAGAATTGTTTCATGCGTAAAATTACTGACTTGACTTAACTTGACTTGATTGTTTAAAGAATTTGTTTCAAATTTCGACAAAGCCATGACCTTGTGCAATGATCAGTCTAACTTACATAAGTTCTTTTAATGTGTTTAACTAATTCAGCGCATAGTACAAGTGACTTATAAATACGTAAATTTTCACAATTTCGTGCAGGACCCCCTTAAACCACTCTCATGTTGATTTGTGCAGTCAGTACTCAGTAGTTCGGCGTGCGGTGTTGCAGTGCACCGGTTTGAAAGATATAACGTCCAATTAAATTAGTAAGTATTTAGACCTGTAACCGAGGCTTAAAATAATATAAAATAAAATAATTTATTTGCTCAAAACATGGTCACGACAATAGTACGAACATACATGTTTTACCAAATTGGCATACAAATATTAATAATAATTCTAATAAGTTACAAATAATTAATAATAGGTAACATTAAATCATTCATTTAATTCATTTTATACAATATTTAGATATTCTGAAACATTTATTCTTTAATTTAGATTTAAATATTGGAACAGATAGTGATTGTCTTACATCATTTGGTAATTTGTTATAAAGCTTGATCGACATTGCGGGACAGCTTTTTTTGTACATTGTTGTTTTTGGTTTATGAGACATTACCAACCTATTTGTATTTCTGCTCGAACGTGGATATATGTCCTTTGCAGAATTAAAAAGACTCATGTACTGTCTAACAAAAACACACGATTCGAAAATGTACAAACTGGGAAGTGTCAGTATTTTAAGATCCTTAAAGTACGGTTTATATGAGTCTAAAGGACTTAGTCTCGCTATGGCACGAATATATCTCTTTTGAGCAATAAATGCTCTTATAATATCAGTAGAGTTACCCCACAGAAGCAACCCATATCTTAGCACTGCCGCCTCATAGGCATGGTATGCTGTGAGTGTGTGTGGGCTTAAGCATGGCTCGGCAACCATGCTAGTTATGTTGAATATTATGACGATTTTACTTAGACCCTGAGCACTGAGGCAGGTTGTCATTTCCTGAACATTATACGACTGTGATAAGATCAATTTTCCGCGGCGGCAGTAACTGTCACTTTTATTGCCGTCCTTATCTTTTGAATTACATCAAATGTTTTATTGGCGACACGTCATCGGCACATTAGTTTGATTGTAATAGAATTTTGTTTGTAATAGATCTCTATAACATTTTCGATAATAGTTACAAATTATCGTCTTTACACTTAATACGAGCTCAAGTATTATCTCATTGGGAGAAGCAGAGAACACCACACACATTCCGGAACTGACACACCTCGCTACCTCCCACAATAATATTGTTCATTTGGTTGTTAAATTATTTTTGAGAGCACGTGAACAAAGCTGTTTCATCGGTATCCCGCGTAATTTTTATATTTTATTAACTCTGTATTCCTGCAGCTCGTCACGTCATGTAGGTCGCGCCCTCGTCTCGCCAGCGCCCCGCGCCCAAGTGCGTGCGTACGCGTCACGTACGCGTCACGTACGCGTCACGTCCGCGTCACGTACGCGTCACGTACGCGTCACGTACGCGTCACGGACCGGCTGCGGCTCGTCGCCGTCACGCCGAGGGCTCGCCGCGTCATTTATCATTATATCGTGTCTCATATTTACGAATGCAATGTTGCTCTGAAAAATGCAGCCAAATTACACTACACTTGGTAGCTACTGTAAGCTGTACGTGTGTAAATTCAGTCAGAATGCTGTAATACTGTATTACGAATGAATCATTTTATGAATAGCACAGTGAAAGTAACAAAATACAGTTTAAGCAAGTATTCAAGAAATAGTTTTGGTAGAGAGCCTCCTCTCTTTTTTTGAAGTCTTTTATAAAGAATCATAAAAGCAGGCTGTAAAATGTTTATGATCGTTATCTAACAACCTGGTGTCGGCGGCGAGCTCACTTGCCACTTCCTGAGGGCCTGCTGCATTAGACGAAAAACTGGAATTTTGGTAGAACTCAGCCATAAGCTTAGTATTTTAAACACTAGTCATATAAAAATCTATCAAACATTATACTGATTCCCAGCTACTCATTGTGTTATAGTAGTCTTAACAATTTATAAAGTCTTAACAATTTATAAAGGGTCGCGAGCGATGTGTAGCTGTTCGCGTTTATTTACATATTAAACCCGGGCAGGTATACTTAGCGTATCCTTTTTGTGTCGCAGGGTCAGGTGATACTAAAACTTAAGACAACCACTTAAGTACAGGATCTGTCGTCAGCCCGGCAGTGACCGAGATTCGACAAAAACCCATCGCGACTCCAAAGAAGGCTCGGCCGGCGCGGCGCTGGCCGGCCGCGGCCGTAAATAATTCCATCGTTATGCAAATTTCCGTTCCGACTTGTTTCGTTCGACTATTTAGCATTTCAATGCTATAATTTTCTTCCAATTATGTAAATTAATTACTTGTGATCATCCTGAATTGGTACGATTCAAAGCGGATACCACCTTTGTGTAAATATTTGCAATAAAAAGTTTGTAGATTGTTGTTTCTTGTAATTATGACCGCTGAAGACGGACAAGGGAAGAACGTAGAGGGTATCGCATAATGAAAATGATCTCCAGTGTATCTAACTGTTTTTATTTACAAACGTTTTGATTGAATTCTCCAACTTTTCCGTTTACTTTGAAATATTGCGCTGTCTCGTCTCTGGGCGCTTCGGCAGGCCCCAAGCAGGCTGCCGCTGTAATTACAGCTGCTATTGCAGCCCTGCCCCCCGCCCTGTGACCTCTCCCCCGCGCAGATGATCGCGATGGACAACTAATTGAACTGTACCCGTCGCTGCGCCGCGCCGATGCGCTCGTTACCAGTCGCCTTCCTGCTTTACTGCACATGAGGTTTTTCCTTAAGTGTAGTTGGTACAGCCAGCATCAAAAGTATTTTATTTAAAGTATATAGTTCTTATTCCTCGGGGCTAGCGATGGGCGATTGTTACTAAAAAAACAATCGAATGAATCGACAAATTGTAATAACATGTATTCGATTGTCGATTCATTCGTCCTAACTTAGAAACAAAAAATTGGCAATCGATTGTTACTAAAGAATATTCGAATGAATCGATACAATTGTAGTAGTATCTATCATGTGTTCGATTGTCGATTCATTCGTCCTTACCTAAAAAAATCGAATAAAAATTGACGATCGATTGTTACTAAAAATATTCGAATGAATCGATACAATTGTACTAGTATCTATCATGTGTTTGATTTTAGATTCATTCGTCCTTACCTAAAAGTAAGTAGGTACGTACAAGTAGTCGAGGATGCGTGCACGATACGAAGTTCGTATTACGAACTACGCGTTTGCTTTGCTTCGAGTTTGCAGTGGACGTCAGTTTTACTAAACCATTGAAAAGTTAGACAAAACCATTGAGAAATGGCTCATATGTCTGTGATGTAAGAGTTATTTTTCAATGTCTAGTATACGTTACCTGTAGTTACGTTAAAACTGACATCCACTACAAACTCGAAGCAAACGAGTAGTAGGTCAGAGACGCATCAAGCTATGCCTACACATGGGTATCTCCATCTTGTGCCCTGCCTGAGGCACAAGATACGCATGTGTAGGTAGGTATATATCTGGATATAAAAGTCATTTTTAAATGGTTTTGTATAACTTGATGTGTAGCTGGCTATACCTACGTAGGTTCGATTTATTCGTGGTGAAACACCGAGGCAAGCTGTTTGTTTGTATACTTAACAACGATAAATCAGTTGTTGAAAATTGATCAGATCAACAATGACTTTCGTTCGAATTAATGCTTTCGATTCAATCGGTTGTTTTAGTAACATTCGCGAAATTACTAATAATCAATTAACAGGTTACTACCTACAGTAATGAATCAATCGTTTGCTCTAGGAACATTCGCGCAGTTTACCTAATAACAATATTGAATAGTAACGATTTTCATTCAAACACAATTAACTGTCGATTGTTTTTATAACAATTGCGTTATTATTACTATTAATCGACTAGTAATGATTTTCATTCGAACACTTTCGGTTGTCAATTGTTCTAGTAACAATCACGTAGTTACTAATAATCGCTCAGCGATTAAATAGTAACGATTTTCATTCGTACACAATCGACTGTCGATTGTTTTTATAACAATTGCGCAATTACTAATAATCGACTAGTTATGATTTTCATTCGAATAAATTCGATTGTTTTAACAATCGAATAATTCAATATTATTTAGTAACAATCGCCCATCGCTACTCGAGGCATTAAATACAATAAAATAAACAATTTTGTCAATAACAATTTCTAAACTTATTATAAAGCACGGTTAAAATTACAACCCAACAGTGATAAGACAAGACGTAACAAGTTAGCGACGGTTACTTCTAGCCAATGACATATAGAACCCGAGGTAAGCTGCAAAGCTTTAACTGTATCAAAATCTTATTAAAAACGAGGCCTGTTTGTAAACTATCAAGTGCCGCCTACACGCCTGCCCCGTGCTTGCGTTGTCGCGCGACAGTGCCGCCGTCGCGCGTCGTCGCGGCACCGTCAATTGTGTCGCGGAGTGTATATTCTCTGGTCGCGGCGCTAATCTCCGCGCGTCGCGCTGCACTAAATTCATTTATTATCGCAAGTGGAACTAAGAACTTTTCCTATTCGAATACGTTTTCTGTTTTCGGTAAAAATTATGGTTTGTACATTTTATAAAATTATAATAAC
Source organism: Scoparia ambigualis (assembly GCA_963921215.1). NCBI lineage: Eukaryota > Metazoa > Arthropoda > Insecta > Lepidoptera > Crambidae > Scoparia > Scoparia ambigualis. The sequence goes on along the minus strand of OY992521.1, from coordinate 31,393,345 downwards.
ATTTATTCTGGACTTTAAGTAACACACACGATCTTAATCTGTGGTAGTAATAAAATGTATTATTAAAAAGCGATAGTGACAATATCACATGTCTGTCATACTTTTACATATTATATGTCAAAGTACAAAGGTACGTAGGTAGCTTAATGCACATCTAAGACAGAACTGTGATAACAAGCTGAAAAAGTATAAGCATTATTGCATGCTCTGGCGCGCCGCTCATTAAGTTTTTTGTCGCGCCTTGGCCACGGCTAATGCCGCCTTGGGCTCATTTAAACCGGAAATATAATTTCATTAACAGTTACAACGGAAAATTCGCCGCAGAGGACTCGCTGCTTGTTAATGAAATAACCTGAACACTGACATACTGAAGCAGCCCGCGGTTACGTAACGCGGGAGGTTCTTGTGTTTTGCTTGCTGTTTGTGAAAGAGTTATTTGTGTACCTACATAAAAAGGTAAACGAATTTGGTGTTTGTTAAGTTACAATGTGTATTTTGTTCAAGTACATGCGCAGTGCTTCGCATAAAAGAGCATGGAATAAAGCGCAATCGGACACACACTGGACCACAATTCAACCAGAACTTCATCCATTTTAATTTAGCACCGAACCGATTTTATATTACGTACGTTGGATGCCAAGCTTCAGTGGGGCCAAAACATAGCTAAATTGTCGAATAGACTTAGCTTTGCGGCTTAAGCAGTAATGAATATCCGTCAGTTAACTGACGTTGATACAGCTAAATTAGTTTATTACAGTTACTGACGTAGGGCATTTACTGTGGGAAATGCTGCCGTCATTGAAACTATCTTTGTGCTGCAGAAGAGGCTTATTCGAGCAATCTATAACCTATAGTGGCTCTCAGAGAGAGATTTAAGGATATAAATATAATGACAGTTGCATCACAATACATTTTTGAAAATCTCCTAAATATATTGAAATGTTTTCAAAAAACAGTGATATTCACAATTGAAACAGTAGAAGTAAGAACAAATTAGCAGTACCTTACACTAGGCTCCATAAAATAATATTTCTTATATGGGTAGGTATGTGTGTAAGATTTAACAACAAAGTACCAAATGATTTTCAGAAATTAGATCATAATAGGTAAATTTAAAATCAAAAGAAAAGCTGTCTAAAAAAGCTTATATAAGTGTATATATAGTATATAAGTGTCAGATTACACAGAAAACAAAATAGCTTGGGTCTGAAATGCTCCAAGTACTCCAACAGCTATTTCTAATTGTCTTTAATTAATTTATACATTGTACTGCAGTACATATTGCATTGCACTATTTATTATTTTTTAAATTCATATTTTGTATGGGTTAGTTTCGTTTTTCCCCAGTTTCATTTTCACCCGAAAATATTACAAATTTTAATTACTATGAAACAGTTTCGTTTTCACCCGAATATTTAAGTGTGCCATTCTCATAGATCTGCCTAACTAAAGTCATACAAAAAAAGACAGGTAAAGGTGAATACAAAAGTGTTTTAGTCTTTATTTAAATTATTATTATTAATTATTTTATTTTTAAATGTACTTAATTACATTAGTTAAGGTTAAAAACGAATAAAAATGTATCCTTATTACATTTTTTACTTGTTGTAAGAAATTAGAAATTGTGATTTCATGGTTTTTATATTCTTTTGTGAGTCGATTGATCAATATATCATTTTGTACACTTTTAGATTTTTTGTTGTGCACGGGTACTCATCTATTGGGAACCTGAAAGGAGGCAAATGTTTGTTTATTCCGTAAATTTATTTCATTGTTTATGAGTTTTATGACTGTTATACGTACAATAAATCGATACTATTGAACATTAATGCATTGCATCATTATTGGGTTTTTAAACAAGGTATACCTTTCTTGTGCAATTTCGTGAGTAGTAACATCCATGGCTACAGTTTGCAGGAACAGCAGTAAACTTGGTTTGTTTCCTGCATACCGCTTAATTATCAAGAGGTTGAACAAAAGAAATAGTTTTCGGAAATTCGTCACGGGATGCGAGGTGTTTTTATTTTTAAACAATACCTACTGAATTTTAATAGAACAATTCACGAAAATCATTGAAATCGATGGTTGCCTTTATGACAACGACGTTGTGTTTTATGGCCTAGTAGTTGTATACCTGTTGAAATAACATTAGAGCACGATTTTTACGAAATGTGTTGCTAGTTATGGAAGGTGGTTCGGTATGGGTGAAACCTAATGATTGGTTGCGAAAGGTGAAAAAGAAATTTAGACACTATCTCTATTGTCACCATTTTAATTAAGATGTTAGGGTCCTTTAAACGAGGCGTGAAGAAGCACTTTGTGGGCCGGTAGAGTGAGGATGACTGATGCTACGTCTCTTACGCTGCATCAGTTGTCCTCGCGCCTGGACCTCATTTCCACTTAACATCAGGTGGAGTGGGGTCATTTGCCGGGCTTAGTATAAAAAAAAAAGATGTTATGTTAAAGTTCTTGTGTTTTTTTTCAAAACTTATTTGTAAGTTTACTCATTGTTATTTTTGTATGCATGTCTGAGGGCAGGCATAAGTGCAGGAAGGCCAAGTGTAGGTTGAATGGAGGATAAATGACATGTGTGTAACGGAACGTAAAGGATGTGTCAACAGGGCTGAAAGGTGCGCAAGGGATATAGAAGAAGAAAGGGCCCTTAGAACGACAAAGTGAAAGACAAAAGACAAGCTACGAAATAAGGAATAAATAGTTTTAGATTTCAACCACCAGTTTGGGAAATCCTCCATTCATTCTACACTCGGACTTCCTGCACTCATGTCTGCTCACACATGCATAAATAACAATGCGTAAACTGAAAACGAAATATAAAAAAACTACAACGTAACAACTTTAACATCAGAAAAAACATCTTAAACATCGGAAAAAAACATCTTAAACATCGAAAAAAAAAACATCTTAAACATCGGAAAAAAACATCATAACTAAGCAAAACCAGTGGCGCGACGACCTCGATGTCTTCGACGAAAATTGGTTAGCCACTTGGTTAAACAATTGGCCAAGGAAAGAGAGAACTGGAAAGAAATGGGGGAGACTTATCCTCAGCAGTGGAATACTATAGGTTAGGTAAAGATGACAAAAACAATACGGGTAAGCACTTGGCCTTCATCCTACCTGATGGAAAGTGACGATAAGGCCGAAGGTGTAAGTGCGCCTCAAAAAACGTATGGCAACCCCGACTTCGCCCGTGTGCTCTTTGTTTCGTGCGTATCTACGCGGACGAAGTCGCGGGCGGGCAGCTAGTATATTAATAACTAATAAATTATTTCGTTATAGTTTTAAAAGTGTCTGTATTATTAAATAATTCGGGTGAAAACGACACTAGAATTTAATATTTAATTTTCGGGTGAAATCGAAACTGGGGAAAAACGAAACTAACCCGTATTTTATGACCTGGTACGACATTTTTTTTTGTAAATGTCGTTGCTTCTGTGCGCTGTGGATTCTCACACCCGTTCTTTGCCACAGTTAAAAGTTGACGTCCTGAAATCTTTTTTAATCTACCACCCAGGTAGGTTAAAAAAGATTTGGACAATTCAAAGTACTTATTAATTGAGTTTATTGAATATAAATATTTTGCGTTTGAGTTTGAGAGAAAAAGATTATTAAAAATATAGATTATCTTGTTGAGTAGTGCTGAGACAATAAACTGCGGCATTATCGGAGCCAATCACGACAGCGATGACGTCACCGGTCTTTGCGCTGCAAAACTCATTATTCATCAGCAAACGACTTGTAATTAAATAGAAATTAATAGGAGCCCCCCCTCCTCCCAATCCTTCACCCCGCGTCCCGCACCCTGCTCCCCCTTGCGCGCTTGCCAAATGTACAGCTACGTTATGATAGAACTGCAACCACCTAAAGAAGTATATTTATTTCCGCTATATTGTGCAACTGTGAACATGTCGCAGTTACGTCACGGCACAATGCACCGTGCGCCGCGGCGATAGGGCCGAGATTCGCGCGGCGGGCGGCGTGTGCCGACGTCGGGGCCAGAAGCTCTAAAACGGATTCCCTTTACAATATTTCTTTTCCAGTTCGAATGAGAATTTCCCGCGGCGATGCGAACTATTCATGCCCCCGACGCGCACAATTTATCGCGCGTTTTTTAACTTCCATTCAGATCGAAGTTTAAATATTCAAATGATATCGCCTGCGAGTGCGACGGGCAGCCATGCATCACGGAGGCCCCGATCGCCTTTTTGTTGGACTCCGATGCCATCGTATTTTATGAAATGTTACGAGTGTCAATGGCGTCATAGACAACATGGATATACATACATAGATATAACCACAACTATTATCCCCGAAGTGTTAGTCAGAGACTAGGCAATGAAGACAGCAAAAAAGCAGTCCTCTGCCATAGTCCACTTCTCACCAATAAGCGACCGCAGCACATGGTGCTCAGCGTGACAGGTGGTGAGCTCATCGCCGCTCTATGTGCGGTTGGAAGTCCGTTAGTCGCCTTTTACGACACCCGAGGGTAGAGAAGGGGTGGTAGTATTCTTTGACCGCTACGCGACACGGGTAAAAGGAATACATAAAATATATTTGGCATAGTGTATATTTGGCATAGTGTATATTTGGCATAGTGTATATTTGGCATAGTGTATATTTGGCATAGTGTATATTTGGCATAGTGTATATTTGGCATAGTGTATATTTGGCATAGTGTATATTTGGCATAGTGTATATTTGGCATAGTGTATATTTGGCATAGTGTATATTTGGCATAGTGTATATTTTAGTATTTATTACGATTTACAGAAAATACATGAATTTTCAATGACAAAATAATTAATTGGCTTTAATAATTTGGCGTAACACATTTCCGTTTTATAACTACAACGTTTCCGTTATAAGTTAATTATACATGGTATTGTATAGGTAGGTAGGTAAATTTAGTTAATGAGAAATGTAACGAGCAAGGCTGGGGTCGAAATTTATGTAATTTCTATTTTAAGATTATAATTTTTTATTTGCTCTTATTGGCTCTTAAAAATATTATAGACTGACTTTTATAAAATGTTTTTACTACAAATTAGGATAACGTTCGTCACGGTCAAACCTTTTATGGTCCTCCCAACGCTCAAAGCGACTTCCGTAACGATGGGCAAGCGTATTGAACAGGCGGCATATCCTTTAGATTCCTTCTGTTTCCATTAAGACGGTGGTAGGCAAGTAGCCACTACGAAAACGTTCTACGAACCAATTACTACGACACAGGGTCACAAAAGGCACTCCTTCTTATGAACGATGTTTAGTCCGTGGCCGCAGCTGGTCACGGCCGATCCATCATCACGTAATGATCACACGTGGTGGCGATGGAACGCAGGAAGGGGCGGTGTGCGGGGCGCGGGGCGAGAGGCGCGGGGGATCAAGGTAAGTCCGCAGGGAGTTTTGTCATTTTGACGCGGGTACAAAGGGCCGGCACAAACACACCGCGCGACCTGTAATAATACCGACTAATTGAATTCCATGATTACGAACATGGCCGCTGTGTGGGCACCGCACGCGAGCCGTCTTTCAAATAAGAGATAAACTGTTCGGCGAAATGAAATGGCTATTTCCGTTAGGAACTTCAATCATTCTATGTTAATCCGGACTCTACTCTTCAGTTCAACCCTCCGCGACCTTTTTGCAAGTTTTCTGGTGGATATGGTTAAATTAGAGCCACGGCATTCTTAAATTGTTTGTCAGCAACAGCTGGTCTCTCCATTACTGATGCTTTAGTCTTAGAGCCCTATCTCGATAAGACACCAAGCGGCACAATCAGTCGCCGCCATCAACAAAATGTATATACCTAGTCTTGCCATAAATTCTGTCCCTCATATAAATATGTCTAGTGTAAAAAAAGAAGTAAATTAAAAAAAAATGTATTTTATACGTTTAACTGTGTAGATTACCCTAAATATTTAAACTATTCAAAATGACCACTTTTAGCTTTTACACATTTCTCCAACCGTCCTGGCCCTTCTTCTATGGCCGCACGTACCACATACAATGGTATCGAGACGGCTGTCTTCACTAAGTCTGCTTTTAACGACTCGATATTTCGATGAGGTTTAGAGCAGGTTTTCTCCTCTAAAATATTTCATAAGCAATAATCCAAAGGATTAAGATCAGGACCTGCAGGGGGCCAATCTTCAGATGCGACGAAATCCGTAAAGCTCACGTCTTACCAACGCTGGGTTGATTTCGCTTTGTGGGCTGGCGCTGAGTGCCGCCGCCAAACCATCACAGATGCTGGGTGGTGGCCTCTTTCAACCTTCCGAATTTTCACAGTAGCTTCATGGGAGCTGTGTGCATACATCATACCGTTTTGACGGTAAAAACTTCTCTTCAACACAAAAATATATTTTTTAATGGCTAGCTAGCTAGTTGCTAGCTACTTGAAAATCTCGACTGGTGTTTTTTTACATTAGTGTAATGCAATCACTGCGATTCGATTCTCTGTGGTACCCCACTCCATGTTTACACAGCTATGTGTTAGATCGAAATGAATAGTATAAAACCTACTTAAATAATTATATCTTATAATAGTAGTACCGTCATATTATTTATTTTAAAGTAAGTGCCCTCATTTAAGTTGGGACTGAATTTATGGAAAGACTGGTAGCTCTAGCGCAAGCAAGCCGAGACACGGTAAGAGGCCCTCTATAAAACTACCGATTTGCATTTATGGTGACTGATAGTGCCATTAACATCTTGTTAAAAAAATATCAGACTTCTTCATCCTTATTATTTATTTATTATGGTTTAAGACATTTATTACTCTAAAAGAATTTTTAACAATTCACTTACAAGAGAAATACAAAAGAAATCATAAAATATTTTAAAAGTAAAACATTAGTGAGCATGCAAAACAGGTAAAATACATATAAGTTAAAATTATTCCTATTTAACAATTTTATAACACGTTGTGGGTACTCACGTAATTAATATTTCAGATTACCAAACGATCAAAAATCCAAATCCACAACACTTTTTCTTATTCACACTTCAGATAAAACACAATACATTACAGACAATTATTATTTTGCTTACATTTTAATACAAAAATATCGAAAAATGCAAGCATGCATACAAATACGCGTTAGCTAGCCATACCACTAGATTGGACTCAATTAAGTATCGATACCATTGTGACTAACGCGTACTTCTCGATAGACATTAGATGCCATCGCTCATGCTTATTAAAGTAAAAAGGTGCAATTAAATTAGAATGAATATTCCCTTTCTTTTCTATTCTATTTTTTTTTGTTTGTTTAGCTAAGTAACAATTTTTTTATTGAATTATTAGGTACATTGCTATTTTTTTTTTGTTTTTGAAAACACAAAATAAATTAGATTTTATGTGAACTCCGAGTAGTGATCTAGAAAATAGCGTTTTAATTTATTTTTGAATGAAGTGAAGGACTTTATGTGTTTAATATTGCTAGGTAACTTGTTATATATTTGAACTCCCTCGCACATTATATTTTTCTTGCCATAGTTCGTTCGAGGTGATATTGTATGTATGTCATTAGGTCTTCTTAAGGAACGTTTTTGGAATTGTGATTTTGTTTTAAATGTTAATTGAGTATGTATAGTTTTAGTTAGTATTTTACGCACTAGTATACATGTATTGTATTTATAAATTTGAGCTAACGACATAAGTCTGGTTTTTTTATATACTTCTGATGTTGGAGTCAAATAGTCAAAAAGAAATAACAGCTTGACAATTTTATTTTGCGCCGTTTGGAGTTTTGTAAGATTAGTTTTAGCAGCACTACCATATACCTCTATTAGAAAATCGAGATGAGGCTTATTTATTTATAGAAACAAACAGTCTTACAAGATTATTAGTGTTGCCGACTAAATACTTTTCAGTAGTTTGTATTTTTTATTATCTTTTTCGGTTGGACATAAGGTTTGTCAATTTCTGTTCGGTGCTGACGTCTTGGTTGGTATGTTTGATTTTGTTATTATTTCCTGTTTTTTATTATATTTTATCAATACACGCTTTACTTTGCACATAATAATACAGTCCACATTATTTCCTCTCCCCTCCTTAACAATTAGCTTAAACACATTTGTAAATGAAAACCTTTAGTTTCCTAAAATACAATGCAAAAATACCTTCTTAAAGTAATTTAATACACAAAGACAAAAAAGAAACAAATGTGAATACAGTTTGCACCTAACCAACTTGTGATGGATTACTATGCTAACACTGTGGTTGGGAAACGCCCACAACCAAATGCATACATTTTACAGAATTTATTCAACGACCTTGAAGCAAATCAATCAAAGAAACTTTGAAACAAGCCAATGATCAAACAAATCTATTTTGAATAAATTATTATTATAAAATTTACAAGTTCTTCTGATAAAACTTATTATGCAATAAAGTATCGAGTATATCTATTACGCTTAGATAATGTATAAAAATTACTGTATGTGTTTATAGTTAAAGAACTTTGTTGATTAATTAACAAACAATTACAAATAAAACGTAAGAAAGTCTGGTAATGAAGAACGCGAGTCTGCCATGAAAAAGTTACGTAACGCCGCTCGGAGCAGTTATCCGCTACGAGCTACGAGCAGCACTACGATGCTACGTTACTACGACGCTACGGCGCTTTACTGCTACGGCTTGTTAACGCTTAGTTTTTGTTCTCATGGTACCTAGTAATTCGCGTCGCTTTTAAATTGGCTATTTAATTGCGTGTATTATAAAGGTTACATCTTAGCCGAGACTATTTTATGAAGGTTCTAGAGATAACACAATCTGCGCAATAAGCTACAGCGTCCCTATAATCTTAACATTTATGGCAAGATAAAAAGGTATTAAGCCTCTATGCCTAGAAATTGTACTGCAACAGAACAAAACCGAAAGAACGGAACAAAAGCGGTACTAAACGGATGGTGAGTAACTGGATTGACCACGAAACACAATAATGTAGGTAATACAATTTTGAGTAGATACTTAAGTCAATCATAAAAGGTTTTTGAATATGATGTTATTTATTATTAAAACAACCAAATAATGTATTTTTAGGTGAGCTGAAGATCATGTTTTCCGTTGTTAAATAAATAATTACATTTTCTTCCAAGTACTGCCCGCACACGCGAGCGCGTTGTGCCCATCGGAGTAAGGCCAAACAGCCTCCCGCACTGCACACTAATATGTGCCGCGCTGCGATGAGGCACGGGTCAGACATTTTGCATACAATTGCCGGCACCGGGCACCGGGAGCCTCGGAAGAACCTCTGGGATGAATCAATATCCGCAGCCAAGTCACGCCGATTCATGTAACCTCACAAACACTTTGTTTTAATAGGCTTCTAGCAAGTACTCCTGTGGCCTTCATGCCCTTGACAATATTCCGTACGTAACACTACGGAGCCGGTATGAATTTTATAATTAAATGACTGGGTACTCAGGTAGGCCATTATGTCATAAAATAATAATCGAAAACCAAATATTGAAATATCAAAGTATCAATAACACTAAAACACTAAAATTAATAAATGTCTGGCCCAATAAAGAACCTATATTTCGAAGTTCTAAGCTTTCTAGCTCCTAAGATCATCCGGTAAGTCCATTTAGAAGTCCACTTTGTTGACTGACTTTGGAAAAGTCAGTCAACAAAATGGACTTCTCCATACCGAATCAATTAGATTATGTTAGTTCAAATTTTTTACTTTTTTCTTTTACAAAAGTCGTTTGTTTAGTTTTTTATCAATACTGCATTGTACCAGCATGTATTGTACCAGCAGCCTATTAACCATTAGGCCACTGCTGGGCCTTCCTACATGGACAAGGACCACAGACGACATGGCTCCCAAGACAACAGCCCATGTGGAGAGAGGGCGCAAACCACCGCGCTGGCCCAATGCGGGCCGACGGGTGGGATATCCAATAATGTTCTGGATTAAACTGTCCAAAAGACGGGAATTTTTGAAACTGTAATGTGATTGAATTGAAGTGAGATGAACAGAACGGCGGAGGTCATAAACGACGTTTAGGAAAAAGCCCCGCGCCTCAGGCCGCCGCATCCGATGCGCCGGAATGTCGGAAGCAATCCAACTCGCGAGCCGTTACCACCTGTAATAACGCTAACTTACAGCCTCCGTGATTGTCACAGCGCCGGGCCGGCGACAAGCGAAATGCGACCTTAGCAACACCCATAACAATATTCATCAGTTTTAACGAAAGCGTGCAATTAGACAAGCTTTTCACGTCGCGAAAATATCCGCTTTAATATTCGCTGGCAACAATACGATTCTATTATTGAAGGAAAAGCCTATTAAGCATTCACAACACATTTTGAACAGTTAAATTAGTAATTACCTATCTTTATTTCCAAATTCAATAAAGGCTCTAGCATAGAACATGTATTCAATTGACTTTTTACTCAATAATAAAACGTTTATAAGCATTGATACAGATTACTTCACTTATAGAAGACATAGCAGTCTACACGAGTGTAAACATTTATTAGAATTAAGACAGCGATTTCGTTATCAACTTTTCCGTAGAATCGTCTGTGAAAATCTTATACGTTATGAATGCTCTAGTCTCAAATTTAAATAAGAATGTAAAAATTACGACACTTTTACGTTTGGCACCACAAGTATCTACACGTTTGATGTGCTTAAATAATGCATCGTGTGACGTGAGAGGTGTCTCGCGCGAGGCTTCGGCGGCAAACATTGCTCATACACACAGGCCCATACACACTAGTCCTCACAGGCGCGGCGAGCAAACGCGCCCGTTTGCGTTCAGTGTTGGAACAGAGCGGAGTGCATTGCTGTAGCCCTTGCCGAGCACGTGCGGCGTGCGAAGGACACTTAGCAATTAGTTCTGATTGCTTTCATAAGCCGTGCTCCTGCCTCGGGGAATCGGCGAACTACTGCGTCTGTGCTTCATTTCATAGCTCTGTTAATTTTCAACCAAGGAGTTGTTGTTACGTGATTTGTTTTATAAATATCAGGAACTTACTACTTATCAGAGATAATTTCACTGAGCCATTTCTCCCGTAAGAAGCTGCTGAAGACGAATCGGAAGTGGTACCTACTCGTTCATAGTACGCTAGATGCATTAGACAGCTTAGCTACTTTTTAACATCGCAACGTTATGTGATGGTGCTCGTTGCTTAAATAGCCAGATTACAATATATTTATTAAGTTAACAATGTATTGGCAGATCCGACCAGTCCACGTGGTTACCAAAGCTATCGTGTTTCGGTACCTAGCGGAAATGTTCGTCAGAGGCTGCTGTCGCGGCGGCGACGTACATGTATACCTACAGACATTCGTTAAGTGCACCCTTGCATGTGTGCGTGTGTGTGTGTGTGTATGTGAATGTGTGTGTGTGTATGTGTGTGTGTGAGCCGGCAAAAGCTTCCGGCGTGAGTTGCGGGGGCACGTGAATGAGGCGCCGCCGCTCGAGCCGCGGCCCTCGAACGGCGCGGAAGCGATGACGCGCGGCGCTTCCAAATACACGGCGTTTTACGAGACAGGACGTAGCCGTGAATTATTTTGATAATTCGTAAGATTTTAATAAAACATGGAATGCGTTTCGACACGGAGCTTTACACGCTCGAATAATCTTAACACTTGTATAAGAATAAATTTAATTTGATCAATAATACTATGCATAAATAATACGTATTATTATTGCGTGTAGGTCTATACCAGTACAATCCTATTACTACTCTTGCATTCGTTTGTTTATAATTTTCTTTCGAGTGCATCAGTAATCGTTGTAAACATCCGTTTAGGGTTATAATGACAAAAACATTTGCTACACGTTGTAACAACTAATTAGTAGTAATTTCTCACGACAACACTTCAATGAGAACAAACTTCAAGTCTCTGAAGTCGGAGCTAATGAGCGCACGTGCGGCCGCAGCCGGGCCCGTGGCCCGCCCGCCGGTGCCGGCCCGGCGCCCGCGCCTGTAATAACACCCGCCCAATCGCAGCTATTGCCCGTGACTTGCCACGGAGTTAATATCTTAATGCCAATTAGAGCAGACGTTTACATAGGCGAAGGTAAACTTAAGAGGTGCTCGCCAAATTAACTAATAAACGTTTAGGCAACGATCTTCATTCTATTTCTAAACGTTTCTTGTAATTACATTCAATGTTTTCTTTCAGGAGAACGGTTTAATGGGGAACTTGGTGGTCTGACTCATTCAAAAGCCGAAATAATGATTTATTATAACGAGTATATTTTAGTTATATCCAGGATGTAGTTCTTCTTTATTCGGTAAATAAATAAACGAGTTTAAATTTAAATAATTATCATTTCCTTGTTTTACGGTAGTCGTGTCCGAGCAGAAATTTAATAGACTTTAATTTTGTATTCCTAGTATAATTGTGTAGAAAATGGAAGTCTGAGGCTGTCTGAGTCTGCTGCGTATCTCTTCGGTCTTAAGTTCTAAAGGTCGTATGTACGTATAAATACATAACAATTTGAAGAAAATGTGACGTAACTCAGTGTCAGTGTCAGCGGCTACACGAGCCTCCCGCGGCGTGCGCCCGGCCCAGTGCAATCTGTCGCAGCGCAGATGGCATCGCAATCGCCGCATCAGCGACAGATGTCGGCTCAGGGGCTCTGCGGGGGCGCTTGGGGGCAGCGGGGGCAGCTGCGGGGCAATCGGGCAATCTGTGCGGCGAGTAATCGGCTTTGCAGGCGATCGACACCACTCGCCGCGCCGCCTCAGGACTCAAGCGCCAGTCGGCCATCCCGATTTCACACCGATGCCGACCAATCACACAACTATGTTTTTAAGGGGTGGGTGGGTGGGTTCCTGTGCTTATCCATCCATCCATAAAAAAAAAAAAAAATTTGACGATTCAAAACGATTAATTTAAGCTTACTGAATAAAGTTATTTTGATTTTGATTTTGATTTTTTGATTTAATAATGACTAGATTAATACGAGCTTTTAGCACCAGAACTGTGCTGTCATATAACAGGAGCCTTTCTACCCCTCTAACTGAGTAAATTAATAAAATCCGGGGGGGGGGGGGGGGTGAGAGTTTACTTTTCAGTTTATACAACTTACTCCACATGATACTCTTACACTAGCACACAAAGCAGGTTGGGACCATATCCTTTCGCGGTAGTACTGACTGCCGGACCTTGGTTTGAAACCACCAGCTTAAGTTAGAACATGCTATTATTTAAACACCCACCCAGATTAATTAGTATGATTGTCCGATCGCTCTGACCGCTGCTCTAAACCTAGACTTACTACTGAAATTATACTAAAATTCACTAATTAGAACTGTTCATAATGAATGAAGAAGTAATAACTTGTTTCCTTCAATACAAGCAACAATAAAAGCTCATGTCGAGCATTTCGTGAGTAGTGCAGCCTGCCCGGGGTGCGATCATTCGGTATTATAACTCGAAACGAACTACGAAGCAAGTTTTAGGGCACATAGTTGCGGCGCATGGGCAGCAAACGCTCCGCCCCTTACGCTCAACGCGTTGCCCGCTACCATCTAGTTGAGTACACTTTTACCATTGAAAATGGTTATCAGATGCAAATCGCCTGAGATGTATTTTTTGGCCATAGCTCCGAGGATTTTGGGAGGATCGAGGTGGAGGTGGGTGGAGTACCAAGAGTTGAGGAATTTATCGAGACACGTGTGAGTGTATTAGTTTTGTGGTGGGGTGTTTGTTTACTAAAGTTTTCGAAAACAAACAGACTTAAGGAAAAATTTAAAAAGGGTCCTAGGGTATTAGTTTATCTTTAAAATGGCGAAAAAATTTTGAAAATCGTTTTATAATTCTGACCTGTAGGTGGTGAACTTCACTTAGATAGTAAAAGAAAAGAAACTCTGTTGTACAGTTTTTGTGACCTGTGTAGGTGGTGTAAAAACCGGTATTTCCGTTTATAAAAGTGATGTAGCTTCTAAGATTATTGACCGATCGTCATGGTAATGGTGTTAAAAGATGCGGATGCAGGCGAGAAGTGCATTAGAGTTGGAATTTCGAGAATCTTAGTGAAATTCAAAAGAAAAGAAAGTGTTATTCTCTGTGTTGTGCAGTGTTACGTATACATTCGAATGTTATTTATTATTCGACTTGGTAGTAATGTAGTTGTGTCATTTTAGGGAAGTATGTCTTAATAAAAAGTTCTTATTAATTAACTTGTAATGTGTTATTCAAAATAAAATAATTTTCTTTCGTAAATTTTTATATTTATTTTCAATGCTCCGATACTTGCGGGGACTGCGAAATCTGTGATGTTTGTGTGGAATAGCTGCTCTAGTTATGATACCTCAAAGGGCGCGACACACGCTTTGTTTTACGAGCGCGGGCGTGTACACCGGCGGCTAAATCAAGCTTTTACGACAACGGACGGAGCTATTTAGCCAATTTGTAAGGGCGATATTAAATCCTCCGGCTGAGGAGTCTATTACGCCGGGACGTGATAAATACGCGCAATAAATAATCGAGCGCGTCGCGGCGGCGGCGACCGGCGGTCCGCTGCGGTGTCACCCGCCACGCACTGTTCACGGGTAAGATGATCACTCCTTACTTACTCATTTATGGTAGATAATAGATCTTTTAATATTTATGGTCAAATAATCACATTATACTCGTTGTTGTTATTTGAGAGCTTGGTTGTAACAAGGTAATATCCATCTTGGAGAGACCCCTCTGCGTCAGAAATTGGCGGATTGAAGCAACGTCAAAATAGTTCAGCCTTCGTAGCTTCTTTGAAATACATCGTGCACTTGTGATTTTCGCATAATTGATAAAGACCTTTTACGACACCCGAATGAATCAGTCATACAGACTCTATAATGTAATCTTACTAAATAAATGTGTGCCAAACCTCACAATTGGACGCTGTTTGAATCATTTTTTATAGATGAAAAAGGTCTATAATGATGATGACGATATAGGGTATGTATAACTGTATCCGCGATACGTGGAGCCCCAACCGATACGCGAATAAACTACGCTCTGCTACCAAAATCTGTACGTCCGTAATACTCGGAGCCTTAACGGTTACAACAAATAGATTTAATAAGCTAACAATGACTGACTCATCAACCAATAAGGCAATCGTGATAATGGATTTCCAATTTTATCATTAGCGATGGATAATATTTCAGACGGATCTGTATATACGAACCCATTGTGTATCATATTCCAATTAAATTCCCTGGACAAGATGCATGCAGATAGAAAGGAGCGAGATGCAGATAGCGCTCATTTGTTTATTGGTGGGTTATCGCGGGTTCATCAGCTCGCAATGGCGATCTGACCGCGGCCAATCAGAGCGTGTAATGACAGACAACCGCGCACGTATATACATAAAAGCCTTCGCACTCGGATGTAACACTAAAGATAGCGAAGTGGCAGATTGCCTGATGCACGGAATAAGTAAACCTATGGCGTCCTCGCAGGTTAGATACTAATAACTTTATATCAAAAGAAGACTAACAATCAATACATTGTGAAACGTATAGTTTCTGTATTTCTGCATTTGACATGCAGGATGTAAATTATGTACAAATACCTGTAACTATATTGCAAATATTTTACCGAGATTAAAATATCTATGAAAAGCGAATAATGGTCAGTTTCGCGCTGTCGCAGCGTGCCTGAGCTGCGGCCCGCGTAAGCTGTCCCGCATCTAAGTATCGTGGGCAGTCGTACGGCAAATCCTTTGACTCCAACGTGACTCAAACGGGACTCAAACGTGACTTGACGCGGATTTGCTCGACGGACCTCTGCAGCCTCGTCCGGCACTCGTCTTAGATTCCTGCGCAAATGTATAAAATATTTTTCACGAGTGTTTTTGGATAATAAGACGTGGAGAACAAGCAATGGCATCATGGTAAGTAGTCATTGCTAGGCGAAAAGGACAGGCGATGCCTTTGGTATATTCATACTAATCCTGAAAAGCCTTATTTGTATTACTTTTTTATTATATATAAGTTACTGATCCGATTGATAAAAAATAGAAGTACTTACAATATGTAATATTTCCAGATATGTTTACAAGTATCAGTTAACGAGTACGATTACATTACAATATTTCGAGTGAGATCATTTCGCTCAAACCCAATCGGAGTTTTAAAAGAGGAGTTTTAAATCGTCGTTAAATATATACGAGTATGTCTCTCAAATTTATTTACACGAGCAGAGCAGCGGTGGAATAAAACACGTCCGCAGCGGACGCGGGTCGGGCGCGCAAGGCTCAGCACCGGTTTAAAATATATCAGTTAAACAGGTTTATTTTGATTCTGCTCCGAACTTATCTTTAAAACGCAAAAGTTTTGTGAACTTTACATTAATCTAAAAATCCTGTTTATTCGGCGATCGGTTTATTTGTCGGTTAATGTGTTGCAACTTGTATGGTAAAACTAATCAGCATTTGTTTACTTATCGTGCGTCTATATTACTCGGTTTTGAAAATTGAAAAAAACCTTTAAGTAAAACTCCTACGAAGAAAAGGTTAAAAACCGGTTGACTAAAACGAAACCGAAATAAAAAGGTTTTGCGTCAAATACATAATCGGTTTGAAAATTTAACCGGTATTCGAGCATTGCGGGCGCGGCGGCTCTTGCATTAGTAATGGTGCCGCGTAGCTAGAGCTACAGGCCCTTTTTTAAACACTTGCTTTATTTGCGGCCCTTGCTCGTTGTTTGTAAATAATTTAGTTTACGCAAAATGTTGGACACCGGTCTCCCGTCGTCGTAACTCGAACGTACAGAAATAATGGCTTTTTTATTGCGAGCATGTTAACAATCGGCAATTAGTTAATTGTAATGGCCGCTCCGAAACGACTTTTTTTAAAGTCGAAAGAAAGATGATAGGGTTTAGTTAGAGCAACGAGTATTATCATAATTTTACCATTGTATGTGGTTATCAGATGCAAATCGCCTGAAACGTATTTTTGGCTAGGTATAGCTCCAAGGATTTTAAAAGGATCGAGATGGGATTAGTACCATGACATAAAAAATTTATCGAGACACGTGTGAGCGTTTGAATTTTGAAAATCGGCTTGTAACTTTTTTTGAAATTTTGAAAAGTGTGAAAAAAACCGATTTTTTTGGAGGTGTTTGTTTACTAAATTGTAAATATTCCAAAAAAAAACAGACTTAAGAATAAATGAAAAAAAAGGTATTAGTTTAGCTACAAAATGGAAAAAAAATGAAAAATCGGTTAATAATTTTATTGTGACCTGTTAGGGTCCCTTTAGATTTAGTATTGTAGAAAAACCGGTATTTCCGTATATAAAATTTAAATATAGCTTCTATGATTTTTGACCGATCGTCATGATAATGGTTTTGAATTTTTGAATTTTTAGGTCGTTAAATAATATAAAATATTATTCTCTGTTATACATTAGTATCGTATGTTACATAAAATTCGACTAGTAAGTAATGTAGTTGTGTAATTTTAGGGAAGTATATCTCAATAAAAATATCTTATTATTTAACTTGTAATTTTATTTAAAAAAAAATAAAAAAAATCGTAAAAGTTTGTATTCATTTTTAATGCTCCGATTCTTGCGGAGACTGCGAAATCTGTTAAGTTTTGTTTGAGAGTAAATGAAACAAAAGATGTGCGGTACGTAGCAAATGGAACGCTGTGGTCTTTGTCTACCCCACCAGGAATAGGCATGATTTATGTATGTATGTGTTTATGAGACAGGAGGTCAATAAATTGATACCCAGATAGAAGAGGCCTTTCCCTGCAGTGGGTGTAATCAACTGATTAGATAGATAGATAGAAGAACCTGCTTTAGAGGCTGGCGTGAGGAGGAGGTGGGGGCGGCGGAAGGTGTCAAGTCATCTGTGAGCGATAGCCGCGCCGTGCAGCTGGCCGGTTCATTTTTAACGGAGCTCATAATATCTGTGTCACGGACAGGATTATTCAACTTTAACGTTTTGGTCAAATGAGTGAAACATTATAATTAACTTGCTAATTAAGTGAAAAGCTTTATATTAACTCTGTAACACATTAAAAACGTTTTAAAATAGCAGTCATGCTATCTGTATACAGTCTTAAATTTCAAAGAGTGCGGCAAGAGACTCGATTGGGTTACGACTTCTTGGGTGTACAATTTGGGCCAAGACCTCATACAATAGCGCACAAAAACCATAGAAAATGCAGCACGAGGTTTAAAACATGTTTGTTTATATGCGAATGCTAATGCAGTACGTACAAAGTTTTTTTGGGTATGTTAAAGGATCCCGAAACTTGTGATGGCCAAGCAGGTGCTCGTGCTTTAATCAAAATAAATGAAAACATCCGCAGCCTCCATTATGTACTTCCGGAATTATTACAATTTAACGACAGTGTACTCTCAAAGCAACTTTACTAATGACTCCCCGCATCCGATTTCCCGGAGTGGTGCAAGTGATTAAGTAACAGCGGCGCGGTGAATTAAGCTGCATCTCGCCGGCGCAGCGCGGGATGGGGGGAGGGGGAAGGGGGCAGCGCAGGGTTCAATTGTTTATTTAACACATTAGCGGGCGCCGCTGTCTAATGACAATTACGGGCGCTGAGAAAACAGACCACCCCCCACCGACACAGGAAATTGCCGCCGCCCGCGCGCAAACAGCGCAGGACCCTTGCTATTGGCACGAGCTCTCGTTCCGACCCGCGCACCTCAACACCGCAATGTCAATGGTTAAGAAGGATTAGGGTAAAACTTCAATAAGTTTTGTTTGTTTTTTAAAGATACTCTTGAAGATTTAAGGCCTTCAATTTTAAGATATTAAATTTTATAATATAATATAATAAAGATTTATACACAGATATATACCAGATCAGTCTTCGCTCGGGCTCGGTAGCGTACGTGTGTGGAAAGAAATGGCTTCGGTTTTGTTAAAGTGTTCTCAGTGCAATATAGTAATAAATGAGCTACTATGCTTTGTACAAAACAAAATAAGTGTAATGGACGAGGAAAGTATTGTGAGACTATGTGTTGGCGCCTTTTCAACAGCTGATATTGAAAGTGCTAAACAGCTGTTGTTTAGCACCATTTCTACAACTCAAAAGCAAGTGTCAAGACGTAAAAACAAAGAACAAAAAGGTGTAGAGGACATTATTTCTACTCTTAAGAGTATTGATTCAGATAGAACACCTATTTTTGTAGCAAAGGAGTTACACAAACTACCACCGGTCACATTTGACCATATAGATGTGACTCGGCTCTTGAAAGATATCATTTTACTTCAATCGGAGGTACAGAATATTAAAAGTGCATACGCAGAGACCGATTGGGTTAAGTCCGAGATAGACAACATTAAACACGCATCCTTAATCAACACAGATTGCATTGTTAACACAAACACAGATTTCAATGTTAACACTAGAAGAAGAAGGGACTGTTTATTGGACAGAGGTCCGGTTGGATTTTTAAATTTTTCTGCAACGACTAACACAAACATCTCACCAAACGGCTACTGCGAGAGCTCACCCGACAGAAAACGAACTCAACTAAGAAATAGTTCGCGGTCTCCCTCTCCCCCACAGAAATCACCCGATCGTGGCGTTTCAATCGCGCTCGGCGACGGCCAAGGCGCGGGCCAATCAGCTCTTGCGAATGCGCCGCGCGTGGAGGCCACTACCGCGATAACGAGTGTTGGTGCGACCGACTGGCTGAGGTCGAAACCGCCGTGTGAGGCCCGCATCCCAATCAACGCGGGCGCAGCGACAGGCGAGCGTGATGAGTCGCATAGCAGCAGTGCCGATTCCGCCGGTACTAAAAATGTAAACAAAACTATAGCCGAGTTAGCGAGACAGCCCGGTGAGTGGAAGAACATGGACATCCACTCTGAAAAATGGATTAAGGTACAAAAAAGGCGATATACTCGTAGAAACCAATGGGATGGTGTGCGTGGTAAAGCAAAAATATTGCCGGAAGATAAGTTTAAGGCAGCTGACATTAAAATACCTTTGTTTGTATCGAATGTTCATAAGGACACTTTAGAGACTGATATAGTGGATTTTATTTTACACAAAACAAAGGAAAATATTTTATTACAAAAGATAAAAATGACAAAAGATAGGCCCTATAATGCCTATAAAATAATGGTGTCCAGGCATAAACTGGACATGTATTTAAATAAAGAACTTTGGCCAGGTGGCATAACATGTCGACGATTTATGCCATACAGAAATGCAGAGCCTAGAGACGAAGAAAAAATTGAACTCGAATAATGTGTAATACAAATAATACAAATTTTGTTACATTCAATTGCAAGAACGTAAAGCGCTCTGTGGAAGGTATTAAACAGTTATGTGGTTTTGCGGATATTATTGCACTCCAGGAGACATGGCTGCTGTTACATTTGAGATTTTGTCCCTTTTGGGGAAAAGGAAGAAAATCCCAAATGCAAGCTTCAGTGGGTTGTTATCAAATAAAACCATAAAATGTTCAACAGCTAGGCAGTATATTGTAAAAGAACACACAAATATTTTGTCCAACAACAATAAAATAAAATTATAAATTTTATTTCATTCTTATTATTTAAAAGAGGGGGGTTAGTCACAATTTTGTCTTAAATTATGTTAGGTACAATTCATCTACGTTACTCCTTTTAATTTATTTAGCCGAAAATCATAAATAAAAACTATCAGTCGAAATTGACCCTAGGGTCAATCTCAAATGAAAGTTCAACAAACTTTCTATTAATTTTGCCAACTATAATTTACTGTTTAAAGTAATCTAAACCTTATTCCAAAGCTATATCACCCCCTAAAACACACTAAAATCCTAAGAGTCAAAGTGACCAAGCGGGTCGGTGATAATTTTAATTTAAAATAAATTTTATAATACGGTTCCTACTACTGCCTAACCAGCCAGCTAATATCTCAGTCGTACGAGCTATGGTCGTGAGTGGGGGTCGGGATAAAGCCAATACCGTTCGGAGTATGAAGTTGAAATTAAAATTAAATTACTCCGTCTATAAAAATATTAAATTAAATGTTTTAAACCGTTTAACCGTATCAAAACTCTCACACGTTTAAAGCCGATACTCTAGAGAACCGTGGGGTTATACCGATATTAAATAAATATTTATGGACGCCAGGATCGTATAGTCGATCCGAATCTGGAGACGATGTCACCATACAACTTCACACAGGTCGAACTCGCAGATCCTCAAAGGTTTCACAACTTCACCAACGCTTGGTGTAGTTGGATATAAAAGAAAATACTATGTTAAGGTTTCGAAACCCTAATGTAAAAATATGTTCCTGAATAACGAACGATTAAACCCAGAGTGGGGGTACAAAAAAACCGTCAACGCCTGTGCGGCGACAGCTCGCTGGCAGCAGGTGGCCGCTGGTGCCCCGAAGAGGCAGGTCTCGCGTCCAGGCTTTAGGGCCCAGCTCTAAATCCTGGCGGCGAGACGGGCCTCTCGAAGCATCTGAAATTATCAACACGGGGCCTATTTATAACACTACACGCCTAGTTCAGAACTGTTACATAAATTAGGGTCCCGCAGTCTGCTATCTGGGTATCTGGGGCTGCAACCTATCATAACCAGGGACTCGCAACGCCATGGGTTATCAAAAGCTTCCCAACGCTGTTGCACAACTAAAAACTCACACTCCAACACTAACATTTAACACCATGTTTTAATTTTAGCTTTGTTTCACATTTAACTAGTACACAAGGCACTACACGGCTACGATATTCCAATAAACATAACTAAATAATGCCAGACTACTGTTGGATGGGGCAATATCCACCTAATAAAGGGGGTTTGACACGTCTGCCACATGGCCAAGAGCCTTGCGTCGCCTGGCGACAAGGCAGGATTCAGACACCATGAAATATCGATTTGCTTTCCTAGTATGACGGCTTATTATATTTAAACAATGCTATTGAGATACTCACGCGCTAGGATAACTTATATCTACGCGTGGCTGCCAGCGGCGTCACGACCGGTTGGTTGTGGCACGGATTCCTGTAAATAAACCACACACTTGTTGACTATATTCTCAAGCTAATGACGCCTTAAATCCACTACATTATTACGACCTCAGATTAAAACAAAAGGTGACTACGACTCATGCCTACCTGAGTGCATTGATCTCAACTTATCGCACCACTTCACACCAGAGATTGACTCGTTTCGGCGTCGCAACTCCGCAGCTCTCCCTTCGCCGGAAACACTTATAAATCGAAG
This sequence comes from Scoparia ambigualis, assembly GCA_963921215.1. Taxonomy (NCBI): domain Eukaryota; kingdom Metazoa; phylum Arthropoda; class Insecta; order Lepidoptera; family Crambidae; genus Scoparia; species Scoparia ambigualis. The sequence goes on along the minus strand of OY992521.1, from coordinate 31,371,150 downwards.
GCCAGCTTATAATTTCTACTTCCATTGTCGGGTAATTCATAAGAAATTGTTCTTTTACAATTTTCCTTCAAACCAACAAAACATCAAATATGACGTCTGTCACAACTCGCCCTCTGCTAACAGAATTTGCCAACAATAACAACACACGACCTAAAAAAAAAATTAACGTTTAGCAATGGGAAATGCATTTTTCTTTAATTTAAAATTATGTTTTGTGATATTTAACTCACTAATCACCCTGTCTTAATATTAAGGAGTATTAGTTTCCTCTCTGGTAACCCCTACGGGCAGAGACAATATCCATATAAAAAATATTACTCCCGTTCGAATGTTCTAGATAAAAGTCCTTATAGAAAAAATTAGTTCTATTTCCGGATTTGCTTGAATTAAATTTAATTACTTAAAGTAATTATTATACATATTAATTTATTATGTAATTTATTATTAGAACTGTTTCGACTATTTTTTAAAATTGAATCTTTTATGTGAAATTAAAAGCTGACAGCTACTTCGCCCCGCTACCGCTAGGCGTCGCTACGGTGGCTGTCATTTTGTCTATGGTGTTATGTCAAATACAAAACGTAAACACGGAATAAAATCTCTTTAGATGTAAGTTTAAGTCTTACTAAAACTGATTTAGAAATATGTTTTAATTGAAAATGCAAGAAAAGTGTGTCTTGTAATGTGTCAGCCAAGGCTCCATGTCTTTAATGTGAAGAAAAATGGATTTAATTCAAACAAGCTACACGGACTAATGTTTTTGGACATTTGATCATTCTAAAGGATGATTTCAGGTAAGTCCTATTCAACCATTGCGAACTTCTTTTGTAGATTAGTAAAGGCAGACAGGGCCACGAATTTACAACGTAACAGTACCTCCCCAACCACCAGAGATTTGACCGACCAGGGCAAATCTCGACGCTGGCCCTCCAGCGTCACACTACACTTCAAACAACCAAGCAAGCACAAACAACCAAAAGAAACCTACCCGTGTAGCTGCACTACACAATAACTTAAAACTTTCCTGTAAATAGCTATACAATATGCTATGACAGTAAAAAAACAACAAAACGCAGCCTTGTGTACGACAATTCTTCATATATATATATATATATATATATATATTTAAATATACAAATATCCCATATATATATAGTTTGTATATCCCAAAAAATATACAAACTTCTATATGAATATAAACTAATGTACATAATAAATATAATAATATCAATTATAATATACTCTTACATAAATCTAAAAACTTGGTGGCTATGCAGTTAACATATTATCACAGTGTCACCAACCGCACTGTTGCCTCGCGTTAAGGCTTTTGGTACCAGTCACTGATCCGCTGGGGTGTATGGCTTACTTTTTTAACAATACTGGTTACTGAAAAGTCACCACAATAGACTCACAAAGTGAGTCTGATCCATTAAGCAATATGGAAAAGACAAACCTTTTGGAGTTCAATATGAATATTACCAAAATACTAGATTATAAATGATTGATTACTTTATATATATTAAATACACTAATTTTGGTTATAATGATATTATTACATAAACATAAAAACTGGTGGCTATACAGTTAACCTATTATTACAGTGTCACCAGCCGCACTGACGCCTCGCGTTAAGGCTTTTGGTACCAGTCACTAATCCGCTGGGGTGAATGGCTTATTTAACTATACAGGTTACTGAAATAGACCTACAGTTATCCCACTGGGTAAGTCTGATCCATTAAGCAATATGGAAAAGACGAAGCCCAGAGAGGCACAAAATAATAAATATATACACCAAACGTCTATATATGTTCTACAGGTTAGGTCTGATCCATTTACAAACATGGAAAAGACGAAACCCAAAGAGCTATACAATAATAAATATATGTTAGAATCGTCTACACGTCCAAGTCTACCCTTCCTAACAAACGATACCTCCTCAATACACAAACATCTAAATGCTCCTACCAACAAGCAAATATTTAAAGAAATGCCCAGTAAACCTCTTACACGGCTGGGCAGCCGTAAACCAAAAACAAATAACCCACAACCCAAACCAACAAAAATTCACCACCACCTAAAAGTTTGGCTAACCGCCCCTAAATAAATCCTACAAAAAAAAAACCGAATTCCATCAAAGCAGCCTACACGCCCGCCAATAAATGGCCACCTTCCTCAGGACTATCACCACGTTGCCTTACCAACGGTCCGGAGATTGAGGTTTGGCTAACCGCCCACAAATAAAATCCAACATAAACTTATTCCGTCAAAGCAGCCTACACGCCCGCCAATAAATGGCCACCTTCCTCAGGACTATCACCACGTTGCCTTACCAACGGTCCGGAGATTGGACCCATTCAATATGGTGTCTAATCTCCACATTTAAAACAAAAAGAAACAAAACAAAACTCCAGCTTAACAAAAGAACTGTGATACCACGCCAAAAGTCGACTTTCCTATTTGTAGATTAACGTCAAAAACCACAAAAAATTTTAAACAACAAGCTCCCTTGAAAGGGCTTCTAGCACTGTGGCATATACAGCCACTAGCGCTAAAACAGCGGTAACTTCAAGGCATATACAGCCCTCCATCGTCACCATTAACCCCTTTCACAAGAAACCAAACACCACAAGGGATTCCAGCACTGTGGCATATACAGCCACTAGCGCTGAAATAGAGTGACTTCAAGGCATATACAGCCCTCCATCGTCACTTTTCAACCCCTAACAACAAACAAAAACACCACAACGGAGGTTTTCAACTCACCTTACAAACAAGAAATCGTAAATTGCAAAGTAAATTTAATAGTATTAGCATTTTTAAAGGTATTTATTGCAATGTAAAAAGTAATTTTAATTGATGCTAGTCAAAAAAAAATAATTAAAATATTAGGCGTGGCATTTTAAAATTTAAAAAAAACTACTAAAATATGAGCTGGCTTTCTCACTAGGTGATTTCAATTTAAGTTTATAGTACTCATCCACAGAACACAGTAACAACCGCAACAAACACAGTATTACAATAATAATACTTACAAATAATTGTATTTAAGTCAATCTCAGTCAATATCGTTCAAATAATATTTTAATATAAAATATTTTAAAATTAAATTAATATCACTGGTATTTAAATAAAATTAGTGTTAAGATCGTTCAAATAATAATAATTTCATATTGACACAATATTTAAAAAAAGAACGAATAAAAATTCGTTATAAAAAAAAATGGGAGGAATCCGTGCCAATGCACGCGTGACGGTTTTTCTTAAAATTAATAATCCCCACGGTTCTAGAACGCTATCGGTATTCTGGCTTTTTAGTTACAGCATAAGACATAACCACTATCCCTAACCAAAACACACGTTGAGTGCGCCACTGTTACATTTGAGATTTTGTCCCTTTTGGGGAAAAGGAAGAAAATCCCAAATGCAAGCTTCAGTGGGTTGTTATCAAATAAAACCATAAAATGTTCAACAGCTAGGCAGTATATTGTAAAAGAACACACAAATATTTTGTCCAACAACAATAAAATAAAATTATAAATTTTATTTCATTCTTATTATTTAAAAGAGGGGGGTTAGTCACAATTTTGTCTTAAATTATGTTAGGTACAATTCATCTACGTTACTCCTTTTAATTTATTTAGCCGAAAATCATAAATAAAAACTATCAGTCGAAATTGACCCTAGGGTCAATCTCAAATGAAAGTTCAACAAACTTTCTATTAATTTTGCCAACTATAATTTACTGTTTAAAGTAATCTAAACCTTATTCCAAAGCTATATCACCCCCTAAAACACACTAAAATCCTAAGAGTCAAAGTGACCAAGCGGGTCGGTGATAATTTTAATTTAAAATAAATTTTATAATACGGTTCCTACTACTGCCTAACCAGCCAGCTAATATCTCAGTCGTACGAGCTATGGTCGTGAGTGGGGGTCGGGATAAAGCCAATACCGTTCGGAGTATGAAGTTGAAATTAAAATTAAATTACTCCGTCTATAAAAATATTAAATTAAATGTTTTAAACCGTTTAACCGTATCAAAACTCTCCCACGTTTAAAGCCGATACTCTAGAGAACCGTGGGGTTATACCGATATTAAATAAATATTTATGGACGCCAGGATCGTATAGTCGATCCGAATCTGGAGACGATGTCACCATACAACTTCACACAGGTCGAACTCGCAGATCCTCAAAGGTTTCACAACTTCACCAACGCTTGGTGTAGTTGGATATAAAAGAAAATACTATGTTAAGGTTTCGAAACCCTAATGTAAAAATATGTTCCTGAATAACGAACGATTAAACCCAGAGTGGGGGTACAAAAAAACCGTCAACGCCTGTGCGGCGACAGCTCGCTGGCAGCAGGTGGCCGCTGGTGCCCCGAAGAGGCAGGTCTCGCGTCCAGGCTTTAGGGCCCAGCTCTAAATCCTGGCGGCGAGACGGGCCTCTCGAAGCATCTGAAATTATCAACACGGGGCCTATTTATAACACTACACGCCTAGTTCAGAACTGTTACATAAATTAGGGTCCCGCAGTCTGCTATCTGGGTATCTGGGGCTGCAACCTATCATAACCAGGGACTCGCAACGCCATGGGTTATCAAAAGCTTCCCAACGCTGTTGCACAACTAAAAACTCACACTCCAACACTAACATTTAACACCATGTTTTAATTTTAGCTTTGTTTCACATTTAACTAGTACACAAGGCACTACACGGCTACGATATTCCAATAAACATAACTAAATAATGCCAGACTACTGTTGGATGGGGCAATATCCACCTAATAAAGGGGGTTTGACACGTCTGCCACATGGCCAAGAGCCTTGCGTCGCCTGGCGACAAGGCAGGATTCAGACACCATGAAATATCGATTTGCTTTCCTAGTATGACGGCTTATTATATTTAAACAATGCTATTGAGATACTCACGCGCTAGGATAACTTATATCTACGCGTGGCTGCCAGCGGCGTCACGACCGGTTGGTTGTGGCACGGATTCCTGTAAATAAACCACACACTTGTTGACTATATTCTCAAGCTAATGACGCCTTAAATCCACTACATTATTACGACCTCAGATTAAAACAAAAGGTGACTACGACTCATGCCTACCTGAGTGCATTGATCTCAACTTATCGCACCACTTCACACCAGAGATTGACTCGTTTCGGCGTCGCAACTCCGCAGCTCTCCCTTCGCCGGAAACACTTATAAATCGAAGGCCAGCTTATAATTTCTACTTCCATTGTCGGGTAATTCATAAGAAATTGTTCTTTTACAATTTTCCTTCAAACCAACAAAACATCAAATATGACGTCTGTCACAACTCGCCCTCTGCTAACAGAATTTGCCAACAATAACAACACACGACCTAAAAAAAAAATTAACGTTTAGCAATGGGAAATGCATTTTTCTTTAATTTAAAATTATGTTTTGTGATATTTAACTCACTAATCACCCTGTCTTAATATTAAGGAGTATTAGTTTCCTCTCTGGTAACCCCTACGGGCAGAGACAATATCCATATAAAAAATATTACTCCCGTTCGAATGTTCTAGATAAAAGTCCTTATAGAAAAAATTAGTTCTATTTCCGGATTTGCTTGAATTAAATTTAATTACTTAAAGTAATTATTATACATATTAATTTATTATGTAATTTATTATTAGAACTGTTTCGACTATTTTTTAAAATTGAATCTTTTATGTGAAATTAAAAGCTGACAGCTACTTCGCCCCGCTACCGCTAGGCGTCGCTACGGTGGCTGTCATTTTGTCTATGGTGTTATGTCAAATACAAAACGTAAACACGGAATAAAATCTCTTTAGATGTAAGTTTAAGTCTTACTAAAACTGATTTAGAAATATGTTTTAATTGAAAATGCAAGAAAAGTGTGTCTTGTAATGTGTCAGCCAAGGCTCCATGTCTTTAATGTGAAGAAAAATGGATTTAATTCAAACAAGCTACACGGACTAATGTTTTTGGACATTTGATCATTCTAAAGGATGATTTCAGGTAAGTCCTATTCAACCATTGCGAACTTCTTTTGTAGATTAGTAAAGGCAGACAGGGCCACGAATTTACAACGTAACACTGCTTCCACATGAGTTACCATTTTTATCCAGCATTCACGAGGAGTTCGGGAGTACACAGGTACATCAGCCGTCGATACGTCTGCCGGTATTCTTAAGGGACGACCTTATGGCGGCGTAGCGCTCTTATGGCGAAAAACAGTGTTTCCGTGTGTGTCTGTTGTGCCGTGTGTGAACCCGCGAATCTCAGCCATACAGATTGGGACGAATAACAGACCGGTGTTAGTTGTAAGTATTTACATGCCAACTGACTCTATTGAAAATGTTCTCGAGTTCACGGATTGTTTGAGTATAGTTAGTGCTATGATTGAGGAAAGTAACATTGAATCAGTTTTTATCCTTGGGGATTTTAATGCACATCCAAGTGAGCGTTTTTATAAAGAGCTAGTAGATTTCTCGTTTGAACAACAATGGGTCTGTGCCGATACTGATAGGCTTGGAGTAGCATCAGGAACTTTCACGTTTATTAGTGATGCGCATGGATCTAAGAGATGGCTGGACCACTGTGTCACTACTAACGCGGCTTGGCAGTGTGTTGCTGATGTCTATGTTAAATATGATGTGTTTCGATCTGACCACTTGCCACTGGTTATAAGCTGTAATCTAGATCTTGTAAGGCAAAAACGTAATATAAAATGTTGTGAAAGTAACAAAGTAAAATGGGGAGAACGGGTAGAGAACCAAATTAATTTGTATCGAAACATGTGTAATAGTAAGCTTAAGGAAATTGATTTTCCAGACGACTTACGAGAGTGTTGTAATTTGAATTGTTCTAATGAGTACCACAAAAATATTATTAATAATCTGTATGAGCAAATTGTAAATATTCTTAGTCAGGCTGCGAGTGCCACTTGCGAGGAACGTGGAAATAGGTGTAGGAAAAAGACTCACGCTAGTTGGAATAAGCATGTATCCGAGGCCTACGGGAACGCCAGGCTTAAGTTCCAACTGTGGATGTGGTATGGCAAACCGAACACTGGTACGCTTTTTAATGATATGTTACTAGCTCGTAAAATATTTAAAAGTAAATTGAAATGGTGCCAAAATTATCAGGACCGGATAAAAATGGACTTGTTGGCCAAACATAATTCAAATAAAGATTTTAAAAGATTTTGGAAGTGCACAAACAGAATGAATGTAGGGCGTGGCAGTAAGTGTCGGTGGAAGCTCTAGCTCCAAAGAAATCGCTAACACTTTTAAAAATCATTTTTCTGTACAATCGCCTTTGGGGCTTCCCGGTAGGGTGTTGGATGCTGAGACCCATGGTGCTCCCTTTTCGATAGTTTTACTGACTAAAGATGTTAGAAACGCTATTAAGAAAATGACGAGAGGAAAGTGACCGGGGCGCGATGGGCTCAGCATTGGACATCTGCAATACGCTGGCTTTCACCTCCTCGTGTGCTAACATTATTATTTAATTTATGCCTTAGCCACTCATATCTGCCGCCTGATTTGATGGAGACTTTGGTTGTTCCTGTTGTCAAGAGCAAGACCGGGGACGTGTCAGATAAATCGAATTATAGACCAATGTCGCTAGCGACTATCATAGCGAAAGTGCTTGACAGTGTGCTTAACTCATTTTTAAACGAATACATAAAATTACACGATGCTCAGTTCGGTTTCCGACCTGGACTGTCCACGGACACTGCTATATTAAGTTTAAAGCATACTGTTAGGTATTACACAGATAGACGAACACCAGTCTATGCGTGTTTTCTCGATCTGTCGCGGGCGTTTGACCTCGTCTCGTATGACGTTTTGTGGCAGAAGTTGGCAGCAACAAGTCTCCCTAAGGAGTTACTCCACCTTATCAGGTATTGGTACCTAAATCAGGTCAACTATGTGAGGTGGGCGGGTGAGCTGTCGGATCCGTTTAGACTCGAATGTGGGGTGAGACAGGGGGGGTTGAGCTCGCCCATAATCTTTAGCCTCTACCTAAATGAGTTACTTGAGCGGCTCAGCAGCATGCCTGTCGAGTGCTATGTTGACGGTGTGTGCGTCAACAACATTAGTTATGCTGACGACATGGTGCTGCTGGCCCCCTCGGTTGGTGCGGTCCGGCAGCTGCTTGCGGTCTACGAATCCTATGCTGCCTCGCATGGGCTGACTTACAATGTAAGTAAGAGTGAGTACATTGTCTTTAGGTCGGGAATCAGGAGCCCGTCCTCTTTTGTACCCATTATGCTGAACGGGGTTGCTTTGAAAAGAGTGCAACAATTTAAATATCTTGGGCACTGGGTAACCGAAGACCTGAAGGACAATGTAGACATAGAGAGGGAACGCAGAGCGTTGGCAGTTAAAGCAAATATGCTGGCACGCAGATTTGCTAGGGGTACGGACGCAGTCAAAATAACTCTTTTCAGAGCTTACTGTACGTCGCTCTACACCGGTAGTCTGTGGGTCAACCATACCAAAAAGTCGCTCAGCGCTCTGCGGGTCCAATACAACAATGCCTTCAGAGTGTTGTTGGGGATGCCTCGTTTCTGCAGCGCGTCTGCAATGTTTGCAGAGGCGCGCACTGACAGTTTCTCATCAGTAATGCGCAAAAAAATGGTATCTCTGTTGCGCACAGTAAGGGGCAGTACCAACACCATCCTGAGGGTTATTGCTAGCAGGCAAAATGTTTGTCTCATTATGTGGCACTTATGTCAGGCGACTACATCAATGTTAAATATAGAGTACTAATATTTATGTGATTATTATTATTGTTATTATTTTTATACTATAATCAAATTAATTAATTTTATTCTGTGATCTCGATGTGAAATTTAAATTATAAATTAAATTACATACCTACAATAATAATATGTACTAACAATAGCTCTTAAGTTCCTTTGTTACTAACCATTATGAGTCTATGTTACTTGAATAAATAAATTTATTATTATACATAAAAAAGAAACATTATTTATCCTTAGTTTCAGCAATACCTTGGTTTCTTTAGAGCTAACTCCTCCAGTTCATCAATTTAGCAACGACAGCTAGGCATCATAAAGCAACGCTTCGCCAATAACACGCTCTAACTGACGTAGATTCAATAAATTTAAAATATAATTGTCATAAAAATGAATTTTATTAGGGTGGCAGCACGCGCGCGAGTTCGATTCCCGCCTCCCGCCGCGGACGCCGCCAGCACTGGTGCTATTGACGAGGAATACGGCGATTCTCTGTACTTATTTTGAACCTCAAAAAGCAGAATCCACAGCAAAATAAAAGAAATGTAGAACTCGATAACGCCGAGTGCGTTTCACCGACGAAAGCGGTGGTGAAATGAACTAAGTAATTTGAGATTTTTACATTACGTATATAGAAGGAGGCTGGTCTGCTCTTGCAATCTTATTTTATTGAAAGTATTTCTTTTTTTTGTTTCACAAAAACTGAAAGACGTTGTTTATTTTATTTTAAGTTGAGCAATACCTGTTTTTTTATTAGATATTCTTATGTGGTTTGTTATCTATCGTATAAAGGAGGAGAAGAGGAGGAGCTCGATGGCGCAGCGGCTAGCGCGTTCGGCTTGCGATCTTGTTCGCTAAGCAACTTTCGCAATGCCGGGTCGCTGGATCGGTGACCAAATTTAAAACATCTCGAGCTCCTCCGTGTTTCGGAAGGCACGTTAAGCCGTTGGTCCCGGTTGTTGTCGTAAGACGACAGTCGCTAAAACCCACCAACCCGCATTGGGCCAGCGTGGTGAGTTATGGCCCAATATCCCCACGTGCTATTGTCCACGTGGGAGGCCTGTGTCCAGCAGTGGGACATTTACAGGCTGATGATGATGATGATGATGAATTGTATTAAATGTTTTATATCTTGTAATGCAAAATGTCCTTCAATGATAGGGAGGGCATTTTCCAATTTGTATTGACGCTGTAAAATAAAAGGAGAAAAGAAATGCCCTTGCTGAGTTTGTTGCCGGTTCTTCTCAGCACAAAGCCCCCGCCCCATAGTTAGACTTACGAACCGATGGAATAGCGACATTCATAACTGTTCAATTATTGTAACCTAAATTGAATAAATAATTTTAAATATTGAATTTGAATTTTGAAGTGTCATGGGAGTATGGGACCTAGGTACTAGGTACCTAGGTACTCCATGGCAAACTCGAGTTCGAGTTGCCATAAAGTGCTTATGTGTTGTCATCGAGTTCGAGCTCGAACCGAATCGCTCTACACGTACGTAATGGGGTCGCGCGCTATGAGATGACATTTGGCTAGCATTTGAGGCTCACGACGTCACGACAGGCACTGCCTTGCTGCTAAGTGGAAACAGTTACCTTGAATAACTGATTGGCCGGCTGTCGGTCTATGAGCACGATACGGCTGCACTACATTAAATACTATCTTTATACAAATATTAACATAGTATTTAATGTAGAAGAAGTACTATTAATACTTTGGCGGCAAACTTTGTAGTTAACACTTGTTAATTTTTTTTGTTCTTTTTAATACTGATTGAGATTGTTTCAGCGTGCAGTGGTACTGGGGGTAGCGATGCGCATTTGTCTGGCACAGACTATAATAGCTTGTTAGATTAGTTGTTAAGTCTTAACTATAAGTTAGTTAACTGTTTTATTATTATTATTAGTATTGACGTCAATAAGTGCCTGTAAAGGTTTACATTGAATAAATAATTTGACTTGACTTGACTTGACTAATACGTCATGTACAGCAAATTTTTTTATGAAAGAAAGCGTAATTCAATGGCTTCCTTGAAACCAAGTTATAATAAGTTTTGTGTATACTATGTTGTTACAAAAGCTTACGCAATTAAGGACGTGTCTTATTTAACAACACGCTTTTTTATTGCGTGAGTGACTTGTTGGCGTGCCCCGTGTCTTATTCTATATTAAGATCTACTTACAATTTTATTTTAAAATTAATTCTTTTTCTTAACTTAAATGCTTAGTACAACGAAGCAGTGCTTAGTACATAAACTACTCACAAACAGACACCTCTTGCTATTATGATGCGTATTGTCACATGAGTAAAGAAACGGAGAGGAGATTGCGCATTTTTGTATGGCGCTCGGGGACAAGCTTAGGATTGTTGTACATCGACCAAATAGGCATTAAAATATTGCTAATTTAACGTGCTTTAGGGGATTTTTTATTTCAATAAAATCCGTACCGTCTGAGCTGAAAAAACTCGACTTTGAATAAAAAACATAACCTTTTTTTATAATATTTGTATATATTTTTTTAATATAAAAATATTAATATCTACTGGTTTTAGGATGATTTAAATGCACTGGGCTCTTGTTATATTTGCAGTTAAACAATCTCTTGGTATTACTCGCAGTTTTATACATAATTACTTCAAGGCATCATAAGCACAACTCAATACATTATGCAAACAGCGATTCTAGCGCCATCTATCTTTAAATGTATGAGACAAGAGTTTCTAAATCTCCTTGTCTGCACCTGATGGCGTTATTATACAACATTATTGTGTTTTTTATTAAATATAATTAAAACTATTTGAGAGTAAGATATTAGAAAAACTTACTGATACATTAGTAGACGAATATTACGAATTTGAGTGTTTGTTTCGGAACACTTTATCTACACTTGATATTATTTTTTAAATGCTGCCTGTATCCTTTTTTCTCGCTTGAGTTAAACGTGTTCTTAAAAGTTTGTACATTTATCAAACAGTAAAGAAAATTGTAATACTTTGCATTGTTTCACCTTTATTTATATAAGGATTTTTGCTCATATTTTCGTTAGTGTACAGATGCAATAAGTTTCCCCGATCTGCCCAATGTTCTTTACTCATGTGGTATTGTTTTACAATCTTATATAGGTACCTACTACTTAATTAATTTAAAACAGTTTTTATTTAAATACAAAAAGTGGTTATTTATTTACGACTATTTTGCATAATATCTTATTAACAGAATCATGATAATAATCAATTAGGTAACTATGATGTCTTATTATCAATCGTGCTGCGTATGAGGGCGGGCGGGCGGCGCCTGAGATCAGCTAATGGCTCGGAACTAACCGCTCGCGCGGCTCACTCGCCTTGATCGCTCCTAACGCCACGCAAATGATACAGAAACCAATCATTATCTCAATAAGTAATGGAGCGGATCCGCCGCTGTCACCTTACGCAGCAGTATTGCCTGGTTTCAGATTAACCTCACGCCGTTAATGGAGGACGTTAATACGGGGGTTATCGGGTTGCATCGAATACTAAACTATTTTTGTGCTGACTATAATGCTATAACTCTACCCATTATTATTGGCGGCATGTTACGATAGTTCCCAGAACAGCAGTACTCTGAGTACTCGTACATCTCTTAGTCCTAGGGTCTATAAGTTGTTTTCTACATCATGCTCAATATCTTTCATGAATTTTAAAAGACACTGTATTATGCCTAATTAGAACAGATACATGCAGATTGGGGGTTAAAGTTACTCGCGTCCCTAGGTTTACCCTTGAGATACGTGATCCTAGGTGGTGCTAAATGAGTGACACTGACTGAGTGGTAGAGCCACGCTGCGTTGCAGCACGCATTGGGCCGGCTCGTCCGGCGTAATACCACCCTCTCACGAATATCCGGCGTGAAATAATGGCACTTGGCCCTGTTGTGTTTCGTCCGGCCAGTGAGGGTTCCGGAGGCCCATCCCCCCGTCCTCTCACAATTCCTATTCCTTCCTTAACCCTATTCCTTCCTTAAAGGCAACGCACGGACTTCGAGCTGGAAGATCGTCGACACTAAGGTCGAGGGTCTAACAGTTCGTAGGATCGTGTTGATGGATGGTGCCTCTGCAGCATTCATCAAAGCGGAGGGCTACTGCCTTAATACAGGCATCGACAAGAGCGTCTTTAAGCATCTGGAGGAGAGGCCTACGGACGAGCTTGTCGATGCCCAAGGCGGTAGCGGTGGTGTGAGCGTGGCAGGGGTGACTCTGGGTGAGTGCTCCCAAAGCGCTCCAGTGGCGGTGGGGCAGCCGGAACTTGGCGCACCTATCGCGGTAGCCGAGGATGTTGGAGAGGAGACCACACCAATGGAGTGTGGTGGGATCTCCTCGCCAAGATCCGAAGATGTCATGGGGGAGCTCGCCCTGGACGAGCTGCTTCTGGGGGGGTCGTCTCCGTTGGCCGTGCACACGGCTTCGGACGGCGAACTCACGGAAGACGGGCGATGACTTTAACAGAGGTTAGGTGCGTTCAGATCAACCTTCATCATTGCAAGGCTGCAACTGCCCTTCTGGCACGCCAGCTAAAAAGGAATCAATTCGACATTGCCTTATTCCAGGAACCTTACCTTTACAGGGGCCAGATTAAAGGTTTAGGTGGAAACCCTGGTATAATATACTACAATTGTTCTACTAATGACATGAGGACTTGCGTTTATGTCAGAAACGACCTACACGCAATGCCTCTAATGAAGTTCTGTTGCAGGGATCTGACAGCTGTTAAGGTCCTTACGGGGGAAGGGGGTGCTAGGCGGACGGTAATTTTATCGTCAGCTTACCTCCCTTTCGAGAAGGCGGATCCAGTGTCAAAGGAGATACGGGAACTGGTAACCTGCGCTGGCCGAGAAAACCAAGATATCATCATCGGCTGCGATGCCAACGCGCATCATGTGATCTGGGGCAGCTCAGACACCAATGAGAGAGGGGAGAGACTGCTGGAGTATCTGGTAAGTTCACCCGTGCAAATACTTAACAAAGGAAATAAGGCTACCTTTTTCAATGCCCGGAGGGCGCAGGTGATTGATATAACTATTGCTAGTAACAGAGCGGTAAGTAACATCACAAACGGGCATGTATTGGACGAAGTATCCCTCTCCGATCACAACTACATATGCTTTAGGTACAGACTAGGTAAGACCATAGGAACTGTACGAAGGAAGAACCCAAGAAACACCAACTGGGAGGGCTTCAGAAGGGATCTCAGGCGGGAACTAGATGGTCCATGCTGTAAACTTAACTCAGTTGTGGACATAGAGTTTGAAGCTGACAGACTCACAGAAGCACTGATAACGACCTGGCAGAACAACTGCCCAGAAACAAAATCAGTGGCGGGGAGACAGCCGTGGTGGACTCCAGAGGTGGCTCAGATTAGAAGAGAGACACGACAGGCGTTCAATGAAGCGAAGGCGAAGAACGACTTTAGCGATTACAATAAGGCTTTAACTCGCTACAGCAGTGCGGTTCGTAAAGCAAAAAGATCGGCTTGGAGGAAACATTGTGAACAGATACAATCTGTTCCTGAAGCAATGAGACTAACCAAGGCAATCTCTACAACAAAGGCGATTCCACTGTCTACAGTAATGAGGGCAAATGGAACTCGAACAGGAAATGGTGAGAATACACTGAAGGTCATGTTTGATACCCACTTCCCTGGATCAAGCATCATTCAAGACGAACATGATCCAATCAGCTGGAAGGAGCAGCAAGTAAAGACCTCCAAGTATGATTGGATAATAGCTAAAAAGGTGGTGGATGAATCTAAGGTTAAATGGGCACTGGGTAGCTTTCAACCATATAAAGCACCAGGACCTGACAATATTTACCCCATCCTACTACAACAGGGCCCTTCCATTCTGGGCCCCCATCTCTGCAGATTGTATAAAGCCTGCATTGCATTTGGTTATATACCCAGAACATGGAGACGTGTTAAGGTAATATACATACCAAAACCGGGTAAACCAGATTATGAAGAACCCAAAGCTTTTAGGCCAATAAGTCTCCAATCTTTTCTTCTTAAGACCCTGGAAAAGATGGTAGACAAATTTATCAGAGCGGAACCGTTAAAAAAAATCCCACTTCACGGACTTCAATGCGCTTACCAGCCAGGGAAGTCAACAGAAACCGCCACACCGCTTCACCATGTGGTGAGCCGAGCGGAATCAGCCCTGGAGAACAAAGAGATCTGCGTCTGCACATTCGTAGACATTGAAGGTGCATTTGATCGCACAACCTTTGACTCCATCAATGTGGCAGCCAGAGATCATGGCGTGCCACAACCGATCTGCAAATGGATTGAATGCATGTTAAAGGGTAGAATAATCTACTCAGAACTGCTTGGGGACAGTTTACTCGCTCAAACAACTAGAGGGTGCCCGCAAGGGGGGGTCCTTTCTCCTCTGTTATGGAGTCTTGTAGTTGATTCAATCATAGCAAAACTGAACCAAGGACCACTATATACGGTTGGTTATGCGGATGACCTGGTCATCACAGTCAGTGGAAAGTTTCCCTCCACGGTATCGGAGCTAATGCAACGTGCTCTATGTTTGCTGGAGGATTGGTGTAATACCAATCATCTATCCGTAAACCCTGGGAAAACAACTGCTATCTCTTTCACGAGGATGAAAAACCTCACGAAATTGGGAAGCCTAAAACTTTACGGCACCCAGCTTCCCTGGTCCAGAGAAGTGCAATATCTAGGCCTAACACTGGATAAGGAACTTACCTGGAAACAGCACATGGACACGACCGTTACCAAGGCCTATAGGGTATTTGGTATGTGTCGGTCCACCTATGGCAAAACGTGGGGGCTTAACCCCAAAATCATAAGGTGGATCTACATGATGATGGTGCGGCCGATCCTTACATATGGCAGCATCGTCTAGTGGCCCAGGACCAGGCTGAAAATCTGTAAGAATGCTTTAAGCAAACTTCAGAGGACAGCATGCATGGCAATTAATGGGGCATTCAGAACCACACCGACGGCAGCTCTGGAGTTCCTTACGGACCTTCCACCCCTGCACAGTGTCATAGCAACAGAGGCAAAGAAAGCGCTACATAGACTTAAGGTGGCCGGGCTGTGGGACGCATCTAAGCCACTGACCAGACATACAAAATGGGAACCTAATGATTCCCTTGATAGGATCATGGAAATGGGGTGTGACAAAATATCCCCCCAGTACATGTTCGAAAAGAAATTCAGTATATATGTCCCAACTAGGGATGAATGGAGACAAGGACCACCGTCTCCAGTGAAGAACAGCCTAATCTGGTACACCGATGGATCCAAAATGGAGTCGGGTACTGGAGCAGGTATCTTTAGCAATGACTATGAACATAGTCAAAGCATGGGAAAATTTGCAACTGTGTACCAGGCCGAAATTTTTGGAATTCTCCTATGCGCAAAAAAGAATTTAGAACTCGCCCCTAGAAAGCGAAACATATTCATCCTGAGTGACAGCCAAGCAGCACTTAAGTCACTTATATCGCCCCGTATCGACTCCAACCTTGTACTTGAAACCACAAAAGCTTTAAACAAGCTAGGTGGTCACAACAGGGTGAGATTGATCTGGGTACCAGGCCACATGGGAATCCATGGCAATGAAATGGCTGACGCACTTGCCAGGGAGGGCTCAGAGACCCCACTCATTGGTCCTGAGCCGTTTGTTGCACTGGCACCGAGCACCATCAACAAGGCCTTTAAGGACCAAATCCAAAACAGGCATAAAACCGAATGGGAAAAGCTACCCAGCATAAAACACTCAAAATCCTTCATAGGTGGAGACGCCATAGGACGGAGTAAAATCATATGCGGAGGTAGCAGAAGGCAGACACGAACAATCATCGGAGCCCTGACGGGGCACTATGCCACAAAACAAATGCTCCATAGAATGCAACTAGCAACAGACAGCTTGTGCAGGGCATGTGGGGAGAAAACGGAGTCCATGCAACACCTACTGTGTGACTGTGACTCCCTTGCTAGGAAAAGAATGAGTCTCTTGGGATTCGCCTACCCGAAACCAGAGGATTTTAGGCTCTTCGCCCTCAAAGACATTGCCAAACTTAGGCAGTCATTTTCTCTGAGGAGACAGAGTGATAGGACGGGGTTGCACAAAAGATCACAATGGGTCGACGTGCCGCTGCGAGGGGGAGACCTCTGCAGGCCCCAATAAGATAAGATAAGATAAGATAATAAGGCAACGCATCTGCGATTCCTCTGGTGTTGCGGGTGTCCATGGGCGGCGGTGATTGCTCTCCATCAGGTGACCCGCCTGCTCGTTTGCCTCCTCATTTATAAAAAAAAATGCAAATCCTTTGTAATTGTTTCATGCTTCCTGAAAAAATGACTTGGACGTGGAAAAGATATGGTATGAGTTCGGAATGCAGGAATGAAGAGGTGCATTGTTTTGTATGAAATTTTTATGTTTCGTCTGTGAGCTTGGCCGACTTATCATTATCATCGGCCTATAACCATCCCACTGCTGGGCACGGCCCCGCGCGGGCAACTGCACATGGGAAGGTTAGACCGTAATAACTATCTACGTTATGCTCAAAGGGATAGTCAGGCGCTAGGCAATGATGCCCGCGAAACAGTGCACACCAAATAACTACTACACATGTGCCCAGCGTTATAAGTGGTGAGCTCAACGCCGCGTCACGCAGTCTTTAGTCCGTTAGCCGTCTTTTACGACACCCAAGAGAAGAGATGGGTTGGTAGATTATTTTATAAACATAACCGCCACCGCCCAGCCATATTATAATGAAAGCAGTGATTTAGCGAGTGTGGCGGCCGCGGTCGATGCGCTCCAGCCCTTGGCCGGCTGTGAATAATACAGGGTGCCCGCGGCCGCGATACGTGCCGCCTTATTACCGCCTTATTGCCGCCACGCAACAAATCCTTAGCCATTTGGTTATTGGTTTATGATCAATAAAATATATTTAGAACGGATATCTTGTATGATGCCTATGCCGTGTGCTGTGTGCTGTGACTGTGACTGCCCGTGAGCCGTGTGTGTAGCGGCTCACTGAGACAATACTTGCAACCCCCAGATTTCGTAAAAGGCGACTAATGAACTAAGCACTGCACTTACATCCAACAGCAAGAAGCGGCGATGGGTTCACCACCTGTCACGCTGAGCATATGTGCAGTTGTGATTTGGTGAACAGTACACTATTTATGTTTGGGAATAATAGTCGTGCGTCTATGTATGTATGTTGTAGGAATACTTAAAATATAAATAAATACTAAGTTTAACAAATTTTATATTAACACGTTTACTGCGTTACGAGATCTAATGGTTCTCGTACGAGTATTCGATTCAGTGCGGCAGTGCAATTGTATGTCTATCCCGCTTGTGCTAATGAATTTTCGTTAGGATATTTTTAAGTTAGAGTGAGATGCCTTAGCCCACCATTCATAAGTATCGTAAATGTTGTATTTTTATCAATAAAAACGTACGAGATCTTATAGGTCTCGTAGCGACCAGATAGTAAATAAAATACTTCAGTGCGACACGAGACTCTTTAGATCTCGTAAATATTTCGTACGAAGCCTGTTTACATATTAGCTAGTGTTGTGTCAACTTTTAAAGAGTGCAACTGTTTTTCTTTGCTATCATGGATAAAAACAAGCAGAAAAGGTCACGTAGAATTTTAGAACTATCATTCTCCAATAATAATTGTGATGATAATGATGTGACGAATAAATATGATCATTCTCCAAACTCACAATCGCTTTATCGAAAAATCGCGTCATCGTGTTCCAAACGCCACATGTAAAAATATTTGTACCTACTTGCCCAAGTTCTGGATTCACTTATCAAGAATTTACTAATGTAAATCCACTTCCATGCCAGCGAAACAAAGAGGTGAGTAATTCCAATTCTCATTTATCAAACTACCCTCACTTACCTAGTACCAGCAGCAACATTTACAATTATGCTCCTTGTTGTCTCGTCCTCTATGATGGAAATACTACTTGTTAGTATCGAGTCTTAGCACTCGCCGACGCCACATAAGTTTAAAGTATCTGAAAATAAATTATTTCCGAACGCAGCCGCACGTCACTAGACTAGCCCGCGTTTTGAACTGTCATTCGTTTTTTATGTCACTGTACCGGCGCCACTTTTTTCTCTTACTTTTTGTGAAATAATCTTTTTAATAGTTTTAGTCAGTTTAATTTGATAAATAAACTGTTATTATGAGTAAAAGAAAGAGACGTGAAAAATAAAAAAGAAATTCTGGGTTTTGAAATGTGCACTCAGGCCCATCTTTGGGATGAGGCGGTGTTGAAACATTCAAAACTTAAAACGGGCACAATAACTCGTACTTACTGCAAAGCCGAGTTTTTACCACCCTGGGTATTCGCAAGGAATATCAGGGTCTTACATTTACTGCAGTTTGCTTTGCCATTTGGGCCTAGATCTGCATGACTATGTCTGACATTCCTAATGTGGAAATGATGGCCCTGGATCCGGCTACTACTTCAAGTTCTGTGGAGAAGGAGGCACTGCCCGTGCCAATACAGTGTAGTAGAGGCCTTACCTGTGGAAAAAACCCAGTGTACAGACCCGGAGACCGAGACACGTGCCATAGACGTAGAATTGTTATTTGCTTTGGGGGAAATTGAGGAGGTGCTTAAGGGACCAATTGCTCATGATGAAATTGCACAGAGGTAGACTCCTATTCTCACAAAAGGATTGCAAAAAGAAATTAAACCAGAACTTATGAAAAAATACATCCCATATAAAAATATTCCAATGTTGCTCCCAAAGCTCAACCCTGAAATACCTGGCTGTCTCTGACCTGGTTAAGAAAAGAGATTTGATAATTGCTGACAGGCAAAAACAGATGGTTGCTGCACTAACAGCCCTGGGCCAATCACTCCATTTATTTCTCCTAAAAGGTAACAGAATTGAAATTATTAATTAAATAATTAAACACATCAATGATGCTGCCAAAATACTGTGTGACGCTGTGCACATAGATACAAATCGTAGAAGGTCGCTAATACCAACCGTCATTAACCCCTTGAGCACCATAAAACCAGACACAATTGAAAATCAATTGTTTCGCGACTGCCGGCGGTCTCATGATATTTGATCTATTAATAAAGATATGAAAGATTCCCTCACAGGGGGAGCAGATGCATTTTTTTAAGTAACCTTTCTGAAAAGATCTAGGTTACAAAGGCTGTTCAAAAATCTGTTAAAGACCTGAAGAACACAAGCTTCATTCAAAAACCCCCAAATAAAACCAAATCTTTAAACTGGAGGGGCCCTCCTCGTCCAAGTGCCCGGACAGGGACAGGAGCGAGATCCAACCAACCTGCAAAGCTACGAAGTTGCAAAGTTAGAAGTTCAGGTATGCAGACTTCCTTTTTTTATATATAATTGGAAGAAAATAACCAGTGATCCTACTATTCTGAAATGGGTATCTGGGTATGAAATCCCTTTTAGTGAGATACCATTTCAATCTTACTTGCCTATGAATAACTCATTTACAAATAGAATTCTGTCAAGTTCAAATTGAAATTAAAAAACTTATTCAGTCACATGTTATAGACAAAATATGTCATGAAACCGATGAACAATTTTGTTCACCTATTTTCTTGGTATAGAAACCAAATGGAGAGTATAGATTTATTTTAAACATAAAGAAATTTAATAGTTTTATTACTACAACTCAAAGTCTTATGAAAGACTGTATTATGGCAACAATTGACAAAATGGATTCTTATTACATGTGTAACATTAATGCAGATTACAGAAAATATCTAAGGTTTATATTTGATGGAAAAATATATCAATTTAACATTCTTCCATTTGGCCTTTGCACGGCTCCATACATGTTCACATAATTAAACCCATAACAAAACTTAGAGGTTTACAGCCTGTAAGTACAGTATATCGATGCTTGTAGCTAGCAGTATATTGGTAGTGATCATATTGAGTGTCTTAATAGTGTTAACCAGACCATAGGTCTGCTTACTTAGTTAGGCTTCATCATCAATAAAAATAATTATGTCAACTTATTCCATCAAAGGAATGTAAGTTTCTTAGCCTATTGTTTAATACAAACACCATGACTATTTCAATCGATTCTGATAAAAATAAAAGATGCCTTAACACGTTGCCTGCCACGAAACCAGACACAATAGAAATTTAATTGTTTGTCAGTCACAGGTGACCACCACGGCGCTCAAATTTTTAAGTACCTCTTCCATCAGGTTTTTTGTCAAAAGTTCTGGGAACTCTAGTGTCTGTTTGTCCAGCTAATCAATATGGGTTACTGTATACTAAAGCACTAAAAATACATAAATATTTAGCTCTTTTAAAAAATAGTAATAATTATGAAGCATTTACTTCCTTGCCCAAACATTGCTATCCAGATCTTGAATGGTGGATAAAACATGTACTTGCCTAAATCAACTTCTTAGATAAGAAAATATAAACATATTCTAGAAATAAATACAGATGTCTCACTATCGGGGTGGGGTGCTTCTTGTGACAAACATACAGCCAGTGGTGTATGGAGAGGAAAAGAATCAACAATTCACTTTAATACTTTAGAAATAAAAGCTACTATGTGTGGTCTCAAAAGCCTTGCTAATAATTCTTCAAATTGTGAAATATTATTACGAAGTGACAATACCACAGCTATACCATATATAAACCGCTTTGGTGGCATACAGTACTCTCACTTACATGTGATTGCAAAAGCTATTTGGCAGTGGTGTGAAGAGAGGAATATTTTTGTATTTGCATCATACATCATACATTAACACAAAGGACAACAAAGTAACAGATTTTGAATCTAGAAAACAGTTAGGTCATACAGAATGGGAATTAAATATTAATAATTTTAATAAAATAGTACAAGCATTTGGTAACCCTGTCATAGATTTATTTGCATTTAGAACAAACACAAAATGCAGGAAATTTGTTTCATGGCATCCAGATCCTTCAGCTTATAAAGTGGATGCCTTTACAATGTCTTGCAAAGGGGTTTATTATATGCTTTTCCACCATTTTCTATGATTTTAAAATGTATAGAAATAATCGTGTCCAATGAAGCAACAGGGATCCTTGTAGTTCTCTTCTTGGACACCCAACCTTGGTTTCCCTTATTCAAAAAACTATTGGTGACAGAACCCATTGTATTTGAACCAAGTACTGGTTTTATGTAATTCCAACTCACCACACCTATTCGCAACCTATCACTACTGGCAGGGAGATTGTCCGGTAGGCATTCTTAAAGCCTGGCATCGACGTACAGGCAGCTGAAATAATGATATCTTCCATATCAAGTAACACCTATAAGCAATACTTACTTTGTATTTGGTTTTCTTACTGCCACACCAAACAACTAAATGCTACTAAAGCACCGATGACAGACATAATTACTTATCTCACAAATAAGTTCCACAGTGGTGCATCTTATGGCACCTTGAATTGCATAAGGTCCTCGCTGCCACTAGTGTGATAGGGCCGCAGGTGGGAGCAGACGAAAAGATTAAAATTTTATTTAAAGGGTTCTTTCGCCTACGATCAAGTAAACTCAAATATAAGTATACCTGGAATGTTTCTATAGTGCTTAATTTTTTAGAGTCAAATTACAATGACTCAAACAACTTACATTAATGTTCATTAAACACAGTTACTTTATTAACTTTACCTACAGGGCAAAGATTACAAAGCCCTAGTTTCTATTGTTACTGACCAGATTAAAATAATTGATAATAAAATTGTTACTATAAAAAAAAAAAAAATTAAGACCTCAGCACCTAATCGTCATCAGCCAATTGTTTAAATAATTATAAAAGAATTACCTCTGAAATTAGGAAAATGTCCTAATTTATTTATATCTATCTATATCTATCTATCTATCTATATCTATATACTATCAGAACTGCAGGGGCCTACGAACTAAACTCAACACACTTTACATGAATGTTTTATCTGAATCGTTTGACATTATAGTATTAACCGAAACCTGGCTGATACCAGCTGTTTTGGATAGTATGATTCTGGACTCCCGTTATACAATTTTTCGTTGCGATCGCAACCTGGAAGCTTGTGGCAAGCAAGATGGGGGAGGCGTATTGGTAGGCGTACGCCAGGGCTTAATGGCTCGTAGGCGTACCACTTTATTGCCATCGAATATTGAATGTGTTACGATACAAATTCCTTCAAATAAGCGCAACTATTATCACTTGATTTGTGCACTGTACATACCACCTCAACAACCATTTGCAACTTATAAATTGTTTTTAAATACAATACAGCAGTTAATTATAGCGGGTCAAACCGATTATTTCTACATTCTAGGTCACTTTAATGTTCCGTCTCTGCAATGGGAACTGGACAATCAATCAAGTATAGTACCAATGATGACTAGGGATAGTAGTGACATAGACTACTGCATTGCTAGTTTTTTGTCATTCCTGCAGGCCTCTCAACACAATGTGACTACAAATTTCAATGGTAAAATACTGGATTTATTTATTTCCAATTCTGGGAATTGTAATGTCGAACCGTCTTTGACCCCATTGGTACGAATTGATAATCATCACCCCCCTTTTGTAGCACTCATTTCGCTCGACTTATTAAACAAGCCAATGGCACAAAATAATACACCTCGATACAGATTTGCTGAAGGGGATTACCATTCGATAAATTCTGACATTAACTCGACAAATTGGGATGATTTGTTTAGGACATTAGGCGTGGAAGGGGCTGTTAATAGTTTTTATGAACACATATACGAGATAATAGCCAAGCACATTCCTCTTAGGCCTCTAAAGTCAGCTGATTTTCCTGTCTGGTTCACTCGACCTCTTATACATATATTTAAAAATAAGGACAAATCGTGGATTAAATGGAAAAGGACTGGTAATGTGTGTGATTACGAAGTCTTCTCGATTTACCGTAAGCGATTTAAAGAACTTAGTAAACATTGTTACAAAACATTTATAGATTCTGTTGAAGAAGGTTTGCGTAGTGACATCAAAAGGTTCTGGTCTCACATTCATAAATATAATCGCAAAAATGGGATACCCAAGGCAATGAAATATGAACAAGTTGAGTCTGATGATCCTGAACAAGTATGCAACCTATTTGGTGATTTTTTTGGCTCAGTTTTTGAAGTGGGTACTGCGGAAGGGTTTGATGTGGATTTAGGGTACGATGAAAATAGCAGATGTGACTATGTAATATCTAAAATTGTTCTCACACAAACTGATGTCGTAAAGGTTCTTCGATCTTTGGATGTTACCAAAGCGTATGGACCAGACAAAATTCCGCCCTTGTTTGTGAAATTCACTGCTGACAGTATTTCTACGCCGCTTACCATTCTTTTCAACAAATGCATCTCTGAAGGAGTTGTACCCCAGATATGGAAGAACGCTAATGTTACCCCAGTATACAAGTCTGGTCCTAAAAATGATGTTAGAAATTATCGTCCTATTTCACTATTGTCAACTTTATCGAAGGTCTTGGAGAGACTGGTTCATAACGCTATATATCCGCAACTCCATCAGATCATACTGCCACAGCAGCACGGTTTCGTGAAACAGCGTTCCACAACATCTAACTTGTTATTATACACGAACTTTCTATTTGAGAGTATGGACCAGCGGGTTTAAGTAGATGCAATATACACAGATTTCTGTAAGGCCTTCGATAAAGTGGACCATGCTATACTTTTAAGGAAGCTAGCTTACAACGGTATTCGAGGGGACCTTTTGCGTTGGTTTCGATCTTACGTGCTGAAAAGGACTCAAAGGGTTGTAATTAATGGCTACACATCAGACAACATATTAGTAACATCTGGTGTGCCTCAAGGCTCCATATTGGGACCTTTATTATTTGTTCTTTTCATTAATGACCTCGAGCAATGCATCAGGAATAGTAAATTTCTTTTGTACGCCGATGACTTAAAGATATTCAAGCAGATAAAGAAGATTTCTGACTGTCATGAGCTCCAGCAAGACCTTGATCGATTTGCTGAGTATTGCGCTGCCAATAAATTGTACCTAAGCACGGGGAAATGTAAGTCCATAACCTTCACAAAGAAAAGAGATAGAATACCATTTACATATTTTATGGGCAACTTACCCTTACAAAAAGTTAACATCATTCGTGACCTAGGTGTTCTTTTGGATTCTGAATTACACTTAGATGATCATATTAATAACATTGTTGGAAAGGCTTATCAGATGTATGGATTTGTTATGCGCACATGTGGGGAATTTAAAAGACCAATTACATATTTATATTTGTACAAAAGTTTAATTCGTTGTCAGCTGGACTATGCCACAGTTATATGAATCCCATTTTATACCAAATATAAAAAAATACTTGAAACAGTGCAGAGTAAATATTTGAAACGTATCAATTACAAATGCAGGCAACCTAAATCTACATACGAGCTGCTATTGTCAAAATACTCACTGCCTACACTAGAAATGCGAAGAACATTATTTGACGTGCTCATGTTGTACAAGATACTTCATAACAACATAGACTGTCTAACATTAACTAATTGCATAAAATATCGAATCCCAAGTTCTTCACACCGAATTTCGGCCTCCCATATAAAACTGTCCGATCAGCTGACGACAATAGTGTGGAAGATCGTTTTTTTTTTGTCATTGTTGCGCGTGGGTTTCTTGGGAGGGGGTTGTTTGGTTTCATGGGTGGGGCTGCCCCTTAATTGTTTTTGTGTTGGGAGAAGTTAGAGTTGTATAATGCATTGGTGTTATTTTTATGTATATATATTTGTTTTTTTTTAATTGCGTCCATAAAGTGAGTACTTACTTACCTAGGTATTTTGTTCATAATATAGGATAACATAATATTATTGTTTCTTATTTGTTAATTTTTGTTTTGTTCTCGTCTGTTTATCGGATTTGTAAACATACGCTTTATTGTAAAACTTAATATTTGGTACCTATATCGAATATTTGTAAGGAGCTCTAAGTAGTGTTTATAAATTTTTTGTTAACTAAGTATGATGTTATTAAGTACGTACTAACTAAAAAAAGTATATAAGTAGGTAAGGCAAGCTGGGTGTGATAATTTTAGATATACTTAACATTTTTCTCGAAGGTAGCACCTAATAAAAATAATTTTGTTATTTCATACAAACTTGTGGATAACGGTGTTGATTATACATTTAAAAATATTTGATTACAATAAGAAAACTATGGTTTGTAAAATACAATGTATAATTGTTTGTTGTCCTTAATAAATAAAAAAAAAAAAAAAAAAAAAGAAACCACATTTGGCGGTATCGGTCAGTACACTAAACCGTTGGATTGACGGTCCTGGCTGCAAGAGGGATCGATACTTCCATTTTTTCTACTCATAGTACCAGGCACGCTACGACATCAGCTGCCATTATGAAAGGCGTTAGCATTGATGAGATACATAGAACGGCTGGTTGGACTGACTCATCGACAACTTTGCAAAGTTTTACAACCGTCCGATTTTAAATAATAATTTCGCTGAAACGATTATATTGTAATAATAATATTAAAAGTATATTGCTATAATCATACCAAAGATTTATTTAAGGCTGAGGACACATTTAAGTTTGTTTTTTTTTTGTTTAATAAGATTCTCTTGGAAATTACCAATTATCTTTAAGGAGTGTAAGACTGATTATGCTGTTGAAACATAATATCTGGGATATATTTGTTAACAATAATAAACTTTATGATTCTACAACAGAACTTTGAACATCTAACAAGTAGTATTTCCATCATAGAGGACGAGACAACAAGGAGCATAATTGAACAATCAAACAAACTTACCAAGTGCAGTTCGATTGAAATTATGCTCCTTGTTGTCTCGTCCGAAGATGATGAGTCCCACCCACCCTCACAGGTTTGATACCTATTCCCTGGGGTTGTAGAATCAGTTTCATAAATAAATACACAACTTAAAACTAAATGACAGTTCAAAACGCGGGCTAGTCTAGTGACGTGCGGCTGCGTTCGGAAATATTTTATTTTCAGATACTTTAAACTTATGTGGCGTCGGCGAGTGCTAAGACTCGATACTAACAAGTAGTATTTCCATCATCTTCGGACGAGACAACAAGGAGCATAATTTCAATCGAACTGCACTTGGTAAGTTTGTTTGATTGTTCAATGATACACCAGAATTATTGCCAGTTCGTACAGCTAATATAGCACATTAATTTTTTTTATTTTTTTATACTAAGCCCGGCAAATGACCCCACTCCACCTGATGTTAAGTGGAAATGAGGTCCAGGCGCGAGGACAACTGGTGCAGCGTAAGAGACGTAGCATCAGTCATCCTCACTCTGCCGGCCCACAAAGTGCTTCTTCACGCCTCGTTTGAAGGACCCTATGTCATAGGTAGGAGGGAATACGTGTGCTGGTAGACTATTCCATCTTTTGGAAGTGCGGCAAAGAAACGAGTCACCAAATTTCTTTGTGCGAGATGGAATGTTAGAGACTGTAAATTGGTGACTCCGCAGAGCAGCACGCGTACTCCTATGGAGGAAGGGAGAAGGAGGGATGAGGTCAAAGAGTTCTTCAGAGCACTCGCCATGGTATAAACGGTAAAAGACGCTGAGTGACGCAATATCTCTACGCAATTGCAAAGGCTCGAGAGTTTTAGTGACCTCTGCATTGCCGATAATGCGCACAGCGCGGCGCTGCAATCTGTTCAAGGCATCCTGAAGGTACTTTGCGGAGCCGTCCCAAAGGTGAGAGCAATACTCCACGCAAGACCGCATCTGTGTCTTGTATAATAGACACAACTGATCACGCGTGAAGAATCGCCGCACCTTGTTCAGGACACCGAGTTTACGTGAGGCATTTTTAATCACGGTTTCGATGTAGTCCTTTTGGTTCAGATCGCAGCGGATATCCATACCGAGCATGTTAATACTGCTCTGCAGGCCTAGAGATGTACCCTGAAGAGAGGGAAGGGGAAGGAATGGCGACTTTTTCGCTGTGAACGCGCACACCTGTGTTTTCTTGGCATTGAACTCCACCAGATTATCGGAGCCCCATTTAGAAATGAGGTCCAACATCCGATCGAGCTCAATGACAAGATTTGCTCACTTCATTTCGGTGTCTACCCGCCCAGCCGTTGGGTGCCCGTTATATCCCCCATGCACTGTGCTATCATCTGCATAGCAA
The DNA here is from genome assembly GCA_963921215.1 of Scoparia ambigualis. NCBI lineage: Eukaryota > Metazoa > Arthropoda > Insecta > Lepidoptera > Crambidae > Scoparia > Scoparia ambigualis. The sequence goes on along the minus strand of OY992521.1, from coordinate 31,343,177 downwards.
TGAATTTTTCCAAGAGGAAGCATGTCATTGATATGCAGAAGGAACAGCGTGGGGGATAGAACGGAGCCTTGAGGAACACCAGCGTTCACTGACATGAACCGCGAAGCGCATCCATCCGAAAGGACACGGATTCTACGCTCATGCAGGAAGCTGGCAATCCAGGTACAGAACTGAGCGGGCAAACCGTATGCCGGGAGCTTGGAGAGAAGAGCTTTGTGCCAGACTCGATCAAAAGCCTTGGCTATGTCAAGGCTAACTGCCAGTGACTCGCCACGCTTGTCAATAGCCTCACCCCAGAGATGTGTGACGTACGCTAGAAGATCACCCGTTGACCGTTTTGGCCGAAACCCATATTGACGATCGTGAATTAGGGAGTGATCTTCTAGGTATCGAATAAGCTGTTTGTTCAATATTCGTTCTAGGATCTTACACAACACTGAAGTTACGGCTATAGGGCGGTAATTAGTCGGATCTGACCGATCTCCTTTTTTAGGGATCGGTTGCACATTAGCTTCTCTCCAAGATTCCGGCACACAACCCGAAGAGAGCGAGAGACGGTACAGACGCGTTAACACAGGGGACAACTCCGCTGCACACATTTTCATTTCCGCACGGACATCACACTGCCTGATTTTAATATCAGACATTGTGTGGCCACAGTGAGGAATTGAGGGTGGCTGTGCATCACAGTCATCGATCCGGGAGTTAGCCGCAAAGAGTTTGGCCAGGAGATCGACCTTTTCCTGCGGCTTGTGAGCTAAAGTTCCGTCAAGACATCTCAGTGGTGGCAGCGAGGGTTGGCAGAAGTTGGATTGCACGGCTTTGGCCAGACGCCAGTTGCTACGGCTGCCCGTAGGATGCGTCAGGAGTTCTTGGCCTACTCGTGCAACGCGCTGGGCATCCGCTCTAATGTAGGCCCTCTTACACGACTTGGTGGCATTATTATAGGCTGCTTTTAGCGAGCGAGTTTCGGGAGCCCCATGAGCTTTACCTCTGATCCAAGCGCGGTATGCCGTCTGTTTGCTCTCAACAGCGCTGGCACACTCGCGATTGAACCAGCGGTTGCGTCTGCCTTTGCTGATGACATAGGAGTGTGGAATATAGTATTCCATTCCTAATACTATCTCATCAGCAACGGCAGTGGCGCTAGCGATCGGGTCCTTCCCACTAAAGCAGCGCTGCCTCCAAGGGACGGATGCAAAATACTCCCGCATCCCGTCCCAGTCTGCCGACGCGTAGTGCCAAATCTGGCGTTTCGAAACCGCTGTTGGCGGGCGCGATGCCAAGGGCACTGTGCTGGATATCAAGCAGTGATGCGAGGAACCTAAAGGAGCTCGAATCTCCACCCGGTATCCAGCTGGGCGACTCGTCAGCAGAAGGTCGAGTGAGGAGGGCGCATGGCCAACATGTCTGGGATCCTGGTGGGCTGGTTCACCAGTTGCGTCAGGTCATGCGTGAGAGCGAATGCGTGGGCAGTTCTACCAGCATGGTCTGTCTTGGAGGAACCTAACCACAACTCATGGTGGGCGTTGAAGTCCCCCAAAAACACCAGTTCCGCCGATGGAAACCGCTCCTGCGCATCATCTGCTACCCGGCTAAGATGTTCAATTAGTCGAGTTGTCTCCATGTCGCCGTTATGGGATCGGTAGACGCAGACGTAGACACGGCAATGAGAGCCTAAGTCGACGTGTACCACTAGGAGGGAGAAGGAAGGGTCCTCCAGACAGCGCAGACGGCGACAGCAAACATCCGCCCGAACGAATAAGCAAACTCCGGCTTTGAAAGCAAAAAAAAACAAATTTATTTATTCTCGACAAAATGTTTTATTTTTCAATCCCATCACTATTGTTTTTATCGATATTTAGTCACATGTGCGCTACGCGATCTAAATAGTCTCGTAATTTTCTTACTTGCAGTGCATTACGAGATTCTAAAGGTCTCGTGTTTTATTTTTGTATTTTTGTTTCCATTTTAGTATTGATCTTCGGGCGAGTCCACATGCACAATGACATATCTACCATCTACCAATACATGAAAAAAAAACTTATTTCGAGCTATTTTCATTAAAATAAAAAGATTTTAAGGTAACAGTCCGTACGACATCTAAGGAATCTCGTCCCGTCATAAGCAGAAGACAACAACGAGTTCTTTTAGATCTCGTGACGCACCAGTAGCAGGTAGCATAAATCTAGCTACGCAGTCAACGTGTTAATAGACAATAATATTTGAATTATTATGTACTGTCAGAACTGAAACTATTTAAAAGTTATAAAATGTCGGAGTCCCATTCTAACAATCCGACAAAAAGAAATGTTGGCGTGATAACCGCCGCACGCGTATTCATGGGACGTAAAGTTACCCGACTGTGAGCGTATGCATGGCGAGTGCGGGGCGGGCGCGGGGCGGGCGCGGGGCGGGTGCGGGGCGGGCGCGTTTCTTGCGCCGCCGCCAGACACAGTTACCAGTACTTCGCTTTCATTACGGCCACTCATATGACAAACGAACCTCTTAAATGGATGAGGGTTTCATGTGCGCAAAGTAAAGGGCCCGATAGGCAATTCAAACGAAATTCAAATTTCTCACCCGTTTTGTTAAACCGAATGAATAATGGTGGGCACACTTTGTGTTATGCGCAGGACAAAGCGACGCGGACTGAATAATTAGGCCGTAAAGTCGCTGGTCACGCGGCGTATGGCCGGCAGCACTATCGGGGGGCCTGGGGCATTTACCTACCAAAACATTTTTAGGTGAACGCCCTGATCCGCTTCCCGCAATAAACAACATTGATACGTTTATGTGTAACTATGTATGAAATTAAGTACCTATGGTGATAGCAATGACTTTTTTACAGAATAATAATAAAGTAAGTATCTATAAAAGAAGGAGTCATAAAAATTATATTAGGCCTTAATATAATAATGTATTTAAATAGACGCACTAAGTAAAAAACTCTTTAATTCCGTTACAGAGAACAAAACGTTGTTCAGCGTTCCCAGCGCGTGACATAAAAAATGCAGGCGGTTACTTAATTAAAGCTTTCGGCTCGCTCCTGCAAACTGGAAAGTTTCCAGTGCTCCTTTAACCGTATTTAACAATTTCCTTTCAGGTACAACGAGTTCACATAGTGATGGAATTCGGTCCCGCGGGCTTGGGTGGGCCGCGCCTGAGATCAAAGCGGCCGCCCGACACCCGCCTTGTTAAATATGGAGTAATACCGACTTAGAAACCGGCCGCCAAACAAAGCTGCGTCAAAATGAGCTGGATATTCGACCGTATCGCGCCGCGCCAAAATATGGCGGAGCATTCCGAACACAAAGCTGCGAAAGGCCAATATACATATTTAAAGAGGCGGTACAGCACAGACGTACTCGCCGCTTTAATGCCCATTCCGCACGCGCCGCGCCGAGAACATTGTGATTTTTAAAAGTCGGAGCAGGTGTAAGTCGCCGCATTATTGTGGAGGTTCCCGAGCTCATGTTTTGGTGCGGGCCGAGTGCAGCTAATGTTTCGATTAGGAAGTTTTTACGGGTGGGGCGGCGGCAAGGTCGCGGGCCGGGGGCGGGGCGGGGTAGGCGGCCGCAAAGGTTTTTTTATTCGAGGTATTTTCACGGATTCACGTCACGCACCGACGCGGATTCATTTCACGAGCCGACCTTTTTATAATTTAATCTTATGCCTTGTTACAATTGGAATGATAAAAGGGCGCGCGACGTGTGCGAATATTCATGAGCTACGTTTTTCCGCGCCGATCGCCGCGCGCCATTCGCGCCCTAACCGCCGTGACGCGCATCATTACCAATGCCATTACCAATGCCGCTACAGCGCGCCGGCACACTATCTTGACTACTGTGTGGCGGGCTGATCGTATCATCACGTCATATCTCTCATCAGATCAGCCTCAGTAGACAAATTTGAACTCGAACTTAAATTGACTCATATGACAGAGCTCACTTAAAAAAGTCTGTAAACCTGTCTCTGTAGAATTACTTAAATATGATTCACTATTATACATGTAATGACAAAATCTCACTTGCCTTAGTTTTACACAACCGCGTACGTTGATAAAGTTCAAAATTCAAGAAATTCAAAATCATTTATTCAATTTAGCTTTAATAATTAAGCACTTTTGAATGTCGCTATGCCATCGGTTTGTAAGTCCTAACTATGGCTATGGGACGGGAGCCTTGTACTGAGAAGAACCGGCAACAAACTCAGCAAGGGCATTTCTTTTCTCCCTTTCTTTTACAGCGTCAATACAAAGTGGAAAATGCCCCCCTATCATAGAAGGGAAAGAAGAAGGAAACATTACGACATAAACATTTAATACGATTACGAGACAACACAACACATACAAAAGAATATCTAATAAAGAAAACAGGTATTGCTCAATTTAAAATAACATAAACCAAAATAACATAAACCACCTCTTACAATATCTTTTAGAAACAAGAAAAAGAAAGATTATTACTTCTACCAATAAAAATAAGATTGCAAGAGCAGACCAGCCTCCACAGGCGGCACCCGTTCACGAGTATGACATGTGATCAGCCATCGCTTAGCTCAACCATGTTTTAGAGAACGTAACGACCCGACGCACATGCCACCACGGCAGAGACACTTTGAGAGAGCATGACACACTCGAAAAATCCAACGAAAACAAGAAAACATTTAGACAACGCACGGTGTTCCCAGAGACATTGGGAGGGGACATTTTTTACTGACCCTGAAAATGAACGTAGTTTTAGCTATGCTGATTAAATGACTAGAAGTGGCCCGGGTCAAATATGGTCAGTTTTCGAGAAAAAAAGATTCTTAAAGTTGGCTGTTTAGGAGGGGTGTAAAAACAGAAAAATTGTATTTTTTTTTTTGTTTTTGGTTCTTATATGTTAATTTATTTATTTCATTTTGTGCTACTAAATTATGGTTCTTTTAGACTAGTTATAAAATGGAAATTGTTTCTAACTTCAAAGATTTAAAAAAAAGTAATTTTTGAATTATTTTTTATTCTACAATAAGAGTTTTTTTTTTAAAGTTACGCACGTAAATTTTTTTTGCAAGTAATACCTAAGCTTTGTATCTACATACAAAAAAAATCAGCTTGGGGTCTTTCGTCTAGTTTGAGATAATCGCGATTTTAATTTTGTGTTAAGCGCCTGCATAATTTTTATAGACTGCTAATTGGCTATAGCGCGATCCACAGCTTCGCAGGCAGCGCCATGAGTCTTTGTCGACTCCATGATGCCTCACCCCTGCTCCTCCAGTCTACGTGTATTAACTTGGGGTTTTAGCAAAAGCCTACCGAGGGTGGACCCTTCCCGAGCCACGCGTAGATCTTCATAAGAATGTTAAATTGCACGTAAATAACTTCCGTTCAAAATGCCACAAAAAATTATGCAGGTGCCATAAAATTGAAATCGCAAAAAATCTCAAATTAAACGAAAAATCCCAAGCTGATTTCTTTTAGTAGGTAGATACAAAGCTTAAGTATTACTTGCAAAAAAAAATACGTGCGTAAACTGACCAGTTTTTGCAAATGAAAATATAATCCAAAAGTACTTTTTTTCAACAAGCTTTAAAGATAAAAACAATTTCCATTCTATAACTAGTCTAAAAGAACCATAATTTAGTAACACAAAGTACAATAAATAAATAATCTTATAAGGACTAAAAACAAAATAATATTACAAAATTTCTGTTTTTTCGCCCTTCCTAAACAGCCAGCTTTAAGAATTTTTTTCTCGAAAACTGACCATATTTGACCTGGGGTTACTTTTAGTCTTTTGATCAGCATAGCTAACTACGTTCATTATCGGGGTCAGTAAAAATGTCCCCTCCCAACGTCTCTGGAAACACTGTGCAACGTTATACGCAACATAAATTTTTAGTAAGTCTGTCTTTGTCTGTAAGACACTGCTGACAAATGCTATCATACCAGCGTAAAATTAATAAGTTATAAAGAGAACGGACTGAGAAAATATGATGTGAATATTTGTTATAACCAGGCTGTTTGCTGTAAACAAGATTTAACATGATTTTTTAACTTACCTAAATGTAAATCTAGTACAGTAAGTACTTGGTATTTTATTATAATAGTGTATACCTTGCCCCAAGAAACAGCCGAGATCCTTTTGTAACCTAAACAGTGGCATAACTAGTTTTGACTTACTTCTAGTATTGAAACTGTGTACATCACCGTGTTTAGAAAAAGCGTTAATATTGCAACGCACAAAAACTGTACAATATAAATATATTGTGATGCAACAGTAAGAACACCACTTTCTTAAAAATATTTTTTAAAGACGTTCGTGATCCCAGTGTATAAATAATTCTTCTTGCTCGTTACTGTAAAATAAATATGGTTTTAACACCAGCCGCTGTTCCCCACAAAGGACGCCATACGACATGACACTGTGAATGTAACTAAAGTAAACAGTCCTAGCAGTTTCAACATCTTTTTTTTATTTTTTTTATTTGACGCGTTATGGTGACTACATCCTGCCTGATGGTAAGCAGCCGATGCAGTCCAAAATAACGAGAGCGCTCCTCACCGTGGAACAAGCACGGTAACAAGCGCACCCATTCATGACGGCCTGCATAAATGCCGTTTCACGCCCCGCTTTAGAAGCTGGGAAGCACATGCGCCGGCAGAGAATTCCAAAGCCGAACGGTCTTACACAGGAACGACTTGCCAAACTTTTTGGTACGAATGCTGAAAGTCTGCACGGTATGATGGTGGTTCTTAAGACCAGCACGTGTAGTCCGGGTCAGGAAAGAAGAGAGCGGGATTAGATCAAAAAGTTCTTCAGTACACTCTCCGTAGTAATTTCGGTAGAAGACACTGAGAGAAGCAATGTCTCTACGCAGCTGGAGGTCCTCAAGAGAGGCTGTAACCTCAGCATCTCCAATAATGCGTACCGCTCGCCTTTGCAGTCTATCAAGTGCATCGAAGAGGTATTTAGCGGAGCTGTCCCATAGATGGGAACAATACTCCATACTCGATCGCACCTGAGTCTTGTACAGCAAACAGCGCTGCTCGGGAGTGAAAAACCGCCTCACCTTATTGTGAATACAACTTACGGGAGGCAGTTAAAATAACACTCTCGATGTAGCATTTTGGATTCAGTTCCTGGCCGATGTCCATGCCAAGAATGCTGAGGTCCACTAAAATGGGTAAAGGAGAGTTCTAAAGAGAGGGAGGAGTAAGGAAAGGATTTATTTTGGACGAGACATTGTCTAATTTTTATAATTGCGTAAGCTGCAGAACTGAGTTTGCCGGCCAAATTCGATATATTTAATATATGCGGATTCCATTGGAGTTTTGAGTCGAAGGTTATCCCTAGGAAATCTGTCGAGTCTACCAAATCTAACTTATCACCATTCATTTTAACATCGGTTTGTTCGGTCTTGACATTTGGTAGTGTAAATTTAATACATTTAGTTTTTTTAGCGTTTGGCTGTAAATGTTTAGCAGTAAACTTCTGACAGAGCATCGTTAACATCGTCATAATTATTCTTACACCTAGTCCCATTAAAAATGAGTGAAGTATCATCTGCAAACAATACCATATCACAGAAGTTTTCTACAAAGAATGGCAAGTCATTGATATATTATATATCAAAAATAAGCTTGGTTACCTTTAGCTCCATATCTACATATTATAACCATACAGCTGCTGTATATTTTATGAAGTCTAGCTATAAATAATTCTACCTAATTAGACTCAGTCGTATTTAAGAAACCTACGTGGTTAGAATTTCGTTTATAAAGAAAAGTTTCTCATTTGAATCTGTCCTCGTACAAATCTGACCTACTGCGAATAAACTCCATAACCTACTGAAAATCTGACCTCCTCAGAAAGAGACCAAGTAAGAACTTGGTGCATATTGTATTTTAGATTAAAGACAAATAAATTCTTTGTTATTATTATTATTATATAGTATGAGACATATCCAGAGACTGACCAACTCCGAATCCAAAATGAAAACCTGATTTGCCCTGAAGCTGACTAAATAAGAAACTGGAAAAGTTAATACTGAACTTTATCCGAATTTGGCATCTTCTGCCCAAAAGCTGATAACGGCCTATATTAAACTAATTTTTAACAACAAACTACTAATAATTTATAAAAGGTAATATAAGATTTTTTGAAAATGGGACGCTGTAACAAAATGCCAGTGAAGTGCCCAGGGATAGCACTATCTGTATACAAACTTTGTTCTCGTTGTTTATGTCAGCATAACGGATCAGACACTCGCTATCAATAAGTATTTTTTGTTGTTGTCCAAAAATTATGAATATTGAGTAGGTCACCCGAGCTCACAAGGGCATATATTTTTGGATATAACTCCGGTTAAAGGGGTAGGTAGTTAAAAAAGGATTAATTCATTTTATCAAGTTGATTTGTATTCAGGACCTAATTAAGTGAATTCGTAATCTATGAAGCTTTACAATCTACGTGAAAACCAAATAAATTAAAGACCAATTGAATTTCAAAAACTATAAAAGTCACATATTTAGACGGGATTTAACGCAAAATTACTTAGTAAAGGCATTCTACGCATACCTTTTTATACCCGACGTTTCGACCGAGTTGCACCGGCCGTGGTCACGGGTGGACTGCTGTCGCGGTGTATCGCCTCCGTTTGCGTCGCTGAGTCTTCATCCACCGTCACATTATTTATCCAACTACCGTCACACACAACACTAACGGTGTCCCTATTCCGTATACAAGCCTTATTCTGGTAGTTAGCCGATTGAAGACTTAAACGAAGTGGCGTTTTTGCAAACACTGGATTCCACGCTGATGATAGTTTGTGACCATCTTACCGATTGAAATTGTTCGGGTGTTTCTTAATTTCAATTGCTTCACGCGCCACTCTTGAATAAAAGTGGCGATCTGTGGATCTGTGGTGTGGTTTTAGTCTTCAATCGGCTAACTACCAGAATAAGGCTTGTATACGGAATAGGGACACCGTTAGTGTTGTGTGTGACGGTAGTTGGATAAATAATGTGACGGTGGATGAAGACTCAGCGACGCAAACGGAGGCGATACACCGCGACAGCAGTCCACCCGTGACCACGGCCGGTGCAACTCGGTCGAAACGTCGGGTATAAAAAGGTATGCGTATAATGCCTTTACTAAGTAGTTTTGCGTTAAACCCCGTCTAAAAATGTGTGCATAATGCAACGCGAAAGTTTAAAAGTGTATATAGAAAAGTCACTTATATTTATTGCGTTGATTATAGGTAACCCTTCTTTAAAACTAAATACCAAAACTCGTCTGTGCCTTTTACGTTTGTCTCTTTTACTGCAATGAAGAGCTTCTGAAATAGGATAGGTGTAAAGTTATCCGCTTTTGAGTTGACGAGCCAATACCGGCTGAAATGTAATACTGCTGACTCTGTGAGCGAGCTGAGCGATAAAATAAATTGATTGAACTATAAACAGGCGCGTTTTTACAGCCGGCGGCGGGCGGCGGGCGGCGGGCCGTAACGAGGGTCGCTAACGAGATAAAACGCTGCTGCCTAATTGCGGCACCACGCCGGCACACACGCACGCGCGGCGGCGGCGGATTTTAATAACATACGTACATAGATTCACGGCTATTACCCCTAAGGGGTTAGTCAGAGACTAGGCGATGAGCACCGTAGAAGCATTCTACTACTATAGTCCACATTTCACCAAATTACAACTGCATTACAATTACTCAGCGTGGTAGGTGGTGAGCTCATAGCCGCTCTATGCTGTTAGATAAGTATATGTGCAGGGCATAGTCAGTTAGTCGCCTTTTACCACGATGGGAAGAGATGAGTTGGTAGTATTCTATTGAGAGCTGCCACCACACAGCTCTAGATACCAATTGACAATAATTAGTTGAATACCTACAGACATCTCACAAGTGTTGCACGCACCGTTTACTTATTCGTTTACTGTACATAATTGAGATCTCTACCCCACTGCAGCGGCGATCGACCTGCATGACGCCGTACATACATTATCAAATGTTTCTGGATGTATAACAGCTGGCCTTTGTCTAGCCACCAAATTGACCTCAAGCCAGCGGCTTATCTCGAAACGAAATAACGCACCTGAGCGCTTTTTGGAAGGCTGCACATGAGCTACAGATACAGCTCCTGTGCGCCGAGTACCAGCACTTGCACCGAACTTCTTCATGAGTCATCGCCTGTCGGAGGTCGGCTATCATTATGGCCACTTGAGCCCATGAAGAGTTGAGTAGTACCTAAATGGTACAAGTGGGCGAGCTTCTCTAGCCATTTGTGTCTCCTTCGGCGCAGGTCTTTTGCGGCCCTGTACACTAGTTTCAATTGGCAGGCCACACGCCTCATTACCGCAATCCTTTGCGATTAAATCACGCGCGAAACCGACGCGTAGGTACTTGTTGCAAATGGGCCGAAACGCGCCGCAGTCAAACAATGGCGGTGCCGGCGCTACAGCGGCACTAAACTTGAGCGCAATTTCGTGAAGTGTGTTTGTTACCATTACTCGTGTGAATACAATTGCGGCGATATATAAAACAGGGCCTCGCTTAACTACATGTTGTGTGACGGAGATGTGATTTTGTAACCCAAAGTAAGCGTCAGTCGTACTGTTATTATTCTAGTTATTACCGACAAGAACGGACTATGCAAGAGTGGTTTATAACTAGCCTGCTACTTTCGTGAACTTAACCTTAAGGAGGCTTAACATTTAATCTCCCTCAACACAATCAACTGCCATTATAACATAAACGTTGAGCTGTAGAAATATGAGATACGTCAATCTACTTACGGATCTTAGCCTTGATCAAGCATGGTAGTTTCAATGCTTTTAATCTTCGATCATAAAAAATATAGATGCACGGTCTCATACAAAATCATACTCAAATCATGTCCCCGCGTAAATACATGCATATCCATAGATCAACATCAGAAATGAAACGATATATATAGATAAACATGTATTGTAAAGTAAACCTTAAACTTTGGGCAATAAAGTACAAATTCTTAAAAATATTATTGGAGTTACAATACTTTGGAACCAGGCTCGCTAGATTCAAGGTAGTTGGAACAAAGTTCTAAATTCGAAATTTTGATAGAAAAACATCGGCTATTGTTTTTATGACCGAAGCAAAAATATTTGAACTTGAAAATAAGCGTTAAAAAAATTTGGACGGCAGTAGCCGAGCGTGCGGCCAGGGCTGCCGAGGGGCCGCGGGGCGCTGGGAATTAGATAATATGTCCGGCTGACTGATGGCGTTTAATTTGTGATGAAAGAGCGCGATTTGCTTGAAAGCTACAAGTTCGGCATATCAAAAAGTTGGCGCGCCGCGGCCGCCGCCTTTTTTTATCTCCTATAATAAAAAATCCCTTTGTGCCTCGCTGTTATTTATACTTTAAAGTTGTGGTGAAATGTTTGTAGTTTTTTATTAATTTTCGTGCAGTTTTTCACAATAAGCCGCTGCGGTTGGGCCTGCCCATTTTTTGTAGTTAAAATTTTCTATTTTTTTATTAGTGCCGGTGGACGATTTGAGTAGTAGGTTTGTGTGATACGGCAACGCATTGCACACAGAACATGGACATAAGCTGACGAGGTGTCGCCTACAAATACTATACTTGCGAGGCGTGTGGATAGATGGGAACGTACCTGTGAACAAAGCAAAGAATTATTAGACTAACATTACGGTTTTTACCTTTAAAATTACTTATACTCGTACATGGTAAGTACTCTACTTATTTCTTGTCTCTATGTTTAAGTATAACAACATGTTGTAAGTATAACATAATTGTCTAGAATTAAGCATTAGCATTAGATTAGAATAAATAATTTCTCCACGGCGTGGGTCGGTGTGTTGGTGCGCTGATGGTATCTTCGGTGGAAGTAATCAGTCGGGCCGCAAATTGCTTTCCGCGGCCGCCCCGCACCCGGCCCGCTCCCGTCCCGCCGCCGCCCCGCTCGCTGGCCGCGCGCTTCGCCCGTCTTCTGCCTAAATGTTTTGTTATCTATGACTGGAGGTAATAAAAATGTTAAGAAGTACCTTCCTACCGCAGGCGCGTTTCTTTCGATGCGTAATTGTATCTTTTATAGTTTCTAATTATCACATGCTTATAATATAATAAACAAATTAATTTCCGTCTCTATAATATAACTGTAATGTGTAGGTATATTTACATTTATTTCTGTGTTATTTAATGTGCCTGTCTTTCTGTTTTTTTTACTTACCTGATAGATTACATATCACGTCGATGCATGCGTATAATGTTTCATTAATCTGTAAAAGTATCTTGCAATATTTTCATGTTGTACACTATTGTGGGTTACGGTCAGGTTCCCGATGCCTTGTGTTTTATTTCTTAGTTTTTATTTAATTGTAACCTGTTTGTGTGTTAATAATAAAATGTTTGTGATACAATTTATTGGTATTATGACTCGTAAAATGTGTGCAGTCTCTGCGGGCAGCAGATGAGTCCAATCGCGGATGAACTACATCCGGCCACGGCGCCGCAGCCGCCACGACGTATTGTCAAAACTGTTGTTACTACATACATGAATACATATGTATACATATAATCACGACTATTATCCCCGTGGGTTAGTCAGAGACGAGGCAATGAGGACAGCAAAAGCAGTCCTCTACCCATAGTCCACTTTTCACCAAACAGCGACTATGAGCCCATCGCCGCTCTATGCTGTTGGCTGTATGTGCACTCTTTAGTACGTTAGTCACCTTTTACGACACGCCGAGTGCATATGGGTGTCCATTCTTTTAGAACCAAATAAATTCGTAAACGTTGCTTGTTTGTACGCACCGCATGGGTATTGAATATAAATTGCATTGCATTTTAAGTGACATGCCTGTTGATTCCAGTGTAGATATTTTTTATGACATTTTAGAGGATTTGATCTCACGCTATGTTCCCTACTACTAGAGCTACTAAATCCGCTTGTTCGTATCCAATATGGCATACTATGGCCTTGAGAAAAGTTTTAAAAGAAAAACGTAAGTTTCATAAATAATGGAAAAAATAAAAAACTTTTTATAAAACTTATTATTATTAATTTAAAACTTTCATAATCAAAGGGGGTTACCCCTTTGATTATGAAAGTTTTAAAATTCTAAACAGACGTGCAAAGCTATCCTAGAAAAAGAATGTTATGTTAAATAAAATGAGATTCACCCATTATCTATTAGTAAATGCTGCGCTACCCTAGCACTGCCACTAACAATTTTATATCAAAATTCTTTAAAGCAAGGTAGTGTCCCAGAGATTTGGAAAAGAGCCTGGATCACTCCTAGTCCAAAAGGCACAACTAGCTCTGAGATTGAGAAATATCGTGGTATCTCAAAGTTATGTCAAATTGGTAAGATTTTGGAAAAGATGGTCGTTGATAAGGTTTCTGCTCTCGTTCATAATAATATTAATCCTAATCAACATGGTTTTTACCCTGGCTGCAGTGTAGACACTAATCTTTTCACTTTTACTGAAATAATATTAAATGCTATGCATGAAAATTGTCAGATAGACGCGGTATATACCGATTTTGCTAAATGTTTTTATAAAATTTGCCATTATGCTTTATAGACTAAGCTCTGGTATCTTGGTACACATGGAGATCTTTTTCGTTGGATTAAGTCGTATATAGATAATATGAGTCAGGCTGTAGTTCTTGGTGGCTATGAATCGCAATATAATAATAATAATAGCGAAGAGTCTCGACCAACATCTCAAGAGATTCTCGCTAGACGGCTGGATCAAGGGTCAGATACAGAAGGCAGTACCTCTTGACACGGCACGCATCGTGGAGGTTCCTCTCTCTGCAGCCCTAACCACCGGTAGCTTGGGCCCTGCCCCGCTGCCGGCGGCACCCTAGATTTAGGTTTTTTATGATGTTAAATGTTTTATAGTAGTTTTGTTTATTATTTTTATATGGAATATTATAAAAAACCTAGACCTAAGAAAAGAAATAAATACGAGAATAATAATAAATAAATAAATAAATAATAATATTATAATAATAACCAAGTAGCCAGAATAATTCACCAGCAACTTGCTCTTCAATATGGCCTTGTTGAATCAGAGGTGCCGTACTATAAGTACGCACCTGCGCCAGTTCTCGAAAATGGTCATGGATAGGACTATTGTCGCCAATAAGCCTGATATCGTGGTGGTCGACCGATCTCAGCGCCGGGCAATATTGGTTGATATCACCGTACCTCATGATGAGAACCTCGTGAAAGCCGAGAAGGACAAGCTCAGTAAGTACCTTGACTTGGCTCACGAGGTTGCCGCCATGTGGCATGTAGATTAAACCATTATTGTACCGATAGTCGTTTCGGCAAACGGTCTTTTAGCTAAGAGCCTCGATCAACACCTAGAGAGGCTCTCGCTAAAAGGTTGGGTAAATGGTCAGATACAGAAGGCAGTATACTCCTTGACACGGCACGTATTGTCAGGAGGTTCCTCACTCTGCAGCCCTAACCACCGATAGCTTGGGTCTATCCCCGCTGCCGGTGGCAAACTAGGTTAAGTTTTTTATAATATTTTATACTATTGTAAATATGTTTTTATATGAAATATTGTAAAAAAAATATCTTAAGAAACATGTTTGAATAAAGAGAATAATAATAATATCTTTATTAATATAAAAACATATAACATTCATTTTGACAAACATGAAACAAACAAGTTTACAAGAAAAAATTATATATACTTACAATTATGCCAAAATTTAATAATTAGCGATGGTTTTCACACTAGGACGAGCCTGACTTGTGACAAACCATACAGGTGCGAGAGTATAATTGTATAGTAAATCCGAAAATGATTTTAATTCAAAATTAAACAATTATTAATATATTATTAAGATTTTTATGCAACTTCATGCTTAATACCTATGAGTGAAGTTATGTGTGTGTTTGAGGGTGTGTGTGTGTGTGTGTGTGTGTGTGAGTGGGGGTGTGTGTGTGTGTGTGGGGGTGTGTGTGTGTGGAAGGGTGTGAGTGAGTGAGTGTGTGTGTATGTGTGTGTGTGTGTCTGGCTGGGTGTATGCGTGTAAGGGTTGGTATTATTATTGTGTTATTCTTAACAAGTTTTCGGTTTCAGTGTAGGATAAGGTTGTTCTGGGGTGCCTCATGGTTCACATTTAGGGCCGTTATTATTTTATTTATTTATCAACGACATCAATAACTACCTATATGCAGAATTTAAATAATTTACTTTATGCAGATGACAAAAAATCTTCAGAATAATTCGTAGTGTTCGCGACTGTGAGCTATTGCAGCAGGATCTACGTTATTTTTAAGGGTATTGTACTGTTAATAAAATGTATTTAATTTAGATAAATGTAACGTGATAAGTTTTAGTAGAAAATTTAACACATGTAAATACGATTATAATCTAAATGGTAACATTGTATCTAGAGTGTCAGAGATTCGTGATTTGGGTGACTTAATGGACTCCAAGCTGACATTCGTTCCCCACTTTGATAATATCATAAATAAGGCATATAAACAACTAGGTTTTATACTAAGAAGAGGTAAACCTTTCAAACACCCATTAACTTATAAAATTTTGTATAATAGTTTCGTTCGCAGTCATTTAGAATTTGCTTGTACTGTTTGGTATCCTTATTTTAGAACTCATAATGATAGGATTGAAAACATTCAGAAAATGTTATTGATGTCGCTAGACTACAGAACCGGCTTTCTGTACACTGATTGTGTAACCTTTGCTAAGCGTCATAAAATGATGTCCTTAGAGCAACGTCGTCATTATTTTGACACCATGATGCTATTTAAGATTTTAAACTTTAAGGTCGACACACCTGCACTACTGAACAGTTTATTATTTTGTGTGCTTGTGGATGTGGGTGGTTGTGCACAAAGAAACATTTATTTTATATTCCTATTGGCAAGACTTGTTATGTTCAAAACAGTTTTATCAGAAGAAGTTGTAAATTTTATAATGATAATTTATCGAAATAAATTTGTTTACTGCCTGCTCGTTGGCTTGTTTCAAAAATGTTATAAAATGTATGCATTTGGTTGTGGGCGTTTCCCACCACAGTGTTAACATACTTAGTAATCCATCACAAGTTGGTTAGGTACAAACTGTGTTCAAATTTGTTTTTTTTTTGTTTTTGTGTATTAAATTACTTTAAGCAGGTGGTTTTTGCATTTTATTTTAGGAAACTAAAGGTTTTCATTTACAAATGTTTTAAAGCTAATAATCTTGTAAGACTGTTTGTTTCTATAAAAGATGACTGCTAGAAACCCCGTCAGCTGAACGATAAGTACCTACGAAAAAACACGAATTCCTTTTTTTGTCTTTTTTTCATTTTTGTCATGTACAAAACACTTGACCTGACAAGCCCTTAAAGTTTCTTGCGGTTTATAGCAGTCATCTTATATAAGTATAAATAAAAAAAACCTTATAATATCTGTCTTTATTTATAGACGACCTCTTTGGTCGAGTGGTTTGTACACCGGTTTTCATGAAGTCGCTATCTCTGAGCTCCCCGGTTCGATCCCCGGTCGGGTCAATTTTGAAATTATTGTTTTTCTAAATTGTCTCGGGTCTGAATGTTTTCTATGTATAATAAGTATGTATTTAAGTATTATAAGTATGTTTATCCGTTGTCTAGTAACCATTTAACGAGTTTCTTCGAAGCTTCTCTTGGGCTAGATAATTGGTGTGAGTGTAGGAATGTTTTAATTATTATTATTATTTATTTATTTATTCGATTAAATCAGCAAGCAAGCATACGGTACGCCTATTAGTAAATAAAGTACATACGTGAAAAGGAAAATTATTTTAGGAAACACTACTGGCAAATGGTTGTTTGGTGCAAAAGTATTTGTTTCATTTTAATTGAACCGTGTCGCGTAGCGGTGAAAGTATACTGCCACCGCATGACCACCGCATGACCACCGCATGACCACCGCATGACCACCGCATGACCACCGCATGACCACCGCATGACCACCGCATGACCACCGCATGACCACCGCATGACCACCGCATGACCACCGCATGACCACCGCATGACCACGCATGACCACCGCATGACCACCGCATGACCACCGCATGACCACCGCATGACCACCGCATGACCACCGCATGACCACCGCATGACCACCGCATGACCACCGCATGACCACCGCTCTCTCGTCCCTTGGATGTCGTAAAAGACGACTAACGGATTACACCTACATCTAACAGCACAGAGCAGCGATGGGCTCACCACCTGTCACGCTGAGCACATGTTCAGTCGCTATTTGGTGAAAGGTGGACTATGGCAGAGGACTGCTTTTGCGGTCCTCACTGCCTAGACTCTGACTAATCCTTCGGGATAATAGTCGCGTTATATGTATGTATATATTTGTTTCATTCGGTATGGGAAAACGTAGGTAAGGTAAGTATAATTAAAATGGTTTTATTTGATGTGTGAAGTCTTCAATGGCGCTGTGTCTACCGCTTTCGCCTCTCGAGGGTATGTGGGTACACAGGTACAAAGGTACGTAGGTACGCGGGTACGTGGGCACTCGGGGGCTCTCATGGCCCTGTTTTCATTTCATTAGGCCGGCCGGCTAAACAAGAATAATTCAATTGGCAGACAAAGCCGAAAAAATTGGATCGACAATCGAGTACGAATATTTCGTTACGCGATACAAACGTCCGGCGAAAGGTAATTCAATATAAATTTCGTAGCGAAGCTTTTAGTCCCTGTAATTGCTTAGAGCGGGCTCGTGCCATCACGCGGCGCGCGGGCTGTGATGGCATTCCACGGTGCAAGTCACACTTATTCCAGGAATGGGATTGGAGACGCATAGCGTTTGATTCGCTTGCAACTTGACCGCGGCAGGTGCGCTAGCTGCCGGGAAATTTAACTTACATTACACTGGGATGGTTGCTGAGACAGAATAGGTAATGAATCGGGTTTTCATTACAGTTCCATTAGAAAACTATTCTCAGCGGCATGCAATTTTTGCTTACGGTTGGCATTGAACAACAATATAAATATTTTATTAGATACATAAGTACCTTTAATTGTTTGTGAGTGACCACTCACTCGTTGTAGTCTAATTTTCTTTTTTTTTCAGGTTAATTTTTGGTATTTTTGGTTGACAATATAATGTATAAATAACACTTAACGTAATACAGAATAGAATAGTTTACGATAGCTGATCTACTTGAGCAGTGAGGTAAACCTGTTGTGATCTTGTGACATCCGGTGAGTCCGTCCCGCCGTACGGGCCGGGCCGACGACGCTACCACAGTGTTACTATTCCAGTAACTATTCTACGGTCAGGCGGAGGACATTGAGATTGAGAGCCGGCCGATAAGGAACTGCTATTTGCGCGAATAGCATGCCCGGGACAAGATATTGCCGTTACTTATTTCAACCGTCGTGTAGCGCCGCACAATCATAGTGCTGCGTTTACATAAAAAATGATTACAATGTTTTATTTTATTAACGAAACCAGATGTTTACAATGTTGAGCCGTTCAGCAGTTAGTATGACGTACCTATATACTTCCTACTATTCAGATTTCTCACAAATTTATTTTATCCTTAGGTAGACCTTCTGTTTGTTAGGAAAAAATCGGATCGAATGCGAGATATCGTGGTTTGATCCCACCACCTTTCATGCTGAGCACATGCGCAGTTGTAACTTGGTGAAACGAGGAGTGCTTCTGCGGTCCTCGTTGCCTAGGCTCTGACTAACCCTTTGGGAATAATAGTCGTGAATCTATCTATGTATATATTAATAATGTGTTAATGGTACATTAAAAATAATGTTTAAAATAGCAGGTCACCAGGCAGCGTCCCGCCGCCGCCGCCGCGGGCACTTTCCGCAGCGACTCTCGCACGCACACGGCGGGCGGCGGCGGGCGGCGGCGGGCGGCGGCGGGCGGCGGCGGGCGGCGGCGGGCGGCGGGCCGTAAACCGCTCGCCTCAAAATATTAGGCCGATAACGATCGGCATTGTGAATATCGGGCCACCTGTAAATCTTTATATTCTTTGGTGATAGGTATCAACGTATATCTTTACTTATATGGAAACCTGTTATTTAAAGAAAATCCAATTACATAGAGTAGCATACTAAAGACATTCATAGTGTTACACTCCACTTTATATTGCAATACCATTGTTTAATATTTTATTAAATTCAATACAAAATTCTTACGAAACCATGTCTTTAATGTTACATTCTGCTCCTGCTTCCATTAACAATGATAAAATATGAAATTATTTTGTATGCAGACACTCACAAAAGGACAGAAAAAACGGCAAGGCTCTCACAACCGTGTGCATGATCTAATTAAGCTAACTGCTACGTTCCTAAGACTCCACCACACTAGCGGCAGTGCCACGCATGACGCTCCATTGTTTGGGCAGGCGCCCGCCGCCGCCGCCAACTCGCCATATTTAACCCGATAGCTATTGCCTCGTTCATAACGCAGACGTACCTATAATGTGTCTTACCACATCAAGCTTATGGCTGTAATTGGGCGAGTTGATGAGCAGGGCTGCCGCGCGTCTGTTTATTACTTCTGCATTGCAGAATCGTAGTATTCAGCTACGTTCGTTGAACTAATATTGAATAGACATGGCAAATCTTTTTTTAACACCAAGAACAAGTACAGTATAGAAGAATCCAAAATTGAAGTGGAAAAGTGGAATCAACAGATATGTTTTTTATAAAGTTTTAACTTAGGTACAATCGTAGTATTAATTGGTAAAAAAAAGCCACCCCGTAAGGCTACATGACCAAATTGGAGAGAGAGAGAGATCTGTGTCTTCGAGATGAAATTACAAGTTTATTTATTTATTTTTTTAACACTATGCACGTTTGTACAAAGGCGGACTTAATGCCTTAGGCATTTACTACCAGTCAACTGTTGGGGGGTGCAGAGACAAACATAGGGTAGGGTGCACACTAAAAAAAACCAATGTCATGGACCAAGGAGATAACACTGGTTGGATGTGTGAAATCGTGGATCATTCCTAATAGCAATTTTGGCCATTACGTGACGTCATCTTAGCGCAGACATAATAAAGTGTACGGAGGCATATTTGAGCAAGTGCGCAGTCGGCTACTCACGATGGTGCCTCAACCGACACACGACACGCAACTGCGATTTACACCTCCGGCCCACTGACGGCGTTTATAATTCACGACCAGCGCGCAGTTTAAACGCGCGCTTAATTACACGCCTAAGGCGTTCATAAACGTCACTTAACATTAAACTGTACAAACTGTTCAAGTGCTATAAAGGGTCTGGAACTACTAACTAACAAGAGGCGTTACGGCCTTAATGGGAACGTTTTAAACTGTCCGTGCATTCTCGCTTTATGTGGATGGGAGGGAAACCCATGTTTAAGCTGATAGATAACTTTTTTGGTCAAAAGTTATTCTCAAAGCATAATTTTATTTTGAGCATACTTTTATAAAAAAATACGTGTTAAATGAAAATTTTAATTTTTGATAGTTGTTTGGAACGTAACATTATTATTGCTTTTTGAAACCATTTGCGTTCCCATGAGAGCCTTTACAAGTTTCAGTGATATCAACATTCATAGGAGAAAGAGAGAAGAAAATTACATTTGAATTGAAACAAGCTTTTAAATAAAAAAAAATCGTTATTCGTTTCTGAACCCCTTTTAGTATTTTTTTTTTGTGTCATTAGGTGGTAATTAGAATACATGTATTTAAGCCCACAACGTTTGCTGTTACTATTATTAAAAACTGTGCTTAGATTAAGCTTATGTTGTGATATAGTGAATTACACTATCAGCACGTACTCAATAGTACGCGATAATTAAGGTCTTCCTAATTGACAAGGCGTCCTTCCTCTAGTCACGTATAGATGTGATGTTAATTAGTATTTAAGATGATACACTAGAGGATAAAGGAAAATTGATTCAACGCAAGACATTGTTTCATTTCGGGTCTCTGTCCCAACGCCATTACATGGCGACCGTGACATGGTGTCACAAGTCCGCGCCGCGAAATCGCTAGTTGAAGTCTACAAAATATCAGGAAAATAGTGCTACACGGGCCTACAAGAAGGACGAAGGAAATAAGAAGAAAAACTGTAAGCCAAAATTGTTTAACTATGGGAAACCCACAATCTAAAGACAATATTATTGTCAGTCAATCACCAACTCAATCGGCGGCAGCATCAACTCCCTTGGCCGTTGGGATGCAACTTTCAGAGATCTTTTTACTGACCATCGTCGTTGTACTAGCGGGCTATATAGTACTTAGGCTGCTACGTTACTTCAACGCACGACTATTAGAAGAGGTAGAACGCAGAGCGGTTCGACGGGCAATTGGACCAGCACAGAACGTGTAAGCCAGCACGAATTAATATAACTATGCTACCAAGAATCTATGTGTGTGTGTGAGTGATTTTTTTTTCTAAAGTGTGTTCATGGCAAACCTGTCAGAACTCTTGAGTGAGCTTAAGGCTATTAGAGACTCTATTATTAAATTAAGTAAGGACAAACGTTATTCCGCTCAGGGGCAGAATAAGTTTTTAAGAGCAAAGGAAATTAAAAATAATTTTGAACAAATATCTGCAGACTTATGTAAAAAAGGGATAGATGCTGTAGAATTACAAATAACAAAAGCAATATCGTCAAAGTTTTTATGTAATTTTGAGGAAATCGAGTCACTCGTTAACCCGCATCATTCAGAAACGATCACAACCATGGCCACGTTCGATCTAAAAGTCGCGCTCACGCTCCTCCCAGTAGTAGATTGCGACGAAACGCAAATTAACCAACTAATAGACGGAATAGAGTATTATAGTAGTACCCTTAGAAACGAGGACCAGCCTCTGTTAATCAATTTTGTTTTAAAAACTCGTCTTTCTAGCAGTGCTAAAACAAAAATTAATAAGTCTTATGTGTCTGTGGCAGACCTAATAAAAGATATAAAAAATGTTTTAATTCCGATTAAATCATACACAGCCATTTTAGACCGAATGCTACGATGTAGGCAAGGAAACAAGACCATAGAAGTGTTTGGTAGTGAAATCGAAAAAATGTCCAACGATTTAAGTACAGCACAGGCTAATGGAGACGAGTCGGCATATAATTTATTAAAGCCGATTAATGAAAAAATGGCTATCAAGCGTTTCGCTGACGGCCTAAACAATGCTCGTACAAGCATTATAGTTACGTCTAGGTCCGTAAGCACAGTTAGGCAGGCAATAACTATAGCCTTAGAACAAGAAGACTCGGTAGTGAAACCACCAATAAACAATTATGTTAACTATGTTTCGAACCAGCGATTTGAAAAGATAAATAAAAACTATCATCAACAATATAATAAGTCACGTAACAACAACGCGACGAGTCAGCAAGGTCGGGGTCGTGCCTACTATAACTCGAATAGGTTTCAGGGTCAGCGCAACACCAGGTTTACGTCACCTCATAATAAACGTAGGAATGTACATTTCTTAGTTGACTCAGCAGAACAGTCTAATGACGAGAACGAAAGTGAACGTCAGAGTATACGTCAGAACGAACATCATAGCGATGATTTTTTTCGTTCTGAATAGCGCTGAGGTAGATATTTGTAGTTATGGTAGTGGTAATTACGTTTGTTTTACTTGTAGTCAAACTCAAATTTCTCTATTAGTAGACACAGGAGCAAGCATTTCAATTTTAAAGTTAGATTGGTTAAATAAACTCCGTAGCGTGTCCCGCGACGCAAAGCTAGTAAGGGATGAAATTAAGATTAAAGGAGTATGTGGGGATTTAGTATCAATAGGTTATGTTTATCTAGACCTATGTGTTAACAATTATAATTTTAGGCATAAGTTTTATGTGTTTAGCAACTTCCACTGTAAAAATGATGGAATTTTAGGAGAAGATTTTTTATTGAAATATAGTTGTAAAATTAACTATGAAAATAAGCTGGTTACATTACAGGATAAGATAAGTCTAGAATTAGGCTTAGGTAAAAACATAATAACGACTATTCCAGGGAGATGTGAGGTCGTAAAATATGTTTCGTCAGAGATAAAGGGCGAATGTGTCATTTTAGCGGAGGAAGTTATTGCAGGCGTATTTGTAGCAGGCGCCGTGGTAGTAGGAGACGGGAAAAAGATTCCGGTGCGATTTTTAAACACACGGGAAGAAGATGTAAAATTAAATAACTTTAGCCCGAAAATTAGAAAATACTCGGATTATTTCGTATGCTCTTTTGATACGGAAAACGGAAAATCTGTCGAGAGGGTTAAACAACTATTCGATTTTCTTAAATTAAAAACATATCTTGGTGATGAAGAGAGACGGTCTATTGAGAAAATATGTGCAAAATATGCAGATATCTTTCATATGCCGGGTGATAAGCTATCCGTTACAAACTTATACGAGTACAACATTAAACTGCAAAATGACGCGTCTCCTGTTTATGTCAAACCGTATAGAATACCGCACGCTCAAAAGGCTGAGTTAATAAAACAGGTAGGTAAATTGTTAGAAGAAGATATTATCGAAGAGTGTACCAGCGAATGGTCTTCTCCATTATTATTACTTCCGAAAAAAGCTGACAGTAGCGGTGAAAAAAAGTGGAGAATCGTAATAGATTATAGACTTTTAAATAAAAAAATAGTAGACGAAAAGTTCCCGTTACCAAATATACAAGAAATTATTGACTCACTTTCGGGATGCTTATACTATTCTCATTTAGACCTCAGTTCTAGTTATTACCAGCTAGGGTTATCACCAGAATGTAGGAAATTCACTTCTTTTACAGCTGATAAGCAATATCAACTGAAAAGATTACCTATGGGTCTCAAAACGAGTCCTAGCGTATTTTCTAAACTTATGTCTATGGCTCTATCGGGTTTAAATCACGAGATATGTTTTCTATATCTCGATGACGTAATAGTTTTCGGGAAAAGCCTATCGCAGCATAATACAAATTTAATGAGTGTATTTGAGAGGTTTAGGTCAGTTAATTTAAAACTAAACCCTTGTAAGTGCGAATTTTTGAGGAAAGAAATTAATTATTTAGGGCATGTTATTACGCCAAACGGGGTGTTGCCAGACAACAGTAAAATCGAGGTCTTGGAAAAGTTCCCAGTACCTAAAAATGTAAATGAGATTCGTCGTTTTGTGGCTTTTGCGAACTTTTATAGAAAATTCATAAAAAACTTTGCCACAATAGTGTACCCACTAAACCGTCTTTGTAAGAAACATGTCGAGTTTCAGTGGACGGAAGAATGTGACGTGGCATTTCAGACCTTAAAAAAGTCACTTAGTTCATTTCCTGTCTTAGATTATCCAGATTTTGGAAAAGATAATGTTTTCCGGTTGCAAACCGATGCGTCAGGGGTAGCCTTGGGGGCTGTATTATCAAATGGAAATAATAAGCCCGTAGCTTATGCAAGCAGACAATTAAACAGTTCAGAAATAAACTACCCAACCATTCATAAAGAGTTATTAGGGGTAGTGTGGGCTATAAAACATTTTCGACCATATTTATACGGACGAAAATTTAAAGTATTAACAGATCATAGACCATTGGTTCATTTATTTAGCATAAAAGATCCTAGTAGCCGTTTAACTAAGTTTAGACTTTGTTTAGAAGAATATGATTTCGATATTGAATACATAA
The DNA here is from genome assembly GCA_963921215.1 of Scoparia ambigualis. Classification (NCBI taxonomy): domain Eukaryota; kingdom Metazoa; phylum Arthropoda; class Insecta; order Lepidoptera; family Crambidae; genus Scoparia; species Scoparia ambigualis. The sequence goes on along the minus strand of OY992521.1, from coordinate 31,318,537 downwards.
AAGGTTCCGAAAATGTAACGGCAGATGCCTTATCGAGAGTCATTATAACATCAGACGAGTTAAAAAATCTAAATTCAAATTTTTTGGGGGTAGTAACCCGTTCAATGAAAAGAACCATGGAGCAAAATAATGAACCCGCTACCTCTGGAAGTAGCAGGGTTGAGCCCCCTGTTGATCATAGGCAACCAAGAGTGGTAGATATTATGCAGAAATCACAAAATGATGTAAGGTTAGATATTTGTTCGTATGAAAACTTCGTGAAGTTGAGGAAAAAGAAAAGATACGTCTCACAGACGGGTGATATGTTATTTAGTGACTCTACTATTTACATAAATCAGGAATCTCTACTAACGGAGGCGCGCCGAGACGCAACGATAGGAGAACTGAGTGCATTATGTAAAAAATATAATATTGTAGAAGTCGTTGTGATTAAAAATGGGTTTAATAAAAAGTTTATTAAAATTTTGACCCAAACTTTCATGAAACATAAAGAATTACCGCGGTTATGTATTATTAATAACCAAGTTGAACATGTTACAAATAAAGACTTGATACGTGTTATACTAAATGATTATCATTTATTGCCGACAAGTGGTCATGTAGGCATAAATAAAATGACTAAGAATATTCGAAAAAAATATTTTTGGAGTAATATGCAAAAAGACATAACTGAATATGTGACTCGCTGTAAAGATTGCCAAAAGCAGAAATTTTGTAATAAAAATAATAAAGAGAAAATGGTAATAACCACTACAGCATCTACTTCTTTTGAAAAATTATATTTAGATATTGTGGGGCCGTTGGAGGTCGATAATTTGGGTAATAAATACATATTAACAATACAATGCGAATTGACAAAGTTTGTAGAAGCTTACCCAATACTTGATAAGTCAGCTGAAACTGTTGCTAGGGTTTTTACTGAAAATTTTATTTTACGATATGGTACTCCCAGGGTTATTGCGACTGACTGTGGAACGGAATTTATTAATTCCACGTTAGAAACAGTATGTAAATTGCTAAATATTGATAAGTTAAATTCAACACCCTATCATCATGAGAGTATAGGTTCGCTAGAAAACTGGCACAAACATCTCGGATGTTACTTGAGAATACAAACACAGAATCAGTCGGCAAATTGGAGTACCTGGATACCATATTGGTGCTTTGCTTATAATAATTCTGTAAATACTAGTACCAAATACTCCCCTTATGAACTAGTTTTTGGGAAAACATGTAACGTACCTAGTAATTTAGTTAGTAAAGTTGATCCCTTATATGTATACGACAATTATCCATCGGAGTTAAAATTTAGATTGCAAAAAGCTCATAATGATGCCAGGAACAACTTATTAATATCAAAACAAAGTAGAAAAACTAATTATGATTTAGATTGTAAGGAAGTACACTACAAAAAAGGTGATCTACTCTTGTATAAGAATGAAAATTATAATAAATTGAATGACTTGTATTTAGGTCCATTTGAAGTTTTAGAAGAGCTAGGTACTAATGTAAAAATATTAAAGAATAATAAAGAATATATAGTTCATAAGAATAGGACTAAGATATTTAGAAAATAAGAGTTTACTTTTCAGAGAAGGGATGCCTAGCCTTTTCAGGGGAGGTGTGATATAGTGAATTACACTATCAGCACGTACTCAATAGTACGTGATAATTAAGGTCTTCCTAATTGACAAGGCGTCCTTCCTCTAGTCACGTATAGATGTGATGTTAATTAGTATTTAAGATGATACACTAGAGGATAAAGGAAAATTGATTCAACGCAAGACATTGTTTCATTTCGGGTCTCTGTCCCAACGCCATTACAATGTTTGTAACAGTATCACTGTTTTTTTGTTAGTACATGTTTATGTTGACTGTCTTGTGTCTTATAAATAAAAAAATAATATATCAACCTTGTAATAAACTTTGAAATGATGTCACAGGAGCAGTCCCGCACCAGCCCGATTCGGGACATAAAAGTATGGCCTGGCTTGCGGGGGCGGGGCGGGGGCGCCAGGCACGTCGCCAACTTTATAGTTTATCAGTTTTAGAGGGTTTAGGCACTCACTCGAGGTGGTAACTATTTTGTAAGTTGGTGCGATGGAACTTAAGGCTAAAGTTCGGAATTCCATAAATTCCATAATGTCCGTTTCTTTTGTAAACAAAATAATGATTAGCAAGTATTTCTTTAAAGTTTTTCAATATTAAATCCGTCTTTTTATGAAAGCTAACAAACCTTACGAGTATTAATTATAAAAAATAACCTAAATTTTCAACGTTTACTTTTTTGTTGGAAAATCAACGCAAATGCTTCTGCTAAGAGAGTAAAATACTTCTTAGTTAAATGTGAACACCTGTTCTGCCAACATTAAAAAAACTAATTAAATTACTTATGTAAGAAATTCTCGTAAATTGAATGAGCACTAATTCTGAATATGATTGTAGGATGTTACAGCGGCTCGCGGCGCTGCATACTAAACGCTGGAAACGAAGAGGGAAGGCACTAAACTCAGGAGTATTTGCGGCGAACGCCTGGCCGGGCGGGCAGGGGGGGGCGGGGGAAGGGAGGGGCATCCGGGTCCATGATTAATTAGAAACAATGCGAGGCCCGGAACAAAAGCCTCTCCGCTAAACAACCGGCCCACAAAAACCAACCACTTACTTTTGTTCGGCAACTTTTTCAGTTCAGGTGCGGCTGCGGCGCGTGTGCCGCTGCCGGATTGCCGGCCCGTGACGGCCACTAATGATTATTCAACACGTTATGAGACGCGGGAAATTGAACCGATACTTACCCCCTACTAGTTACATTACGCTCACGAAGGCAGGCGGTGAGTAGTTGTATAACTCTGTCAGGATTTATGACTACATTTTTGACAGTTATATCTGCGTAAGGACACGAGTGAAACGACTGCTGGTATATAGCACACTGATTTATTGCATGATTTAAAGATGGCGGAGAACGCAGCCCCGCGTATACCGCTACACCATAGATAATATACAACATTCCTCCCCCAGTTCATAACTATTATAGAAAATACAACGAATTAACAGAAACGTCGATAATCGACTGTAGGCTGGGCACGCAGTATCGTTCTGGACGTTGGATTACCCCGTTCAATGGTTGTGGCTGACTGAGACGGCTGCTCACTCTCTGGTCCCTGAGATGCCGAGCAAAACTCCTCCTCTCTGGTAGAACTCTGGCCTGTGTCTTCTTCTCTTGCAGCAGAGTGGGAACCATCAACCGTTCTTAAAACGTCGAGCCCAATATCCCCATCCCAATTTTCTGACCGTTCTTGGCCAATGCTGTGCGTGCCTCGAAAAATAATAACTTGGTTTTTATGTTTTCTTACATTTAAAGAAGTGTGCAAGTCCTTAACTAAATACATGACATTACCTATCCGTTTTACAATTTTACCTTTGTTCCAACGGTATTTATTGTTACTAAAATATTGTTTGTATAACACATCGGTTCCAATGGAAAATGTTTGTTTATTTGTACCGCCATAGGCTTCAATCTGCGAACACTGTTTATTGTGCACAAAATCATTTAAGAGCGTGGATGAGGGCACCGAGCTACCGCGTAATAAATCTAAACGGCACCTAAGTTTGCGACCAAACACTAACTGAGCCGGTGACTGGTTAGTGGTACTATGGATAGAATTCCTATAATCAAACAAGTATTTTAATAGCTTATTCTTGCATTCTTTCAAATTATTACTAGATAATAGACAAGTTTTAATGCCTTTTATAATTATTTTCACATAGCTTTCGGCCTGTCCGTTGCTCGCTGGGTGATATGGCGGTGAAAACAAATGGGTTATACCATTTTGCAAGCAGAATTTTTTAAACTCCTGTGATGAAAAGGTTGTAGCGTTATCCGAAACGATCGTGTGTGGCAATCCAAAACGTGATATATATTCGTAAAGTTTTTCAACTACGTCCGAGGTAGTCGACGGTACGTCGTAAACCTCTACCCATTTAGTGTGCGCATCTACGATTACTAAATACATACGGTTATTCATCGGACCTAGGAAATCTAAATGGATTCTGTAAAAAGGAACTGTCGGGAATTTCCAGGGCGACATTGGCGCTCGCGGAGGTGATGAGCGTAAACTAGTGCATATGTTGCATGAGCTAATCATTTTTTCTATAGCTGCGTCAATGCCTGGAAACCATACCCTGGACCGTGCCTCCGCTTTTGTTTTGACTACGCCTAAATGCGAATTATGTAATTCGGATAATACTCGTGATCGCAACGTTACTGGCAACACAACTTTGTGGCCTCGCATTACACAATCATCTTCGACAGATAGCTGCGATTTGCTCATAAAGTACGGTCTCAGGTTCGTATCCACGATTTTCTTTGGCCATCCATTAAAAACAAAGTATTTAATTTTAGATAATGTTTCATCCTTGTTTGTTTCCATGCGCAACACTTCGCGAGCAACGGGCAGACTCCCGTCAGTCACAAAATTTACATATGATGCTCGGTCGGCGAGCGGTGACACGAGTGAGTCAGCCCCGGCGACGCCGGCCGTGGCGTAAGCGCAGCAGGCGGCCGGTAAACTGGCCCGAGATAAATAGTCCGCGTTATTGTTTACACTTCGCACGAATTCTATGCAATAATTATACCCACTCAAAAACATAGCATACCTTTGCAATCTGTTTGCCGACACTTCGGGTATACCTTTATATGGCCCGAATATTGAAATTAACGGCTTATGATCTGTTCTTAATATAAAAGGTTCTGATCGGCCGTACAAGTATTGGTGAAACCGCCTCACTCCAAAAATAATTGCAGTTGCCTCTTTCTGAATTTGCGAGTATCTTTTTTCAGCCGAATTTAACGTGCGTGACGCAAAAGAAATAGGTCGATCAGTGCCATCGCTTTCTAACTGGGATAAAACGGCCCCCAATCCTGTGGGTGCAGCGTCCACTGTTAAAACTATTTTCTTTTTTGGGTCAAAATGTGCAAGTACCTGATCAGACGTAATTTTTTTTTTATTTGATTAAATGCGTTATCATGTAACTTTGTCCATGGCCATTTTACGCCTTTTTTTAAAAGATCGTATAATGGACTAAGAATACTGGATGCATTTTTTACAAAACTCCGGTAGTAATTGACAAGTCCCAAAAATGACTGTAAATTATGGACATTAGTGGGTACGGGGGCTTCCGTTATAGCTTTTATTTTGTCATTTGATTTTTTCAATCCGTTTTTGTTAATAGTATAGCCTAAGTAATGAATCTCATCTCTAAAAAATTCACACTTATCCTTTTGTACAACCAATCCTGAACTTTTGAGCCTTTTAAAGACTTCATGTAGCCTCTCTAAATGTTGTAATTTATCCCCAGTTACTAAGATATCGTCCAATAGACATAATACCCCTTCCATGCCAGAAAGCACAGTATCTATTGCTTTTTGGAAAATAGACGGTGCGCTGGTCAATCCGAACACTAAACACGTATATTTGAATAGCCCGCGATGTGTATTAATGCAAGTTATGTTTTGGGAGTCCTCATCCAGTAAAAATTGATTGTACGCCATAGATAAATCAATTTTTGAGAACTTTTCACCCCCGTGTAACTTAGCAAACAGCTCATGAACAGATGGCAATGGATATTGTTCAACAATTAGTTGTTTATTGATGCTTATGGAGTAATCTACGCATAGCCGAACTGAGCCGTTACGTTTTAACACAGGTACTATCGGTGAAGCGTAGTCCGAGTGTTCTATAGGTTTTAATACCCCTATACTCACTAAGCGGTCGATTTCGTTATCTATTTTTCCCTTAAGGGCAAAGGCAACCGGACGCGCTTTAAAAAAACTGGCTGCGAGTGCGGTTTCAGCTGTAATTTAACTTTAAACCGATTAAATGTTCCCAATTTGTCGGCAAACACTTCGGGGTACATCGCTTAATGTTTGCAAAGGTATGCTTTGTATCCTGTAAATAGTTAATTTGTAAACTTAACTGAAATAATGACAAAAAATCACGACCTAGAAGCGGAGGCCCATCTCCGCGCACTATGTATATATCTAGTTCGTTTGTTTGGCCTGAGTAAGTGACGGGCACTCGCATTGTTCCGCTACAACCTATCTCGTCTCCTATATACGTAGTTAATTTCTTCCTAGCCGGCCGAAGGCAAATATATTTAAAATAACTATTGTATATTTTTTGAGAGATAACCGTGACTGATGATCCGCTGTCCACTTCAAATTTTAATTTTACTCCACTAATGGTCACCGACTCAACCATTGGTTCTCCATTTTTAGATTGAATACGAAACAACTTACCATCGTCGCCGCACTCATCCACATTCTCGCACTCAACGTAATTCACTATGCCGCACATTTTACGCAAATGGTCCTTTTTGTTACACTTTTTACATTAGTAATTTGCGTACCGACACTTTAAAGCACTATGGTTAAAACGACCGCACACCGTACACTTCTCAACGGGTTTCCCATCCTTGGAAGCTGTCTGCGCGATTTTGTACAGCTCTCCGGTAGCTCTCGCCGAGTGCGCTGCTGGTATCAGCGCGGCGCCAGCAGCCGCTGCCGCAGCTCGCGCGCCCCGTATCGCTTCTGCCAGCTCGATCGACTTCGCAAGGGTCAGCTCTGACAAGTCTTGGGCGAACAGCTTCTCCTTTTCCGGCCCTGGCTGCATCCCCATTATGAACCTATCGCGTAACGCTTCTTCAACGTTGGAAAACGAGCAGTGGGCCGTTAATCCACGAAGCCTTGCCGCCCATTGAGTGTGCGACTCATCATGTTGCTGCGCGGCGGAATAAAAAGCACTGCGTTCACCAAACCCGCAACGTTTGGGTATGAAGTGGTTATCCAACAGGCTTACGATGTCTTCGTATGGTACCTCTTGAACCTCCTTCGGTAAGGCGAGATCCAAAGCCAACTGGTAGGTACCATCAGCGAGAGCACTCAGCAATATGGCACGTCTTCTGACTCCCGCTTCATCTGTTTTGTCAGTGACATTGTTTGCTATAAGCCACTGTGCAAAACGGCCTTTGTACGCCTTCCATGATTGCACATTATGGTCAAACAACGTTAAAAATCCAAACTGTGATGTAGCCATTGTAATAAAAAACAATGTGGGTACTTCTCGTCGCCAATGTTATATCTGCGTAAGGACACGAGTGAAACGACTGCTGGTATATAGCACACTGGTTTATTGCATGATTTAAAGATGGCGGAGAACGCAGCCCCGCGTATACCGCTACACCATAGATAATATACAACAATATATAAGATGGATTGAAACTTACTCAAGGATTGCCTTGTATTTTATATAAAGAAAAATGTTGATGATGTTCGTGTAAAGTTTAAGGAAAATGCTTTTGATGTAGGATATATGATATTTACAATCGTAGTCCATCCTGTTCATCTATGTTGGTGCACTATAAGACTTTGAAAAGGATTAATTATTCGGGAAAATAAGTATGAAAATGAAAGACTCTAAAGTAACTGCAATCTAGACGTTAGAAACTACCTTTGTTTCGTCGACGTATACGTATTATATTCGCAAACCCTGACATACATTTTTACTCACTTACTTATTTAAATTGAAAAGTAGGTACCTAGTCGTTCCATGGTTGGCCATAATGACAAGAGTCAATAAAACTATGCGAATGAAGAGCTGCGTGCGGCGTTGCCGTAACCGCCGCCATTACTCAGCGCAAACCGGCAAACCGGCGAAACACCACAATTTTTCTAACAATTTGCTTCAATTTCCATACATTCCGCCGCCACGCCTCTCGTATTAACACATAACGCATTGGGGCCCGTAATGGCCGCCGCCGCCGTATCGCACCGACCATCGCGGCCAAACTCTTTCGCCTTTAAATAGAACACAAATATTGAAGCCCTATTTATTCAACGTAATTGGCGTACGTTTATGTCGACGAGGAAGGTACATTAATTTTCACGTAATAAATGTCAGTTTAACGTCCAAGTAAACGGCTAGAGGCGCTTTACTATGCAGGTGTTGTGTAAAATTATGTACTTTTAGTAGTTTTAGTGATTGCAGTAATTTTGGCCTCGATCAAAGCTTCTTTATAAGTAATTTCTACATATTAAAGCTTCCAGATAAGCTACATGACTCTTATTGTAATAGTGAGGCGGTGACTCTACGAGTTCCGGATAAAAAATCTGTACTCCTAAATCAAAACAGATCTTTAGACATAACTGCGGACTACGGACCGCCGCGCTGTACCCACGGAGCTAAAATACAAATAGCTCCGTGAATGTAACCGGCTGCTGTGAAGCCGTCTCTGTGGGCTATTGATGATTGTTGCGTTAAATAGGTATGCTTGTTACCAGCCTTGAGGTCATTATCACGCTCAAATGCACTGGACACACTTTATACGAATCTAATCGTGTTTTTTCACATTGCGTTTTATATTGACGTTTGAAACTCTTTGCAAGGTTCGCGGTCCGAGGATAAAGTGTTTAATTTCAACGTGTAGTTTATGCGTATACTTTACAAACCAATAATTACTGGATAACTACTGGACCTACCCTAAAACTCAGAACACCTTCAATAATAATATGAGGTGTTCCAGGGGGCGATGTATGAGACGTTATGATGATGGAGGGTTCCATGGCGATGGTAAATAACGACTGCGTCTCTTTATATATATTTACAGTGACTACATTGCGACTAACTTATTATCTAAACCTTACAAGACTATTTATACAATAATAACTACGTAGATGTTGGAGGGATGATGCCGTGTCATATCTTTATCGGATCTACACTCGTTTAGGAATGCGCTTACAAACTCTTTAACCAATACGTGAGGATAATAAATTATGTGGCGACGCAGGCCACCACATGAGGCATTGTGTTTGCCCAAGCGGGTTAGTACGTTGGAGGAGTTATATTCGTGGATTAAAATCTGTTGGTATCCATTTTCATACAGCATGTTAGAGCTACGAGACTGTGACGCCCTCAGTGACCAGCTGCGTCACAACATGGCGGCCACCGCACATTTTCACACTCTTAAGAGGGTTTACGCATTTCGGCTTCCTATACAAACTTCCAAGTCGACATTTTTAAAAACCAATAGCCATTTTTGCATGCTAAAGTAAAACACAGGGATCTAAATAGTTTGTTGAAAACATTTTTAAAAAACGTTTTTTAGCTGAGTTATTGCGATTTAAAATCCACTATAAAAAGTTAAAAAACGCAATAACTCTGTTAAATAAACATTTTTTTAAAATGTTTTCAACAAACTATTTAGATCCCTGTGTGTTACTTTAGCATGCAAGGTTTCATCAAAATTGGCTTATTGGTTTAAAAAAAATTCGACTTGGAATTTTGTATGGAAACTGACATGCGTAAACCCTCCTCAACTCAACAGTGGTTTATCGACGGCTGACGTCGAAGTGTCGATGGTTGCCTTCGGCCGACAGGCGACGGCAGCAGCAGTGAGTGCCGCCGCCTGTGCCGCTCGTGTGCCAGAGCCCTGCGGGCGTCGCGTGCCGCGCGCGCGTTAGGCGCTTCCGGCCCGCGGAGTGATGGGCGCGATACTCCGGCGCGATACTCCGGAGCGCCACTGACGGACCGCTACACCGCCGCCCGCACAACGGCTAACATGCCAACGTTTGTTATCTTGTGAACGCATCACTCACAAGGCGGGGGATCTGGTGAAGGACGCAACAAGCCGCTAAATATCAAGCTATGATGAAAATCGTGAAATACTTTGAACTTTGAAGAAGAAACTTATGATGACAAGCCAATATTTAGACAGTAAATGGTCGGCCATAAAATTAATACATCACACCAGGTTGTCATAAAACATACATATAACATACATAAATATAATTACAATCACTACTATTATCCCCGAAGGGTTAGTCAGGCAATGACAACAGCAAAAGCAGACCTCTACCATAGTCCACTTTTCACCAAATAGCGACTGCAATGTGTTCAGCGTAGCAGGTAGTGAGCCCATCGCCGCTCTATGCTGTTAGATGTATGTGTGTGTAATTGTGTAGTCTTTAGTCCGTTAGTTGCCTTTTACGACACCCAAGGGAAGAGAGTGGGTCGTAGTATTCTTCCACAGCTACGCGATACGGTTTCTATAACAACTATTTAAAAGGTATATTTTTATAGTAAATTCATAGCTCGACCAAGCTACTATAACTATACCTATAGTATCTTTATGAGCTCGACCTAAATGAAAATATTATTTTTTTAACAAAAGACTACTCAAACAGTCCATAATATTGTACACGAGGCATAGTATAGAATCTTTGCTGCATCCAATATAAAATTACTCGGTAAAGTGGCCGGTTCCCACGGTCTCATTAGCATGATCCCCGATTTTCAATCTTCGCGCCTAAGCCCCGGGGCGGACGTGCTAATCCCGGTGTCGCCCGCCTGCCCGGGCTGCCCGGTCCTACAAGATCGCCTTGGCGCCCGGGCCGCCTGGACTTACAGGGCTGCTCATGCTCATTGGCGAGACCAGTCCCGTCGCTAAACCTCGTCAAACTTCCACCTGCTTACGCTGCATCTTTCTGTGTGCCGCGCCTGCTTTAGCGGGTCTGAAAAATTATCTTCTCATAATATATATTTGAACTGTTATTAAATTATAAGATTCTTTTATTACACAATTACGACTTTTGTCTAGTATAAATCAAGTCACTGGATTTGACCGCCACGCTGTTAGATTAGACAGCTACCGCATAACCATAATATAATGCTAGTCATGTAAAGTTCTTGAAATTTAGAACCATTTTGATAAATATGAAAGCTAAGAACTGAAGGTATAGTAAGTAATAAAGTGACAAAAATAAAAAAAAAACATGAATGTTGCACATTGTACCCAGCATATTAATTTTACTTTTCCTTGTCTTTGCCGCGTACAGAAGAAAAATACGGTTTTGATGACACTCGAGGGCAGGTATGCGCCGTTTACGGTAATCGATTGCCGATAAATATGTACATCTTTAATTGGTGAGCGCCGGGACGCCCTTAATCGGCTCACTCAAATGTCCATCGCCGGCGGACTCATTACAATCAATTTTGAATATTATAAAGCCGTTAAAACGTCGATGGGACCAATTGGAATGGCTTTCCCTGCCTCCCTCCCCTCTCCCCCCTAGAGAGAGGGTGAGTAGCGGTAATTGGAAATGTTTGAGATGCGTTTCATTGCACGGACACGCTGCGTTTTGGAGCACATTGAATGGGAAAGTTCGATGTTGACTGGGTCGGGGTTAATACTTCGATGGAATTGTGAAATAATACGGGTCAGTGTCAATAATAAAGAATCAAATTAAAACTGTGAATATTGTTTATTAGTGTACAGTTTCTGGTACTTAATGCCAAAATATTCTTTAGCCCACCACGTATCTAAGAATAAGTAAGGAGGATGATTCTGGTTTAAATAAAATATAACAAGCTCAAACTAAATGTTTTTTTTATGAGACACGTCATGACTACATCCTGCCTGATATTAAGCAGCCGATGCAGTCCAAAATAACGAGAGCGCTCCTCACCGTGGAACAAGCACGGTAACAAGCGCACCCATTCAAGACGGCCTGCAATTTCACGTCCCGCTTAAAAGACTCGGGTCTAAATGAGCTGGGAAACACATGCGCCGGCAGAGAATTCCGAAAAATGCCGAATGGTCTTACAGAGGAACGACTTGCCAATTTTTTTGGTACGAGTGCTGATAATCTGCAGACCGAGATGAGACCTGAGAGGCCGAGATTAGATCAAAAAGTTCTTCAGAACACTCTCCGTAGTAATTTCGGTAGAAGACACTGAGAGAAGCAATGTCTCTACGCAGCTGGAGATCCTCAAGAGAGGCTGTAACCTCAGCATCTCCAATAATGCGTACCGCTCTCCTTTGCGGTCTTCAAGTGCATCGAGGAGATATTTAGCGGAATCGTCCCATAGATGGGAACAATACTCCATAATCGATCGCACCTGAGTCTTGTACAGCAAACAGCGCTGCTCGGGAGTGAAAGACCGCCTCACCTTATTGAGAATACCCAACTTACGGGAGGCAGTTAAAATAACACTCTCGATGTAGCATTTTGGATTCAGTTCCTGGCCGTTGTCCATGCCAAGAATGCTGAGGTCCACTGTAAAGGAGAGTTCTGAAGAGATGGGGGATAGAAAAAAAGAGAGGCAGAAAAAATAAACATGCTCCAAATTAAAACTCTATCATAGAAATGGAGTTCTAGCAGATTAAATGGTGTTTAACGAAGGAAAATTTGTTGCCAACTATTTACTAACTCAAACCGATCCAAGTCAATATAGGTCGGTACAGATTTTGTTTAAGTTCAGCAAAAGTCTGTATAGTTACCGGTCGCGTCGGGCGGCGTCGTCGGGCGGCGCAATGTTGGCTTGCGTCGGGGTCATTCATACCGCAAAGTTTATTGTTTACTAAAGGCCGAGGCATAAGGCTAAGCATGGGAGTAGGGAGACTAACCGGGGCCCTTTCTTTAGTATTTTCGATAGGGTTTTTCCATGTATTATCTGACAGTTGCTCCAACAATTTAGACATCATCATTATTTTTTTTTAAATTTATTAACCATATAACTCGGAACGTTACACAAGACAAGTCCATGATACATCATCACATACATACATTATATAAAAAACACAATTAAATTAAATTAAAAATAATAATATGAAATGAATTAAGTAATGAAATTATTGAATTAGCAAACAAAATGTACGTAATTCAAATTCAAACTCAAACTTTCATTTTTACCAATAGGGGTAAGCAAAGTAAGCATTTGTTTATCTATTATTCAAAATAGTCAATGTAAAGTATTAAGAAAATGTATTTCTTTAATTAAAATATAAAAAATATACAGTTTTTGATACTTAACATTACAAAAATTAAGGAACATGGTGCCTACAGCAGCTGATGACATCAATTGGCATGTTCATATTAATTAAACAAAGCCATTCTTGCTTGATTATTAAAATGAATATATCTGTTATTTTGTTTTCATTACTGTTATATACATACAAGAACATTTTAACCGTAACCGCTATCTTACGTAGTTCGAATCAGGAAGCGAGAGAGTGGGGAGGGAGTGGGTGAAAAGGCCTCCGAACGAAACTGATGTTTTCAAAAGAACTCCTTAATATTAAGATTTAACGATTCTTACTACGATTTACGCCTTCAAGCGCAAGTTTTTTTTTTTTTTTTTTTATACTAAGCCCGGCAAATGACCCCCCTCCACCTGATGTTAAGTGGAAATGAGGTCCAGGCGCGAGAACAACTGGTGCAGCGTAAGAGACGTAGCATCAGTCATCCTCACTCTGCCGGCCCACAAAGTGCTTCTTCACGCCTCGTTTGAAGGACCCTATTTCGATTAATAGAATAAGCAAAGCTTTAACGGGGATTTACTTCTGATTATTTTAATATTCCAATTCAATACCGTTTCAAAGCGGTATCTTAATTATATAGAAGAACATCTTTCATCGTAACGATGCGATGTAAGGATTTAAAAATCGGGAAGATCGCGAAGGGGGCGGAAAAGTCACTTCATGAAATGAAAAATAAAGCGACTAAACTGTTCTTCAGCTCATGAAATATTGTAAATGTTGATGCAGTAAAAGCAATAATAACAAAAAAGAAGCTTTCTTCTATTCTAGTATAATAATGATGCTAATTGTTGTTGCTAAACTTTTTAATTCAATTAAACAATTTTCGTAACGCGAGTTAATTCATCATAAGTACTTTCTTTTACATTCAATTTTTATGTCCGACATATAATCAGGTTCAACACTGCACGGATCAGCCGGTTACATGTGCGAGCCACGCAAACCCATGCACGAAAACGCGTGTCAAACTTATGAGTGAGCTAATCAAGGGGCACTGCCGGCGCGCCGTGGGCCATAGCCGCCCGAAGCCGCCCCATAGCCGCCCGAAGCCGCCCCATAGCCGCCCGAAGCCGCCCCATAGCCGCCCGAAGCCGCCCCATAGCCGCCCGAAGCCGCCCCATAGCCGCCCGAAGCCGCCCCATAGCCGCCCGAAGCCGCCCCATAGCCGCTTTACGAGCCGCTAACTGCCATTACTGTACAAGAAGCGTGCTACTAGCAGCGGCCTGCCACCTGCTGTTTTCAATCCAAGATAATCGCAATCAAAATAATAAAAATTTTAACCGCCTCTGTGGTCTAGTGGCTAAGCTACCTGTTTCAGACCCAGAGGCCCCGGGTTCGATTCCCAGCGGGGAGTACATCTTTGTGTGCTCGGTTTGGTTGGTGGTAGGGCTGTTAAGTCCGCCTGGCTAGCTACCACCATCTTATCTAAGTCTGTCGCCATAACAACGTTGTTTATAGCATTGTTGTGTTCCGGCAGTTTGAGATAAGATAGCCAGTTCCTCAGAGGTTGAGGATTCCGGGTGAAGCGCGCTCCCACCTTCGGCCTTATCGTCACTTACCATCAGGTGAGATGAAGACCAAGCGCTTACTCGTTGCCAGTAAAAAAAAAAAAATCTTTCTGTGGCACATTTAGAAGTACGTGGACTATATTGTATCGTGGTTGACTAGCTTTCAATAACTTTATATTATTAGCCTATTCTGGATGTTGTACAGAATTTTAAAAAAAGCAAAAAATAATAACGACAATGAACTAATGCGGTATACCATCGAGTACGACCTTCTAGAAATAGATATAACACGTGGTAAAAAGGTTGGGGTAACACGAGCACTAGCTCTACATGCTATGCATCTCAATATCATCTCTAATCTTTAATTTTTTATATAAAATAAAATACATCAGGAACTTAGAACCATTAGCATAATATGCTCTAATTATTATTATTTTTTGACGTGACAACGTCTTATAAATTGGTTTGCCGGGTGACACTTCAAGAAACTGCGTTACGCTCCGCTCACGTTATGCGCTCACAATGAGAGCGAGTGAGAGGCACGCGTCCCTTCCACTCGGGCATGGTTAGCCCGCCTAAGAGCATGGCATGGTTGGTTAGATCCTTCTTCCTACTATACGAATGAATATTCACATTAAAATTATTTTACCACTCAAAGTCGTTGTCACGTAAAACTTTCGCCCGTATACCGACTTTACAGGCAACCAATTTTTTGCTTTTTTGTATAAATTTGTTTACGGCCACACCAATCATCTAGATAGACCAAGATGATTATTCTTTTGAAATCCGTTAATACGGTAAGTTAACGGATAAATATATATAAACATAGAAAAAACACCCAGACCCAAAATCAATTTAGAAAAACAGTTTTTCTCCTAAATTAACCCGACCGGGAATTGAACCCGGGACCACAGAGATGGCGCGACGCCAGACCGTACGTGCTAACGACTCGACCACGGAGGTCGTCGACATTATTTATTATACTACGTCTTTATATTCGTGCCACTTCTTCTTTGCTGTCCCCGTCAATAGATAAGAAAAACTTTATGACCAAAAAGCCTGTTTTTTTTCGGTATGGGCCAGCCCCATGAGCCCCATTATTTTCCGGGCTAATGAGTCTCGGGCACCTTGCAAATGTTGCGTGGGTTACACTAACACTTTTCCTTGGTCCTCCTTGGTAGTATTTTGTTGGTTTCGAAAAGTTTTAAATTCAATTCTAATATTAAAGTGATGAAATTAGTTAGGTATGTGAAGGATTTAAACAATTAGGGTCATAATATTCGTCGTACATTTTACCAAACATGTACTGAATACTGATTAAATAATGTGGATTACAGATAATTTTGAATGCAGATCACAGCCACGCAATTTCCTCAAATATTCAATTATAAAAAATGACGTCCAATTTGTGTACAAATATTTTACTTCAGTTTGGGAACTCCTGACTTCATGTCATTCATATTTTGTGAATCAGTAATGTGTGTTTTTCTACGCAAATTGAACTGAATCCATAGCAGTTCTAGAACGACTTGTCATAAGTAACTATTATTTTTAGACACATGCATGCAAATTATCTATTAAATTAATAGTTCAGGATTACCGTTATTAGTATTACTGGTATTACTAGCACATAAGATTAACCAAATAATATAATGTTACTGTATCTGGACATTAACTGCTCGTTTATGTACCTTTTAAATAAATAAAGAAGGTTCAATAGGTAAATTACTTAACAATTCAATATTATAGGGACTGAAGCTATAAATTAAATTAATCTTTATTTCAGGCAACAAACAAAGTACAAGATGGTAAAAAAACAGTCAGGCCCATATAATAAATACCTTACAGACTAACATACATACAATATCCTCCTTAGGCCCAAGCAAAATTTGCCCCGTTGCAGGTTACCACCCAATGTTCCTCTACTCTACAAGAACATATTGTACCACTGTGGTTAACGCTCAGACAAAAAAACTAAAATCTAACGTTACAGTGTATATTATATGGATGGGATATTTTTTCCAACAATTATTGACATGACAAAGAATAGATTCAGATGGTCTAATAATCAAAATATTTTGTTCTTGTCTGAGGACATTGAGCTTTTACGTCACAAATAGGTATTTAGTCTATGTTCTCTGTAGGTTTTTTTTTTTATGCTCGCATCTCTAACATAATCAGAGCATTTTATTTTCTTTTTAAATATATTTTAAAATACTAATGGACATTGTCCTTATTATTGAGATGGACTGAAGGTCCACTCCTAACAGAATTGCGGGGCGCTTATTTGTATTATGCTTTTTGTAATTTTGGTTATATTTATTAATTTACGGTAATATTTGATTTTATTTTATTTTGTAGTTTTGTTTATTAAATTTTTATTTGGTTCAAGTTAGAAAATTTCTTATATTATTATATTTGTAATTATATTTTCTTGTTTATATTATATATATTGTTTATGGTTCAGTTATATTGTTTTGGTGAGTGTTGAGGAATAATAAGTCATTAATTTTGATGTTTGTCACTGACTTCTAAGCTTTTTGTGTTTAGAAAGCTGTAAGTAGCAAGTTTTATGAAGTTTCTGTGTTGTAATTTGGTACTGTCTACATGATTTGTATTTTTATTATTAAGTTTATTTAATTTGGTTTTATACGTTAATTTACATTTTTATTAATTTATATTGACGTGACAACGTCTTATAAATTGGTTTGCCGGGTGACACTTCAAGAAACTGCGTTACGCTCCGCTTACGTTATGCGCTCACAATGAGAGCGAGTGAGAGGCACGCGTCCCTTCCACTCGGGCATGGTTAGCCCGCCTAAGAGCATGGCATGGTTGGTTAGATCCTTCTTCCTACTATACGAATGAATATTCACATTAAAATTATTTTACCACTCAAAGTCGTTGTCACGTAAAACTTTCGCCCGTATACCGACTTTACAGGCAACCAATTTTTTTTTAATTTGGGTAATAATCTGTAGTAATTTGTTAGTGTTTTATATTTGAATACTATTTGTTTAGATTTATTGTTAGTTTGGTAGTTTTGTTTATACTAGTTTTAATATTATAATTTGATTTTAATTTAACTGTTTCTATTGTCAATAAAGTTTATTTAGAATTTAGAGGTTTAATTAAAAATACAACTTCGAAACTTTTGCTAGAATTTAATAGCCATAGTTGGTTTGGCTTTGCAGGCGCAGGACCATTGCCTTTATCCTAGGGCATTCGCGGGCGTTCGTGGCATTGTGTGCTGAGTCCACCTTTGCGCCCGTGCGCATGTTATGTGCCGTGCAATTGTAGCACTTGGGTTGTGCTGACTTGCTTGGGCACTCAGCCACCTGGTGTTCGGGGCTGGCGCAGTGGGCGCAGGGCTTCCTCTCTGCCGTCCACTTGGTTTTGGTGTGCCCGAACTGCAGGCATAACCTGCGCTGTATAAATCGGCTGAAGTCCTCGACGTGGACTCTGCCGTGGTCCACGTTGAGCCTCCCGAGAGCGAGGATGGTCTTTCGCGTCTCGGGGGTCACCTCCACCACCGCATTATACAGCGCAGGGTTCCTGTTCGAGGTCAGGAAGCAGAGCCGGGAAACCTCAACGTCGTTTTGGGTCGCAAGGACCTCCGCCAGATCCTCGCGGGCGACATCCTTGGAGACGCCCTTTAGGATCAATAGCGGTGGTCGTTGTTTCGCCAGTTCGGCGGCGAAGTTAGGGCTCCTGTCGTGACGTGAGATCGTTTCCTGGCACAGCTCCCTGCGCTCGAATTCTACCCTAAGTTTATTGTTTGGCAGCGGCAAGACCTTGACCGGGGCGTATTTGCACTTCCGGAAGGACATCTCTCTTTTCCAGAGAGCCATCACTTCCGGAGGCCTCAAGGTGTTGTTGAGGGAGCTGACGATTACTGCCGGATAGGTCTGGGGTGTTGGTGGTCTTGCCGCGACGCTCGCGTAGGTGGCCTTTGAGACGGGTTGAGCGGGCTGGGGTTCGACCAACGAGCTGTGGGCTAAGGGCAATTGATGCTGCTCTTTGAGCGCGGCAGTCAGCATATTGCCCGATAGGCGCACCAAATCTTCAAGCCTATCGCCCTGTTTTAGCAGCTCATCAACTTTATCCGCAATTTCCCGTCGGACCTCCCCCGCCATCTCGCCTTGGACAGTGATCAGGGCCTCTGTTCTGTTATCCAGCTTATGGCCCAGTTCTCGGACACTGTCCTCAATGATTTGGGAGGGTGGGTCCGCCGTCTTCTGCTCTCCAACCACCGTAACGCATCGATAGATCTCATTTTTTGCGTCTTCAATATCCAGTTTATTCTGCCTGGTCACTGACTTATTTTGTGTTATAGCCATTTGTATGCGGTCGAGCTGGTAGAAGACCGCAAGTTGGAATGTCCTCCAACTGCTAATTTGATCGTGCCGAGTGACTTTCTCCAGGGGCGACATAGTCGTCTCGCCCTCCATAGCGGTACTTGCCATTTCGAGCGAACGTAGTGGAGTTAGGTTAGGGTTAGGTTAGGTTAGCTGAAAATTTTTGAAGTTAATTTTTAAGGAATTTTTAATAGGAAAAAATTTTTGTGAAAAGTTACTTTTTGTGTGTTTTTAAGTTTAAATTATGATTATATAGAGTTTTGGAAGATTTTAAATTTTGAAGTTTTTGGCCGAAATTTTTTTAAGTGTTTTTGAAGTTTTTTATTTTTGAACGAATTTTGAAATTTTTTCCGGAAGTAGTCTCTATAATTTTAAAAAAGCTTATATTGTGAGTTTGGTATATTTGGGGTATTTCCTTGAAGGAAATTTAAGAGTATTTCCTTGAAGGAAATTTAAGAGTTGTTCTCTGTAGGTTACAATGGGCTACTGACATAAAAATATCTTTTTATTAAATTATTTATTTAGTATCTACTAAATTTTTCAGCTTTGGCAACAAATTAGCATTATTTTCTTAATTATAAACCTAAATCAGTCGTTACAATTTTAATTCGTCGTTACGTGATCAAACTAATACTAAATAAAACTTTAAAGCTTCTTCAAGAGCAAATATCAACAAAAATAAAAAATCAGTCATAAATATCATAGATCAATTTAAAACCTAATAACTTCTTCAAGAGAAAAAATCAACAAAAGTAATAAAAACATTCATCAATATCATTTAGTCGTAGTTAGTAGTTTATTTTATCTAAAAAGCAGTTGCGATCTGATGTCAAAATTAGAGTGATTTCACAAGATCTACATGTGATGTGCGATTTTTTTATAATGAATGACACTGTCTGCTGTCTGCACCAAGCCTGTTTTTCAGAAAAGACAGGCATGTGATCAGCACCCTGAGCTCGTTGTTTTTTTTTATGAAAGTGGAGCAGTAGGTTTGCTTCTTTTACCTTGCACTGGCTCGTCTTGTTCAGAGTTCGAAGAATGAGCTTCAATAGCCTCTGAACTTAAATATGTCTCGATCAGGAGTTCACCAAGATCATTTTTGAAGCCCGGCAGTTGAAGGATCCTTTTGGTAGGAACATTCCGTCTTTTTTGATATTTTTTATACTGAGTACAAGTGTTAGATACAGCTAAGTACCACTAGAGCTTGGTGATCTATTCTCCGGTATTATGACGAATGGTGGGCACCGATTTTTTCCAATAAAAGTACTGCATTTTAAGCATACAGGAATCAAAACCTACTTGCACTTTTAAAGTTTACAGTCTTGCTGTAATTTACTCTACTCTGCTGATATAATGTATCAGGTTCTATTCAATAACTTGCTAAGCTTCCGCTTTTGTTTCCAACGCATGAAATCAACTCGTTTTTAATATTGATTTAAGGCGAACTGTTGGTACTACGCGTATCGCATTGACCCATCACTGAATCATGTCGAGCAGAGGGCCAATGTTTCGCGGCGGAGGGAGATTTAATGCAAACATTCGGAGGAGGAAACGCAATGGCACGGGCGGGCTACGTTCATTATTCCGATATTAAAGTATTTCAGACAATGTAATGTCTTATAACTTACTGATCTAGTTAATGTGGGACGTACAATTTCCTATAAATACTTATATATAGGAAATTGTACATAGTATGACTTGTTAGTCATACTTGGCTGTTGCCAACACGCTATACGCAAGCATGTACCCGGTATGGTAATTGGTAAGCATAATAATGGTTACCTATTGAACCGCATAAAGTTTTTCGCCATAAACTGACAATGCATCATGTTAATGGCCAAACTCATCACTTGTCATATGTCTTTATAGTTATGCTATGCGAAAATGAAGTTATTCATAACGCATAACATAAATGGCCAAAATTTAAAAGGCATAACCATAGAAAGGCATAATTTCGATAAGCATAAGTAACAAAAGGCATATATTTCATTTGCCATAATGTTCAGAAGACATAATATTCAAAAAGCATACATGCAATAAGAATAACTGACAAAAACCCTAACTCTTACAGGATAACACTTATTTTACAAGCTTTTATTTAACTTGCAATGTATGTATGTATGTCTTGTTCGGGTGGAATTTTGCAACTCAATTTTGACCCACTTCCCGGTTACCGATTGAGCTGAAATTTTGCAAACATCTGTAAATCGCGTGACAATGCAATATTATGATGACATAGTGCTGATGTGATGATGGAGCTGGAAGGTAACCATAAGAACTTCGCAATGAAACAACACAACCCATCGAGTTTGGGCTCATTCGAATTGTCTTGACGAGTAGTTTGTCTTTCAATAATAACCAGGGTCTGATGACGGAGCTGAAAGATGGTCATAGGAACTCTGTAATAAAACGACGCAACCCCATCGAGTTTCGGTTCGTTTCATTCGTCATGACGAGTACTTTGTTTTTAGATGGTTACCAGGGTGTGATCTGACGATGGAGCTGGAAGGTGGTCCTAGGAGCTCAGTAAAGAAACGACGCAACCTCATCAGGTCTCGGCTCGTTTGATTCATCTTGACGAGTACTTTGGTGCTAGATGGTAACCAAGGTCTGATGATGGAGCTTGAAGGTGGCCATAGGAACTCATTAGGTAATTAAGCGACACAACCGCGTCGAGTTTGATTTGTCTTATTGGGTGAACCGTTTTTGATAGGTGGTGAGCAGTGGTGATTTGTTTGGTGGACGTGAATAAAGTACATATACATAAATATTTGTATTCAGTGAGCTGAACAGATTAAAAACGTGTCCAGGCATAAGTAAAAAGTAAAAAATAAATTAAAAGTAAAAACCTTTTTAAAAAACAAGCTTTTATTTAAATGCGCTAAAAAGAAAAAAATAAACTTTTACTTTAAAACTTTTAATATCAACTTAGAACGTCATTACACAATTTATATGGTATAAAAGGTTGTCGCGAGATTAACTATATTAATCTACTAATACGTGTAAATAAACAAGTAAATTAAATAACTTGATGTGATTGCTGATTTTAACTAAGTATTAAAATTTTCAATATAATAAAACACGAGTACCTACTTACTTAAATCTCGCGACAACCTTTTATATTATAAACATTGTGTAATGACGTTATAAGTTGATGTTACTAAAAGTTTTAAAGTAAAAGTTAATTTTTTTCTTTTTAGCATATTTAAATAAAAAATTGTTTTTTAAAAAGGTTTTAATTTTAATTTATTATTTAAGTACCATAATTTCAAAAAGCATACATTTGGTACATTTGATTTAATATACATTTGATAATTATAATAATCTAAAGATATAAAACTTATTGATATAATGAGCAAAGAAGCGTGCAGCATGCAGGCAAATATGCAGCATGAAAGCAAGCATGCAGCATGCAGGCAAGCATGCAGCATCCAGGCAAGCATGCAGCATGAAGGCAAGCATGCAGCAGGCATGTTTTCTGTCACGGCTCCGGCGCTGCGAGGCTCCGGCGGTCCCACGCGAGCTTATCATCGCAGATGGTTTTCGTTCACCACTTAAACCCACCTGCTCCTCAGCTCGCGGGCCGCTTCGCCCCTCCACTCTAGCGTAGGGTAGACAAGACTACGTGGAGTCGATTTTGCCGCGATTCGCTTGTCACTGACTTTTAAGCACAACCTTACTGCTTATCGCATGTACGAGGGGCGGCTGAAAAGTTTTGAGCCTATGGTATTAAAAATGCTCATAGAAATGTATACAAAAAATATTCTTCTATGTAGTCTCCCTCTACTTCAATACACTTCTTACATTTATTAAAAAGGGCTTTTTTAACCCAGTCAAAAAATATTCGCTTTCTTTGCCTACGAAATGTTCGTTTACGGCCGCCTTCATTTCATCGTCACTGGAAAATCTCCGTCCTCTGAGGTCCTTTTTCAAATTCGAAAAAAGGAAAAAGTCGCTAGGAGCTAGGTCTGGACTGTAGGGTGGGTGGTTGATTTCTTCAAATCCTGTCTCCGCGAGGGCACGCCTCGCAACTTGCGCAGTGTGGACGGGCGCATTGTCCTGCAAAAACAGGACTCCTTTCGGCACCCATCGCGCGCACACCTTTTTCATGTGCAAATGATTATGCAAAATGGCGCTGATTCGTTCCTTGCTAATGCTTATGGATTCAGCTATCTGCCACAACTTGATTCGCCTATCTTCGAGAACAAGTTTTTTCACTTTTTCAATGTTTTCTTCGCTAACACCGGTGTTTGGGCGTCCCGACCTGGTGTAACGTTGTTACATTAAAACTTCTTTTGCGCGGACGCGACGCAGTTAGAAAACCTAAGCATCTACCATGAAGGCTTTAGGCGCGCGCGAGATTAAAAACTCTTTGCGCCCTTTTTTCCGTCTTCCACGCGGCTCATGAAAAATACGCTTTGTCACTTTTGGCGCCAAAGAAATTACAGTGCGAACCTTATTGTAATTTACGCCTTTAAATTATTGATTTTTAATTTAAAACTTACTTACGTTAACCATAATTACTTAAAGTTTTCCTTGTCCTAGTAATTAAGATGTACTATTAGACTAAACTGCGTTACGTTTAATCGGTTCAGCAGTTATTTATAGTGCCTGATTAAAATCCCTTACTGGGTAAGTTGTGCAATTAATATAATGTGTTATATATAATAGAATAAGTGTGTTGTAGTTCTTTTACTGCTGTTTGTAAATAAAGTATGTGTTAATATAATTATTAGGTACTTACTTATATACATTGTTTAATAAAATAAGTAATTAGCTTTTAAATGCCAACAGTTATCTTGTAACCGTTACTGCTTTTATTATAACTGCCACTTCAAGCCAGAACAGTTTAGAATATCTAGGTCACTCCTTCACTCCTTGTACTTACTAATGCTTTAAGATTACCTACTGGAAATGAGACTAGTGGCAGTATCCGACGTCGTCGTTCCGAGTATTAATTAGAACCATTGACTTGTTAAAAGGAACACCGTACGGGTTGAGATTGACCTCAGTTCATCTTGGACATCCTGGGCCTGCTGGACTTGGAAGTATTACCCCGTGTCTCGCGCTTTGGGAGCCTTGAGCCGACGGTTGAAGCAGAAGTACAGGGGAGTGCCCTACTACGGCGTTCTACCTTAATTAACCTCTAACCTACCCCGACCCTGAGAACTGACCTAGACTTAAATAAATTTGTATTCTGTATATATCGATAGGGGAAAACGTATTTGCTGTAAGTAGCAAAAATGGCGTAAGTAGACTAAGCACACAGTTAGAATCAGAAAAAAATACTGCGTCGAATGGTCCGGGTTTCGTGTCTCTACGATGACAAAAATTTCATTTCAAGGGATTATTTTTGAAAAATTTTGATGCAAAATTTGTCGTAAATATAATGTTTTTAATACTAATTTACTTACAGCAAAATTCAAACGGGTGATTGCAATTCATCATTACTTACGCGGTTCATATATAAGCACCTTAACTTACTTACAGCTGTCTTATGGGAGCTAAAATTAAACTTAGACTACTTACGACATTCTTTTGGGACGGATATTGAACGCCTGTCTACTTACGATATTCTTTAGGTTTGTAAATTTACAGGCCGGTAAAGTAAAGCATTCTTATTCTTGTCCCATTAAAAATATTATTTTAATTACTACAATTTAGCAACAATTTCAAACAAAAAATAAGGAAATACGCCTTTATTTAAAGATAGGAGTTATATTTATTAAACATTTAAATCACTTTTTTTGTGATATTTAATAATAGTGAAAGTCTTACGCTGTAAATTTTTAGCTCGTAATTATCGTCGCTGCGACGGAAAACGGTTACGTTCGCGCGGCAATCCCGAATTCCCGAGCGAGCGATCTGTTTGTTCTGTGCCAGTCAGCGCGCGAGCGCCGTGGTGAAGTGTTATGCTGCCACTACACAGTCGGCGAAGTTCGCCGATCGTGTGATCGTCTATATTCGCCTCGATCACCAGCACGATCATCGTGCAAGCGTCCATACATTCGTCTGTAGTAGTCGTCGAACGGCAAGCGTACAAGATGGACGTGGAGTGTGTTGCTGCTGTTACCATTTATTTAATAGCGGCATAGAACCATCATGTCAATGTGGTTCAACGAAAATTTGTGGAAAAAAAATGCTTTTGCGGCCTCATTGCCTGTCTCATACATACATATAACGACTATTATCCCCGAAGGGTTAATCAGAGACTAGGAAATGAGGACCGCAAAAACAGCCCTCTGCTATAGTCCACTTTTCACCAAATAGCGACTGCACATGTATTCAGCGTGACAGGTGGTGAGCCCATCGCCGATCTATGCTGTCTAATGTATATGCAGTCTTTAGTCCGTTAGTCGCCTTTTACGACTCCCAAGGGAAGAGAGGGGGTGGTAGTATTCTTGCATCGCTACGCGATACGTTCTAATAGTCGTAATTATATGTATGTATGAAAGCATTATGTACTGAACCTGCAGTTGAGTTTGCTTTAAACATATTGTTCCTACTAAATAAAAGGTGAATTGGGAAGTTCCTGGGTATAAAAAATCTTATTATACCTATTTTCTGAATGAAAGGTTTCTCTTTTGAACTACACCTGTTCTATGAACTTGAAAGTCTCTTTATTAGACCATCCACTAGCCATTTTATTGTGTATTTTAAGTGGGTAAATTATGGACGCACGTGTGCAACGCTTCACTGCCTAAAGGCAAATGAATGTTCGGCGATTGTGTGGGCACCTCCGCAAACATCCGGCGCGAATCCCTCTGATGCGTGCCCGAAAAACCAACAATTTACGGGTCGCAGGCGAATGCGGCGAGCATGCCCTCCACACAATCGCCGATCTCAGACGATTACGGGCATTCGTCTGAGTTCGGCGAGTGTGAAGAGGAGTCATTATATGTATCTACGCTCTGTGGAATATTACTTTAACAACGTGTTGCAAAACAGTGAAGTGTATTTTAAAAAAAATACTTGTTCAAGGTATGTTTATCTGTCAATACTTGTTTTTGGCTGCCTGCCTAGAAACAACACAGATAAATTATCTTCTCCCTGGCCATACATAATATGTACATACTGGCATATATTATATATGCCAGTATGTACATATTACATATGTACATATATTATATGCCAGTGGATAGTATGCACGCAACTATAGAGCGTGCAATCAGAAAAACCACAGTTTGGGCTCCGTCACATTGGCCGACAGTATCTAATCAAAATGGCGAGAAGAAATCCATTTCCCTATGACATAAACGAGCTTGGAGGGAACGACTTTAAAGGCTTTGATGACATTTTTATTAAAACATTTAAAAATAACACAAAATTAATGATTACTAAAATACGAATTGTAACATTTAAAAAGTGTAATCCGGATATAATGCTGATCAAATACTCCATGGCATCAGATGCACGATACATAGAGGTTAAACTTGGACAATTTGGCAATACAGTACCAACACATACGTACTAAATTACCGATTTCTGCCCAAAAATACAACGATTTAAAAAAGTTGGTAGAAAAAAAAGTGATACCCAGTATTTTTTTTTTAAATGTGACACGTCATAATGACTACATCCTGCCTGATGGTAAGCAGCCGATGTAGTCCAAAATAATGAGAACACTCCTCACCGTGGAACAAGCACGGTAACAAGCGCACCCATTCATGACGGCCTGCATAAATGCCGTTTCACGCCCCGCTTAAAAGACCCGGGACTGTAGGAGCAAAGGAACGACTTGCCAAATTTTTTGGTACGAGTGCTGATATTCTGCACAGTATGATGGTGGTTCCTAAGACCAGCACGTGTAGTCAGGGACAGGAAAGGAGAGGGCGGGATTAGATCAAAAAGTTCTTCAGAACACTCTCCGTAGTAATTTCGGTAGAAGACACTGAGAGAAGCAATGTCTCTACGCAGCTGGAGGTCCTCAAGAGTGGCTGTAACCTCAGCATCTCCAATAATGCGTACCGTTTGCCTTTGCAGTGTCTATGAAGTGCATCAAGGAGGTATTTAGCGGAGCCGTCCCATAGATAGGGACAAAACTCCATACTCGATCGTACCTGAGTCTTGTACAGCAAACAGCGCTGCTCGCGAGTGAAAAACTGCCTCACCTTATTGAGAATACCCAACTTACGGGAGGCAGTTAAAATAACACTCTCGATGTAGCATTTTGGATTCAGTTCCTGGCCGATGTCCATGCCAAGAATGCTGAGGTCCACTGAAATGGGTAAAGGAGTGCTCTGAAGAGGGCGGAGTAAGGAAGGGAGTTATCTTGGACGAGAATGCACAAACCTAGGTTTTTCTGGCATTAAACTCGACCAGGTTTTCAGTTCCCCACTTGGAGACACGATCGAGAGTCAGGTCAGTCAGTAGTTGTGCGGAAGAATATTTGACCATGGCATATAACAAAAAGACTGTTGATTGCCTTCCAGACACAGACGAAGAGGACTAAATAGATATTTGCAGTATTTATATATTTGGCCTTATTAATTATTTTTTTATTGTTGATAACTTTTTATGTAACATTAATTAACGAGGTCCTGTTCAGTGTTTGCTCTTAAATTAACTTCATGAGAATTGAAGTACTTTATGCTACGAATTCGATTATTTTTTATGGTCCTCCTCATCCTAGCGGCAAATTTTTACTTTAGCTATACTTAGTTAATTAAGTTTAATGTGATAAATGATAATAAAACCTGATCTCCTATTCTTTGGTACAAACATTAATGTTAATGTATAAAAATAAAGAAAAATGATTATTTATCAGCATTTTAATTTCATCACCATTCAGAATTTTCTTAGCTTAAAGTATTACTTTGATTTCAATATTATTCCTAAGTTAGTCATACCATACGTCTCTTTTGTGTTACCTATTTAATAAAATAATTTAAATACATCATTTTATACTTCTGGAAATGTATAGACCTGAACTACTCCATAAAAACCTTATACTACTTGCAGCATTCTTGAGGTCAGGAAATAAAAAGTCAATTGCTGTAAGTAGAGCAAAAACCTGTTTCTCATAACTTTAGGACTAAAATAATCATTGCTATAAAGGCGTACTATTTTAACAAAAACGTGCACAAAAAATTATCTTTTTATTACGGATAATTTAAAAGTTATGATTTTATTTTCAATTTTTTAACAGTTTTTTGGCTCTGGTGTAAAGTTGTGTTTTTGCTACTTACAGCAAATACGTTTTCCCCCATCGATATATATATTGTCGTTTTACTTATCTTAGTAGAACCCTGACACTGGGATCATCTTCGAGCGACTCATAGTAATAATAGAAGACCAATTTATGGACATTAACTATTTTGCTTTATAAAACTATGACTTTTTTGAATAATGCTTTGTTTTTAAGAGAATGTCTAACAAAATTATGAATAATACAATTATGCGTTTTAAAGTATGCTTAATAAAATTATGACAAATAATGATATAGATTTTAAAGATTATGGTTTTTATTAATATGTCTTTCAACGATTCTGCGTTATTATGTGAAAGTATGCGTAATAAAAAATTTGCTACAAGCTATTATGCTTTTTGAATTGTATGCCATATGATGTATGTATATGTTTGTTGACTGTCCAAAT
The DNA here is from genome assembly GCA_963921215.1 of Scoparia ambigualis. Taxonomy (NCBI): domain Eukaryota; kingdom Metazoa; phylum Arthropoda; class Insecta; order Lepidoptera; family Crambidae; genus Scoparia; species Scoparia ambigualis. The sequence goes on along the minus strand of OY992521.1, from coordinate 31,290,205 downwards.
AATAAATAAATAAATGTCAATTAAAATTATGGCAATAAACTTTTTGTATTTCAATATGTCACCCATAATAATATATCTATTCACGTAGCTAGCTATCCTGTGAGCCACTGTCAAAACTTTCCCTCAATTGTAGCGAGGACTAGATTTCATGGATGGAGGCATTTACCCAGCAGTGGGACAGTTATACAGTTTAATACTTATAGTATATTTTAGTCAAAGCTAGGTTATGTACTTAGACAGCGGCATTTTGCAAGCCATCCGAAGAAAAAAAACTGTACATCAGAAAAATATTTTAAAAACTGACGCCTTCCGCCGCTTCCGCTCCCGCTCCCGCTCCCGCTCGCCCGTGCAGCAGTCCGCGCTCCGAGCGAGACACGTACACACTGGAACGAATCCCGCCCTACCGTGCGCGCGTATTAGTATTTTGATTAAGTCTTTTGAAGGCTGGATCAATAGATTAACCGATTGCCAGGGAGCCTCGCCCTTTTAAACTGTTTTTATTTGCGCTTTTGTTCGCAGCTCACGTAAATTCATGCGCGCTTTCATCAGTTTCTTATCTTTGGGGGAATTGAAACACGTATGTCATATCAAAATGAAGTTATAACACGTTCTTGCCGCTCTGCTCTTAATAAAATTATATTCGATGATAGGTTTTTGTGTGATAATATTTATTTATTTTTAAACACTTAAGGGAGAGTAACCTATATTGTACCGACTTCTTAATTGTACCACCTTCTCCCACTAAACGGTGCCATTATTCTACACTGGCAACACAAAACGAGGCGACTACAGCGCCACTGTCACTGCGCCATTTTGTTTCTTCCTAAGGCAGATCACACGAGAATGAGAGTGAAAAACTTTTTTTTAGTGATGTGATGTATTTTCTACGTCTATTGTCTAAGAAGGTAGCTCAACAAAAGTTTTAGTAATCATTTAACACTGTATACTATAAGAAAACACAATCGCGAGTACAAATCAGTTGGTTAAGGTTATGTTGTTGTTTTTTTTAAAGTTTGCTATCGAACTACCGTGTACCCTTTGGACCGGTACAATTATTACAATTACTTAAATGTTAATCTGGGGTATGATTACAATGTCTAGTTCCTATTATGCCAATAATGATCCTTATCATTACCAAAAATATTGTTCCTAATAATAAATAAAAAATAATGATTAATAATTTCGTTTTATTTTAGATAGCTACCTAAATTTTATACAATGGGTTTTCTTTGATACAATTTAGGCATTCCGTGGTATAATTTAGGATACTAGTTGCGTAATTTAGACCGAAGGACAATAATTATCAGTAGATTTATATTTTTAAATATATATAACTTGATAAGAATCTTAAGTGCGTTAATGTTGTAACAGGAATACCAAGGTATCACCTAAATCAGATGGTGTTTCTCTAACTTACAAGGTTTAGGTATTTTTAGTGTTATGTCAAAAGTGGTTCCATATAGGTTACTCTCCACTAAGTACCTACCTAATAGGTATTTTCATTTTATAGAAATATTTTATAAAATTATACGTAAGTACACTTAATAAGTCACAGACAACACGGCTTCTTCCAGGGACGTTCCACATGTTCGAATCTTTTATGTTACGTTCACTATTTGAAAACTGCCTTTGATAAACGTATACAAGTCGATTCCATATACACAAATTTCAAAAAAGCGTCACAAAAGCGTTAGATGAGGTCGATCACAATATCTTAATTCGGAAAGCATATCACCTTAGCATTCATGGCTCCCTTTTGCGTTGTCTCACATCATACTTGTCTAATCAAACGCAAATTGTAAGAGTTTATGGATATGAGTCCGCTCCATTTGTGCCCAGGTCGGGTGTCCCACAAGGTTCCAACATGGGTCCTCTGTTGTTCGTTATGTTTATAAACGATTTGATTGAGTTAATCTCGTGCAATTGTCTTGCTTACGCTGATGATATTAAGATATACTGCGAGATTCAGTCAGACAAAGACTGTGCAGCCTTACAAAGCGACATTAATCGACTGTACCAATGGTGTCTAAAGAATAACATGCCCTTGAATATCCCGAAGTGTTATTTGATCTCGTTTACGAGAAATAAACGCCCGATATACCACACGTACATAATCGTTAAGGAAGTAGTAACTCGTCAGGGATCTTGGAGTGTTCTTGGACAGTAAGCTGACATTTACTCATCACTATGATCACATTGTGTCAAAGGCTAAGAAAATGATTGGATTTATCTTCAGAACAATAAGACCATTTAGAAATCTCACAAGCATTTTGACGCTTTTCTTCGCATTGGTCAGAAGCATACTAGAATATTGCTCGGTGATTTAGTCGCCCTCATATGGTGTTCACATGGACAGAATAGAGGCTATTCAGAAGCGCTTTCTTCGATACTTAAGTGCGAAGGTTTTTGGTTTGGTCTAAGGCGTAGGCTGGACATATTGAGGCTCGACTCGAATATTTTAAGGTGAGCACCCTTCAGTCGAGTCGAGACATAGCCGACCTATCTACACTTTACAAGATCATAAACTCCGATTGGGACACCAGTGAGTTTTAGAGTTGTTTCTCATTTAAAATAGAACACAAAAAATGGTTTCCTTACCAACATGCAGAACCAATGTTACATATAATGGCCCTATTTTACGAATGTCTAATATCACTGAGGACTTAGATATTTTCTCTACTTTCGACCTACCTTAAAATATGTAAAAGTAAGTTGTAAAATGTCGCATGTATCTTTGATTTTTTGCCGCTAATTAATTTAATTTGATTTAATTTTATATTTTGTAAAGTCTTTGTTTTTGTCACTAATATCTTGAATTTAATGTTTTATGTTAGCTTCTATTTTTTATTTTTTATGTGTGAATGATATCCAGTAAGCGCCGTGCTAGGCTGCAATCGGAATGCAAAGGACCATAGGGCATTTTGTATGAACCCTGTCCGCACCCTACAACAGTCATGGGATACGTGTCAATTTGTTGATTGGGACTTAAAGAAGCCTAAAGTACCTGTGTTAGTTGCAAAAAGTATTGGGTTTATTTATAATTAAAAAAAAAACTTTTATTGTTTTTTTTCTTTAGTTAGAGTTGCTCAAGTGTACCATGCTCTCTCAAAGTGTCTCTGCGGTGGTGGCATGTGCGTCGGGTCGTTACGTTCCCTAAAACATGGTCGAGCGAAGCGATGGCTGATTCACATTGTCATACTCGTGAAAGGGTGCCGCCTGTGGAGACTGGTCTGCTCTTGCAATCTTATTTTGTTAAAAAAAATATATTCAAAAACAATATATTTTTAATAACCTGAATCCCACGTATTTGAAGAATGTCGCCATAGTAAAAAAATATCTATCCTACTAGACCCTTCAAATGACACTAATTTCAAATCTGTTGGATGGTGGATGTTTCTTCCCATGGTCCTTTAACTGCATATTATTTTTATTGTGTTGATGTTCAAATATGATTTGTATTCTGTTGCCGTGTCTTAAATAAATAAATAAGTAAAGTGGTAGTGTGTCTGAAAAGGCTACTAAATTATTAACAAGTAATAATATTGATGACCTCCGTAGTCAAGTGGTTAGCACGCCGGTACTGGCGTCGCGCCATAAATGAGGTCTCGGGTTCAGTTCCCGGTCATGTCAATTTAGAAAAGTCTGTTTTTCTAAATTGATTTCGGGTCTGGGTCTTTTTATGTTTATGTATATATATATATATATGTATATATATGCGTTATCTACTTTAAAACCATATTAACGAGTTTCAAAAAAGAAGGATAATATCTTGGGCTAGATAATTGGTGTGAGCGTGGAAAGTTATTTATTTTTATTCATTTATTTATACACCCTCATTTTTATTCGTTTTAATGAAATTAAGGATGAGTTCCACCCATGAAACCGAACAACTTTCCCCAAGAACCTATGTGCAAATACTATTGTTGGCAGCTGATCGGACAGTTTTGTATGGGAGGTTTTTTTTTATTTTTAAAGGCAAACGAGCAAGCGGATCACCTGATGGAAAGTAATCACCGCCGCCCATGGACACCCGCAAAACCAGAGGAATCGTAGACGCGTTGCCAAAAGTTTTTTTGTCATTTTTACGAATTACAAGTTAAAAACGACCTTTAACCACTAACTTATTCTAATTACTTTCTAACTTTTAATTCTATTACTTAAAAAGTTTTTTTACATCTTCTAAACGTCTTGAGAAAGTTCTTGCAATGCTAATTCTAATCCATCTCCAGAGCTTTATTGCTATTAAAATTTATTTGCAGTCAAATATATCTATTGTAAAATAGTCCGTAGTGTAGTGTAACGGCTTGCGTCAGCTCTTTACGCGATTGCATTGACAGAGCCGTAGAATTTCTAAAAAAAAAACGTAGCTTATTGGCCGCATCTCCATTAGAGGCAGGCATCTTGAAGGTGCTTAGTCGCGAGGTGTTGCCTCGCGACTAAGCACCTCAAGTAAGTCGTTGAAACGGGTTCGCGCTTGCCTCGGCATGAGCCAAGCGTGGCAGCCGCACGATGATCCATTCATTGTCGGTTCTTGTCCGTGCTTAAAGGCGCCTCATTGTGAGGCATACCGTATATCCGTACTCGAATGGATACGTATAGATTTAACGCAGCTTAGGGGGACGTGCCTCTAATGGAGATGCGACTTTTTACAAGCAAGCCTGCCTAAGTAGTTAGTTACTTTTAGTTAGTTATGAATTGAATGTGGTGTACACTTAAGTGGCAAACATAATGCGTATCGTTATTGTGACAGTTATATTTTGTAAGTGTATCTTTATGTGTTGTTTCAGTTTCAGTTTTTTGCAAGTCACATGTTTAATAAAACAGGTTGAAGAATTAAGGCAATGCGTGACGCCCTGCAAGGTCATAGCAACCATGATGTTTACATATTGTTGTAAATAAATATATGGTGTGGTTACCTTTGATGAGATGCGCGGCCAGCACGAGCGCGGCGGTGAACGCGTGCACGCGCCACGCGCAGCCGCACATCCTGCGCGCCGGTCTGCGGACAACACGGCGGCTTAGCTTTGGCTGCATTACAAACGACTACGAATCAATAAAACATTTTGTCATGTAAGTACATTTTAATGCACCACAAAACCATCATTATAAAGTAAAGTATAGCAAGTATACGTACTGTGCACTGCTGAGCAAAGGCCTTCATCATTGAAATTAAGTCTGACATATAATTCATGTAATCACGACCATTATCCCCGAAGGGATAGTCAGAAACTAGGCAAGTCCACTTTTCAACAAATAGCGACTGCACATGTGCTCAGCTTGACATAAAGTCTTTGCTACTGCATGCCGAATGCGGGTTGGCGATAACAAACCCGGGCTACTCATCACAAACCCGGGCTACTCATCGAAAAATACACACTTTGCCAGACCTGGTACATGGGACACTGGATCTCCGGATATTGGGCCCTGTGGTTAGCCACTCGGCCGTCGATGATACATCACAAAAATACAATTAATTAATCACTGAAGAGATAACCATGTAATTATGTTATTGTTTATATACGGTATGAGCTGTCCCGGCGAACTTCGTACCGTTTGGTTAAAATTCATTTAAGTTATGAAACTGAACAAAAACGTTAAACTGTCTAAAGTCAATTCTATCAACAACATCAACAAACAGAATAAAACCGTTAAAAAGTTGGAAGATACTTTAGTTATTTTCTATGTATTAAATGCACCAATTGCTATACCAATAAACTTTGTACGATATGCGAATTTGTACCAACCCAGCAAAAGCAATAATTTTGTACAAATTGAGAGTACTTCTAGACTTAGAATGTACGAATTGCAAAATCAGAATAATTTGTACGAAATGCAATTCTGCACCAACCCCACCACACTCAAATTTAGTACTTAAAATTTTGCCCCCTTTCTGTTGACTGATTGATCTATAATTTGGTACACACCTTTAGTTCTGGTGATAAAACAATTCTGTATATTAAAGAATTATTTTATTAATAGGGCTTGAGTTAGTATACAGTAAAAACTAAAAACTTGAATATAAAAAAATAAGTAAAAAAAAGTAAAAATATTGTTTAAAGTTAAACTGTTTTAATGAAAAGAAATATAATGTACTAAAAGCTGTAAAATAATTAAAAATAAATCGTGGGGCGCGTAAAATTTCTGTCAACAGTCAACCGTTCATTTCATTTTAAATGCTGATTACACATATAAACACGTTATGCTACGCCCTCAGAATAATAACGAAATATTATCCCGTGCTTTGGAAGGCACGTTAAGCCGTTGGTCCCGGTTGTTGTCGTAAGATGGCAGTCGTTACAACCCACCAACGCACATTGGGCCAGCGTGGTGGGTTATGGCCCAATATCCCCACGTGCTGTTGTCCACGTGGGAGGTCTGTGCGCAGCAGTGGGACGTTTGTAGGCTGATAATAATTCTATGGCTACGCCCACGATTTTATTTTTAATTATTTCATTACTTGTTTACACCCTCTATGCTGTATTCTATGTCACTCACTCAATCCCTTTGTGTTATGAAGATTTTTTAATCCAAATTTTTACACTTTTCTGTATTTATTTGAAACATTTTCTTTCACACAGGCCTTGTCATGATAATTACGAATACAACAAAATAGAATTAGCCAAATAGGTGCAGCCGGTGTGAAGTGATGCGCGCCCAAACATTTGGTCAATTGGTTTCTATAAAAATAGATTTCTTTGCAGTTGCGATCACACAAAAATGCACTAAGCAAAAAACACGTCGCAAATTCAATACAAAATAAAAATGAATAATTATGTACTTGATACGCCATTAATGGATATATAATAAAATATTATTGTTTGAATGAGCCAGCGCAGTGTCAAATAGTACCTATCGGTAATGCGCGAGAGACACCTATTGCGTTAACTGATGCTTGGTAATACCAACCATAATTATTATATGTATTATATATCAAATCGTAGTTATAGCACTGTCTTCTAAAAAATTCTCCCTTATTAAAACGGTTCCCGATATCGCTATTTTTTTGTATTCCTTAACTAACTAAATTGTACTATTGTATTCTAACTTCCTATTTTAATATTATATAGTTTACAATAGAAATAATAAAATAAAAGCAGATTTCATTATGTAGCTCGAGATGAAATGAACCGATTTTCTATTTGATTTCTCGGAATACGCGTTTTTATGTTGGCTGCCTCGCGTACGGCGGTGCGCTTCAGATCAGACGTGCTCAACGAGTCCATCCAAAATCAAAAAGTAACGAATTCGGAGGACTCCACACGTAGATGTATTATGTCGGAAAGGAAAAGGAATCTTCTTTAGCCCTATTTGCAAATGTACCTTTGAACGCTTCGGGGAAGAGCCGTCTTAGTCCTAATAAAGAAATTCAGGATGGAGCCAATCAATCCATTTAATAGTTGCATGGTGAATTTTGATTTACAAATAAAATATGAAATAAATAAATGAAACATAATTGTAAATGTTACTTTTTAGTGTTTGTTTGTCACTGATTCTCTTGTAATTGTTTATTTAAAAAAAATAAAGCTTTTTAGTATGTTTTTAATGTGTTTAGTAATATTTACATTATGTCGGTCGTCGTGTGTTATGTCAATAAATGGTTTTCTTTTCTTTCGTAGCTTTATTCACTGAATTTGGAAAGACAGCGACCGTGTAGTGAAATTACAGTAAATCGCTCATAAATATAATAAAAACAAATAATGTGATGTGAAATCGCCACTTAAACCGCGGACGAGTTCCTATAAACGTTGCCTGTATGAAATATAACGATTCCAATTTGATTTATGTGTGAGCAGTCCTTTATTTAGCGAGCGGCGGTGGCGTGCCGTGACCGCGCCCAATAAAAACCAGATTAATACAAGTTTACGCAGCGGGCGAGCCAATCGGCCGCGGCCTCACGGGCTCGGCCAGTTTGGAGCCTTCACGCTTAACTCTTCAACATAATATAAAATTACAAAGTCGCATCTCCATTAGAGGCAGCGCACCTCTGAGCTCTCTCTGAGTCGCCCAGGTCGTGCCTCGAGCTGCGTAAAAGCCATGCGTCTCCGGTTGAGCAATGACGAAACGGTACTTTATCTTTAATCTTTAGTTTAGTCAGTAGCCAATCGCGTCTCACATTAAATGGCGGCCCACACAGAGGCGCTTTTGGGCACGGACAAAAACCGACAGAGAATGAAACGACCTGTGGTCGTCTAATTGAGATGTGGCTTAAGGTTGCACTACGGTCGTATTACGGCCAGCTTGAACAATAACATTTAGAATTTACTTTAAATTTTAGGGAGCAGAGATTAATTACAGAAAGAGAAAATAATGTTAAATAAAACAGTAGAATTTAAAAGTCATAAAATAAAGCCAGCTTACGGTTGAATTTTTGTATTCTAATTGCTGGCGTTTGTGTGTTATTTCATCCAGCAACCTGCAGTAAAAGGATAATATCATGAAAACGCAACAGTAAAAGAACCGTTCAAGATACCGCTGCCGTGGCTATCGGCGCGACTGCGGTCCATTACGCGCTATCGGGCGGCGCGCACCCCGGCACGCTTATCCGCGCGGCATCGCAGCGGCGATAGCGATATCGCCGATACTGCCGGTGCCGCACAACTACAGGCCATTCGGGTGGGAATCCATTTGCGCTGGAAAATGTCGCGACACAATGCAGGCCGTTTATGAGTGTTATGGCGGCCCGCCGACGACGGTCGATACAGCCCGTTTTAATGTCTTTATAGTTGCCACAACTTTGCTAATGGCAAATCATTAAGCTTGATTATCAGACTATCTAAGTTATACAATGTGTGGTCAAGTTGTTTAAAGCTTTCAATAAAGCTAGATTAGGACCGAAGGAAAAAAGATAAGAGAAATACGTGGCTTTACGTGAAAGGGTAAAATATTAATTTTTATCATGTATTGTCGCATTGTTGGACTGGTCATAAATCCGATCATGGAAGTATGTTGTTTCAAAGAATTCAATGACTATGAAAAACACACGCGTTAAAAACCTACATGTAAATTTTTTATATGATTTTAGTAAGTAGACTCTTCCTATGCTGCAATCAAAATAACAGCCGTAATTATAAATAATAGAACAATGCTGTTATGGTAGCTCAGTGGCTAATGAAATTCAGTATCATTTAAGTGTTTTGAGTGCTTTAAGTGTTACAATGAAAGAATATACTGTTCTCTATAAACTGGATTAGCATTTATTCGATTTGGTTCGGAAGGCACGTAAAGGCCGTTGGTCCCGGCTGTTGCCGTAAGATGGCCACCCACCAGCCCGCATTGGGCCCGCATTGGGCCGCATTGGGCCCGCGCGGTGGGTTATGGAGCAACCTCCCCATAAGCTGTAGTCCTTGCGGGCAAGCTTGTGCTTGTGCCCAGCAGTGGGCGATTGTAGGCTAATGAAGATCATGATGGATGTGAACAAAAGCAGAATTCGCGATGTTTACTGTTTAATACTGTGTTTGCATTGAAAATACTTTTAAATCATTGCCGCCGTTTCTCAAACTCTCGGTTTCTCGGAGTTGAGAGTTCTGACAAGTCCTTTTAATTCCTGTATGACAGAACCAAATTTATTATTATGTCTTAATTAATGGCTATCGCGTGTAGCATCAAGCCAATTTCAAGTGGTTTAATTTTTTAAAGTATAATTATTTAGTGTTTACACTTTTAAACTTTCGCGTTCCATTATGCACACATATATAAACGGGATTTAATGCAAAACTATTTAGTAAAGGCATCCTATGCATACCTTTTATACCCGACGTTTCGACCGAATCGCACCGGCCGTGGTCACGGGAAAATTATTTAGTATTGTCACAGATTAAAGAAGAGTTGTATTGTACGGTAGATAGAAATAAAACGGAGTCTCACAACACGTATTGTTGTTAGAAAAACACGGGAGAAACTCTCAGTAACCAAATAACAGCTCAGCTTTTAGGAGGCCGGGACTGTCAGTCTAATTGTCATTTTGACGTATAGCTACTAGGATGAAGTATAACATGAATTTGACATCCGTTCGTACCCGAAAGGGACAAACTCATAGTACCTAGACATGACATTTGAATATACAAGTGCTGCATACCCCTAAAAAAAGGTACCAAAAGAATGTTTCAATCCGATATTACATGTTACGGTAAACATGATTAATTGATAATTACTAATAACTAGTTGTTGCCCGCGACTTCGTTAAAAATTATCTGGCACAATGGGCATTTGGAAAAATAAAACAAGTTGCTCAAAATACAAGTATTTATTTGCCTTCGAATAGGATAGGGAGTTTTCAAATCCATCACTTGCATAGATGTGGATGGGATTTCCTTTGACGATTTGTTATATGTGGACGCAAATTGCATTAGTACTTGGTTAGATGTGAACGAGTACATGTACACATTAGGTAGGCACAACAGGGTGAGATTGATCTGGGTACCAGGCCACATGGGAATCCATGGCAATGAGATGGCCGATGCACTTGCTAGGGACGGCTCAGAGACCCCATATATTGTTACTGAGCCGTTTGTGGCACTAGCATTGAGTACCATCAACAAACATCCAAAACAGGCATAAAACCGAATGGATAGAGCTACCCGGCATAAAACACGCAAAATCCTTCATAGGGGAAGGCGCCCTAGGACGCAGTAAGATCATAATAATATGCGGAGGTAGCAGAAGGCAGGCCCGATTAATCACCGGTGCCCTGACTGGGCAAAATGCTCCACAAAATGCAACAGCAACAGACAACCTGTGCAGGGCATGTAGAGGGGAAACGGAGTCTATGCAGCACCTACTGTGTGACAGAATAAATCTTCTGGGATCGGCCTACCCGAAACCAGATGATTTTAGGCTCTTCGCCCTATTTTGCCAAGCTTATGGCAATTATCTCCACATTGCCAAGCTTATGGCAATTATCTTCACTTGAGGAGGCAGAGTGATTGGACGGGGTGGCACAAAAGATCCCAATGGGTCGACGTGCTACTGTGAGAGGGAGACCTCTGCAGGCCCCACTAGATAAGATAAGATAGATGTGAACGAGATTTAATAGGTACCGGGGTGTAAAACATAATTTAAGTAATTATGTATTACAATTTATAAATATGAGTGGATCGATTTTTTTAAAGAAATAAAGATGACAGTCGAGCCAAGGTAAACTTAGCTGTCAAGCTAGTCGCAAGTGATTGGTCACTGGGTTGTGCACATTTTGGGCACAACGCATAGAATTATTATTCTGAGGCACGTCACAAAAAGTGATATTCTGACAAGGGACAAAAAATGTTCATTTCATCCTTTTCATACCTAACAGTTTATGTATGTTGTGATCTCTTTCATGCACGGTATTATTATTTGATTGATACTAGTATCAGTATATTTCCCAATTAGTTATGTTTGTTGTAAAAAATAAGGAGTCCTATTTATTGAAAGGTACCGCAAACAATCGATTGCATTCGAATTAGGTTTGATAGTTTTGTTTTCGATTAGCTAATGATCGTTCACTCCGCAACCATAATTCCCTTCACAACTTTGGACGTTCACATTGAACCATTTCTAATTGTATCGCTGTTGAATTCCATTTGCACAAAAATAAATTACGTCAAACTTCTGCTAAAGTATTAAAGTCTCGTTTGGCGTTCGGGAACGTTTGAAAAAGCGGGCAGCGGCGGCGCGTGATAAATGTGCGCGCTCCATCATCGCGTGTCGTGGCTCGGCGGGCGCAGACACGGCTACGACTGCTACATCGTAGCTACAGAGCGTAGCTGTCTTTTAGTGTAGCTACACTGCTACGAAACTAAAGTGTAGCAGTCTCGTAGGTAATTACAAGTCGTGTCACAGTCACAACTCACAATACTCGTAGGCTTGTGACTGCAGCGCGGAGGCTCGAGACGCGCGCTACGAGTGTGCACCGACGCTGTATTGATAAAGCTCACCTTAAACAATTACTGCGTAAATGTTTTACATTTCAATAGAAATCTGTATTTAGCAGGCAAACGAAAGGCAAAACTGATTGAACTGATTAACGAAAGCTGGTCGCACTTGCGATTGCCAATAATACTAATCTGAATGTATTAAGCTAGCTCAGCCGATCGCGGTAAATTTAAGTCTGACGCTTAATGAATCAGTGAAATCATTTCGGAAACCATATTAAACCCTTTAATATGATATACGTTTCTTTCATTGGATCCCACCTTCATTATTACTAACGATATAATTTGTACTTACTAGGTTGCAATTTTTATTTGTTCTTACAAGTTGTAAGGAAACCTACTACTGTTATTATGATGTGTCAGTGGTTTCACATTGCGCCTTATTTTGGTACCACTTTTAACCTAAATTACAATAACAGAAAAGCTCCTATTAACGACCCCCTCAAATTTGTATTTCATTAACGATGTATTTTTTAAATCATTCTTATTAGACTTAATATAGGTTGCAGAAAAGTCGCCAGTTTTATTTGTTGCGGTCTAGAAATATTTTTTTTCTAAAATCAAAAAAATCAAAATCAATATATCTTTATTCAGTAAGCTTAAATTAAGCATTTTGAATCGTCTAAATTTATTTTTTATGGATGGACGGATAGGCATAGGAACCCACCCACCCACCCCACCCATTCAGGAAGTCTTTTAGCTGTGGAGAAGAACGGGCACAAGAAACTTTTAGAACAGTGAAGTGACAAATAAATAAATTCCTATACTTAGATTCCATACAAAGGCGACAAAAGTCAAACAGAATAATGTTAAGCTTTTTACTCCCTTTAATTACTGATGATAGTGTCGGTTCTATTGAAATTTCAGTATATTATTTAACGAAACTTGGCAACTGAAGAAGTTGGTAATTACCTGGTGGTTATTTTTGGAATTCCTTGGAAGTTTTTAATACCAATCAGTACTTGCTGGGAATTAAATAATGCCACATTTCTTTTCTTTGGCAGTCGTTTGTGCCGTCTAAATGGAGCACTTCGCTTTAGTAATATTAGATTTACTTTGTAATGACTAGTCTTGTTTTAATATAGCTACACATTAGCTTCTGAGTTGATGCTCAGTGTCTCTTAAAGCTACTTCTAGTACATTACGCTAGCAACGCATATAAGTAAGGAGGCGCCGTAAACTTTATTGTTTTTGTTACTCATGAGAGTTGCGAGCTCGGGGGTTTAAATCAAACCGTACCCGCGATGCGACGTGCGATGGCGGCGGCGGCGGCGGCTCGGCAACCCGATTCGCTTCGTTTGCTGCGCTCATTCCGGCGAAAGCTTCGTTACAACTTTATTCAAAAGGTAAATGGAAGCGTGACGATTTTTATTAACTTTTTGTGCACATATTACTTTACGTATAAAACTGTTTTCACTATTGAAACTGAATTGATCAAGCGGCTTTATACGCGTACTTTTAAAATGTAGTGAAGTATACATCTACTACTACAGCTGTGTGTCAGCTTTAATAATAATGACTACAAAGCCACGTTAACAATTTCATTTAAGTATCATTTTCATGGCAACAGAATACATGTGCTGTGTGGTGGCGGCTTATTTTATAAGAATACTACCAACCCTTCCTTTGGGTGTCGTAAGAGGCGACTAACGGACTGAAGACATCAAAAAACTCAATAATACATCCAACCACAAAAAGCGCCGATGCATCCACCACCTATCACGCCGACCACATGTGCAGTTGTTAATTGGTGTGCCGTGGACTATGGCAGCACCCTTTGGGTATAACAGTCGTGAGTGTATGGATGTAACACGTTTCCTTTAACCCTTCAAGGAACATAAGACCGCCGGCGGTCGCGAAACAATAGGTTTTCAATTGTGTCTGGTTTAACGGTGCTTAAGTGATTAATATGATGCTGATCAAGATTATGGAAAATAAAGTAATTTTGCGTACTGCAGTATAACAAGCAGAAGCTTTGGAACCCTACGTTAAAAAACACTCACTTATGCTCAAGTGAAATCCTTAGAATAGGTCTATTTAAGTGTTACCGCCAGGTAAAGTAACACAATAGTTTGAATTATACAACCAAAGTAGCAAGACACCCATTTGATTATTATGACCCATGCCATCAGCCAGTTTTTTTTCTTTTATGTATGAAAATCAAATGTGTTTAAGAAGGTTCCCTATTTATATGCATAAAATTTTATGTCATAATTTAACATAGCGTACTTTTACTTATCCTAATAATAATTACGCACATTATTAATTTGGCATAACATTTTAGGCACATTTTTTTAAAGCATATATGATTGTTAAGCATACTATTCTAAAGCCTAAATTTGTTTACGCATAATGATATTTAAGCATTATTTTGATAGGCATCATAATTATATAGGGAAAAAGCAAGTTTTGGAAATTGTGTGTTTGCATTTAATAAAATACTTTTCGTATTTATCATGCCGCACTAACCAACTTTTACACTATGGTACCCAAGTTATATTTGATATACCTAATACCTACTTTTTGTTTTTCAGATTCAAATAGCTATCAATAAAAAAAAATATGCAAAGTCAAATCCTGATAAAAACCAATCCAAATTATAGCGGATTTTGAAACTATAACCAGAAGGTAGAGTTGTCTAATCTATCAGATTATCTTTATGCCTAATAACTATTAGACGAATAAACAATAGGCCTTAAAACTTTATGCAAAGCAAAATTAGGGCAAAAAATATAATCCTTAAATATGGATTTATGCTTACTGAAATAGTATGCCCAAAAACAATTAAGTATGTCAAAATATTATTATGACCTAAAAAACATGCATAACTCGTTATGCCAAATTAAATAAGGACAAAAAAATAGTTGAAAAGAAACATTGTGTCATAACTAAAGGAAGATCATGAAAGTTAAAACAAAAAAGAAAGATAAAACAAAAGAAATGTAAGAATTGTTTAATATAAAAAATCGTAACTGTTTACCAACGAATCATAAATGATGCTCCTTTAATTCAATACAGATGTGGTAGTCAAAATGTATGTCCAATTATGCAAACAAGCATTAAGCGTTAATTGAATGAAGTGGCCATTTGCAATAGCGCCCGCCCGTTCCCAGGTGGGCGCTCCGCTGCGGCACAACTCTAGGCACAACAATGGGCACAACGCACTATTACACGCATATCGGTATCAAATCAGTTTGCCTGATTATTGACGCTTCACAAAGGATTCCTGGCTCACGCGGAACATTTGACCTTTGCACCTGACGGAAACGAGGAATGTCCATGTAATAGTATGTTTCTGTGGTGTTGTATCGAATATAATATTTGATCATCATCCTCATCACACCTTAGAGTACCCAGTAACTAACTCAGCCCACCCAAATACCCAGTTCCGGAGTTCAAACTATTAATATCCATGCATTGTTACATTTGTTGCTAACCTTAGCGTAAGCAAAATTGTTACTAATGTTATAGACATTGCCTGAAATATATTTTTTATTAAAAGCTAAGTTTGTAACAATTAATCAGCATCTCTTTTTTCACGAAGGATTAATAACTTTGCGAATGAAAGCAAATTAAGTAAGGTTGGGGTCTCTATCGGATCGCCTAATTTTTTGTACGCCTAATTTGCAATGGCACCAAAACGAAAAGCCTAAAATTTTACTCTTCAGAATCGTGTTTGCCCTAATTTCACTTCGCCTAACTTTATATCGCCACATTGTCATTTACCAAATGCGTCATTTGGCAGAACAATTCGTAATCCCTAAAGTTTACAATTCCTAAATATTAATTCGCACAAAATTAAAAATGCAAAACATGCAGCATAACATGCAGCGTGCATGCAGACATGCAGCATGCAAGCAGAAACACAGCATGCGTGCAGCATGCATGCAGATATGCAGCATGCGTGCAGGCATGCAGCATGCGTGCAGGCATGCAGCATGTAAGCATGCAAGCACGCATGCAGCATGTAAGCGTGCAAGCAGGCATGCAGCATGCAAGCAGGCATGCAGCATGCAAGCAGGCATGCAGCATGCAAGCAGGCATGCAGCATGCATAGTTTCCGTTACGGCTTCGGCGCTGCGGGGCTCCGGCGGTCCCACGCGAGCTTTTCGTCGCAGATGGTTTACTACGCGGGCTTATATTTCACTCTAGGGTAGGGCAGACAAGACTACGTAGAGTCGGGTTTGCAGCGATTCGCTTCTGTCAATTTATTTTCTCAATAAAATTCTATGCTTTTATTCCAATAAATTATTGGCACATTTAATTTTAGATATGCTAAAATTAGAGCTTTTATAAATTTTGCGAAATAATCGTTATGCCAAAATAAAGTTATGCCAATATAGTTTAGGCTATTTTACATTAGACATTCTAAAATTAGGCCTTTCAATTCTTAGGCCAAACTATAATGGTGGCAAAACAATTTTTAGGCGAAACAATAATTGTACGTTTTAAGTTTAGGCCAAAACGGTTTGGCCAAACCATATTAGGACAAACAATTTTAGGCGAACCGAAGGGCACCCGTAAGGTTGAGTTCAGGTTAGTTCGCCGGGCAATCAATTATCGCCGATATTATCCCAATGTACGCGTCGGATTGGCTCGCGGAGGGTCTGTCCCGTCTCCCGAGAGAATGCCCTAAGCCCGCGCCACAGTGGGAGCTTCTGAGGACGCCGGAGTAGCTCTGATATTGAAACGGCATATGGAGGCATCGCAACATTGGCGGAACCTTAAATAACCAAAATAAAAATAACTTTCAGACATAGAGATAATGAAACGTTGATAAATAACGACTATATAGGTACTTGAAGTGTGTGGTTTTATGTAATCGTTTAATAAATATTTTAGTGCATTTGAGTGTTAATACCGTAAAATATATCAATAATTTCGAATTTTATCAATGTCTCAAAAGCTCCTTGAAAATAAATTTGCGACGTTTCAAAAGAACAAGTTTACATTGAAAGTTCCACGGCGGATACACTCTGGCGCGGGTGTGGACCGATCTCGCGATAACGCTAAGCAGCGCTTAAACTTGCGAATATAAACACAACTCCAATTATAAGGTTGTGAAGCGTTTAGTCGCAGCGCGTGGACTGCGATACGTCGGCCGGGAAGCCGGGGCAGCCGGGGCAGCCGGGGCGCCAGGGCTGCCGGGGTCTGCCGGGGCGATAGATGGGGCCACTTAGCAAGTGATCACGTGGGTGACATGTCACCCAATACGAAACACGACAAGGACATTAGGCAGTAACCAAACCGCAGGGCCTGTCGAGGGCGATTGAGATATTAAATTAGATATTGAAAGTAGGTACTTTTGTTTCATTACAAAACGATGACGCGACAAGTAAAAAGAAGTTAAAGCCCTCTTTCCAATGGTGGAATTAACTGGCTACAATTGATGGGTATTTGGTTTATGCACCACACATAAGTAACAAATTACGAGTACAATCAGAAAGACAATCCTCATTAACCTTTAATGATTTAAAATGCGGGTTGATCATTATCACAAATCCTAGCTATGCATTAAAATTGGAACAAACGCTATGCCCAGGGGGTACCCGCCGAGCCGAGCGCCCTGGGCTGAGATGAACGAGTAACCACACTAACCAATATTATTCTACACTTTGTTTTCACGAAGCGCACCAATTAATATCCAGTGATCTTAAGTGCAGGTCAAGCGAAGTTTGTATCGTCTTTAGAGATGCGTAGCATGGGTTAGTGATCGAAAACCTCAATTTCTCAAGCATAATTTTCAATAATCCCTTAACTGCAGCGAATTGTAATGACTTGGTTCCAAAGATGCCTTTGCCTTGCAATGGGACTATATAGTTAATACCCATCGTGTGAGTTTGTATTAAAACTTAGTAAGTTGCTTGTTTGCGGGTATCACGTGCCGCTACCCCGGCGCCCCGGCGGCCCCGACGCCCAGGCGGGCAGGGCAACTTGTGATTACTTTGTTACCTGTTGTGAGATCGAGTGGTAATTGGCGGCGGTCACTCGTCGCACAACTTGCTCAATGGCTTGTTTGAGTTTGTGTATGTATTTTGAAGTCGGCTTATGACGTTTTGATGGATCAAACGAGAACTAGACAGAGTAGGCAGTTTATTTTATAATGATAATTAATAAGAAATACATTTTGCAATGTTGATGCTTTAATGAGGCATGGAGGTAGCCGATGGCGAGTTGGTTGTCGCTTATTCTCAGCATAAGGTTTCCTACTTTAAAATTAGCATTGATAAATAAAAAAAGCAATCCTTGGATTTAAAGGAAATGTACTTTCATCACTTTTAATTCTGCGTTGGTGAGTCCGCCATCACAAGCACAATTTAGTTGTAAAAAACTTATTGGAAACGATTTGCCGGCCTACTTGTAATAAATTAAATAGGAGATAGGTATAGTATTGTATGATTTGAAATCACTCTAATAATAACAATATTTTAACCATCAATAAACCGTAAACGTAACAAGTTATTTGGAAGTGCTATTTATGAAATAGTTCCATAACAATGCATGTGAGCCGTTCGCGTATCGCGCCGCGGGCTGATCGCAATCTGCAGGTGCTGTAACCGAGGCCGCGACACGCGAGCCCCCGCGCCCCCGCCCCGCCCCGCCCCTAGCACCTGGGGGCGGCTGCAGGTACAGCTGCACCCGCCCGCACACGTAGTTCCTTATCCGCACTTTTCATAAACAATGAGTATTCATTGTGTTGAAATATTCATTAAAAATAAAACAAAATGCTCGGCAGCCGAGTGGCAAAGCGCTCAGTCCCAAATTCGGAGGTCTCGGGTTCCGACCCGCGTTGGGTTACGGCATTGTCTCCCCATGTGCTGTTGTGTGTGGGATGGCCTGTGCCGGCAGTGGGGCCTCGATGAGCAAAACGTGACCAAACGTACCGCGCTCATGGCGGATGCAACATTGCCTAATATCGGAATACTCGAAGACAACAAAAACATGATAATAATTCCGCTGACAAGAACAAACTCATATCCAAGCTCGCTATTAAAAGCAAAATTAATTGCAAACACAGAACAGCGTCGGGAGCTAAATATTTGATTGTGCGTGTAATTTTGGTAAATAAATAAGTATTAGCGTCGTTGTCAATATTGCTTTGGGTAACCGCTAAGTAAAGTGCGGCCGTCGAGTGATTTACAAACGTGTGACTTGTGTGTTGTGTTGCCATCGCCATGCGGGAGGCACGTAACCATAGTTTTACTATAAAATAGTAATTCTGTGACGTAACTGCCATGTGATGATGATGATGTCCTCCCAGACGTATCCGTCGACGGCGACACCCTTAGCTAGTGTTAGCGTTAGCCTGGACCCTTGCATGGGCGCGAGCGTGACTTGCAAAACCAAATTTAGTTTTGAAAGGCCTGTTACAAGAAGCACAATAAAGAGATCCACTAGCATAATATGTATAGTTGTTAGAGGGCTTGGGTCGAGTTTTTCGAATCTGGCGTTTGGCGTCAAGATCTTCAAGACGGGCACGTTCGAAGTTTTGGAGACCCAGTTTGACAGCAGATCGCCAGTTCGATCTCTGATTTGCAAGCTTCTCCCACAACTCACCAGGCGTGCCAATAGCAGTCAGGTGGCGTTTCAAGACGTCCCTGTAACGCAAATACTGACTTCCTGGTTTGCGTTTACCTGAGTTAAGCTCAGAGTAAAACATTTGTTTTGGCAACCGGGTAGACTCCATGCAAACTAGGTGCCCACCCCAGCGAATTTGGCCTTTCATGACAAGACACTCCATTTCGACATCTTTGCTCGACGTAAAACCGCGCGTCGTGCCGGGTCTACTATTATTGTCGACTCTCCACTAAGCTAATCTTAGAAGAAACCACCGTGAGGATGCTGACAGCCGTCAGTGTGGCGTGCGTTATATACAGGCTGTTTAGAATTTTTACTTCCGGTTTCATAAAACGTAGCGTGAACCATGAAGATAACACTGCCGACCTACTTAAATAAAACATGTTTTAACTAAAATTCATAGTTATATTAGAATTGTTAATTTAAATACTTTTCTGTTCATCATCGTTCTTTGGAACTAGTACGACTTATACCCTTTGCTTTACCTACGCATCTTAGAAATAAAATAATATTATGCATATTGGCAACGTTGTAGTTTGACACATATTACTAAGGTGGCATGCAAGTACATGCCGCGCCTAATGGATCATTGTCGTGTTAACAAACATATTAAGTTGTGAGTGAAAGATAGTTTACGAGAATTCAACAACATAGCAACTTAGAAGTAAATAGTATGTAGGCCAAAATGTGCATTAATGACACCGAAATAAAACTTAAGGCTGCACAGATTCATATAGCGACAGTGTCATAATTTTTTCGCGTCTGTCTCTAACCCAAGCACTCCTTACAGATATAAAATAAAAAGCTGTTTTTCCGGCACAGCTCGCAAGTGTGAGCTGGCGCGGCGCAAACGTATTAAAGTGTTCGCTGCATTTTCACTTGAAACGGCGCCCCCACCCCCGCCCGCACCCGCGCCTCCGCCCCCGCCGGCAGCCTCATCAGTTTTTGCTCATAAATTATCTGGCGAACATTACACATGTTCAGTATTTTTTATTTCATCACGCTGTGCTCAGCACTCTTAAATTTTACATAATTCCATCACAGCTAGTTTTTGCTGGTAGTGTTTACTTAATGGTTTGCGATTGCATCATTATGTTTAAGGTTATAATGTTTGTTTGTATAAGGATCGAGTCCACCGCGCCACTGAGCAAGGGCCTCCATCTTTGGAGTCTAGTCATCGCTACAATTGATTGGATTTGAGGCAACTACTGCGCCCATACAAATCACCAACCCGTTTTATTTAACCACTGCGGGTTCGCTTGGCCTTCATCTCACCTGATGGCAAGTGACGCCAAGGCCGGAGGTGGGAGCGCGGGAACCCGGAATGCTCAACCACTGGGGAACCGGCTAACTTATCTCTAACCCGACAGGAACAAGACAATACTATTTACATTGTTGCTGTAAAATAGCCATTAGACCACAGAGGCGGGTAATATAAGAGTTAAGCTATGGGGATTATAGCAGTACTTCTCGCATTGAACCCGATCAGCTCTCCGCTCCTTCACCGACACGGTTAGGTTGGTTATGTAATGACAGGCGCTGCATTATTGAGGCGGCTCGGGCCGAACTTTCATAACAGAGGGACAAGCAGGGATGGGGATTAGGCCAAAAACACACCATCTTAAATATTGAACGCCTTGCTAATGCGATGGCAGGCGGGACCAGGGTGGCGCTCTAATCAAGCGGTAATACGTTTGTTTACACACTTATTACAGATACTGAAAGATGTTGAAAGAATTGTTACCATAATTATAAGAAATAAAGCGTAGCCTTTTACTTCCCGCTTCATAATAACTATGATTGACTTAGCAAGACAAAAGGCGCGCAAAAATATGAGCACGGCAGAAATGTTCTCTCAGCCGTGCTACTATTTTTTGCCGTGTTTAGCGAGAAAGGAGCGAATTTTGAAATGGGCGACAAAATTCATGAAAATAAGGAGACTCGTAAATGATGCGCGCGGAAGCAGCGGCGCCGCCCCGCCCGCCGGCGATTTGGCGACGCGGATGTCGGGGACTACTCGTACACGGAATATTTATTTTTGACGTATTCCTTTTTGGTCGAGTGGTTAGCTCGTTCTGACGTCGCCATCTTTGAGGTCTCGGATTCAAATCCTGGTCGGGTCATATTAGAAATAACTGTTTTTCTAAATTTAATTTTGGGTCTGGATGTTTTCTAACTTCTTTAAGTACGTTCATTCGATAACTAGTTTAACAACATTAAAACAGGTTTATATAGAAACTTAACTTGGGCTAGATAGTTGGTGTGAGAGGAGGAAAGATTTTTAGTTATTTTTGTGCAGCCTGTCTATAACACGCGATGTTTTTCAAGTGGAACTACGATTTGAAAATTATGCCTATAAAGTAGAAAAGATTGTAAAAAAAATTATTAATAGACTTCAAGATTAATTAATACCAGCCTCAATAGAGGCTGTATGAGCGTGGCAATCCACAAAGGTCGCGCGTGAAATTGCCGCCCGCCGCGTGTTGGTCTTGCGAATAAACTTGACGCTTACGCAAAGACACGGCAACTTTTGAAACGTTTCTTTGCCAACTTTGAATGAAGTTAATTAATCTAAATCAGGGGCTCGCGGCTCTTATTCAGGAAATTGTAAAAGATTCAAAGGAAGAAGAAGTAAGAGTTTCTTTGTTGCACTGCTTATGTTTTATTTTACTAATGTGGATTTATCAAACAAAACTTGACTACGGTGTCAGTGAAATGAGGGGGAACATCAAGGGAGAGGCAGCTAGAGGAACGAAGGTCACGGACGCGTGGCAGTCTCGTCTTCGAAAAATAGATGGCAAGTGAAGTCAGGCACGGTATTTGGAAATATGATCGTATTTGCAAAAGCCATCAATTAAGCAAATGCTTTGGTTCTGCAGAGGCTTACAGATAAATTATTATATATTAATAACAACTTTTACATTTTACATATTTTGTTGAAACAGCTTAGACAAGTTGAGTACCAGTTGGAATGGTTACAAACGTATTTACACAGCGTTATCAAAACGACTATTTACATAAAATTTTATTCAGGGAAAGTGTTTAAGGGCACGTAAAGTAATTTACAGTACTTTATAATAACGTTTATAGTACTTAATGCTACGAAATGTATACTAATGTGAGTAATCATCAGCCGTCTAATGCATTTATTAGACCACACTATATTTTTATGTTCTCTGTACTAATTACATTAGCCATATATCTTTAAAAAGATACCGTCCACTTTGTTTAAAAATGCAAAAATCGAAATAGAGAAAAAGAGATTAAGAGGCCTATTTTATCTCGACTGTGATGTTTGCGTAAAATGGCCAATTTTGGCGTTATAGATCTCTGAAACAAAAATCTATTAACAATTTTGACTTATTGAATAGTGTAGAATAGCTATTGGAATAGTGCGTACCTAGCGGCCCCGCTTTTTGTAAATTTTGCTTAACTTTTTAATTAAACCCAAAATGGCAGAGAAAGATTTTCATAAAATGCGCGAAGGCACTTTTTTGAGCTCATAGATTGAACAACTGTTCTAAACCAATGACATAAATAAATAGAATGTTATCTCTTATATAGTCGACATACGATACTTTACGCACTATAGTGCGTAAATTTTTAGATATCATTGATTTTATATAGAAAAAAATCTTATTCTAAACCAAAAAACTTCGAAAATCGCTTTAAGGTAACTGTGAATTTCTTCTATCTACGATAATATTATTGACCAAAACGTACACTAGAATAATCGTTACTTCATGATGATTAAAGATTTTATAGTGAATTTATTATCCTATTTCGATAAAAACGATAAATACAACTGCAAAATTACTTTAAAATGCGATGCGCCGGCCGTCCGAACTCAGCTTATTCTCGCAGAGTGGACATTTGTAATATTAAGCATAAATGTATTATCTTATTTCGATAAAAACGATAAATACAACTGCAAAATTACAACAAAATGCGAAAATGGGTATTTTACGTAAAAATCACAGTCGAGATGTAATAGGCCTCTTAACAAATAAATATTATGAATTTAAAAATTAATATGACTGAGTTATTTCTGAGGAAATTAGAGTTATTAATAATTGTTGAATAAACTTTGTAAACAATATAATAATTGGAAACATGTAATTTGTGCTGACTTCAACATAAATATTTTAGAAAAAAGTTAATAGTCTACATTTTTTGAAAATTTACTATTAAATTACAATCTAAAACTACAAATCAGACAACCAACTCGAATTAGTATTGGTACTTGTCTTGACAATTTTGCTGTAAATATCAGAGGGTCTAAAAGCGAAGTAGCAGAACTTGCCTTATTAGACCACAAAGCACAAATACTACAGTGTCCTGTTAAGAAAACATGCTTGACATGGCACATAAGGAAACATGATTACTGTGAGGAAAAAATTACTAAGTTCGGGGAAGCTTTTGTCGCATTGAGCTTTTCGGATGTTAATGAAACCAATGATTTAAATGAAGCTTATGATGCTTTTATTGATATAGTCTCATTATTTCATAAATTATGTTTTCCATTATATGCAAGTGTTAATTAAAAGTAGAAACGTTCGAAATGGGTTTCCCGTGGCGTTAGAGCTTGTAGTAAAAAACGAGAGTTACTATGGCGTTATTGGTCAACTCCAAGTGACTCAAATAAACAAATACTTAAAAATTATTCCCAGTGGTAAGTATAAAAAAAAAAAAATTCAAAAATGTAGCTTACTAAAAGTATTAAATAAAAATAAAAATAAATAAAATAAAATAAGTTTTATTCAGTTATAGCAGGTATATAGTACATGTAGGGGCTGGTGACTCCCGTCAAGCTTGAAAGGCCTGTGTTAGGAGGCACCGCTCTTCCATTAACAACAAGTTGTGAATATTATCTAATGTACATTTAATTTATTACAAAAAAGAGAAAAAAATAAATGAAAAAAGACTAACATTAAGTACCTACATAGTTAAATACCCGTGTGTGTGTGTGTGTGTGTGTGTGTGTGTGGGGGTGCGTGTGGGGGTGTGTTTGTTTTAAGTACTATACGAGGACGTGGGCCTGAATACACAAGGCACATCCGAGGACGTTTTCAATCCGAGGACTTTTTCGTGGGTCCTCGGTTTGACTTGACTGCGGCATCGTACTCTACGTGCGATTGTGAACCTTCCTGTATACTTAATAGGGAAAAGTCAAGGAATCCTCGGATTGGTCTTGAAAATTTCGGTTCACACACCGACAGAGTGTGAACACTAGGCGGCGCCACTATCGATTTGTACACACTCGCTATACACTCGACTCATGTTTGTTGTACTGTGTGAGGACTTATGTGTAAATTTTACACTCAAGACCTCGTATTGGTGTCAGTACCTGACAGTGTGTATTTAGGTCCTCATATGGATACATTTTCATGTCGTTATCAAAGAGTGTTGTTTTTCCGCCTTTGTTTTGTAAGAACGTAAGCAAAGTAAGTATTTTTACAAGCTTTTATTTAGTTTCACTTGTCCGTTTGCAAATTAAATTTCATCCACTTCCCGGTTACCGACTTCCCGGTTACCGACTTCCCGGTTACCGATAGAGCTGAAATTTTGCATACATGTGTAAATCGCGTGACAATGCAATATTATGATGACATGGTGCTGATCTGATGATGGAGCTGGAAGGTGGCCATAGGAACTTTGCAAAGAAACGACACAATCTCATCGAGTTTGGGCTCGTTTGAATCGTCTTGACGAGTAGTTTGTCTTTCAATGGTTACCACGGTCTGATGATGGACCTGGAAGGTGGTCATAGGAACTCTGTAATGAAACGACGCAACCCCATCGAGTTTCGGTTCGTTTCATTCGTCTTGATGAGTACTTGCTTTTTAGAATGTTACCAGGGTCTGATCTGATGATGGAGCTGGAAGATGGTCATAGGAACTCAGTAAAGAAACGACGCAACCTCATCGAGTCTCGGCTCGTTTGATTCGTCTTGACGAGTACTTTTGTGCTAGATGGTAACCAGGGTCTGATGATAGAGCTGGAAGATGGCCATAGCAACTTAGTAAATAAACAACATAACCCCATCGAGTTTGAATTGTCTTGACGAGTACTTTTGTGCTAGTATAAGTTTAATACTAACTAATAATAGGTAATGTACCTATCTCACGATATGGGATTATTGTGACGTAGACGAATATGGTTAATTATCGTTAAAGATTGCAATGTAGGTACTATGATATTTTTCTTATCAGATTTAAATTATTATTTTATAAAAAGCATTTTTTCTTTAATTTTAAACCGTTTTATTTAGCTTGCCCTGTTTATTTCTTTGGGTCAAATCTAGTAATTAAAATTAGACCCACTTCCTGTTGACAGATTGATCTGAAATTTGGTACGCACCTTTAGTTCTAATAAGAATATAATTTAATTTATTTGGTATCATTGTAAATCCAAGATGGCCGCCGCTATAAATTGGCGGATTACATATTTTATCACTACATCCTCAATAGGGGTATCAAATGAAAGGGCTTGATTAGTAGAAGAGAGTTCTCTATGAATTAAATGAGAATCCAATATGGCCGCCAAAAAAATAGCAGGTTCATTTTTCTTATGACGACCCCTTCAATATTGGTATTAAATAAAAGGTTTTGCCTAGTAGAATAGATTACACTATGAAAAAAATTAAAATCCAATTTGGCCGCCAACAAAATGGCAGGCAAATTTTTTTTTCACTACCCCTTCAATATGGGTATCAAATGAAAGGGCTTGAGTAATAGAATACTGTTTAAAAGTTTTGATATATTTTTAAATCTAAGATGGCCGCCGGAAATGCCAGATTTCATATTTGTTTCAATATGGGTGATGGACATCAAATGAAAGAGCAAGTTGAATGAATTAAAAAGAATGAGAAGTATGATATACTTTTCATTCTTTTCAAATCGTTATAGCAAAATTAAAATAAAAAAAAAGATTAAAATGATGTAGACAATGTACTAAAAGCTAAAACATAATTCTGTAGGTCTTAGGTACCAGTCATCAAACTACTCTCCTCATCATTCTAAAACATTGATCAGACAAAAAAATAAAATCGTTGGGCGTGTGAAATTTCTATCAAGTGAACGATTATTTTTGTCTGATCAATGCCCTAAAATGCCCTAGATTGATGAGGAGAGTGGTGTGATGACTGGTACCTAGGACCTACCGAATGCTTTTTTAGCTTTTCGTACATTGTCAACATCATTTTAATCTTTATTTTTAATAATAACATAAAAAATTTCTTTACTATTTTTTTTAAAATAGAGGATCATAACTTTTAGTTCAATTTTCATTATTGACGACCGCTGTAGTCGAGTGGCTCGCACGCCGGCGGACTCTTATGTCGCCATCTCTGAGGTCCCAGGTTCAATTCCCGGCTGGGTCAATGCAGAATTAGAGCAATGTATGTGATGTTGTCTAATATTTTTAACGGACTTCTGAAAGGAGTAGGTTATCAATTCGCTTGTATATACTATGTTTCTTTAATGTATTTTCAGGTTACACTGATTCGGATGATTTTTTTGTATCGATAGGTTTTAATCGTTACATATAAAATATGGTGAAAATATGGTGAAGATATGATGAAGACCCTTGGCGACAGGCAACAAAACTCCTCAATGACGAATGATCAAGTTGAGATTGGTTATTGTATTAAATACAAAGAAAGTAGCTGGTACCTATGAGTAGACAAGGGATCACAGACTTCGTAGATACCTTATGGAACTCCTTAATAACCGACGTACTTACATATATTGTGATTGATTATTATGTTGAGTACGAAGAAAAGTAGCTGATTAGGTAACTATCAACGAGCTAAGTTTCCCAGACTTCGTAGATACCTTATGGAACTCCTTAATAACCGACGTACTTACATATATTGTGATTGATTATTATGTTGAGAACGAAGAAAAGTAGCTGATTAGGGAACTATCAATGAGCAAAGGATCTCAGACTTCACAGATATCATATGAAACTCCTCAATTACCGACAGTACACATATTGTGATTGGTTATCATGTTGAGTACGAAAAAAAGTAGCTAGTTAAGTAACTTTCAATGAGCAAAGGATCACAGATACTCTATAGAACTCCTCAATGACCGACAGTACACATATTGTAATTTAGTATAATGTTGAATACGAAGAAAAGTAGCTGGATAAGTAACTATCAATCAGCAAAGGATCACAGACTTCAGAGATACCCTATAGAACTCCTCAATTACCAATAGTACAGATATTGTGATTAATTATTATGTTGAGTACGAAGAAAAGTAGCTGCTTATGTAACTATCAATGCGCAAAGGATCACAGACTTCAGAGATACCCTATAGAACTCCTCAAAGACCAACAGTACACATATAATAATTGGTTATTATGTTGAATACAAAGAAAAGTAGCTGGTTAGGTAACATTCAACGAGCAAAGGATCCCAGACATCAGAGATAGCATATGGAACTCCTCAATGACCGACAGTAGACATATTTGGATTTATTATTATGTTAAGTACGAAAAAAAGTAGCTGGTTAGGTAACTATGAATGAGCAAAGGATCCCAGACTTCACAGTTACCATATGGAACTCCTCAATCACCAACAGTACACATATTGTGATTAGTTATCATGTTAAGTTCGAAGAGAAGTAGCTAATTAAGTAACTATAAATGAGCAAAAGATCCCAAACTTCACAGATACCATATGGAACTCCTCAATCACCAACAGTACATATATTGTGATTGATTATTATGTTAAGTACGAAGAAAAGTAGCTGCTTATATAACTATCAATTCGCAAAGGATCACAGACTTCAGAGATACCCTATAGAACTCCTCAAAGACCAACAGCACACATATTATAATTGGTTATTATGTTGAAAACAAAGAAAAGTAGCTGGTTAGGTAACATTCAACGAGCAAAGGATTCTAGACATCACAGATAGCATATGGAACTCCTCAATGACCGACAGTACACATATTTGGATTTATTATTATGTTGAGTACTAAGAAAAGTAGCTGGTTAGGTAACTATGAATGAGCAAAGGATCCCAGATTTTAAAGATACCATTTGGAACTCCTCAATGACCAACAGTACACATATCGTCATGGGTTATCATGTTAAGTACGAAGAGAAGTAAATGGTTAGGTAACTATTAATGAGCAAAAGATCTCAGACTTTACAGATACCATATAGAACTCCTCAATGACCGACAGTACCCATATTGTGATGATTATTATGTTGAGTACGAAGAAAAGTAGCTGGTTTTCGTACCTATCATTGGACAAAAGATTATAAAGTCATAGTCAAAATATGTTTATTTAATAAACTCAATTAATAATTACTTTAAATCGTATAAATCTTTTGAACCTACTTCAGTTCACCAATTCAGGACATCATTTTTTAACTGTTTCAAAGAAAGGGCGCAAAAAACCATAGCGCACAGAAGTAACGACATTTACAAAAAAATGTCGTTACCAGGTCATAAAATACAATACATACTCATCAAATACCAGGTCATATAATATTTATATAGATACAAAATACAATAAGTATATAATAGACTTCTATGGTAACTTATGGAACCAAATAATTAGCTATTGTACAAAATATATAACAACGTCGGTGGTTAGTAGTAGTAGTGGACTACCTAGCCGTAGTCAACTAACAATCACTACGACGAAAGCATATGCATAAGTTCGCAATGTAGAAAACAACAATGCTAATAACATAGTCGTCATGGCGACATACTTAGATAAGATGGTAGCGGTAAAACTGGTGGTAGAATGTCATAGCCTAGTACTAACTGTGCTCGGTTTGGTTAGTGGTAGGTGTGGCGGCCTGCGTCGTCACATAATTTATTATCCTCACGTATGGTTAAAGAGTTTGTAAGCGCATTCCTAAACGCGTGTAGATCCGATAAAGATAAGACGGCATCCTCCCTCCAACATCTACGTAGTATAAATCGTCTTGTATGTTTTAGAGACAATAAGTTAGTTACAATCACTAGTAATAAGTTAGTTAAAGTCACTATAAATATACAACATAAAATAAAGAGACGCAGTCGTTATTAACCATCACCAAGGAACCATCCATCATCACAACCTCCTATAACTCGCCAGACGGAACAGTAGGCCTTGTTCTAAGTCCGCCTGGCTATAGCTACCACCAACTTATCTTAGTATGTCGCGTCACCGTAACAACAATGTTATCAGCAGTTCGAGGTAAGATGGCCAGTTCCTTAGTGGTTAAGGATACCGGGAATAACACGATTTCACATGCCTTATCAACACTTAACATAAATCAGGTCCGGTCAAGTAAAGAGCTTATGTACATCAGGGCCACATCGAATGTTAATTACAAAATAAATGTTCTCGAATGGTACTTAAAACATGTTATGTTTACACATTAGTGGTCCTCGCTTTGTACATGCGGGACTCGGAAAAACGTCCTCATATTGTTTCTGTACAGTCAAACACACGGTCCTCGAATTGTATTGGATTCAAGAGAAAGTGTGTGAAAATGAGTCCCCGGATTGCCATCTGTAGTCAGGCAATTGGGTCCTCGAAAGGTACACACAGACGTCCTCGGAAAGATGTCTCCACAAGCGTTGGCAGTGTATAATAAGTCCACGCATTGGTCAAGAAAAGTTAATAAATAAAATGATGCAATAACGTTAGACAAATAGACCTGATCATTAACAAAGTGTTTTCTGTTTCTTTCTATCGTTTTAAAGTAACAATACAAGGTCATTAACATGGTTTTTGAGAGAGTCCTCGGATGGGTCATATAAAACCATAGTCCTCGAAAGGCCGTCTGTACAAACAGGGGTGCGTGTGTGCGTGTGGGGGTGTGTCAGTGTGTGTAAGTGTGTGTGCGTAGGTGTACAGCTTCCATCAACTATCCATTAAATCCTCAATCTCACTATATGATTTTGTTTCCAGCCATTTACTAACAAGTTTTTTGCATATGTAAAATGGTTTGGGGTACAGATCTAACTCTTTGTCCAGTAAATTGTACAGTTGGGCCGCACGTCTTCTGTACTGTCTCCTAGCGGAGGTAGTGTTTGTTCGTGGCACATTCACGGCAAAGTTTTTCCTTCTCCTGTGAGTAGTACTAGGGATATATGGTAGGTTCTTATGTTGTTTTAGCACTGTATTCGTAATGTATAGTTTCCTAACTGTTGCTAGTTTAGTCAGCTGATACAAGCTCTCCGTTGAAAATCTCCGTTTTTTAAAATACATGATTTTAAACAGGTTACGTTGGGCACGTTCTACTTCTAGGAATTTGGTTTTTGCCGCACCACCCCAAACAGGAATACAGTAAGTTATGATTGACTGTACAAGCGCTATGTATATTTCTTTTAGAAGGTCTCTAGTAAGCATTCCCGGATCAACGTCTACTCTCGGCACCACATACCTTAAGGTTTTGAAAATCCAAGTTAATTTTCTAATCCTTGATGTTACATGCTCAATTTGTGGGTACCAGGAGAGTCGCTGGTCCAAGAAAATGCCTAGATATTTCGTTTGAGCAACTTTTTGTATACTCGGGCAAGTGCAGTGGTTGGAATAAATTGTGCTGTCGCAGCTGTGAATTTTTATCCTAAAGTCATTACTTGGTTGTGTATTGCTATAGTTACTGAAACAGATATAATTTGTTTTAGAGGCATTCCGTGTAAGTTCGTTGTTATGTAACCATTTGTTTATTTGTTTTAAACCATCTTCAGCAGTATCCCTAACAGAAGCCCAGGACTCGCCAGTAAATACAACGGCAGTGTCATCGGCGTACGAGAAGATTTTTGCATTTTTGATCTGTGTGTTACATAAGTCATTAATATATATTAAAAATAATGTTGGACCAAGAACGCTACCTTGAGGCACTCCGAATGACACATCCGCACATCCACTGACACAATTGCTCAATCTTACTTTTTGTTGCCTATTTGATAAGTAATTTGTGAATAAATGAAGTGGTGTTCCTCTGATACCTATCATTTTTAGTTTGTGTATAAGGATAAGGTGAGAGACAGTATCGAATGCTTTTTTTAAATCTAGGAATACTGACATACATTTTGATTTAGGTTTATCAAGGTGTTCAATAATTCAAGAAGTAAATGCAGATACAGCATTCTCAGTAGACTTTCCCCGTTGAAACCCAAATTGACGATTAGACAGAATGTCATACTTAGTTAAGTAATTAAGAAGTCTGCTGTTTAATAGTTTTTCCATAATTTTTGAGATAGTCGGAAGGACGGAGATAGGCCTGTAGTTACCGATGTCGTCCTTAGCCCCACCCTTATACACAGGAGTTATTAGTGACAGCTTGAGTGAAGTTGGAAAAATACCTCTATCAAAACACAGATTAACTGCATGTGTGACAACTGGTACGATCTCCGAACTTGCCAGCTTCAAGAAAAGAGCCTGTATATTATCCCATCCGGGTGCGCTGTTCGATTTAAGCTTAGACAATATACTATACACTTCATCCTCGTCAGTCGGTAGAAGAACAAAGGAGTTTTTCTGAGCAGGTAGGCTTTTTAGGTAGTCATTAAAATCTTGTGTGGATTTTTTTACATCTTGAGCTAACAGTTTACCAATACTAGCAAAATATTCATTAATGTAATCCGCTGACATTATTGGAGATGATTTAAGGTTTAGCAACTCGGAGTTCGCACTGTTGTTTTTGTTAGTATTTGTAATGTTTTTAATATTATTCCATAACATTTTATTATTATTAATAGAATTAGTTAGTAATTCTTTTTCATATTGTCTTTTTACTTTTTTAATGAGTTTATTACAGTAGTTTCTGTATCTTTTATATATGATTTTCTTTATTACATTAAATGGATCCTTACTCATTTCCTTTTGTAATTTATTACGGTTTCTGATGCATCGTAGAATTCCTGGTGTAATCCATGGTTTAATTATACGATATTTTGATGGAATGTTTGATATAATTGTATTGTTTTTTAGTGTTTCAGATAGTGTAAATATCAGGCGATTTATTACTTCATTAGGATCGTCCGAAAAAAGTAAATCTGCAAGATTTGCGTTTTTTAATTCTATAAGAGCAGCTTCAAAATTAATAGTCTTTTTGGTTTTATTAACCAGTGTATGTTTTTTTATTTTAGACAAGGCTAGAAATGTAAATAAATTAAAAAGAAGAAAAGGAAATACTTGCAAGAGATTTATTTTTGTTTATTTTTAACATTATGTGATCTAAGCAGTTAATGCCTCTTGTAGGTATCGTGTGACCAGCTAAAATTCCATACATAGACAGCATATTCAAATAATTAGTTCTATTCTTTTGCTCAAAAGGCGGTTCAGAGGGTTTTAGAGTAATATTTATATTAATGTCACCTGTAATAATTATATTCTTACTATTTGAATTTAAATTATCCAAATGCGCACCAAGCGAGTCAATAAAAGTTTCTGCGTTATGATTTGAAGGAGACCTGTAAATACATAAAATTATATTATTTAATATGTCCAGTTGTAGACATGATGCCTGTGATAATTTAATTTCTACAACTTTGTGCCTCAGCGTTTTTTTAACGTACACTACTACGCCATCATTTTGATTGTGTTGAATACTCGTTGAGTAAACGTCATACTTAGTGAGAATGGGCAAAGTTTTGTTGGTATTAATTCTGCATTCCGAAAGGACTATTATATCAGTATCGAAATTAAAACTAGACAGAGTGAGCAGAAAGTCGTCAAATTAAATTACAATAAATACTTCTAATATTTTGGGAGATTAAAGTTAGATCATTCTTACAAACGGGTAAAAATTTTTTAAATTCTGTAACTTCACATTGAAATGAGCGTGCAATTTCCAAGTCGTCTATTTCATGCAGTGTGTTTAGTGTGTCATTCATTATATAATTTACAAAGAGCGGTAAGCAAGTCAATCAGTAAACCAATCAATATGTCATATAATGGCGTAAAGGGAAAAAGTCTTGTACCCAGGAGTGGGCTGATGTGGCCTGGTAATGATGATGATGATAAATTTATTATACAAAGTGAGTTTTTTATATAATGGTATAGAATATGAGATTGTGTGTGTATAAATATGTTTGACTGAGTTTGAGAGAGCTGTGAATTTCTGATGCATATGTGTATATTTTGTGAGGGAGTACATAACTTGTGTAACTGTGATATGCAAGCTAGTGAGTGTGTGTAGTAATAGTGTAAGTATAAATAAAGTGTGGTTGAGTTTGTAGGTATGTTAAAACGGTAGTATATATGTCTCAAAATAACAAAACATAATACAATAAAAAAACCTAACACATACAAAAATAAATATAAAATCTCTAAATATTGGAGCAGTTATTCAGTACAATCAATGACGTATATTAAGAAATAAGTGATATTAACCACTGATAGTCAATCTTCCAATATAAGATGATGCACTTGTTCTTCATTTCTGATTTGTATAATTGGTGAACTCTCTGTTTTGCGTATATAGACTTTGCCATAGTTAGTCCAGCAGTATCTATACCTCTTGAATTTTTGAAGGTCACGAGCTAGGAAGTGAAGACGAGCTGCACTGGAAGTCAAATGTTCTGATATATAAACGGGGGTATCCTCTTGGGTTTTAAAACCAAGGTGTTTTGCCGATAACTTTATTCTATTTGTGGTATTAAATAATTTAGTTTTACGCATAAAGTCCGTTTTTAACAGAGCCGAGTTTGTTTCAATTATTATTGGCGTGTTTTTTTCCTCGGATTTTTTTCCACGGACCCTGTATATATCTCTTATATCCGAACGAGACACCTCACAGTTGATAGTTTTAGACAGGTGAGTAATCATTTCAATTAGATCTTCTTTTCCCTCTCGATCCTTTCTTGGTACGTTTTTTAGTTCAAAGTTTCGACACGGCGGGCGGCGGTGAATTAGGTGGTTATTTTGGTGACTCACATGTATAGGGTCTGAGCGCGTAGAACGGCTTGCGCGCGAACTCCTTAACACTTCTGCACTCCTATTTTTTTAAATGATTTTGTAATAAAGATATTTAATTTAAAATTTAGAAAAAGATTAAAATAGGTTTTGGATACGTGTTCTCGCAAGCGAGGTCCGGGGGGAAGAGAATATTAGATATTCCTAATAATTTTAAGACCTAACTTGTAATATATTTCAAAAAAAAAGTTGATGGAATTTCTTAGTGACAAGGCTTATTACTCAATAGAGGAATTTCTAAATGATAAAATTAAAAAACAATGTTTCTTTTTTATCCATGTTACTTACTTACTATGTTACTTACTTATTTTTTATTAATTAATATTTTTTAAATTACCACACAGTTATTAATTTGTAATTCTGAAATTATGTTAATTAATCACAACTTCTGACATTTTATATTATATTAACTACTATTTTGCATTTGAAAATATTGTAACTAATTAATTCTTCTGACTGGGCATGGTCTCTCAAATGTATTTGTATACCTTATATAAGGTCGAAGTGTAGTGATACCTAGTAACAAATTAACTATTGTCATCTATTATTGTAATACCTACATTTCACAAATAAAGATATTAATAAAAACAGATAAATATAAAACTATTTTGTTTGAAAACACTTAATTTCACTTCACTTTGTTTTGTAATAACAAAACATAGTTTTTCATATTCTCTTCTACGACTATATTAGAATCATGAATCCCAGCAATCGCTCCTATCGCGCAGGCCCCAGCCGGCACTCGGCCCCGAGCGTGACACGCGGTTGTTTTTACGCGAATCTGCCATACATCGTCATATAACATTGAGTATGTAAAAAGTTTCATTGTTTCGCGTTCTATATTTTCGGTGACGTTTCCTGTCGTAATAAAAACGTTGGGGCGGTGACGCGCGCAATATCCGCGGCGTGTGCTAGGCTGCTAGGGTAGGGTACCCTCACGCATTGAGCCAGTGCGGTGGGTTATGGCCCAGGCTGTCCATGAGACCAAGAGTTGAGAAATTTATCAAGACACGTGCGAGCGATTGAATTGAAATTTTGAAAAACAGCTGGTAAAGTTTATTGAAATTTTAAAATTTAAAACGGGTTTGGGGGGGGGGGGGAGGGTTTACTAAATTGTAAATTGGAAAAAACAGACACAAAAAAAATTAAAAAAGTGTCCTAGGGTATTAGTTAAGCTACAAAATGGCTTAAAAATTTTGAAAATCGGTTAATAAATTGTGATTGTGTGTGTAGGTGGTCCCTTAAGATTTGGAATTTTAGAAAAACGGGTATTTCCGTATATAAAAGTGATGTAGCTTCTATGATTATTGACAAGATGCGGATGCAGGCGAGAAGTGCATTCGAGTTAGAATTTCGAAAATCTAAGTGAAATTCATCAGGCGCCCGCCTTGGCGCCCGATGAATGAACTTCACTTTGGTTGTAAAAGAAAAGAAAATGTTATTCTCTGTGTTGTGCAGTGTCTGTGACCTGTAAGTGGTCTCTTTAGATTTGGAATTGTAGAAAAACGGGTATAGCCGTAAATAAAAGTGATGTATCTTCTATTATTATTGACCGATCGCTATGGTAATGGTGTTAATATATAGATGCGGATGCAGGCGAGAATTGCATTCGAGTTGGAATTTTGAAAATCTAAGTAAAATTCAAAAGAAAAGAAAATGTTATTCTCTGTGTTGTGCACTGTTACACAATCGTATGTTAAAATTTGACTTGTAAGTAATGTAGTTTTGTAATGTTATGGATGTATATCTCAATTAAAAAATCTTTATTATTCAACTTTATTCAAAATAAAATAAAAATTATTTCGTAAATTTTTGTATTCATTTTTAATGCTCCGATTTTTGCGGGACTGCGAAATATGTTTTTTTTTTAAAACTTACTGCAAAAGTTTATTTTTATATACATGACGTGCTACCTCATCCTCCATCCATCTAAAAATCAAGTTTCTTTGTTAGTTGCTCTTCTTCACGATTTATTTGGAATATAGTAGGAAGAAATGGGTACTCTGCTGCAACGACATCAATTCCTATGGCGGTGAAGTGTCAAGTTTCAAATTCATTTCACTGAGTGTACAAAAACTTACTCGCGTTATTTTGTTTGTACTTTAATAATTCACACTATTTCTTTATCGTGTCCTGTTTCGCAACCTCATCCTTACAAATGATAAAATACCTACAACCACCTATCTCTAACATTTCTTCTTTCACATCAAAGTATTCCTCATCAACCCTACCATACATCCCCGCGTGGGCGTGGGCTTGGGCTTGGCGTCTCGCTACCTAGGCCCTTACAACAAATAATTGCGCCATATTTCAGGGCGCAGCGGCGACGCGCTATTTCACGCTTCATTACAGTAATGGACGAAATAAAGTGCATGCGGCGAGTCGCGCGGCTGGGGCGGCAGTCAGCCGTGGGGTATTACGACTAGACCGGCTATTTCACACAAAAAATGTGCTCAGATTGTGGGCGGAGTTTAGTTATCAGCCGTTTGCAGCCGATCGCGATGGGCTGCAACTGAGTGCGCTTAAAACTTGCTTCGTGGCATCGGCTCTAGTTATAATATCTCAACTGAGCCAGCAGATACAGTACAGGCGGCGACCGAACCCATTTTGGTAGTACTTTGTCAAAGCAACTACATAATATTGCCAGCGCTCGTCGACTATTAGTGCTATTATTATAACGTGTACTAAAGAAATTAGCGATTCCCGTTATCGAACGTACCTAAAATAAAATAAGGTACCTACCTAAAATTATTCAAAATCACAGCTTGAAAAGCTGATAATGCCGATAAAGTTAAAATATCCTCAATGTCACTGTAATTTGACGACAATTAATACTCACTAGAAATAGTTTATTTATCGTGACAAAGCTACGTTAGTATATTGATAAATCAAAATATCGGTTTCAATTAATGTTCAAACAGTTAAAACCGTTTTTTCATAGTCGTCCGACTCATTTGTCATACAGCTACGTTAATGGCCGGCATTAAGCATCACCGTGCTTTTGTTGAAGTTATGCTCACAACTCAACGCTCCAGCGTACAAGTTGTCCGGAAGGGCCGATGCCGCCGCGACTTACGACAGACACCAATCACTTTTATTGTAGACAAAGTGTCGGGAGCGCTCGGAATATATGCAGCATGCAGCGACCCGTAAGGCACCGCAACATTATACAATGTAGCTACATTGTGTCAAGCTAGATAAGCACCGCAATGCGTCGACGTGCCGCTCGCAATCCAAGTGTATCGATATTGGTTTCACATAAAGATTCCCAGAAATCATTGAACTGTATTCTTAAAGTCAATATGAAAATAAACATCTTGCAACCTTAGTGCTCTAGTGGTTAGACTACCAGTTTTAGATCCAGACTAGTACCCAGTTTGATTTTATCGGGTGATACAATATTATTATTATTGTTCTGTGTTTAGGCTGACGACGGTGTAGCTTGTTCAAAATTTAGGAAACAAATCAAATAAATGTTTATCTGTAAATCACCTACAAACCATCTAAAAACAGTAAATATAAGCGAGCAGTGCTCACACACCGGATCGTTACAATCTAAAGTGGCTATTTGTTATAATATTATCACGCCGAACTAACTTATTCGCAAGATAATCCATTCGTCTCTCCGTAATGGCGAGTTAGTCTGACCAAATGTGACAGTGAACGCCCGGCCGACCTCTGCGCAGCCGAATAGCCGCTTAGCTGTGATGCGGGAACCGCTGCCGCCAGTGACGTCCAGTCTGCTCTTGCATGCTATTATTAGTCAGTTGTAATATTACTTGTAATACTTTGTTTTACTTGTATTTTTTTCAACATGTCCCTTTTTTTAAGTATGTCTCATTGTTATAAATGCAAACAGATCTAATCAGTACTTGCCTACTGTGTGATATTGTAGAATGCTGCTGTAAGTCTTAATTGCTCTTGTTATAATTATTTGTCTTGTATGATGTCGTTGTTGTCATTTGTATTTTTTATAATGGTAATTGGTAAGTGTTCTTGAATGATAGTGGCATTTAATATATTTAATGTTGTAAAAGACAGGAAGGAAACAAATGCCATTGATGACTTTATTGGTGGCCTTCTCAGTACAAGGACCCTGCACCTAAAATTTACGAACCTATGGCGTAGTGACATTTATATGAGCTCAATTATTGTTATCCTAAAAACTAGATACCAGATTTAGAATGTTGAATGTTTTCGCTATACACAACCGCAAGAATCACGCCGCAGGTACACACTCCACAAAGAGCTGCTGTTCTTGTCAAGTTATAAGTACCTATCACTAAGTAAAGCTTTATCGAGAAAACATTTTCGTTTCGCGAATAAACGGTTTTTATTTTGTGCTCCCTTTTGACAGCTTCCGGCAAATCTGGGCGCGCGGCGTAATCCAGACACGCTGCATTAATGGATTCAGAGGTCTATTTATGTGGTTTCTGTATTTTTAAACAAGAAAAATGTTAGGTACCTTGCTACAGATTTCACAGTGGATAAGCTCTCGAACTGAAATTGGTAAGTAACGACAAGGCTAAAACATAGCAGCGCAGTTATTTTATGTCAAAGAAAATTTAGATGGTGTAGTTAGCCAGGCCGACTTAGAATGAACCCTATTAAATAACCGCCCGGGTCTGAGACCCGTAGTAGTCGTGTTGCTAGACAAACGGCCTCATAACATTGTTTAAAGTTGGAATAATTGATACACTTGACTTGTCATCCTTTGGAGACCTGTAAACCTGTGACCAATAAAGGTTACTTTGTTTTTGTTTTCTTTATCTTTACCTGATTATGACCAGGGAGAAAAAGTCTCATTTCGTTTGTATTTGTATACATTTGTACGCATATCAACTTGTTATTTTGTAACTTCAAAGAAGGTGTGCTCATACAAAATAAGCTTTAAGAGGGTGCGACGCATTTCGGTTTCTCATACAAAAACCCAATTCGAAATTTTTAAAAACCAACAAGCCAATTGGATGAAACTTTGCATGCTAAAGTAAAACACAGGGATCTAAATAGTTTGTTGAAAACATTTTAAAAAAATGTTTATTTAACTGAGTTATTGCAATTTTTAACTTTCTATAGTGGACTTTAATCGCATTAACTCAGCTAAAAAAACGTTTTTGAAAAATGTTTTCAACAAACTATTTAAATCCCTGTGTTTTACTTTAGCATGCAAAGTTTCATCCAAATTGGCTAATTGGTTTTTAAAAATTTCGACTTAGAACTTTGTATGGAAAACCGAAATGCGTCGCACCCTCTTAAACATAAGTGTAAGTTTTGTATCAAAACACCTGACGATATCACTACACTGCACTGCATGGACAGACACTCAATTCATAACGCACATTGAACGTGTAATAATGTGTTTAATTAGAAAAGCGTAGTATAAGGTCAATGACAAATGTTTTGGACAAATGTGCGTGGAAATAAGTCGGCTCTACGCGAGCTCTCATTAGCCTTAATATTTTCAATGCGTACAGAATTGTACCTCATTTGGTTTATTAGAAGGAAAGGAAGAAAGCCAAAACAAAATAATTCGCTCGCATGACAAATGCGCATCGGAATGGAACACTCTGCATGGATGTCAAGCTCGCATGACAAATGCGCATCGGAATGGAACACTCTGCATGGATGTCAAGCTCGCATGACAAATGCGCATCGGAATGGAACACTCTGCATGGATGTCAAGCTCGCATGACAAATGCGCATCGGAATGGAACACTCTGCATGGATGTCAAGCTCGCATGACAAATGCGCATCGGAATGGAACACTCTGCATGGATGTCAAGCTCGCATGACAAATGCGCATCGGAATGGAACACTCTGCATGGATGTCAAGCTCGCATGACAAATGCGCATCGGAATGGAACACACTGCATGGATGTCAAGCTCGCATGACAAATGCGCATCGGAATGGAACACTCTGCATGGATGTCAAGCTCGCATGACAAATGCGCATCGGAATGGAACACTCTGCATGGATGTCAAGCTCGCATGACAAATGCGCATCGGAATGGAACACTCTGCATGGATGTCAAGCTCGCGTTGCCTGTACTGTCATGTTATCCGTAGCTGTCCGTGTCACGGGGAAGCCTCCCTTCTTCCCTTTTAATCTTTAGTTTCGCTATTTACTTCTTATTTTCAATAACATACACACAAAAGGTACATATTTGTTGTAAAGAATATTTAACAACGAAAATCCCCAAACAATTTCCCATAATATAATGGTATAAACATTAAAGGCTCTCGTCAAATTATCTGTTGGAGTAGGAGCACTCAGCGTTTCCATCGAACAAAGGAATTTTTCGATCTCGAATCCATCTTTACTGATCTGCCTGTAATTGCGGTGGCTGCGGGTGGGGGGGGGGGGGGCTGCCTCCCTCTCTGCCTGTTGTCTCGAGACAAGATATTATATCGCGTGACAAATGACGAGGCTCAGATTCAAAGGGAAATATTTTATTCCTTTCTCCATTACACGTGATTTTATTAGGAGAAATGAGAATCACTCCAGCGGCGGCGAATGCCAGAACAGAAATGTTTGTGACACAATGCGAAATATGATACAAATTTTGAGCTGCCAAATAGTTCACGTAACGTTGTCAAATATGTGACAAATATTCAGTTATATTGTTTTGTATTACTGACCCTGCAGTCAAACCGCCCATCTAGGCAGTTAGTTTTGCGGGAAATATGACTTTATACTATGTAATATATAATACTATTTACTTATTACACGTGACAAAATGTTGGAATAATAAAGAACAAATTTTAATATAATTTAAAAAAATTAGTCGTACTTACTTTACTTACAAAAGTTAGGTAAGTATTCCAAAGTTATTTTGCGGGTAGCGGGGACTGAAAGTGAATATAATTGTATATAAAGTATATTTATGAATATATATATATATATATATATATACATGTGTGTATATTCAATTTTTTTATCTGTGCCCTTTTTTAAAATTATAGAATAACTTAATCTAGAGCTATAGATTTAATTTATTTTTTTTAAGTAAAAAATAAAGAAACTGATTAAACATATCCACAATAATACCGTTAATTATGGTCAATCGACCAGGACCGCGCATTTGAACTCTGACACATTACGATACCACAGGATACCTACGAAAGGTTTTTACGTTACACATGACGTTTCGTTGGCCCGGTAATCCCGGTATCCAAGATTTATTTTTTATTGTGCCGGACAAATTAAATAAATATTAATAATTAATAAATAAAAAATATTAAAATGATGTGTATAATTTATATTTTTAATGTATGTATACATAGGTATAGGATATTTTTTATATGTGCACATATTTTTTGCATCATTCAGTAACGTTAATTATTTTTTTATATTTTACAATAATTTTATACTTATCTTATTTATTATCTCATAAATATGATTACTAAAAAAACGCAATTTAAAAAATATTACATTCGTAATCGTTAAGTCTCGTAAACCTAATCATTTTTGAACCGTTGACACGTTTGTTTTTTACAAAACGAATTAAAAATTAATGACAAAAAATCCAGAGTCACTGTCATAATAACCCTCATAACCCTTGCCAGGCAAGCACCATCTCACGGCGTTTCTCCAGCCGCGACCGCCGCACCGGGAGTCCCGGGCTCGACGCAAATAGATCCTTTCATGTTCCCGAGACGCGTCGACGAGCTTCCAATGTTTCAAACCTGATCATTTATTACTGGCACTTCAAACATTACCTTAATTTACACACGTACATTATCTGACGTCATTCAACGTTACTTCAAAAATCGTGTTCTACTTAGGTAAGTACTTTCTCATCATCTCATTCTGGTTGTTATTGCAATAATGTTTCAGGATCGTGCAAATGGTAAACTATGCTCTTGCTTACCCGTGAAACAGTGAAACAAGCGTGGTGCACGAATGTATATATTATTGTGTAATACTTAATCACTTTACCATTAATTCGTAATGCTGCTGTGTCAGACATCGTCCCTTCTGAAGTGATACTTTTATCATAACAACGCCCAAAGAGCGGAGATGCGATTAGTGAAATGGACCGTCCATTAGACGCTGCGGCATTATCAACCGCGCGCCCTTCGCTTTGTTTCATTTTATTAGAAGCTCAGTAACTTCTTTGATCTGTCTATAAATAGCAGATACTTACACGCCCTGCCAGTATAGCACATTACGCGAGTGTCGCGGGAACAAGACGTGTGATAAATAGCCCGGTAAGTGACACGTCTCATTCTCATCTCTTTTAAAGCGCGCGCGGCTTACACCCCGCGCTGACTCATGTG
This sequence comes from Scoparia ambigualis, assembly GCA_963921215.1. Taxonomy (NCBI): domain Eukaryota; kingdom Metazoa; phylum Arthropoda; class Insecta; order Lepidoptera; family Crambidae; genus Scoparia; species Scoparia ambigualis. The sequence goes on along the minus strand of OY992521.1, from coordinate 31,247,498 downwards.
TAGGTACCCGCGGCGGCGTCGTGTATATAGCTCTTTGATCTTCGGAAGTTCCGATTAGTCAAACTAGCTAGCACATTATGATGTTTCCTCTGACAAAACTATCGGAACCGTTGATAACTTTACTATAAACTAAAGTACTCTTATTTTATTCCACGAACGAGTACTTAATTTGAATTTATAATAATCGAGAGGAATCATGTCGTATCATAACGTTCTTGACTGAATTTAAAGTAGGTAAGTAGTAAAAGTTTTTATATCCTTTTTATGGTAAGACTTTTGATGAGTTACTTGGCGCATGGGTTAGCTTTTTCGGGTTACGATCGTGAAAGCTAAGCAACATCAACCATGCCGGGTGTTTGCGTGGGTGGCAAAATTTTTTAGTTTCGTACTACTTCGGAAAGTACAGTAACGTTGAGGCTGACTTTTGAAACTTGCAGTATTCATTGAATTTATTAAAAATGATTGTGCCACAAAGTTACTGCATGGTATGAAATTGGTTTCTTTAGTATATTATTGATCTTAGTTCTTCCTGCATCATCGTACTGCTTGTTCGTCTGACACCAATGTTAGATAGATGGATCCATCAGTGTTGCTGGTCAAGACACTACAGCTCGGTCAGTAGTCGTTATTACCGCCCGCCTTGGGTCATCGAGGTAATCTATAGCACAATCTTCCCAAGCGATTACTAAAGTCAATCTCTTATACACTGATGGCAATGATATGATATAACAGTAAGTTTATTGTTATTGTACATACAGCAGCAATACTGTAACAGTTGTACCTACCGTGTGTACGTTTACTCATGTTTTAACAAAATAAATATATTTATCTTTAACACAACACAACTCACTTCCCAACAGTGATAATTATAAGTACGAGTAACAACTCGATACCGTTTGTCAATAATAGAACGGTGCCGCGCAAGGCCGTGCCACTGGTGTTTGGTATTTGATATACTTAGGAGCTTCCTTTCGTCTCGTCACGCCACGCGCTGAGAATGTGCTGACTAAAGTTTGTCACTTCGGAACTATTACTTGTTTCATATCACTTATAAATTGGACAGGCTTTCATACTTTATCTTTGGATCAGACAGTTTGGTAAGGTTTTAAGTTTGTTATAACTTGAGCTTTTTTAGTATCGTAACATTAGACATTGTTTTTTCTCTTCGAAAGAGGCTGTCAAAAGTTGTAGGTACAGTTTTTATAGCAATATTTTCTAACTAGAGCTCTGAATAGAAAGCTGTATAAAAATAACAAGTTTGCAATAAAAATATCCTAGTCTTTTAAAAATCTACCGCGAGTAAAGAAAATAAAGTAGTGTTAAGTTAGCGCTAAAAAAACATGTAAAGGACAATGCTTAAAAAACCCTGGCCCGGCGCAAAAGAAAAGTAACTCAAATTATAGGTAAAAATAAGTAATAAATACTGCGTAGGAGGCATCATCGAAATAAATGGCTGAATGTGTGAAATTTCTATTCGAAGTGTTATCATTTAAAAATCGCCCGCTTTAATAATCTGCCGTCAATAGCATAATACAGTAAGTCGTATTTTTGCCAAAACTGAGTTAGATATACAGCCATGATCACGACAACGCGATCTACATTTTGTTTATCCATTCATTTGAATCGTTTTTTAATCTATATTTAACAATTGAAAATCTGCAGTAAGTGGAGCATTTTGTTTCATTACCAAGCATGATTACAGTGGGTACACTTAGGTACTACAAAAGTTCTTATTCAGAGTCTGTCGGCCAAACTATAGTATGACATCTATATCATTAATATGTTACGTCATTTACTCTATTAAAATTATTATATGACCCGAGCAATGAAGATATACCTACTGTTTGGATCCTAAGCAGTTTCCCAATACTTACTAAATGAGTAGTCTAGTCTTAAAAACAGTATGTTGCCATACTGTAATTTTGTTTAGCACATGTCATAATCTCGCCTTCAGGTTACATAAAATACAGACAGTAAGATACGATACTGCATGTATGCTAATAAAAAATATAGAATTCCTATTAAAGAAATTCCATATTTTTATTAGTACTTTACGCACCTGTTTGCTTAATGTGCTCACTTCAATTATTGCAGTGAGCACATTAAGCAAACAGCTGTTTATTAATATGAAGTTTTTCGTCACCCTGAGTTAATCCATATGAATGACGAAAATATATTGCCGCATACAATCGAGACACGTAAGAAGCCAGACCTATTATTCCTGCATTCTTTATAAAAGGGAAAATGGTAGGAATGGCATATCCGGATAATATTACTGTTCCTGCATTTAAGGGAGAAGAACATTGGGCTGTTGCGCTCACGTCATGAGCGTTTTATATTACTTAGGGTGGGCTAGACATGAGGAACAGTTCGAGCATCCCGCATCATTTTTGGATCATGTTGTATTAGACCTAAAGAATTTTAAGCGTAATTATTTAAATAAAAAGTACATTTATACAGTGTTTTTTTCTTTTATCTGATATTATTTTTAATGATTAACTTGTAAAAGTAGGTAGTTGCCATAAACATGTCATTATTATGTATACGCTTTTAAACCGCAACTGTATCTGTTTACTGCCCCTTTTACTGATTCATTATGTTACCTTTGTAAAAATTCGAATAGCTAATTTATGTTTTGCCATTGATTTCGATGATGCCCCCTATGCAGTATTTAATTACTTATTTTTCCCTATATTTTGAGATACTTTTCTTTTGCGCCGGGCCTGGGTTTTTTTCATACCTACTTCATGAGCTTTCTCCTATAAGTACAGTAAAAGATATCACCTACCACTTTACACTAAAAGGATACTTACAAATAAAATACCTTCCCTAAATGAAAAACTGTTGTGATACGTAATCACCTAAACACAATAGCACGTGAATGCTCACGCGACACGCGGCTCGTCAAACACACTGCTGTACAGCGACGGCTTAAGCGGCGACATCACACATAGATAATAAATAATTCAGCGCCAAACACCTATCGTCAGAAGTCGTTGCGTCGCATAAATTACCCGGGCCGAGTGCGCCGGCAATTGCCCGGGCGCGCGGCTTAACCGGCTCGCTCGAATTAGCGCTTATCCCGAACATGTTAACGACAATGACGCCCGGGATATATCAAAGCCTGCCGCGACAGACAACTGCTGAGCGCGTACACGGTTTGCTGATGGAATCGCCGGTGTTGTGACGAGCGCTAAACTGTCGTGTGTCGACTAATGATGCTTTAGCTGAGCTTCGGCGGTCGCTTGACGAATTAGTTTTGATGAAACTGAGTTAGGACGTGACCACTTTAACAAAATACATACATGCATACCCATACATATAACACAACCACTATCCCGTAGGGTTAGCCAGAGGCTAGGCAACGAGGACAGCAAAAACAGTCCTCTGCCAAAGTCCACTTTTCACCAAACAGCGACGGCACAATGTGCTCAGCGTGACAGGTGGTGAGGTGAGCCCATCGCCGATCTATGCTGTTGAATGTATGTGTAGTCTTTAGTCCGTTAGTCGCCTTTTACGACACCCAAAGGAAGAGAGGGGGTGATAGTATTCTTTCATCGCTACCTGAAACGGTTAAGCAAAAATGCACGTAATAAAATAACGAGTCCTATAAACATATTCATAGACGTCTGATTTAGCATTTCGCCAGCGTTTAGGTGATCGAAGGATTTACCGTTACTTTGATTATCAATGTCGAAAACAGAAAATGTTCATAAGGCGCCTTGGAATTAAATAATTGCAAAACTGGCAAATACTTACAGCATAAAGATTGAGGCGCAAATAGTTTTTTTAATACTGTTGCTCAAAAAGTGGCGTATTGCAGGGACGTATAGCGTTCGGGATGTAGGCTATTACATACTCGAGCTTTTTCTTTACCTTTTCCGAACTCGTGCGTTCTCTTTCCCATGTGTCAAAATAATGTCTTATAAAAAGAAAAAACCAACCACGACGTTTTTACAAAAAAAAATTCATAGAACTTTTTATGATTCATGCAAATATTTCTTTAAAGAAGCTACTAATTTGTTTCAATATCAGATTTAATTAAATGAGTTAGGTAAGGTTTCATTTCATTTCATCTCATTAAAGGAGAACCGGCACTTTCCATAGAAAAAATGCTTAATTTGTATACAATAGGATTTGGTCATAAACTTAGATTAAAACAAAAAGGGAAGATACGGCATGCGCCTACTTGTAGTCAATCAAAATATAGTCTTACTCAACTGACACGCATTGACGTCTCTCGGTCGCTTCGCAACAGACGAGTACGTACGACCGATTCCGATGCAACTGCGGAGTAGCGTCTTTCTCTTTTTCATACAGCAGAATATCCGCAATAGTACGATGTCGCCTGTTCGCTCGGCAAATTGCGACTGAAGTGAAATTGTGCCTTTAGGCCTAATTTTGGAGGCTCACTCACGAGAAGGTAATGCCGTATCTTCCCTTTTTGTTTTAATCTAAGGTCATAAAGTAAAGCTAATATTATTTGCTCCCTAAACCAAGTTTTGTCTTATTTTTATCGAATCGCGGATAAGAGTTATTGGGCGATCAAAGAAGAGGGGTTTTTAGGGGGCTAACCTGGTTCGACGTTGCTCCCGCGTGCTGGCTGTAGTGGACGCGCGTCTCACTCTTTCCTGACTTTCCCGGCAAAAGTTCGTGATCACAGTAGTAATCTCGCGGCGATCACTTGGAAGATGTTATGACTTGACCGATAAATGAGGAACACGAGAGCTCGACTCAAAGGCCCTGTCGCGTAGGCAGGCTAGATCGGAAGTGAAGATGGCCGACACGACACGACGCGATATTGGTTTACCCCCATAGGATCGAGGATAAAAATGATGAGGGTAGTAGAAGTTAGGTTTGGGACGTAGCATCGGTACAAGTCTAATTCGATTGATAGTGATGTGAATGTAATTGAATATGATTGATCTAAATCTCAAAGAGCGGCTTAGCTCTTTTAATTGAAACAGACTAATTTGAAATAAGTTAACTGAAAGCTGATTGAAAAAGTGTAAATGTTATCTTACTCTAGTTACCTACTTACATGCTAAATGAATTGATAAATGTTGAAATATCTAGGTTTCGGGAATTAAGCGACATAACTTGGCTACAGGACGCTTGAAAACTCCTTTGGTTGTTTTAATGTCTACGACCCGGACAATACCGTCATTCCCCGGATAAAGTTTGGTAATTCTAGCCTTTTTCCAAAGTAACGGAGGTGTATTAGGCTCTATCAACAACACCAAGTCACCCATCTGTAAATTACGTTCAGGCTTAAGCCAACGATCACGTTGCTGCAGCGTGTGTAGATATTCGCTGTGCCAGCGTTTCCAGAAATGTTGGGTGATTTGCTGTAGCAATTGCCAACGATTCAGACGATGAGTAGCAATGTGCTCTAGATCGTGCTCCGGTAAGGCAAGAAGCGGTTGTCCAATCAAAAAATGACCCGGCGTCAGAGTTTCTAAATCGTTTGGGTCGCTACCAATTGGACAGATAGGTCGTGAATTTAGTAAAGATTCGATTTTGCAGAACACTGTACTTGGTTCTTCAAACGTTAATACACGTTCGCCTATGATACGCTTAAGTAATGTTTTAGAAGACTTCACTGCATTCTCCCAGAGGCCACCAAGATGTGGTCCCGAGGGAACGTTAAGATGCCAATGAATTTCATGAGATGCTAGATGAGATTGAACTTTATCTGAGTCTCTATCGATTTGAGCTTTAAGCAGATAAATATCCTTAAGATAGTTGCGTGCGACTAAAAAGTTTGTGCCACAGTCGGAATATATGTCAGAAGGTAACCCTCTTCTCGAAACAAATCTATCTAAACATGTCAAAAACGCGTCAGTAGACAAGGTGGAGACTACTTCCAAATGCATCGCTTTAGTTGCAAAGCATATGAACACACATAGGTAAGCCTTAAAGATTTTAGGTTCGCGAGCACTGGAATCCTTGACGTTGAACGGTCCGGCGAAATCTAACCCAACCCTTTGGAAGGGCCTAGCTTGAGTGACTCTATCGGCAGGTAAGTTGCCCATGAATGGATTCATAGGTTTCGCCTTTAGTCTGTAGCAGCGTTGACATTGAAAAATCCTGTGCCGCACTACACGTCGAGCTGACACAATCCAATACCTACGCAATAGGATAGCCATTAAAATAGCAGGACCTGGATGACCGTAGAGCTGATGATAATGATCGATGAGAAGATTTGTGAAAGGATGCGACTGAGGTAACAAAAATGGATGTTTACTATCGAAAGGCAAGTTGGCGTTGACCAGTCGCCCACCAACTCGAAGAAAACCTAGATCATCGAGAAAGGGATGGAGGCGACGTAGGCTGACCTTGATAGGCTTATGTTGACGCAACAGTTTTATGGTATCGGCAAACGCTGAAGATTGAACCGATTTGATACAAGTTGACAACGCTGATTTTAATTCGTATATCGTCAAATTACCTACTCGTTTATCCTTTGGTGAGCGAACATTATGCATATAACGAAGCCACCAACCAAGTACTCGTGTAACTTTAGATAGAGAGCTGTACTCTACAATGACGTGTTGGACAACTTTGTCTGAGGAAGGTGCAACAGTCGATGTAGAGTGCTTATCCGGTCCCGTCTCGGCTGTTTGCACTAAGTGTGCAGCAACAGGAGGAGTAAATATAAATGTAGAGTCCGTGTGGGTTTTCGTGTCGACAGTTTGCACGACATGTGCAGCAACTGGACCTACTTTCACGCCTGGCAAATCCACAGGGCCAAGCAGTTGACATGTGGAAGGCCATGAACTGTAATCAGATTTGAGCCAAGAAGGACTCCACCAAAGTGGATGAACTACTAAGTCGCGAGGAAGCAAGCCTCGACTCGCGCAATCCGCGGGATTGAGATGTGAAGGAATGTGCCGCCAGGTAGCGTTTGGAATGATGCCTTGAACCTGGGAAACTCTGTTTCCTTCAAAAGTTTGAAGCTTGTGCGGTGAAGTTCGTAACCAAGTTAGCACTATGCTAGAGTCGCACCATGCAATTATTGGTATGGATTTTAATTTGGAGTGCAAGACCTTACACACATGGTCCATAAGGCGAGCCAACAGGACTGCTCCACAGAGCTCGAGCTTAGGGATCGTTTGCCTTTGCCTGACTGAAGCGACTCTAGATTTAGCGATTAACAAATGAACTTGAACGCTGTCACCGTTACCGCTTTCACAGCGTATATAGACGCATGCGGCATATCCGCGCTCCGATGCGTCGCTGAAACCGTGAAGTTGATATTTAGAATGAGGATCACCCATAACGTGGCGTGGAATCCGTATTTGATTTAAAGATTTGAAGTCGTCAACAAACTTCAGCCAAGTTTGCTGGACATCGAAAGGGAGAGTATCGTCCCAACCCAGCTTTAAAAGCCACAAACGCTGCATAAAAGATTTAGCGAAAAATGTTACCGGCGTGATAAAGCCACAAGGATCATAGAGACGAGCGATGTTCGATAAAACACCTCGTTTGGTTAGAGTCTTACTCATGTTAGAGACGTGATAGAGAAAGTTATCGGATGAGGGGTTCCATTCAATACCTAAGATTTTGAAAATATTGTCACCGGAATCCTCGAATCGATAAGGTGTTTCATAATGATCTGCAGGTAAACCTTTGAGTAGCTCGCCAGAGTTGCTAGACCATTTCCTAAGAAGGAAACGACCTTGAGCCAACACGTCAGTGACTTGGTGCTGTAGCGTCTTAGCACCCTCTAGCGTGTCACACCCAGTCACGATATCGTCTACGAAGGTGTCCGCCCGTAGGACACGTGCAGCCTCAGGATATGTAGAGTCGTTAAGATTCGCCAACTCATGAATCACCCTGATAGCCTGGTATGCAGAACTAGTGACGCCGTAGGTGACGGTTGTTAACTCGAACTCCTGCAACGGTTGATCTTGAGATTCACGCCAGAAGATACTTTGGAACCGCTGATCATCATCATGTAACCTGACCATTCGATAACATTGTTTGATGTCACAAGTGAAGACCACTAAATAAGTTCTAAACCTTAAAATGATATCCTGTATATTCTGTTGTAGCTTAGGGCCTGACAACAAAATTTGATTGAGGGAAACACCGGTAGAGCTGGGTAGAGATGCATCGAAAACAGCTCTCAACTTTGTAGTGCTACTGCTCTCCTTGAGCACGCCGTGATGAGGAATATAATATCTGTCAACCGCACTATGAGAAGGTACTAGCTTCATATGTCCAGACTCTACATAATCTTTCATAAATTGAATGTAGAGCTCACGAAGTGTAGGCTCTTTTATAAGTTTACGCTCTAAATTGTGAAACCGTTTTAACGCAATTGACCGAGTATCACCAAGCTGAGAGGACTCTACCTTAAACGGCAGCCTAACTACAAACCTCCCATTGGGATCTCTACTGTGTGTGTTAACAAAATGCTTTTCACATATGATGTCATCAGGATCTGGAATCGGCGGCAAAGGAGACTCTTCTGATTCCCAGAATTTAGTTATAGTAAGTTGTAACCTAGACTCGTTGGTAAGTAGGCTAATATTTTGATACTGAGTTGTAGTCACTGGGGTCGAACCCATGATGACCCAACCAAAGATGGTTGAATGAGCTGTAGGTAAACCATTACCTAATTTTAACTTTGGACCGCAAAAAATGTCACTGAAAAGATTAACACCCAAAAGTAGATCGATTTTACCCGGAATGTTGAAAGTCTTATCAGCAAGCTGAAGGTCGCTACATTTCTCTGGCACAATCGGATTGACCATTGCTGCAGGTTGATATCCCGTGATGCGCTTAAGTACAATGGCTTCAGTGGACAAACCAGGAACGGAATCGTCTGTGAGAGACAAGATTGAACAATCTACCATTCCATGGGTAGCTTGCCGGTGTTCACCGACACCGAACAGATCGCAGGACTTACGACGTCGCAGTCGAAGTAGCTGTGCTAAAGATTCAGTTATAAGAGATGATTGAGCACCAGGATCTACTAACGCACGAACAACATGTACCTGACCATCAACATCCTGGACTCCAACAAGAGCAGTACCTAAGAGGCCGGTAGACAATGGTTCTATGTTAAGTAACACCTGTTTCGAAGAGGAGGGTTCGGGCTTCACAAAGGAATCCGCTGCTTTAAACTCATTATGTAATTTTGTATGATGACGTTTCTTGCATACTTGACAACAACGCTTAGATAAACATTGTGAAATCCTATGTGGCCTTAAACAGTTGTAACAAAGTCTTTTTTCAGTTAAAAATAATTTCTTATCTTTCAGTTTCTCAAACTCTAAACATTGATAGATTGCATGATCACCACTACAATAATAACAAGTTGAATTAGTTACATGTAAGGTGGATGCATGAGGAATTAACGCTTTGGGATTATTGTTTACACATGTGAAATTAATTGCTTCTAAAACCCTTAAATTGTGTTCTAAAAATGTCAACAAGTTACTAAAGCGCGGTATCTCATTTTGCTGTAAAGTAAACTCAAATTTAGTTCTTAAGTCCAACGGTAACTTTTTAGATATTATATGATATAAAAGAAAACTCCAAGAATTGACATCAAATCCAAGAGTATTTAATGCTTGTGTGTTTTCTTTTAAGGTGTTGAGAAAACGTTTTAAATTCTTTAAGTTGGAACATGAAACTGATAGTAACAAATCTAAATGTTTGTCGGCTATCAAGCGCTTATTTTCATAACGTTCTTGTAAGAGATTATAGGCCACACCATATGTTCGCGCCACAGCGCGACGGATAACCGTCTCTGCGCCGGTCAATTAAGGTGCATATTGGTGCAACGAATGTGCAACGAATGATCGGCCAATCACAGCGAGGTGACAATTATACTCGACGAAGTGTTCGCCCGCGCTGCCGGCACTGGGCAAGAGTAGTGTGCTCCGAGCCTTCAAAGAGAATCCACGCGCGCGCCCGCGCAAGAACTCAGCCCGTGAACAACCACGTGTTCAGTGTATGTGACTTGAGAGCGCTGTGTTTACCAGCCCAACTACCCTTAAAACGCCTCCGATCAGTGCCTAGTGGAGTGAATTGTGTTGTGTGTTGCTGCCTTCAAGCCCGCGCCCCCGCGCCCCCTGCGCCCCCGCGCCTGCCTTCAGCTCCAACCAGCTCCAGCCCGAACCAAGTAAGCCCCAGATATTCCCTAATATCTCCTGCCTAACCCTTATTTTGCCGCTGTTACGGCGAACGCCTTTCGCCGTAACACCATAGTTTTCACTAGTTATGCTTAAATGTTTAATTAAGTTAAGAGGTTCTTGTTCTAAAACACTCAATAAATAATGGAATTTTTGTATTGAAGATATTTCATTGTTTTGATGAATTAAACTGTCAAATATTGATTTAAAATTGGGCCATTCAGTGTGAATGCCTTTGAAATGTGTTAATGTAATTTTAGGTAAATGAAAACGACTTGATTCGCAACTAGACTTAGAAACTACCTCTTGTGTCACAGGACCATTAGTTGTTTTGGAATCCAATACACCTAAGTCAGACCAAATACTTTGAATTGAGTTATATTTCTCGTAAAACGTTGTAAAGCAAGATTCTATAGTTCCTCTCTGTTCTTCGGGCTGTGAAGCAGCAACTAACAACGTAAAATTAGTATCAAACTGTTCACGCATCTGATTTAGATCAACGAAACGAACACGAAATTTACTCAATTCCTGCGGTGTTGTAGGAATGGTTTGCACAAGCACTGTAGCCAGTTTATAAAGTTCGCATACGAAATCATAAGCCAGGTTAAATTTAACAGTGGCTATTTTCAAATCATTCGACATAATTAAAGTTATTTTATTTCGCAAGTAAAAATAAACAAAACAAACTCCTAGAGGTTATTATTATTGTCAGTTGACAGATGACTGACACTTGACAGTTGACAGCTTAATTGAACGATGTTCAGTGCTGCTAGTATGCGAAATGGAAATCCCCAAGATAGTTTTGTAAAACTATTGAAGGTATGCAAAAAATATTTTCTAAAAATAGATTTTTATGCAATTGATGAACTTTGAATAATTATGTTCCGATGCTTACGGAAATGAAGGGAATCCGGCTCGAAGGACCAATACATGGGATCTAAGAAGAGGGGTTTTTAGGGGGCTAACCTGGTTCGACGTTGCTCCCGCGTGCTGGCTGTAGTGGACGCGCGTCTCACTCTTTCCTGACTTTCCACGGCAAAAGTTCGTGATCACAGTAGTAAACTCGCGGCGATCACTTGGAAGATGTTATGACTTGACCGATAAATGAGGAACACGAGAGCTCGACTCAAAGGCCCTGTCGCGTAGGCAGGCTAGATCGGAAGTGAAGATGGCCGACACGACACGACGCGATATTGGTTTACCCCCATAGGATCGAGGATAAAAATGATGAGGGTAGTAGAAGTTAGGTTTGGGACGTAGCATCGGTACAAGTCTAATTCGATTGATAGTGATGTGAATGTAATTGAATATGATTGATCTAAATCTACCAGTTATTTAATTATTAATATTTTTTAATATGGAAACGTTAAGTCTTCAAGAAACAGACATGCTACTTAAAAATGTCTAACGTGGCTGCATAAACCATAATTCATTTGCTTTTAAAAAAGAGAAATGTTAACAATGCCGTCACGTCATGTTTGATTTGACAGCTAGCGGCTGTCATTTGGTAACAACTTTCATTTGTTGACAGATATTGCCAGATAGATAATGAATAACAGATACAAAATTGAAAAAGTATACAACTTAAGCATAAAACGCCGGGTCTCCTTTAATTTTCATTTCATATCAATAAAAAATTTCTACTGAAGACTTGGCTGTATGAGCATAGTTCCCTTTGCCTACCCAGAAATATGTGAATTATAACTTTATAAGAAATAAATGATTAGTTAGTTGAGTTTATTGTTTTTATTATTTTATTAAATTGCTTCTTTTTTCGCAACTGTATTAAAAATAGTAGTTCAGTACACGTGCGGAACCGTCATGTAACACGTCGTTTGATATTACTTAAACTACGATACATCTTAGTTAAACGTAATGTCACATCTATATTATTAATTAGAATCAATTGCCGGAATGTGTGCGCGCGTCACTTCAGAACGGCTGCACATATTTGGCTAATTCTTTTATTGTTGTGTTAGTAATTGTGAGGGCGTTTACGCTGACGAAGTCGCGCGCGCGGGCCGCTATCTTTTTTTGAATTCTCATCGGTCATGAACATCCTATCGCACTCACACTCATCCCGAATGAACTGGAACGAGCTGTGTTTCGAAAGTTAGAGATAGGATGGACAGTTCCTCGGCAGTTGTGGAATCCGGGTGCAGTGCGCCGCCCCCGCCGCCCGCAGCACCTTACATTAGGTGAGATGAAGGCCACTTTGCCTTTATTTCTATTATTATTCACCTATTTTTTTCTTTTATTCACCCACGGGTAGGTACCTAATCACTGGCTTACCCATAAGTGAATAGAAATAGAAACGGAAGAACATTGACACATCGGTTGATAGCAATAGCGCACAACGCTGAAACATCGCGAATCTAAACGGCTGCTGTTTTGCGCCAACAACGGGACTAACGGCTAACAGTGCCCTGCGACAGTGGCTTAACTTGCTACATGCCCCCAAACGCTCCGAGATTGTTATAAAAAGAACATAATGGTTGCTAAAGTAATTGGTTATTTAATTGTGTCCTATCGCTGATCCCGGTTACCCGCCAGGAGCGCGGCGGGTCGCAGGTCCACCGTTTCATTACCATGTAAATTCAATTTGGAAACGCGAATAATGATGAGTGAGCGCTAACCCTCGTAAAGCTTATTTTTATTCATGAGATCTTCTTTTATTCCTATTTTCTTCTTACTTTATGACGTGTGAATATAAGGCCGAAATTATGACACATTTTATGTGTTCGGTAATAAAAATACACATCAACTCCTTGGAAAGTAAAACCAACAAGGTGTGTTTGATGTGGCGTCTGTGAAGTGTGTGAATAGAGTCGTTAATGGGGGTGCGCGGCGCCGGGCCCAGGTTCACTCGCCGTATCCCGGGAGCTTAAAATAGCAGCTTCCAGGAACACGCGCGCCCTCGGACGCTGTGTTGACAAAAAACGGTCTGTGTCTTCTTTCTACTTGTAATGTGATAAAGTGACGACAGTTTTAAAACAATTGAACTGCTCGCAAACATAATGTTGATGGAAGCGGAAGAATACAGTAATAGTATTAGCGGAAGCTCACGTATTTCATAATAATAATAGGACGGGCCGCCGACCGACGTGGAGTATGGTGCTGCGGCTCCGTTACGTCCTACTTCCTACTAATATTATAAACGCGAAAGTTTGTAAGTATGGATAGATGTTTGTTACTCTGTCACGTAAAAACTACTGAATGGATTTGGATGAAATTCGGCATACAGATAGTTTATAACCTGGATTAACACATAAGGTACTTTTTATCCAGATAATTCCATGGGAACAGGAACTACGCGGGTGAAACCGCGAGCCGCCGCTAGTAACTTATAATTATTATGAATCGCGCGACGACGGGCTCATGAATATGTGAACTCTTTCGCGGGTCGTTCCCTTTTATCCAAGTGTCGGGGAGCGTAATTGGAAAAGAAACGCGTTCTGATTTATGGCGCGCGAGGGGGGAGGGTTGAGGAGTAGGAGGCCATTCAATTCGGGGCTGCCGCTATTAGGTCCCGCGGGATGCACCGCGGCTGCTGAGGAGCTAGCTTTTCGTAACCACTTGTCACAGTGTTATAGTAATGACGAGTAGGTGTTTGTCACTTTGTATGCCTTAGCACATATATTATATATTTGGGAATTTAAAAGGGGTTTGAAATGTTTGTATTATATAAGCTCGAATAGTCATAAGTGGTATACAGAGGGTGGATTTCTATGCCACAGAGAAGTTCTCCTCTTATATTTTTAGGTCACTTTAAGAACTGATGCACAGCATGAAAAAAAAAGATTGTGGTTGAAGGAAAAGTTGTACCTTTCCTTAATATTGATGATGGCAAATTTTACTAAAAGGAAAAATTCCTTTTTTTTTTCAAATAATAATTAAAACTGCGTTTAAAGAGATTTAAAAAAAATCACCAGCCTGAGCCGGGAATCGAACCGGTGAAATATGAAAAAAAAAACATCCTGTATTTTATGATACCAACCAAAAGAGTCATTCATAAGGATAAATTTATTTTAGGCAACATAGTATCTTAACTCGATATAAAAGACGACACGTAGCGAATTCAGTCGAAGAATACGTGTGTGCATACGTGGAACGGGGTATCATTTTGACTTGACCAAGAAGTATAGACAAGAACGTTCATACAAACCAGTAATTTGAACAAATTTTGTTCAAATTCTGGAATGAGAGGCCTAAAGTTCGCTGCAGCCGATGCAGCGCTTTTTGGGTCCGTTGGATTTGTCTTTTTGAGCACTTTAGTGCTAGATGATGTTCAGGGTCCTGATGATGAAGTCGGGAGGTGGCCATAGAAACTCCTAAACGAAATGGCGGAAAGTCATCGAATTTGGGTTCGTTGGATTTGTCTTTTCAAGCACTTTAGTGCAGATGATGTCCAGGATCCTGATGATGGAGTCGAGAGATGGCCATTGGAACTCCTAAACGAAACGGCGGAATCTCATAGAGTTTATAAATAAATAATAAACAAATCATTTATTTCCATCACAATGGCTTTAACAATTTTAAGCGTCTCAGCAAACATAAAATAAGAAAAACCAAATATTTTTAATGCTTAATAAAAATTGCCATGGTGAAGGAGCGAAACCAGTGCTAGGCGAACCTGAATTACTGAGTTTCGGCCCCCCATACAATTTAGATTTTAAAAACTTATTTTAGTGGGTGTGCTTGGTGAGTGTCATGCTTTTATTTAGGTTAGTGTGTTGTGTTTGTGTTTTAGCCCTGCGATGGTGGTCTTGGGATCGGAAGCTGAAAAAGAAACAGCTTCCACTAACAATCCGATTTTCACACCTGAGATTGTATTGTGTGTCAGTGTGAGAAATATTTGATGTGCCTGCCTATCCGCAATAATAAAATAAAATAAAAAGGAATAAAAATCTATAGAGATATAAATTCCAAGAGGTTTGATGACACAGTTGCATTAAAAAAAAAAAACAAAAAGTCAAAAGCGTTGAAAAATTCGTCTGGTTAACCAAATACCTCGATGGCGGAGGGCCAACGCAGCTGCCCGGACCGTGGAGGACGCGAATTCGAATTCCTCCTGAGGTAGACACTCTTTTCAACGCTTCGCTATCCCTAAGCCATGCAACCGGTTATTTTAGAATGATTTATACCAGTTAATTGTTTACTTTACATATATAATACCTAATATGTCTTGTCAATAAATAGTATACCTATCACTATTGCAAAACCTCGAGAATATTCTCGGTCTCCTCATAAGATTTAAAAAGTAGAAATTTTGTGACAGCTAGTTTACATTTTAGACGTGTCATGGAGTACATGTCAATGATTTGATTTATTCTGTTATATAAGAATTGCCCTAGGAAAATTTGATGATGTTTGGCGAATGATGAGAAAATTTTACTTCTGTCGAAGATTTTATACTTTTTTCTCCGATTTGCTAATATTAAGGGATCGTATGTAGTTTTATCATGCGTATACAATATTTTTTTCAAGATAAATAGTTGTCTAAACGTGATTACGTTGGCATCTATGTAAAGTTGTGAAGTTGGGTATCGATAGGACCTTGATAACATGACTTTCAATATAGCTCTTTGAGCTCTTTCAACTTGAATAATGTACTTTTTGTATGTGCCACCCCATACTGTAATACAGTATGTTATTATTGATTGGCACAATGCAAGGTAAGTACTTTTCAAAAGTGATGTGTTGGCGGTTGATCTTAGTCGTTTAAAAATGGAAATGAGTTTGCGGACTCTTTTTGTAAGTGATTCAGTATGGAGTCTCCAAGTCGGTGTAGCATCCATGTGAACCTCTAGGTATTTTATTTCGGATTGGCGTTGTAGTAACATGCATGAACAAGTGCTGGGATTCAAAAGTGAGCATGTATGAGCTTTTAAACTGTAATCTATAGGTTGATGTTGGTTTAGCTTGGTAAAGGTTATGTATTTGGTTTTATCTAGATTCAGCGTCAATAGATTATGTTGTAGGCATTTCATGACCTTGTGCAAACCACGTTTGGCTATCTCATTCAGTTTTTGCCAGGAGGAACTATGAAATACCAATGCCGTATCATCCGCAAAAGCGTACAGCTTACCATTTTCTAAATTCGTGTTACACAAGCTATTTATATAAACCAGAAATAAGGAGGGTCCCAGGATACTCCCCTGGGGGACACCGTAGGTTACTGATTGAGAGTCACTTGTAAGGTTACCTATTTTCACCCGTTGGTTCCTATTGTTTAAGTAGCTTTCGAATAGACTCAATGACGTACCTCTGATACCAATACTCTCTAGTTTAGTTTGGATTTGTTGGATTTGTCTTTTCGAGCACTTTAGTGCTAGATGACTCTAAATCCAATACTAAAAAGAAAAATTAATTAAAATTAAAAACCTTTTTAAAAAACAAGCTTTCATTTAAATGCGCTAAAAAGATAAACATAAACTTTTACTATCAACTCATCGTCGTTACACAATTTAGATGATATAAAAGGTTGTCGAGAGATTTACTTGTGTAAATAAAAAATTTAATTAAATAACTTTTTTTTCTAAGTAAAATTTTAAACACTGAAAAAAGACGACAACCTCAGGTTGTCGTCTTTTTTCAGTGTTTAAAATTTTACTTAAGTATATTTAAGCGTTAATAAAACGCTAAAATATAAAACATTAAGCTTTTTTTTTCTTTTTATTGGTGTCAACAAACAGTTTTACAATAATTCTTAATTAAAGATTTACAATAACTTAATTTATTAATCGTAAAACCAACACCGTTAACCACGAATTAATCATAAATATTACAAATGAGAGTGTTAATACATAAGTTTATATTTTCGATTTTAATACATAATAGATATTATTAACTTCCTAGTAGTTTAATGTACGGTGTTAATTTCATGTAACTTATTTGTAACAGATAGAGTATCTGTTACAAATAAGTTAAGCAAAATAAGCGTTGGCCTTCACCGAAAATATGTCTATATCTGTGAAGTACTTGTTGTAAATGTCCGTCAGACGCGCTAGCGGTGAGCGCTTACCTGCGTTAGTACGGGATCTGGTTGTGGTGAAAAGCTTAAATTTTCTACAGGTTCGCACGCGCGGTCTGACGGGCACCTGATAACAGATATTGTTAACTATATCCATACAGTCATACTTGTTGTGGCAAAAATCATACTGCAACATTACTTGTAGTTTTATTCTTCTAGATTTAAGATCAAGCAGTTGATGCATTTGCAGCAATTTTGAATGTGATAGTCGACTACGGAAACATTTAAAGTACATGCAACGAAGAAATTTCCTTTGCTTTCTCTCAAGATCATCAGAGTAAAACGGGTCCCATATAGCAACGCCGTATTCCAATTGCGAGCGAACTAATGATTTGTATAGATGGATATATGTAGTCGGTCGTTTGAAATCGTTACTGGCACGGATGACAAAACCATACATTTTGTAAGCCTTGTTGCAAATGGTTTCAAGATGCTTGATAACTTGATGTGATTGATTAAAATTTTTAATCTAGTAGTTAAATACGAGTACTTACATAATCTCGCGACACCCTTACAAATCATTTAAATTGTGTAACGACGTTATAAGTTGATAGTAAAAGTTTTTTTTCTTTTTTGCGCATTTAAATAAAAGCTGAAACTGAAAATGTTTAAAAAAGTTTTTTCATTTTAATTTATTATTTCTGTTATTAGGGGAATGATATTTACAGATTAAGCTATTGCAATCAAGCAGTTATATCCGAAGAAAGCTCACTGAACTGAATGTTAAAAGTAAAACAAACTCGCATGCGCTGTCGGTCGCTTACCGGCAAGTGGCCGCGCCTGAGCGTCCCGGGTTCATTACACACGGCCCCGTCGGGGCTGTTCACATGCCCCACTCGTGGCGGGTGCGGTTTAGGCCAAGCACGCCAAAGTGATTGTTAAAATTAGCATGAAATAGACCGATTTTAAAATACATTCACAATTACTCGGTTAGCAGCCATGCACGCAACGTTTCAAACGATAATTCGAGCTTATTTGTAAAACATGACTAGTTAATGTAATGGAGGCATTTTCAGTTACAGTGACAAATTGATCGAAGTAACACTAGTGTTTCAATATTTTGATATTTAAGAAATACTAACCTGATTGTTGTTTTTAAAGGAGTAGGTATGTTTGTGACAAGTGAAAGGTGTCGGATTATAAAATATTGATTGATTGAATATTACTGATAACATTTTTGGTGCAAAAAAATTGTTTAAGTAGACCTTTTACTTAAATGTGATGCAATTTTATTGACCATTCAATAGTAATGCTTTATATTTTTTTTCGTAAATATTCATTGGGAATGTTAACCACCAACAAGGAAAGTCGCCGGATCATAACAACACATTCAGATACCATCATCCCGCGTCAAGAGGCAGGCATCCTAATCACGTAGCTAGCGACCGACCGATTCTGCAGGACTGTTGTTCATCGAATTCTGACACGTATTTCCATAAAATGGTGCGACTATTGAGATATTGAAATTTTATTTTTCAAGAAAGAAATTTAATAGAAATATTGAAATTAAAAATTACAAACAGACTCTAAATGTAATATTTTTTTTTACAATTTGCTTTGATTTGATTTTGACACATGTAGGTACAGTTTCAGTTCAGTGTCATAATCTTAGAGTATTATCTATATCCATACTCTAAGGTCATAATAGTTACTGGCGATTTAGAATTCGTATGCGGGAGCACTCGTTGTTATTGATTGGTATCAATAACAACGAGTGCTCCCGCACACTATGGTTAGTGTGACAATCATTATTATTATTATCCAGTCACAACATCCATACCTCGGTAAAAAAGACTAACTCAAAAAAATATTATTAGTCACTGCTGGCTATCATGTGGTACTTCAATACTACTCACTAAATAATTTTTATTTGTTACCAGAAAAAAATAACTAATTTTCTAAAATTTTAAACACTGAAAAAAGACGACAACCTCCCGCCTGAGGTTGTCGTCTTTTTTCAGTGTTTAAAATTTTACTTAAGTTTATTTAAGCGTTAATAAAACGCTAAAATATAAAACATTAAACTAATTTTCTGTTTCGAAAATGTACCTTTAATAAGGGGTAGTAGCACAAATAAAGTAAGTATCAAAAGCACTGTATCAAAAAAAATGTAAACTCTTTTTGGTGTAATGTTATTAAAACTTTAAAAACATATATATAAATGTCTAACAGCGAACACCATGCATGTCATCAGGGAATAGATCGCGCGCCGATTTGGCAGCCGGTAACGCTTTGCGTAGTAACCCCGCGGGGGGCATTTTTGCGGATCGCATCGCGCGGATCTAAAGGGGATTTGTTAGGCGCGCCCAACTTGAAACATTATTATTTTAGCGCCGCCGCGGAGGCACGATTGTTTTCCGCGAAGTCCTTTACGCTTCGGCGGAATGTAAATTGAAATATTGAGATACTAACTGCTATTGCTGGCAGTTTCATGTTTTCAAATGTATTCAGTCATGTCATTTCATTTCATGTTTTCAAATGGATTCAGTAATACTTGCAGAATAGAATGCAATTGGTACAAGTATCTCGGTTGGACAAGAATAAGGTGTCTCAAACGTATAAATCTGAGTAACAGAGAAAACCATTTTGGCGTCCTGCAAGGAAATATACTCGGCCCGTTTTTATTTCTGTTTTATATTAATGACCTACCTAAAATAACTAATCACCGTTGCATTCCGTTCGCTGGCGACATATCGGTAGTAGTAACAACAATAACCAAAAATTTAGATGAGCATAAAATTTATATTAATAATACTGTTCATTAATTATAGACTGGCTGCATAATAATAATCTTATAATAAATATTAATAAAACTAGTTATCTTAATTTTAATAATAAAACATTTGACATAACTTACCAAGGACATATACTTAAAAAAGATAATACAACAACATTTCTAGGTATTGAAATTGACTAACGATTGAACTGGAAGAAGCAAGTAGAGGTAGTATGCCAAAAAATCAATAGTTACACTTTTGCTCTTCATAAATTAACTAAAATAGCGTCTAGAAGCACTGCACTTAGTGCCTACTTTGCTTATGTTGAGTCAGTACTCCGTTATGGGCTCATAATATGGGGAAATAGTGTTGACGTAGGTAAAGCTTGCTTCTTGATGTGTTTATTGATATATAACCAGCTGCCTGAAGGAAATTTGCTGTAGGGAAATTCCAATGTGAATTGTATAAATGGTTTATTTCACACTGCTTTTACTCAGTACAAGGGTACTTAAACCATAAATGCAGTTATCAGTGTATGTAGGTACCTACCATTATCATTATCATATTGTAATTTGATTTTCGTAGAGTAGCATTCCTTCTGCTTGCAACACAAATTGTATTGGCGTCTTTGCGTCATCGTCATTATGGCACAGATAGAAAGCTTGCTGAACTGTCCAGTCTAACCTAAATTACTGTATTTTTATATCATGGACTGTACCTATTCCTTTAATCTGACTCAAGTGCATGTTAGCTACTTAAATTGTGTGTTTTTGATGAAAATAATTATTGTTGTTTTAATGTTTCAATTATTCTATTTGGTATTGTGTGCTGTATTTTAAATTCAATTCAATATTGTTATGCCCAAATTGGGTCATGTATGATACTCTATTTCAATATTTGTAACACCCTGTCAAACTACATGTGAAACCATAGATTTATGATTGTGATTATGATAAAGCTTTTATCTGCCAATAGAAATGTTTGCGGGCCATATGTGGTTCTCCACTCGATAAACCCTGCAGATTGCTCAAAATACTACCCTTGCCTTGTATTCACATCTTAGAGACTGCCAAATTTGTCAAGTTTAATATGTCCCACTTTAAACAAGCGAAGGATGTGTACTTGTGGAACACGCGTAATGGTTGTCGACTGATCTCTGCGTCAATTCCTAGGAGCACCCTTTATCAGAGAAACTGTAACTCGATGTCCATCTTAATTTTCAATAAAATATCAAAAAGTATAAAACAATTACCCTTTAGCAGGTTCAAGACTGCATTGTATAGTTGGCTTTCTGATAGGATGTTCTAAAGTGTAAAATAATTCTTGGGTGATAAATTTAAATAATTGTTTTTTATCATTATTTGTATATTTGCATGCTATGTAAAATGGCTAAATAGGTTAAGCTCCATTTTGTTTTCACAATATACATAATATTGTACCTAATACCTTTACTGTAACCCTATTTAGAGCAAATAAAATTATTTGTATTTGTATTTGTTTTGTCAGTTTTAGGGAATGATAAATAGGGAACGATGTATACGCTACTGGCGGAGCTTAACGTAATGTGAAGAGCACAGTTCCAGTTTAAATTAACACTAATATTTTTATAAAAAATACTCAACTTATTATTAAAAACTTGGATGTTTGGTTTTTTTATTGATTTGATTTGTTTTGTATACTTAGGTAAGAGGTAGCCAACGTGGCAAAAGAATTGTAGATGCGTCGCCGGCCTCAGAGGAAAAATACACTTGTTTCTTATGGACAGTGCACTGGCTAACTGTTATCCTATATTTATTAATTGAAGGTGATGAGACGACGGATATCCTGACTCGGATACACGGATATTTTCGTAAGTGTAATGGTGTGGACGTTTCGGTTGACGCCGCGCTGCCGTCACGTTGGGATGACAGCTGTTGATGGATGGCCGCTGTAGAAAACAGCTTTCGCTTCCAAACTAGATGTAAGGAGTAGGCGAACAAAAAGTCACATTTCCACTTTTGACTTTTAATTTGTTTTATTTTTTTCTACACTCGCGAGTCTGGATTCCACCATATACACTAACTATTTTCCATCAAAACGTGATATTTCACATGAAATAAATCAACAAAAGTGTCAAGTGCCGTCAAAAAGTAACATTTCTTTCGATTTTATTACAGTTTTTAAAGTGTTCACAACTCCTGTACAAATAGTGACTTTTCCGATGGTAAAATGTATTGATTGTTAAGCAGTCTCGCAACTTTTCCAAACAAAATTAGCAACACTGATTTTGTTATTTCAAAATAAATTGAAGTGATCGTTTTTTATGTAGGAGGTTAGACCAGTTGCAGATTGGCATTTCATAAGTAATTTTTGTTAATAGCATACGTACCTGTGAAAGAAATCAATCGAGGAAAACGAAAAAATAATATCCAGCCGAGGAGAATAATTGCAAAACGAAATGACAAGTACCTAAGTTCATTGAGAATTTTATTGAAAGTCTGAAATATTTCCTATTGGTTTTTTATATGCAATTAGATAATTTTATAAATAGGTATTTCATGAATATTTTATCCTACTCTTGCAGATATGTTGATAAAGATCCGCTGAGGGTTAATTTTAGTTGTCCTTGTAAACATTCTTCAAACGGTTCAAAATTTAAATGCTCGCAGATTGACATTGCAGATGTATTACGCAACAAGCTTTAACACAAACACATTGGAAACCAAAACCAGGATTGATATCCTGGGGGAAAAGGTGATATGAATCAACAGCGTGACTGCTGAAAAGTCACAATTCCAAAGTAGGTCTGACAAAAGGTAACATTTCCAGGTTGGTCCATCAATATGTCACTTTTCCATTATAATAAATAAAATAATTTAACTGCTGATTTAAAAAAAAACGAATACACGTTTAATCTACAGGGTTATCTCACTCTGACAGTTATTCTAAATAAAGTAATAAAAATCAGTAATATTCAACCTTTTATAATTTTTTTTTTAATTTTCCTAAAGTTTATAAAAATGGAAAAGACTTTTGTTCGCCTACTCCTTGTCTAAAGACTGACTGATTTAGCTTTTTATGCTACACTAAGTCCTAACTTTAAAGCTGTTGAGCTACCAGCTTCTTGATACTAACCCAGCGGATACGACATTTTGCACAGAGGTTTATTTTCACGTAGTTAAGCACTATAAAAGGTATTTTGAAAAAATCAATCTTTCAATCAAGCAAACGGACTTGCTGACGGAACGACGAACTACTTAGCTAGTAACGTAGTTGTTTGCTAGAAATCTGAAATGTAGATTAGCCGTAAGCCCGCATCTCTTATTTAACCCTACCGTAATAACTAAATCATTGACATCTAAAATTATTAGTAGTTTGAAACTGATAGACACCCAATGACGTTATAAGATAATTAAACAAAATTGTGATTTGGTAAGTATTTCCCGATTTATTATTTACGACCTTACCTGTTGTATTTTGCCACGTTTGATAACACTCATGGGAATTCGCTTGTAAACTAAAAATTTTTTATTAACACCATATTATCCAATTGAATAGGGTTTTGCGTTTTGTTTCTGTACAATGATGTGAATCGCAAGTGATTGCATACGCGTGATACTTCATTCACGATTGTTTGAATGGGTTTCAATACTTTATCGCGCATTTACTGTTGCATTAACTTATGGCGCGAGTAAAGAAATAATACAATATTTAACTGTTTATGCCATCAACTGACTCGTTCCATGGAACCTTTAACCGGACTGTAATCGATTGGTACTCTTGTTTCAAATGTATTCTTGTGTTCCCATCACTGCCAGATGTCCACTCTCATTGTTATTCTTGGACAGTAGAGCCAGCGTAAAAGTTAGTTTTAGTGTATTCTGTATATGCGATGTAGTAGAATAAAATTGAAACGAAAATAATATTTTATCTGTGAGTTACACCACGAGCTACTAATTAATATATTTTTGTAAAAGTCCACGTCTAAGCCTTGTCCCGTCACCGTCTAGCATCGTTGGCTTACTTACCAACCGCGTAATTAATCGTGTTTCGGGGAAAAACTAAAATACAGTTTCATTTCTCAGGTAGCTAAATTATTTGGATGTTTATGAAATACATTTATTAAAATCTATCAAATGTTTTGTAGCACAAAAATGCCGGCAGAGCACATTTTAAAAGAGTTGCAGCATTATTTTGGGGGCCCTCAGCCATTGTTCCGATTCTAATTAACAATGGTACTACACCGGCACTACACCTGGATGCGGCTCGATCGCGAGGACGCCACTCCTCCTCGTCAAAGTCGCCAGGAGGGCCCTCAGGACCCTCCGCCCGCCCCGCGCCCCGCACCCGCGCCCCGTCCCAACCACCCGCACCCCGACGACTCCGTGACTTCTGATAAAATCCCGAATTACTCAATAACGTCCATACACATTTGTGATTGTGCGTCGCAGTGCAATTTCAAGCGAAAACCAATAGCTCGCAACGACGACGACGTGTTGAATGCAATCACTAAAGTGGAACGAATGTTAACCAAAGCAATCATAATTCTTTGAAAGTCGTAACGAATTGCACTGTTGTGTTTATTATTCTTTTGTCAACTCGTATCGTGATTTCGAAAACAGGAAAAATACTATTCACAAAAGATATTATGTCATTCTCTATTTTCACTGCAAATACTGTCAGATAATAATGAAATGAAATGCACATTAACGTGATTGCGAACAGCAAAAAAAGCTTTGTCTCAGCACACAGCACTACTAATGGAAATAATGCACAATGCTCAAAAAAGAAGTTTTAGACATTAACAAAGAGAAATAAAGTTGAATATACGAAGTTACTTAATGGTTTCGGCGCACGCCACGGCTTCTATACGACATCAAATTTACCACAACGTGCTCGTTATAACGAAAATCTATCTAAATAACGCTTTTAGTACTATAGTGTCCAATATATTTTCTGTTTGTGTTTGAGGTTTTGCTGCTAAGTGCAACCTTTTTTTATGTGAATGCTTTGTTTTGGGACATCTTCTTGATTTATTTTGTTGGATAATTTACAATGAAATATCAACTTTCAAAGTAGTAATTTACTGTCAGATATTTTTATACAGTTGGTCTTTAACAAAAAGTGAAGAGTTCATACATTGACAATAGTGATATTGTATAAAACAGTACAAAAGTTACTCGTAACACGTCACAGTTTCTAAATATTAATCCTGCTTTGTATATAAATCTAGTTATCTAAACATAACAAAAAGTCTAGCATTATTGTGTTCCAATTGTAAGAGATAAGGCAGTCAGTTCCTACTAAGGAAGGCCAAGTGAAACTCATGACGACCTCCTTGGTCGAGTGGTTTGTACACCGGTTTTCATGGTGTCGCCATCTCTGAGGTCCCGGGTTCGATCCCCGGTCGGGTCAATTTAGAAATTATTGTTTTTCTAAATTGTCTCGGGTCTGGGTATTTTCTATGTATAAAAGTATGTATTTAAGTATTTTAAGTATGTTTATCCGTTGTCTAGTAACCATTTAACGAGTTTCTTCGAAGCTTCTCTTGGGCTAGATAATTGGTGCGATTGTAGGAAAGATTTATTTATTTATAACCACTAGGTTATGAGTTTCACTTGGCCTTATCATCACTTGTCGTCAATTGAGATGAAGGCTAACTGTTACAACGTTAAGGAATCAACTAAAACACAGTATTTTTCCGTTGAATGATACAATCCATTTCATAAACTTTTCTACACGTTCACAAGACAAAGTATGATCTACAATGACAACAAAGTAAGCGTAAGAGGGCTAATCCGCACTACAGGCGCGCAAGCTGTAAAGGCCATAAAGGCTCGCGGGAACGTAAGACTTCCGCTGCTGTGCTGGTAATAGAGTTAAGTCTGGTTCCCATTAGGCGAGTCATTAAGTCGCAGTAGGGGTACATTGTTTTGCTACTGGGTTTATTTTAAAATTCGTTTCTAATATGCATAGTAGCGAAGCAAATGTACTCCTGCTATGATTTAATTACTCGCCTAGTGTGAAAAAGGCTTTAAGATGGTAATGCCGCGGGATCCTGCAGCCTGTACTAATGTTAAAAGTGAACATTACCATTTATTTCAAGATAGGCAACGAGCAAACCGAAAGCTTCGCAATGTCGGGCACTGGCCGAGTCAGCACATTCAAAACATTTCGAGGTCCTCCTTTTCAGTGTCACATAATATTGTTATTGTAAATTTATGTTGTTTGTATTTGATGCTGAACATAAATTTAATTCCATTTCGTTCTTTTCTTTTCTTTCACGACACTAATGGCGATTTTTGTGCCCGCTAGATCCACTTAAATGGTGAGTTATATTCAGCTATAGTAGTATAGTAATCATGTGGCAAGAGCTAGCCCAAAAGTGGGACGTTTTTATGTTGATTGGTCATAAAGTTAGTTGTACATTTAGTAGTCTACTAGTCCTATTGTTTTTACGAGCATTGGAAAACATGAAATGGTCGTACATTATTGCGCAATCGTTACTACAAATATGTTAAATTTATATTGTTTTTATTGTTATAAAAATTCAGTGTCAAGTTAATCATAAAATGTACTTACAGATATTTTACATACATACGAGTAATAGGTTCGACCTAATTACTAATAGTGTAAAGAAATGAAACGCTATATCGTTTTCTTCTTGCGTTGTCGGTTATGAAACTATATCGATACCTGTAATTTCGATTGACGTAAAGCAGATTTTGGCCAAAACGAGCTATGAATGCCATCTTACTTTGTTTTTTTTTCTCTTTTATTCTGTCTAATCAATGTAGCAATACGTCTATTAGTAACGATTTTATTAGACACATTGAAAATGTAACGTAAAGAACGTTTTCACTAACAAAATATAAATTTTAGGTAGTATGTGATGTTCAAAAATTAATGCATAACGTAAATAACGTCAATGTCTTATTACGTTTTAACAGCTCAATCATTTACTCTATATAAAAATGGTCGTAAAGTACATTTTAATGAATTTTCTTAGAAGTAAGGCACATCTATTTTCTAAAATAACAAACTATACTAAAACCTAAATATTTCATCACCTACATCTCAAGATTTTAGGTATATTGTGTCTACATCACTTTACTATAACTTTAAAAACACAAGCGTAATGAACTTAAATTTAAAAAAATACTTATTTTGGCTCTCCTGTAAAGTCGAGTTTTGGGCTTTACTTCAATTGATATTACAAGGTTCGAATATTACTGTGCAGTATTATTCAGTCATAAACTGAACGATAAAAACATTTAATTCCAAACGCAAACAGAAAGAAGCGAGAAAGATGAGAAACAAAAGTGGTTGTGTGTTGATTGTGGTAGCTAGTGTTCGCAAACATCAATGTTAGCGATCACATTGCCTTAACAAGCCAGGTAAAGTGTAAAGTATGCCGTCCGGTTGGTTTACGCAGTCCGCCGTAACATGAACATTAAGAAGCTAAGCTTTATGCTGATTTTCCACTAGAGCCGTAATAGGAGGCAGCTAAGCGGTGCGCGAGGAAAAAAATCAGCATAAACATCGCCTTGCTACGGCGGTGCACAACGCGCGATCGCAAAAACTGAAATAAGTCTCTTAATGAACTTCAAAGCAAAATCAATCATATTGATATTTATAATGAGAACAATTTTTGGTTTGATGTTTTAGACCTAGTAATTTAATTAGAGCAATGTTTTTGTTCTGCGAAATGTGCAAAACCATCACGCACTTGTGGTAAAAATTTTACTTTTTAAAGAATGGGGTGCCCTGCGGAATAATAATACAAATATTTTCATGTAAGAATTATTGTTTCATGCGTAAAATTAAAAAAGTTGTCGAAAAAATATGTTTTGAGGAGTCATTAGATTTATGTATTGTTTGCTATTGTTTAAAGAACTTGTTTCAAATTTTAACACGGCCATGACCTCGTGCAATGATCAGGCTAACTTACATAAGTTCCTTTAATGTATTTAACTAATTCAGCGCATAGTACAAGTGACTTAAAATACGTAAATTTTCACAATTTCGCGCAGGACCCCCTTAAGCTATTCTACATACATAGTTCTACTCACGACTATTATCCCCAAAAGGGCCAGGGACTAGGCAATGAGTAGCGTGACGGGGAATTTGAACATTCGCAGCTTTTATACAGTTTTAAAAAGGTTTCTGTTGAGTTGATTATATTTGTGTAGTCATTTCATTATGATATTTACAAACTATGTTACATTTGGTCAATTATGATTGGTTAAATGCCGGCAGCATATTTTATTACGGCATTTATTGCATAAAGTTGAATATTTTTGCTAAGGTTGTTATAAATACGTTGTTCTATTTCAAGAACGTGATTCCGTAATTGTTTTACCTATGTTTTATAATAATAATAATAATCTTTATTGTTCTAATTGTGGTTACATAAAGGTCTTATCAAACTAAATTTAGTTGGGTCCCTCACAATTAACCTATTAAAGGCGTACAATGTCATCTTAATACATAGTCTTAACACACACTAATTTGATCACGTCTTTAGGTTAAACAATTCTCGCACATCATAAAAGTTATTTTCGTTTAACCATTTAAACAACTTGTTTTTAAATACAGTGTTGGAACTAATCTCTTTAATATTTGCTGGCAATTTATTATAATTTTTAACACATGTTGCCAAACAGCTTTTCTTATACTTATCCGATCTGGGAATATCGGTATATACAAGTCTGTTGGGGTCTCTTTTAAGTCTAGTATTTACGTCAAGTGCTCTTTTAAAATGATTACTGTGTTTTCTCACAAAATTAGAAATTTCGAATATGTAAATTATTTCATCTAACTGGCTTATAATGAAATGCTTTTACTCTGTTAAGGAATATCTAAATTGTAAAATTGACATGGATTCTAATGTAATGTAATGTATTGTAACATAATTCAACAATTAATATAATACTCATTTTGGAATATAATAATAAATAATAAATCTAATTAATTATGTGTGGCGTGGCTGAATATGATAATAACAATAATGATTATATATATATTTTTTTTTTCTTTATAAACTAAATGTGTAATTATTAATTAGTTAATTAATTTTGTGTTTTTTAATTATTTTCACTCACATGCCCTGCGTTGGCAAAATAGATGAACAATAATATTATGATTTACCATCTACCATACTCTGTTTTCAGTGAATAAATTATTTCATTTCATATTTCATATTTCGTAAAGAGATGGTAACGGCAGCAAACCAAGACTCTTAAAATATGGTTGACATGATACGTCAGGTGTAATACCACATATTGCCCTTATACACTTTTTCTGTGCAACAAATATCCTATTTTTTTCCGTACTATTGCCCCATATCACTATACCGTAGCGAATGATCGATTCTATATAAGCACGATAAGTCATAATGGCTGTTTTTAAATTTGTGACGTTTCTAATTTTCCTTAGAGCGTATACAAATTTGTTGATTCTATTGCATAGTTTGTCTACATGTAATTTCCAATTTAAGTCTGAGTCTATAGTTAAACCGAGAAACTTAGTTTGTGTCGCTTCCTTTATTTTATCTACGCTAAGTTTAATACTATATTTAGATTGTTTTACTTTATTGAATTGGATAAAATTACATTTGTCAAGATTAATTTTTAAATTATGTGATTCCAGCCATTTTATTATTTTGTTATTACAATGACATTTCTTAAAATGTGACATCATTTGTAATTGGTCAATCATCATCAGCCTGTAAACGTCCCACTGCTGGGGTCAGGCCTCCCGCGGGCAGTAGCACGCGGGGGTATCGGGCCATAACACCACGCTGGCCCAATGCGGGTTTGGTCAATAGCACGCGGGGGTATCGGGCCATAACACCACGCTGGCCCAATGCGGGTTTGGTCAATAGCACGCGGGGGTATCGGGCCATAACACCACGCTGGCCCAATGCGGGTTTGGTCAATGACCACGACCAATGATAACTGAGCACTTTATTATTGTATTTATTTAATCAAATCAATAGTTGAATGTTTGCTAAGGTCTATTTGCTCAGAACTGCCTATCTACAATTCCTATTTAGTATTTAATAAATTAATTTTAAATGGCGATACGTGATCTAGTTTTTATTTTGTTTCTTAAATAAATTACTTGTGACATGGATTTTGAAACATATTTTTATTCATCATTCATTTTTTTTATTTATTTAATTCATCATTAATATAATAAATTAAAGGAACATAAATAAATCTTTCGCTAAAAAATGCGATTCTAAAATTCGCTGCAACTGAATAATGCGTTTGCGAAATTCTCCTAACAAATCCTTGGTTATCCTAACTTATCTTTAGTCAACTCTTTTTTCTTCTTTCTAACACAAAATCAGTGATCTGCCATAGTTGACGTTTGACCGAATAACAACTGCGCATGTGCACACATGCATATATTATAATGACGACTGTTAAATGCCCGAATGGTGGGTCAGTCACTCCTCAGCTGCCACAGTCTGCTGCAACAAAAAGCTTATTGGTCACTCTGAGCCGCTATCTCACAGCTCAGAAATCATTATATTGTTGTATTTCCTAGCGTACCGCTTAGCTACGTACAGCTGTAGTGGATTATCAGCCTTAGCGTCCGCGCTCGGGCGAGCGTTATTAGTTCTTCTGAAGTGCTTTAATAACGATGTAGTTGCTGTTACACTTGGCGGCCGCACGACTCGGTGGTTTAGCTTGATCGTAAAAAGATACTTGTGTTTAGTGCTTTAAATATAGTGCTGGTAAACGCTGCTGACAATTTTAAAAAAGCTGCACCTTGACGTCAGCACTTAGATTTTTAAAGTTAATAGCCTAAAATCGTTCTCACTTATAAGTGCTTTCGTGTTCACGTTTAGATTTTTATGGAACTACTACGTACGGCATCATTAAGTTCACTTTACAATATCGTTGAAAATATAATTATTCCACTATCAATAATAATAATGTGGGTGCTTTGCACGCACATGCTAAAGGATCGAAGTCGTTTGCTCACGAAAAAGTGAAAACGGTAACAAAGGTTGAGCATTAGTGAATTTCAAACATGTTTTGGACACTGAAAGTTCGCTTCCTGTAAAGTAAATTTAAAACCGCAGCCCTCTACAGATATATGAAACAATTTGATGCTTTGTTTGCCCCTAGCCGCAGTGAGTACATAATTATGTCACAAATCACACCCAACAATTTCGGTGGAGGAGGCAAGCAACCACGTCAACACACCTAATGATATATACCAACCCAATATGAGGCGTGTTTCGGTAACAGGACCGATTTGAAGGGTTATTAATTAAAGTGCCTGGCGTCGCGCTCGATCCGTTGAGATAGCACGTTTACAAGACAAGTGTGCTTTGGCTTTTTCAATACAACGCCCACATTTGAGATCACCAACCTGCATCAGCCATGCATGGTGATTAGGCTAATATCCATCAATTGTAGTGATAACTGGATTGATATGATGAGGCCAGTGTGATATACTCATAATATTTTATTATTATTATTTATTAATATTTCCTAGATTTAAAGTTGCAGCTGCAGATTGTTCTCTTCGTTTAATAGTTTTGAAAGCCCTGTAGGTTAGCTATGGCATCAATGTGAAATTTAAGCTTAAGCTTATCATCCAAGACCACCCTAAGATCCTTCATTTTTGCAACCTTCATCAAATGAGTCTCAATACTTCCGGCTAATAGTTTTAATACTTTTTTAAATAAAATGTTTAAAACTTAGAAAAACTAACATGCCTTTTAAGCATATGGTTAGATTACACTATAACGTTAGTTATTAGAGTAGGTATGCCTCATACACTACATAAATAAGTTTTTAATAGTATTTTTTTTTACATTTTCTACTTTAATAATTCAGAACCACCATTATGTTTACATTTGCATATTGGACAAAATCTCTATACAAATAAACAAAAAATATGGCAATAAATTTTGCACTTCATTAATTAAAACAAGTTTTAAAGTGGTGCTTCCGCCGATGTTTTGTATGACCCATAATTGGTTTGATAACACAACAGCTAATAATTGAGCGGCCACAAAAAACGGTAGTGACAAACGAGTGGTAATTAGTGCGATGGGCGGATAAGCGATCGCGCGTTATTAATAGTTCACTGATTGTATCAAACGACCCGCACTCGCGCGCAAGGGTGGCCCCATTTGTCAGGGCCATGGGCAAATCAATTCAGTATCGAGTTTGTGAACTTCCAGTTTTAAAAATATAATTAGTATAATGACTTTAGAAGGCACGTAAAGACTTTGGTGCGGGTAGTTGTCGTAAGGTGTTAGTCGTTAAAACCCAAAATATCGCATTGGGCCCGCGTGGATGCTTAAGGTCCAATCACTTTGTGGGAAGGGCTGTGGCCAGCAGTGGTGGGACGTTTATAGGTTTATTATGATAGTAAAATTAAGATACATCTGCAATCTCGAACCAAAATAGTTTAGTACACCAATTTGTTGGTAATTTTTAAATGAAGGTGGCTTATTTAAAATTAATCTATTGAATAATTGTTTTTGCCATTCCCACATTTCAATACACACACCATAAAGTGAAGAAGTCTTATAACTCTCGTATAGAGAATTAATCGGCAGCCATATTAAAATGTTTGAACAGACTTTTTCTTTTTAAATTGACTTACTTTTTAAGAAAACCATTCAAAGATTTAATCAGTGCAAGTGCCTGTATTTGACAACTTTTCCAGAGACTAAATCTATTGCACAAATTATAATTTAACAAAGCCTTAGCTTTGGGTCTAGGAGTTTTTAGGGTCTGTTAATTTTTCGTAGGTACGACGTATAAAAGATAAACTAAATTCGTTCATTAGAAATATTAATAAAACATTTGCTAAATCACTTCTTTGGTTATGTCCCATATTTTAGTGGGATTTTTTTCCATTTTTAAAGAACACGACAGATATCAGTGTTCGTAACTTCGTAGTAATTTATTCGGGCTGCTAAACACGACATGTATTTTCATACTAATTTGTGCGGCCGCTGCGAGCTTGTATTTGAATGCCCTTGCTGAGCCCATGCTGCCCTTGCTGAGTTTCTTGCCGGTTCTTCTCAGTACAAGGCCCATAGATAGACTTACGAACCGATGGCATTACGACATTCATAAGTGCTGTTACCTAAACGGCCTAACCTGAATAATTGATATTGGTTTTTGATTCTTTAATAGTAAGCAATTTTAATTCAACTCTCAGCAAGTTGTCAAAATACGTTTACTAAACATGTTTGAGAAAAACCTAATTTCTGAAAAAGGTTTTATTATCTCGATGTTATCGTGACCTGCAGTCGAGAATATCGGAACAATGGCACTACGGCATGTAGGTAGTGGGGTGGAAGTAACAGAAAGAGGTCAGTAAGGGACGGTATCATGAATGCAGACTGTTGACTATCGCAGTATAAGCACACGCCATGAAAACTAAGCTTGTTATTGGGATAACAAAACTTTACAAGGATTTATTAGCTTAAGCTTGCGCTTAAAAGATTAGCCTGCAAAGGGTAAGGCATCGAGGACAATAAAGTGCGATTATGGAAATAACAAATCTTTTTTATTGTAAAAAGAATAAGGTTGTGATTATTCTAAACAAATCAAATTGTAATAATTTGATATCGTAGTTGAATACGCAAGGAGGTACTATGAAATTTCAAATGGCCAAAATGTTAACTTTAAAAGTAATAATAAATGAAATAGCAAGTAGCTCACTACAATGTACACCATAGCGCCAGATGATGTTTCATGAGGCCACGGCAGGCACAGCCGCAATTACAATATTGGGCGAGTGGCTGGGCGATGGGGCCAGCGCACTGTGCGCCGGCAGCGGTTTGATACGGGCCGCGTCTCGGCGCATTGTGCAGCTTCATTTCCCACAACTTACGCGGAGCACATACAATTCGTACGGTGTAAACTATTTTGAACGCATTAGGAGAACACCAATTAAATCTTGTTTTGAATTTACTTGAACTCAAACGCCCCAGTTTAGGAAATTTCCATAGTTAGTAGAAACTATTTAACGGGTCCAAATTCGAGTTGATGGCTGAATAATTTGTAATGGTGAATAATTCAAGAGCCGGCTCGGCGGGGCCCGATGAGCGATGGCACCGCTCCGACAATTATTTAATTACTTTAATTGATTACTTTGCCGCAACCCACTCGGCGTTCCCACTGTCTCCTGCCGACATTGATTCAATCGGTAATTAATCAAGAGCTTTTCTTGTCATCGCACTGTTCAATGGCAGATATTTATTTAAGGAACCTTTAAAACGGCGGCGTCAATACATTTCTATGTTCGAAAAGTCTCTTTCATGTTTCCGATGTTGAAATATTGACGCAGTTTTAAAAGTGGTTTCCCTTGGGCTATGATTGAAGTTAGTTTTTATTACAGAATTGTAAAAGAAAGCACAAACTTTGTTTCTTCAAAAATTATAAGAATTCAAACAAAACCAATAACAAAATGTGTGCACTTATTGTCACTTCCTAATAAAAAAGAATAACTAAATTAAGAAAGACAGGCTGCCCTTTGAGAGAGTTAAAGAAACCTATATTCATAGCATGTTCTGTTCCGATTCCGAGGCAATCTCTCTGCGACGCTAAACCGTAAAGTAAAAGGTCCGCGGGATCGCGTTGCCGCGCCGCGCCGGCCGCGCCGGGCTCCTCGCGCCTCCCTCGCAACCTCTAAATAATCTCCCTGCTTCGTCTTTCATGTAATTAATTTTGTTGCTCTCAAACGGGTTTTTGTCGACGAATGAATTGTTTTTTATTTTTTATTTGGAGTAGAAAAGGTTGAGCAGCATTGTTACACTTAAAACAGAATAAATTTAATGTATGCTGTAAAGGTTATGAGTCAACTATAAAAATAGAAAATAAAGACCATGTGAATATTTTGCTACTTAGTTTAACTGATAGTTTTCTCAGCAGCTCAGCAGCTCAGCAGGCTCAGCTCAGCTCAAGCTATTCGTAAGTGGCGATACAAAAATGATACAATATCGCTGTTATGGTGACAGATTTAGTTAAGATAGTACTGCCAACAAACTTAACTTTAACCAACTCCCGCTGCGAAATCTAAGTCCACTAACCACTACACTACAGAATATGGGGTCAAAAAGTATCAATCACGAAATAATATGTTATCTTAATGTCATTAAGTTAACACGGTATGATTACAAGCACAGTAGTCGCGAGTCGCCGAGATAGCCCAGGAGGGCTACCACTTTATCCGCAGCGTTCGGCGCCGAATCGCGCCATAAAGCAGAGGCAGTTTATGCGGCGCGCCGGGACCGGCTTATCAGCCCCCGCGGGACCGATCCCACATCGGCGACAGCCCAGTAATGTACTCCGCACTTACGGCCCCCCATTTTCTACCTTCCTCACACTAAATCATTCGCACTGTACTTACTGAGTTAAATAACTATATTGGACGATAGTATCTTTAATGCTTGTATTAATAATTAGTTTTACATGTGATGTTGTTTTTTATTTAATGTCATTAACTCATAAATTACAGCTTACTACGACATATAGTATTAAAATAGAAAAAAAATAAAAATAAACTATTTTACAAGTGTTTTATATCGTTCATACTTTGTTTTGGCTACTACCAAAAGTTGTAAAAGTTGTAGTTTCAATATTTTTGCAAAATGATTTTGCACAAGCTTGGTCAGCGACGATCCAGGGTCTGCAGGGGCTAAATAGGGTTATTCGAAGCCAATTCCAGTCCACATATTAGTTTATCGCGTCCCCTCGCAAGGGCTAATCCCATTCAACCCTCGGTAAAGCGATTCCATCGTCGCAGCCTCAAATGCCCGCTGAATAGCCCCGCTCAACCTGCAATAAGGTTCCGCCTATTCCTGCCCTCGGCCTGTGCCGCCCGCCGTAGTTTTCATTCTGCCGTTGGATTAAAAAGCGAATCCTCTGAGCTCTGCCTTATAGCTGTTCTTATCATTCGGTTAACTAATAACTATTTCCCGGCGACGCTTGTCTCAGAATTAACTGGCGTTGAATTGGATTTGCGGACGCTAAGCTGCATCCGCTTTAAGTTTTATTAAATTAGTTTTTGACGTGCAAATTTAGTTGAAACTTTCTTTTGATGGCGTCTTTCACTTTGTTAACGAACAATCTTAAGATTGCATTTTTAGCGCAGTCGCGGCTAACTTAGTCTTTGAGATGACATCTGAGAGTTTCTCTTGGAAGTTGTAAGAGTAATGCTAATTACGGAGCTAATCAAACGGAGTGGTTGCTCAGGCCGATTGGATGTTTTATTCAGGCCGGCACCGGCGCGGCTGATGCGCGCTCTAAGCCGCTGTAAAGTTGAGCGCGCGGTCGGATCGCCACCGCCTACGCTCATACACTAACATGGTATCATAATGGTGCGTCCTTAATCGAAATCACAACGACAATCTTACATTGAAAATTTGACATCATTAAAGGTTTATCTAGGAAAATATTAAACTTAATCCTTTCGCCTTACTCTAAATCCTTTGTTTGTAACTCATTCGAGTTAAAACGAAGCAACAACGGTTCGACATGATTAATCGCAGATATTGTTAGAAGTCCCGGGAGTGCCATATGCCACTTTTTATCCCGGGAACACATCTTACTCCCTCGGGAGTTTGGAACTTGTTTCTCTTACTTTTTCATTTAAATATGGGGTTGCAGAACTGTTTGCTTAAGTTAGTAGTAGAACCAAATGTTCACTTGGGCTACATTTCATTCCGGTCAAGAACAATGTTCCCGGCAATACCTAAAACACTTATTTTGCAGACTGACTTTCGCGGTCGAATGTTTATTTTACAAAATGTACCTACCTATTTGCACATTTTTTCTACACTTTTTCCTTTCAGAAAAGAGAAATAATATGCTAAAAGTTTGCAAGTATCTTGTTAGTTTACAAAAGAGAAAAGGTGAAAACAGGTGAAAAAAGATCTATATTGGTTTAACGAACTAAACCTATTTCATTTAGGATACTTGATTTTTGATTCACAAGTTATAAGTAACCTACCTCCCATACAAAGTTTATAATGAAATCTGCATCCATCTCTCACTCAAGGTTCAATCTCGTTGGTTTACAAGTATGGAAATTTTACTTATTTATAACGATACATTGTACAAAATATAAACAACATTAATGATTGTAACACGAACAATCAGTCAGCGGCAATGGTAAATCCCCGGAATGTAAGGGCTTGCCGTGTCGCGCGGCACGCACTCGCGCTCGGCCAAAGCTTTCCCAATCTTCATGATTCTAAGAACTTCCTAAACGGAAAGCGTAGTTGAAGAAACATTATTTTTAAAATAATTAACGTTGTCTTTAAATTTAAATTTATAAGCATTTGTTATCAATACATTGTTATGTTCGGCCATCATTTGGTAGAGTTGCGGCTGCGGGTACTTTAAAGTTTCCTAAGAAGGAAAGTTGTAAACTTAAAATTAACGGTTACGCACGTAACTCTTTCTGCATAGGTACACTTTATAGAATCGTTTGTAGATGTTCTTTAAAGAATATCTTACCTCGCAACTTAACACTTTATTTCACTTGTCAATTTTCCAATGAGCGTGTGTTTCTGTCATGAAACATGTATCTCCCGAACTTTGTGGTGGCACAACCGCGTCGCAGCATGGGTTTAGTTTTGCCTGTCGGCCACTCCAGAGTACGCAACTGACACCGGGTGAGGTCACACTGCACGCTACAGCGGGGGCGGGCGGCGCGCGGGCATGGCGCCGCACCGGAGACACTCGGCACTACTGCGGGCGCGCGGTGGGGGGCGCGCGGGGGGGGCGCGGCATGTCGCGACACACGTGCACTCGCCGCGGCGTCGCCCGGGACACTGCCGCCGCCGCCCGCGCCCGGCGCGCGCACCCCCGCCCCGCGACCCCGCACCACCCGCACCCCCCGCACCCCGCTGCGCGCGCCGCCCCAACGATCGTAGCCTCCGATTTTTACATCTGCACTGTTGTGACATTGAAATTCAATTTTCGATTGGGCGCCCTTCGACGCGGCACGAATGCGTCTAGTTCCGAGATCACGTTCCGGTTACGTATTTGAATAACGACACTCGAAATTTTCGGAGAGTTGAAAATTATCGAGCACGACGGGCGGATCCAGCTTTGTCGGAGGAAATTATGAGATTTTAATTAAAGAATCGGAACACTGATTAGACTCGCCTTAGCTTTGCGACTATCGGATTCGGTTAAGTGATTAGATGGAAAATGCTTTTCCATTACCGTTCTTGGAACGTTATACTGCACGTTACCCCTGCAAAGTTTGAAATGAAATAGCAATCAAAGGAAATTTTTATGTTGTTTTACTGATGTAAGTTGGCGCTTGGGCCGCCGGCCGCGCCGGCCGGTGCAATGAGGTTCCCGTGAAAAGTGTCCCACGGCTCGTAGCGGCGTGCCGTAGCGCCTGCCGTAGCGCGCGCCGTAGCCGCTGCTACGGCCGCGGCAGCGGTCCCCGAGCTCGTTACAAATGGCTCGGCTTCGGAATTTAATTTGGAGCGTTTCTTTTACGCTATTGGATATTGTGGGGATTTGCGAATCCCATTTATCCGCAGACATACGGCGAGCGATTTTTCTCGTGCTGTTGTCGTTGGGAAGACGGCGGGGCGCCGCTTGAGGATTGTGCGTATTCTGAATAATGGGAGGAGGCGGCACGCGGCCGCGGCCGGGATGGGGGGCGGGGCCGCGCCGCCGAGTGCTTGTCAATCCAGCGCCATTGTTACGTAATTGGTGGCACAATGAGGTCCATGCACTTCGCCGTTATTATTTTCACATTTCAAGTGTGGAGCACCAGGTAGAGATTTTGCACGTTCTTTTGTTATAAAGAAATTCTGCGTTCAAATTCTCCAGTGATATAACATTGTAGGTACTCGTCTTCCATCATTAAAATCGTTACAAATCCGAAACACAAGTTGCTCGACATGGGAAAGTATTTATTAACTATACGCTAAAGTAACGCTATCTATCACACGTAGTTAATATTGCAATAAGTTAAAGTTAGCACTGCACTACCAGTAGTAGCTATTGTTTATATTATGCCTTTGTATAGTGTGACTATCCCTGTAGAGATGTAATGTAGTTATATTTCTTGGAATCGGATGCACTAGGATGGTACCTAACATTCGATTTAACGTGTTACAGTTTATGTCAAATTACAAATTTTATATTACTGTCAACTTGAACTACCTTTCACAATAATATAAAATTCTAAATTTCGAGTGTGTAGAGAGACTTTCAAGTGCAGTTCTTATTCCTGTTTCACAAAATAGAAGAAAGAGGATTTACGAGTCGCAAGGTGAGGCCTATATACTGTCCCACTGCTGGGCAGAACTCCATCATTGAAATGAAGTCTTCGCTACAATAGAGGGTTAATATATTCATATATAATTATCACCAAGCTTGCAAACTGCGAGTTGGTCACAAACAACGAAAAAGTCGTAAGAGACCCGACCTAGGAAATGAACCCTCGACTTCTGGTTATCGGGTCGAGCACTTAGGCACTTGGCCGCCATGGCGTTTTGCCTTTTGCATGTACTAAATCAAAGATAACGAAACCGTTGATAAGAATGTCTACCTCAGGCTAGAATCAAACCGCGCGTCCTCTGTAATCCGGGCAGATGCGTTGACCACTCCGCCAGAGAGGTATTGGTTAGACCAACGAAATTTTTCAACGCTTTTGACTTTTATGTTTTTATAGCAACAGTGTCTTATCAAACCTCTTAGAATTTACATTCTTAGGATCTGAATGAAAATATTTTACATTATTTTAAACATTGATAAGACTGTCTTTATTATTGAAAATTTTGCATTAACAATGCTATATAGATATAGGATAAAATGTTTACTAGAAAAAAATCAACCAGTCTCAGGAAGCTCGAGTGGGATTCGAACCCACGACCTTTGGATTGCCGGTCCACTGCTCTAACCGCTGAGCTAGGTACCGAGACCCCAGGAGACTCGTTGAATTTTTCCTAGTAGTTTGATTTACGCTGCAAGCCAGCGGTATTACGTCACTGTGAAGTCTACCCTCACATTTGAAAGAAAAACTATTGCAAGTATTTAACAATCGATAAATACGTAATTGTTTATAAATATCTTTATTATTGAAATTTTTGCATTCACAATGCTATATAGATATACGATAAAATGTTTACTAGAAATAAAACGTCAAAGGTCGTGGGTTCGAATCCCACTAGAGCTTCCTGAGACTGGTTGATTTTTTCTTCTAGTAAACATTTTATCCCATTGATAAGACTGCTTTATAGATTCGCAATATTTGATTATTTGCATTAAAAACGCTCAAATAAACTCAAAGACAAAGAAACGTTGAAAAAAATGTGTACCGGTTGAGTTTATTTAAGCGATTTTGATGCAAATAATCAAATATTACGAATGTACTAAATCATTTCAAAATAAGTAATACTAGATAGAATTTCCTCCAGTCTTGATTAGATCAGGCTTTGCGGAGGTCGCGCTAGCTGGCTGCTTGTGCGCCCGGCCGTCGCGCGGCGGCGCCCTGCAATAACTCCCAACTTGTTTAAACTTCCAAATTCTATTTAAAACTTAACGTTACCGAATTGCCTTCAGCCGGAACGAATTCCGGGAATAAAATAAACACGGACGCGTCCGTCACGTCGGATTAGCCGCTGTCTGCCGAGATTCATATTGAGATTAGCGAGTGCGGCGCCTACTCCCGCGCCGCCCGGCTGCTGGCCCCGGCTAGCTCCGGCTGCCCCGACCTCCCCCGAGACGCGCCGGCTGATTTAAAAAACAATCCGACTACAATTGGAACTTTGAACAAGTTGGAGCTCCGAGGAAATCAAGACTTTGCAACTTTTTGTTTTATTGGTCAATTTGTTAGGGAATTATTAAACGATGGCCGTGCCTCCGCTAATTAAGTGCTTTCCGGTTTTTTCATTGGGTCCGTAAACCGGTTTTTGTCTTATAGGTGTCTTTTCATTTTTGTTTTGATTTACGAGTATAACCTAACCTTGTTCAATCTGTTTTAAAATGTAAAATTTTTCGAGACGAATTTTATTACGGCATTCAAAACGGTGTTATTTTTTTTTCTATTTTGTGCTGGTCCACGCAGACATTAATGTCTATAAGTAGTATATAACTATTTTAAAAAAGAACGTCACGAAAACATTCGTACATGCACTGTCTCTAGGTGGGATACACGTTAGCAATTAGCATGTTTGTGAATGTATGAAGTCCGTCACCCGACTAGCCCGCCCGTGCCGTGCGGCACTCGTGGCGCGCAACCAGAGTTTGGTAAGTCTTTTCTTGTCGGTTTCCTATCTCCTCCAGATTTAGCAGCTGAAAAGATTTTCATCACTGAACGACAACGCAAAACTCTAATTGAAATTAACTCTTAATCTTATAAGCAGGAAAATAAAAAATAAAGTACAGCCTCTTTTCTGTCCTACTGCTGGGCAAAGGCTTTTTACTACTTTTACTTTTGTGTAGTTTCTTTTGTGAACATAAAAAAATACTTTTAGCAAAAGAAAAATAATTACCAAGGGTCTCAGGTTTCTCGAGCTGGTGTTACTATAACAGATCAACCGTAATTCTCGGTTCCGGAACTAATTCGATGGATTTAAAGCTGAGATTGAAAGAATCGATTTACAGAAACGCCGCGACCGGCAGAGGTTCGTCGGCAAATTGCAGCTCGGAATCAAACCGAATCTCAATGAGGCCGCGGCTTAATGAAAAAGCAGATGTAAATATTCACTGAACTAAGAAATTATGAAAACAGAACGCGGACGAAGCAAATGCTAGTTAAATTTAATGACCTGTTAGCGCAGCGAGCGAACATCCTTGATGTTAAATCAAGTGGTCACTATCCGTTTCCGCTTCACATTGACTTGCTTAATTACGAGTATATTTTATTTCTTTTTATATAAAAATCAAGACGCTAAGAATAATTGTGTTCCTTCCATGTCTCTGTCTTTCACATTTAAGTTTTTGCGTGAAAGTGTAACATACAAACAAACTCACTTTCGTTTTTATGGTATAGGATAGGATGATTTATTATAGTATAGAAGTTTTAAGTTGCAGAGAAGCAGCCATAACACAACCTGTTCCCCCGATCGGCATGTCCCCCAAAAGCGTTAACGTAATTTTTAAGCGTTCATTTCCGTAGTACGCGATAAACTTTTCCATTTCCCAAAAACTTTGGGCCGACAGATGTCGCGGGCGCGGGCTAGCATGTCTCCGCGCGCGCCAATTTATGTACGTGCCGGTCGCATATTGTTCCAGCTGTATGGAACGCCTGGGTCCAGGGCGCGGCCATTTTGTATATAAATGAGGTTTTACCCGCCGCCCGCGAGTGAGGGTGTA
Organism: Scoparia ambigualis; assembly: GCA_963921215.1. Taxonomy (NCBI): domain Eukaryota; kingdom Metazoa; phylum Arthropoda; class Insecta; order Lepidoptera; family Crambidae; genus Scoparia; species Scoparia ambigualis. Next base: position 31,205,281 of record OY992521.1, on the reverse strand, counting down.
ACTATTGCCATTGTGCCCTCACAATTGGACTCCAGGGATGTATTAGCTAATATTGGCCTTCGGAACTGAGACGACCGGTGGCGATTGGAAAAGCTTGCTACCCATTTCATAATCAAAGTTTGGTTTTCGGGTTAAATAAGCTTTATTCCCATAAATAGTTAATCTACTTACCTAAATGAGAATTATGTTTAAAGAATATTTATTTCTTAATAAAAACCATTACAGTCACTTACATAAGAAATTATTAACAAAAATGTAGGTAGGGTTTGGGAATCGTCTCTCAAGCAGGTTTTTTTTTTATAGCAGAAGGAGGCAAACGAGCAAGCGGGTCACCTGATGGAAAGTAATCACCGCCGCCCATGGACACCCGCAAAACCAGAGGAATCGCAGGCGCGTTGCCGGCCTTTAAGGAAGGAATAGGCTCGTTTCTTGAAGATCCCTAAGTCGTAACGGTCCGGAAATACCGCCGCCGAGAGCTGGTTCCACAACACTGTAGTTCGAGGCAAGAAATTTCTTGAAAATCGCTCAGTAGTAGACCGCCATCCATCAAGGTGATGTGGATGGAACGACAGTCGATTGCGTGTAGTGCGGTGAAGGAAATTAGCGGCAGGGATCAAGCCGAACAATTCCTCAGAACACTCCCCATGATATATACGGTACAATATACAGAGAGACGCAACGTCTCTCCGAAGAGCCAGGTTCGAGATATATATACAAAAACAATTAAAAGGCACTAAATTACAATGTTCAAGGAACGGAAATATGTTGTTAACTAAAGGGTGTGAATGACAGAGTATTTAATTTTCTTTAAAAAACTCAGGCGTGTTTATTTACCTCCAAACGGAGTCCTTTCCAACTGACTCCGACTTTCCAGGGTGTTGCGTTAACGGTGACCGAAAACCTGCAGCTTCTTGGCCTGAATATGTCGTCCAAATATAAACTTTGGTGAGTATATCGAGTCCATCGCAAAATGTGCTGCAAAAAAATTAGGCGTCCTCTTAAGGGCTAAGCGGTACATCTCGCCGGAAACTACTTTTGCTTCATAAAGCGCAGATCCGACCGTGCATGGAGTACTGCTGTCACCTTTGGAATGGTTCTGCTAAATACCAGCTAGCAGTTTTGGATTCGATCGAAAACCGTACTAGGAGGCTCATCGGAGACTCGAAACTAGCTACGACTGAACTTCAGAGCCTTAGTCATCGGCGCAAAGTTGCTAATTTATCAGTGTTTTACAGAATACATTTTGGAGAGTGTGCGAAGGAACTACACGATCTTGTTCCTCCAGCCCCATTCCAACATCGATATATTAGACGCAGGCTTGCCTACCACCCTTACATAGTTGACATTCCACCTGTCCGTAGGTACCAAGCGTTTTCCTAGTTTGTTTCTTATGCAAACCGCCAAAGAACGGAACGCACTGCCTGCTCACGTGTTTCTCGCTCACTACAACCTTGGTCTTTTCAAGGCGTCGACATGTCGCACCCTAGACTACATCCTGCTCACCAAGCAGATCAAATGCTGGCCCAGTTTATTTAAATAAAAAAAAACTGTTCTGTCGTGTGAATTAACCAACAAGTTAAGTTGAATAATTGTTTTGTGAGCTGCGGCGCGTGTGGCGGCTCGTTGTAAGAGTACTACCAGTTTATCTCTTCAATCTCTTTCGCTTGGGTGTCGTTAAGAGATGACTAAAGGACTAAAGACTGCACATACGTCATCAAACAGTATAGCGCGGCGATGGGCTCACCACCTGAAAGCTGAGCACATGTGCAGTTGTTATTCGGTGTGCCGTGGGCTATGGCAATGTACATGCTTCCGCGGTCCTCATTGCCTGGTCTCTGCTAACCCTTTGGGGATAAGAGGTAGTCATAAATCTATGTATGTACCTATGTATTTACACTTTTGTATTTTACAAAACTTTATTCCAAGCTAATTCTACATGTTTACATTGTTCTAGCGCATGACAAAGTGTTGTTTGCTGGTGTCAGAAATGTCGTCTCAAAGTCGCGCGCAAAGTTAAAATTGATATGAATTACTTTCCGATTCACCGAACTGGCACGCAAAGGTTACAGGGGTAATAGGTTTAGACTGGTGCTCGTACATTAAATAGAGTGCGAAGCCACTCGACTCAAAGTTTGCATACAAATAATCACGCTCGGTACTTTATTACATTTTCATGGAAGACCTTTGCTCAGAGTTTTCCAAATGTAAAGTTTTCGGGAAAGCAATGCACGAAGCGTTTGTAAAATTGTAAATTGCGACACGGCGCGGAATGCGCTCCGCCGCGGCCGGAGCAGGTCCCTTTGAACCCGTAACTAGAACGAAGTCAGATTCAAAGAGCGCGGGTTGCAACCCGGCGGCGGCGGCGGCGGGCGCATTCCCCGCGTGTCGCCAGCATTTTACGCGCGCCATTTGATTGGTTGTCGCTTACGATTGTCGCGACTGTAGGTAGTAGGTAGTACATTTAATTTTGTGGTACAAAAAAAAGTTGTTAAAAGCGAAATAATTGTATGAAAGATGTCGCGCACTTTACTTTCTTAGACATTAAATTTGGTTTGGTTATCCGTGCCTTACACTGTCTGTCTTAGACTAAACAACATGACTTCATAATTTATCTTGTGTTTTCCTCGTATTTTTTATAGAGAACTCCCAAAAGGCAATTCTAGAAAATAGCTATAAATGAAGTAGATATAGATATATAGATCGCATGAAGTGGCGGAAAAAAAGAGGAGGCCTTTATCCAGCAGTGAATCTATCCAACTGATTTAATAGATAAATGGATGAGCTATAAATAAAATTATTTAAAAAAAAAATCTCTTTACTGACCGCTTCTTTCCAGTTGATGTCCGTTGTTGTACTACAGCTAGCCTGAATTGTTTGCCTGCGCCGCGCCGGCACGCGGCCGCCGGCCGTCGCGCTGGAACGACCGTGCTTTAAAATACATGCCATGGCCGCGAATGCTGAGCGAGCCTGCTGCCACCTGCCACATACCAAGGAACGGTCTAAGTACTCTGATGTGAAGGTATTCTAGCTCCCGTTAGTGTTGCAAGCGTCCATGAAAGCGGGAACCGTTTTTCAGTAGGAAAACTTTGAACTCATTTGCACGTTCAGTGAAATAGTATTTGAGCCCTGTCATTGGCTCAAGCTCCAAATGTGTTTTTGTACACGACCTTTTCGACCCGCATCGGCCCGCGCGGTGAGCTATGAGCTAATCTCTCCATGGGACTGCTAATGATGATGACTAACCTAAGACCTTGTCCCAAGAAATATGAAGTAGTGGGTGCTCGATGACGCTTGGAAATAAATGAAGTAATATAAAGTAGACTCTTTTGTTCCTCTGATGTTTTTATTGACTTTGTTGTGCTACAATGTCCTGTGTGTATAAAACCCGCAATTCGTCTCGGCGGTGCCCTCACCAAGGTAAAACACATTGTTGGCAGATAATGGGATTCGCATCGCTCTATAAGCACAAGGGTATTCCAAACAAAAATATCATTTACCATCGAAAGTTGCGTAACTCCACGAAGGATTACTTTATGTAAGTCTTTATGAATGTGGATTATCTTAACATGGAAAGGTGAAGCAAACCTAGCAGTATTCTTCGAATAAAAATAGGTGGCTTATGTTAGTAAAATATTTCTACTCGCCGAATCATGATAATCGCCGTTGTTGGCGTTATCGCAGACATCTTGTATCAATTATAACGTAACACCAATTTCTGCATACGTACGTCAAGCCCCTTACCCCTTGGGTGAGCAGAGGCTAGAGCTACCCATTTCCTACGATCCTGGCATATTCTTTTTTGAGTTACTTGAATAACATTGTACGTACATACTCGTTGGTTAAGGGTATACCTACCCTTAACCTGACCTTTTTTAAGAACTTCTCATATCTGGTCATATTGTGATCGTCGCGACGCCGAGGTCTTTTTTTCTGTCCCATTCACGCTTTTTATTAGTTCTGCCGCCAACAAGAGTGTATTGCACTGCTATGTTTCAAAGTAGAGATTCCGTAATGCCTTACCTGAGGCATGATATGTAAGGCTATATCGCGTGCTTCGCGGCCGCCGCGTGCGCTCAAGGGCTCGCTTTTCAAAAGCCCGTAAGCGCGTGTGACTGAGCAGGGAAGTAAAAGTAAAGTACCGTGCGGCGGCAGTGGGGAACAATATTTATTTTTATTTAACGTTAGGGTGTTTATTTACTTGAAAGTATATAGAAATTCTGTTGTAAGTATAAAGAGCATACCTGTTTACTCTTTCAGGAAAAGTCCGGTCTTCAAAGAAATTTACCATTGATAAATATTTTCAGATTTTCTAAATTCCCATATTATTAAAATCACTTAACAAAACATGAGGGCTCTCAAAAACAAAGTATAAAGTGCATCAAAGTGGCACGCGTAGCCAACAAAGTATTGCAAATACTCATACTGCTTTATCCGAAGGCGGTATCACGTCTGACGGGTGTCCAAAAAGTTCCTGAGTTCAGGACATATTTCTACCTTGTGACAGGTTGGACACTTTATAATGCCATCCGTCCATATCGATGATAATTGTAAAAAGATCTGTTTGCGGGTGCATTTAATAAATTATATTATCACCGTTTAACAGTCATTTTCATTGATAAAATCATTATCACCTTAAAACGTGCCACTGCTTGGCTCAGGTCTCGTACCTGAACATATACACATGAGGAGTGCAGACCTTACTCCACCACGATAATCCCATTTAATGACTGCCAATCTGCGGCAACAAAAAGTACCAACGGCTTCCGAAGTACAGAGGAGCCCGATTTAATTAGTAATGTACGTGAAAGCCACTTTACATTTTTCTTGTAACAATAGCTACAATATCAATCAATTTGAAAAAGTTTTCGCTTATTCGTAATATGAAGAGAAAAGGCAATAGAAAAAGCCTTATCAAGTATTAAATTGAATGTACTCCGAATTTCAACAAATCGGACTAGGTAATATGCGCTTCATTATAACAGCTATGCAAATCAGTTATCTAAAAACAAATAATTGAATTCTTAATAGATATCATTTCCTTCATTTCATTTTGTTCTCATATAAGTAGTATTATAATAGCAAAATTTTAGAAATATTATATATCATGCAATGCTGAGCATAATTACTTAGTATTGCGTTTGTCATCGATTGTTCCGTTAGATTAGGTTCCTTTCATTGGTTCACTGCGCAACGTCTAGTTGGACAACGCGGTCAGGCCCGTGCTGTGCAAACAATGCGTACATGACATCCATACAAATGTTATTATTGGAAATTACAGTCTCAATGAACAATGCTTTACAGCCTGAAAGGTGAAGGTCTAACTAATGCAACAGAACCTAAATGATTTGCTCCATTGAGGAAGGCTAATTGAGGGACAATTGCTTAACTGAGTATAGCCAATTATTCATACTCTTGGCAACAAGTAACCTGTAAAGCGAAAGGCCGATGTTTATAAATAGGATTCTAAATTAAGTCTATCATGTCGCTTAGTACAGAAATAGGCTAGAACACAGAAAATCAGAAATATTACGGTTCATAGAAGCACTAGGTTAACAGAAAACACAAAACTAATAAACCACTATTTTATTAACAGACTGACATTTAACACTGGGGAATCAAACTGTAATAACGGACTGCTCAAGATACCTGTACAAGTTGGTTATTAATCGGAGATTAGCCAATCGCCCAATAAAATGCGAGTATAGGCGCGTCATATCGCAGCACCTAAACGGACTATATTATTGAGTGCCTGTTAACAGCCAGCCGGCGATAAGTCGAGGGTCCTTTACGGCGCGATTAATGGCCCATCAAATATACAAACGAACCAGCTCCCAGCAGACGCATCCCGGGTCGGTGACGCGAATCAATAGCGCGTAATACGTCCCGTCACCTTCCACCTTTATCATCCATTTATGCATTTCCTCCGCGCTGAAACTGAGAGCCTTCGAATGCCAAACGTAATGATGATGAAGTAACGATCGTTTTCCCCGGATGTGACGACCTTAGTCAAATTGTAATTCGCACTCTCGTCCGGGTTGGCCGGGTATCGATGGCGAGGGGCCCGAGTTAATTTGGACAATCCCTCGGAGGGCGGCGGCGGTGCAGGGGACTCACCTTGCTCGTGCGCTTCAACTTAAAATACATTTCTATTTATTTATAGGGACGGACTGCAGCATCCCATAAATTTATCGTTGTTGTTGTTTCTTTTAATTAGCTTTCATCGTTATTTACTTTCTTTAAAGTTTCAGCGCCACTAATATTTTTAAAGTATTCATTGAGAATCTAAATTAAATTATGCATGCGAAGGAAAACCTAGTCTGCCATTAAAAATATTCAGTTATTCGGTTCATTCAGATTATTTTATTTGGCGTGCACACAGCGTTACGAATATTAAATACAATGGTATCTGTTTGAACTACAGATAAACTCGTATATCAGATTCAGCAGCGCGTCGTAGCATCTATGTTATTTGGGAACACTTTGACGAGTTTGAAGGCGTGGGTGCGACCCCTCCGCACACAGACGTGATACAATTATAGGGAGAAAATAATTATCATCACGTTATACTTTTCTCCGACAGCTTCATTGGATTACTTGATGAGATACTGCGATAGTAATACCAATGTTGTATTTGCTCACTATGTTTACATGTTTGTTTCATCGACCTGTACTCCCTTGGGAGCAAACAAGTCGAGTCGATATTGCGCTTTGCATTTCTGAATGATTATATTTTATCGCGTAGCTGGTACTGCTAGCTAGTTTGTATTGTTGTAAGCTCTCCGATATTTACAATTTTAAGGTGAATTGAGTATGAATTCTAGAATTGATGATAATTTTATTAGCAGGTTTGTTTAAAAAGTCAATACAAAATTGGTAGCTATTATGAAAGTACATTTTTTTATAGGAAAATGGGGGTGCTTAGCCTTGTGAGGTTAACACCAAATAAAAATGTTCAGCATACTTACAGATTGATCTAATGTCCACACACACAATGCACTTATAATTGTAGTGTGTGTAGAGTATAGCCGACACACACGCATCTCCTGCCACTACTTAACCATGCTGCACGTAATAAAGAGCCTTCTGGATCGCAGTCATTGTTTCATTCGTTGCGCCGAACCTTCCGCCATTGCATGGCGATCCTGCCAGTGCTACCTATCGGCGGCGCTGGGCCTGATGGTTTTAATTATAAAAGTGTGTTTGCGTAAACCTTAAAAAACAATATGTATACCAAGTACTCGTTTATCATTAAAATTATAAACTAAAAGTGAAAATTGTAACACAGACAAGAACTTATAATTATTATTATTGAAATATAAAGACAGAAGTAGACTGTTATTATTTATGACCTAAAACCAGTGAATATAAATTTATTTTTCCATTTATTGGCGAAGAAGCTATTAGTACCTAATAATGGAAAAAGCAGAATAGACCGCAAATGCGTAGCAAATAGTCCCTGCGGACATGATGGTGGAGACTGTAGCTGCATGCGTAGTTGGCGATAAGTGATGGTGGAAGATAATAAAGCTGGGTGCCGGGTGATGCAGGAGTCTGGAGTTAAGCAGCCGTGCGATGTTCCAGTCAGTTTTGGAAAGTACAACTCATACGGAAACTTCAAAAACGGTCAATTTCACGTAACGTGATATTCGATTTAATTACATAGTGAACAAACCAGTCTTCTTTATAGATTTTTTTAAATAGATTAAGTATTTACTAAAAATTTGTTATTTTTTTAAACGTGTATTTTATCTAAGTACTTATTCAATTTGATGTTTGATTGATTCTTTTACATTTTAAAACATTTAATGTAAATCAATTCGTTTGATACTAAAGAATAACAAAAGATAATGTAGGTAATTAGACTAAACTAACTAAATATACAAGTATGAAAATGTCGTTGAAACAGTAATTAGAAACTTATTTGTTAAAATAAAAAAATATGTAATTGGGTTTTGTTCAATTTAGGTTCTCTATCTATACTTAACAATCTTTATTATTATTAGTAAAAAAATGTTTTATAACATACATCGAAATGCTTTCAGTGTGTTCCTGATAATCGTGATTTTAATTGCAAAATTATTGCGTTTTAATATGTTTAAATAATACTTATAATATAATTGTTGACTTTATATTTTACCGAATGTAATGTATTAAAAAAGTTATGTTGGAATTTAGCATCAATGTTTACCTACTAATTTGTATAAATTGTTTTGGAAGTTCATAAACTTTACATAATCTTTAATTTGTTATTACGATAAAATTGTTCTTCAATCATTCTATTCTAAATAGGTCGCACAAGACCACACGTACAACATTCCACGAGTTAGCTTCAAGTTTCGTTGTGTCAGCATTTATGGTATGCGCTGGCGCAAAACAACTGCAGGTAAGGAGCGCATGTGGCCAGATTGTTTTAAAAGTATCAAATGTTAAATTAGAATTATGCCACACTGCATGATTTGTTTATTCAATTTAGACTTGAACTAAATTTGAAAAAATATACATGCTTACTTAAAGAGTAAAGAGAATAGAGGATAAACGAGAATTTTATTATGTTTAATTAAGAATCAAACGAACTTACCTTGTGAAGTTTGATTCCAATTATGCGAGGGTCTCAACCGAAGACGATTACTTATTACATGCAGCAGTACATGAGATGGTGCTATCTTCTTCACACTTTTAGATATATCCTAAAAAGAAATATCTTATTTCCGTTCCCTGCACTGGCAACCCCGCGTCACGAGACGTCATTATTTCAGAGAATTTTGTGTTATCCTCCACAATTTTTTATACGGCTGTATATACGGCTGTATACTCCACGGTTATATATTGCTCGAATAGCCCTCTTCTGCAGCACAAAGATAGTTTGAATGTCGGCAGCATTTCCCCACAGTAAAATGGCGTACGACATTACACTATGAAAGTAACTGAAATAAACTAATCTAGCTGTATCAACGTCAGTTAACTGACGGATCTTCATTACTGCATAAGCCGCAGAGCTAAGTCTATTCGACAATTTAGCTATATATACTGAAGCTTGGCATCCAACGTGATGCCTAGAAACACAGTGGTGTCCACAGGATTCACATTCTTATCTTTAATTTGTACACTAGTTATTACCTGCTTAACATTAGGCAATACAAATCTTACACATTTGGTTTTTCCCTCGTTTAATAGCAAGTTATTAACACTAAACCAGTGAACAATCTTTGAGACCGCATTATTCACATCGTCATAATTTGGGTGTCGTCGTTTCACTTTGAATAAAAGTGAAGTATCATCAGCAAACAATACTATCTCATGACTGTCTTTTACAAAATAAGGTAAGTCATTAATATAAACCAAAAACAAGAATGGACCAAGTATTGAACCCTGCGGAACTCCCATTTTAACCACTGATCCCGGAGATCTTTTACCGTTAATGTCGACCTTTTGAATCCTGTTCCTCAAGTATGAGATCAGAAGGCTCAAAGAAGCATCCCTAATTCCATAGTGGTTAAGCTTCCTGACCAAAGTTTCATGTAAAACACAATCAAAAGCCTTGGATAAATCACAAAATACCCCTAGGGCATCCTGTGATTCCTCCCAGGTATCAAATATTTGGATTAAAAGCTCAACACCGGCGTCAGTTGTAGAGCGACCCCTAGTAAAACCATATTGTTTACAATGTAAAAGTTTATTTTTATAAAAATGAATTTGCATTTGATCTAGCATTAACTTTTCAAAAATTTTACTAAATGTGGGTAGCACAGAAATAGGTCTAAAGTTAGAGGGGTCAGAAGTGCTACCTGATTTAAATAATGGAATTATTTTACTACATTTCATGAGGTCAGGAAAAACACCACAGTCAATGCATTCATTAAATATGCAAGCTAAAACTGGAGCTATTGTCATAATTACAGATTTAGCGACGTCAACGGAATTACCCCACAGATCAGCAGTTTTCTTTTTATTGAGAGTGTTAAATGTTTTTATTATATCTATAACACAAATTTTTTGAAAACTGAAATTATTTTCACAATCTTTAACATTCTCCTTCAAAACAGATTCAGCTACAGTGGGGGAGGAAATCAAGGCTTTTGTAGTTGAAACTGGAATGTCAGTAAAAAACCTCTCAAATGCTGCAGCAACATCAGCATCAGAAGTAAAGGTTTTATTATCACAATTTAAATTGTACTCATTATTACGACTTTTGACCTTTCCTGTTTCACTATTTATAATATTCCATGTCATTTTTATTTTGTCATTACTATTCTTAATCTTAGAACTCAGATAGTTTGCCTTGGCTAATCGACATACTCTTTTGAATAACTTTGAATAATTTTTAACATATAATTTGAAGTCATCGCTGGTGTTATAGTTGCGTTCACCATAAAGTTCATAAAGGCGTTTCCTACTTCTGTGAATACCAATTGTAGCCCATTCATTAAAAGTTACAGTACCACTAACTGAGATCTTTTTTGGAATAAAAGTTTTATTAAATTCTGAACAATAAATGTTAAAAAAATTATTATAAAAGACATTAGGGTTGTCATTGTATTCTAAATAATTTAATTTTGTATCTAGATTGCTTTTAAAGCGTTCCAGCCGACCTGCAGTTTTTGGTACAACAGTGATATTCTTTTTCGTCACTTGTTTACGCTGGTGTGGAAAGCTGACCATTTGGCCACAATGATCAGAGTCCAGGTTATTAATAATTTGCTTAGCCAGTGGTTTTACATTTGTATATATGTTATCAATACAGGTGGCCGAAGTGGCAGTTATTCTTGTCGGCTCCAAAAATAAATTATTCAAGTTGTATGATAGAAATAGGTTTTTAATTTTAGTTGACATCGTGGAATTTTCTAACAAATTAATATTAAAATCCCCGCAAACAATTATTGTTTTACCTACATTACGGACTTTATGTAATACCTCATCCATAACTTTTTCGAAATAATCATATGATGCTGAAGGAGGTCTGTACACACTTAATACAACAAACTGCTCCAACTCCACACAAGCTATTTCTATTGTTCGCTCAACCGAGAGGCTCACTATGTCTTTGCGTTCCTTTAATTTAAACTTCTTACTAACAATAATTAAGGAGCCACCATGTATTGCATTTCCTCGACTGAACGAACTTCCTACCAAATGATTCTTAAAATTGAACATGAACTGATGGTCTTTAAGCCAGTGTTCTGTTATGCAAAGAATATCAATTTTATTACAGTTCATGAACAATTCAATCTCCAAATCTTTGCCCATCATTCCTTGGATGTTCTGGTGGACAATGTTTAAAGATTGTACATTTTTTAAATTTAATGAATTACATGGGCTTTTGCTAAAGCTATTTTTACATTCATTTAATTTCATTTTATTAACAAACATTTCGCAAGAGTTTTCCTCTTTTGTCATATTATTTAATTTAAATAATTAATTGGAATGTCAGTAGAAACACTACTGACGTCTATGTCAAATATACATTGCTCAATAGAAGCAACTTGTTTAGCCAAGTTTTTGGCTGACGTTTGAATACAATAGGATAGCGATAAAGCTATTTGTCGCTTAAAATAATTTGGCAGATAATAACTATCTCTTGTCAAATAAAAATTACTAACATAATTGTTAGTGTCAATTAAATGCATTATGTCATTTTTGCAAAATAAATGTAATGTCAGGTTAAGCTTATGTCTAATAGAATTTTCCTCCTGTGGCAAACTACTACAATAAGGTAATGTAAACAATATAATTTTCTTTACAATTAACTTATTCAAACATTCTAAACATTTTAGAAGGCTTGTTTTGTTCAGATTACCTCTATTACCAACAAATAATAATAAGGTGCTATTTGGTTTATATTTATGTTCTACAGCTTTTTTCAAAATATGTTGATAAGAAGCACCCGGTATACAATAATTGATAACTGAATGTCCCAAGTCAGATAACAACCGACCCATGTTTTTACCAAATTCATCACTAAATATTACCAAGTCACTATTACAATCTGTCTTACATGGAATCTGGTTGGTTGGTATAAGTTGTGGTACATTTTTAATTGTGCACTGAGTAAGGGAACCTTTGGAAGAAACATCAATCAATTCGGCAGAGGAAGAATCACATAAGATTGATGAACGGCTTGGTAAATGTTTACATTTACAATTACTTGTGAGTGAATCAATCCCTTCATTGTTACCATTACACAGGACTACCAGTTCATCAATGGCCAACATGTGTTCTTTTATTTGACCTTGTGAAAGATCATATTGCTTAGTAATAGATAGCGAGTCCTCAAGGTGTGCAATTTTAGTTTGTAGAATTTGTGTATCATTTTTATATTTTAAATTTTTATTGTGTAGTTGTGACGAGTATATATCTAATTTGTCAATTAAGTACAATCTTTCTCTATTTAATTTTACATTTTTAATAAAAAATTTGTGCTTCTTAACTAATTTTTGCGTTTTTTTAATGTACTTATTTATCTTAATATATTTTTTTAGTTTATTTTTGCTACAGCCAACAATCTTCACTGAGTGGTTGCTATTTTTATTTTCCTCACATGTAAGATCTATAGTGACAGTGGGCTGACTGCTAGCTGTCGCAGAAACCATGGAGGGGGCACAGACTACCAACTCATCGAACAAGCTTTGATTTAATGAGGCAGTCATATTAAGTTTTGATGTTTCCAATAAAGTAATTTTGTTATTGGCCTCATGCAATTGTTTTTTCAACTCATCTATGCAGTTCAGAGCCTGGTCATACTCTGAACTACATTGGTCGAACCTGTCCACAATGTTTTGGAGCCTGTCCCGGGCATCAATAGCATCGATATAACGGTCATTTAACTGTACCAACTCATTTTTTAACTTTTGATGCCTGTCTAATGATTCCAAAAGTTCCCTTTCGTTGTCATCTCGCTCTCTGTTTAGTTGATCACACAACTCTTTCGAAGCCTTCAATTCATTTAATGTCAGTTGGAGTTTGGACTCCTCCAGACGAGACAAGGCCTTGCGAGTCATCATTATGGGAAAACTTAAAAATTGAACCGTATAAAAGAGAAATACAAATTTTTAAATACTATGTGGGTTACAAGTAAACAGCTGTACGAGTAGTCGCGTAACCAACAAACAGAGGTTATGTTTACGTATGTTAATCGCAACTAAAGTGGTTGGAATTAAACAAGATACGTATAATAATTAACAAATCGTCAATTTATGCAAATTTATAAGATTTTAAGTGAAATAAGGGTAGGTACCATAAAGATGACAACGGTTCACTTACATGCCGGTAACTGTCACTAAACAGTTTTACTTAAATTTTTAATTTTGCACATGAAATACACTAAAAGTGAAACGCTCACCACTAAAACACAACTTAACTTAATGATTGAATTGGAAAACGGGCGTGAAATGAGTAAATAATAAATTAAATTTCGAATTTTACACAGGAGACATTCAGATCAGCTGTTTACAAAAGTGTTGCCACAGAAGAAAAGTCATTGTCATTGTGACATGTCATTGTAATGTTAACACAATAAAAATAAAAAATTATGTCAATTTAAACTTTACAATTATGTAGGTAGTTTTTTATAGGTGCATAAGCCTCCTTTAAACCTTAATAGATGCATTTAATGGCTATCGATGCATTGGTCGTTTTCTAAACAATGACTTTAACAATTTCATTTATTTATTTGATTATGTATTATTATTTTGTTGTGTAAATACTGCATTGAAAAATTCATTCTGATTTGTACCTAAACATTTCTCCAACAGTATTAACAAATACATTTAAGTGACTCAGCCCACAACAACTCTGCGAAACACCTCCAGACTAGATCTATGAGCAGTGTGAGCAGCAAATGCCGAGCGACTACGTGACTGTGAGCTCCAAATACAGACAAATATCGGTATCGGCATGTCGTCCACTCGTCCACTGTCTTGGAATCCTCTTTCACGTCACTGTCTACCTCGGACCTAATATCTGGTCCGAGCTGTCTACAGTCTACGATTACTTTTTTTTTTTTTCTTTTTTTTATTTGCAACAAATGTTTGTGACCGCCTTTTTATGAGGTTGGCACAGCCAGCAACAAATAACTGGGATTCTTACAAATATTGGACAATCTGTTGAGCGGTTGCTAAAATCGGGGCCTGAAGTCTAAATGAAGTCAGTAATTTCAATCACAATCACATAATTTTGTATTGATATATTATTTTTTATTAAACTAATAGACTGCGTTTTTTGAGCAGAAATAATAGAAAATATAGTGTAAGAATCATAAGTGACAAATCAATGATTATGATGAAGGATAGTCCTGGAAATATGGTTTAATTAACATGACATTTGTGTCCCATGTTGAATTGTATTTTTGATTTGGAGCAATAAATCTGAGATAGTGTACACTAAACAAATCTGTGTTAAACACAGTCATTCATGTAAAGTAAATTACTTCCCTTCGATGACAGGTATAGTGGACCTATGCGTATTTAAACAACATAAAACCTTCCTCAAACTTTTTGGTTAGAAATGATAACTTTATAACTATCAGCTTTGAAAAGATTTAAGTTATTATTTTTCGAATAAAGCTACCAAGATATTATCAAATACAGTACTGATTTAATGTTACTGATTTTGTTGCAAGAGATGTAAACATATATCTCAAGATGCTCGTAGTAAACCATGTCTGGTCAGCGATTCACTAATAATTTGGCGCCACAAGGAAATAAGGTATAACAAATATTATTTAGGGCCAAAGAACATTTTTTCTTGGACAACAAGTTTGGGCCACATTGTATACTAAGGATGTAAATTCTAATCTAACCACAACAATACCTTTATTCAATTTATATTAAAATAAGTGGTTTTTTTTTTTAATAGCTTGGTCAGGATTTCGTGATGCATTCTGCGTTTGTAAGGGTTTGTAAGGTCAAATTATGGCTTTGCCAATGAACTAATAATATATGAAAATGCATGGTAGGAGAGTTACCTACTCCGTATCTAAGTATATCCGTATAATGTGTTCACAAGACTGGATGTAGGATGCGAATACAAAAAAGTTTCTGAATCAATTAAGAACTTCTTTTATTCAAACAACTTGGTGTAGGTAGATAATTCAAACCGCAACGGCCGCTGTGCATGCCGTAGTCAATATTCCTGAATTCATCTAAATCCCTTAATATACATTTGTGTACAAAAACAAGTTCTGTTGCTCGGGTTTTTAATAATGCTTTTGTTAGTGTTTGTAACAAACCCTATGACTCCAAAAAGGTGCTTGTACTCGTAGTTTTATTATTCAATACACGCTCGTCATAGTTTTAGCTTATTTTTCGTGCGTAGGTACAAAACATAAACTAAACAATTATTGTAGAAAATTCAAACATTATGCGCAATTGTTCTAGAACCGTTTCCAGTAATTTCGCAAACACAAATAGGCCGAACAGAAGAACATTAATTTTAACCTCAAGCTAAACCTTAACTTTTTCCGATCAGCTTTAATTGCAGTAAATACTTAATTAAAAATAAGCATCTTGAATATCAATTGTTGACAATAGTAGTTGTGATTTAATAATTTAAGAGCAGTTCGATACTTTTAAATATAATTATTTTGAAGCTGCTTTAAATTTTAAGTGAATCTGTGAGATCCTTTACATTTTTTTTTTTTGTAAACTTTTCCTGACCTTTATAAACACAACAAAAGAGAATCAGACGAATCATTTAAGCCGTTTTCGTGCGCATAGCAACACATTTGGCGATTCATTTTCATCTACATAGATTGAAATAGTAAGTAACAGACATTGTTTTGGGGTATAGTTGTTTTGTCTATGTTTGCAAATCCAATGTAAAACATTACGATCCCTAGTGAGCTCACACTTTCTGTCATTCAGTCATAAAAATAGGTCAAGCGACTGCGGGAGCTCTGACTCCAACGTCTCCCTGTCAGATATCCGGCGGAACCTCGGCAGTCCCTCGGCGGTGTGAATGGTGCTGGTGGGCTTGATCGTAGCTCGATAGCTGATGATACTACTACGCGCAGTGGCGCCCCCCCGAGAGTTTAAAGAACCTCGAAGTTGATCACAACTTCAGCCCGGGCATCAGCCCGGGACCCTGTACAGAGCGTTGGATTTTTGTTTTCTTTCCGAATCAAACTTGGTTATGGCATTAGGGGTATCAATATTATTATGCTCAGAAAGTGAAGTTTTAAAACTTTTATTGATATTTACCTCCAACAGAGCTTATTATTATTATTATTCTTATTTCGATTTCCTAATTTAGTTTTGGAGCTTCGAGGCTTATGTACATAATTACCATAATTTTTTTTAAAATTATTATTATTATTATTTTTTTCCATTTATTTAAGTAGGTAAGTACTTTTTATTTTTATTTTTTTTATTAATATGAGTAACCCTTTATTTTTTATGAGGTTCTTCTCTGAGAAATTGTAGAATCTATGGGTGTCCAATGAAAGCAGGCTATCGTCGGACTGACCGTCATATACGGGGACAGATCGAAGATCTTAGTGGCGCAGCTGGCACGGGCACAGGCACTAGCGCTGCAAGCAGCGCGAATGGCCAAGCTTCGTTTCTGCCGCTACTGGTTGAGTCATTGTAAACATCAGTGACATAGTTTAAGATGCCTTCACCAAATAATTATTGATAAGTAAACCCGAAGATAACGAAACGTTGAAAACATGTCCACCTCAGGTGGGAATCGAACCCACGTCCTCAACAATGTTGAGACTCTGCTTTGTTCCACAGAGGTCGTGGAAACGTGAAACTGTTAGGGTGAAATAGGTATGGCCTCTCACGGTTTATGTGAAGTAGAAAATCCTCAACACAGTTCAAGTGGAGTTAGAAACCATGAAACGGCTAGCGTAGAGTAAAATAAATCCTCAACACTGTTAAAATGTACTAAGCACATATTCCCAAAACGGCTTGCGTGAAATAAAATAATAGCCTCACTCAACCCTGGTAGAGTGCAGTAAGTATCTTCGACACGGCTTGTGGAGCCGCTATGTAGCGGAGTAAGTATAAATATTATTCTAATACAACTAATAAGTATATATAATGCTGAGGTCTGACCTGAAAACCGCTTGGCGACTCCTTTGCTTCCAATCCAGAGGGGCTCCTTGGAATTTTCTTTCTTGATGTATCCACCAATTGACAACAACAATATAGCCTCAACACTGTTAAAGTGGAGTGAGTATCTTCGACACGGCTTGCTTGGAGTAAGATATAGCCTCAACACTGTTAAAGTGAAGTAAGTATCCTCAAAACGGCTTGCGTGGAGCCTCAACACTGTTAAAGTGGCGTAGGTATCCTTGACACGGCTTGCGTGGAGCCTCGACACTGTTGAAGTGGAGTAAGTATCCTCGACACGGTTTGCGTGGAGCCTCAACACTGTTAAAGTGAAGTAAGTATCCTCGACACGGCTTGCGTGCAGCCTCAACACTGTTAAAGTGGAGTAAGTATCCTCGACACGGCTAGCGTGGAGCCTCAATACTGTTAAAGTGGAGTAGGTATCCTTGACACGGCTTGCGTGGAGCCTCGACACTGTTGAAGTGGAGTAAGTATCCTCGACACGGTTTGCGTGGAGCCTCAACACTGTTAAAGTGAAGTAAGTATCCTCGACACGGCTTGCGTGCAGCCTCAACACTGTTAAAGTGGAGTAAGTATCCTCGACACGGCTAGCGTGGAGCCTCAATACTGTTAAAGTGGAGTAAGTATCCTCGACACGGCATGCGTGGAGCCTCAACTCTGTTAAAGTGGAGAAAGTTACCTTGCCACGACTTGCGTGGAGTAAAATAGAACCTCAGCACTGTTTAATTGGTGCAAGTAACCTCGATACGGCTTGTATGGAGTAAAATCAAGGACAATCAGTGTCATTGAGTAAAATAAAGCATCAACACAGTTGAGCAGTTATATCTCCCCGACACATAATACGTTTAGTAAGTTAAACACTGTAACAGTGGTGTCTAAGTGAGTGTTTAGTATTTAAAGAATTTCTTGTTGTAAATGGCTTTTAATTTTGTTACAATCATTATTATAGAACCCAAGAAAAACCAATAAAAATGAGGGTAGATAATTTGAATGATAAATGATCTTAGTTCCTTACAACTATGATACATTCCTTAATAGTTAATTTTCCAGGTAAATTAGCGTTATGTTCCAATACCTGCGTGTCGTAATATCGTTGATACGACATTTATCACTATTCACCGACACCGATGATGATAAACGTTTACGTTTTTTGAATTAATAATGATTTCTTTACTTTACGAAGAATACCATAATGATCACTGTCTCTCAACTTCATACATTAACATTTTTCCATCTTATTAAATACAAATTTAATTTCGTTACGAAAAGTACGTGTGATTCCGATAACACAAAAACACGTAATGACGTCTCGTGACGCGGGGTTGCCAGTGCAGGGAACTCAAATAAGATATTTCTTTTTAGGATATATCTAAAAGTGTGAAGAAGATAGCACCATCTCATGTACTGCTGCATGTAATAAGTAATCGTCTTCGGTTGAGACCCGAAGTATAATGATAAATAACGGCAATGAGAGACAAAATAGTTGTTTGCTCTTAAGTATATTATGACTGTATTAACAAATGTTAATTGATAAATAGATAAAGAAATGTTTTAAAGATATTCTATTATTTCAATGTTAAAAAGTCTTTAAATTAAATATTATATTAATTGTAAGAAAAAAATATTACTTTATACATATTTATTATTATTTACGGAGGAGGTGTAGTGTGTGTAGAGTATAGCCGACACACACGCATCTCGTACCACAACATAACCATGCTGCACGTAATAAAGAGCCTTCTGGATCGCAGTCATTGTTTCATTCGTTGCGCCGAACCTTCCGCCATTGCATAATAAAATATCAGAAAGTAGAACAAAAGAAAGATAGATAGTTTATACAAGCGCAAGCTCAAACTACGGCACCACACCAATAACACTAATACTATAGGCCTAATAACTAAAGCGTATATAAGCGTAAG
Source organism: Scoparia ambigualis (assembly GCA_963921215.1). NCBI lineage: Eukaryota > Metazoa > Arthropoda > Insecta > Lepidoptera > Crambidae > Scoparia > Scoparia ambigualis. Next base: position 31,186,293 of record OY992521.1, on the reverse strand, counting down.
CAAAGCAAGCGAAAGCAGCGGTCCGTGCATCGAGAAACACGGGCTCCGCGCGGTGTGTATGTCGCAGGGATATGATAAAAGCAGAGATTTGGTAAATTCCCTAAGTGATTTGATCAAATCACGAGGATGTTAAAATAACAACACGATTTTATTATTTCCCTAAACAAATCTAGGGATTTGATCAAATACCAGAACTGGTTCCGTGAAATGACAAAAAAAACATGTGACCTTACAGGAGTAGCGCAGCAAGTATTTCTGTAGTCTAATAAAAAAATAACCTCGAAATTTAAGACAATTGCTACGCTGCGCTTCGCGATTGTCTTAAATTTCTAATCTATCACGTGACCTACACCCAAAGACTATAACCTCCGTGCCTACAGCAGTAGGACCACAGAAATAATATTTCTGTGAGTAGGACAATTTATGTTCTTTATGTGAGATCAATTTGACTACACCTACTAATTATTTTAATTATGTATGAAATTAAAAATAAACGACGTTTAAAATACCATAGAAAAGCTTTTTTCGCTATTTGGTAAAAAGTGGACTACCTATGGTAGAGGACTGCTGCACTTTTGCTGTCGTCATTGACTAGTCTCTGACTAACCTTTCGGGAAAAACTGTCGTGATTATATGTACGAGTATGTATGTATGTATGTATTAAGACTTTAAGCGCCATGGCCGTCACCGGTGACCGACAAACAATTACATTTCAGTTGCGTCTGGTTTTGTGGCAGTCTACGTGTAAACCTGACATCAAATTAAAAGTTCGCACTATTTATTTGTAGTGTCTTGGATTTATGTTGACATTAATTTATTAGCAGTGTCTTGACGCTCCCCTAGGTCGGGTGTTGGGGACAACGAGTATCACGTGTCGCACCACCCGGTCTCTATGGGGCTATGGGGAACGGCGGGGCACGCGCGGGTGCAGTCGAGGGGCACGCACCTCCGATGTGTAACTGACACGTAATTGATGCTGCGATCACCTCATGAATCACTGCAGAACCGAGGGCAATCTCAGAACAACATCCCCGTCGTCAAATGAAGCTGTTCTTAATGTCTGCGTTTCCTATGAACTCGCTATTGTGATTAAGCTTCACTGAATGCACCAAAAATGTAAAATTTTATTTAAGTTGGACGTTTTATAAACGTGTCTATTATGAAGACTAGTCTTGAAATACCCCAAGTAATATGAATGAATGAATGTTGCGATTGCAATGCACATTTTCAATTACAGGACTAAATAATGAGTCACAACATTTCTTTGTTTATAACGGAGTAGTGGCTAAAGTGAGTCATCCTTTGAAACGTCGAAAGCATAGGGGAAGGGCGGGCCAAAAAAAGAGAGACCAACGGTATAATAACGTTAGTCTCTTTTTTATTCCTCCAACAAGATCGGAGCCTTATTGTTTTTTCTAATTCCATTTTATACTAGTGGTCGCGTTTATTCCTCTCGTACTTGTACACAGCATACGACACTTTCACCCATCACCATTCATTCCATAGCGGTGGGGGTTCCGCTTATTGCTTTCCCTCGGCTATCTAACTAACATTTCCCTATATTTGTGTTCATTCTTTATTTTTAGTGTCGGTTCTGCCAACTGCCTTCTTGCCACAACAACTGTGACGTGCTCAATGTGCTTTTTGAAGCACGGAGCCTTTGTGGTGTAGTCGTTCGACCACTGACCTGTCTCAGAGCCAGAGGTCTCGTTTCCAACTCCCCGTGCAGTTCGGTGGATGGCAGGGATTGTTTTAAGTGATCTGGCAGGCGCTGTCGCTATGCCAATAAGCTCCTCTAGTCTTGTACGTTGTAGACTCGCTTTTAGTTAGACAGTTTAGAGAATTCTCTTAGAAAACTTAACAAAAGGAGTATTGACGGAGTGAAGCAACTATGAGTTGTAATTGATACATTTCAGTGTAATAAGGCTCAGACGGGTAGTAACTTAATTGTTCTATAATTGGTTCACCTGTTTCAACGATCTCGTTATAATAGTAGCCGTTCAGAATAGCTAGAGCTTTCTCGTATACTTTTCCAATATTGCCATGGCAAACAAGCTTAGTTACTTAAGGAATCCGGAAACTAATACCCAACTAACAAAAATTATTCTTATAATGGCTTACATTCCAAAAATTAATAGCCTTATAATAGCCGCATTATCTCTTATAAACCTGCGTTTGGGCACAAATTATAAGGACTATAACTTTATACCCACCTTATAGTGGATTTATTGTTAGCTTTTTCTTCTTATACGTGTTTTATTATGGCCAGCAACAAGGGAGTAAACTTTATACCAGCAAAGCAAAGTATTTTATAAAGCTGTTTGCCCTGTATGATTCTGTAATAAGTAAGTATTATGGATAGATAGTGATTTACATTTTCGTAAAAGCTTGGCGAAAAATAAATTAAAGTGACAGCGACAACCATTAAAATGACAACAGTAAGTTTATAATTTATTTTATGTTGTTACTGAGTATGTGCTTTGTATATAGTGAAAACGGTGTGGGAATTAAAATGCATGGCAAAATGTGGTACGCAGTGTGTTATATTATCAACGCGCCTTTGAATTTAGGCTGTTTTGTCATATAAAAATGGTTAATTATTTATTCTTTATTTATTTATTATCTAAAAAACCTACAAAACAAATAACAACCATAAATACAAATAAAATATACAATTTACACAAGTTAAAAACTAAATTGTTACCTTAAACTATGTAGCCTTATCATGGCTTTAAGGTTTTACAATAACATGCTGTAATTACTTATAATTAAAACAATTCAATGAATTAATAATAATGTGTGTTTCACTAAAACAATTCAAAACCAAATTAAAATAAAAAGTTATTAGGTTTACATTATTTGAAAAGAATCTCAAATATAGTACGTGCAAAAATACCACGACTGCTGTTCATAACATCCAAAGAATTATTTCTTGCTTCGAGCTCGTTATACAGTCGACACATACGGATTATGGGGTTATAGTAAGAGGTATTATTCCTGTATACTTGCAGCGAGAAGATGTTCGGATGACGAGTTCTATAATGCGTATTAAAATTAATTAGGGAGAGCAGCCCAGGCGAGTCCATACACGAATGAATAATATTATGAAGGTATACTAAATCCATATATTTGCGTCTCAAGTCAAGTCTCTGAACCTTAAATTTATCCAATCTTTCGGTGTAAGATGAGAAAGTTCGACCATATCCTGCACGGTAACACAGCATTTTCAGAAATTTGTTTTGGATATTCTTAATGCGATCAGAGTGGACCGAATAGAAAGGAGACCAGATGACAGCACCGTACTCCAACACACTTCTTACCAAGCTGTATTACAAAAGTATTGTGCTCTTTGCTTTTTTGAAAGGTTTAGAAGTTCTACAGATAAACCCAAGCATTCGGCTAGCCTTTTGCACCATATAATCATAATGATCCCGAAATGTCAATTGCTCGTCAAACACTACACCGAGATCCTTAAGACTATTCTTACACATAAGAGTATGATCCTTGATGCTGTAGACGGATACGAGTTTGGTACGTTTACGAGTGAAAGTGATGCAGAAACATTTTTGAACATTAAGCGACATTTTGTAGTTAGTACACCAGTCAGATAAGGTGTCTAAATCATTCTGAAGACGGTTCGAGTCACTAGGGCTACTCACGGTAGTACAAATTTTTAAATCATCTGCGTACGCCAGACACATACAAGATAATTGCTCAAGTAAATCGTTGATAAAAATTATAAAGAACAAGGGACCCAAGTGGGAACCCTGCGGGACGCCTGATGTTACATTTATGGGCGATGAAAGAAAACCCTTCACAGCTAACAGCTGACTTCTACTAGATAGATAAGACTTCACCCAACGCAGCAGATCCCCACCAATACCAAAGGCGCTCATCTGCATACACAGAAGAGAGTGGTTGACTTTGTCAAATGCCTTATGAAAATCGGTGTACACAGAGTCTACTTGTTGACGGTTGGCGAAAGCAGAGCATAAATAATTTTTTTAGACAAGTAAGTTACTTACTGTTGATCTTTTGCTCACGAAACCGTGTTGTTTAGTGGAAATCAACGGCGCAACATGACTGTAGAGAGCATCGTGCACCAGCGATTCAAAGACTTTGGCAATTGAGGAAAGAATACTTATAGGTCGATAATTTGTGCAATCAGATCTATCACCAGACTTGAATATGGGAACTATGAACGCCTCTTTCCATAATGATGGAAATGTACCCGATTCCAAAGATTTGTTAAACAGTATACAGATTGGCACACAAATTTCTTCCGCACAGGACTTTAGAAATACTGCCGGAATCTCATCAGGACCTGCGCCTTTATTAACGTCTAGAAGATTAAGTTTTCGCATTACATCATCAGGTTGAAAATTCAATTTAGATGTATGTGAACTGCAATGTTCATAGTTTGTATTTTGCTGCCAATTACAATCATTTAATTCCTCAAAAACAGATCCAAAGAATTTAGCAAATAACTCACTAACACCCTTCGCATCAGACGCAACGTCATTACAGAGCCTCATAGTTTGCGGAAACGATGCATTTCTACGTTTAGTCTTAACAAAGGTCCAGAATGACTTTGAATTATGCGATAACGAGTCCTCGATAGAAGAAACAAAGGAATTATAACAATTTCTCAATAGAACCTTACACCGTGATCTAAGTAAATTAAAAGTGTCATAATCTCTTGGATTTTTATATTTTTTGTATATCTTGTGATACTTATGTTTTTCTTGCAAACATCGTTTGAGACAGCCGTTAAACCATATGGGATATTCATAAGAGTCCTTTTTAGTTCGCGGTGTGTGCCTAGCTATTATGTCATTCACAACATCATAAAACCTCTGAATCGCTTGGTCCGTATTCAAACTAGAGAGCAACCTCTGCCAGTCCACCTCACAAAGCTCAGTCCTCACTGATGCATAGTTACATTTACGGAACACTAATCTTTGCTTCCTACTCGGTTTAAGTGGTTTACTAAAAGTAATATTACCAACTTTTATTGCAATTGCGGGATGATGAAGGTCTACTTTACTAAGTGGGTCGCAACCATGTACATTCAGATTAACAAGAGTGGACAAGACTAAATCCAAAAAACGATTGTTTTCATTTGGTGTATTATTGAATTGCTGCAAGTTACAAACAGATACAAATTCTAATAAAAGGTCTGAATCTGGCCCTCGTACACTACCCACAACCATACTGCCTGAGGTATCAGATTGAATCCAATCAATATGTGGCGTGTTGAAGTCGCCACAGAATATAAATTCATCACTTTCATTAGAGCCGAGAACAACACCCTGACAATGACTAAAAAATAAAGATCGGTCACTCAATGACGTGCTAGGTGGTATGCTGCCGCGCTTATGATAAACGCATTAACTAGAATCTGACACTTTCCGAGAAAAAGGCGCCTAAAGTTTTTATTTTTATTTTGCCTGTATCTTCAAAACTACTTGAGATACGAATATGAAATTTGTACCAAAGTAAAGAAGAAATTGTCAAAAATGTATGTATACCAACATATATTAAATATACTTTAAGGTATAGCATATAATTCTAAAAAGGTACTTATCGTTAGCAGCCTCTAATACGATGAACTCACGTTGACTAGTCAAAAACGCATTAACTAACCGACTTGATGCATTGATGCTTAGTAAAACAATATAATACGATTTTGTGTAGTCATTGTTACCCCAATACTTCATTATTACACACTTTAAGCGCATCAACATCATCACATGATGCGTTTATGTTATGCATATTTTCTGAATTGGACGAGATAATATAAATATGTATGGGTTTCTACTGCAGAAGTATAGATAATAAAAGACAATCAATATTGGAAGGTAAAGTATTTATATGAGAATACTTTGTATCTAACACTAGGTATCTAGTAATAATATCTTTCGACTTTTTTAATAAAATAATAAAAGTCGAAAGATGCACTTCTTCGCAAAACACATAAAATGAAAATAAAATAAAAACCTATTTTAAAATAAAACTGTAACTTACTAGTTAGTCTTATCTATGTAAGAATAACAATGACAATTAAAAGGCACATCAATAGTTTATATGTTAAACTATGGCACAGTTTATTTAAGATAAAATAACAGTGGTGCGAGCATGGATCTTTTATCGACCGATAAAGTGACATTAGACGTCGACAAATTGACATCAGCCGTACATGAACTGTCAAATTTTATCAGGGAAACAAATGCACATCAGGCATAACTTCATGAATTTAAAAAATCAGGACCTTTTAAAGGTTATGGTTTGTTTACCTAAAATATGAACTCACTTATCTTTGTGTAACTCAAAGTAGTTAGGTTAAACTACACGGGCCTGCGAAAATAAGTACCACACTTTTAAAATTTAATTTTTTTCTAAACTATAGAAGTTAGAGATTTAAAATAAAAAAGGTTTAAAGCAATTTTTATCATCTTTCTTTAAAACAAAAAAATACATTAAAGTAAATTATACATTAGTAACATTTTTAAGTCGAAAGATGCACTTAGTCGCAAAAAACATAAAATGAAAATAAAATACTATAATATAATAAGACTTTCGACATACGACATCACATCTTTCAAATATACCCTGGCCAATGTGTTTTTTATCTTATGTTGCGACGAGACGACAATAAAATTATTGTCGTAATTATTGTAATCAGAAATATTTATGGCTTTTACAGTATTATTTTTAGCATTGGATCTTTTTTACGGCATCTATGCAATCATCATAGTCATAAATCTCCTTGTTTTTCATTGCCATTTCCACCTGATGGTGAAAGAAATCCGCCGACACGAAACTGTGTCCCGGACCCCGGTTCAAAGTATTGTAATTGTTTCTATTTTTTTTTGACTCGTCATAGTGACTGCATGCTGCCTGATGGTAAGCAGCTGATGCAGTCCAAAATAATGACAGCGCTCCCCACCGTGGAATAAGCACGGTAACGAGCGCACCCATTCATGACGGCCTGCATAAATGCCGTTTCACGCCCCGCTTAAAAGACCCGGGCTATAGGAGCTGGGGAACACATGCGCCGGCAAAAAATTCCGAAGCCAAATTGGCTTACAGAGGAACGACTTGCCAAATTTTTTGATACGAGTACTGATAGTCTGTACAGTATGATGGTGGTTCCTAAGACCAGCACGTGTAGTCCGGGAGAGGAAAGGAGAGGGCGGGATAAGATCAAAAAGTTCTTCAGAAGACTCCGCAGTAATTCCCGTAGAAGACACTGAGAAAAGCAACGTCTCTACGCAGCTGGAGGTCCTCAAGGGAGGCTGTAACCTCAGCATCTCCAATAATGCGTACCGCTCGCCTTTGCAGTCTATCATGTGCATCGAGGAGGTATTTAGCGGAGCCATCCCATAGATGGGAACAATACTCCATACTCGATCGCACCTGAGTTTTGTACAGCAAACAGCGCTGCTCGGGAGTGAAAAACCGCCTCACCTTATTGAAAATACCCAACCTACGGGAGGCAGTTAAAATAGCACTCTCGATGTAGCATTTTGGATTCAGTTCCCGGCCGATGTCCACGCCAAGAATGCTGAGGCCCACCGAAATGGGCAACAGAGAGTTCTGAAGAGAGGGAGGAGTAAGGAAGGGAGTTACCCTGGATGAGAATGCACAAACCTGGGTTTTGCTAGCATTAAACTCGACCAGGTTTTAAGATCCCCACTTAGAGACACGATCGAGAGTCAGGTTCAGTTTGGCAACCAGTTCTTGCCTTTTCACCGCGATATCGGCTTGCTTTTTTGCGCAGGATGTCCCAAGTACCGCTCATGCACCGTACTGTCATCTGTATAACAATGCAGGCGACTCGTCAACAATAGGTCCAACAAGGAGGGCGCGTGACCTACGATATCTGGCATCCTGGTGGACTGGTCTACCAGTTGCGTCAGGTCTTGCGTCAGAGCGAAGGCATGAGCGACTCTACCAGTGTGATCAGTTTTGGAGGAGCCCAACCATGTTTCATGGTGGGCGTTGAAGTCCCCCAAAACCACCACCTAGTCGTTTGGGAATCCCTGCGCGACATCAGCCACTCGGCCGAGGTGGTCAAAAAGGCTGCTTGTGTTAGCATTAGCATCTCCTGTGTGGGACCAATATAGGCACGCAAAGTCACGGCAATGGGATCCAAATTCAATGCGCACCCAAAGGATGGGAAAGGAGGGGTCCTACAAACAGTGCAGATGACGACAACAAATTTCAGCCCTCACGTACAGACATACTCGGGCTTTCGCGAGGAATTGCTCTTCAAGCTGATAGCCGAGGTACCTTAAATAAGACGTGTCAGCAGGGCGACACGTTTCTGTGGCAATGATCTCACTATTAACCATGTTTACAAGAAAGCACATGAACGCCCAGTTTTTATTTTGAGCTGCGCAATTATCAGCCCATATATTTATATTCTTTACATTTCGTTTGCTCATTAAAAAAGCTTTCTATGCGGACATTAACTTCTTGGTGGCGTCCAGAAATTGTTTTATTCCATAATACCGCAAATGGAATATTATAGTTACTCATGTGATTATAGCTAGGTGGTAGCGCAGCGACTGCAAGGCGAAACACATAATGTCCTTCCCCTCCCCTGTTAACACCCGACGCGACACACCAAGCGCTAACATAAACGCACTAACACCCGACGCGCCGTACATGATACTTAACATAAACGCACTATCTTGTAAATTTTGTGCGCTTTATTATGTACGGGAATTAAATCATGTTGTGTAATTCTAATAATAAATGCATTATCTCAAGTTGATGCTATTATTTTAAGCATGGCGCCAATATTGACCAGCAATAAAGGCATCAACTCAAATAATGCATTCTTCATAAGTAAAACCGCTATTGAAGTCTTAGTTAGTGCGTTTATAATATCTGGAAAACCGTGTTACTGGTAGAATATATCAAACGTTACTTTGAAGAGTTGGTAGATCTCGTTTTCCTGATTTCAGATATGTATATAACTTAAATCACTCAAAAAATCAAGATGATGCGTTTATCATAAGCGCGGCAGTATGGTACAGACACAAATGTTAATTTTGATATTATTACTAAAAGAAGGAACAACAGTGATCCAAACATCCTCCGCATTGCTTTCCCAAGATGACTGGCGCACGACATTAAATGATTTTTTTATAGCAACAAGAACCCCTCCACCATCTGACTTGACACTACTCGAACTTGAACGATCTCGCCGAAAAACATTGTAATTGTCAAAAAGTTCACTATCCGATGCACTATCAATTAAATTAGTTTCTGTTAAGCAGACAACATCATAATTACAGTTGAGAATGTTGATATAGAATTCAGTCAACTTAGAGCGTATTCGATTTACATTTTGGTAGTAAATATTCATAATGAGAAATTACAGTACCAGACATTAAACAAAACAGTGTCTACAAAAATATATATATATGTATTACAATTTTTTCAGCGATTCTCTGTTTTTAATGTTTATCGCATTGCTATTATCGTCCTTACGTACATAAAGTCTGCCAAATTTAATCCATACATATTTAATCTTCTTCTCCTTACATACTTGACGAGCTTCAGCATGGAGCATCTTCATTTCAGGCGGGAGATGTTCGCAAACATATATTTTGCCACCAGTCAAACCCAACTGAGTCGCATTGATTGTTACATCACGATTTGCCTTATTGTAACGGTGGGTTGCCGAGATAACCGTATCTCTCAGAATAGCAGACGATAGTGAAACAAGAATATTACGAGGACTATCAGATTTAGTGTTCATCTTGGCTACCCGATGGCATCCACGAATATCAATATCAGTTACTGGTACCCGTATAATGTTACATAGCTTCTTAAAAAGTTCAGTAACGTTCTCGTCGCGTCTTTCAGGGACTAATCGCAGTTCAAGGTTCATACTGCGAGAGCTTTTCTCGATGGCAGTCAAACGATGTTCGATGCCGCCCAGCAAACTGCGCATCCTCTCACATTCACTTTCCAGATGTTGTATGACTTTAAGTTTAGTGGTTAGCTCGTCCTTTAAGGTGGTCTGCTCGGTAGTAATGAAATCTGTAGTACTTGTGAACTCGCCCTTTAACGTCTCCATCATGGCACCCATTTCGTTGCGGACCAACAGTTTAACTTCCGCTTTCAAAGCTGACTTAAAATCCATGCTGAACTCTGACAATTAAGCTTTTAGTTTTCGGTCTAAGAGAGCACTGATTCCTTCCATTGTGACATCACTAGTAGCTTGTGGAGCGCTTGTGCTCTTATGTAAAACTGAGCTGTCCAGGTCTTCGCAGGACATGTCCATGGAAACATCAACAGTTGGCAGTTGACCGCTCTGTACCGGGGTATTAAGATTTGACTGCTTACGGCGCGTCACGTTAGCACACGATGGACATTTCCACCCCTCTACAAATTCAGGCTTCAATTTTAAAAACTGAGCCTTCTTAATACTAATGCATTCGCAGTGATAATGGTTTCTACAGGTACTACATTTCATGAATTCAATATTTTTTATGTCAGCATTACATGCACCACACTTCATTATGATAGCAAAGAGAATGTAATTTTAATTTGCGTGAAATGGAACGCAATAGTTGAAATTTATTTTAGTAGTGGCAACACTGCCAAAAATCTGTCAGTGATTATGCATTTCCAGCAGCCAACTGTCAAATGTCAATTGAGTAACCTCTAAACGTAATCACTCCGTCCACGGCTTGCACTTTATCAGCCAATTATAAGCCAAAATAAGATGACAAATGCTTCAATGATCACTAAAAACAAAACTGGATACACTGAATACTGATTTACGCACTGAGCTACAAGGTATTGTTGGTTTAAACTATTTATTTGGATTTAAAATTTGCAAGAAACTTAATAACAACCTTACTGTTATTACACCGGAAACGGAAAAGATTATTAAGATATTCATGTTTTTAATAAGGCTATTATAAGGGGAAAAAGAATCGCACATCGTTTATAAGAAATCTTAAGCTTATGCTTTTGCCATTTTGTATATATTTAGGGTTCTTTTCTCACCAGTAAAATCTCGTACCCACATTTATTTTATGGCCAGAAAACATTTACTTATTTTATTTTACTTTACTATTTTGTTCATAATTTAATTCTTATTTCTTTTGCAGGATAATAATATTTATAAAGCCGAAGTAATAGAAGAGTAATGTGTCTTAACCTATTGAAACAAGAAATTAAGAAAACGCAGAAATAATAGTAATAGACTTCTTTCAGTCCTTCCTTCTTTTAAGTAGGTAATTCAGCCGCCAGCCAGCTACCTACGCGCCTAATTGTCTAATTACTTACATGCTGTAATATTTTTAAATAAATTGCTAAAAGTTAAATAAAGGAAATATTGATTTTTACTGCCCAGTCTTTTATCTCTACACTAAAATTTCAATGGATTTAGTAGGGCGACGGAACCCGTGGCTGTTTTTTGTAACAGCTAGATAATTTCAAACATGATGAACCATGGTTTTGTAAAGTTATATAGAACACTTGTATTTAGTCATATAGAGAATAACGCTCTTATAAAATAATATGAAATCGAATATAGTTTGCTTTCATTCTTATAAAGACTATATAAAATGCTATTACTCTTTTGTCATATAGACATCTTATAAAAAGCTCCTATAAATTAAAAAGCAATGTAGTTTCTCTGTGCATTGCTTTTATAAGAATATTGGCCCTGTTACAAACCTTTACGTAGCTTTTAAATATTATATGGCTAAAAAGCCATATAACTAGCTCCTATAAGAATACCACATTTAGAACCCTTATTGTGGCTATATTATTTGGATTTATTACCGTTTACCCAACTAAATTACAAGAATAATGATATTATTAGCTAAATCTTCTTATAATGTACCATTATAAGGTTCATTGACATATTGATTGCTATTATAAAACAATTATAAGAGTATTGACCCTTATATTTTAATTTTATAAGAGTATATTGTTAGTTGGGTAGTTATTTACAATTAGAACCTATAGTTCGAAAACAGAGAAAAAAAGAGAGCTTTGGTATAGCGGTTCACTGAAATAACTTCAGTGTTGTGTAAGATCCTAAAACGAATATTGAACAAACAGCTTATTCGATACCTAGAAGATCACTCCCTAATTCACGATCGTCAATATGGGTTTCGGCCAAAACGGTCAACGGGTGATCTTCTAGCGTACGTCACACATCTCTGGGGTGAGGCTATTGACAAGCGTGGCGAGTCACTGGCAGTTAGCCTTGACATAGCCAAGGCTTTTGATCGGGTCTGGCACAAAGCTCTTCTCTCCAAGCTCCCGGCATACGGTTTGCCAGCTCAGTTCTGTACCTGGATTGCTAGCTTCCTGCATGAGCGTAGAATCCGTGTCCTTTCGGATGGATGCGCTTCGCGGTTCATGCCAGTGAACGCTGGTGTTCCTCAAGGCTCCGTTCTATCTCCCACGCTGTTCCTTCTGCATATCAACGACATGCTTCCTCTTGGAAACATTAATTGCTATGCAGATGATAGCACAGTGCATGGGGGATATAACGGGCACCCAACGGCGTGGCGGGTAGACACCGAAATGAAGCGAGCAAATCTTGTCATTGAGCTCGATCGGGTGTTGGACCTCATTTCTAATTCATCATCAGCCTATTAGCGTCCCACTACTGGGCACAGGCCTCCCACGTGGACAATAGCACACATGGGGATATTGGGCCATAACCCACCACGCTGGCCCAATGCGGGTTGGTGGGTTTTAACGACTGTCATCTTACGACAACAACCGGGACCAACGGCTTAACGTGCCTTCCGAAGCACGAAGGAGCTCGAGATGTTTTTTTTATTAATTTGGTCACCCATCCAGTGACCCGGCATTGAGAAAGAGGCTTAGCGAGCAAGATCGCAAGCCGAACGCGCTAGCCGCTGCACCATCGAGCACCATTTCTAATTGGGGCTCCGATAATCTGGTGGAGTTCAATGCCAAGAAAACACAGGTGTGCGCATTCACAGCGAAAAAGTCGCCATTCCTTCCCCTTCCCTCTCTTCAGAGTACATCTCTAGGCCTGCAGAGCAGTATTAACATGCTCGGTATGGATATCCGCTGCGATCTGAACCAAAAGGACTACATCGAAACCGTGATTAAAAATGCATCACGTAAACTCGGTGTCCTGAACAAGGTGCGGCGATTCTTCACGCCTGATCAGTTGTGTCTATTATACAAGACACAGGTGCGGTCTTGCATGGAGTATTGCTCTCACCTTTGGGATGGCTCCGCAAAGTACCTTCTCGATGCATTGGACAGATTGCAGTGCCGCGCTGTGCGCATTATCGGCAATGCGGAGGTCACTAAAACTCTCGAGCCTTTGCAATTGCGTAGAGATATTGCGTCACTCAGCGTCTTTTACCGTTTATACCATGGCGAGTGCTCTGAAGAACTCTTTGACCTCATCCCTCCTTCTCCCTTCCACCATAGGAGTACGCGTGCTGCTCTATGGAGTCACCAACTTACAGTCTCTAACATTCCATCACGCACAAAGAAATTTGGTGACTCGTTTCTTTGCCGCACTTCCAAAAGATGGAATAGTCTACCAGCACACGTATTCCCTCTTACCTATGACATAGGGTCCTTCAAACGAGGCGTGAAGAGGCACTTTGTGGGCCGGCAGAGTGAGGATGACTGATGCTACGTCTCTTACGCTGCACCAGTTGTCCTCGCGCCTGGACCTCATTTCCACTTAACATCAGGTGGAGTGGGGTCATTTGCCGGGCTTAGTATAAAATAAAAAATATAATAAAAAAATAATAATACTACCGACTACAGGTGGACATTCACGGTAGCGCCATTTGGCGTGACTCCAAACGACTTAAGTCAAATGGATGGACGCCAAAAATATATCCCATTCATTTACGTGTTTGAAAGGGCCGAAAGACGTTTGATATGAGTTCAAAATGGATGTGGGTTCGGGCATTCACGAGCAACCGTGGCGCGACGCCACGGCCCAGAGCGGTGGATTTTAGCGCGAATGGAAATCCAGAGTTTACATCAGTCCAAACGGGTTTCACACTCATGATCAAACTTTGGATGTATATCACGCCATTTGACGCGAGATGGCGCGACCGTGAATGCCCACCTTAATACTAGCGACTAACAGACCAAAGATTGCACACACATCCAACAGCAACGAGAGGCGATGGGCTCACCACCTGTCGCGCTGAGCACAGCACGCCGCGCAGTCTGTTGTATGTTAGTGTGCCGTGGACGATGGCAGGGGACTGCTGCTGCGCTCCTCATTGTCTAGTCTCTGTTTAAATTTAGGGGATAATAGTCTTGAGTATAATAATATGTATGTACTTATAATAATTATAACCGAGGAGGTCCAAGCGTGCCGCCAGGAATGTTTGTTGCTAATACAAATATAGACGCAGCGCTATTGACACGGGCAGGCACGGCGGCGCTTGTGCGGGGTATGTCGTTACTTTGTGCCTGGACCGGCGAAACTGCGACTGAATGGAAATACCGTGTTTATTAAATGAGTACAACAGTCGTGTGTTGACTCTTACGTGTTTGAGGTACGCCTGTAACACACTTCGTCATATTAGTTTTACTCTCATAGGTGTAGTTTTAAACATTAATAATAGGTAGTTAAGGCAACTAACTCTAAATACGATAATTAGTAAAAAGAAAACAATTTTTTAAAATGTTTAAAATTGAAATTTCTAAAACGATACAGCCTACGAAACCTACAAGGTATTGCAAGTTTAGTTTGCTAGTGCTTGTAAGTTTATTTTAGAACGTACGTAGGTACCTACATAATATTTTGCTAAGAGTTCTTTATTTTTAAACTGTCTCGAGATCACGGTCGTAGGTTTCACAGTCAGCATCTATAGCCAACTTACCCAACCGGTAAATAAAAAGGGTATGAGATGTAGATGAAGAAAAATAAGAAGTCTGCAGAGCACTAAGCGGTTACTCCGCGGCAAGAGATGCAATGATCACCACATCGACTATTCATGCCCCGCCCGCCGCGCCGCGCAAATGCATTCGAAGCTAATTTGAAATCACCCGCAATTGTATAGTTGGCCCCGACGGCTCCGTCCCGTTGGCTCCTTGCGCCCGCGACAATGTTTTTAAAGAGGTCATGTAAAATTTAGTATGACCCAAGTGTTGGAGCAATATGAAAGATATTTTGTATCTACACTTTTGAATTTCTTTTTGCTCTTTCCGCAGAAGTGTTTAAATAAAAACACTTTTCTGTGTTTAAAGTGTGAACAAATATGACATAAGCATTTTACAGTAACTTTATTAACTCAGCCATCTTTAAATGAACATCACTTTTCTGTCGTAAAATGGAGAATGTGAAGTGTGAGTTGTGTAAGTATGGATCTATCCTAAAACTTCAAACATAAAGGGTCCGATCCCTTTTATTTGAGGCTTACACTCGCGCGGGGCGCTAATGCAGCATTGCTATTGCTATTTCGATTCTGCTCATCTCGAGGGCGTTCGAACTCACTCTTTTGCACTCAATCAATCACTTATCCCGAGGTTTCAAATAAACTCAACAAAAAGTAGGGAATTAGAAATGAGGGTAACATTTATTTTGGGATAACGATTATCGTCTCGTCTGGCCGGCTTAGTCACATGGCGACTGTCACAGGATTATATATATATCTATTTGAGAAAAGATTACTTACTTATCTACAGACTGCGACGTATCAACCAGTGAATTATGTTTTTAACATCCGCGATATATCTTAGGACGCAATTTTCGTGCTTTATCTAAGCGAACTCTGAAATCAATGCGTCTGTATTGAATCCCGTCATGAGTAAATTCGTTGTAGTGCGTGGACCCATGTAAATATTATTAATAATTAAATATTATTAATAATGCCCCGAATGTTTGTTAACTGACTGATTTTTTAACATAGTCGAAACTTAAAAAATGGAGATAAAACCTTTAAAACAGATGGCATTGTTTAACTTTATATATGAACTACGTTTAATTTCATGATTGATAGATAAATCGAAATGAGGACTTATTTTACAAAGTTAGTCATAGTTAGTGATAGTTAGCATACAATGTTCAGCTACACAAAAAAATACGATGTTATTAAACGTTACTCATTCAGAGGCATTTGTCCAAAAACAAATCATATTTACGTTCTAGAGAAGAAGAAAATATACACATATATTATGAACATTAAATTAGACACATTTAGACACACTATCCATATGGCTATGCTTACATCAGCATAACTCGCCGCCCGCCCGTCGTCGCGGCATCCTTTGAAACGTCAATTGCAGACGCGAACAAAGTTGGGGATTGGCGTCACCTCACGCTGCAATGTGTTCTCAGGAATTGCCGGCAACTTTGTCACGGCGCCGTGCACTTGAAACGGCTGAGCGAACGGTTCGGTGCAACATTTTATAATGGGAACTGTTGATGCCTTGGAACTATTGTGCGTGTTGATGGAAATGTAATGGTACTAGCCAACTACTACTACCTACTAACTTTGCCAGCGACATTTAATAATAATAAAATTTCTTTATTATTCCTTCACAAACATTACAAAATTATATAAGATCTTATAATATGAAGTAACCTAAAATTGTGAAAGACTGATGCCTGAAACGGGTTTGTAACAAACCTATACCACAGGTCACCAGGCCCCACCCGCAGAAAGGATACAGAACTAATTTATGACAAGAGTAATAAAATTAAAGGAAGAGATGATATTGAATGCAATTATTGAAAAATAAAGTAGCGTAAACAATAAAACATAATCAAACTAAACTAGCCGAGCTATAGAGTACCAATAATAAAATTCGTTCGCGTTTGTGAAGTAGTCTAAGATCCGAGTATAGAACGACCTTCACCGGGAAAGTTAATGGATGAAAAGTATTTTATATTAAATTTAATATGTTAAAAAAATATATCGCGAGTGGGTTGGCTGAAACATTTCAGTCCAGTACCTTTAACGATTAATTTACTTAATATTAAAAAAATATATATTTTACATTGCACTGGTTTGGTGTGTGTGTGTTTGTAATGAGAATATTTTTTTACAAACATAAATTTTAGTTGTTTAACCAGACGGTTGCAATTTACTAATATTGACTTACCTGTTTACACCTGCCTACCCAATGTTATGACAGGAAAAAAATAGTCAACCAAACGTTTGCATATTCTATAGACTTCATACTTTCGATAGGTAGGTACCTATGTAATTTATCTATTATCTAAACCAGTGCAATGTTAAAAAAAAAATTTTTAAATATTTAATTTAAATCATATACTGGAATGAAATTTTTCAGCCAACCCACTAGCCAGCCAATGGTCGTTGTATACTCGGATCCTCTACGTGAGTATGAGGTGTCAGTGAACATGTATTATGTGTGTGTTGCGTTTGTGTATGTGTGCGTGTATGTGTGGGTGTGTATGTGGGTGTATGTATTTTTAACGTTGCGTAGGAGGATGATAGTTGGTTGAAGAAATTTTGTTAGCAATATAGTTACTGAGATCAATATAAAGTCAACTGATTAACATAATAAAAAAGGTAAAAAAACAAATATTAGTAAATCTGAGATACTTATCCAAGATTAAGATTTAAGATTGTTGTCCAAATCATAATTATTTTAAAAGTTATCATAAACCACTTATCCAATAAAATGTTATTGACTAGGACTTGCTGGGGAGTTGAGATGAAGGTATGTTCTGATGGAAGTAAAGTCTATAAACTTAGTTATGTTAGAAGAATAAATGAATAAAAACAAAAAAAATGGTTATGAGAGGGGAGTGAGAAATTTTTCTGTAGTTGCATGGTCCATGGACTTAAGAAATTTGATGGTAGACTGTTTACAACCGTATTTTGTGAGTGGGTAGACATTAAGGGAACTGTTTATTTTATTTTAAAGATAACTTCCAAGAAAGCCGTAGAAGTTATGCGAGAAGGCGGTTTTCAGTGCAGGCATGGCGCATACAGTGCCGATGCGACGTTTCCCTTTAGTTTTTTCAGGGTCGTAAAATTTTTAAAATGAACGTTTGCCTAACTGACAGCAAGTCCTATTTTTCGTGAAGCTCAGTAGTGGGAAAACGATAAGGTAAACCCATTGCAACCTTGAGAAAAAGACGCTAGGCCCGTTCTAGACTTAGCATGTTCGTTTTGGCCGTCCCACCAGATACAGCACTCCAGAAGAGAGTGACAAAGGGCATGGTAGACTTGTAAGACGTTCGCTCTGCAGAGTCCGTGGGGGAAAGACTTTGTCTGTCTGAACTTTATAACCCCTTCGTATGTAATGACGAGCCTACATTGGTAATGCAACTAACATTTTAAGCCCTGGGAACGTTTCCTTTCCAAAATAAAAAAATATTCTAAATGAGTTGCAGACTTAAAAGTTTTCGTATAACTTCCAAAAACAGGCCTCGACCTTCTGAAAATCTGTGCCAGAAGCCCACCAATTCGCTATCGTGGCAGTATTCAATGGATGCAAATTGAGTCAATACTATCTTCCATCTAATTACTTTTTTAGTCAAAGGGAGCGTTATTCAATGTCTGTTGACTAATAAAAAAGTATTTATTGTTAAAATTGTTTAAACAAAAATAACTTCAGTTATTACAAAATCCCTTAAAGTAGAAATAGCAGCATGAAACACTTCAACGAAAGGATTATAAATGACAAGCCTAAAGTATGTGTAATCCAGACGTACAAAAGAGATTAGTCGACATTAAACTAACCAACGGTTACTGTATAACGCTCGCCCTCACCAGCAGTTACACCCGTCATTATGACGACAGAAACTTTTCAAGCACATTTATATAATGCCACGTACCTAAAACACGTGCAGGTAATAACACAATAGTAGTTAGATTTAAAAAGCACCAAAACATAAGTTATGTAAAAAAAAACACTTGATAGACAGTGCTAATAAAAACAAAAACCATTAATTACCTATCAGTTAACGACTGAATAGTGAACTTTTATTGTTAGCTTCAATTTTTATTGAAAAGCTAACGAAAAAGCTCAGGATATGAATTATTTATGTCAACAAAACATTTTCGTTCAGACAAATATTTTGAAACGAGTAGAACAGTGTTGTAGGGAACAAGAGCGTGTTGATCGAAACTCCATTTAGTAGGCCCACTGTTTTCATAAATGAACTCTAGAATTCGTACAAAACTTGTGCAATTTTTTTTTCTTAATTATTAATTAAAACAGTACATTAGGTACCAATTACATTAATTAATTAATACAATATTTGAACTAATTGCAAATCACAGAAATACAATAAATAAAACCAATATAGTAAATTGAAAACAGAAAAAAAAGAAAAATATATTTAAAAAAATAAACAATAAAATCCAAATATATTAAATTAAATTTATTCACACTGTCACACGCACGCTGAACTTTAAATAGTCCGATAATAATATCTTTGTCCAAGTCCGCGAACAAGTCACAGTTAGGATTGTGGCCCTGGGAGAGCGCGGCAGGGACGATTTCGCGCGGGAGACTATATTTAAAAAAAAATGTTTGCAATTGACAGCTGACATTTCTTAAGATTCCTATTTTATTTCTCGCACATGCTAAGACGAGTGGTCTTACGAATATCTCATGAAATGTTTTAATTAGGTATCCTTTTAAATTGCGGACGTTTTGCTCTCGTGACCATAATTGCGGACGTTTTGCTCCCATGACTTACTACCTTACAGTCGTTTTTTCAACGAGGCCATTTAGCTTTGAGGACCGGACCACCTTCTCTGAATTGGCGAGATGCAGGCAGTGGCGTGCCTAGGGCTTCAGATTGGGGCAAGCCACGAAACCTGAAGTTCCTAATCTTGCTACCTAGGTAGGTACAATGTTGGTGCCCATTTGTGACACTAGCCACATTTTTTAGTCAAATCTTCATAGGCCGTTGCATTTCAAACGTTCTTGTCGTTTGTAAAAAAACAGCCTATTACCATCTTGAATGTGATTTTTGTGAGAAGTTTTTGAAAAAAAAAATTTTTGCGGCCAATTTTGGCGTTCTTTATCTCAGAAACAAAAATACATTAACACTATTTACTAATTAAATAGTGTAGAATAGCTATTGGCATAGTACGTAGCGGCCTCGCTTTTTGTAAATTTCGCTTAACTTCTTGTTTAAACCCAAAATTGCAGAGAAAGATTTTCATAAATTGCGCGATGGCACTTTTTTGAGCTCCTGGATTGAACTACAGTTCTAAACAAATGAAATAAAAAAATGAGAATGTTATCTCGTCGTATAATGCGTAGCGGCCACGGAATTTTTAAATATTATTGATTTTATATAGAAAAAAAATGTTATTCAAAACCAAAAAAACTTTGAAAATCGCGTTAAGTTATCTGTGAATTTCTCTTATCTACGATAATATTATTGAGTAAAATTTATACCAGAATAATTGTTATTTCATGAGGAATAAAAATGTTATAATGAATTTATTATCCTATTTCGATGAAAACTATAAATACAACTACCTACCTAAGTACAAAATGCGATGCGCCGGCCGTCCGTACTCAGCTTATTCTCGATTCGTAATATAAGCATGCATTTATTAACCTATTTCGATAAAAACGATAAATACAACTGAAAAATTACAAAAATGGGCAATTTGCGCGGGAATCACAGTCGATATGTAGGCCTCTACACTTAATTTATTAATTATTAAGTACTTAATTATTTTGAATGGAAGCAGTGGCGGTACCTTCATACAAGCCGAAAAGCCCGGCTTGCCCTAACAAAAACTGAATATCACTACTGGTAAAACGCAATTATTAAAATCACTTAATATTTTTTACCATTGTTAATTTTTTTTCATCAGCATTCATATTATCAATTTTATAAGTTTCTCGTATTAAGAATCACCAAACAAATCGCATAAAGCTGCTTATAAATCGTGCGACGCTTTACATCTCTCTCGCACAAGTTGGCTTGCAACCGGGCTTCGGATTTAAAGTATATCCGCTCTCTTCTAACTTTAACAAAATTGCTACTCTATAAACATAATACTGCGTAAGTATGTATAGATTCTATGAGAAATTCATACGCTTCGTCAAAGCCAGCTTGCGTTATGAAGTTCGCAAGTAAGGCCTTCTCCAAATCAGGCTTTATTTCTACCGAATCACGTGCAACTTAAACGCGGGCGAACCAATCAGAGGCGACCGACGACAGCTCGAGCTCGCGCGAACCAAACAGAGGCGAGCGTTAATACGCGATTGTGCTGTGCAGCAGCCACAGGCAGCAGCCAGCCATTTTTTATTCTTTGTCACACTTCACTTTATTTGAAGGATTGTTTTTAAGTAACAAGTGTTTTCGAAATTTGTGATAAAAAAATGTGTTCCGAGTTCAGTTCGTCGCTTTATTGGTCTCTGTGACGAACTAAGATGTGTTGAGCATGTGATGTGTTGCAAACAAATGTGTACTTAAACGTGTTGATGATTGGCATACGAAAGGCAGAGGTAAATAAATTCTTTGAAAATCACACATGATTTATGTATTTCGCAAACTATTAAAAGTCATCTAGGGCATTAATAATAATAGGTCTATGTAAAAAAAAAACTCTTTGGATTGTTGGTTGCTTCCATTCTAATAATTAAGTAATAATTAATAAATTAAGTGTAGAGGCCTACATATCGACTGTGATTCCCGCGCAAAATGCCCATTTTCGCATTTTGTAGTAATTTTCCAGTTGTATTTATCGTTTTTACCGAAATAGGATAATAAATGCATGCGTAATATTACGAATCTCCACTCTGCGAGAATAAGCTGAGTTCGGACGGCCGGCGCATCGCATTTTGTTGTAATTTTGTAAGTACTTAGTTGTATTTATAGTTTTCATCGAAATAGGATAATAAATTCATTAATAACATTTTTATTCCTCATGAAGTAACAATTATTCTGGTATAAATTTTACTCAATAATATTATCGTAGATAAGAGAAATTCACAGTTAACTTAACGCGATTTTCGAAGTTTTTTGGTTTTGTTTCATTTTTTTATTTCATTTGTTTAGTTCAATCCAGGAGCTCAAAAAAGTGCCCTCGCGCAATTTATGAAAATCTTTCTCTGCAATTTTGAGTTTAAATAAAAGTTAAGCGAAATTTACAAAAAGCGAGGCCTATGACGATTTGAGTAAAAAATGTGGCTGGCTAGTGTCACAAATGGGCACTAACATTGTACCTAGGTAGCAAGATTAGGAACTTCAGGTTTCTTCGGCTTGCCCCAATCTGAAGCCCTAGGCACGCCACTGAATGGAAGCAACCAACAATCCAAAGAGTTTTTTACATAGACCTATTATAATTAATGCCTTAAATGACTTTTAATAGTTTGCGAAATACTTATATCATGTGTGATGTTCAAAGAATTTATTTACCTCTGCCTTTCGTATGCCAATCATAAACACGTTTAGGTACACATTTGTTTGCAACACATCACATGCCCAACACATCTAAGTTCGTCACAGAGACCATTATAGCGACGAAATGAACTCAGAACTCATTTTTTTTATCACAAATTACGAAAACACTTGTTACCTAAAAACAATCGCTCAAACAAAGTGAAGTGTGACAATAACAAAGAATTAAAAATGGCTGGCTGCAGCCTGCGGCTGCTGCACAGCACAATCGCGTATTAACGCCTCTGATTGGTTCGCCCTAGCTCGAGCTGTCATCGGTCGCCTCTGGGGGGTTACTCTCGAACGCAAACTGAATCTTAATACAATTCCAATGCGATTAATATGTATCGATATTGGGATAAGTAAAGATAATTCCGGAACGCCATCTCGATAATAAATTGTTCAATCAATTTCCTCGCAATTTAATTCCAATGTGGCGCTATTGTCGCTTACAAAAGTGCCATTTGACATTTTTTAGATTTGTGATTGGAAATTGATTAATGCAATTCTGTTTCAAGAGTAGCCTACCTGATTGGCTCGCCCGCGTTGAAGTTGCACGTGATTTGGTAGAAATAAAAGCCTGATTTGGAGAAGGCCTTACTTGCGAACTTCAAACGCAAGCTGGCTTTGACGAAGAGTATGAATTTCTCATAGAATCTATACATACTTACGCAGTATTATGTTTATAGAGTAGCAATTTTGTTAAAGTTAGAAGAGAGCGGATATACTTTAAATCCGAAGCCCGGTTGCAAGCCAACTTGTGCGAGAGAGATGTAAAGCATCGCACGATTTATAAGCAGCTGTATGCGATTTGTTTGGTGATTCTTATTAAGAGAAACTTATAAAATTAATAATTTGAATGCTGATGAAAGAAAATTAACAACGGTAAAAATATTAAGTGATTTTAATAATTGCGTTTTACCAGTAGTGATATTGATTTTTTGTTAGGGCAAGCAGGGCTTTTCGGCTTGTATGAAGGTACCGCCACTGGATGCAGGCACGGTAAACAATTTAGTGTTTCCGGCTCCTACTGTAATTATCGGGGACAAAGAATCGACACAGCTCGGCGCTCAAATCCGGTGCATCTATTTTACCTCGTAACAGTTTACGGGTCGTTGGTTCGCCTGCCTTCTAGTGAGTTATAGCCCAGGCAACCAAGAAGATACTTGGTAGGATACATGTATGGGTAGTACCCATAGAGTCTCTTCTAAAGATACCTCAGGAAAGCCTTTTGGACCTTTCAAGTAGTAAGTTAATTCTATAAAAATCGCATTAGATGACATCCTAATGATTAGGGAGAGTTACAAAGGTTCCGTACGATTGAGTGTTTGCAGTGCCGCGTGTCACCGCTAAGTACTTGTAGTTTTTTTATCGCACGCCGCGAGCTTTGTCACTAAATCGTCATGCAAGCGATCCCATGAATAGTCTGCAAAGGTTTTTCTGACTTTGCCATTATTATTTTAATATAAAATTTTAAATAAAATTAAAATGGTTAGAACGCCAGGCACAGCAAATATTAAAGTGCTGCGCGTGTGAAGTGTGAGTGTGGCCTCCGACATTGAAATCAAGTCATCGCTACAATTTGATGGGTGCCTATGCCTAACAGCACGCTTGCCAAATGCGGGTTGGTGATCACAAACCTGACAAATAGGAAAATCCGAAAACTAACACTTTTCCCCACCTTGGCATTGGATATCAAACGAGCGCTTGTCCACTCGTCCGCCGACGAGTTCAATTCAGTAGCTGTCCAAACCTGATAGATCCTTAATAAAATAATGGCAACAGACAAACACATTTCTTACTGCAAACAAATTTTACAGCCCCTTAAATAATTAAAAAACTTGACCACTAACTTTGTCATTAATAAATAATTCATGTTAGTTGTCAATGCAATATTATATTTAGTAAGATTTAGAGCGTTATATTTTCTGGCCCGAATAAACATCGGCGTCTACATCCGCCATTAATCCGCCCCCACCCTGCCCGCCCCGCCCGCCCCCGGGCCCGAGTCCCTCGTCTCGGGAGGTCTATATTTATCCGGGACCCGCCAAATAAAACATCGGCGCGGCGTTACACACACAACTTTACAATCATCACCATCAGCCTGTAAACGCTCCGCTGCTGGGGCCAGGCCGCCCCACGGGCAACACACGTGAAAAGATTGGGCCATAGCCTAACCACGCTGGCTCAACATGGGTGGTGGGAAACTTTACAATATGCAATCACAAGCGGACCATTCAGCAATCGTCAGTCCAATCGGAACGTAATCCGCGCACACCTGCCGGGATTATGAACTTAATTGCTTAGTGTGGAGTCTAGCGTACTTCTGCAGTCTGTAGTTAAATTGGAGGCTCCTGATGTATGTTGCCATGGTACACGGTTCGGTTTTGGTTGAACCATTAACAGACAAAATTTTTGGTACCTACTTATGTTTAGTTAATGATATTAGTTAAATTTTCCAGTTAAACTATTTAGGGTGGATTCGACCAAACTGGAATAAGACTTACTCCGAGATTAGTCTGTACAAATTCGGCGTTTAGATAATTCTATAGGTATAAGACCTTATTCCAGTTTGGTCGAATTCACTCTTAGAGTAAAAGAGTTTGCGGCCTAGCGTGGAACAGAAAAAGCTTAAATATTTTTCCAGATTGGCTTTTATAGTCATAACAATACCAGTTGAAACGTTTACTTTTAATGTCAAGTAAATTATTTAAAAAAGAGATAGTTAGGTCACCAACTTCGATCACACATAAAAACGTTACGAACAATAAGATTTGACATTGCCGTTGGGGCAGCTGTAGCCCAGGCTACGAATACCCGGTCGCGTGATATCCGCCGCGCGTAATTCAGACGATCCGCGAATGCACCGATCACAGCAGCCGGGTCAAAGGCGACGCCCGCCCGACTATCATTTTAACGATATTCGCAAACTCTTGAATATCGCATTCGACTGTATCCTAGTTTTATAATCTCAGCGACATTTCAATGTGAAAAATTCGTGACGATAAAAATGGCGTATAGATGATGCAGTGTCATATTTGTCCTCACTCGCATATCAAACACGAATTACGAAAGTGGGAAAATGTTACAGGAATCATGTACGCGATGATGATAATTTTACTTATTTCTGTCGTTAAGTATTGCTATTAATGTGCATTGCTGTTGCGCTTTGATTCATATTAAGCTACAAAGTAAAATGACAGGGCTTTACTTACTTTCTTGAGGTTACAAGTTTCTATGGGTTCAGGTGGCCGCATTTCATTTAGCAAACCGATATGTTCGTTTTGTCGGCACAATAACATAAAACAGTAAAAATTGTGAACGATTTTCTTACGACCCAAGACAGTGAAACTTACTTGCATTGTTACGCAGCGTCGGTCGCCTGGCGGCCGATGCGCACGGTGAGTGCCTCCGTCGGATTAATAGCGCTCGGTGGCCGCTGGAGTCGTTTCCATTTGTCAAGACAACAAATACATTACCTCGCGACGATAAAACAGGTATTAACTTTCATGAGTGACCCGCCGCTGCGGAGGTCGCGGTTTATTGGCCGTTTTATTTTGCCAAGAAAAAGTTAATTCAGTATTCTCGTTTAATTAGGAGCGGATCGAGTGCTGGTCTGGCGGGTCACGAGTAAGATCGAGGGCTGGCTTGGCGGGTCACGGGTAATGTGTAGTTACGGCGGCTGCTCCGATAACGAACACCTCCGTAGTTTTGTCTGCGAGTGCTGCCTGCTGCCTGGGCGCCGCTCATTTTATTCGCTCGCTATACGCGCGCCACCTGGCGGATTGTGAACAAGTTCCGCTTCAGTTATTAAGTTGCGAACGACCAATTTGTCATCTGCGCGAGATTTACGTACGACGAGAATGAAAAATATCACCACACCGTCGCCT
The DNA here is from genome assembly GCA_963921215.1 of Scoparia ambigualis. Classification (NCBI taxonomy): domain Eukaryota; kingdom Metazoa; phylum Arthropoda; class Insecta; order Lepidoptera; family Crambidae; genus Scoparia; species Scoparia ambigualis. The sequence continues at coordinate 31,160,007 of OY992521.1, read as the reverse complement.
TTTTTTACACCAGCGAAACAAACAATTGTACACCTGTCGTGGGACGCGTGATGTATCGCTCCGCGAAAATCATCTTTTTCCGCAAGGAGCAGCGGTCGTATCACAAATTCTCATTCGCGGGAAACGGACGTCGATATTGGCACATTACAAAAAAGATAGCGAGAGTGTGCCATTACGCAATCCTTTATGGAGGGGCGAGGGCCGTCCCGAGAGGCGGCCGCAAACGACGTTACTGCACCGCACACAAAGGCGGCCACTCGGCGGCGCGGCGCCTTGTTATCTTAATATCTTTTGTACCGACAGGTCTTTATCTCACTTGATGGGAATATACAAGGGCAAAGCAACCCCATTCGGCTTGAGCACAAACTAGGTCGCAGCGACAGCGGCCGCGGGACACGCCGCGCCTCGGCAGCGGCTGACTTACGGCCGGCAGTAAACGTTTATCGAAATCGTAATTATGGCGCCGAAGCAATTATACATTCTCAATTTAGGCCCGCATTGGGCCCGTGCCGCTGCTTGAATATTTAATACCATTTGTTATTTTAGAATTAACAAATCCCATTGTTATGTGTTTTCAGTTTAGATGAACACTGAACCAAAATAATACCATAATATTAGGACAGTTTATTTTGAGACGATATCATTCTCGGACCAAAATATTTGGTCCGAGATACCATTAGTCTGAACTGTGACATCTAACCGACCACAGAAAGTGATAAAAAATTATAAAATAGATAAAATAATTAAAGTGAATAAAGAATTAATGAATCAAACAAAAAGCAACAAACACCAATCTTGAAAATAAATGTAGGTACTATTATAAAATAGTATCAATAAGAAATTTAATTCCTTTGTTACAAGAATTGTTACAAGAATGTAATCCATTGTTACAAGAATGTAACAATGTACGAACAATGTTTCTCCGGTTCAAACGTCTCTGTTTTCGAAGGTAATATTACCCGCGGCCCGCCCCCGATTATTTCCGCGTTTTCTTGAGATTTCCCTGCGATCTGCCTCAACCCGATAGTTAATAACGAGTCGCTTCTCGCCGGCAGAGCGGCGCCACTGAGCTGCGCCGCTTTTAGGCTTGATTGGAAACCTAGGACCGCGGAAGATAGATTAGACGGAATCGCGGCACACAACCTCAGCAGAAACATCTCGTGACAAAAGGACGATCGAGGCGATGTTACTGTCGAGCGATAGAGGATTACACCGACCTGCAGTTTATTGCGATTTAGCTTCTTTCCATATTTTTATACTGGTAAACTGAATGCACTTACATGCTTGATAAATGTTCCTGAAACTAAAATTGAATGCATCGTGGAAGCTTACGTTTCTAACGCCTTTATGCGATTGTGATACAAGTGTATACATGATACGTACATACATATAATGACTATTATCCCCGGAGGGTTAGTCAGTGACTAGGCAATGAGGACCGCAAAAGCAGTCCTCTGCCATAGTCTACGGCACACCAATACGACTGCACATGTGCTCAGCGTGACAGGTGGTAAGCCCGTCGCCGCTCTATGCTGTTGGAAGTATGTGGAGTCTAGTCCGTTGGTCGCCTTTTACGACACCCAAGGGAAGAGCCCTCTCTTCCCTTGGGTGTGGGTGGTAGTATCTTTCACCGGTACGCGACACGGTTGTGTGGTGTCATTGTAAAAATATAATAATATAGGTACGTATGAAATGTAGGGCGGCGGAAATGAAAGCAAATGAAAAGGCAATTAGCCGCAGCCGCCCGTGCGCGCCGGCCCTTTGGCTGCACCACTCGATTGCGGCCCAATTTATGTGCCGGCTAATATTTACACAGAATTTGGTTAAAAATAGGCAAGCTCATAATATATTTAATGATAAGTAAGTCATTAAATTTTAGTCATTATCATTTTAATACACTCTGTTGCCTACTTATATTATATTATCATTTTATAATTGTTTGAACTTTGAACTCTGTTGTTCAAAGTTTAGGTGTAAAAAATATTTTAATTTAAGAATTGTTTTCTCTTGTTTTTTCATTTGTTTTTCGCACTGTTGTCTTTTTTTCAACAATATATTTCTTTTGTTAAATTCATTAGTGGACACTTTAAATGCTACTGTTATTGTTTATATGTGTAATAATGAAGCTGTATGTTTCCTTAAACAATAAAATAAATAAATAAATAAATAAATAGTTGGCTAAAATTAAATAACTCGCTATGATGCACATAACCGTGTTACTTATCTATTAATAAATAAACACAGCTCGGCAACTACCAATGGAGTGGGCGAATACTATTTTTATCCGAGTAATTCGACAAAATGTAAACAAGTAATTGGCTGCGTAGCCTGCAAATTCAGCCATTTCTCTCAAATTATAGTCGCGTGACGAACGTGTCTGTTGAAGCGAAATCTTCATGGTGAGTAGTTTCAAAATTCACATTAAAACAACAACTTTTAACCATAATTTTGAATTTTGACCAAACTATTCGTGTTTCTAGGTGTGAGTGAAACGACATGACAAGTGAAAATATTTTACCGCGCAGCTGTTTAGTGACAAACATTATTTGCTATGAAAACGCAAGAATTTTATATCTAAAACCAAAGATGGATGAAGAGGTTACAAATCTTCTGACAGCATGGATTTGGAAGAATATATTGAAGTTTTTAAACGTAAGTAGACGTACACAACAACTCCTTTTTAGGGTTCTGTACCCAAGGGTAAAAACGGGATAATTTTACTTAGACTCCACTGTCCGTCTATCTGTCACCTCACAAGGCTGTATCTCATGAACCGTGATAGCTAGTCAGTTGAAATTTTTACGGATGATGTAGGTATACCTATGTGTTGCCGCTATAACATCAAATACTACCTAAAATCAGAATAAAATAAATATTTAAGTGAGGCTCCGATACAACAAACGTGATTTTTTGCCGTTTTTTGCTCGATATTAATAACGGCAACAGGTAGACGCTTGAAATATTCACAAAATATTTAGTTGTATCACTTTAAAAATAAATAATTAAATTAAAATAAAATACAACAAACGTGATTTTTTTATAGTGTCTAATGTTGTACAGATAATGGTACAAACCCTTCGTGCGCGAGTCCGACTCGCACTTGGCCGGTTTTTTTAATTAAATAAAAGTAGGAAGGTGTCGTATCCCTACCTACTTACCTGTTTTATTGTGTTTTCAGTATTCTTGTTTCGTTTTATTATGCTAAGACTTTCTCACTTTACAGAAAATTCAGTTACATCTTTATCTCTTCTGCGACAAGGATACTGGCGTAGTGGAAGCGCCGGCCAATTTCGTGATCAGGGTCTTCACTTCAATCTCCAAACTTACGTTTACCAGACGGACTAACTGATGAGAAATGCAGAAAACAAACTTTTATGGCTTAAAAATTCTTCTGAGCCTTGGACAGCTGTAGAACAAAAGTGGAAAAGACCACAGAGACAAGGCTTATTGCTTCAAAAGAGTTATCCATAGCTCAATACTTCGATGAATATGCGGCTCTTAAAAACCCAAGAGTTCAGTTTTTTAGAATTTTTGTCTGCTTTAGTTTATATACTTTTGTATACTTACGTTTCTTTTATTTGTTCACAGCTAGAAAAAAAAATTTGATAACCTATAAGTACAAAGGACAATATACCGAAATCACTGAAAGCTTCTCCACAATCAAGCCAAAAATATTTGATTTGGCAAAGGCGTGCAAGAAAAGCAGCAAAGATAAAAAATTTGAGCTGCTCTTAACTTATGAGCAAGGTAAACTAGCACCGCCTATGCTAAAAAAATGTCTTAATGTATAAGTAGTAGCGAAAATTAAAAAAACAGAACATCAGTTTCGTTTCTTGATATTGTTTACTATTTCTAAGAGTAAGAGAGAGTTTAAGTAGTATTTTAGTGTAATAAGATGTTATCTGAAATGACTGTATCGTGTACTGAATAAAGCTAATTAAACTAAGGTACCTATACAATTAATTTTCTTTTATTTTCTTTTAGGTTTGGTCTTTCGGCAAAATGACTGTTGTTTTATTGCGTGAACCTTTCATTAGTTTTTTTCCGACATGCCAAATTTTTGCCCACTGCTCTGTGAGAAACAATGGTATAAACGACAACATATTAAACTACACATTATCAGTATGAGCTGACCTCGCATTGTACGTATAGGCTTTACGTATAGTCACGGGTCAGCTTATACTGATAATATATAGCTTAATATGTGTCGTTTGAATTGGTACTTGCAGCAAGTATTTTAGCTATGGTTACCCAATAAACCCGGCTAAGAATACAAAGTAACTTGGCTAAATATACCAATCATAATTGACTAGAAAGAACAGAGTACATTAGTTGTAGTTACCCAATGAACACGATTGACAGTACCCAGTAACTTGGCTACGTTTACCAATTTGAATTGAGTTGAAGTAACAAAGTAGATTAGCTATCCCTACCCAACAAACATGATTAACATTATCAAGCTACTTAGCTAGTTTTACGAAGCAAAATATTTGAGCCTACTGAATCACTTTGCTAAACACAACAAAGCACGTTGGCTGTGGCGACAGTTGTGTTTATTTCTTTAACCAAGTTAGTGCTTGTAGTTACCGATTGAATTGATTTGTTATACTAAGAAGCTTGGGTATTGATAATAGAGTAACTCGATTCACTATAGTGAATAGGTTTGCTAAGTTTACTGCGTGAATAGGTTAGAAGCAACTAACCTTGGATACCTATTTTTTGACCAACTTACTGGTGTATATTACCAACATACGTTAACAAAGTTGACTTATGTAATTTTAGCAACAAACTTTGCAGGCTCCCTCCGAAGCAAGTTACTCGGTTGTAAATAGCAGCAACTTGTTTATTTATAGCCGTTACATTTTTTCAGTGTAGCATCGAGACAGCCCATCGCTACTAACGACGGCAGCTTAAACAAATTTATACTTAAGAAGTAAAGGTTTCAGCACACCAAACGCGGTACAGAAGCACCGCAGGACAGTAGCAGCGCGGGAGTCGGCAGTAGTCGGCACACTGAACGCAGCGGCAGTTTCAAAGCAGTTGCAACGCTGCTAAACCGCGTTCAGAATGACGGACAGGCAGTAGGCTGCAAGATGTCGCGGTTTGAAAAAAATACAACAATCATCAACCGCTTTCGACGCGCTGCGCTGCACTGCGACAGGTCGTGGGTCATTTGCGCTCATCATTTTCACAACTTTTACCAACACCCATAGTAAAAGTTGAGCAAAGAGCAGAAACTATCCTTAAAGTCATAAAAAACATTGGCTTATAGTTCAAAATAGCGTACAACAAAACCGTGCACAAGATTGTGAATCTCCATATATCGGCAAACAACAAAACATGCACATTATAACAACATGGAAGTTTGCGCCGCGAGATGTTCGACGTGATGCAGAAACAAAACGCGAACTATAAGTGAATGGAAACCCGCGCGCGGAACGCGGAGTTTGCAACTCGGAACTCAGAACTCGCAACTCGGCCGGGCCCTCGCTAAGATATGCCGAGTTGCGCCGACATGTGCCGGGCGGTGCGGATATTGACGGCTGGAGCTGACGCGCCGCCACACACTTGCGACATTAAATACAAACAATATTACTATCGGAATTTGTAAGGCAAAAGTATATTGGTAAAAACAATAAGTACTTAATAGAAACTAACTCAATGAGCACAGTGCAAAGTATTAATATACGGTTTTTATTTATTTTATCAATGAACTTTAACCGTGTCCCGACTTTAACCACCGAGGGGGTGGTCTTCCCTTGGGTGTCATAAAAGGCGACTCACAGACTAAATACTACACAAACTTCCAACAGCATAGAGCGGCGATGGTCTCACCACCTGTCACGCTGAGCACATATGCAGTCGCTATTTGGTCAAAAGTGGACTAGGGCAGAGGACTGCTTTTGCGGTCCTCATTGCCATAATAGTCGTGATTATAAATGCATGTTTGTATGTATGTATGTAAGTCGTATTGTCCTTACCCTCTGATCCTATAACTCTATTACCATCAAGGCAACAGACTATGTAAAATAAATGAGACAATTATATTTTTTAAGGAGGTCCTGCACGAAATTGAGAAAATTTACGTATTTTTAGGTCACTTGTACTATGCGCTGAATTGTTACATTAAAAGAACTTATGTAAGTTAGTCTGATCATTGCACAAGGTCATGGTCTTGTTGAAATTTGAAACAATTTATTTAAAGAATAACAAACAATACATAAATCAAATTACTCTTAAAAACATTTTTATTCGACAACTTTCTTAAGTTTTCGCATGAAACAATAATTCTTACATGAAAATATTTGTATTGAACTTCCGCAGGGCACCCCCTTCTTTAAAAAGTAAATTATAATTGTTTTGCACATTTCGCAGAATAAAAACATTGCTATACCTAAATTACTAGGTCTGAAACTTCAAAGCAGAACTGTTCTATTTCTAATAAGTTCATTAAGAGACTTATGTCAGTTTAGGCGATCGCGCGGCACCCTCTTAACTGAGTTTTAGATATCAATAACATTTCATAATAGCAATAATATAATATCTTATTGTACTTTGACGTTGCATCCTCGAGATTTATATTCACAAGGTAGTCCACTCTTCAATGTACCAGGCTTCCAACACATATTAAGAGCTATCTAAAAGAAATTTTATTAAAAAAAACATAAAACGTTACCCATAGTATAGACACAGGCGCCGTCTAGAGAATACCAACCGAGTGCACGAGTTTGTCACCCGCGCTGTCATCGTCATTCGCTTTTCGTGTTCGGGCATCCGCACATCGTTACCCTAAAAGTGTTTTGTGTAGCAAAAAACTATGTGCAAAAGGAAGCATGGATAATCATTATATACGCATGTGGAAAAACTGCGTAAACGACGATCGCCAAGTAAATCAGGTCAGTCAGTGTTTTAAATATTACATTTTGTCGATGTTATTAAAAACTATGTGATTCGTTAGCGAATATACGACTCAGAACCTCTTAGTGAGACATTCAAAGTAGAAACGTTATTGAAATATATTTCATAGTACGTTTCCTTCTTAATTTCGATTAATACTTTCGTTAGTGCCTTTGTGGTTACCCACATTTTTTGACTTTTTCACTATTTATCGATTTTCAAGAATACATAAGACGTTTAGCTTTTTTAAATAATACTAAAAAGTAAAAAACACATAATGATACTCTTTGTTTGCGCGAGGCAGTACCTACATTCTATTTTATATTTTACTAATCTTTTTATTGGAGTGTTTTTTTGTGTGCAAGTGATTTCTACAAAATCTTACAGTTCCGCCTTACATACTGCACACTTATGTAGTGACGTGACGTGATTACGGTCAGTGCTAATATGAAATCTAGTATCGTGACGCGATTACGATCGATATTACGGATACCTACCCTTATGTAGTACCGTGACGTGATTACGGTCAGTGCTAATATGAAATCTAGTATCGTGACGCGATTACGATCGATATTACGGGTACCTACCCTATGCTGTGACGCGATTACGGCAATTCTATTCTTTGATCATTCCTTTCAAATGACTTCGTTTGCGCGAGGCCTCTCGCCTACCACAAGGCTTAGTGACTCCGATTTCAATAAAGAACCGTAAATAACGGACGTATATAAATCTAATATTGAAAGAAGAAGACTTACGATCTGTCATGACCGTAGCACAAGTACACAGTCCGGATCTTACCCAGACCATCCAGGACGCTAGGGATACCTAGTCGTAATAATCCAAGCGCAGCAGAGGAGTTGCCAGTTGTAAATCCAATATCGTCGGATTTTCTTGACGTTCTTGGAGTTTCTAAAGTGGAGAAGGTACCATTGGGACCCAAAATACCAGAAGAGGTCTCTAAACGCTAGGGAAATCCTCATAGATGGTTCATACCATCTTGTTCATACAAAGATAATAAAAAAGAACTGTTAGCAACAACTTTGATACCTGTTTGAAGTTGGCCAAATTATGCTGCATTTACATTATGAAAATACCATGTGTTGGCGACAGCGACCAAGCCAACCTCCTTTTTATATTTGTCTATACCTTAATATGTTTTTATATTCTATTGTTTAAAAAAGAAACAGTTGATGCTAAATACGTCTATCATTTACATGTGGTGTCAGAAGTGAAAAATTAAAATAATAGGAAAATAGGGTACAACAACCCATTCCACAAGATGCCCATCACAAGATCGCAAAGTAAGTCAACTGCAGCTTTAGTCTCAGCTAGGCAAGATCCTCAAATCTTTGGTGCTTCCGAAGACGGTGCCACTATACCAGACGCCCCCACGTCGGCTCCGTCCAGCGCCCTGCATAATAAAGAGAGGTCTCCCGCCCCTGAGAGTCTGGCTTCCATGAGCACCGCACCAAAAAGTGTTCGCTCATCGCGATCTTGTGAAACTATTAGAGCTCAAATACTTGCGGCCAAAGTTGAACATGCTCGCCGCCTCGCAGAGGTTCAGGCGGAACGCGACCGTATAGCAGTTGAACGAGAGTGTGCTGCGGCGGAGCGTGAGCGTGCTGTGGCTGACCTGGAGCTTGAGGCGCAGTTAGCCGCCATAGAAGCTGGATCTAGGCACAGCAGCTCAGGATCTCAGCGCGTGGTAAAATGGTTAGCACATTCAAATGAAACCCCCACTCGCTCTAAACAAAACAATAAAGCGCTTTGGATTGGTCGTACGATTTTCTGAAGAGAAGCCAATCCGCGGCGCGTCCGTCAAACTTAGAAATGTCACAAACCTTTGTAGACTTCTTGCCCAAGCTTGTGATGGCGTTGGCCAGCTGAATAAACGGTGTACCTACATCCTCACTATGGCTTTTATTTTTGTAGCAGCAACAATAATAATTATTATCTTTACGTGTGCCTAAACCTATTTCTTGTGCGTGTGGTATTCAGCTGGGGGAAGCGAGCCCTTAGGACGCGGGCTCGTAGTACAAGCAGGGGCCGGGCGCTCGCGCGACTCTGCCGCGCCGCCGTCGCCGTGGTGAATGGCTGTGGCGGGTGCCGACCTGGTGTGATAAGAATTAATCAGCAGCTTGATGATTTGGTGTTTACCATCCAGGACGATGGGACGAGACTCTATTACACTGGATGCAGAGGTGCGACCAGATAACCGGGCTGACTTTGCATCCGTAAGGATTGGCTCTGGCAAATATAAATTGGAAATTTTGGCAGATTTTCTCGAACATGAAGCAAGTTTACAAATTCAATTTGGAGTTATTATGTTAGAGCCAACACATGTCAATAGTCAGACGTAGCCGATTAAAATGCAATGTCAACCTGTCACACCTTTCAAAGACAAAGTTTTTCCGTATTCATTGTCAGACTCACCTATCAAACCAAAGAGTACGGTTCTATCATGTAAATACTGTTCGAAGTCTGGACATGAAATAAGCGACTGCGGAGACTTTCAATCGCTCTCTTTGGACGATCGTTGGCAGTGGGTGTTAGACAATAAAGTATGTCGTAGATGTCTAAAGAAAGGTTCGCATCAGTATAAGAACTGCAAAAAAAGGTGTGAGGCGGAAACCTGTGCATCCGATCGGCGGCATCATACGCTTTTACATAGACCGCGACCGGAAGCGCTGGTTGAAGTCCAAGCAATCTCGGATCATGTTGGTGAACTTGCTGCCTCGCAGGCCTCGACCTCGACCGTAAGTCAGTCCGCTATTGTAGCACACAGCGCCGCACCAAGAGACGTTACCAAGCCCCTTCTTAAGGTTATTCCAGTCACGTTAACTGGACCCAAAGGGAGTGTGGACACGTACGCTCTTTTAGATGACGGCAGCTCTGCTACTCTTGTAGATAAGTCGGTGACTGACGTACTCGCTGATAGTGATGAGACATCGAGAGTCCCTTTACAGATTAATTGTATCGGAGGGCTCACTAAATTCACAGACGCTAGTTTCATCAATATCAAAGTGAGAGGCCGCCATAGTTCGAATGACTACGGTATCCGAGTTCGCTCTATTCCTAATTTAGGTCTTCGTACTCAGTCCGTTAATATCAGTGACCTCAAACGTTACGGGCTCCTGTCCGATATAGCTGATGTACTGGCTTACAATGACGCGAAGCCAACTTGTCTCATTGTAACAGACAATTGGCATCTGCTTTTGCCCCAAACCATCCGACATGGTACTAAATTCGAACCAGCTGCAGTTCTTACTCCTCTGGGTTGGGCTCTTTTTGGCTTTATTAGAAGTAAAGCCAATCCGGTGGAGTTTGTTAATCATGCCGAAGTCCTTGATCACAACTCTCATCTAGATGATCTCATAAAGTACTACTACAAGTTGAACTCCATAGGCATAGAGAAGAAACCTCACTGTAGCCTTAGTGATAAGCGCGCCCTAGAAGTTTTGGAGGAAACTGCTGTGCGCTTACCTTCCGGAAGGTTTGAGGTCGGACTCTTATGGCGGAACGACATCAAGGATGTTCCCGATAGTAAACGCCTCGCTTTGTCCCGATTTTCTAGTCTGGAGAGAAAGATGAGCAAAGAACCCGCTTACGCAGCCTCTTACAAACGAAATGTGCAGGGCCTGATGGATAAGGGTTATGCCGAGCTGTGCACCGGTCCTCCACAAGGTATAGTCGCCTGGTATTTACCACAATCCGGCGTAGTCCACCCGCACAAGAAGAAGCTACGCGTTGTCCACGACGCTGCTGCCAAGTGCTACGGTGTCAGTCTGAACTCAATGCTTCTATCAGGTCCAGATCTGCTTCAGCCTTTGCTTGCTATAGTGATGAGGTTTAGGGAAGGTCAAGTCGCGTTTACAGCAGATATTAGGGAAATGTTCCCTCAGATAAAAATAAGAGCCCAGGATCGAGATGCCCTGCGTTTTTTCTGGAGAAACGATCCTCAGCATCATCTCCAGAAATATCGAATGTCTTCCATGATTTTTGGAGCGACATCAAGCCCATGCACGGCACTCTTTCTCAAAAACAAAAATGCTTCAGATTCTCAGCATCTTTATCCTGAGGCGGCACTAGCTGTAGTACAAGATCATTATATGGATGACTACCTTGGCAGCGTCAATGGTAAAGAGGAAGCAGCACGCCTAGCCATGGAGATCGTTACTATCCATAAAGCAGCAGGGTTCGAAATGCGTTCATGGGTCTCTAACAAACCTGATGCCTTGGCTTTAATACCTCCTGACCTTTGCGCCACTGATGCTGCCGAAGTAGGCTTAGGACCGTCATCACCTTCTCAAACCAGCGTTTTAGGACTAACCTGGTTAGTCAATGATGATTCCTTGCGCTTTATAAAATCCATTCCAAGTCTCCCTGAAACATACACTAAACGCTCTGTCTTGTCCCTTCTTATGTCAGTCTATGACCCCCTCGGTCTAATGACTCCTCTAGTAATAAAGGGCCGCATCATTTTTCAAAAGACTTGGAAGTTGGGACTAGACTGGGACCATAGTCTACCTGAGGTACTGTCTAATAAGTGGAAGTCCTGGTTTCATGAACTTAAAAGTCTGGCCGAGTGCTCAATTCCCAGATGCTATTCCGCACCGAAGGTTATTTCAGAAGTTCAACTTCACGTTTTTGCGGACGCTAGCGAGTTGGCCTACGCCTGTGTCGCCTACTGGCGTTTTACTTACGCTGATAAATCGGTGCAGGTAGCTTTAATTGGAGGCAAGGCCAGACTCGCACCTCTGAAGCCATCGACTATTCCGCGATTAGAATTGCAGGCAGCACTCATCGCGGCTCGTTTTTATTCATATGTTTCCGAGGCCCATAGGAGAAAACCGGACAAAATATTTATGTGGTCCGACTCCATTACAGTGCTCCGGTGGTTGCGTAGCGACGCTTGTTCTTTTAAGCCCTTTGTTTCTTTTCGGATAGGAGAAATTTCAGAAATTTTGGATATTAAAAATTGGAGATATGTTCCCACGGGTTTAAACGTTGCAGACGACGCTACGCGTGACACCGGAGAATTCTCTACTCGGTCGCGTTGGTTTGATGGACCATCTTTTTTACTCGAATCTGAGGATTCATGGCCCAGCGAACCAATTTCTGTCGTCCAGCCCGTACTGGACGAACGTAAAAATGTTGCCGAAGCAATGCTATTGTTGGTAGACGCTCCTACTTTTTTACCGACTGTTGTCGACTACCATCGGTTTAGTAATTGGTTACGTTTGCTAAGAGCAACAGCTCGCGTCTACCAGGCAGCCAAATTGTTTCGGTCTCTTTTACCTCAAAATTCTCATTTCTTTTCGAATTCGATTTGTTGTAATCGTAATTATTTCCTTTTATCTCACGATGAACTGCATTCCGCGGAAGTCAATCTCTTCAAGAGAGTCCAAATTGATTCTTTTTCCGACGAACTTACGTGTGTGAACGCAGGACGCCCCGTTCCGAGCCACAGTAGGCTTAAGAACTTGTCTCTCCTCATCGATGAGGATGGTCTGCTAAGGTTTTCTGGTCGCACCTCTGCATCCAGTGTAATAGAGTCTCGTCCCATCGTCCTGGATGGTAAACACCAAATCATCAAGCTGCTGATTAATTCTTATCACACCAGGTTCGCAAACGCCAATCATGAACTCGTTGTAAACGAATTAAGGCAGAGATTCCACGTCGTCGGATTAAGACCGACCGTAAGACAGGTTGCTGCGAGGTGTCAAGCGTGTCGAGTACAGAAAGCGAAGCCTGTTACACCGCCTACCGGAGATTTACCTTATATGCGGATGGCCCACAATGAGCGACCTTTCACTTATGTGGGGCTCGATTACTTTGGCCCGATAAATGTCACTATTGGTAGAAGGACAGCCAAGAGGTGGATCGCATTGTTTACCTGCCTTACAGTTAGGGCAGTTCATCTTGAAATCGTCGAAAGCCTATCTTCTAACTCCGCCATAATGGCCTTGCACCGTTTCATCGCTCGACGTGTTTGCCCTACTTGTATCTATTCGGACAACGGGACTGCATTTGTTGGCGCCGCTAAAATCCTGCCCGAAATCTACGAGTTTGCTGCCAACAGAGAAATTAGATGGAAGTTTATTCCTCCCTCGGCTCCATTCATGGGCGGATGCTGGGAGAGGCTGGTGAGGAATATAAAGAGCGCTCTCGTCGTCACTCTCGCAGAGAAAGCACCTAGGGAGGAAGTATTAGCGATCTTACTATCCGAGGCTGCAGCTATTGTTAACTCCAGGCCGCTGACACATGTGCCTGTAGACCCAGACTCTGAGACAGCGTTGACGCCTTTCACGTTTTTAATTGGCTCATCCTCGAATGACAAACAGAACCGGGCGTTCGATGACGCCGACCTGTCTAGCCGAGCCCAATGGAAGACGTCCCAACGGTTGGCGGATCATTTTTGGCAACGATTTGTCGCAGAGTACCTGCCAACTTTAGTGCCACGCCGTACCTCTCCCGAATCTCGGGCACTTCAAAATGGAGACCTGGTGTGCATAGCGGACGGGACTCTTCCCAGGCGTTGCTGGCCTAGAGGACGAATTGTTGCAACTTATCCGGGTAAAGATGGCATAGTCAGGGTTGTCGACGTGGCAACGAAGGGGGGTGTCCTGCGTCGACCAGTTAGGAAGCTCGCGCTTTTGATCGCCTCCTAATTTGGTGTCCACACGGTCGGGGGCCATGTTGGCGACCGCGACCAAGCCAACCTCCTTTTTATATTTGTCTATACCTTTATATGTTTTTATATTCTATTGTTTAAAAAAGAAACAGTTGATGCTAAATACGTCTATCATTTACACCATGAATAGAAAAATGCTTACACTACCTGCCTACTCTTGATAAAAAATTCTTGTCAATGACACAAGATGTTAAAAGAGACGCACACTCTTTTGAAGAAAATTTGGAAGAAAAGATAGAAGCTGCTAAGGCCGCTGAAAAATCTGGTTTGCAAATACGGAAAACTAACAACATTGGACCGTCAACTTCACTAAGAACTACGTCGCCCAGCAGGGAAAGTGGCAAGACCCATCCAAGCAACAAGGTCATGGGTTGCCAGGCCGGGTGGGAGCAAGCAAAGATTCCCGTATTATATATCCTCCGAGGCGATCAGCGCAAGCACCGACGTCTGCCCGCTATCACACCACGACAGCAGTGAGACCGTCATACAGACCGATGTTGCGTAAATAACAACCAAGGTAACCTTACACGCTGGTCGTATATATTTTTTTTTGTTGACACATGGTGTTCAATTGCAAATTACCCGGTAGTCTGACAGTACGTTACGGGTTACAAAATACCATTTAATAATACTGTAAAGCAAGCTACTGAACCTATCACTCCTAACTTTTCTTTGGCTGAAATAAGTAAGTTAATCACAGCTATATCTGACTTGTGCCAGTCATGAGTAATATGCATATGAGAGGATGTCAAAGACCAATTTATTTCACCCATATTCTTAACACCTAAAAGTGATGGATCGTCCAGATTTATCTTGAACCTAAAATCATAGAATAAAGCTGTCGCCTCATACCACTTTAAAATGGAGGACATACGAACAGCAAGCAAATTATTGTTCCAAGACAGTTATATGGCCAATGTTGATATCAAAGACGCGTATTTTTTCTGTAGTTCCTATTGATGAAAACTACAAAAAGTATTTAAGGTTCAAATTTTTGGGACACAAAAGTAATACGTATGAATTTTAGTGCCTACCGTTTGGACTTAGTTCAGCACCTTATTATGTCTTTACGAAACTCATGAAACCGGTCTATCTACCGAATTTATCTTAGAAACAGAGGTTTTTTAATTCTAATATATTTAGATCTTGTGCCTTGGCCATTCTTATGAAGAATGTAAAAGTTTTGTTCTCGAAACTGTTTGTTTATTACAAAATCTAGGCTTTGATAAAAACTTCAAAAAGTGTAGCTTGGAACCACAAAAGACTAGAAAATTTCTCGATTTTGAATTAAATTCAGAAAATATGTGTTTGCAATTGCCGATAGGAAAACGAAAACGCATTCTTGAACAAATAAATATCAATAGAATGGGTGGAGCACAATAAGTTCCTTTAAATAATATCACTTGTCGTCTATGGCAATGGTGCGAGAAACGCAAAATATTTGTCTTTGCATCCTACATAAAATCTAAAGATAACTTCGAGACGGATAAGGAGTCACGGCGTTTGAATATCGATACAGAATGGCAAATGTCGGCACCTGTGTTCGAAAAAATTGTTCAATCGTTTGGGACACCTCTTAAAGATCTCTTTGCTACTTACCAAAATTATAAATGCAATAAATACGTCTCATGGCAAAGAGACCCCGAGACATAGCCTTTGACATAGATGCGTTCACCTTAAATTGGAATATATTTTATTTTTATGCTTTTCCCCCTTTCTCGCTCATATTAAAATGCTTCAGGAAAATAATTAACGACGAAGCCACTGGTGTACTAGTCGTATCGTATTAGCCGAGTCAACCTTGGTATCCCCTACTTAGCTCGTAGCACACCACCAATATACTTCGGCCCAAGTGACGATATGTTATTATCACCTTTCAGGACCCAGCACCCCCTTTGCAAGAAACTTATCCTGGTAGCATACAAATTATCAGAAAAGCATTTCAAAGACAATCGTTATGTAATGAAACCATCGAGGTGATGATTTCCTCATTGTCTACATCCTCACTAAAACAATACAATGTCGCTTTTACGAAATGGTGGAGTTATTGTGATATTTATAAAGTTGATTTCTATAACTCCCCACTTCCAATTCTATCAAAATTCCTTACGGTCAACTGTTAACAGCAAAAATTGGTTGTAGTTCATTAATTATGCATCGTTCTGCTCTAGCTATTTAGGGCAAACGTTATAGTGAAGCTGATTTAGTTGTTCGATTTTTTAAAGGTATTTACAGGACTAAACCTAGTCATCCGAAATATTCGGAGACGTGAGATCCAAAGATTGTAATCGATCACCTTAGTAATTTATATCCAAATGAGGAACTTTCTCTGGAGTTTATTACTAAAAAATTAGTAACTCTGCTCGCATTGTCAACCGCACGAGTACAGACGTTATCTTCGAAATTCTAATTTAAAAATAAATAATAACTATGTCGAAACCATTGTGGATGATTTAATTAAAACATCTGCTCCAGGGCGACGACCGCCTTATTTATTTATACCATTTTTTTCTAAATAAGATTGAGATCTACCCTGCAAAAACATTACTGTCCTACTTAGATATGACTAAAGTTTACAGAGATAAACCTAGAACGGAAAGGTTATTGCTCACCTGAAGCCTATTCATAATGCAACTAGTTCTACATTAAGTCGTTAGTTTAAAAACACCCTATTTAACAGCGGTATTGACACTTCTTTATTCTCAGCACACACGTGTAAGACACGCGTCCACGTCCACCTCGGCAGCAAACAGAAAAGGCCTTTCAATAACTGCAGGATGGACTGGTAATTCTCTGGTGTTTGCACGGTTTTACAATCGACCCCTTACCATTGAGAATGACGATAATGCCTTTGCAGCGGCTATTTACATTGATTAATTTCTAGCTTATCATTCATTATAATATATCATACTGGTTTGTATTAATATGGTACCTAATTATATTTAATCGGTTATACTGGTAAATACTCAATTATAATAGTTGAATTAAATCATATAGGTACTTAAATTATTTCGCAAAATTTGTGTTCTAAACATCTACCTTGTGAATATAAATCTCGAGGATGCAACGTCGAAGTACAATTGATGGTTAAACAAACTTACCTGAAGTGAAGTTTGACCGTAATTGTACGAGACGTTGCATCCGAAGAGATTTATATAAAGATCCCTCGCTTCCCTTACATGCTGGCCCCATATAAATTAATTTTGCAAAAAAGCTCTAAAAGTGAATGACCATGACAGCGCGGGTGACAAACTCGTGCATTCGGTTGGTATTCACTAGATGGCGCCTGTGTCTATACTATGGGTAACGTTTTATGTTTTTTTTTTAATAAAATTTCTTTTAGATAGCCTTTAATATGTGTTGGATGCCTGGTACATTGAAGAGTGGACTACCTTGTGAATATAAATCTCTACGGATGCAACGTCTCGTACAATTATGGTCAAACTTCACTTCAGGTAAGTTTGTTTAACCATCAATTATAGCATAATATAATTGGGGTTATTCCTCGTGGTTCCCGAACTCCAGTTACCCATCTCCTTGGCCTCCGATTTCTAGTTTTCTTTGTAATTATTGGGTTGTGGCTTCAATAATAGACAGGATCTTCTGTATGTATTTATTACATAATGATACACGCTTGTTGCTGTACATGGGGAGCGTCGATGACAAGCGATCAACGTGGCGTGCCTGGCGACCAAAGAGAAGAGAGAGGTGTTGCCATATGTAACATCTTCCCTTTTTGAAATAAGATTCCACGGCCAAGATTGACAAGGTAAGTAAAGAAATAATTTTTATTTGTGGCAAAATTACTAATGTCCAAGGCCGTGAAGTCCTTTACAATCATTAAATTGCTGAACGCAACTTATTTGTCAAAGTGGCAGACGACGTTGACAGCTGACGTTTGACACTGACAGTTGATGACAAATAATGTTTCTAAAAAATAATCAAACAACCAATAATTGTTTTTACAATGAACTATTAAAAGGCTTAAACTAGATAACTACTAATCTAACTACAATAACGCTTTGTAGGTTTTACAATACGTCCGTAGCGTGTTACTTTTGGACAATTTGGATTAGGAATAAACGTGTTTACATTGCTAGTACTAGGAACTAGGTTTTGATTTGACAACATGTTACTTATATTTTGTTTATTTACATGTTTATCAACATCATCCAAGGAAGCAAATGGTTTCAAGATGTGTTCGCGGTTTCTACGGAATTCACCTTGAGGAGATTGGACTATGAAACTACGAGGTTCACTGCTGGCTTGTTTGATGGTACCCGGAATTCATACACTGTTAGGCTTGTGTTTGAAATACACTTTATCACCCTGTTTGACTTAAGGTAAAGACTTACAATTCTTATTATAATAAAGCTTTGTATGAGAATTATGTTTTTTAATATTAGCTTTGTATGTATGAACATTTACAAGTGTTGGCGACAACTGTGCATGGGTAACAGGAATCTTAGAACGTAAGTATCTAGACATGCATAGTTGTGCAGGAGAATAACCTGTCTTTTTGGGTGTGTTACGATAAGTAAGCATAGCTAAGTAAGGATCGGTATTATCTGCTTTGCATTTTTTCAAAATGTTTTTGATTGTGCCTATGGTTCTTTCCACCATACCATTAAATCGGCTTAAGTACGGACTAGAAGTATTTAATTGGATGTTCCAATCTTTGACAAAGTCTTTAAACTCTGTACTTGAAAACGGAGGACCATTGTCAGTAACCATGTATTCAGGTATGCCGTGTCTAGAAAATATAGATTTTAAATGAGTAATCACAGTGTTAGCTTTGTAGTCTGAATTTAAGAATGCTAATTTTACATATTTTGAAAAATAGTCCACCACAACTAAATATTTATTACCATCTATTTCAAACATGTCAATACCTACTTTGTTCCATGGTAACAGTTTACATTTATGAAAAATAATAGGCTCTTTAGAATTGCTTCTACGGTAAGTTAGACAGACATGACATTGGTTAATATATTTTTCAATATCATCATTAATATTTGGCCAGTAAACAGTAGCTTTTGCAGAGCGAATTGTGCTGTTCATTCCTTGATGTCCCTCATGGGCTAGTTTTATTACATAGGCTCTCACGGGCTCAGGAACAATGATCAGGAATGACTATTTTGTCTGACATAAATATTATGCCATTCATGTTATGTAATTTGTCTTTTAGTGAAAAATAAGACTTAATGTGTTGACCACAAGACCTTTTGTGTTCAGGCCAACCATTCTGACAATATTCAATGATTTTATTAAGTATGGGATCCTGATTAGTTAATTGTTTAATTTCTTTTAGTTTTTCCTGACTGGCTGACAGATTTGACATCACTAAATTAACATGTAAATCTATATCTTTTTCGAGATCTAACAATGTGTTTTCATTTAGTGCTGCTCTAGACAATGTATCTGCTATAAAGAGATATCGACCCGGCTTACATATTATATTAATATCATAAGGCAGTAAACGTAACATAATTCTTTGTAATCTTGCAAGTATGTCATGTAAAGCTTTTTTAAATAATGGAATGAGTGGCTTATGGTCTGTTTCTACTGATATTGTTTTACCATAAATGTATTGATGGAATTTAGTACAACCAAACAATACTGACATGAGCTCTTTTTCAATTTGGGAATAATTCTTTTGACAACTAGTTAATGAAGCAGATGCATAGGCTATTGGTTGTTTTTCTTGTAACAACACTGCTCCCAGAGCATCTTTTGAGGCATCGACTGACATGACTGTTTCTTTATTTTGGTCAAAATAAGTGAGTACAGGGGCACAGCTAATAAGTTTTTTCATTTTATTAAACTCTGTCTCATGTTGTTCTGACCCAGACCATTCTATTTTCTTAGACAAAAGTGTTCTTAGTTGACTATTCTCTTTAGACAAATTAGGTATGAAAGGGCTAAGATAATTGACCATACCCATGAACCTTTGAAGGTCATTGATGCAAGTTGGTCTAGGCATTTCACAAATTGCTTTTACTTTAGACTGATCAACTTGGACATCATTATGACTAAAAATATGACCTAGGTATTTAACTTCCGAAGCGCATATTACCGACTTTTCTTTGTTAAATTTTAAGTTTATTTGACGAGCTCTGTCAAAGACTTTTGAAGGGTCTCATCATGCTGACTACGAGTGCAACTATAAATTAAGAAATCATCTACATCTACATATACAATCATACAATCATCTACTTTAACGTTTTCTATGTCATTAAATCTTTTTACCATCTCTCTATGAAACATTTCAGGTGCTGCATTGATACCAAATGGTAGGCGAGTAAATCTATAGCGTCCAAATGGGGTTATTAAAGTACAAAGCCTAGATGAGCTCTCTGAAAGTCTTAGCATCCAAAAACCTTTATTGGCGTCTAGTGTTGTGAAAAATTGTGCCCCAGCAAGGTCTGATTTTATCTCGTCTAAAGTTGGTAATTGATAGTGAGGTCTCATGATAGCTTTATTAAGTTTTCGAGGGTCTATACATAACCTTAACTTGCCATTCTTCTTAGTAATGAGAACAATAGAACTTACCCATTCTGTTGGTTCCTCAACACGACAAATAACATTACTTTTCTCCATTTCAGCTAATTCTGACTTGAGTTTGTTTCTCAGACTAAATGGTACTCTGCGACAAGCATCAACAGTTGGTATTGCATCAGGTTTGACAGTTAGGTCACAACAAAAATCTGTTAAACAACCTATACCTTGAAATAAATCACTGTTAGTAGACATAATGTTATCAGAGTTAAATTTTACAGTAAACATCCTTTTTATTAACTTCAACGACTTGCAAGTTTCCCTATCAATAATATTTTGACTGTTCATGTCGACTATATGAAACATGACACTGTAAGACTGACTATTATGCTGTACGACTAAAGTACATCGACCAATGGTGGGCATTGCTTCGCCACTGTAAGTAGACAATTTATTTAAACTTTTCTTAATGACATTAGAAGAAATTTTGAGTTTGATAAATGTGTTTATCGACATGACATTAGTATCTGCACCTACTGGTGCAGAGGTCTAATAAGAAATTAATATTTACATTATTGATGTTTAATTCAGTGTTCCAGGAGTCTGACTTTATGTTATTAATATGAACTGAGCTGATATAAACAGGATCACTATCATAAACATCTGTAATGAGTTTTACCTGCATGTTGCGACATGCTACAGCAAAATGGTTGTATTTTCCACATTTCTTACACTGGCCACCTATGGCAGGACACTTGACTCTGTGCACCTGGTTGCACTTGTGACATTTGTTGTCTTTACTTGACTGTCTAGATCTGCTTGGCTTTCTTGAATTGCTTGCATGCCTGGAATTGTGCATCTGACTGTAATTGTTTGACTGTCGATGACTGTGAATCCTTGACTGATGGGTGTTTGATTTTGACTCGATCTGACCAACAAAAGATGAAGTTTCTTCAAGTGTTTTTGCTTGCATCCTTGTCGTTTCTATATACATGGCTAGTTCCACAGCTTCATCTAATGTCGTAGGTTTTCTTATGAGTATTTGCTCCTTTATATGTTGATTTTTAGAGTGCAGATTCCAACTAAATATATCGCGTACTAAGCTGTCCTGAAGCTTGTCAAAGTCGCAGTCTCGGTTGATATTTTTAAGATCGGTGGCATAGTCATCGATGGACTCCTCTGTGCCTTGTCGTCTGTTGAATAGTTTGTGCCTCTCCATGGTTATATTAACTTTTGGTGTAAAGTGTTTATGAAACTTAGCGATTAACTCGTCGAATGTGATCGAGTCTATGTCTGCATTAAATGAATAGAATATCGCTAGCGATTCTTGTCCAATGAAGTGAAGTAAAATGGCTACCTTTCGACTTTCAGTTTCATGTTCGAGGTTATGAGCTCGCATGTATATTTTCAGCTGCGTGATCCAGTTGTTCCATTCAACTGTGATATTGTTGCTCTTTATGTTGAGTGTTTTGAGCATCCCTGACCCCAGCAACGTGTTATGACTTTGTTGTTGCATGCCTCCATCTTGCCTAAGCGCATGGCTATTAGAAGACGCGGACTTGGCTTTTTCCGACATTTTCTTTCTATTGTGATAATGACTGACTGACCTTTTTAATAGTTTCTTCTGACACCATATTGGGTTGTGGCTTCAATAATAGACAGGATATTCTGTATGTATTTATTACATAATGATACACGCTTGTTGCTGTACATGGGGAGCGTCGATGACAAGCGTTCAACGTGGCGTACCTGGCGACCAAAGAGAAGAGAGAGGTGTTGCCATATGTAACAGTAATGTTAAATAAAATACAATATTGCTTAAAAATACCATGAGCAATAAAATCGTTAAACTATTTTTGTAGTAGGTATACTTTACATAACACATTAAGTAGGTTTTATGATTAATATTATTATGGATCAGGAATAAATGATAATCTCTAAATCATTCTGTTGGAAAAATCACAGCTTTTAATCTCACAATAATTATATTTTTCAGCGCTCCCCACTCTCCTGCTCACAATGCAATGTGGAGGCATTCACGTCCCAATGTCCCCACATTGCTTATATGTTTTTTTTGTATGGGGTATTTAATTGATGCCCACTTCATTTTAGAAATGTCTGGTAGGTGCACAAATTGTTTAACTATAAGCGGTTTAAAAGAGAGGTAAAATCGTTATTGTGTCATAAGAGAAATAGATATATTGGCTGGCTGCACTGCTCTATTGTTTTACTACAACCCGTTTGTATACCGATAGTACTTTTTGCAACCCCTTTACCGGCTGCGCTTTAATTTTACCGAAATAGTAATACATAATTGTTGTTACTTTCAATTCAAAAACAGTTAATATAATAATTATTTAGTTTTAATATTTGATTTGATAGTTTAATTTTATAATAAAAAAATGATTCTTTAAAAAACATTTTTTTTAAATGTAACTGGGGAAGCATTTGACCACCAACCTGCTTGGTCAGCAGGATGTAGTCTAGGGTGTTGCATACTTACCCAGGAGATGCCTATTCACTCTTGCCTTGGTGAAATACCAAGGTTGTAGTGATCGGAAAACACATGAGCAGGCAGTGCGTTCCATTCTTTGGCGGTTCGCATAAGAAACGAACTAGCAAAACGCTTGGTACGGACAGGTGGAATGTCAACTATTTAGGGGTGGTAGGCAAGCCTGCGTCTAGTGTGTCAATGGTGTAATGGGGCTGGAAGAACAAGATCGTGTAGTTCCTTCGCACACTCTCCAAAGTGTATTCTGTAAAACACCGATAAATTAGCAATTTTACATCGATAACTAAGGCTCTAAAGTTCAGTCGTAGATAGTTTCGAGGCTGCGATGAGGCTTCTATCACGGTTTTCGATCGAATCCAAAACTACTAGCTGGTACTTAGCAGAACCATTCCAAAGGTGACAGCAGTACTCCATGCACGGTCGGATCTGCGCTTTGTAAAGCATAAGTAGTTGATCCGGCGAGATGTACTGCTTAACAATTATTGAGAGGACGCTTAATTTTTATTGCCTAATTATCCTATATTGAACAGGTTTGTATCAAATTACTTTCGCCCATATTATGCTTAGATACGTCGCCATCGTCCCATATTTAAAACCACTAGATGCCGGCAGATACCCAATAACAATATTCACACCTTGAAGCACTTTTTATGTCAACGGTACAAGTAAAAAAAAATAAAAACCATACCAAAAAAATGTAATTAAATTTATAGAAATTGGGGGCAAAGGTGACAGGTAACTGGGAGTTTTGGGGCCACGAGGAATAACCCTATAATATGGGACAAGAAATACGATAAATGGGGGAAAGAAATACCGAAATTCGAAGCTTGCAATACCGCAATAGAAATATTCAAAAAACTTGAAAGCCAATTTGTGACGAGACCGTACGAGGTTGAGGTTCTCGGGGCATTCCTTTGTCTAACAGTGGGCTTTTTTTCGGCCGATGATGACGACAACCGCTTGTAGTAACTGTGTGGCGCCTTCCTTCGGGCCGGGCGCCGCGCTCGCCGCCGCGACCGCCGTGATCTAAGTTAAGCCGCCGCATGTTATTGCCCGGGCTAATCTACCTCCATCGCCCAGCCGAGATCGAACCGGTCATTTACAATGCATGAGAATACTATTTTTGAGGGAGATATTTATTCTATAGCTTTATCTTTATCTAATAATGGTGCAGTCGATTTTCTTTTTATAATTTCGGTTTCGCTTTCGTTTTAAGTCTGTGCAAACAATAAGCAAAAACTATCCTTAGAGCATTGAGTTATAATGAACTACGTACTAGAGAAGACATCTCAACCAGATTGTTTCGTTAGAGCCAGCTCGCTCCAACTGTAGTAGTCTGTGGCAGGCGCTAGACGCAACAATACCTACGTGTGCATTCTGTGTTCTATTTTATTAAAATATGCCTTTATGTGTGCTAAGGTACTGTTTAAACAACTCAGGAAATACAAATAAAACCAAAGGAATCACTTTTCACCTGGAAATACGTACTAAATTATCGATAAAACATGCATTTGACTAATTATTTTATCAAATCGCCGAGACATGAAGCGGCGGCCATGTTTCGGTAAAATGCATAGAGTAACAATATTTCTGTTTTGTGCAGAAGATGACAACTAAGCCCTGCACCACGGTACAAGTATCATTGTACCGTGCCCGCAACGCACCACGCACTAGATGCCCGCTGTCATCTAGCTGTGCACATTTATTGTATGGGACGTCTTCTCTAGTATATTTACCTCAATGCCTTAGACTAGAGTCATTGCAGTAATAAAAAAATGAGGGTATATAGGTATTTACTTTAATGCTCATTAAGTTTGTGCAAAGGTTATTGTTAAAAAATCTATTACTCGTTTAACAAAATAATTAGTCCTGTTTACACATCCTGAAGATAAACTTGTGTCAGGTATGGGATCACATCAGTAGTCTAATGGAGCTCGAGAAAACTCGGTCCAATCTGCAAATGTGCAAAGGACCAGAAGTGGAACATTTATAGGCTGATGATGATGATGGGATTTGAACCACGATGTCTCGCATACAAACTGAGTATCTATACGTTTGGCTCGACCTTTCAAAACCTATGTAGATTATGTAATTTTTATTTAATAAAATAATAATAATAAATATACTTTTATTGCACACAAGAACATATAACAGAAAACATTTATACAGTGACAAAGTACAAAACAGGCGGCCTTATTGTTAACAAGCAATCTCTTCCAGGCAACCTTGGCTGATAAAAATATAATAAAAAGAATATTGAAATGGGTGCAAGATTAAGGGAAATAAAAAATAGAAATATAAAATAGATTGGATAATAATATATATTTTTTAAATTTTTATTAATGCCTTTTGCTCCAACATTATCGGAGCGCCTTATTAGCTATTTCTCTTTCATACCAGTTCTCGCTTAAATGCCTCTCGCACTTTCACACTTCATACTTCACAGCCATTCATCATCTTTTACACTTTTACGGGTGGGACTCCAGTTTCCTACTCTATACTGTATAACCTAAAACTTGACCATCTTTAACTATTATTATGATATACTAGGTTGGGAAAATAAGTTTACAATAGAGCTGTTCAGCTCAGGGACTATTCTTATTACAAATTTTGACAAAGTGCTTAATTCTACTACATTTTCTTAAACATAGCTTACATCATTGTTATCTATTTATTTACTAACGCTATACTTATTCTGATACATTTGTATTTGGGGCCTCCTTTTGTTCCTTAACAACTGGCTTTATTATGCTTTTACTTAACTAATTACATTTCAAACTTATTCTAACCATATTTACATTTTTACTTATGAATACTAGGGAACCACAAATATATCCTACATATATAATATGTGTTCACCTTATGCTAATCTTATTACAATATTTTTATTACTTAATTTTTATTTCTAAGCCTGACAATGTCCGTTATTTTAATACAATATTCTATGAACTTGTCCCTGTCTCTATCGTCTCCAGCCAGTATTGTTGCAAAGTTTTTGGGTACGACTTTGGTGCCCAGAAAGGCAGGGAGAGGATGTGTATAAGAGTCTCGTCAGTGTTAGGGTCACAGGCACACGACGGACTATCTTTGCACTTGAAGCGATTCAAGTACGCCGAAAACCCGCCATGACCTGTGAACACCTGTGTGGTGAGTTGTGTGTGGGTGATTTGGCGCATGATTTTGTGAGCTGCAGTGATGTCTGGAAAGAAGATTTTTGTCACCTCGGCTGTGGTGCCTGACTGGTAACGCCTGTTCCACTCGTCAAGTGTCTCATCCCTGATGAGTCGCTTGACGAATGATACAGGACACCTGTCGTAGTCCGGTTTTCTCTTAGAGTGCAGAGCGGCCTGGATAATAATATTAATAATAATAATGAAATATAATTATAATTTAAATAAATGAATGAGATAAAAAGAGATAATGCAATATTTTGGTACATTAGGGAAATAAAAAAAAAAAAAGATGTTAAACGTAAAAAATGACTCTGGACCTGACCTTTGAACGAATCCAACGTACGAGCACTCCTGGTGCTCTCTAGTAGAGCATTCCATAGCCGGACAGCATGCACAGAAAAGGAGTAGGAAAGGAAATCAGTGGAGTGAAGTGGAGTCGTTAGAGAAAGGTTGTAAGCAGAACGTAAAGTCCTACTAGAGGAAGAAGAACGAAAGGAAAAACAACTTCGTAGATAAAGAGGAGAAGTTGGTAAAAAGAGGACAGAATATACAAGGGAAAGAACGTGTAAGTCCCTACGCCGTCGAATTGGCAGCCAGTTAAGCCGAGCTCGATAATACGAAACATGGTCATATTTTCTTAAATAAAAAATAAATCTTATACAGACATTCTGCAGACCTCTAGCTTGTTAAGAAGTTCCTCCGAAAGATCAGCGTAGCAGACATCCGCATAATCAAGAATGGATAGTGAAAGTGTCTGTGCCAGAGTTATTTTGGTGCTAGTCGGCTAAAAATTACGAAGGCGGTTGAGGGAACCGTAAGAAGCAAACACCTTTTTCCGAACTGCCTCCACTTGGGGGCGCCAAGTGAGGCATTGATCAAAAGTAATTCCTAAATTTTTGACAGTTTTTGCAAACGGAATATCAGCACCCGCAAAATTAACACGAGGTAGAAGGTCATAATTAATTGGTGTCTCCGTTTTACTGGAGGGCGGGTAAATAATGCTAGGCGCAGTGGACTGTATGAGCGGGGGCGGTTATCACATATATAAATAAATATAAGGGGGCAGTTTGAACGAAGGAAGCCAAGGGCGGCGGTTACGGCCTTCAAGTGTTCCCCTGCGTGAAATAAGAAGCAACACTAACCTGGTAATCGGTGTCTTCAGCACCCTGGATTCTGGCAGCTAGCTACGGCGGCGGTGTGTGGCACGGACTCGCGCGGGCGGAGAGCGGTTAGCGGCGGTGGCGGCGGCGGTGTTCGCGGCGGCGGCGAAAAGCGAACTAGCGGGAGCGGGCGTTCAGCTCAGCGGTGAATTCGCAACTGTCAGATGACAGTCAGAGAAATGCTGGGTCGCGCCGAGAATCGCTTGTGCGGACGATACACCGATAACCATTTATGGTGCTACTACCCTCTCACACAAGGAGACAAATAAAAGCGCGCAAACATTAATTCTAGAAACAAAATATTATTTTATTTATTTATTTATATAAACTTTTGTAACATTATAATATTACATAAGCCAAGTCAAATTATTTATTCAATGTAAACCTTTACAGGCACTTATTGACGTCAATACTAATAATAATAAAAAAACAGTTAACTAACTTATAGTTAAGACTTAACAACTAATCTAACGAGCTATAGTCTGTGCCAGATAAATGCGCATCGCTACCCCCAGTACCACTGCACGCCGAAACAGAATCGCGTCGAACCGAAATATAAGCCGTGGTCATAGAATTGTGTAAACATACGCATCCTGGTACGAGAAAAAATAGCGGGCAAGTGTCTCTAGCGACACAAACGGCTAAAATTTATAGGTAATTCATCGTTTGATGAAAAGTGAAAATGAGATGAAAGGTAAAAATGATAAATCATAATGAATTGTTAACTTAAGTTATTACTTAATGGAATAAAATTAAATATGACCTCTAATTATCGTATTGATATTGTGGTAAGTAATAGAAATTGGAGAGTTTTTGACTTTTTGATCTTATCCCGCCCTCTCCTTTCCTCCCCCGGACTACACGTGCTGGTCTTAGGAACCACCATCAGACTATCAGTACTTGTACCAAAAAATTTTGCAAGTCGTTCCTCTGTAAGACCATTCGGCTTTGGAATTCTTTGCCGGCGCGTGTGTTTCCTAGCTCCTACAGTCCTGGGTCTTTTAAGCGGGGCGTGAAACGGCATATAAGCAGGCCGTCATGAATGGGTGCGCTCGTTATCGTGCTTATTCCACGGTGCGGAGCGCTCTCATTATTTTGGACTGCATCGGCTGTTTACCATCAGGCAGGATGCAGTCACTATGACGAGCCATTATAAAAAAAAATAAAAAAATAAAAATAAAGTAACGGCTGAAATGAGTTTTGGAAAACATTAGTACCTAACCAATAAGGTTGACATTTTTAATTATTCAAATATTTTTTTTATAAAAACTTAAGCATAAAAAACGTCAAAAATTAACAAGCATAAATTTGTGTGTTTTAAAATTGTTTCGTTTTTCGTCTTGGTACAAGCACAGAATAACTAATATTACTACCGTACAGAAAGTTCACCCTCCAACGACCCCCACGCGAAACCGAAACCCATCGCGTGACCCTAGCGTTCATATTCCGATAAGCACAGCCGACCCGATATCGATTTGACGTCCGTCAGGAGCGCAGGGTTTACGCGGGCGCATGGTGGACTTAATGGCTGAGGCATTCTCTATCAGTCAACCATAGGCTGGTGCAGAGATAACATTGTATGTGCAATTATTTGCTGTAAAAAAAAGTGAAAGAGAGCATTAATATAATTTTTGACAAAAACATAAATAACATACTAAAATAAACATAGTTATACAAATTCACAAATATATATATTACCTTGGTTCATTTACGCACTCTCTTTCAGGTTTGTTCCTGACTCTGACCTCACCAGGCTTCCTTGGATACTCCGCCAACATCGGGTTCAGTTCTTCTACGGTGGGTGACTTTATGACGGTTTTCGTCGGAAGACTTTATTTATGATTATGATGCCGCCCTGCGTCAAACAAGCCCTCATCCCTATATGTAGACGAGCCCTGCCAAACACAGCCTGCCTGTATCTGGTCAGGAATTCACGGACTGAGACAGGTGATCCCTTGAAAAAAGATTTCACCCTCCACACAACGGTCCTGTGCTCCATGGTGAAGAATTTAACCAAGATTGATCTATGATGTTCTGGCTTGGCCACTCCAAGTCGATGACGAACTTTTATCGAAGCCATGGTTATATCTTTCAGGTTCAACTTTTCAGAATGGAGACTTTTGGATTTTCTTTTTCCTCTCCTGCAAATCCTGTAAAAATGAGTGCTTTGCGACGACTTTTGGTCTCCATGTCATCGACGGCTCTTGAGTAGTCATTGATTTGCTTCCGAAGTAAGCCTAACATTGAGTACATAAGCTCCCGGAACGTGCGTAACTCCTCTGTAATATTTGCCGCTGTGTCTTTAGCGGGTCCCGCACTCAGGATCTGCGCTAGTCTTCTAGCTCCTTCTATGCTGATTGGATGTCCGTAAGTTGAGCCATTGTGTTAATAAGTGGTGTTTTCCAACTGTAGTCTATCAACTGTTGTGCAAGTGAATGAGCATGCAGGTATTGTTTTTTTGTGTTTGTTGTTGTTGTTAAGAGGAAACACTACGTCGAAGTGGCATGCATAATTCTCATACAAAACACAGAAAAACGACGTTTCGTAGTCCCCTATTTCCTCCTTCAGAACAGGACCAATTTTTATTACTTTTTCAGCATAGGCTAAAGACAGAGATTTTCTATGTCTGTATGTTTGATTTTTTTTTAAACCAGCCACTAATGTTTCTGAAGACGCCTTAAAACGGAGTGATTTTTCTAAATTTTGAAGGATCCTGGTTAATAAATAAATGACTTAATGCAAAAAAATCAAACATACAGACATAGAAAATCTCTTTCTTTCACCGATGCCGAAAAAGTAATAAAAATTGGTCTAGTTTTGAAGAAGGAAACAGGGAACTACGAAACGTCGTTTTTCAGTGTTTTGTGTGAGAATTTTACATGCCACGTCGACGTAGTGTTTCCTCTTAACAACGTAAGTACTAGTTATTTACTAATATCAAAGTGTATATTAACTTAAATAAAGGTAAATAATTTATCAAATATATTTTATTAGTAGTTCTCACTTAGCCCACATCAACCCTTATGTATAAATAGTTAGATAACGCGGACGATGTCAAGCAAGGGCCGCTACTAAAAGTTAACAATGAAATGTCAATGGCTTCTCTTCCTAACTAGTAACAACTACTACAAACCACTTATTAGTACAAGGTCAATAACAGTTATCTCTACACAATATACTAAGTAATATTTTTTTTTCCTTCCACAAAGTTTTTCATTCCACGAATATCATTCAGGAGAATAAACCATTACTGTTTCCAAGAAATAAAATGATTACGAACTTATTAAGAAAAAGACGCGACAGTTATTCTATTCTGTGGTTAATTTAGCATTAATAATTAAGTCAAAAGGAAAAGTTATATATTTACAGATTTGAAATGTTTATGAAATGTACATTAGGAAGGTAAAGAAAACGTCTGGATCTCGATACACGAACGTGGCCAACCACTTTCGTGTATCGAGATCTATCAAGTTATGACCCAAGTCTGTAAGGGTACTTTAACACGTACCACAACCTGACCACTGCGATGACTACGTGAATTCCTATGAAAACGCATAGGTACCTAGGTACCTACCTAGTTTTTATATGTGAATGAACCGGCACCACGCGCGCTCTGCCGACCCTAAGCTTAGTTCTTATGCCTCTATGCTCCGTAATTTTACTGAATCTAGTATCCTATAAACCTTAAAAATCGCAGCAATGTAACAATGTTGTTTGGCGACAGAAATAGGTATTAGACGGTTCGCAATCCAATCGAGTTTTGGACAGAATCCTACACCATCGTGCAAAAGTACGTAGTTTTATTTGCACGTTACCACTGCTTGCCGCTGCAATGTTGCTTGCGGTTGGAGTGGCCGTGGTACGTGTGACAGGCCTATAAGAGTGAGACACATGCCGACTGCTCAGACATAGCACGCATTACGCCGCAGCGAGTTACAATCGATTCAGGAGCTGGTTCCGATTGCAATATTGCCGACTTGATTAGCCAATCAACCAAACCGCTGCGCTGCTTTGCACAAGATTCCAATCCGATGTTGTGTAAAGTTTAGTAGTTAATTTTCTATAAGTACTGTGTTCATTATCCTTACTCGTCGTCTGTCGGTATACCACAGCAAATTTTATTCGTGGACTACATAGCTAGAATATTAAGATATCGCACCATGATTTTAACATCTGTATCACCAATATAGTGAAACAGAGCTTTATCCATTAAATGTACGGCACATTCGTTCCTTTTAATTTCGCAAATACACAAGCAAAACTGACTTTAAAAAAGCTTCACACCTCTACTACTTACCAAATAAATAATAAAACATCATCTTATATTTCGTTTGCAACAAGTTGTGTACATTTTTTGTAGTTAATACTTATAATATAATGATTGTTAGGTATTTTTCATCAGTCATTACCGTGTCGCGTAGCGGTGAAAGAATCCTACCACCCCCTCTCTTCCCTTGGGTGTCGTAAAGGCAACTGACTGACTAAACACTGCACATACATCCAACTGCATAGAGCGGCGAGGGGGCTCACCACCAGTCACGCTGAGCACATGTGCAGTCCCTATTTGGTGAAAAGTGGACCGTGATCTGAGTGCTTTTGCTGTCCTCACTGCCTGTCTCAGGCTTACCCCTCGGGGCTAATAGTCGCGATTATATGTATCTAACGTATTTGTTATGTTGTTTGGTGAAAGCGGGACTACATGGTGAGTTAAAACAAAATTGATATTAGAGATATGTTTAATCAGTTTATTTTCTCTTTTGAGATAAGTATTAACTTTGAATATCTTGATTTTATTATATGTTATATTATCAATTTAAACATGTTGTGCAGCTGCCGACTAATGTACCGGTTGGTGTCAAAAGATAGTCTTAATACCGTGTTTTTAGTGAGGTCTCTTATTATTAAAGCACCGGCAGGCTACACATGAAATTTAAGCTATAGGAGGCTGAGATAGTTTCCTATACGGTTTCCCGTCCTACAATGTTTAAGTCCCTAGGTCCCTAAGTCCCTAAAGCCCTAAAGCCCTAACCTACAGCATAAATGTGTAATAAATAAATATATAAATAAGTACGGGATGTCTGCACCATGAGACCTAAGGCAACAGACGGAAGGTGGTGAGGAAACAGGGTTAAGAGTAGGATTTTCTCACTGCCAGTCAAGCAGACTCACAAGACTGATCAGAACTGATAGCTAAGGGTGTCTTGGCCACAGTGAGAGGAATATAGTTACCAGGTAGCAGCAATTATACAACGATGTCGTCCGAGTACAAAAGAGATTTATTTTACAATTACATCTTCTTAAATACAAATTTTATTCTACACACACAATGATAAGTCCTAACTAGTGAGCCATCTGTGTAAACTGCAGTGGCGCATTTTCTTGCACTTTGTCGTAAGTGGGCCAGCGTAAATTGCTAGCCAAATGTTCAAAGGTCGTTTGAACATCCTGGCGCCTCCAAGATGCGGGAGTCCAGCTGGTACAACTCGATGTTTTCAGTCGGTAGCTCTGCCTCCGCTGCTGGTCGTCGTAGCGGTTTGGGAGGTGGCCCTTTTGACGCCCTCTCGTGCACCCTGTGTGGGATGCTGTAGACCTTCTCCTGTAGATGGATCTTCGATCTTCGGCATGGGATATTGGTTCGCACCCATGTCAGTATCTGTGGACCGTAGCAAAGTATTAGTGCTGCTAGAAATAGCAGAGAAATTGTGGTAATGAAGCTAGCTAAGTATGCGTGAGACTGTATTTGTGCCCACACTGTATTGTCTAACTGTGTTTGTAAGTTGAGTTCTGAATTTATTAAGTGTTGAAAACTATCCTTAGAACTATCTATTATCTTTTCTTTAGATATGTCTTCTATATTTAACGATGTTATTTTAGAGTTCATAGAAAAATTAAAGCTTTTGATAAATGATTCTAAGACTGATACTTTTTCTGTTCGCTTAGCAGAAAGTACGTTATTCATTGTTTTTATAACACAATTTTCGGAGATTCGAAGAACACCGACGTTACGAATGTTTACTTCCTCTCTTTGTCCATCACAAATAATAGATGCAGTTACTGTGTCTTTACATATGAATAGCCAAGTATTTGTCATGTACATTTGTTTCCATATTACATCAGAAGTAATTTTATAAATTTTTTAGAGGCATTGAGTTTGATTGTTAGCTTTGCTCTTAAAAAGTTGTTCAACAATGCAGTTCCTATTGAATTGCATGTTCTTCACGGCCACAGGACTACAAACGAAATTTATATCTTTGCGAATGCAGTTATTAAACTCGTCGTGGGTTAATTCGATGTAATGTTCATTGTTATAATCAAAACCCATGAATGTATGTTGTATTATGACAGATTGAAAACTATTATCTTTAATTTTTATGGGTACAGGCGTGACGTGGACTAAAACATATTTTGTGACGTCATGAATTGGGAAATGTGCGAACACTTGAATGTGTGTGCTGTTTTCTGTTATTCTAGTACTTAATAGTTGAGTCTGTGTGATTCTTAGGTTATGTGGCATTTTTTTATTTGCTGAATTTATTATGTTTCCAACTTGTTCTGGAGATAAGACATTATAAATTGATGCATTATCTAAGAATATCTTCAATAAATTGTCATAGTGATCCATAATCTCGGAGATATAGTTAACAGCTAAGTGGTACGTTTGCATTACTTGGATCTTAATACGATTGCCATCAATAGATCTATACCAAACATTGTTGTTATTCATGAATTCAATTGCTTTATTGAGCTTTGTTTGAAACTTTTGTAATTTCTTTTGTATTCTGTCTTCAGTTTGATTAACCGTAGTGATGGTGGATATCATAAACTTCGTTTGTTGATTAGTGGCTTGAATTAACACACGCTGGTTATCTTGTAATGTATTTATATCTCTATAAGCTTCATCATTTACTCCGAAAATGGAGGTTAAAAAATTACCTAACAGACCTCTTTTCTTTCTTGTATGCTCTATGCTAGTTAAGTATTGAATCG
Organism: Scoparia ambigualis; assembly: GCA_963921215.1. NCBI lineage: Eukaryota > Metazoa > Arthropoda > Insecta > Lepidoptera > Crambidae > Scoparia > Scoparia ambigualis. Next base: position 31,126,086 of record OY992521.1, on the reverse strand, counting down.
TCCTTTCAAATTTATGTTGTTCCTCTTCTAAATGCTGGTAGAACTCATCGCAATGCGTTTCATAAGTAACCGTTTGAGACTGGTGGCAGAGTTTTTTAAATTGAGTTGTAACTGTAGATATTTTATCAAATTGTTGCTTCATGTATGCTCTGTCGTAAGTGGTTTCGATTCTAAATGATCCCCTGTCAATAGTGGCTGTCCCAATTTGTTCTATATATAATCCTTGATCGATATTCTTTATAGTGTATTTCATATTTAAATTATTTTTTGCAGTAGTACCGATGATAAAGAGGAGCAACATCAACAAAAATTGTACTAAATTAAATGCCTTTGACTTTATTGCGTATTGTTTTGTCCGTTTGTCATTTGTTGCGATATGGCTTTGTATAGGCGTTTGATTTGCAGACGACGATGATTGTATGACGTCATCATAATCTTCGTGAATTGGAAGCGGTATGAGTGTATGCACTGACCGTTTTAAAATAGTGCGATTCGACTTTTGTAGGGTGACCACTCTTATTGCATCATCATTTCCAGGGTGAACTTCTTTCACCTTGGCCAATGGCCATTTACTAGGACTAATGTTTGTGTCTTTTATGATAACTGCGGTTCCGATTTTGAGGTTTTCATAATTTTGCTTCCACTTATATCTTTGTTGTAACTGATGCAAATAATCTTTAATCCAGCTATTCCAGAAATCTTTTTTCATTTTTTGAATTAATTTCCATCTGGTTCCCAGATTTGTATTCGTGTTAGTAATTGGATCTGGAACTCCGACTGCTTCCCGACCAATTAAAAAATGACTTGGCGTAAGTATAGTGTTGTCGTTTATGTCTTCGCTTAAAGGACATAGTGGTCTAGAGTTTAGACATGCTTCAATTTGATGCAACATTGTTGTCATTTCTCCGTAAGTTAACGTGGAATCACCAACTACGCGTCTTAAATGATGTTTCATTGACTTCACCCCAGATTCCCAAATGCCTCCAAAATGAGGTGATGATGGAGGGATGAAATGCCAATTCATTCCGATATTAGTCATTGTGTTTTGAAAGTTTGGAGATTGTGTGATTTCAAGTATTTCTTTGTACAATAAGTTTGCTGTCCCAACAAAATTTGTAGCATTGTCACTGTACATATCTGAAACATGACCTCTTCGCGCCATGAATCTACGTAGCGCAGCGATAAAGGTTTCGGTTGATAAATCACCGACTAACTCTAAATGTATTGCTTTAGTAGACAAACAAACAAATACCGCAATGTATGCTTTACAGGATTTGTGTCCTCTCCCTTTCATAGATCGTATTTGTATGGGGCCAGCGAAGTCCACGCCAGTGTGGCTAAACGGGTGCGACACTGTTACTCGTGGTTTTGGTAAAATACCCATTTTTTGGGATGCTGTTTTTGCCTTGTATCTTATACATTTGACACATTTGTTTATCACACTTTTGACTTTCCTTTTGCCACTGATTATCCAATATTTTTGCCTTAAATAGGATAAAGTCAGCTTGTTTCCTCCGTGAAGTGTCTTCAAATGCGCGTCGTTAATAATGAGTGACGTCACATAGTGATCGTATGGTAATAATATAGGGTGTTTTTGATTGTATGGTAACTGTGAATTTTGAAGTCTACCTCCGACTCGTAAAAGTCCATCACTATCTATAAATGGATCCAAACTTGACAGTTTACTCCCTTTTTTTATCACCTGTTGTTTTTGAAGTAATTGTATTTCCTGACTGAAAGCTTCTTCTTGTATAGTCTTGATTATTCGAATAGTTGTTTTATTATTTTCGTCAACAGAAAGCGTTTGATTCGTTCTTTGTTTGTTTCTAAATCTGTAGCAGTATGATAATACTCTTATCATATGTTTAAGCTCTGAAAATCTCTCCCAAACGTCATTTGGTTCTTTTTTGGATAACGTAGCAGAATAACTATGTTTTATTTCGGTACATATTTCAGGTACCGTTTTTGTAATAGGTAATTTCTCGTTTGTGAGCCACCTGGGGCCATTCCACCAAAGGGTGTAAGTCTCTAATTTTTGAGGTTCGATTCCTCTTGATATCACATCAGCGGGATTATCCTCAGATACTACATGATTCCAATGTGAGTTAGGTAATAAGTGTTTTATTTCTGAGACTCTATTGGCTACAAATGTTTGCCAACGATCAGCCTCGCCTCTGATCCATCCTAGAATGATCATTGAATCAGTCCAGCAGTATATGGTGATATTAGGCTTATTTAACGCTTCACATATTGTTTTCATTAATTTACTTAAAAGTAGTGTAGAACACAGTTCCAATCGTGGTAACGTAGCTTTGTGTTTTTTAGGCGCTACTTTCGACTTCGCTTGTAGTAATGTGACGTAATAGCGGTCGTTGCATTTTACTCGACAATAGACTACTGCACCGTAGGCTTTTTCTGAAGCGTCACTGAACCCATGCAATTCAATGTTTACATTCTTAGTTACATGACACCACCTGTTTATTTTTATATTTTCAATGCTCTTTAATTGATATTGTATTTTATTCCATTGTTTACTTTTTTGTTCGTTAATTACTTGATCCCAGTCTGTCCCGTTTGTCCAAAGTTCTTGCACTAATAACTTTAATGTTATTATAATTGGGGCAAACCAACCTAGTGGATCAAAGATTTTTGCCACTTCAGACAAGATAAATCGTTTTGTAGGCTTTTTATTTTCGGTAACAATTATTTTAAAATAGAAATTATCTTCAGATGGTGACCATGCCACGCCCAGTGACTTCCTATTTTCTTCCAATGGTAGTTTTAGCAATGTGTCGTCTTTATTGTCGTTCGGTATATTTTTTAATAATTCAGCGCTGTTAGATGACCACTTACGCAACATAAAACCACCTTTTTTTAACATGGCAATAAGTTGTTTCTGTAATTCTTTCGTAGTTTGCAGGTCATCCTGGCCTGATAGTATGTCATCGACGAAGAAATCGTTCAAGGTCACCTGGCTTGCCATTGGGTATTTATCCTTTTCATCCAGTGCAAGCTGTTGTAACGTTCTCACAGCAAGATATGGTGCGCTCGTAGTACCATATGTTACTGTAGTGAGTTCATACTCCTTCATTAGTTGATCTGGGTGAAATCTCCATAGTATTCTTTGATTTGTCATATCCTTGTCATGTATTTTAATGAAACGGTACATTTTCATTATGTCCGCCATAATTGCTATCTTATGAGTACGCCACCGTAACAGTATGGTAGCCAAATCTTGTTGTAATCGTGGTCCTTTATATAAGTTATCATTAAGGCTAATTTTTAAGCTTGTTTTGCTGCTTGCGTCGAACACAACTCTTAATTTTGTTGTCAGGGAATCTTCACGTATAACAGCTTGATGTGGTATATAATATTTTCCTTTGTTATAGTCCTCTCTTGGTACTTGTCTCATGTGACCCATTTTTATATATTCATGCATAAATTCGTGATATTGTGTCTGTAAAGTAGTATTTTTCTTAAATTGTCGCTCTAATTGTAACAGGCGTGCCCCGGCTCTTTGGCGGGATTCCCCATATTCTAATTGTGGATTTTTGAAGGGAAGTCGTACAGTATAAGTTCCATCCTGGCTTCGTTTAGTAGTGTCTTTATAGTATTTTTCGCAGATTTCGTCTTCTGCATTTAATATGTTAGTCTCAGAAACTTCTTCTAATTCCCAAAACTTTGTCAACTGCTGTATTTCTTCTGTGCGTACAGTCATACTGAGTACTTTTATTCCAGTATTTATATAAGTAGAGCACAGACCTGATAAAATCCACCCAAATTCTGTATTTTGGGCGATTATTCCGTCTTGTATTTTTTCAAATCCTTCTCGTAATATTTTGCTATATTCCTGGGCACCTAATATAATATCTATAGGTCCCTTTTTGTAGTATGTAGGGTCAGCAATCAATTTATTTTGCAAGCATTGTTCCTGAATCTGTTGTAAATCCTGCCGCGGCAGGGAGCTTGTAAGTTTCGGTAGTACTATTAGCGTTACCCATAAACTATAATCACTAGAAAATCGTGGTTGTAAGTTAAGGTTAACTGTGCAGTTCGAAGTTTTTGGAGTTTCATCTCCAATACCCCTTATTTCAGCGCATATCTTCGTTCTCGGGTATGCTAAACGTTGAGCCACTTCCTCTGTACAGAAAGAAGCCTCTGAACCTTGATCACACAGTACTCGTAAAAATTGTGGCACTCCATCATTTGTCGTTGTTTGTACTAACGCTGTGGCTAACAGTACATTTTGTCTTGAGTTCATCTCCAGTACATTTGATTGTAACATCTTTTTAATAGCTGGCTTAGAGTAGCTACTGGTGCTGGCATAAGTCTTTTTAATGTCGTTGTCCTCTGATCGTTTATTTTCCTTAATACTTGCATTGTAGCTTCGATGCAATAATGCGTGATGGCCAGGTCGTTGACACACTTCGCATTTAACAAACTTAACACTTAAACATTGTTCTGTTGCACTATGATTTAAACAACGTTTGCACATTTGTTTGTTCGTGACTGTTTTGAGTCGTTCCATTACATCTAACGCCTTAAATTTTGGGCAGATTTGAATATGGTGGTCACGGCTTGAACAATACCAACACTCTTTGCGTTGTTCAAATTGTGGTGTGAGCTTATTCTGATAATTTAATTGATTATTTTGATTATTAGACGTCGATGAATATAAAGTCGTTTCAAGACTTTTAAACCGTTTTTCTAAGAATTTCATCATATCTTCGAAGTCCTGGATCTTGGTGCTTTCTTCAATCTGTGATTCATACTTGATATTAGTCTCTACATCCCATTTTCGAGTGACTAATCTTATCATAATAAGGCTCCAAGATGTTGTATTAATACCTTGGTTCTTTAAAGCTTCTAAAACATTCGCGTAATGTGTCATGCATGTCTCGTAATTGTGCTGAATTTGCTCTCCTTATTGTAGGTAAGTCGATCAATCTATCAATGAACTTTGTCGCGATCATTCGCCTGTCGTCATATCTCTTCGTAAGCAATTCCCACGCTGTTTTGTAATTTGACTCACTAATTGGTAAATACTGAATTAATTTTGCCGCTTCGCCTTGTACATGCGATTTTAAATATTGCATTTTTTCTGTATATGAAATGGAATTATCCTCATGAATTATTTTTGTAAAAAGATCTTGAAAGGTATTCCAAGAGTTGTAATCTCCCGTAAACACAGGAATCTTAATTTGCGGCAGCTTTCCTGACGTTTTGGGTATTATACTGTTGACCGTCGGCCTACTTTCGTATAGTTTTTCTTGTATCAATTCTGTAGTAATTTCATAATCTTTTTGTATTTGGTCGAAACAATTATCCTTAAAGTAACTAAGTTCGAAAGTATTTTGATGTATGAGTAGCTCTAAGTGATTATTTTCGATTTCTTGCCACTGGTTTTGTATAACTTGTAGCAATGATTGAATATGCCAGATTGGTTTATTTTCAGTGATCGCCATCTTAGCTTGAGATAACTTCTTAGTGAATTGCATTATACGAAAATTCTGTATAAATAACTTTGGGCTGTGTTCCCGTTTTTCGTCTATTGTATCTTCGTATAATACGTCTTTTGGTTCATATAACTGCTGTACAACTTGAAGTCTTTTTTCTAAGTTTCGTAAAAACTCCATAGTTTCGTCGTATTTTTTCTGTATGTAGTTGTCAAAATAGTTTATCGTAATGTATTTATGTGTTGAAAGTATCTCTTGATTTTTCAATTGCACATGATTTGTCTGCGCCTGCTTGAAAATGTCTTCAAGGCGACTTAGTCTGTCATTCAAATATTGTTGTGTTTGTCGCGAAGAAGAGTCCTTCTTCATGTTTACTAATAATCGTGTAATGTCATTATAAAATTGTTCTTGCTCTTTGACTCGTTCGTTGACGTCTTGAATCTCCATAGTTTTCCTCTTTTTGTCTTCTTATTATCCCTATTACCCTACCCTACTCCTATCAAATCTACTTGTCAGTACGTAATGTGCCTGCGCTCCTGTTACGGTATTTTGCGACTTCTCAATCAGCTGGTGAGACCCGCTTCTGGGAGGCCAGTGACCGAACCGCTACCGTACCAACAGCTTTCTTACAGGACACACTATGTACTTAGTACTTCGGATTGCTACGACACTGATGCTTTTTTGAGTACACCAGAACGCAACTTTCCAAAGTTGTCTGTCTGTATTTGTCAGTCCCTAGGGGGGTAAGAGGATCGCGTAATTTATATTAACTTCACAGGATCAAAATTTCTCGAAGGACCAAAATGTGCAGCTGCCGACTAATGTACCGGTTGGTGTCAAAAGATAGTCTTAATACCGTGTTTTTAGTGAGGTCTCTTATTATTAAAGCACCGGCAGGCTACACATGAAATTTAAGCTATAGGAGGCTGAGATAGTTTCCTATACGGTTTCCCGTCCTACAATGTTTAAGTCCCTAGGTCCCTAAGTCCCTAAAGCCCTAAAGCCCTAACCTACAGCATAAATGTGTAATAAATAAATATATAAATAAGTACGGGATGTCTGCACCATGAGACCTAAGGCAACAGACGGAAGGTGGTGAGGAAACAGGGTTAAGAGTAGGATTTTCTCACTGCCAGTCAAGCAGACTCACAAGACTGATCAGAACTGATAGCTAAGGGTGTCTTGGCCACAGTGAGAGGAATATAGTTACCAGGTAGCAGCAATTATACAACGATGTCGTCCGAGTACAAAAGAGATTTATTTTACAATTACATCTTCTTAAATACAAATTTTATTCTACACACACAATGATAAGTCCTAACTAGTGAGCCATCTGTGTAAACTGCAGTGGCGCATTTTCTTGCACTTTGTCGTAAGTGGGCCAGCGTAAATTGCTAGCCAAATGTTCAAAGGTCGTTTGAACACATGTAAACCTACAATTATGTATGCATTTTTAATGCATAAAATGCATAATGTTTATTAGAATAAAATAGAGTAGAAGAGAAGAAAATTTCTTATTATTTATTCAGCTTATTTTATAGAAAGTATCATTCTTTGTTAACATATTAGACATAAATAGTGTTACTTATTTATTCCGATTCTCGTAATTTTTACTAATGGTTGCAATATCGGCATATCATTATAATATACCAATTAGAAAAGCATTTGCATAAAATGTATATAATATTACTAATTAATTAACCTACCTCTATATGCAAACCAGTTTTTAAAAAAAAGTTAGAATTTTACAAAAATATGGGAAAAAGCATTTTTAATAAAATTCTTACAACAAAAAGTAAAACTAGCTCATTTAAAACTCTTTGGTGGCATTTCAAAGTCGCCATCGTGGAAGCACTTAGGAACGGTTTATAAAATACTCGTGTGAAAATGTGTCATGAGGTTCGATCTTCGATAACAATACAACGATCGAAGCCCTCCGTCGCAAAGTGTAAAAGCAAAATATTGACTATATTTATATGTCTATAATCAAAGAGCAAAACATGATGTTCGCAAAATATCATATTAATTAGCAAAACACCATATTCGCACTTAACACCATAATCATAATCTCAAATCACCACATTCTTACAATATGATATTCTTGAAACGTCATATTAGCAAACCAACGCATTCGCTAACATCTTATTCGTGATTAACAACATTTTCTTAACAAAAAGTACAATTATGATGAAAATAGTTTTGTGCAAGTTTTTCTTATTTATTTTTTAAGGTCTAAGCTTTATGTTATTGATATTGACAAGTATTGTCTAATTCAGCATGCTTGCCAAATGTGGGTTGATGATCACAAACCAGGGCTATGCATCGAAAAGTCCGAATCACACTCTACCCTACCTGGGGGCAAAGTGTGATTCGGAACAAAGTGGGGGCAAAGGAAAACACTGGAGGCTTGAGATACCGAGCCGGAGATCGGCGCGTCAAAAGACATCGGTGGAATTCAAAAAGCGTCTTCAAAGATGCACTCCCTATTTTCACACACGGTCATAATATGATGACCGTGTTCGTCAAACTGACACCTGACTGACCGCACACCGAAGCGGTCAGAGACGGTTGACTCCGGTCATGCGAGTGCACGAATCGCTTTGTAATCACATTACGGGCCGGCCCGGGGCGCCGCTGTGGGTCCTGGGTGGTGAGGAATGTCCCCACACACGGCGAGAAGGCTGAAAGCTGTAGTTGGCCCATCTTAGCTTATTAATTAGTAAGTATTTTTGTTTTTCTTCTTAAAATTCAGGCTTCATAAAAGTTGCATGACAGCTTATTAATAAAAATAACATATTATGTAGGCAAATAATACGTTGTTAATTCATAAAACAGTAGAAAGAAACACCGCACTACTAATTGCTGAGTTTCTTGCGGCTTACGATAACTACCGTAGGATTAAGAAGCAAATGCAAAATGTTTGTCAAAAACATTTAAAAGTTTTAATCAAAATAAACTTCCCCTATGTGATGTTGTCCACGTGGGAAAGCCTGTGCCCAGCCGTGGGACGTTTAAAGGCTGGTGATGAATCAAAATAAAAACTTTTAAATTATTATTTATCTTATTAAACATATTACCATAATAGCAATTTCAGTAGGGTTCGTTGTTGTGTTTGGATGGTTAGAGTACAAGTAGATAGTTTCACAGTATTTGAAGACCTTGGTCCTTATCGTCATACTATCAAGTAAAATTACATTTTCTCGTACACAATGAGTTTTAAAAAGACTTCTAATTTCACACACGAAAGATATGGCATATTTATTCAATGGCGCGGTTTATTTTCAAGAATTCAATCGTAAAATGCTAATGCACTCGCGTTTCCATCGAGTAATAAGTAACGTTGAAAAAGTCATCAGGGCGCAAACGAGGCGCCCGAGCCCGCCGTGCTTGTTCTAGCAACGGCTAGAACAAGCACGGCGAGACACGAAGCAGCGGCACGAACCCCGCGCAAACACACCCGCTAATCGAGTCGTTGTTATAAACTAAAAGTATTTTATTTTAATACATTTAAGTATATGAGACGACCAACACCTCAGCCTCCCTGTGGCCACGGACCCTGCAAAGGGTTCGAAACGTCAGGACTAAAATCAAAACCCTAAAAAGTAATAAACGCGAGTTAGATCCGAAGTGTTTAATTTCAATGTGTAGTGCTCGCGTAAATATTAGAAAACAATCATTACCAATTTTACATTTAGTAGTCTGTACATGATTCGTTTATTTTATTCATAGTTGATATTAGAGGTGACGAGGTTTATAGAGAAGTAGATCTTTAAAATTAAAGAGTATGATGGATTTGGTTTTATGGCATCGTTATTTAATTTAATTTAACTTGTTTACACTCACGCCAATTATCTAGAACAAAAACCTAGAAAAACACCCAGACCCGAAATCAATTTAGAAAAACAGTTTTTCTCTAAATTGACCCGAAGGGGAATTGCACCCGGGACCTCAGAGATGGCGCGATGCCACACCCAGCGCGCTGACCACTCGACCACGGAGGTCGTACACTAGATATTTATTTGACATTTTAGACTAGTAGTTAGTACATATAGTGGTGAAGTGAAGGGTTTCTGTTGGTGTTGGTGCTGGTGTTGGTGTATGGTAAAAAGTAGTATCTAAATGTATTTCGTGTGTGGAGAATAAGTGAGAATAGTGATAAATAAAGGCTTGGTCGTTACTATACTAAAATTTTGCATTTTTAAATTTTCGCTTTCTTTGACATAATTAAGAATCAAACGAACTTACCTTGTGAAGTTTGATTCCAATTATGCGAGGGTCTCAACCGAAGACGATTACTTATTACATGCAGCAGTACATGAGATGGTGCTATCTTCTTCACACTTTTAGATATATCCTAAAAAGAAATATGTTATTTCCGTTCCCTGCACTGGCAACCCCGCGTCACGAGACGTCATTATTTCAGAGAATTTTGTGTTATCCTCCACAATTTTTTATTTTATTTTTTGGGTTGGTAGGGATGGGTTGACGTAATCGTCTTCGGTTGAGACCCTCGCATAATTGGAATCAAACTTCACAAGGTAAGTTCGTTTGATTCTTAATTATACTTCGGGTCTCAACCGAAGACGATTACTTATTACATGCAGATGTTCAGAGCATTGTAATGTTAACACAATAAAAATAAAAAATTATGTCAATTTAAACTTTACAATATGTAGGTAGTTTTTTACAGTTGCGTAAGCCTCCTTTAAACCTTAAAAGATGCATTTAATGGCTATCGATGCATTGGTCGTTTTCTAAACAATGACTTTAACAATTTCATTTATTTATTTGATTAAGTATTATTATTTTGTTGTAAATACTGCATTGACAAATTCATTCTAATTTGTACCTAAACATTTCTCCAACAGTATAAACAAATACATTTAAGTGACTCAGCCCAGCCCACAACAACTCTGCGAAACACCTCCAGACTAGATCTGTGAGCAGTGTGAGCAGTAAATGCCGAGCGACTACGTGACTGTGAGCTCCAAATACAGACAAATATCCGTATCGGCATGTCGTCCACTGTCTTAAAATCCTTTTTTTTTTTTTAAATCTGCAACAAATGTTTGTGACCGCCTTTTAATGAGGTTGGCACAGCCAGCAACATATAACTGGGATTCTTACAAATATTGGACAATCTGATAAGCGAATGCTAAACACGGGTCCTGAAGTCTAAATGAAGTCGGTAATTTCAATCACAATCACATAATTTTGTATTGATATATTATTTTTGATTAAACTAATAGACTGCCTTTTTTGAGCAGAAACAATAGAAAATATAGTGTAAGAATCATAAGTGACAAATCATTGATTATGAACTGATTCTAAGAATAGTCCTAGAAATATGGTTAAATTAATATGACATTTGTGTCCCATGTTGAATTGTATTTTTGATTTGGAGCAATAAATCTTAGTTAGTGTACACTTAACAAAACTGTGATAAACACAGTCATTCATGGAAAGTAAATTACTTCCCTTATATGACAGGTAAAGTAGACCAATGCGTATAAACAACATAGAACCTTCCTCAAACTTTTTGGTTAGAAATGATAACTTTATAACTATCAGCTTTGAAAAGATTGAAGTTATTATTTTTCGAATAAAGCTACCAAGATATTATCAAATACAGTACTGATTTAATGTTACTGATTTTGTTGCAAGAGATGTAAACATATATCTCAAGATGCTCGTGGTATACCATGTCTGGTCAACGATTCACTAATAATTTGGCACCACCTGGATAAGGCTATCTAAAAGTGGATGGCTCGCCTTGAAAGGAAATTAGGTATAACAAACATTATTTAGGGCCGAAGAACATTTTTCTTGGACAACAAGTTTGGGTCACATTGAATACCAAGGATGTAAATTCTAATCTGTACCACATCAATACCTTCTGCTTTATCCAATTTATATTAAATGTACTTAAGTGGTTTTTTTTATATTTTTATTTTTATTTTTTTTAATTTTTTTTTTATAACTTGGTCAGGATTTCGTGATGCGAATTATGGCTTTGCCAATAAACTAATAATATGTGAAAACGCATGGTAGGGGAGTTACCTACTCCGTATGTAAGTATATTCGTATAATGTTTTCACAAGACTGGATGTAGGATGCGAATACATAAAAGTTTCTGAATCAATTAATGCTAAGAATTTCTCTTGTTCAAACAACTTGGTGTAGGTAGGTAATTCAAACCGCAACGGCCGCTGTGCATGCCGTAGTCAATATTCTTGAATTCATCTAAATCTCTTATTATACATTTATGTATAAAACAAGTTCTGTTGCTCGGTTTTTAGTATTGCTTTTGTAAGTGTTTGTGACAAACCCTATGACTCCAAAAAGGTGCTTGTACTCGTTGTTTTATTATTCAATACACACTCGTCATAATTTGAGCTTATTTTTCGTGCGTAGGTACAAAACATAAACTAAACAATTATTGTAGAAAATTCAAATATTATGCGCAATTGTTCTAGAACCGGTTCCAGTAATTTCGCAAACACAAATAGGCCGAACAGAAGAACATTAATTTCAACTGAGGCCTCAAACTGAACCTTAACTTTTTCCGATCAGCTTTAATTGCAGTAGATACTTAATTAAAAATAAGCATCTTGAATATCAATTGTTGACAATAGTAGCTGTGATTTAATAATATAAGGGCAGTTCGATTCTTTTAAATATAATTATTTTGAAGCTGCTTTAAATTTTAAGTGAATCTGTGAGATCCTATACATTGTTTTTTGTAAACTTTTCCTGACCTTTATAAACACAACAAAAGAGAATCAGACAAATCAGTCGAGCCGTTTTTGTGCGCTTAGCAACACATTTTGCGATTCATTTTTATCTATATGAGATAGTAAGTTACAAACATTGTTTTGAAGTATAGTTGTTTTGTATAGGTTTGCCGGGAAAATGAATATTACGTTTACGAATCCAATGTAAAACATTACGATCCCTAGTGAGCTCACACTTTCTGTCATTCAGTCATAAAAATAGGTCAAGCGACTGCAGGAGCTCTGATTCCAACGTCTCCCTGTCAGATATTCGGCGGAACCTCGGCAGTCCCTTGGCGGTGTAAATGGTGCTGGTGGTCTTGATCGCAGCTCGATAGCTGATGATACTACTACGCACAGTGGCGCCCCCCCCTATAGTTTAAAGAACCTCGAAGTTGATCACAACTTCAGCCCGGGCATCAGCCCGGGACTCTGTACAGAGCGTTGGATTTTTGTTTTCTTTCCGAATTAAACTTGGTTAAGGCATTAGGGGTCTTAATATTATTATGCTCAGAAAGTGAAGTTTTAAAACTTTTATTCATTTGTTTAAACATTATCTCCAACAGAGCTTATTATTGTTATTATTATGCTCTTTATTAAAAATATAATCTTAAGTAAAATTTTTTACAATATTTTATATAAAAAAATATTGTTACAATATAAAATATTATAAAAAACTTAACCTAGGTTGCCACCGGCAGCGGGGATAGACCCAAGTTACCGGTGGTTAGGGCTGCAGAGTGAGGAACCTCCTGACAATACGTGCCGTGTCAAGGAGTACTGCCTTCTGTATCTGACCCTTGACCCAACCTTTTAGCGAGAGCCTCTCTAGATGTTGATCGAGGCTCTTAGCTAAAAGACCGTTTGCCGAAACGACTATCGGTACAATAATGGTTGAATCCACATCCCACATGGCGGTAACCTCGTGAGCCAAGTCAAGGTACTTACTGAGCTTGTCCTTCTCGGCTTTCACGAGGTTCTCATCATGAGGTACGGTGATATCAACCAATATTGCCCGGCGCTGAGATCGGTCGACCACCACGATATTAGGCTTATTGGCGACAATAGTCCTGTCCGTGATGATAGAGCGATCCTAGTAGAGCGTTGCATGACCATTTTCGAGAACTGGCGCAGGTGCGTACTTATAGTACGGCACCTCTGATTCAACAAGGCCATATTGAAGAGCAAGTTGCTGGTGAATTATTCTGGCTACTTGGTTGTGTCTGTGCAAATACTCTCCGTTAGCAAGATGAGAACAACCGGAAATAATATGTCGGAGTGATTCTCCAGGACGGCGGCATGCCCGACAGATGTCGACCGTACCGTCCTTCATAATATATTTCCGGTAGTTATTCGTCTTGATAACTTCATCTTCAATGGCACAGACAAAACCTTCGGTTTCCCCAAAGAGGTCACCGAAACGTAGCCAGTTCACCGAGGCAGGCCAATCTACATCAGGCCCAGTTAGAGCCCGATAGTAGCGCCCGTGTAGCACCTTGCTCTTCCATATGTCCTTGCGATCGAGAGTGCTTAGCACCACTGGTTTGCGCCAGTTTTCTGTTGCCAAGGAGAGCGGCGTAAAGTGTCTATCAACTGCCACGACATCCAAATGCATCCCGCACTCACTGTTAAGGAAATAATCCCTGAGACTGCACACCTCACGGTTATGTAGGTCCTTGGCATTTAAAAAGCCGCGACCCCCACATCTCCGCGGGATGTACAGCCTCATAACAGATGAGCGCGGGTGTAACATTCTGGAAGTCGTGAGCATTTGACGGACTCTTCTATCCAAGGCGTCCAATTCGGTCTGAGTCCATCTTAGTATGCCAAAGGAGTATGTGAGGAGAGGCATAACCCAGCCATTAAAAGCACGCGTCCTATTGCCACCCGATAAAAGACTGTTAAGTACTTTTCCCAGGCGGCAAAAGAATCGCTCCCGTAATGACTGTTTTATGTCCCTGTCCTCAACACCCAAAGACTGTGACATACCAAGATATTTATATGTTTCAACTTCGGAGAGAGATCTGAGGTTTATCGTTTCGGAGAGTTGTGAATTGGTTGAATTTACTACTCTCCCACGCTGTACATGCATAACCGCACACTTATCCACACCAAACTCCATCTTGATGGCACTGCTGAAAGTCTCAGTAATTTTCAGCAGTTTCACCAAGTCTTGGCGGTTTGGTGCGAACAATTTGAGGTCATCCATGTACAACAAATGCGACATAACTTCACCCCCTCTCCGCAGTTGACAGCCTAACTTTGAATTTCTCAACAAAGTACTGAGAGAATTCAAAGCTAGGCAAAACCATAAAGGACTCAGACTGTCGCCCTGGAATATGCCACGCTCTATCCTTATAAGATCCTGCATGGCAGAAACACTATCTCGACAGCCTGGTTGACACAAGACCGTGGTCCACTGCAGCATGCATGACATCAAAAAGGATTTTAAAGTTATATCAATTTTATATAACTCTAAAATCCTCACCAACCATGAATGCGGCACCGAATCATAGGCCTTCTTATTATTATTATTATTTCAATTTCTTAATTTAGTTTTGGAGCTTCGAGGCTTATGTACAGTCGAACCAACTGAATCATGACCCACTTCGCCGATCATTCCTTTAAAATTATAAATGTAGTTAGGTTTCTTCGCTTTTATTCATGTTGCACTTAGTACGTTTTAAATATGAATAAAAATGCGTCATTACGGGTCAGAGATGTATGCAATTTTAACCTTTGTTATCACTGCACTAGATATGCTTTAGACAAAGCAGTCTTAATTTGAATTTCTATTAAGATGTCATTCATACATAATCCAAACTCTTTTCACTACGGAGAAAAGGTATTTTAGTTTTAAAAATAAAGTGACGTTGCGTCTGATGTCAAGTTGTAGTCTGTCTGAAAAAATTGAAACAATAATTGAATTGAATTTGATTGAATTAAAACAAATCGTATAATGACAATTTGGAAGAACAAAAAGCTCGAATAGTAGTGCTCAGTGAACAAGGCTCCAGCATTCGGGATATATCACGAGAGTTAAATATAAGTCGGCACACAGTCAGAACCTGGATCAGAAGGCACGCTGAAGATGGTACCCTTGAAGACAGACGACGATTTAATCATAGCGTTTGTCGGATCACGAACCAACAGAGAACGGAAATGCAACACCATTACGAAGAACATCCTTTTACTGATACCCGGTATTTTGCGGCACGTTACGACGTATGTCTACAAACAATAAGAAATAATTTGCACCGCACTGGGCTGCATTACAGGCATTATGCATTATGCTAAGAAAGCTCACTTTCTCAATTCTTCAACTTTACTATTTTATTATATAGTGACCACGACATGTTCCAAATGTGATTTTATAAAGTAACTGGGCCCGTTACAGACTGGGGTTGTAAAGCGGTAAAATTACCCCGCTAAAATACGGTAATATTCGGTAAAAAACGTTTTAAACGTATTCATACCCACTAGGCCACTAACTACTATTACGATTACACTATTATTACGAAAGTAAGTATGTTTGTGTAAATGTCTTTACTCTTTAACAAATAAATGTATTGAATGAGATTTGACAGATATATGGATGAATTCAAGTCAACTGATCGCCGTTTGTTCAGTCCTCAGAACAATAACTAAATATTGTTCTTAGGTTCAGTCGCTCACCGTCACTGACAGCGGAACGGCAAGAGCGCTTATCGCCGCACAACACAGCACAATATGGTCAATTGCACTAATCGGCAACGTCGCATGATGGTTTTCATATTTGCCTTGTCATCTGTCAGTGTCTTATAAAATGATAACAGGTTCGTTACATGCGTTACATGTAATGTATGTTCAAGCTAATTTCAACCTACTCGTATTAGAATGACTGTAGGAAAATGACCTTAAGGTGGGTCATGATTCAATTTGGTCGACTGTACATTATTACTATTTTTTTTTTCCATTTATTTAAGTAGGTAAGTAAGTACTTTTTTTTTTTTTTTGGTAATTATTATTATGAGTAACCCTTTATTTTTTATGAGGTTCGTCTCTGAGAATATATAATATATATAATGCTGAGGTCTAACCTGAAAACCGCGTGGCGACTCCTTTGCTTCCAATCCAGAGGGGTTCCTTGGAATTTTCTTTCTTGATGTACCAATTGACAATTGACACCAATTGACAACATCGATATAGCCTCAACACTGTTAAAGTGGACTGAGTATCTTTGACACGGCTTGCTTGGAGTAAGATATAGCCTCAACACTGTTAAAGTGGAGTAAGTATCCTCGAAACGGCTTGCGTGGAGCCTCAACACTGTTAAAGTGGAGTAAGTATCCTTGATACGGCTTGCGTGGCGCTTCATTACTGTTGAAGTGGAATAAGTATCCTCGACACGGTTTGCGTGGAGCTTCAACACTGTTAAAGTGAAGTAGTATCCTCGACACGGCTTGCGTGCAGCCTCAACATTTTTAAAGTGGAGTAAGTATCCTCGACACGGCTAGCGTGGAGCCTCAACACTGTTAAAGTGGAGCAAGTATCCTCGACACGGCATGCGTGGAGCCTCAACTCTGTTAAAGAGGAGTAAGTTACCTTGACACGGCTTGTGTGGAGTAAAATAGAACCTCAGCACTGTCTAATTGGTGTAAGTAACCTCGATACGGCTTGTATGGAGTAAAATCATTGACATTCAATGTCATTGAGTAAAATAAAGCATCAACACTGTTGAGCAGTTATATATCCTCGACACATCATACGTTTAGTAAGTTAAACACTGTTACAATGGTGTCTAAGTAAGTAGTTCAGTATTTAATGAATTTCTTGTTGTAAATGGCTTTTAATTTTGTTACAATCATTATTATAGAACCCAAAAAAAACAAAAAAAATGAGGGTAGATAATTTTAATGATAAATGATCTTAGTTCCTTACAACTATGATACATTCCTTAATAGTTAATTTTCCAGGCAAATTAGCTTTATGTACCAATACCTGCGTGTCGTAATATCGTTGATACGACATTTATCACTATTCACCGACACCGATGATGATAAACGCCTACATTTTTTCAATTAAAAATGATTTCTTTACTTTACGAAGAATACCGTAATGATGACTGTCTCTCAACTTCGAACTTTAACATTTTCCCATCTTATTAAATACATATTTAATTTCGTTACGAAAAAGTACGTGTGATTCCGATAACACAAAAACACGTAATGACGTCTCGTGACGCGGGGTTGCCAGTGCAGGGAACGGAAATAAGATATTTCTTTTTAGGATATATCTAAAAGTGTGAAGAAGATAGCACCATCTCATGTACTGCTGCATGTAATAAGTAATCGTCTTCGGTTGAGACCCGAAGTATAATTAGGTGCATTGTTAAAATAAAGTGAATATGATCTAGTCATTTGTTCTAGTTAGTAATTGTAGTTGATCTTTGTTTTTAACCAGAATATAAGGTTCACCCTATTGCTTCCGCAGACGAGTCCATTAAAAGTCCGTAAGGAGGATATGAAAATGTTTTGAGAGTTGATGAAGCAGAGGAAGTGTGTCAGAATGTTAGAATCGTAACAGATTGAAAGTCCATTTCGTATTTCAAATGCACACCCTAAAATAATAAAGGTTCACCAAAAAAATGTACATAAACAATGTGTATATTTTTGTATTCTTGTGTTTATATGTGGTTCGCGAGAGTATTTGTTCCTTTTCGTGTAGTCCGTAACGGATTACCAGTAATAGCTATACATGAGGGCTACTATTCTTAGGGATCGACAGACAAACCATAAAGTCAATGTCGTATGAATAGCAGAATAAAAGTATTTACGAATATATCCAACTTTCGTACATCGCGCCAAACAGCTTTTCATTGGCTCATCCGGACACATCAAAATTAGTATTGTTCTTGTTAAATTGTGAACAGTAATGCAATAGCAAAATAAAAAAAACTTTAAATCAAAGGAAATTCCTAACAAAAGCTCACAAACAGTTCGATTGTGAGACAAGCTTCAGTAATAAAATACTTTCACTAACAAGCACGAAAGCAACTGTACTCCTTTAACTTTTGTTCCACAACATCCTATTTTGTTTTTCCCTTTTTGCATTATTTGAGCGAGGCGTGCGTTCTGTGCGGATTTTATAAAACTATTTTTGCTGAAAGCAGATACTGCGGCTGCAATGCACGCCGTTTGAAACATAATCACGTTGAATGAGCTACTCGCGCTGAATGAGCTCCTTGTGTCTGCAATATGAATGATGACGTACTAAGAAACATACAAAAGACTCCTACTAAATAACTCTATATTATTTTTAACAATGTAATGTAATATCTAAGTAGGTTACGTTTTATAATATAGTTGTATGTGTTTTATAATATGAAACACATACATACATTTAATCATGACTATTATCCCCAAAGGGTTAGTCATAGGCAATGAGGACAGCAAAAGCAGTCCTCTACCATAGTCCACTTTTCACCAAATAGCGACAGCAAATGTGCTCAGCGTGACAGATGGTGAGCCCATCGCCGCTCGATGCTGTTGGATGTACCTACCTATGTGCAGTCTTTAGTCCGTTAAGGTGCTATTCTGAACCGAGCTGCCAACTGCAACTGCCGACAGCACGTGCAGCGACTGCATGAAGTCGGCCGCAGCTGCACTTACTGGTTACACAGTTAAAAAATGAAGTCCTGAATCGGTGGTAGGTAAAAAATTTGGACTATTCGAAGTACTTATTAATTGAGTTTATTAAATAAATATATTTTGAGTTTTAGTTTGGTTTGTATGTATTTATATAAAATGGCTTCCAAGCGCCGCGGCAGTTGGCAGCGCCGCACTGCACTTACTGCTGCCGCGGCACTTGGCAGCGTCGCACTGCACTTGCTGCTGCCGCGGCAGTTGGCAGCGCCGCACTGCACTTGTTGCTGTCGCGGCAGTTGGCAGCGCCGCACTGCACTTGCTGCTGCCGCGGCACTTGGCAGCGTCGCACTACACTTGCAGCTGCCGCGGCAGTTGGCAGCGCCGCACTGCAATTGCTGCTGCCGCGGCAGTTGGCAGCGCCGCACTGCACTTGTTGCTGTCGCGGCAGTTGGCAGCGCCGCACTGCACTTGCTGCTGCCGCGGCACTTGGCAGCGTCGCACTGCACTTGCTGCTGCCGCGGCAGTTGGCAGCGCCGCACTGCACTTGTTGCTGTCGCGGCAGTTGGCAGCGCCGCACTGCACTTGCTGCTGCCGCGGCAGTTGGAACCCATTTCATATAAATACATACAAACCAGTAGTGCAGCTGCGGCCGACTTCATGCATTCGCTGCACGTTGCTGTCGGCAGTTGCAGTTGGCAGCTCGGTTCGGAATAGCACCTTTAGTCGTCTTCTACGACACCCAAGGGAAGCGAGGGGGTCGTAGTATTGTTTCACCGCGACACGACACGGTTAGTTATAATAAGTAAGATCTTGTGTAATGGTGTTGTGTGGAGACGGCTCATTTCTAAAGGAATACTACCTATCACTTCTCTTTGGGGACGTAAAAGGCGACTTAAAGCCTAAACACTGCTCATATAATATATGTATACTCGTATTATACAAATTAAGTTGCTGGGCTCACCACTCAGCCTATCGCGCAGCATAATAAGCAGTTGTACCTATGTAATGTCGTTCGGTGTGCCGCCTGCCTGTGCCATTGTACGGTTTGGCGGTCTTCATTGTCTATGGTCTCTGACTAACCCTTTGGTCGTAATAGTCGTAAATGTATGTATATATTGTGAAACTATGTTATTAGCTCAGTTTAGTGTTAATATTTCCACATTGCAAAGAAAACCTACGAATTTATCTGAAACTCTTGGCATGTTCACAGATCACTAAAAGGCAATAACAAAAGGCTTTCAGGCTTGTGGCTGTAGTCAGCTGTAGCGACGGCTGTGATCTTTGCAAAGGAATCTGTATGAAAAGGGTCGTGAGATGTGACATTATACCAAAGGTTCAGTTCCTTGTCATATTGCAATACGCACCGTCACATCGATACCGCATGTTCGGCCAAATCATAAATTTCACTGTCTGTTATATTTTCGTAAGTAAATGCCGTCAGCAATGTTGTTAGAGTCTTTAATTGAAACTTACATGCAAAGTGAAAAGAATGGATAAGGCGACCGTGGGAAGGGAACACCTCGGCAAACATACTTCGACCAGATCAAAAACGTGTTTGTGAAAGATCAGGTCAAGAGTACATGTACCCTGACGGAAAAGCATTAAAACGTCATGAGAGTACGAAAGCAGACGATGTATGCCAGGACCGTAGCAGATATCGGCGGTATCCGTTTGAAGTTAATTCAATGGATGTAGTGAATCGACATTGTGGCTCTGCAGGCTATATGATGACTGTCTGCCGCGACAGATTGCATCATCGGCAGCGCCCGGGGACTCCATTCAACGGGCATTACATGATCTACGGCGCAGCACGTGACTGTTATGTCTTATAATATACCTATACCTCTGAAATAATGGACTTTATCGGCATATGATCGCTACTCAATATCTAACTATGATTATTGTAGACGGTTGATAGTTTTTATATTATTATCACAGATATGTAAATCTATATCTGAGTTAATTACACACACACATACATACTTAAAAAAATGACTATATCCCCGAAGGGTAAGTGCCTTCGCACACGGCGGCGTATCGTAAGCGTATCATAATGCGCGCGTAGGCCGAGAGCAATGCGAGCACGTACATTTTCAAACAAGTCCGCACACGAAGCGGTTTCTCCTACGATTAGCTGCAGCAATGCTTCGTGTGCGGACTTGTTTATGGACCTAGTGCAGTGTCATGACTATAGGGCGGATGCATTAACTCCTCCCAACGAAACTCTCTTCATTTTTGATGAGTGGCTAAAGATGTGTGTAGTCTAGCGTTATCATGATGAAAAACCACACCCCTTCTGTTGAATTATTCCAGCCGCTTTCTCTCAACTTTTTGCTTTAATCTTATCAGCTGTTCGCAGTAGAGTTCAGAATCGATAGCCCTGCCTGGTGGTAACGAATACGGTAATGAATAATGCCCTTCCAATCCCACCACACACACAGCATCACCTTGTTGCGAGTTAACCAGGGTTGCGCCACAGACTGTGAAGCCTGACCGGCATTTTTCGCACGTTCTTGTCGCACGTGATCCACTTTTTGTCACCATTTATCAGCTTCTTCAAAAATGGTTCGGTTTCATTGCCTCGTAATAAAGAATCACAAATGAGTACACGGTTCATTAGGTTTCTACCAGTGAGCTCGTGAGGTACCCAAATATCGAGCTTTTTTGTGTACCTACCTAGTTTTTTTCAAATGCGCCAAAACTGTTTTGTGGTCAATTCCCAGTTCTTTAGCTACGTCGTAACTACTAGTATGCCGACCTTGCTCCACTTTTTCAAAAATAGCATCCATTTTATTCGTAATAGGGCGACCAGAGCGGCATCTTTGACATCAAAATTTCCGGATTGAAAACGCTTAAACCTGTGCTACTCTCACAGACACTGTTGGAAGTATGTGCAGTCTTTAGTCCATTAGTCACTGTTCGGAACAAAATGGCAACTTACGGCTGGCAACCTTTTGTGTTAGTTTTAATTTGTATTTGACAGACGACTGTCAGTGTCAGTGACACACACTCACGTTGGTTTTTTGGTGAGGTTAAGTTTTAATATCGCGGGGTCGCGTAGAAAAATATTGAATTTATAACTTGTTGTGAGGGGCACATATTGTTTTGATACTGAAAACATTAGTACCAGAGCGGGCTAGTGACAAACAATTAATTGATTGGAGCTGAATAACGCGCAAACCACCTGTGGTACAATTTTATTTTCAACGTTTTGTTATACTATTTTATAAAATAAACTTCGCAAACAACTTCAACGAGATTTAGAGGAGCATTGACCCATCCGCAGGCACACCTTAGAAGCTGGCTCGTCTCCAACAACTCCATATCCGCCGCCGGACGCTCCCGGACGCCAGACGGCCGGCGCGGGAAAAAAACCGGACGTCCGGCCCGGTCCGACTGGGCTCGGCCAGCGACAATGCTTCGCGACCTGCGCGCTGTCAACGCCTACACTATGCATACCATTTAAAGTAAACTAGACGCTACAGCAACGAACATGAAGATCACGCTATTTCCTTAAGGAGGAACTGAGGATACACAACATAATTAAATGTTGCTAAGTCAACAAAAGTTGGTATGTATCTTTTACGATGAACACCCTGACCTTCGTTTGATATACTGTTTTAGAGGTTTTGTCTGATAAATACCAACAAAATTAATGTTAAAATAACGGAAACTGTACTTGTTTGTTCTTCCTTTACTTCAATATTTAGCCTTAAACCAACTCCAGGTAACCAACCTGATTATAATATACCAACCAACTTTTTTTTTGCAGTCAAATAACATTGTTTTGTCTAGCAACAGTGAGGTATAAGAACTGGAGCGTCAGGGTCGGCTATGCTGTTGGTGTCGCGAGCGTCTATGGGCTGGGAGGAGGGCGGTAAGACCGTTTGTCGACGGGGAAACATTAAATATTATTTTAGATACACAATATGGAAGTCCGATGACAATGTAATATTATTTATATAATTATTCTTAAAACTTAAGATTGGTTTATTTGACATAATTTCTTTGAAGCTTAAGTTAAAAAATAGACTTTATTAGGCACACATAGAAAAATATGTTGTTAATTTCGGGAACTAGATTGTTCTTTGAATTGAGTTACTGCTTAATATTTATCTTGAAAATACTTTATTAATAACTTCTAAAAGCAACGAGCAAAATAAGACTTCGTTTAATCCACAAAAATAAAAGATGGTAAAGCGAGGAATTGGTTAAAAGCACTTCAAAGCTTACAATAATTTCCAATTATGAAGTGTCGATATTTCAAAAGCTCTTCGTAATTACTTATAAGGGCGCATCGATCGCCGTAAATAAAGCAGAAGTAACGATGGAAATTATAATCAACGGTTTCGATTTCGGGGAAGTGAAACGTAATAACTTTGTTTCAAACAAAAAGGCTGTCGCGCGGCGTCGCCTCGGATGTCCTCAGATTGGACGCCCGCCCGCCGCCGCCCGCCACAAAGGAATTCGATTCATTCGGTTTTATGACACTTTAATGACCATTATTTTGTAAATAAACCGTAAATGTTTACTTTACTCTTATTATTCTATACTTTTGTATTTTATAAATGAATAAAAGTAAAAAAAAATGATCGCCAAATGTGTTGCTAAGTGACTGATTCCTTTTTAGTTGTGCTGTGTTTGTAATGGCTAGGACCAGGTTTACATGAAAAATAACATTTTGTGATTTAGTCATGGGGCAGTGGGCGGTAACGTGGACGAAGTCGCGGGTGGGTCATTACTTGTTAATGTATATTCGCCTCTGTGGCCAAATGCCGTTATTCTCTTAATTCGCCAAATACGGGTTTGTGCTCACAACCCCGTATTAGGCTAGCGTGGGGATTATTGGCAAAACACGTTTTTTTAAACTTATTTACCTCGCATTAATTTTGTACACATCAATCACATTAATTGTACTCGTCGCGATGACTTGTATTTAATGATGGAGGTTTTTGTCCTGCACTGAGATACAAAAAGTGAAGACAAAAATAAAAAATATCGTACAAATGATATCGTAATGTGATTTTATTGTCTTCGAGTTAATTACAGCGTTAGCAAAGCAAAAAAAATACGAAACAGTGAAGTGTTGAATTAAAGAGTTTAAACAGCTATGCGATTCTCTAAGCGACACATAGACGCTGCGCGCATGGCTGTGATCTGCTCTCTTTCCAATTATATGAATATGAAAGAGACAGAGTCATTTCTCAGCGCTGCGGCAGCCGCAGCTATCAAGGCTTTAGCTTAGAGAATCGCACGGCTGATGTAAACGGAATGTAAAACTAAAACCAATAAACATTATTTTATATATTTATTTATTATTATTATCTTTTTTAATTTCTTTTAACGTTTATTTGGACGCGTGTCGGCGTTTCCAGGTCATAAATATTTTTATTTCAATGCTCCAACTTTAAACATTAATAATATAATTATAACCCCGAACTCGAGAAACTTTCGTATGTTTCACAAACTTAATTATCCAAGTTTTAATTTGCGAACAATTAGCGCACTTGTTTGCGGTAAATAGATAGATATTGGAAAACTTTCCGGAGAGCGATCGCACGTGAGAGCTCTCATTAGGCGGCTGGAGTTTAAGGCTGGCACTTCACTATTTGCGTCTGAGAAGGACGAATTTATTATTATTCGCGTATTTTCTATATAATATTAAATAATAGGAAACCTCTTTCTGTTCTGTGGGTCACAGACACTATTGTCCACGATACGAGTTAAATATCCATATTTAACTATAATCAATTGATTCGTTATAGTTTTGCAATGGCGCAGCGGCTAGCGCGTTCGGCTTGCGATCTTGCTCGCTAAGCCTCTTTCTCAATGCCGGGTCACTGGATGGGTGACCAAATTAATAAAAAAACATCTCGAGCTCCTTCGTGCTTCGGAAGGCACGTTAAGCCGTTGGTCCTGGTTGTTGTCGTAAGATGACAGTCGTTAAAACCCACCAACCCGCATTGGGCCAGCGTGGTGGGTTATGGCCCAATATCCCTATGTGTGCTATTGTCCACGTGGGAGGCCTGTGCCCAGCAGTGGGACGCTAATAGGCTGATGATGATGATGATGTTATAGTTTTAAACGCATTTGTAAATAGAGTAACGCTACGAATCCATATTGAATAAACTGTTTCACTTTGATTCGTAATGTTTGATTATTTGCATTAAAAGTTTCGTTACCTTTGTATTTCACTTTGACTTAAACCCAAACTATGTAGTTAATAATATAGTTATAACAGTTAAAGAAGATCTATTCCGTGCGGTAAGTAGTCAAAACGTCGGATGCCTACTTAAATATGTAGGTATGTCTAGGACAACGCCTAGGACTAATGAGTATGAGATTAATCTCATTAAACATTTTATACACCACACATACTTCACTGGTACTACCTTGTGTATAATAAATATCAGCTGATTTTAATCACTGTGTTCAAATCCTCTCAGTATAAGTAATTGCGTTAGCGTTCGTCGGCGAGATTAGAAAATAATACTACGGGTGGCTATGTCTACTTGGAAACAGTTCGAAGAGTTGCAACAGCGCTTTTAAAGTTGAGGATTTATGTATTGTTTCATGCGCAAACATAACGGTTAATGAAATAATAAATTGCATTAGTGGTGTGGGCAGGTGTAGAGCGGAAACGAGTTTATTTTATAACCACTAGTGTAAGCACGGCTCGCCTAACGGGAAGTGGTCACCGCTGCTTCGACCTCCGTGGTCGAGTGCTTAGCACGCTGGGTCTGGCGTCACCATCCCTAGGGTCCCGGGTTTGATTACCGGTCAGATCAATCAAGAAATAACTGTTGTACCCTCTATGCTGTTGGATGTACGTGCAGTCTTTAGCCCGTTAGTCGCTTTTACGACACCCAAGGAAAGAGAGGGTTGGTAGTTGTTTGCGCCACAGCGCAACGAATAACAATCGTCTCTGCGCCGGCAGAATTAGAGTGCATATTGGACTGCACTACCCGGTCGCGCGGCCATTTTGACTGCCGGCGCCCGCGCAAGACTAGTGCCTTTTGAGATCTCAAGACGAAACCACGCGTCGCGCGCCCTTGAAATCAGCCTTCGAAATAAAGCAATAGCAATAATAGCATATGTGTAAAGTTACGCCTAACGCCTAACGAACTGCCCCTAGTGAATAGTTTAGTGTAGTGACTGTGCGCCAGGAAACCAACCTACCTCGCCGCCCGTGGTCAGCTCGTCCCCCGGTTCCTGTGACTCATCATCCCTGTAAGTACTTTATTCCATTATACCTCCTGCCTAACCCTTATTTCGCCGCTGTTACTGCGAACGCCTTTCGCCGTAACATTCTGGTCATCTTCGAACCGGTAATATTAATGCCGGCGACCTTCCCGTAACCAGTATTCTTTTACCATTTCACCATAACTTGGTCTCACGTTCCATCAGCTCCTTTAATTACAGTCCACTAAAAAATAATTGTTTCCGCCCATAATCTAATTTGTGCCATCATTTCGAAATTCATTTGTTCACATAACTTTACCCTGCCCCAATAAAAATTTGGTGAGGTAGTTATAATTTGTTTGTGGTAGGATTGCGACCACACAACATCCGAATTATCTTGACGCAATTATTTCTGCATGTTGTTTTGATGTTGATTTCGTGTATGCATCCGATTGTCTGATCCAGGATCACAGATCTATGGTGTCATACAATGTTTTTGTGATTTGAGCGAGCTAGTGTACTACTTGTGTAATACTTGTACCTACCTATACGATCGTTGTCTAATGATACATTAAGTTTAATTAGTAGTTAAATTATTGCGTTACGTTTGCGTTACGTTTATCGGTTGCACATATAATTTTAGTTACGTATAACACACCCGCGTCTAGACGACGATATTGTTGTTTTTTCCCGTTTTATTTTTTAATGAATTTTTTATGTTCTTGTCGTGTTAAATCGGCTCAAATCACGTGCGTACTCACCACATGAGCTTAGTGTGTTTCATTTAGCTTCATCAGTTTTTTTTTATATCGCTTACGGCTACTTGCGTGCGTCGACTTCGCTTCTACACACGTTTGCCCACTTGTGGGACACAATTATCCAAATTTTTTTTATAATTAAGTTTTAATTATTTGTTTATTTTGTTTACTTATTTTTTCTGCGACCGACTCATTCTTCGCGCTAGGATCCGCTACAGGTCTCCCCGACTGTGAGCGCCTTGCTCAATAGTGGGCTACGGATGACGTGATTTCCTTTGTTGTTTTGTTTGTTGTTTGTTTTGCGGTCGACTAATATTGCGTACGCGCGTTCAATATACACAGACATACACATACACGCGTTGGCCATATACAAGGCGCCCCAACTTAGTTTTGCTTTCTTTATTGTTGCGTTAATTTTAGCCCATTTGCCCTTACCTTAGTAAACAAATACCTCCAGCCCAACTATAGAATATATACAGGGTGTTGTTCTTTTTACTGCCTTTAACTTTGTTAATTTTTTTTTATTTTTTTTTTATTATTTTTTTGTCTCCTTTTATTCATCGCGATGCCGACCAAGTCACAAGCCGCGATATTTAGGGAGGCCGCCAAAGCTTTACACCAGCTCCTAGAGGTGGGATCACTGATCATTGCTGGCGACACCAAACATTCCATAACGGAATTTAACGTGCGTTTCGCACAGATACAGGGCATAAAGGAGAAGCTGGACTCAGTGTACTACAACATTCTCGACGAAGAGAACTTAGACGAGGGAGTTGAGAGGACATACACTGAGAACCACACAAAAGCCTCCGGGGCATACCTGGGGATACTTGTGGCGAGGGAGGAAATCTCACCCTCTTCCACGTCGTCCCCAACCCATAGCGCTCAGCCCAGTTTCGGCTACAATACGCCCACAGCCGTCCTCCCCAAGATAGCGCTGCCCAGGTTCAGCTCAAAAGTGGAGGACTGGCCTTCCTTCATTGCGCTGTTTAGGAGTTTGACTGACGACATGGCGACCCTGTCGGACGCAGTCAAGCTCCACTACCTGTTCTCAAGTCTCAGCGGTGAGGCATTAAGTATGGTGTCCCACTTAAAGGTCACCAATGAAAATTTTGCCGTGGCCATGGACATCCTCACCAAGCGGTACGAGAACCGCCGGGTTCTCATCGATAGTTTCGTCGACATAATCCTGGGGCTGCCGAGCATCCACACGCGCTCAAACATACGCACGCTTTTCCTCACTCCGCTGGTGTCCGCCCAGTGTGCCCTTAGTAATTTGGATCTGCCCATAGGAGACGACTACGTGTTTGTGTTGATAGTGGTGCGAAAGCTTAAGGGTGAGCTCCGCACGTTATTTGAACGCAGACACGGGTCTAGCAGCTCCCTGCCCACGTTGAGTGACCTCATCTCCTACCTCGAGGAGCACGCGCGCTGTGTGGAGACAGAGTTCTCCAACATAGCCCAGCCGCAGCCCATTCACGCCCTGCCCGGCCCTTCTCGTAGCCGCGCGCCTCCACAGTTGCCCCATCGCACTTATGCTCAGATGGCTCAGCAACAACCCGACCATTACCGTGGCCGCTCCTCAGCTCCATCGCCTCACCGCGCCTATGATCAGCCTACTCACCAACCGCTCCACCCAGCTCAGCAAATGCGTCAGCGCCCATCCACCTCCCCGGCTCGCAGTCAGCCCTTCCCCGTCTACTCGGCCTACCAGCAAAGCTGCTCCTCATCATCGTCCTCGTCCTCTTCCTCACGCTCGACGCCCTACTGTCCCTATTGTGCCACTAGGGGACATACGCTCATGACGTGCAGATGGTACAATGCCCAGCCAACACAGGGCCGTTGGGACTTTGTACAGGCACGCGAGCGCTGCCAGCGTTGTCTCGGCCGTCACTAAGAGAGCGAGTGCAGGTCAAGGGGGGCATGCAAGAACTGTGGGAGTACGAACCACCACACGTCCCTCCATCGACCAGACGGCCCAACGCACTCAGCTCATTCGTCGTCTGTACATGTGCCCCCACCACAGCTGACAGAGCACTCGAGGGAGCGTCCCAGAAACAGCAGGCGGCACGAACCCGCACATGCCAAACAGGCGCAACCCAGCTCTGCTCACAGAGCCAGCCCGCCCAGGTCCGGTTCGCCAGGTAGGCCCCGCGAACGCCGCCAGCAATTATGACTCCCAACTATCACAGAGCACCCTAGCGAAGAGGTAGATTTAGCCCATGCCCAGTCAACCCATGCCCACACAGCTGATACATACTCAGTTCATACAATTTCAGCTGATACTCAATCAGCTCACTCACCTTCTGTGCCCACCGGCACACCCATTTTGTTGCCAACCGTCTCACTAAAAGTCGCGGACGTACATGGCCATCTTCACACAGCCAGGGCTTTATTGGACTGTGGCAGTATGCTGACGTTAATAACGTCACGCATGGCACGACTTTTGAACCTGCCATCAAAACCCACTTCTTTAAAAATTACAGGAGTTGGGAATCAGCACAAACATGAGTCAAAGGCGGCAATAACAATAGTATGCCGACCCACTCACAATGATACTCCTACAATCACTGCCACAGCTCACATTTTAAAAAAGTCACTGGCTACCTTCCCTTAGAGAAGGTACCAAACATTTCCCACGTACTAGGCCAGCCACCCGTGCCATTGGCTGACCAGCTTTACCACACACCAGCCCCGATCGACCTCTTATTGGGGTCGGACGTTCTTGGCCAGGTGTTGGATGGGACTAAGGTCTCGTTGGGCCCGGGCAAGCCCATAGCCTTCGGCACGATTTTCGCCTTCGCGTTGATAGGACCCATTGAGGACTTGTATGCGCAGCCGGCGCAGCAGGTTAACTCAGCTCACGTCGTCAGCTCACAACCAGACTCAGCTGAATCAGCCCAGGACATACGTCAGAGTCTGTAAAGGTGCTGGGAGTCTGAGGAGCCCCTCCCTCAATCTCACACTCACAATAATCCCCTGGAGGAACAATGCGAGGAAATCTTCCGCTCTACCACTACACGCGATCCCTCAGGCAGATATACGGTCGCTCTGCCCTTTCTAAAGGACGCCCCTCAAATAGGTAAAACGCACCCTATCGCATTACGCAGATTCCTCAATATTGAGAAGAAGCTAATGGCGAACCCGTCTCTGCGTTCTAAATACGTCGACTTCATGGCCGAATACATCGACTTAGGGCACATGGCTCCCTGTCACCCAAATACATTCGCCCATAAACCTCACTTCTACATCCCTCACCATGGCGTATTTAAGTCAGGGTCGGACAAGCTGCGCATTGTTTTTGATGGTAGCTGCAAAAGCTCCAATGGTGTCAGCATAAATGAATGCCTACACACAGGCCCCGCCCTTCAACAGGACATTGTGGACATCATCATGTCCTTCAGAACGCATCCAGTCGTTTTCAGCACTGACATTCAGAGGATGTTCAGAAATGTGCTGGTTGCCCCAGACCAGAGACGGTATCAGCTGATACTATGGCGGTCCTCACCAGATCACCCTCTGCTCACCTACGCCCTCAATACAGTCACCTACGGCTTAAGATCAAGCCCATACCATGCAATCCGCACTCTGCTCCAGCTGGCTGATGATGAAGGCCACTGCTACCCTGGAGCCGCTCAGGTTCTTCGCAAGTCTATCTTCGTTGATGACATCTTGTGTGGTCATGACACAGTTGAATCTGCCCAAGCACTTCAGGACGAGTTGATAAGTCTGCTAGATCTAGGCGGCTTTCAGCTCAGTAAGTGGACATCTAACTCGCCTAAGCTGCTCGAGAGATTTCCCTACAACCAATGCGACATGCCCAAGGACTTCGACATGAACCCAGAGTCCACGTCCATTAAGGTCTTGGGTATACAGTGGAGCCCTCAGTCAGACGAGTTCACCTACCGCATCTCTCTGCCCCCCATCACACATGTCACAAAGCGGTCTATTTTAAATACCGTAGCCTCACTTTATGACCCAAACGGCTGGGTTTCTCCCGTTATTTTCCGCGCAAAGCTGCTGCTTCAGCAATTGTGGCTACTAAAGCTGGAATGGGATGAGCCCACTCTCTTTGAAGTGCAAACGGAGTGGCACCACATCTCGGAGGATCTGCCGCTGTTGTCTAGCATTCGCTTCCCTCGGCACGTTTGTGCAAACAAAGGCTCAGCTGCATACTCGCTTCACGGGTTTGCAGATGCCTCTGAGGCCGGGTTTGCCGCCGTTGTTTATCTCCATGAGCTCAATGCCTCCGGAGATACTTTGATACACTTGATTGTCGCCAAGTCGCGAGTCGCACCAATCAAGAATCGCCTCACAATCCCCAAGTTAGAGTTGTCGGCCGCCACCCTACTCTCCCAGCTCATGATCCGTGTGTCGGTTCAGTTATCGGCCCATATCAGTATACAACAACACATATGTTGGTCAGACAGTACGATAGTCTTGGCCTGGCTCAATACCCCGCCTCACCGTCTTCAACCCTTTGAAGCCAACAGGGTAGTCAAAATTAGCTCAGGCTCACCAGAATGTACCTGGCGACACGTACTTTCCGAGCTCAACCCGGCAGATTGCGCATGCAGAGGGATGTCTGCGCAATCCTTGTCAGCCCACGACCTATGGTGGTCTCCCACGTGGCTTGGACAGCCTTCTGAGTCTTGGCCTGCGATGCCCTTAGCTCTGGGCCATCACGCCCTGCCCGGCCTTAAGCCCAAACACGTCCCGTCACTGGTCACAGTGCCCGGTCTTGACTTTGACCTGCTCACTCGGTTCAGTTCACTAGACAAGCTCGTCGGAGTGACAGCTTGTCTAAAACGCTTTCTGCACAACTGCAGACACCACCCAGATTCGCGACGCTCAGGCCCCTTGTACGTCAGTGAACGAAGAGAGGCCCTACTTTACTGGGTGCGCAGTGTCCAGCACAATGAGTTTGCGGAGGACATCCACCGCCTTCAAACTGGCAAAATCTGCTCCGTCAGACTCCAGCGGCTGTCACCTCTCATTAAAGATGAGCTCCTTAGAGTTGGTGGACGACTGTCCCATGCGTCTATCCGATATGACGCGCAGCACCCGCTCATACTTCCCAGCTCTAGCCCACTTGTAGACCTTATCATTGACCACTACCACAAAATACACTGCCATCCTGGCGCTGACACTTTACACGCTATCCTACGCCAACAATTTTGAATATTGTCCGCGCGCCGCATTATTGGACACCGAGTTTTTAAATGCATTAGATGCTTTCGATGCCGGGCCCAGCCGCAAGCGCCCTTCATGGCCGACCTGCCAGCCGATAGAGTTACGCCTCAGCCAGTATTTAGTCAAGTCACGACCGATTTTGCCGGACCATTCCTCGTTAAATCTAGTACCCTACGTAATGTTAAACTCTTAAAAGCGTACTTTTGTATATTCGTGTGCCTCTCAACTAAGGCGGTTCATTTGGAACCGGTCTCGGACCTCAGCACGGAAGCGTTCCTCGCGGCATTACAGCGTTTTATAGCACGCCGCGGTGCCCCGGTTCTCATCCGCTCGGACTGCGGTACAAATTATGTAGGCGCTAAAAATCAGCTCATCGAAGTACAAAACTTTCTTGCCTTAAACAATGACACGATTGCGCACAGGCTCGCTGGTCAGCACATTACTTGGTTGTTGAACGTCCCTAAGGGACCATGGTTCGGTGCGTTACATGAGATCAACGTAAAATCAACAAAGCAACTTTTATATCGCGTAATTGGCGAACAACACCTCACATTCGAGGAATTCTCCACACTTTTAGCTCGAATTGAAGCGGTCCTCAACTCAAGACCTCTCTGCCCACTTTCGTCTGACCCTTCAGACTTTGAGCCGCTTACAGCCGGACATTTCCTTATAGGCCGCCCACTAACGGCCCTTCCCGAACTATCCGTGGAAGATAGGCCGATCTCCACACGTAGGCGATTCCAGATGGTACAGGCCCTTTCCCAGCGTTTCTGGACGCTGTGGACCCAGTCCTACCTGCATACCCTTCAAACCCGCTCCAAATGGTTGTCCCCATCCTCCCCTCCCCGAGTTGGCGAGCTCGTCCTCATCAAGGAGGACAACCTGCCTGCTCTTCAATGGAGACTGGGTCCACGCGTCGCGCGCCCTTGAAATCAGCCTTCGAAATAAAGCAATAGCAATAATAGCATATGTGTAAAGTTACGCCTAACGCCTAACGAACTGCCCCTAGTGAATAGTTTAGTGTAGTGACTGTGCGCCAGGAAACCAACCTACCTCGCCGCCCGTGGTCAGCTCGTCCCCCGGTTCCTGTGACTCATCATCCCTGTAAGTACTTTATTCCCTTATACCTCCTGCCTAACCCTTATTTCGCCGCTGTTACTGCGAACGCCTTTCGCCGTAACAGTAGTATTATTTTGATGAGCCCATCGCCGCTCTATGCTGTTGGATGTATGTGTAGTCTTTAGTCCGTTAGTCGCCTTTTACGACACCCAAGGGAAGAGAGGGGTTGTAGCATTATTTTGATGAGCCCATCTCCACTCTATGCTGTTGGATGTATGTGCAGTATTTATTTAGTCCGTTAGTCGCCTTTTGCGAAACCGAAAAGAAGAT
This sequence comes from Scoparia ambigualis, assembly GCA_963921215.1. Lineage (NCBI taxonomy): Eukaryota > Metazoa > Arthropoda > Insecta > Lepidoptera > Crambidae > Scoparia > Scoparia ambigualis. The sequence goes on along the minus strand of OY992521.1, from coordinate 31,092,709 downwards.
AGGGGTTGCTAGTATTATTTTGATGAGCCCATCGCCGCTCTATGCGGTTAGATGTAATGTGCAGTCTTTAGTCCGTTAGTCGCCTTTTATGACACCCAAGGGACGAAAAAGGGTTAATAGTATTATTTTGATGAGAGCATCGCCGCTCTATGCTGATGGATGTATGTGCAGTCTTAAGTCCGTTAGTCGTCTTTTACGATACCAAAGGGAAGAGAGGGTTGTAGTATTGTTTTGATGAGCCCATCTCCGTTCTATGCTGTTGGATGTATGTGCAGTATTAATTTAGTCCGATAGTCACCTTTTACGAAACCAAAGAGAAGATAGGGGTTGGTAGTATTATTTTGATGAGCCCATCGCCGCTCTATGCAGTTGGATGCATGTGCAGTCTTTAGTCCGTTAGTCGCCTTTTATGACACACAAGGGACGAAAATGGGTTGGTATTATTATTTTGATGAGCTCATCGCCGCTCTATGCTGTAGGATGTATGTGCAGTCTATAGTCCGTTTGGGTCATTTTAGCTCCTTGTGTCATGACCAGTGGTCGGAGTAGGTATATTGAATTAAGGTCACTGACATCAAACTTATATGTTAATATGGATACTCCTCCGAGTTTCCGGATTATTATGATAAAAATACCGAAACATCGAAATTATTACATGAAACTAGTTAAAAATGTATCAATACTCTCAACGCTATGCTGCTAGTGGCGTAGATGACCAGAATTTAATAGTAAAAAATGACTGGTGTGTAAAAACCTTGTTGTAGTAAAAGTGTTGGAGTAAAAGCCTAAGCATGTATAAAATGATATAATAATAATATTCATTTCAACACACGACATCCGGCAAACAGGGTCTTTTGTCCTCTTATCTCTATGCTCAACGCATCTGACCAATTAGAATCAAGTATCCAGGATGACTCATTGACTGTTTGTTCGAAAACAATCTCGCACCGACATCCAGACCAAGTGGCTCACTCACTTATTTCGGTTCGTGGAGTGCGCTTATTTTATGTGTTGTGAATATCTTGACTTGACCCTGGCTTGTTTACTGTCTTCTGAAATCTACTTAAAACGACGAATTTGGCTTATAACTACGGACATCGATTTATTACTCTTGGATTGGGCCCATTTGAAGTTGTTTTTGTACGGGTAAGTTTTAATTATTTTCACTATTTAAGAAGGTTTTAGAACTTGGAAACAGTTAAAAAAATCACTTTATAGCAATCATCACAGCGCATGAGAGTCCGGTACGCACACCGCAGGGCTATCACCGCTTCAGTTAAAAAAAACACTTTATATGAAACAGAATTTCATTATCGACTTTACAGTTGTGTATGTATATATTGTAAATTTAAATCATTGTTTTAGGTGAGATATAAATAAATATGGCAAAGGTCAAGGCTGAAACAGTGCAAAAGTGGTTATTGCACTATCCTGAGCTACTTTACGATAACGCTAGTGGCACTATATACTGTACAAAGTGTGAAAGTCATTTGAAAGCTGTGAATAGAGGCAACATTACCAAACACATTGAAGGCGCTGTACATCAAGGAAAATTTAAGAGACCGCAAGAGGAATTTTACTTCGACCTCATTAAGTTCCTGATTCTATGCAATATTCCTTGGTCGCAAATGAAAAATCCAGCGTTAAAAGAGTTTTTTCAGAAATATATGTGCAGTACTTGTTGTTGCGTTTGTACCAATCGTAAAGTGGTTGACGAATCACAGTTACGAAAAGTTTATTTGGAGAAGTTTTATAGGAATAAAATCAATTCGATTTATGAAACTAATAAAAATGAGAAACTATGGATATCGCTGGATGAGACAACAGACATTTTTGGTCGATACATAGTCAATTTCCTAATAAAACCATTGCATCCTAGTAATAGTGCAGGCCGGCCTTATTTGATTGCTTGTAAAATGCTAACAGCAGTAAATGGACAAACAATAACACAATTTGTACTGCAATGTCTAGAAAATTTATGGCAAAACACTTTTGAAGCGAAAGTTGCCAATATTTTAATGCTTTGCACTGACAGTGTAGCGTACATGCTATCTGCAGGGCGAAATTTAAAACATTACTTACCTGAAATGAAGCATGTGACATGTTTGGCGCACGCTCTTCATCGTGTAAGTGAGCAGATAAGGTCAGAATACAACGATGTTGATATTCTTATATCAAATGTTAAAAAAGTATTTTTAAAGGCTCCTAGTAGGGTAAACATTTTAAAAGAAAAATATCCTGACTTACCGTTGCCTCCGCAACCAGTCATTACCAGATGGGGTACTTGGTTACAGGCAGCATCTTACTACGCTCAACATTTAGATAAAATAAAAGAAGTTTTATCCTGCTTGAGCAGTTCTGATGCTATAGCCATACGAAACGCAAAAAACATTTTGGAAAAACAAAATTTAGAAAATGATTTAAAATATATTGAAGAAAATTACTCAATTATACTACTAGCCCTAAAAGAGTTACAAAAACAAAATTTATCTCTAGCTGATTCACTTTTAGTATTTGATCAAGTAAGGGCTACGCTTAACGAGTGCAATAATGAGAATATAAAAAATAAAATAGAATCAGTTATGGAACGAAATCCAGATTTAGATACAATTAGAGAATACAGCGAGAGTATTGAAAAAAGCGTAGCAAATAATCAGAAACTTTATTTCAAATTCGCTCCATTGACATCTACAGATGTTGAACGATCATTTTCCACTTACAAATGGATCTTAGATGTTAAAAGAAATAGCTTAAAATTAGAAAATATTGAAAAAATTATAGTTATTTATTTTAATTGTATAGAGACAGAAAATCAAAATGTAGAACTTGTAACCGATGAGGATTAAAAATAATTATTTTTAATAAAACTGTAATAATGATTATTTGTATTAACAATAAACAATTTTGTTTGCTTACATATGGTTTTTTATATTATTACTCTATTTACCAAATTTTTGGAAACTCCGGTACATTCCGGAAGAAATGCATGTCCATGTTATGATATCATGACGCAAGTATCTAAAATCAATATACCTACTCCGACCACTGGTCATGACAGCCGTCACGATGTATCGTATCAAGTCAGACGACCGACTTGTCTATGGTCAGTTTTTCTAATCTGGCAACATTATTCGGAGCGGGCAGCATTAGTAGTGAGGGTAGTCTCAATAAATATAGCGGTCGAGCCATGAGCGGGCATATTTCGTTGTCTGAAGTGGTTCAGTGAAGTGCTATGGAGACTGGTGTGCTGAGATGCTGCCCCACGTGTGCTGGGATGCTGCTCTACGTGTGCTTAGATGCGGCCCACGTGTCTGCATTAAAGTTAAGTGGTTTTGATCTTTCCTTTCTGACGGTGTTCTATTGTTACTTTTATAAACTGACTGAGCTAATAACAGGAAAGTTAAGTGGTCGATCTCTCTACTCTGATGAAATCTATTTTATTCTCTTATTGTGATTTGTGTAAACTGAGTTAATAACAGGAAAGTTAAGTGGTTTTAGTCTTTCCATTCTGACGGCGTTCTATTGTATTTTCTTGATGTCACTTTTATAACCTGACAGCTAACAATAGAAAAGTTATGTGGTTTTAATCTTTCTAATCTGACGGCACTCTAAATTCTTTTAAATGTTACTTGTATAAACTGAGCTAAGAATATGAAAGTTCCGTGGTTAATCTTTCTATTCTGAAAGCTCTATTTTAGTATCATAGTGTCCCTCGTATAAAAGGAGCTGATAAGCATGAGCAAAGCCACGCTATAGTGGTCACTGATGCGGGTGGTGAGAAGGTAGATGCATAGCACGAGCAAAGCCACGCTATAGTGGTCACTGATGCGGGTGGTGAGAAGGTAGACGCATAGCACGAGCAAAGCCACGCTATAGTGGTCACTGATGCGGGTGGTGAGAAGGTAGACGCATAGCATGAGCAAAGCCACGCTATAGTGGTCACTGATGCGGGTGGTGAGAAGGTAGACGCATAGCACGAGCAAAGCCACGCTATAGTGGTCACTGATGCGGGTGGTGAGAAGGTAGACGCATAGCACGAGCAAAGCCACGCTATAGTGGTCACTGATGCGGGTGGTGAGAAGGAGACGCATAGTAGGAATTCTGAGAGTGAAGACACTTCAGTAATTACATCTAGTTCTCAAGAGCTTTAATAATTCACTTGATACAATTTGCCACGCTTTATAAGTAGTCGAAAAGATGCTTCCTGATGATTTTAGAGATTGATCCACTTATTGACAGTTGAGTCATAAACCCCTTTTACGTTATAGGCGGGAATCTGGGGTCCTGAGAGAACTCGTCACAGTCTGCTGCCGCCACCCAACCCGACGTCGCTTCAGCCACGGGTGAGTCGCCAATGCCTCAGTCTTTATGTGTGTAAATTTCGCACCTCGGAATATACAGAACTAAGCGAAGCAGATACTCTAATATTTTTTGTTTTACTCTACCAATACCATATCAAGCAATGTATATTAAATTAATATGTAATAACACAAAGATATTCCGGGGTCGCGACACCTTGTATAACAATCTACTATTGTTTTACTATTGCTTTTTATTGTCTCGTAGATGGTGTGAAAAGTAGAGTATTCTCCTCGAAGTTATAGGTGCCTTCGTCTTGGGCGACCTTGAATCCCACGCTGCACTCAGGATTCTTGTCTTATCTTCCTCGCTTTGCTCGGGAGTTAACTCTAAACACCCTCGCTACATTCGGGACGCCCGCTACATAAGACACTACTTTATCCCCTTGGTGCATAATCTACTATTACTTATTTTTTTTTTTATTAGTTTATTTATTTCAAACTTTATTGCACATAGTAAAAAAATAGTACAAAAGGCGGACTTAATGCCAAACCTTAGGGCTAGGCAGAGAGAGTTGATGGCGGTGCAATACAAAACATTAGTAAACAATACAACTAAACAACACAATCAATCAAATTAACTTAAGGATGTACCAAACTATACATTAAATATTAATTAAATACTACTATACATTAAATAAAATTATATACTGCTATACTATACATTAAACTATACATTAAATATTATATCATAAAGAAATTAACATATACTACATAAACAAACTTAGATTTAATAGACGATAAGATGATGAGGAACTCTTACGAGGATGAAGACTCCTGAAGAAGCATATGACATATCTTTTTCTTGAAAGCAAATTTGCTTGGGGCTCTTCGGGAAGAACATTCCATAGGCGAATGGCTTGGACTGTAAAGGAATCAGCCACGAAACCAGTGTGGTGAAGGGGGGTGGCAAGAAGGTGGTTATTTGATGAGCGAAGCTGGCGGTCATGACAGGAACTAAGAAGAGGGAAACGAGTTTTTAAGTAGATAGGAGAATTTTGATAATTTAGAATGGAAAATAAAGTTAAAAGAATCCTGGACTTACGACGTTGAGGATGATCAGCCATTTAAGCTGGAGACGATAGGACGAGATGTGATCGTATTTGCGTAAGCCAAAAATGAAGCGAATTGAATTATTAAGAAGACGATCCAATTTGTTAAGAAGAGCTTTATTTAAGTCGGAATAGCAAAAATCTGCGTAATCTAAAATTGGGAGAATAAGGGTCTGTACAAGAGAAATCTTAGTTTTAAAAGGCAAAAAATTCTTAAGTCTATAGAGAGTACGTAACGCACCAGTAACTTTCCGGCTTACCTCGGTGACTTGGGGACACCAGCAGAGGAAACTGTGATGGGAATGCTAACACCGTTAAAGGAGACTGGCGAGACAGCAGAGACGTTGAGTTTGCGGAGTTGTCCTGGACTACCAATAACGATTGCTTGGCACTTAGTGGGATTAACAGTCACTCCATACTGATTAGACCAAACGTATACACTCCGCAGGTCGTCCGTCAGGGCAGTTATCGTAGTATCAATATCTGCAACGCGACATTGCCGATACAACTGCAAGTCGTCGGCGTACAAATGGTGAGAACAGCGAATCTGGGGGATCAGAGTGCCAATGAACAGGGAAAAAAGGAGAGGGGAAAGGATACCATCTTGAGGTACACCGGTTACTTCCTTGAACTATTAGATAAACCCCGCCTCGGGAGAAAATGAGCTACTTTCACTCCTAGGGTAACAATGTACTATTTTTTCCGTATTATACTCTGTAAGTATGTTACATTACTTTAACTTTATAGGATATAGTGTTTAAGAATCTATACTGTATCCGTTATTCAATAGCTTCACAAGCACTTAAAGCTGATAAGACTCGTAAATGATGCATCGGTTGAACACAGGCGCGTAGTTAATTACTTATCGTGCGTCGCGTCTGCGGCGGAGCAGCAAAGCGGAATTAATTACGTTCACCTGATAATATTTGAGGCCGACTGGGGCGAGGATTGGAAACGACGATGAACAGGATTAAAGCCTGCCCGATGTAATTAGACCCGTGTGTTGGGCTAGCAAGCATGGTGAGGGGGGACCATGTGTTCTTAGAATAACTTGTGTATTTCGTTTTACTTTCCGTGTTGGAGCTTGCAAAGCCTTTTTCTGATCATACGATTTTTTGTATGTGGTGGCAGCTCATTATAAACGAATAATACCAACCTGCCTTTTCTCTTCAAAAAATGCGAGTAACGGACTGAATATTGCTTATACATCCGACAGCATGGCGCGGCGATGGGCTCACCACACTGTCACACTGAGCACCTGTGCAGTTGTGCACTCGCTAAGTATTTAGACTGTGGCAGTGTACTACTTCTGAGGTCCTCGTTGCCTAGTCCGTGACTAACTCTTTGGTGATAATACCCATGAGTGTTTGTAGGTATGCGTTTGTTCTTAAGAGGGTTTACGAATTTCGGTTTCCCATACAAACTTCCAAGTCGAAATTTTTAAAAACCATTAACCCAATTTCAATGAAACTTTGCATGCTAAAGTAACATACAGAGATATAAATAGTTTGTAAAAAAATAGTTATTGCGATTTTAAACTTTCTATGGTAGAATTAAAATCGAAATAACTCAGCTGAATAAACCTTTTCCAAAAATGTTTTCAACAAACTATTTAGATCCCTGTATTTTTGCTTTAGCATGCAAAGTTTCATTAAAATTGGCTTATTGGTTTTTTAAAATGTTGACTTGGAAGTTTGTATGGGAAACCGAAATGCGTAAACCTTCATAACCTGCTTTAACACTTCTGTCTAACTACAAATCCTGAATTGTGCTTTTGTGCAATCAAATCAAACTTAAAACATACAATGATGGATGAATTCGAGCTGTTTGGAGTACTTGCGTTGCTGTTCATTCCATATTATCATGTCTAATCAAATGATCTTACTATAAATGTTCCCCTGCTGGACGCATAATATGAAATTAGCTATATTTACAATCAGATCAACCTATAAATAAATGCACACATGCGATCGTGCGGCAGAGGTTAAAGCGGGTGAAGTCCACAATTTTTATTTCAGTTTAATTTCTCCTCTGTGTAGTTACAGAACCTCATTCGTCACCACTCACCTGATGGCAGTAAAACAATGAGGCTGAAGGCAAACCTAATTCAACTGTAATCGTCAGCTAACCGCCTAAATACATACATAAACAACTCGAAGCTCTAGGTAGATGATTGGACACTTCTCAAGAATTTGGATCGTCTAAGTTATGAAACTGCGCCAATAGTCTACTCGATGTCATATTATCAGCATGTTCCCAGTTCCGAACTAAATGTAGCTATTAAGGCCACAAATGGTAGCTTCCGGAATCGTCTGGAAATTCCTAATAATTGATTAATATGTTAAATAAGCGTCTGATATCTACTCTTTAGACGGTGGTATGTTTTTTATTTCTGCCGGCTAGCAGCGTTTTCTTGCATTGCTTTATTTTGATAAGAACCCTGACAAATAACAATTGACTGGTCTGTTATTTAAATAGCCCACTTATCATCAGCTTGCCGACTTAGTTAAAGAAAAGAAAACAAGATTTGCTCTAAATCTAATTAAAATGTTTCCGGGCAAGCCACTGTTATCAATATTTTACAAGTAAATCAAGCTAATAGTCTAATCAAGTAAACTAGATAATTTTTTAAAGCAATATTGAAACAAACACGATACTTCTTTTTGTTAAAGAAGCAAAAAAAGTCATGTTGAAAAAGTTAAGTTTACGATGTGGTGGTAGATCTTCTTTAAACTTTGTGTTTTATGTTTTCAAAACCCTAACTATACTTTACGTAAGATACCTCTTTAAACATTTAGTTATTTTGTACATGATTAAAAATAAATAAACCAAGAAAGTGTTCGGTAAAACTGTGCGTGTATCTAAGCCCCTTTGTACACAAGGCTACGCAAATTCGTACACGAGTCGCGTCGCCATTTGTCCCACGACTCCAATTTGTATGGCGGTAGTCGCTTGGAGACTAAAATCGTCGAGTATCGAATATTGGCGTAGCCTTGTGTGCGAAGGCACCTGTGCCTTCGCATACGGCGGCGTATCGTAAGCGTATCGTAATACACGTCTAGGACGAGAGCAATACGAGCACGTACATTTTCAAACAAGTCCGCAAACAAAGCGGTGTCTCCTACGATTCGCTGCAGCAACGCTTCGTGTGCGGACTTGTTTGAAAATGTACGTGCTCGTATTGCTCTCGTCTTACGCGCGTATTACGATACGCTTACGATACGATTACGATACGCCGCCGTGTGCGAAGGCACTAAGGCTTCCGCGCTACCGCTAAGCGCTTCACGAGCTAAGAATATTTGCGACCGCACGCCTGCCGCACGCCAACCGCACACCACCCGCACGCCCGCCTCATTTCATTTCATGTCCGACGGAACTTAGGCTGACAGTGTACTCACCAGGCAGTAGGTTATTATTATAAAAAAACCTTGACGTCGGCGCGCAGCTCTCTACTAAGGACTCTCTACCACGGAGGGGTGAAACACGTTTCGGGGGTTTCGGATTGCATGTCTGATTAGCATCCATCGCTCCTTTTGTATGTGCTTGCATGCAGCATCCAAGCGTGAAAGACTAGTGAGTTGATGGAATTACCACTATATATTTTTATTGCATTATTGTAAGTCATGGATTTTCGCAAAATAAAGCCTGATTTTATTCGTTAAATAAACCTTGTTGTTTTGCTGTGTGGTGGGGGCTTATTATAAAAATAATACTACCCACCCATCTCTTGTATTGGGTGTCGTAAAAGGCGACTAACGAACTGACGCCTGCACATCCATCCAACAGCTAGAAGCGCCGTTCTTTTCTTCCTTTTCACGCTGAGCAAATGTGCATTTATTATTTGGCGAAATGTGGACTCTGGCAGCGCCCTGATTTAGCGGTCCTCGTTTTCTTGTCTCGGACTAACCTTTTTTGGATAACAAGCGTGAGAGTATGTACGAGTATGTTTAATGTAATTGTTTAGTTATCAGGCCGCAAGCCATAGAGGCCGTACGCGTAGCGGCTCATTAATAGACCACTACCCTCCCTCTCTCCCCTTGGGTGTCGGAAAAGGCGACTAATGGACTAAACACTGCACATACATTCAACAGCATATGTCACGCTGAGCACATGTGAAGTCGCGATTTGGTGAAAAGTAAACTATGGCAGAGGACTGCTTTTGCTGTCCCTATTGTCTAGTCTCTGACTAACCCTTCGGGGATAATAGTCGTCGGTATATGTATGTATGTATGCAAGCCATGGCTGCAACTTTGGCATTGCATCACGCCACCTTCGCACACGCAGCTCCAAGGATATAACGTTACACGTTCTCCGACTAGCTCTCTTACTCTTGAAACCGATCGCTGTTGGATCGGATTGGTATTGTGAATTTTCGTACTCCTAAGTTACGACACCAGAGCTAATATGGATTCATATTGCGTGGATATTGAGTGAAAAAAATACAAAACTCAATGCCATTTAGTTCTCCTAATATGAATTCAAATTAGCGCTGGTGTCGTAACTTAAAAATACGAAAATTCACAATACCAATCCGATCCAACAGCGATCGGTTTCAAGAGTAAGGGGGTAGGTTGGAGACGTTCCCGTGACATTTCAAGTCAAGAGGTTTTGTTTAAGGTAAATAGACGAGCATAAATGAAAGAATGAGTAAATTGAGCAAAAAAAGTGTGTCACAGTCGTATCAAATTAAAAACTATGGTCTTTGCATACTCCTCCGGTAAGAGAGCGTGACGTATGTATTTTTGTACAGTCGACCGCAGAAAGTAGCTCAACGTTTTAGTACCATATCACACCAACTTGCTCAGAACGATTGCGCTCATGCAACCATGTATGAACGTAGTCGTTTTTTTCTTCATTTGGATCACCAAACAGTTTCTCAAATACAGGCAATAAGAAATTTTGTGATTGTAAGACCTGGGGCCCAAGTCTGCTAATTTACGAATGGCATAATTGAATCGCAATTGGATCGCATTGTAATTGTTTGACACATTTGGTATTCTCTTACTCATTTAAGAATACCAAATGTGTCAAACAATTACAATGCGATACAATTGCGATACAATTGCGATTCAATTATGCCATTCGTAAATTAGCAGACTTGGGCCCCAGCACGTTGACCACAGACAGTTGAGATGTAGCGATGTATATCTATTAGTAGTAAGTTCATATGTATCGTGTATGTTATAAATATGATAACCAATTATTAAAATATATCATTATACTCGCAGCATTCAGTCGTTTCACTTCAATCTCGGGTCCCCTCCTTACATGGCGACCCTGCCGAAGTTTCGGGTAGCGCAGTTCACGAGAACTGACTAATATGGACTGCTTTGTAAAAACATTGGCTTAGTAACAGTGCTGGAGCATGCTGTAATAATGAGTGGAAAAAAAACTTTGTGCTCGTCGGCCGATCGGAACGCGCGTGTATTCTCTATAGTAAAATGGGAAAGCAACAGTCGAAGGAAATTGTGATTGCCCAAAATGCGGCAGGCGGAGGAGAAAATGGGACGCATCTGACGGATCTGAGTTACCATTTATCAACGGCCAATATTTTGACCACAATTATTATTGGCATTGCGGCCCTTGTTATGCTGTACTTCGCATTTCGCATTTATCGAAAATGCCACCTGCGATGGGTGCGTGAGGAGGTCCAGTTCCAGGGTGGTACGAACAGAGGTTCGTTTCTGCGACGTCGTCCATACCCGATCCCGACATATCCAGATGTGAAAATTGCCGATTCCAGGGTGTGAAAGTGAAATTGGTGAAATTGTGGTGTACCTACGATACGGCGGCAAAATGCTAGTTTGATTGGACAAAGTAGTTATACTCGTAATACTAAAATTCATGTAATCACCATAGGTGTAAGTATGTTAAAGAAATTGTAACTATAAGGTACGTAATATTTTATTATTATTTGTTGTTGACGTATTTTATTCATTATAAATGTGTAATGTAGGTTTTTTTATTTTTATATATGTCTAATTCATTATAAATCTGTAATGTTTAATGGAAGAATTTTTAAATAATCTGTATCAAGAATTATTAGGAGTAAGAACTTATTTAATTAAAATTGGCGCTTCTCGTAGGAAGGGTGATATTTTAAATAAAAAATTAAATGAGGCCAAGTCAATTGTTAAGCAATTTAATACTTATGTAGAGAATATTAAGAAAATTCCTAGAGATGAGACTATAGAGAGTAGTTTATTAGGATTTTGTGATAGATTTAATGATCTTTTTTCGGAAATTGTAAGTTTGTGTCAGGAAAAGGAAATTATAAACATGGCGAAGTTTGACCTCAAAGTTGCTTTGAATTTATTACCTGTAATGAAGACGGAGGATAATTTTATAATTCAGCAGTTAATCGATGGGATTGAATATTATAGTTCGGTGATTGACACTGAATCACAAAGTAATTTGATTTCATTTGTTTTAAAGAGCAGGCTTTCGCAAGGTGCAAAGTTAAAATTATGTCAAAAATATGATAAGATTTGTGATCTATTGCAGGATATGAAACAAATTTTATTGCCCAAAAAGTCCGCTGGTTCTTTACAAAAACAATTATTAAATTTAAGACAAAATGATTTATCTGTTGACGAATTTGGGAAAAGACTTTCTGAATTATTTGTTGACCTCACGATTTCACAATCCGAAGGTGATTCTGTAAAATATGACGTTCTAAAGTCGATTAACGAGAAACAGGCGATAAGACAGTTTAGTGATGGATTGCGAAATCGCCGGATCAGCACAATAATTTCTGCCAAAACCTTTGAAAATTTGAAGGATGCTGTTCAAGCAGCAGTCGATGAGGACTGTACCACAGTAAATTCAAATGCTGAAATTTTTTCAATGAGAACTTATAATAGAGCCAATTACAACAACAATTCCAGGCCACACATGTACGGACGGCCAGCAAGGCGAGGCTACGGTAGAGGTGCGTATAGCGGAACTCAGTCGCGCAGCTACGGGGTGCCCGGCCGATGGTCTCAGCCGCGAGCGGGACCGCGCCAGTGGGCCGAGCAGCAGCCCTGGCAACAACGACCAGCATTCTCACCGCGAGGCAACCGCCCTCGTACACGGGCGTACTCCAGAGGTAACCATTTTAACAATACTAATCGCGTTCATAAGTCATATCAAGGACATATTCGAATGTGCGATAATGATGAATCGCAGGCCGGTACATCAACGAGTGAAGAAAACTGTGAAAACCAGTTTTTTCGGAAATACGACTTATAATATTTTGGCTAGCGACAGTAGTTTTTGTGTAGAAATATTTGTACGTGACTCGCAACTATTATGGAGTTGGTTAGTTGACACAGGCGCTTCTATTTCAGCGTTAAAGTATAAACATGTTCTCGATTCCAACATCCCGATTCATAAGGAAAACATTGTCATTAATGGTGTCGGAGGCAAAGTCAATGCAATAGGATACACTTATTTACAGTTGTTAATCGATGGGCAAAGTATTAGTCATAAGTTTTATATATTTGAAACGCTTCCATGTAAGGCGCACGGACTTCTAGGACAAGACTTTTTAAGCAAGTACGGATCAGTCATTGACTTTAACAATAACTTGTTATCACTAAGGTATGATGGAAAGGAAATTGTTTTGAAATTAATTAGTATACACGAGTATTTATTGAAATTACCAGCTAGGTGTGAATCTATACACTACATTAATACAAATTTAACAGGCGACTGCGTTGTATGTACAAAAGAAATACAGGAGGGTATTTTCGTAGCGAGTAGCTTAGCCTCTCCGAAAAATGGGAAAATACCAATACGTATTTTAAATACAACTAATAGGGACATAACATTATCTGAGATAAATATTAACATTGAAAGTTCCAAAAAGTACGACATTTGCACGTTTAATCAAAATGCGAAAAATGCATCTCGCGTAAAACAATTGTTTTCCAAATTAAATTTAAAACATTTAAATAAAGAAGAAAAAAGTAGTATAGAAAGTTTATGCGCGAAATATTCCGATGTTTTTTATTTGGAAGGGGACACATTATCTAGTACAAACATTTATCAGCATACGATTAAATTAAAACAGGGTACACAACCCATTTATTCGAGACCATACAGATTACCGCATTCCTTAAAAGATGAAATTAATCAACAAATTGGTAAAATGTTAAAAGAAGGTATTATAGAACCATGTCAAAGCGAATGGTCTAGTCCAATTTTGCTAGTACCAAAGAAACCTGATGAAAATGGGAACAAAAAATGGCGTTTGGTAATCGACTATAGAAAACTTAATGAAAGTATTCAAAATGATAAGTTTCCACTACCAAATATTACCGAAATTTTAGATTCTTTATCCGGTTGTGTGTACTTTTCGCATTTAGATTTGCACCAAGGCTATTACAACGTTAGTCTGGATCATGATTGTAGGAAATATACGGCATTTTGTTCGGGGCAGTTTCAAATGACACGAATGCCAATGGGCTTAAAGACTAGTCCAAGTTCGTTTTCCAGAATGATGACCATGGCAATGAGTGGTCTTACATACGAAAAATGCTTAGTCTATCAAGATGATCTAATCTGTTTTAGTCGCGACTTGAGTAGTCATGTTAAAAATTTACAAGATATTTTCGAAAGACTGAGAAAAGTTAATTTGAAATTAAATCCTTTGAAATGTGATTTTTTAAAGAAAGAATTGCTTTACTTAGGTCATGTGGTTTCACCGGAGGGAGTGATACCAGACCCAGGAAAAATAAGTGTTGTTCAAAATTATCCCATTCCAACAAAAACAGACGAAGTCAAGCGTTTCGTCGCTTTCGTAAATTATTATAGAAAATTTGTTCCTCAGTTTGCTGAAAAGGCTTATCATCTTAATAGACTTTGTAGAAAAAACATACCCTTTAGTTGGGATGAAAATTGTCAAAAATCTTTTGATATGTTAAAACAAAGTATTATATCTCATCCAGTTTTGCAATATCCTAATTTTTCCGAAAAGAATCAGTTCATATTACAGACAGACGCTTCCGGCTACGCAATAGGTGCAGTTTTATGCAATTCGGATGGTAGACCTGTAGCGTATGCCAGCCGAAGCTTGAATACAGCTGAGAAAAAGTATCCAACTATTGAGAAAGAGCTTCTCGCAATTGTATGGGCAGTTAAACATTTCCGCCCCTACTTGTACGGTCGCACTTTTAAAGTTCAGACCGACCATAAGCCTCTCATATCTTTGTTTGGGATGAGAGACCCCTCCAGCCGGTTAATGAAATTTCGATTAGTATTGGAAGAATACGATTTTATAGTTGAGTATTTAAAAGGGAAAAACAATTCGGCAGCGGACGCGTTGTCGCGTTTAACTATTACATCAGAGGAGTTGAAAGAGATTAGTCAAAATTCAATTAATGTAATGACACGAGGTCAAAAGGCGAGGCAAGCAATAGGTACTACTGATTTTAGGGATAATCGGCTTGATCAACCGAGAGTTGTTGAAATTCAGTGTAAGCCTAAGTATTTCACGGAGTTACGTTTTACCACGGATAAGGAAATAAAACGATATCGTAATTTAAATATGATAAAATATGAGAATTATTGTTTTTGTTATGTTGAAGCTATGAATACAATTTTTATTAATCCAGTGTCTCGATCACAACTATCGCCAGACGAATTTGTGAGAGAACTGAGTAAAATATGTAAAATGTTAAGAATAGAAGAAGTATACTTTTTAAAAAATGACAATAACAATATTTTTATAAAGAAAGTAGTTAATGAGATACAAAAGATAAGCGCATGGTCCGGACCATTGTTATGTATTTTAAAAGGCGTTGAGAGAATTGATAATAAAGATGACCAACGTGTGATTTTAAATGACTTCCACCTCTTGCCCACAAGTGGCCACGCGGGCATTAGGAGGATGATAAATAATATTAAAAAATATTATTTCTGGCCAGGTCTTGAAGTCGATATAACAAAATATGTCAAAATGTGTGATAAATGTCAGAGACAGAAACACTCGTCTCATCACACAAAGCAACCCATGGTTATTACAACTACTGCAAACACGGCGTTCGAGAAGATTTTCTTAGATTTGGTGGGCCCTTTAGATAAAGATTACTATAATTATATGTATATCCTAACAATACAGTGTGAATTAACTAAGTATATAGAGACATTTCCTTTATACTCGAAAAATTCTGTAGAAGTAGCTAAACAATTAGTTAATAATTTTATTCTTAGGTACGGTATTCCAAAGGAGATTGCCACAGATCGCGGAACCGAGTTTTTGTCTGCAACAATGAATGAGGTATGTAAACTTTTACATATCAATAAGCTGCACTCGACGGCGTATCATCATCAGAGCATTGGGGCATTGGAGAATGCACACAAACAAATGGGTAATTACTTACGAATTCAAACCGAAAACCATTCAAATGCTTGGAGCACGTGGCTTCCATTCTGGTGTTTTTCTTATAATACATCAGTGCATAGCGAAACCAAATTCACCCCTTTTGAACTAGTTTTTGGCAAAAGGTGTACTTTACCGTCAAGTCTAAATTCAAACAAAATAGATCCACTTTATAATTTCGATTCATATCCGTTAGAGCTAAAATATAGAATTCAAACCTCACAAAAGGAAGCTCGAGATAATTTGATAAATAGCAAAATAAATAGAAAATTAAAATATGATAAAAACGCTAATCCAGTGTCCTATCAGCCGAATGATTTAATTTTACTGAAAAATGAGACAGGGAATAAGTTCCAAGCAATTTACTCGGGTCCGTATAAAGTTGTCAAAGATTGTACTCCTAATGTAGAAATTATTAAAAATAATAAAAGTTACATAGTTCATAAGAACAGAACTAAACGGTATTTCCCAACGGTGTCTGTGTAAATAGTCTATAGTTTTATAACCATTTGTAAGGTGTATCTGCTGAATTTATCTATTACTATTACGGACCTATATCTAATGTGTACTTACTCATTTGAATTAAATATGAAATTAAGAACTATTTAGGTATAATATGTTAAAGAGAAAAAAAAAAACTTTCAGTATTTTTTTTTTGTTGTGCACGGTGGAGGTGAGATGTAGCGATGTATATCTATTAGTAGTAAGTTCATATGTATCGTGTATGTTATAAATATGATAACCAATTATTAAAATATATCATTATACTCGCAGCATTCAGTCGTTTCACTTCAATCTCGGGTCCCCTCCTTACACAGTCATGTCATGACATGGCAACATTAAATAACTTAACTTAACTTTTAACTTTACATTTAATGTTTCACTATGTATACTGTTGGTGTACCTTTTCTATAAAAAAATAAATAAATGAAATGGTACTAAAATGCTGAGCTACTTGTGAGGCTTGCCGTGTAAGATAGCCTACTGCAGTGCGGGGCGCGGCGGGCGACAGGAGGCTAATCTCGCCGGGCGGCGCACGGCTCGCGCCGATTTAGTTAAGAGAAACTGTTTTTACTGGCGGTACCAAGGCGGGGCGCGATGCGAGCGGTTTTTATTACGCCAATTAACTTTTTTGACCGAATAAAGCGACTCCTGCGTCGCGGCATTTACATTTTTTAATTAAAGGACACCGTTGTTGGTTGCAGATTAAAATACTGTAACCACTTGTGCAGTTAAAATACCTACTATAAAATGTTTTTCGGTATAAAATTTCGTTTCTTACTGAATTTTTTTTTGGAATTCAGAGTATAGAATAGTAATCACTGTTACGTAAATGTTTGTTTAAAAACCTTTGCTCCTTCCATATTTATAAAATAATTATTCTTACGATTCTTCTAAGCTTTTCTACTAATCAAATAGTTGTTCGAGCGAACTTCCTGCCGCTTAACAATCAAGGAATGTCGTGTTAACTTTTAGCTAAAGTAATAAAATTATTAAGAACTTACTATAAATGTATTACCTAAGTAGTTTATTACTATAATGCATCCATACATACATATAATCACGATTTTTATCCCCGAAGGGTTAGTCAGAGACTAACTAATGAGGACCGCAAAAGCAGTCCTCTACCATAGTCCACTTCTCACCAAATAGCGACTATACATGAGTTCAGCGTGACAGGTGGTGAGCCCACCTCCGCTGTATGCTGTTTGATGTATGTGCAGTGTTTAGTCCGTTAGTCGCCAACACTCTAGGGTAGAGAAGGGGTGGTAGTATTCCTTCACCGCTACGCGACACAGTTATCTATATTAATAAAAATGAATGAAAGCCGGAGGGGGGGGGGGGGGGGGGCGCCGGGCGGGCCGCTACTCATGGTATTCATATAAACAATGTGTGTTGTATGTCTTGGAAATAAATGTCGAATATGGAACAATCCAAATGTACCTACAAGAACTAATTGCATACTTACTTGTTTATATTTATTTATAAATATTTCGTTTCTGTACTATAAACACAGAATAACTAACTATAAACCACAGATGATGAACTATTTACACTAACGTGGCATATGTATTTTTTTGTTTACAATATACTAAAAGATTTATTTTTCCAATAAATACATATACCCACTACTTTGTAAATATAATAATGCCAACTAAATTAACCTACTCATTGTCCCGCAAACCACTGTACGGCTTAAATTAACCCATTATTATATATTTTTTTATTTTGGACAGTAAACCTCTTAAAAATTTTACATATCGTAACTCCCACATAGCTACAATCGATGTAAAAGCTGCGATTGATACAGCGCCTATAAATAAAAAAATGCGATTTCCTTTTCCCCATCTCCAACATTCATATCGTAGCAATGCAATATCAAACGTTTACGATTCCGATCCCGTAGCGGCGCGCGGCGCGGCACCGTAGCGCAGGCGGCGGTCGTAGCGTGCCCGGCTACGGCGTAGCACGTAAGGTGTCACCGTCATAATAATAAATTCGCGACATATTCGCGCCATCTCGCATCAGTCTGATTGATTGGCTCGTTCCGTGAGATAGCGGCGCAGGGCAACGTACTCGCATGTACTACGAGTTATCTGAACACAGAATAAATCTTCCGACATTATTTATTATAGGACGGTTTGGTTGATGTATTTTTTTTGGCTCAGATTTGATGCGAGACGTAACGAATGTTTGATTCAGTCTGTTGATATGATTTTTTAGTCCATGATAATGACTTCGCTAGAAGAAAAGATAAAGCCAAATTTAAAAAGTTGTTAATTCATTATAAAATCTAAATTTTCGCATATTTTGTTAGCCTAACTTGGATAAAAGCTTCTGCGTTACATTAAAAGTTCTATTATTTAAAAACCAGGGCCTTGTAGTCGTAAACCAAAGTTTTCTTATTCCATTATTTTTAATATAGCATCCTACGTTATATTACATTGTAGAAAGTTATAAGAGTTGTTCATTGTTGTCGCCGTGTTCTGCATTAGCGTCGCAATGTGTACGCACGCGGCTGTACCTCCGAAGGGGTACTCTGATAATTAACATGATTGCAAACAAATATAATGCAATTAGGTACTAGTGCGGGCACTGCGTCGTGGCGGCCCATTATTAAAACAATACTACCAACCCATCCTTTTTCTTGGGTGTCCTAAAAGGTGAATAACGGACTAACGACTTCGTATACATCCAATAGCACGTAGCGGCGATGGACTCACCACATATCACGCACATGTGCAGTTATTATTTGTTGTTGTTTGAGATAATAGTCATATGTGTGTATAGAACACAAATATGGAAAAAAGAAAAAGCTTGTAATTTTTTTTTAATAGATAATTCTTTTAATAAAATTACACAAAACTTTATAACCATTTTGTGATATAAGCTTATTAACGAAAAAATCATCAGTTTATTCTTAGGTGCTACTTCCTCTACCGTGCCGACAGTACCCAGCCGATAAATGTAAGTGGGGCCAGCGCCGGCAGCCGTGATTGATTGGCTGTTTTGCGGACGCTACGGCGGCTGAGCATATGAGCCTCCCGAAATATCGGGGACGGCCGATCGATAGCATCTTCAGCTTATATTTACAACACAACACCAACATTATATCTAAATAGAATAGAATACAAGCGTTTATTTCGACCAACTTTGGATTATAGGTATGTACAATATCAATTAAATAAAATCAAAACTAACATCACAAACCCGAAACCCGAACGAAAAAATATTACTAAATAGAAATTTGTTTAAATACAAGGTACTGGTGTCGTCGTGTAACCAATGAAATTTTCTAAGCTAGTCTTCAAATTGAGTATATGAGGCCTCCTCCATATTATCACTCATTTTTGATTTGGACCGCTTGCACCTATTTTGTTAGGGTCGTCTTTTTGATGACATCTCGTCAGAGCAATTTTGGCTTTGGTGAACACTCAAAATAACAAGTTTTGGAATAGGGATTTCCGTTTTAACCTTATTTAACTTGTGAGTATAAAAATATGTTCCTTTGTAAAATCCAAAAATAGGATTCAAATGACTCAGAAAATATGAATGAGTCACAGTTAAATAGTTTAATAATGAAATACGCGAGACAGTTTCAAAAATTTAATCCCACTGAAAAGCCGGAAATAGAAGAAATATCTTGACCTAGTTTGTTGCCGGTTCAAAAGTGTACAGTCTTTTCATTTTGTGCCGCGGTACAGTGCAACGTGCTCGGGAAATGTGTAAGCTGGTTTAGCTATTCATTAGGCTTTTTTATTTCGAAGCAGTGTCAAGTTCAGGCTTGCGGTTGGTGGCTACAGCAAGTTTGCTAACAATTGTGTAAATGTATTCATCATGCATGTACAAACATAAAATATTATAAAAAATTCTACCAAGATTGCTGCTGGCAGCCGGCTAGCTAAGACTAAGCTATCGGTAGTTAAGACTAGGATTAAGGAGTCTCCTGATCCTTTCACTAAATTCTTCTAGTAAATTTCACGTTCTATGTTTAATAACTATTTTTTTTTTTAAGAACTTCTAAAAGTTCCGTAAATATACTTATACTACAAATATTTTATTTAGAAATAGAGTGTGCTGGACAATTTTAATTGAACCTCACTTTTGCTACATTCTGGTTAATACAAAGCGTAGTTCCCGGAAGAAGGATGAAAAGAAAGTAACTTTAAAGTAAATTTGTTTTTTCTTATAAAGAAATAATTTGGAAAATTTGCTACCATCAAAGCAGGGCCGCCAGCAGGATAGCATCAAAGCAAAGCAAGACCAGGGCAGGGTGTAGCTTGTTATTGATGATTATGAGATCAAAATGGAAAGTAATCTGACAAAGGTCGCAACAAGCCGCTGCATACGGCGACGACACTGCCAGCGCAATTGGCCCGTCGACAAGCCGACACAACAACATATTTTGTACATTTTTATAGCTTCCTGTTCCAATTTTCCTATAATATACATACCTACGATATTAGACGGAACAGTAATAGTACTTCCCCATAACGCGTAGGCGTTGAAATGAAACACTGTCCCGTCGAAACGGAGAGTCGCGTTTAAGTATTTTATTCTGAACTTTTTATTTCAATATGTAGAGATCATGCTACTAATAATAAGCTACAGAAGAGAAAAGAATGCGTTTAAATAAAAAAAAATCAAATGTGTAAAGTTGTTCTTGCCCAATACTAATGGCTAATATAATTTTTCTTCTAAATAGGTTACGTTACAGTGTAACGTTTGCTTTAATTTTTAGATAGTATAAATTATAGCTTTTCTAGATTGTATGCGCACAAAGTGTTCAAATAAGCTTTCTTGGATATCTCGATATCTCTTTCTAATAATAAAACTATATTTAAAATTAAAGCTGTCATATGAATAATTTAATAATAGACTTTACGCCATGAAATGTCAAATTACGCAGATTAAAATTAAAAATATTCAGTCATCAAAATTCATCAATTAAAATAGAAAGTTATTTCTAACAATATAAGTAACTCAGAGGTACCTAAATCTTTGAAACAATTTGGTACCTAATTAAAAATGGATGCTCCCTCGTGAGTTCAGACTTATTTTGTTTGATTCAGATCTAAAGGTCAATTTAAATGAAGCTAATGTATTCTGGACGTTGACATCTGTTTGAACGGCGAGCGTTTAGCCATCTTTACGTAGATCGCTTAATTCAACTACGCTTCGGCTTATTTAGTAAGTCATGGTAAGTCCTGAGGGACAAAAGCGGTTAAGCTTTTGACATATTAACAAGAAAGTTATGCATATACATCCTAGACTGATGCAACTCGATCAAAACGTCGTTTACTATTTGCATTAATGTTTGTGTTCAAATATTTAATACATATTCGTGAATACATCGCGCCCAGTTCGTAACAAGAAATAAAAACGTCGTATAGGTTTTATATACCATTTCTATATTACCAGCCTATGGTAAAGTATTTGAAAAAAATATTTTCAATCAATTACTGTACCATTTTGCAATTTAATTAGGTCTTCTGGCCAAACTCCACCCCATTCGCCAACATCACCCTGGCTCATAGCAGGCCCATAGACACTAGTCCCTGGGAGTGTAACGAACTGGAGTTTGGGGTTGACTTTAGAATCGAGTCGCCTGAATTTGAAGAAACTAACATTGTGGGGGGGTCTAAGGGGTTCTTAAATAAAGGTTTATTAACATTTTAGCTGCCGCCGTTGCGTTAAAATATAAAAAACCACTTGAAAGTTTTGTCCAAATCGGCTATAATCACGAAAACTTACACGCTTTTAGGTTAAGGTTAAGTACCATAGTAACAGAACCGAAGCGGGGGGACGGGGGGGGGGGGGGGGGATAGTATGTTGACCAAAACGCGCGAGCCGAGCGAGCGAAGCGAGCGTGCCGAGGGAGCGGCCGGCGAAGCGCCAGAAACGACATTTTTGTAAATTATCATATTTAAAAAAAAATTACTTGTCTGCGGCAGGAGGGGTAAGTGGGGGGGCCCTCCTTATTCCTCCCCTCCCCTTCCCCTACCAATTATGGCGTCTCGATTTAATTTTTTTACTACGATACATAATCTCAAAATTAATGTAACTTAAAAACTACTTGTTGGCGGCAGGGGGATAAGTGGGGAAGTACTCCGCCCCCTCCCCCTACCTTCTCCATCCCCGATTCAGGCGACTCGATTCAAAAGTTTTATCGGAGTTTGCTCTGAACTTTGGGCGATGCACCCCGTATTATGTATTAGATTAACTAGTTGTGGGTCTGACCTGCGCTGCTGTACTATGCTGTACGTTGATCCCACGATGAGAAGAAGGAGGGGCGCGCGCCCCTGACGCCGTTACAAGGCCAACTCCAGGCTTCACGTGGCAAGGTCAGATGTCACCACCCTAAATCACCACTCTATCTCCCACGGACCATGCTATCAAGGTCAACCTTACGTGGGGATCACTAACTAGCACACCTCCACTAGATTATGAAGATCTGGCGTCGTTCCACCGGTGGAATCAACCAGCGTACCGAAACTCAGACCGCATAATTTTGCCAACCCGAATTAATATGATGACGTGACGGCAGACAACGAATGTCAATGTCACCTGACGGTTTTTATTTCTATACACTGTTCATTGCAGTTTTGCAGTTTTGCAGTTCATTCCTGGTTTTAAACAATAAGCTATTTCACGAAAAAGTTTGGTTTTATTAAAGATAGATCTAAAACTGACGTTGGAGTTGCGCTTCTTAAACATATTTTTGACGCCTGGGAGAGTAAGCAAGATGCAATAAGTATTTTCTGTGATCTCTCAAAGGCATCTGATTGTGTTAGTCATGAATCTTTAGTTAACAAGTTAGAGCATTATGTTGTTTCAAAAATAGTACTGAGCCTTATACAACCATACCTGTCGAATAGAACTCTAAACGTTGTGTTAATGGTGCTGTGTCTTCAGGAGCACCCATAACTATAGGCGTGTTCTAAGGATCAATATTGAAACCATTACTTTTTTATTTATTTAAATGACCTGCCCTACTTCACTAGAAACTTGTGTGAGACTTGAGTATTTGCAGATTATCTCTCTTATTTTTAATGTTTAAAGAGGTCTTGAAAATGTTGACGATGTAAATAGTGCACTCTCAAAAGTATTAAATTGGTTCACTGTTCATTGTATTACTGGATTCAACAAGATAACCGCGTCGCGTAGCGGTGAAAGAATACTACCACCCCCTCTCTTCCCTTGGCTGTCATAAAAGGCGACTAACGGACTAAAGAGTACCAACTTCCAACAGCATAGAGCGGCGATGGTCTCACCGCCTGTCACGCTGAGCACTTGTGCAGTCGCTATTTCGTGAAAAGTGGACTATGGCAGAGGACTGCTTTTGCGGTCGTCATTGCCTTGTCTCTGACTAACCATTCGGGGATAATAGTCGTGAATATATGTTAGCACCTTCGTCTTTAAGAAAGCCCTTGAAGCGTTACTCGCGGTTGTTGTGTAGCAGTGGTCAAGCCCACCATATTAAACTGTTGGATTACGGCTCAGCAGTGACACGTTTTAAGGCTGATGATTGCGGTGAGTATCTCCAGCCGGTGTAAAACAAGCTGGCATTGTTTGCCGCCCAAAGCTGCTCACACACCTTATCGCCCGACCTCATTCGCAATTGACGGATGCCGCGTCTAACTGGCGGCAGTCACGTCACGCAGCAGGCGCACTCAGCGCTCGTAACGTACGTAGGGAATTCAAATCACCAGCTTTCTTTGCCGTTTGCATGTATATTTATTTAAATGCGGTCGACTGTATTGCTGTTTTTGTGATTGACAATTTACAGGTCACGTTTGTTAGTATGTTTATTATGTCCCTTTCTATATTTTTTGAATCCTCGAGAAAAGAAACAAGCTCGTCTCGCTTACTTTTTCTGGAACAAGCGCGCTGTATTTCAGATGTTTGAGACCCACTTTGCATGCGTTAGAACATAGGTCCTTCATAAAAAAGATATGACTAGCAATCTTTTATTTTAGAGCTTACATTAAACCCCTTTTATCATTTCATTAGTTTTGTAGTGACGTGAGAAAGCAGCTTTGTATAGGTGCAAACAGGTTTTTCCTAGCGAACAACCTTTCTTTTCAATTGGCCCAAGCAGCCTTCTTCCCTTAAATCGTGGCGGGCGTGCGTGATCAGTCTCCCCGCGACGCGTTTAATCCCGGCGGCGGGCGCATCCCTCACTACGCGGGCATAGTGCAGAAACACCAGTAGGCTATGTTAAACCTACACTTGAACCCAACTAGAACCCATGATACGGTTAACAGGAGCCGTGAGGGCGCCCTCGGGGTTTCCGCTCCTAGTCAATAGCTTTACTAATCTGTCTGGTCTAGACACTCGCTTGCAAGGTACCATCCTTGTTAGAAAACATCCCGAGATGTTTGGTCAAATCACGCGAGAAACCAAATGTTTTTAAGCTTTAAGTTTCCAGTAAAATCTGTCACTGTCACAC
Organism: Scoparia ambigualis; assembly: GCA_963921215.1. NCBI lineage: Eukaryota > Metazoa > Arthropoda > Insecta > Lepidoptera > Crambidae > Scoparia > Scoparia ambigualis. The sequence goes on along the minus strand of OY992521.1, from coordinate 31,067,980 downwards.
ACAGACTGTCAAAAGACAGTGTGTTTAATCGCCGCTTTGGTCTAGTGACTAACTACACCGATCTAGATTCACCCACACCCAGTTTGAATCAAAGCAGATTACTAGCTTTAGTTGGTTATTTTATGTTCTATATATGTAATATATATATATAATATATATATATGTAATATTTTAAGTTATTTTATGTTCGTTTGGCTTTACCATCTTATCTAATTATGTCGTTGTTTGTGCAGCTGTCAGTTATAAGATTGCCGGTTGTAACACAAAAAAAAAATATATGCATAAAAACAGACAACTCACCCTCATGTAGCCCAAAGTTATAATATTTGTATGACAGTCTACAGCCAGATTAGTTTAGAGATTATTTTAATTTAAGGCATGTCAAACACAAACTTACTCGCATCAGGTTGCTGATATTTAAGGAATGAGTTGATATGGATATTGGTACTTGATATTTTTTGAGAGTTCAAGTCCCCCTGTCACCAGTACCAATTTACTGTTCTGGTTTGACTGTGGAGCTGCAGAAGAATCGCCCGCGCCCCGTGTATTAATAGCGGCTAAATCGCGCCGTAAATATCGCCGGAGCTTTGACAATTTGCTGGTTTGTTTACAGCTTTCGGTGGCGGTTGCTTATTAAAATGTTCAGGCTTTCAAATTAAACTTGCTCACGCACAATCTTTTTTTAACTAGTAATCTATATTTTGAAAGTGTTGAAAAAATCGATACTGCACCAAACCCAGTTCGAATTAAAACTTATTCGCAATATTCGTAAAACATTGCAGGTATGCACACAAGTGTCTGTATTACATAAATATTTGAAATATAGAATTTATAACGTTTAAATAATAATATTTAAATGCGGTAACCATACACGCAATCACGCAACACTAAACACACTAAAACAAGGCACACTCAAACAAGCGACTCGCGAGCTGACTGAAACAAAAAAAACGTGCGCCAATAGTGTATAAAGTAATTTAATTATTTGTATCGGCGGCGAGTGGCCACACAAACAGCCAGGCCGAACAGCCAGACCAAACAACCAGACCAAACAGCTAGACCAAATAGCCAGACCAAACAGCCAGCCCACACAGCGGCGGCAAACACGGCAGCGGCCGAAGATTGTACAATGTGCAATGTGCAGAGAAATTTAATCATTTCGCTCTTATTGCACAAGCCACATCCGATGCAATTGCATTGCGATCGTAGATCGTAGAAGTGATGACTGCTCCGTGTGCGCGTTCAGCGCATTCAGATTATTGGTAATAAGGACCGCTGGTTTATCGTTTGAAACTTGGGTTTCAAACGATAAACCAGCGGTCCTTAAATGCATCGTATTAAGGTCTCCATCTTTGAAAATGACAAATTGTTTGAGGCAGCGTTATGCAAATACGCCCGTAGTCTGCAGTAGAGCTTTCCACCAGGCGGGCTGTTTACTTCTTTGTCAATGAAGTGTTAAAGGGCGCACGTGTATATTGCAGCTCTAAGTATATAGCAGCGTATTCCCACCCCATCCATGTCTCTCTACTATCGCATTGACTCAACGTTACTGGTTAAGTTGGGGGGCAAGAGACAAAGGAACCTAGAACGCTTGTCACATCAGGTCAAGTCGATACAGTGAAAGTTTTCTGCGAATGTGGGTTGGTGGAGTTGTTACATTTGAGATTTTGTCCCTCTTGGTGAAAAGGCAGAAAATCCCAAACGCAAAATTCAGTGGGTTTGTTATGAAATAAAACTATTAAATGTTTCCCAGCTAGGTTTCAAAAGTCAACAATAAAATTTATAATAAATATTTCTGATTTATTTCCCAATTTTGTTAGGAGGTTAGTGACAATTTTTCTTAAATATTATCTTTGTTGGTTAGCATTGATATTCATTATTTTAATACTTTCTTTTATTTCCTTCTTCTTTAAAAAAACAATGGGTCGAATGTGACCCGACAGGTTAAAATTAATATAAATTTTATATTTTGGGGGGTTAAAGTTACTCGCGTCCGTAGGTTTATCCTTGAGACCCTACACGTGGTCCCTGGGTGGTGCTAAATGAGTTAATATTGACATTGACTGAGTGGTAGAGCCACGCTGCGTTGCAGCGCTTATTGGGCCTGCTCGCCCGGGGTAATACCACCCTCTCACGAATATCCGGCGTGAAATAATAAAAATAAAATATGGCACTTGGTGCTGTTATGTTTCGTCCGGCCAGTGAGAGTTCCGGAGGCCTCTTCCTCCCCATTCACAATTCCTAATCCTTCCTTAACCCTATTCTTTTCTTAAAGTTCAGCAACGCACTTGCAACTCCTCTGGTTTTGGTCTGGTCCATGGGCGGCGGTGATTGCTCTCCATCAGGACTCGCCTGCTCGTTTGCCACCTTTTTATGTATATAAAAAAAGATAATATTTTATTACAATGCATATTATTATAATAATCCAAGCCTTATTACTAAACAATTACACACTCTAAACCTCAAGAAAACAATGTGGGTCAGGGGTGACCCAGCAGGTTAATGTTATATCAAAATTTTATTGTAGTGATCTTTAAACTACCTAACCAGCCAGCTAATATTTCAGTGGTATGAGCTACGGTTGTGGGTGGTTGGGATAAGGCCAGCACCATCCGGAGTATTCATTTCCGGAGAAGACGTTAGTTAAATTTACTTTAATGGTCGAAATCGAAGATCCTCAAAGGACTTACTTTTAACTTTTGGTACTAAAATAAAAGAAAAAATAACTGCAACAATTCATATACTTCCTTGTCCAAGAGACTAAATGCTATCATTCTGTATATTTTTAAAATTTTTAATTACCTCCGTTAAAAAATACTGTATTTTGATAAGTTTTGTACGTTTCTGAACGAAATTTCTGGTTTCTTTAATGTTAACGAACGCAGAGTTATGAAGTAGGTAAGTCTATGAGGTCTATGGTAATCGGTCATAAATAATTATGTTAATAATAATGAATTTGTGAGTTTTATGATATTAGCTTGTTATGTAAGGGTTGTTTTTTTTATGTATTTGATAATTTGTAATAGGATCTTACTGAATTATGAAACTGATTAAAGTATACTAAGCTAATCAATCAAACAAGCTTTACATAGCATAGAGATTTAATAAATGAGGGGATCCATATAGATTCTATGAATAAAAATCAATATTAGAACCATTGTTGTATTTCTTGTTAAATCATAATTAACACATTATTTATTAAGCAAATTTTTTATTTTATTTTTATTTTACAATTTTTTGGAAAACTTACAGCTATATGTTAAATATAAATTAATGTATGAACACAATATGGCCAATTACAAGTTTTCACCTATAAATAAAGTATGTTGATACATTTAGCAAGTGGTTTTTAACAATAATATATTATTAAGAGCCGTGCGTGATGTTTAACAGATCATTACCTTTCATGAGCTAACAGACAAAAAAGGTATCATTGTATAATTTTTTGAACCTAGATACGTTGGTGTTGAATAAGTCTAAGTCTATAATTCGACATACGGAGTTGAAAAGCTCGGGCGCCCTGTTAATAAACGCGTTAGATTGATAATTTGTTCTCGATAAAGGTATATGCAGTAAATTTGTGTGTCGCGTTGTTTTCCTGGGTGTATTAATATAAATTTTACTGAGTAGTTCGGCAGAGTCTATGTTACCTTGGAATATTTTAAGAAGTAGTGCTATATCTGACATTTCTCTTCTTTTATGTAGTGGTAGGAAATGAAAATGCTTGCACCGTTGTGTGTAATTTTGGAAGAAACTATGACACCTATATTGCAAATAACGAAGAAATCTTTTCTGCACCGCCTCTATCCGCGAGATGTAAATATTATATTGGGGATTCCAAACCTGGGACGCGTATTCCAGGTGGCTGCGCACGAAAGCACAATACAAAATTTTTACTACTTTGATGCTCTGAAACTCGGATGACATACGCATCACGAATCCAAGAGCTTTTCTTGCTTTTGTTATAATTGAATCTATATGGATATCAAAAAGTAATTTCGAATCGAATGTGACTCCGAGATCTTTTATAGAAGTAACCCGTGTTAACGCTTGAAAATTTATATAATAGTCAAATAAATGAGTTTTAGGTTTTCTGCTAAATGTACAAATAAAGCATTTAGAAATATTTAAATCTAATTTATTGTTGGCACAGTAGATTTCAAACCGTGTAATATCCTCTTGCAACTTTAAACAATCAGATAATTTGGTGATTGGGCAAAGAATTTTAAGGTCATCAGCGTACAATAAGATTTTACTATGTATAAAAGAAGAACTAATGTCATTTATGTAGATTGTGAATAATAATGGGCCCAAGAGTGAGCCTTGTGGTACACCTGAGGGTATGGGCAGCTTGCGGGAGGTGTAGCCATGTAGTGCTATTGTTTGGCTGCGGTTTTCTACATATGAGCTGAACCATCTAAAGAGGTTGCCCCGGACACCTACCAATTGCAGCTTATGCAAGAGAAGCCTGTGATCAATTCGGTCAAAACACTTACTGAAATCAGTATAGACTATATCTACCTGAGTCTGTGTATGTGACATATGTTCTGTAATAAAGTCTTGACATAACAGCAGGTTAGTAGTTGTCGATTTGCCATGTAAAAAACCGTGTTGAGATTCATTGAGGACATGACGCAGTGAGGAGTAGACCTGTTCATGCACAATTTTTTCTAATATTTTTGCAAAGATACATAGTTTAGAAATAGGTCTGTAGTTTTCAATCATGTTTTTTTGTACTTTTTTGTGCACCGGGGTTACAAGGGTCGATTTCCAGATAGCAGGGACGATGCCGGAGTTTAAAGAATAGGTATATAGGTATGTGAGAGGTAACACAAGACTACCTGCACAGCGGACAATAAATGTGGAAATGTCTAAACATACCCTACACCACATACATACTATATCCTATTACATAGTCTCAACACAGTTTAGCTAAGCTATTAACACACAACACTAGATTTATTACTTTATATCGCTACACAATCAATAATGCACAATAAGCATAGAAATAGCTACATATTGTAAAACAATAATACTCAACTTATTTGGGAGCTCCGCTTCGTTCGACTGCTGCTAGCAAAACTGACTCGTGTCGGCAGAGACAACGCCTTTTATAAGCAGTGACAAACAAGTATGACGTCACGTCATGGTACGGCAGTATTTGATTTGAGAAAACGAATTAATACACGATACAAACAATGGAAATTATTAACAAAATTGTATTAAATTTGGTAAGAATGTATATTTAATGAATTGTAACTTCATTAATTGAATTTAAATACTTATCAACTAAAAATTGCATAAAATAAGGAATACACATCATGTTACAGTTTAATGATACAATGCTTATATTCTATTACGGCCATACTGACAGTACTTCGTCCTCGAAGTACCCAAATATTAACTCTTTAAAATCATTATCATTTTATTTCTTTTTTTTTTTTTTTTTAAAGTCAGTGTTTCTAGGTATTTGGTCTCATCACTTGCTGATAGTGAAGCCAAACCATTACCAACACATGGCTCAACAGCAAAGCTCTAGCTTACGTTAGCTCTACATAACTTTCACACAATTAATTCACTCTTCAGTGGTGTTATGGTCAACTGCCTCGTGGTACTTAATCATGACCCACTGTAAGTGAAGCCAGTTCAGCACCAGGCAGATGGCCAACCAGTGAGATACTCAAAATCACAAACACTACTTAATACATTGAATTAATCATTGCTTAACATATCCTCAACAATTTTAAAAGCATCTGAAAAATTACTTACTTAGTTCACAACTGGACTTGGGTATGTGCAATGCTAACATATCATTCATTTAGGCGGTGGGATATTTCTTTTTTCCATGTGTATGAGTGTATGTTTGTGTGTATGAGTTGTGTGTGTGTGTGTGTGTGTGTGTGTGTGTGTGTGTGTGTGCGCCAGCCTGAATATGTCCTGTGCGGGGTACTGGTTGCCGTAGAATACGCCGTACTGGTGATGACACGCCTAGGCGCGCGGGAGTCCTGGAAAGAGACAGAGGGTCAGTCCCACCACACCGTAAGCATTGCTATGACCCTAAAAAATTAAAACACGTCTGCTTTAAAGGACATTAGGATAGGTTGCTTACCCTGTCTTGTAGGCCTTCGTTCTACTTCAGGTTCTGCGTCAATTTTGCGTTAATTTTGTAGTAAATAACAGGCTGAAAAGATGATATAAAAATATGATATAAAATGGAATTACATACAATGCAGAGCGGGCGGGTAGTAGGTACACTTTGCTTTTATTAATAGTGATTTGAATCTGCAAAATACACCAGTATTAGATATACATACCAAGTACTTACCGAATAAATATATCCCTTCACTATTTAACATCATAATTTTATTTATTTCACCATAATGTGTTTTCCACTTTTTCCTTATCTATTTGTATTTGTTATTCTGGCACAATGGTAACTCAGTTAATCAATGATATTTAATTGTAACATCATTGCAGTTAATAACAACTTTTGTGCGTCTTTGCGCGCTATTTGTCTGCTTTGTTTGACTGTCGTCGGGCGAATCGGTGGCGAACGGCGATCCACCGTCCGCCCCCGTCGCCCGCGAGTCGCGCACTGCCATGCCGCCGCCCCGGTTGGCGTGCAATAAAGTGAAAACTGTATTGTTCCCTATTTATCTGACAAATAGGTATTACTTAAGTTTTTAGTTTTTAATTGTGAAAGTAGGTACTACATTGTAAGTCTGTTTTATATTACTTAAGTTTTTAGTTTTTAATTGAGAACCTACCTACTGTATGTACATTGTAAAGTATTGGCATCCATATGTCAAAAAATTATTGAAGGAGCCCATTGAAAACCAGCGTCAGGCTCCATCGGACCTGACAAATTGCTGAATTGGCTACCTTTTTAGCTGCGGCCGTGAGACATTGCTATTATTTTTAATAAGTGTTCTCATATTAATCTGTTCTTTTTAAATCTATATTTTGATAAACTGTGATCGTTGTAACTGTCTCGTGTGTTGTAGCTAAATAAACTAGTTTTCATTTCATTTCATTTCATTTCATTTCATTTCATTTCATTTTATTTCATTTCATTTCAACAACCGTATTTTGCTCAACCCATTCCCCTGGCCAATACCTTATTTTTTCTTTAGCAACTACAATACTCCTAAGATTACCTGTACCCCTTAAAGCAAAACGGTCATTTGGGAGTAAAGTTGTGATTTCATAAGGACCTTTATATTTAGGTTTTAATTTGTCATTACGTCGGTGATCTTGACTAACATACACTAAATCTCCTAATTCATATACTCTGTTATTTCGCCTTACTTTATCAAATCGTTCTTTAAATTTTTCTGCCGCTTGTAATAATCGCTGGTGAGCTAATTCCCTATCAGCCTGCAAATTAATATTAGTTTCCGAATTATTAAGAACGTCATCCAATCGGGCTTGGACACACGGTATGTTTGCATTGACACCTATTAATAGATGTAGAGGTGAAAACCCAGTGGTTTTTTGTAATGTTGTATTTACAGTTTGTTGTGTTTTCCATAAAGCGTTCGGCCAATCTGACAAATCGGTCACCATGGTATTTAACATATTTGTTACTGAAGCCACGTATCGTTCTACTTGACCGTTGCTTCTCGGTGTTCCTGTAGCAATCATGTGATGTTCAATTTGTAAATCTCTAAACAAGGATCTGAGTTGATTTGAACTAAAATTTGTACCTCTATCAGTAATAATGAGTGATGGTGTACCAAATATTGTAATAGTTTCACGTACAACTGGGATCAACTCATATGCGGTTAGAGTTTTGAGCGGCTTTAATAAACAAAATTTAGTAAATGCATCTACAATAAATAATACATATTTATACCCTTCACTGGATAGTGGAAATGGACCTGTGCAATCTAAATGAATAGTATGAAATGGATTCGCTGTCTTTTCTATAGGAAATAGAAAACCTTGCTTGGGCCCTGAATGTCCTTTTCGTTCGACACAGATTAAGCAGTGAGTTAAATATCTTTTGATAAATGAAGACATGTTAGGAAACCAAAAGTTTTCTCTGATTTTATGCATAGTTTTATCGTACCCTACATGACAATTCTCGTCATGAAATAGTTTGAGGATGCTTAGCCTATGACCTTTTGGTATGTATAATTTTGGCTCAGAATCAGGTTCAGTTTTATAGTAAAGTAAATTATTTCTAACAAAATATTGATTAGAATCTAATTCACCATCCAGTGTTCGGTCAATTAGGGATTGCGTTTCATAGTCATTTTGCTGCGCAATTTCTAACCAGGATTGATCTGTATTAGAGGGAAATGAATGTGAACTAGAAGTAGATGCCCGCTGCGGTTCGTTTATGACATTAATTATACGTATTGATGATTCGGAATCTACAGGGTTTCTACTAAGAAAATCGACGTGATTAATATACTTTCCCTTCTTATAAATAATCTCAAAATTAAAATCTTGTAAAAAGGTCCACCAACGGGCCACTCTAGGAGATAAATCCCTTTTACTGGCTGTAGATTTAATGGAATTACAATCAGTTATGAGTTTGAAATGTATGCCAAGTAAATATACTCTAAAATGTTTTAAGGCGTTATAAATAGCTAAAGTTTCTAGATCGTAAGAACAATATCTCGATTCTGTTGGGGAAGTTTTTTTACTATAGTATGCTACTACTTTATTTATATTATTAACTTTTTGTAATAAAATTGCTCCATAACCTAAGGCACTTGCATCTGTATGTAATTCGGTAGCATATTCTGGATTAAATATAGTCAAGAGAGGTTTAGATACCAGACAGTCAATAACATAATTCCTAACAGCGGTTTGTTCAGTATTCCACTCCCATTTTATATTATTTTTTGTTAATTTTGTGATACAAGCTGTCCTTGCAGCGAAACTAGGAATAAACTTGCGGAAATAACTGGCTAAGCCCATAAACTGCCTAACCTGCTTAACATTTTTGGGAGCTGGAGCGTTATATAAAGCTGAAACCTTTACTTCGCTAGGTCTAACTCCTTCGCTGGATATGTTTCTGCCTAAATATTCAATGTTATCTACAAAAAAACTACATTTTTTTAAATTGATTGTAAAACCAGCTTTGCTAAGGGTCTCAATGGTTTGTTCCAAATAAGTAACACCTTCCTCAATATCAGAAAACGGTATAAGAATATCATCAATATATATAAGAAGGAACTTTAAGTGGTGAGTCGCTTTGTTAATGGCTTTTTGGATAACGGACGGTCCATTACATATACCAAAAGGCATTTTTAAAAACTCGTAATGTCCGTCCGGCGTGACAAAGGCAGTATATTTAATAGAGTCTGCTCCAACTGGTATCTGGTAAAAAATATTTTTCATGTCAATAGACACGTAGTATTTTGCAGTACCTAGCCTATCTATTTGGTCTTCAATCAAAGGCAGGGGATAACTATCTTTTTCTATAATTTTATTTAAAGCTCTAAAATCGACACACATTCTGTCTCCGCCATCCTTCTTTTTCACTAAGAGGATGGGACTGGCAAAATGGGAATCACTTTCTCTAATAATATTTTTGTTCAAAAGATCTGTAATGATGTCTTTAACCTTTTCCCATTCAATTGGGGCCAGCCTATAAGGTCGATAATACACAATATCATCTTTTTTTAAACGTATATTCAATTCACCAGTTTGCACATCACCAGTTTTATTCAAAATTCCAGGATGTTTTTGAAAAATTGACATAACTTTAGATTGAAGATCAGTGGGTAAATGATTAATTTTAGAAAATAACTCCGAAAATTCTGTTGTTATATGATCGGCATGTACTAAGTTCACATTAAGCTGAGAATCTAAGACTTTTTTTCGTGACAACCTACTACCATTACTATCCGTAACAATTTCAATATCTGGGTACTCAATAACATTTCTACCTATTAGAAGGTCAAAAGAAAAATCATAATCTCTAACAACATACAAATCAAGATCTATACATACATCATTACTCCTAATTGGAATTGTGACTAAGCCAAAAACATGCAAACTACCCCTTCCTATTCCCTGGAGCTGTAAACTACATGGAGTGAGAGGACAGCCAATAGATTTAACTATACTCTCTTTTATAATGTTACAATCAGCTCCTGTATCTATAAGACATTCAATTCTCAAATCATTAACTAACACATGTGTAAGTGTTAGGTTCGCTTTTCTAAAAAAATTACCTCATTATTACGTGATTTGAAATAGCATACTGAATCTGTGTGTCCAATTTTTTTACAAATACTACAAGTAACTACCTTTAGTTTAGGGTCTGTTGCGACGGCGTATTTAACTTCGGCAGTATTATTTGAAGGACAATGATAACTAATGTGGCCCAAAGTGCCACACGAAAAGCATTTTTTTTCATTGGTATTAAATTTTACCCGTTTTGACACGCTCGGTAAACTTATAGCACCATTTTTCACATTTGGCTCAAATGGTCGCTTTTTCGTACCTTTGACATAAGCAGAAAACAAGGATATTAGCCCAGAGGTGGTCGTAACACTACTATTAAATGAAGCCATCTTCACATTGACATCTGTAATGCCTCCACACAATAACTCAATTAACTGACTATCGTTAAACGCTATCTTAGTATTGCGCAATAACTTAATCTTTTCTCTAGCATATTCACAATAAGAATCTGCACAGTCAGAGGAATATAATACAGCTTTTGTTAGTTTTTCGGTAAGATTTTTTTTTTCTGGGTACAAGTCAGTTAGGTCACATTGAAAATTTTCCCATGTTCTACCATTAGTGGGTTCCCATGTTTGAAACCAAGATAATGCAGAGCCCCTAAGGGCCGTACCGGCTTTAGCAACTGTTGTGATGCTGCTCCACTTGAATTCCTTTGCCAGTGTCTCGATATTCTTGCACCATGAATCAGCTCCAGTGTCACACGTAGCAGGATCGAACAGCGGCAGAGCCACATCATCATCACGCTGACGGCCGGTTGTAGCAGCTTCGCGAATCGCAGTTAAAATATTAGTCAGCAACACAGTATCCATTTACTGAAAAAAACAAATTAAGTATTATAATATTGGCTTATGGATTTAGATCCCACTTCTGATGTGAGTTTTATGATATTAGCTTGTTATGTAAGGGTTGTTTTTTTTATGTATTTGATAATTTGTGATAGGATCTTACTGAATTATGAAACTGATTAAAGTATACTATACTAAGCTAATCAATCAAACAAGCTTTACATAGCATAGAGATTTAATAAATGAGGGGATCCATATAGATTCTATGAATAAAAATCAATATTAGAACCATTGTTGTATTTCTTGTTAAATCATAATTAGCACATTATTTATTAAGCAAATGTCTAAACATACCCTACACCACATACATACTATATCCTATTACATAGTCTCAACACAGTTTAGCTAAGCTATTAACACACAACACTAGATTTATTACTTTATATCGCTACACAATCAATAAAGCACAATAAGCATAAAAATAGCTACATATTGTATAACAATAATACTCAACTTATTTGGGAGCTCCGCTTCGTTCGACTGCTGCTAGCAAAACTGACTCGTGTCGGCAGAGACAACGCCTTTTATAAGCAGTGACAAACAAGTATGACGTCACGTCATGGTACGGCAGTATTTGATTTGAGAAAACGAATTAATACACGATACAAACAATTGAAATTATTAACAAAATTGTATTAAATTTGGTAAGAATGTATATTTAATGAATTGTAACTTCATTAATTGAATTTAAATACTTATCAACTAAAAATTGCATAAAATAAGGAATACACATCATGTTACAGTTTAATGATACAATGCTTATATTCTATTAAATTCTTCAAGTATTTGCACATTGGCGTCAAGTTAAAAGACTTTGGAATTTAGTACCAAGCCCCATAGTAAATAAGTTATGTCCTTTGTACAAGTTTATCAACGCTTGATGTGGTAAAGTGATGGAGTTGTGTTGTTAAAGGTTTAAAAAAACGTTACTTATGAAAATAAAATAAAAAAAACCGTTAACCTCTCTACTGTGAGGTGGCTGAATTCAGCCAGAATTACCCGAAACTGATTATTAAAAAAATCCATACACACACGAGGAATTAAAAAAAAACCGTTTACGCCTGCTTGTCCGCTAGGCGGAGTCAGCCCGTTTTACAGCCACGCAGGAGGTTGTTGTCGGAACCATCAAGAAAATGGGTCTCGCTTCAGGCTTCAAGCTCGGAACCTGGCGGCGAGACGAGCCCCTTGAAGTACTACACGCTTTGAGGTAAGGTTGTCAGCCATGCGGCTGCAAGAAGGTAGTATTTCTGACGCACGGAATCGTCAGTAAAATGCTTCTCACAGCGCGCTCCGTATCCACAATCAGATTCCCGGCTTTTTCTGCGATTTACATTACCAACCGGATCTACATTAAATGAAAGGCCGAGCTAGAATTTTACCCTTTTATTGAGTAAAATTATGATTCTTATATTCTTCGATCAACAGTTGGTATTTTTGATCGAAGCATATGTTACATGAAAAATCCAGCTTTCAAACAATAAAACGTCAAATTTGACGTTTTCACAACTCGTTCTGAAACTGAAAGAATCTGTCACAAATCAAACAAACTCTCAACGAACAACGAACTCCCCAAAGTTCAAAGTTTAGCAATGTGAGATCAGTCTTTTATAATACTCAAATCCAATTTTATGGAACAATTACTCCGCCTAAATATTAGGCAGAATTACTTTCCTCAGTTGCAACATCAAGGCTCAGAGACAACCCACAGATAATATTCCATTTAGTTTATCGAAGCTTCAAGAAGAAACGAAATTCAATTTAATTACTGAAAATAAATAAAATAAATATTAATTTCTTAAATACCTAGTTTATAATCCGAACTGGTTCTGCGACTAAAAAATTAAAGTGTTAACTTGAAATCTGGCTGATAGCAACGACGTCCTTCGCCACGCCACTACTATGTCTATATATGGGCTGTCAGAAATTGCCTTTGGCAATATGTTAAAATTTGAGTAAAAACAAAACTAAGCCATCTTCTCTTTATTTTATAGAAAATCTTGCCCAGAAGTATTCTAAAGGGTTCACCTATATACAACAAAGATAAGACTCAACGGCTAACCGAACAGAAAGATGTAATAGCTCGTTGGGCAGAACATTTTCATGATGTCCTAAATTCTAGTACTCACACTACCGACTTGTTGTACATAGAATCGCTACCAAATCTACCAACCATTGAAGATCTGGCGGACCCTCCATCTTCTGGCGAGTTTGTTGTTGCGCTGAGGAGGATGAAGAATGGTAAAACACCTGGGAGAGATAGCATACCGTCCGCAATATACAAATACGGCAGCCCACATATAAACGAAAAGTTATTTGATCTAATCCTAAAAATATGGGAATGCGAAGTCATCCCGCAAGATTGGAAAGGTGCCTCCATATGTAAACTGTACAAGGGCTAAGGTGACATAGCTGATTGTGGATCGTACAGAGGCATTTCCTTCTCTCAGCAGCTGGGAAGATATTAGCCCATATTATTAACACCCGATTATCCCGACACGCGGAAACCATCCTTCCCGAAACACAATGTGGTTTCCGTCCCGGTAGAGACACAGTGGATGCGATATTTGTTGTAAAACAAATCCAAGAATAGAGCCTGGAACAACACCAGCCGCTCTACATGTGCTTCGTTGATTTAGAAAAGGCCTTCGATAGGGTACCGCGTGAAACCTTGTGGATCGTGCTAAAAATACTGGTTGTCCTGATAAGTTATTAAACTTGATTCGGCAATTCCACGATGGCATGATGGCGAGAGTTCGACATGAAAATGACTTATCAGACCAATTCCCGGTAACAAACGGCGTGAAGCAGGGTTGTGTCTTAGCTCCTACTTTATTCTCCTTATATTTTGCCTCTGTAATGCTGGATGCGGCCAAGTCTTACAGTGATTTCATCGGTATTAATTCCAGAACTGATAAAAGAGTTTTCGACCTCTCACGCTTTCGAGCGAAACGGCGGGTTACCAAGCTCCCAGTAATGGACATTCTGTACGCTGATGACGCTTGCCTTATGGCTGATTCTCTTGAGTCTCTACAGATCTATGTGAACTCCTTACAAATGGCATGCCTCAGATTTGGTCTAGTTATAAGCACTAGTAAAACCAAAGTGTTAAAACAACCTCCGAGAGGTAGTGGCATTGATACATCTAATATAAGCTTGAATGGCACTGCACTAGCACAAGTAGACCATTTTAAATACCTGGGAACTCGCCTGAGGAAAGATAACACCCTGGCATCAGAAATTCCTGCGCGAATAGCAATCGCTGCAGCGGCTTTTGGCAGGCTCAGAGCTTGTGTCTGGAACTAACATGATATAAAATTGCAAACCAAGCTTATGGTATAAAGAGCAATAGTCCTGCCTGCCTTGCTTTATGCTACGGAGACCTGGTGCTGCTACAAGGCAGGTATTAAGAGTTGGATACCTTCCATCTAAAATGTTTGAGGTCCATACTGCGAACTAAATGGCAAGATCATGTTCCAAACACAGAAGTTCTGCGTCGGGCAGGAGTACCTGGAATCGCGTCCCTCATCATGAAACACCAACTCAGGTGGAGTGGACACGTCGTACGCATGGATGATAGTAGATTGCCTAAGGCAGTGTTCTACTCAGAATTGTCATGTGGAAAGCGCAAACAAGGAGGGCAATATCTGCGCTACAAAGACGTGCTGAAACGCAATCTTGTGGCCTGTGATATTCCAACGGATGACTGGGAAGAGCTAGCACGACGTAGACCAGAATGGCGTCATGCCGTCCACTCTAGCTACGAAAAAGAGCGCTTAAAGGATCTTGACGCAAAACGTCAAACACGAAAGACTCGTCTAAAGCCTACATATACCATTAACACGGAAAGTATTAACAATAGAATTCCTCTCTTGGTTTTATTTCTTGACATGAGCAAAGCTTTCGATTTTGTCCCACACAAAAGGTTGCTTGACAAATTGGAAAGATATGGGATAAGGGGTATTGCTCATGATTGGGTAAAAAGTTATCTATCGAATAGGCAGCAGTGTACTGAAATAGCAACAGTTTCCGAGGCAAAAAAATGCACTTACCGGTCTAAATGTCGGATAAATTCTTGTGGAGTGCCACAAGGGAGCGTGCTAGGGCCTCTATTATTTCTGCTTTTTATAAACGACTTACCTAATATAATACAACATAAGTGCTTTATGTTTGCCGACGATACTACAGTGGTGATAAAGTGTAGTAATCTAAACACATTTAATGACGATGTTAATAAAGCACTCGGTAAACTCTTAAAGTGGTTACGTTCAAACAACCTTAAAGTAAACATGGAAAAGACTAAATGTATACAATTTTCTACTCGTAATGCAAAATTAGTTAACCTATTAGTAAAACATGACAGTAATGTTGTGGAGATAGTTGATAAAGCTAACTTCTTAGGCTTCACTCTAGACAAACATTGTGACTGGAAGACACACATTGAGAATATGTGTGCAAGAATTGATAGATTTGTTTACGCGTTGCGAAGACTAAGTTACATATCGTCAATTGAAACTGCACTATCCGCATATCACGGCTATGTGTCGTTACTGCTTCACTATGGTACTATGTTGTGGGGTAACTTAGTTGCGGCACATACAGCTTTTTTAACGCAAAAGAAATGTATTAGGGCAATTTGCAGAGCACACTTTCTTGATTCGTGTAAACCTCTATTTAGAAAACTCCAAATTCTACCATTGCCTTGTTTGTACATCAAGCAGATATGTCTTTTTGTTCGAGAACACCCTCATTATTTTGCCACAAGAGGGGAATACAAAAACAAGCCAACGAGACATCAAGGCAGGATCATGCTGCCCAACATAAGGTTACAGTTGTATAAGCGTAGCCCCTACTGCATGGCCATTCAAATATATAACAAATTGCCCGAGAACTAAAAAAATCTGCCTTTGACAATGTTTAAAAAACAAACACATAAACAACAAGGTTACTAAGTAAATGTTATTATTCAATTCAAGAATATATTGATGATAATTGACCTATTAAAATTTTATTTTTTGTACAACTGACATTTAAATTATATACTAATTATTTGACCTTAGGACCTTAGAATATTTTATTGACATGTTATTGTAACCAGGAATATTACCTATGTAAGACATTATTTTGTGATTGTACGTAATCTTCTTGACATGATATTGACATTTAATACTGCATCATGGTATGTTTATTGGGAATTGATTGTTACTGCCTAGTGTGTTTTACATCTAAACTTGTTACTATTTTTTTTTACCTACATCTACTTACCTACCATTATTTGCATGACAATCTTGTTAAACGTGAGGACTTACTATTTTAATGTAACATCATTGTAAACCATGTTTTAAGCAAATAAATAATTTTCATTTTCATTTTCATTTTCACCTTTAATTCGTCAGGCCAGCTACACTGTACGCCTTGTGATCGTCTCTTTAAGACGAAGTTTAACTTCGCAAGTCACATCCGAGCATATCACAAAGACCAGCTTTAACAAATCGTAAGAGTCGCCGTCGCCGGATACGGTGAGGAGGACATGTATACAAAGATTGGAATTTAATTCAACAAATTACAATGATCTATTCTTCTAGGAAACCAGATCATTTACTAACAATGTTTTCAGGTAATTGTTATTTTTAATTGTTGCGAACCTATCTGCGGATTAGCAGAGGCAGGCAGAGACCAACAACTTAACAGATTGGAGGCTTGCCTTAGCTCGTGTTCCCGTTAGTTACAAGCAATGTACTCCAGGGCCACTTAAATTTGACCGTTTCTTCGTTAAATCTCGCAAACTTTTACCTGCATACTAACATGCATAAAATCAAGAAAACACTAAGTCTGATGATGTAAATTTTCATAAAGCGCAAGCAACAGTCTTCCTGAACGGAAATGTAGCACAGTTCGCATATAAAATGAATTAGATTTCTCGTTAACTAAAAATAGAAATTTATGCAAATGAGTAGTAAAAAAACGAACCCGTTTCATAGATACTAGCATAAAACCGACTGCGGAAATAATTATCTCTGCCCGTGTCCGTGGACCAAGAAGGATTTCAAATAAAGGGAGATATAATCTGTGACGAGTCGTTGCAAATGAAGAGTCAGCAAAAATGCGCGATGCAGCGCGGTCACGCTGCTGGCGCGGCGCGGGCAGCTCGTGGCGCGGCGGCTATTAATTCTGCCTTCTTAATTAGCCAGCCGACTTTGTCGTCGACCGTCAGTAATCTTGACTCTTCCTACGCTAGAAAACTTTCTACAATTAACGCTGTACTTCACAACTTACTATGTTAAGGTGTCCTATAGTCTTTCTAGAACATTAATCTTTATACTCCACTCCTATATTATTGATGTCACTACAAAAGGCGCAGATAGATGCTGGCACATAGAAAAGAGATTTAGACTAGATAACTAAGGTGTTGAGATTATGAAATGCCGACAGCCTTTTGTGCTTTTGTGCTTTAATGGGTTCTTATATTTTAACGAGATGACATCCAGGAAACAAAGGAAACTAAGGAAACTTCAGGAAAATAAATCAAAGAGCCATCACGTACCTACAAATAATTTGTTCCTAAAAATAGTTTATGTTTCAGGATAATACATAAAACACTTTACTTAGTGATTAAAATAAACAGTAACAAAAGCTAAACACTACGTTACCTGACAATTTTACTTGGTAGGTAGGTGGTACACAACACGCCGGGTTTGGTTATGATTTGCGCTTTGTGATGTCTAACTATGCGTGTACGTCACACTGATAAAACCATTTTCATAACTCAATCAAGTTATCTGACACAATGATCATTACCGGTATTGTTTAATAGTACATACAATTACATTTCGTAGTAAGGGAAAATTAAAACAACCCAGAGTCGGTTAAGTCACTGAGACCTATTTGTATTATCTGTATGTATCTCGAATACGTAACTGTAGTGCAGTTTGTGGCAAACGCTTGTCAGTGAGCAAACTACGCAGATAGCATTATGGAAATCGGCCGCCGGCTGTTACACGGCCTGATAAATGAATATTGCACGGGATCCCACAATAAACTTTCCCTTTGACCATGTCTGTTGCCACGGCTAAATAATCATGCCAATTTGAAACACCTAATAGGAATGTTTAAAAGGTATTCAACGCAAACTATTTTGTATTGTGGTATCTTTAGTATCTTAATTGCCTCATTGGTCTAGTGGCTATATAAGCCAATGTCTTAGACCCAGAGGTCCCGGGTTCGATTCCCAGCGGGGGGTACAACTTTGTGTACTTAGTTCATTTGGTGATATAGTCCTCCTGGCTAGCTACTCGTACTACCAGATAAGATAGCCAATTCCTCAGTCGTTGAGTATTCTGGTTTGCGCGATTCCACCTTCGGCCTTATCGTCACTTACCATCAGATGAGATGAAGGACAAGTGCTAACCTGTAATGTGCAACAAAAAATAAATATCATTAAATGACAAACATAATCATCGGCAAATTTGAAATATCAGATGCTTTTGTCTAGTTACACCTGATGTGTGGCCACAAGGTGACTCTTAAACAAAACGAACTTTAAACAACCAAACTAGGAAAGCAATGCACTCGATACTTGACTTTAATATTAACGTATTTAGTGTGAACTAGGTTTTAGGCTGCGCACGGAGGGCGCTGTACGGACCGCGTGCAAATAAGATTACCTGTAAGCCTATAGTACAGTAGCCATGCCCAACGGTAGCAAACACATCAAGTCAAAGAATCAAGTCATGCTATTGGCTATTTGATAGTTTTCGAAAAAGTTTTAAAAAATTACAAACGCTTATTTTATACCCTTTAATAATATTTTCTTTCTCGAAAAAGCTTTATTTAACAGAAAAAAAAAAATTTTTCTTTATTGATTTCAAATTTCGTGCGAAAACGGTTGGTCACGTGACATCTTGCTCTGTGACGACACATTTCAATAAATATAGAAACTTATCTTGCAACCTGACAGGTAGTTTTTGATAATTTTGTGAAATGTGATGTCACATGAAGTTCAATCATGGCCGCCCGTGTTTCGGGTCTTGTAATGCACAGAAAATAAATTACAAATTTATTTTGTGAAAATAAAATATTTACAAATTATCTGAATAAAAAAAAAACTATTGGATAATTATCGTTAAATCATAAACTACCATTTCCGACATATTTCATATTTTATTGTTACAACTGTCAAATAGCCAATTGATGGATATTGGCTTATATACCACGCTTGAAAACTGCGGATTGGGGAGTCACATATTGCTACTACTTGAATTTGCCTCGATCATCATCATCAGCCTACAAACGTCCCACTCCTGGGCATGGACAATAGCACGCGGGGGCGTTGGGTCATAACCTACCATTTACCTCGATTTGACCAAGCACATGTGCATTCCCTATTTGGTGGAAAGTGGAATACCTTGGCTGTCCTCACTGCCTAGTCTCAGACTAACCCTTCAGGAATTATAGTCGTGATTATATGTAAGTATGTGAAAGAGCCGTGGGGTGTAGCGGCCCACTAAAATAACACTAGCAAGCCCTCTCTTCACTTGGGTGACTAAAGGCTGCACATATTATAATTCAACAGAATAGAGCGGTGTTGGGCTCACCACCTATCCCGCTGAGCACGTGTGCAGTTGTAATGTGGTGTGCCGTGTCTATGGCAGTGGACTTCTTGTGCGGGGCTCATTGCCTAGTCTTCGATAAACCCTTTGGGGTAATAATCTTGAATCTATTAATATATGTATAACTAATAATTTATTTAAACCTTTCGTAACAATTTTTAATGATTCTGACCATAACCGTTTGATGTCGCAGGCACGCGCCTGCCATTCACTGTACTTTATTTCCACATTGAAAAACTAATAAAAATCGGCAAGCTCACGTGAAAGCCCACATCCATCCCTTTTCTAAAGACTTAACCCCGAGGATAAAACCTCTGCGCATTAAGCCTTAAGGTCACGGCAATTTTATATTGTGTCGTCAACGCTCACGAACTAATCTTTCATAAAAAGTTATCTCGCCGGCGCTGCAGGTAACGACGTGAGCTATTTTGTTTCAAGGCGACATGACAGTAACATGCACCTTATGCGGCGGTGATAAGACTCGCTATTGCGTAGCAAGAACTGTTTGGCTGCATCTCTATTATGCCTCTGTGGCTCTTGAATGTAAGATGTCTTCACAATGTTTTCGAATGATTCCATTGCGATGGAAATAGAAGTTATGCGAGTTGACAGGAGAACAAATCTTACTGCACTACTATACATTCGAGTAAGATAAGAAATGAGTATCTCACTTAGTAGAGCAGCTTAGTTCAAAACCGTTCCATGCAGGTACTCCTGTGTTACAAAAATGAAAGTATTTGGGGTAAAGTAAAGTCAAAGTAAATAAAATATAGATAAAGAAATTTTTCAGCGGTCAGCGAAAATTTGAATGTTGCGCTGGGCCTCGTGGGTGTTGCGCGGGGCGGGGTCTGTAGTAATTCCTAAGCGCAAAGATTTTTTTCTTTGGAGCCAAATGGTTCTAATCGTGTTTTGGCTTCGTTCATCCTCTCATACATACGCTCTGTAATACACATTGAAATTTTCAGTGCGAAGTATCTAATTTTGAATAACAGATTCCGTTTTCACCGTCTAAGGCCCCTTTACTTAAAATATTTTTTACCTACTTTATATTTTCATGTTTTTAAATTTTTTATGAGGTGGTGGAACAAATAAAATGTAATCCACCATTTTGTGGAGGCGGCCATTTTGGATTTGGGCCAATCCTGGGACACTTGATTTTGAGGGTCACAGCATAATATAAATTATAATATACAACACACTAATTTAATTTAGCACTTATAAGTTTACTTAACTTGTGTAGTATAGAAGCATATTAATTGAAACCAATACTTTACAGAATGAATTGTTTAAACATTCATTTGAAACAGAAAAATGGGGTGATTTGACAAGATTTTTACATGTCACACGCGCGGCGCTCGGTGTGTTATTGTGTATTATATTTTTTTACATTTATTAGACTGCGTTAATAATAATTTTGTTGAATACGGAAAGAGTGCCTCTATCAAATCATGTATTCATTGTTTTAATAATATAATCAAAACCGTTGTGTCTGTCGTTTATTATTATTATATGTCACGCTGTGGGCAAATGTTAAATCGCGCGACGAAATTACGTTTACTTACTTCATTCATACGTGGTAAGAGTCTCGTGATTGGTCCAAACCATCGCAAGTAGTGCTGCAGCACTTCGCCAGGAAGGACGTGGCGTTAGCTTTCGCGCAAATACTTTATTTTTTAAGTTCTTTTAAATTTTTTAAACTTTGGTTCAGTAGGTAGGTAAAGCTCGTGTCTTGTTTTGCTACTAAATTAAGAAAAGTTATACTTAACTGTCCCGAGATCATGGTTGCAGTCATCCCTGAGTGGGTATGAAAATCAAAACTAATACGATTTTATTTATAGTTATTTAAAAATAGCTTCATTTTTAAATTGACGTTAGATCCATGGCTGTAAAATCCGTGGATTTAAGCCATGCATCTGTTTTATCTGCCGTGAATCTGACCACATATTCTAGACCGAATTATTTTTAAACCTTCTTTTGCCATGTAATTATTGTTTTCACTAGTCACGAGAAAAAAATAAATGTCACGGCTCTGACGCAAAGAACGCTTACTCAGGATATACCCATTTACAATGATACTAAATATAAATAATTATGTTGTCATCAGAACTAAAGGTGTGTACCAAATTTCAGATCAATTGGTCAACAGGAAGGAAAAAAAAATTCAAGTACTAAATTTGACCTACATCTACATCAACAACATCAACAAACAGGTCAAGCTAAATAAAACCTTTTAAAAACGGTGACAACCGTTTGCTATTTAGAGAACTTAAAACCTCAAATTATTAGAATAGTACGTTTCGTTTAGGAATCTGAAGCTGTAACTGAATGACAGCGGCAGATGTGATGTTGGGGCTGTATGCCTCAACTACTTTCATATGTTATTTAAATGTAAAGAAAACGATGTTTCTTCGATGAGTGGTTTATTGTCACTAAAAACTTACATAAGTATTGTGCTCTTATATAAGGCGCGCGCAGGCGCGTGTGGCCGTGTCAGCACTATAGCTAAGTACTTATAAAATATAATAAATTTACGTGCTCGTACATGCTCCCGACCTAAACAAGAAATGGAAACACCAATAAAACTGTGTATGTTATAGCTACTGTCTAGTCTATTTCTAATTATTAAAACCCCTCATAGGCGAATCCGCGCGATCAACCATCTGGGTTAAAACGTGTTCGACGCTGGTGGCAGCCCTCGCTGTCAGATTTATGTGTTCAGCTTCTGGCGACTTATTGGGATCTGCTCTTGTTCGTCGTTTGCATTGAAGACCCTTTACTTATGTCATGAGGAATGCTCCAATGCTTAAGCCACCAATTATAATGAATCCATACATTATAAAGTTCTTGTTGTCATGACTTTCCGCCTTACAGCTCAAAGTGTCTTGTTGCTGTTGAACGGCCTCCAAACGGTTTTTTATGGCTCTGAGCTGCTCCACGTGATCTTCGGGCTGGAACGTAAGGTTGCTGTTGCCGATGATGTGATTAATTGCAGATTCAGGGAGGTACATCTTGTCTTGTTTGATTTTCACAGAACTCTGGAATTTGTAGTGAGCTTGTATGACTATGTTTTCACCTTTTAAGACACAGCCATCGGCAAGAGTAAGGACCCCGCTGAGTCGAAGGGTCATTGCCATGACACCAGCTGGGCAAAATATGCACACGTGGCATTCTTCACAACACGAGAACAGCCAGCCGTTCCGGCTGTGTAACATGATCCAATCATTCATACAATTAGCGGTCAATGCAGCAGCCAAACAGCAGCCAATGGGTACCATCTGCTATCATCTTCTACCAGTTGCTTTATTGTTCGCATAGCCAAAAATGGGGCAGTTTTCGTGCCATATGTAACAGTGCACAGCTTGTACTCCTCAAGGCTTTCATGATTACTGTTTCGCCAGACAATTTTTTGAAGATGTTGGTCTGCCTCCTGGATAAGTATTTGTCTGTAGAATTTTTCTATGTCTGCTGTATAGACGACTCATATGTTCTCCATCGTAAGATCATTAGATTCCATTCCTGTTGTAGATTCGGCCCACACTCCATAAGTTCGTTTAAATTAGAACCATTTTTTTGTTTTGCATTGGCGTTAAAGACTACTCTTAATTTAGTTGTGGTGGAGTCGAGTTTCATAACACCATGGTGGGGCAGAATGCAGCTTGGCTCCCGAGGGGTTAGACATTTTTGCATGTGACCAAGCTCCAAATACTCTTTCATAAAGGTTTTGTAACTCTGAGCTAACAATGCGTTGTTTTGAAAGCGTTTTTCCAATACTCTAAATTGCGCAACGGCTTGTAGTTTAGATACACCTAGATTATGTTCGTAATTGTTTTCATTGGCAGTCGCACTTCGTATCTGCCATCAGGAAACCTTTTTGTTGTTGATAGGTACAGTGACTCGCAATATTCTTCTGCCAGACTCATGTTATTCAATGTTTCACTGATTTCCTCAGCCTCCCAAAA
The DNA here is from genome assembly GCA_963921215.1 of Scoparia ambigualis. Taxonomy (NCBI): domain Eukaryota; kingdom Metazoa; phylum Arthropoda; class Insecta; order Lepidoptera; family Crambidae; genus Scoparia; species Scoparia ambigualis. The sequence continues at coordinate 31,044,361 of OY992521.1, read as the reverse complement.
CTGTGAGATATCTTCTAAATTGTTGATTACAGCGTGGCAATTAAGGGTTGCTACGTTCCCTAACAGCACCCAACCCATCTTTGTTTGTTGTGCGATCGGTGCGTGCTTGGGACCTCGAAGAATGCCATCTAAAATAATCTCGGCGTAGACGCTCGCATCAAGTAATATATCAACTGGCCGAGAGATATTATAGTCTGGATCGGCTAGATTAATATTGTGTAAGTGCTGCCATCCCTGTTTCTCAAACGAGCAGTTCGGAAGGTTGTTGAGCACCCTTTTTAGAACTAATGCTTCTGTGGTAAACGTGTGGTCACCGTATAATGACTCGCACACTAGTTGTGCCGTGCCCTTACTCTGGTTAGTGGTTGTCTCAACTCCTGAGACGGTAGCGTGTAGTTAACGCCTGTTTAATCCCAGTCGCTGAGCTGCTGATTCGGTAATGATGTTAATTTGTGAACCTTGGTCGAGAAGACATCTCATTGGTATATATGTACCATCTCTAGCTCTAATATTTAATAGAACTGTTGCGAGTAATACTTCATTGAAATTACCCGCTGCGTGGTTTACATTTCGTTGTGTTGTTCTCGCAGTCTGTTTACAAGGGTTCAAGTTGCCGGTCACTGACACTTCGTTTGACGTAATTTGTTCGTTAGTGTCAATGCACTCGTGCAACGTCGTGTGATGTTTATTGTTGCAGATCTTGCATGTTTTGTTCGAAGTGCATTATTTTCCGTTATGCATGTACATACAGTTTTGACACACTTGCAATTGTTTGACCGTTCTCAATTTAGTTTCTGGTGACATGTTACAAAATGATTTGCAGTGTATTAAGATATGACCCAGTTTACACAGCGGACAGTTTCTTTCTAGTTGCGTAAAATAAGTTTTTGGTGTAGATCTCGTTCTATTATTGTTGTTGTTGTTGATGTTTTTTGCAGCAAACTCCTTTGTTGTTCCGTTGTTATGTTTAGGAAAATTTATGATTTTGTTCTTCTTACTCACGGGTTCCAAAGCTGTAAATTTGCTCTCTAGGAACCCGATTAGCTCGTCAAATGATGGTAACTCTCGTGGAGCTTTTCGCATCTCCATATACCCAGTATAAGTATCGGAGTCCAATTTTCCAGTTAAAATGTATACTAGAATTGGATCCCACGAAGAAGTGTCTACTCCTAGATTATGGATAGCGTGGATTGTTTCCAAACTTGTATCATGGAGCCGCTTGAGTTCATAAGCATTCTGTTGCTGTATGTTAGGTTGGTTTATAAACAACTGAATTTGTTTTGTAAAGAGCAATTGCGTGTTGTTGTACCTGCGTGTAAGAATCTCCCAGCAGGTATCAAAGTTATCAGCTGAGACACTCAAATGTTGCACGAGCCTCTCAGGTTCCCCACGAAGTTTTCCTTTTAAGTGTTGCATTTTCTGGCCATTTGTCAACATGTTATTGTTATAGATTGCTTCTGAGAATAGATCCATGAAGGTAGGCCACTGAGCATAATTACCTGAAAAAGTTGGTATTTCCATTTGAGGAACTGCTTGATAACGGTGTTTTGTTGAGCTCAATTTGCTGTTTAACTCACGTTTTGTTGTTTCTAAGATCGATTCGTGTCTGGAATACTCTTCTTCGTAGTCTAAGTTAGACCCGACCATGAGATTGTCAATTTGCCAATGTGAATCGTCGATCAATTTCCAACGAGATTGAAGCATCTGCAGTTTATCTTCAATCTCCCACTTCTCCTTGATATCAGCAGCATTAATGTTTCTAATGATTCTCATAAATGCCCGAAAGTTGGTATTTTGCTGGCTGATGAGCTCGTCGGTCTTACACAATCCGCCCTTCTCTGCAGTGCTTGAGGTGGCGCAGTTGCGCAATAACTCACGTATTGTCTCATATTCTTGTTTTACCTTTTCGTAGGCCTTTAGCTTAGCTTGATTCCCCGCAGCCAAGAGTTCGACGTTGTTGCGGTCGAATTCAAGCCAAAGCTCTTCAAGTGTCTCTAGCCGTTTGTTGATGTACTCAGTGGTCTTGCGACTAGCTGGATCCTTTTTAAAGTTTGTTAAAATCTTTCTGATTGTTTCAGCAATAATTTGTTGTCTATGTAGCGTGGTTTCCATTGTTGTTGTTATTGCAAACCAACGTAATTTCACTGTTAAGAAATTATTTCTGTGCCTTATGTGATCGTAGTGAACTAAGGTATGTGCGCCTTCTCAATTAAACTGGTGAGACCCGCTTGTGGGAGGCCAGTCAACCGATTCGCTACCGTAGCTACTACAAATCACACGTTACACAATAAATAATGCAATAGAAATTGTCTTCTGATGTCAGCTGTTGAACACTGTAGTTGCTGGTTTCTTGTTGTTGCTCGAAGGACCAATGTTGGGGCTGTATGCCTCAACTACTTTCATATGTTATGTAGATGTAAAGAAAACGATGTTTCTTCGATGAGTGGTTTATTGTCACCAAAAACTTACATAAGTATTGTGCTCTTATATAAGGCGCGCGCAGGCGCGTGTGGCCGTGTCAGCACTATAGCTAAGCACTTATAAAATATAATAAATTTACGTGCTCGTACATGTGATTTAATTGAATTTGGTACAACTGTAAACGGTGGTGCCGCTGTTACCCAGGTTATGGCATTCATGTGGTCATTATTTATAAGATTGAATAAACGAATTCGTTCACTGACAGAAAGCTACACTGTCAATGAGAAGTTAAGAAGAGCTAGCTGTATCACAGCTTTTAGTCAATTTAAATAAAAATATAATAAGTCGACGTAAGTTAGGAAAGAATACAGTTTTGCCAAATGACACAAGGGTGAGTCAAAATTAGTACACCGAAAAGCAATAAAACAAGCAAGCCCGCATTATGTCCTACGTCGGCGCCTGCATTAACGTCCGTCGTCGTTTAGGAAAATGCTATTTGCAAAGACACTCTGGACTAGATAACGGCGCTGCTGCCGCGCGTCTCAAATTGGACGCGGAAAATGCAGCAAATGCTGTAACTGTTGCTACTGCTTAGCGCGACGCCGACGGTTTGACGCCATTTTATTTTGGGTATTGATGAAAACGTAATGGATACTGAAAATTTGGCGATTTACATTTATTAGCTTTAAAAACTAGTTTCTTTTTACAAATGTTTAATGTTCTGTTTTTGTGTCCGGCACTTCTCTTTTCCGGATTATAGTTTGATAAGGCGTGCGTTAGGTACAATGCTTTATCATCACTTCAATGTTCAATAAGTTTTTATTGTACTGGAGACAATTCAATTTGTATAAACCTGGTATACAGAATTACCATTATTTAAATTTGGCATTTAGGCAATTACATACATAAACATACAATCACGACTATCATCCGAAAGGATATTCAGCGACTAGGCAATGCAGACTGCTAAAGCAGGCCGCTGGTGACGGTACACTGTCTATCTTTCACCAAATAGAAAGAAAGAAAGAAATTTTTATTTGACATATCACAAAATTAATAAAAAAATAAATTTAAACTAAATAAAACCGCACAAAAAAAATGATATGCCAAAACGGTTTCACCTCAGCTTAATATCACAGCCGGAGCCATGACGCTGATTTTCAAGAGGAACCGGTTTGGAGGATAGATAGCGCTACATACAATGCTTTATAAATAGTACAATAACAACAAAAACAACAAAGTATCTCACAATTCCTAGTCATAAAAGTACCGATTATGCGTACAATTAGATGCTCGTCTGCTCCAAAAGTAAATAAGAGTGCATCCCTAAATTAATTAACACCGCCAAGCTGTATACTCAGGTAATAACTCCTAATTTTTACTAAACACTTAAACACTGCACATGTGCTCAGCGTCATAGGTGGTGAGCCCATCGCCGCTCTATGCTGTTGAATGTATGTGCAGTATTAAGTTTGTTAGTCGCTTTTTACGATAGACAAGAGATGGGTTGGTAGTATTGTTTTAATGATGAGCCGCCACAAAGCTGTTCGGAAATGAATCACCGAGTATACGAGTATGCCTGTTATAAACCACAATTGGCTCATGCCGGTCAAAGTGCCGTTATTGTAATCATCATCACTGAAATCCATGATTATCCATTATTTCATGAAAGCAAAATGCAAAATGTGTTTGTGTGTGTGTCACACACCAGCACTATTGCAGCCTCGGCTTTTTCAAGGATTAAGCTGCGCATCTAGCTCGCCAGCTTACTCCAAGTGCCGGTGTGTCGAATCCGCCTGTGAAATATTAATATATTTTGGTGATTATTTCACGTATGCTATAAAGTTTAAAGCAATTTTACTGTACCATTGTTAGTATGTGGAAGTTAAAATGTTTCATTAAAATGTTTGCTTCATATTATTACATCAGTTTACGTTGTATATTAATTCTTTATTATTTATTCACATGAATCACGTCGAATTACTACATATACAAAAGTGTTAATGTTGTAATAATAAACTTAATAATATATTACTAATTATAGTTTCAAGTTATACAAAAATAATTTGTTAATATTGTAATATTGTTTTTAATAATTGTGTCATCTTGTGTAAATTCTTTTCTTTTTAATTATTATGTAATAGGATAAATTTTTACTAGAAAATAAACAACCAGTCTCAGGAAGTTCGAATGTGATTCGAACCCATGACCTTTTGATTGCCGGTCCATAGCACTAACCGCTAAGCTACCGAGACCCCGAAGACTCGTTGAATTTTTTCTAGTAGTTGATGATTTACGCTGCAACCCAGGTCATGGGTTCGAATCCCATTCTAGCTTCCCGAGACTGCTTGATTTTTTTCTAGTAAACATTTTATCCTGTATCTATATAGCATAGTGAATGCAAAATTTCAATAATAAATATATTATTTAATATATTTTTTTGTATAATGTCGCTGTTGTTCTTGTTCTTAGTTGTGACAAAATAAACTTACTTACTAATAGTATTGCTACTTTTGAGTCGGCAATCGAGGTTCTCTAATTTCATCATAAAAATTGTAATAAGACTGTCAAAATCAATTAAATCATTATGAAACGAACTTACTTACATTAGGTACTTAGAAACGAACCTACCCCAAGTAGCAACAAGATATATTGAAGACTAGTAGACTACTTCCAGCCGCTGTCTTGGCTAAGACTATAGTGGCACTCAAGACATCTTGAAGAAAACCCCCAAGACCAAGGTAAGTCTAAAAGAGCACACTCTTTAGGAAATCACTAAGACAGAATTAAGACTACTCTTAAAACAGACTTAAACCCTAATAAAGAGTGTATAGTGTTAAGGATTTCTAAACAAGTAAGTACTTTGAGATATCTTGTAGATTGACTTTAGACAAAGAAATAGACTTGAAGATATCTTGAATACCTGTTAAGAGCAATAATTAAATTTAACAGACTATGATATTTTAACTTAATGAAGAACTATGTAAGACTGTTTTTACTAAAGAGGATATAATTTAGAAAACATAGTGATCTTTAACATTAAATCAACTTTATACGAAGGTTCATGAAAATGGCGATTAAATTATTTTACTAACTTATTTATATTATGTCTAGAAAATACCGGTATGCACTGGAAATATAGGCCGAATTGTGGTTTCTTGTGTAAAATCGATAGATAATGTTAAGAAACATTGATTAGGAAACTACATCACTATGGTGTCAGTGGCATGGCTTTGGCCCTTTTCACTTCTTATCTATCTGACAGAATACAAAGAGTCGATATAAATGGAAAGTGTTCTCCGGGGTCTGTAGTAAAGATGGGAGTACCTCAAGGGTCAATACTTGGACCATTCCTATTTTAAATTTATATTAACGACTTACCTCAACTTGTGAGGGGCAGCCATGAAATTATATTGTTTGCGGATGACACGTCTCTTTTATTTAAATTAAAACGACGGCAAACCAACTTTGACGACGGAAACAATGCAATATCGAAAATTGTTAACTGGTTTGATGTTAATAATTTATTATTGAACGGATCTAAAACAAAATCCATAAGATTTATATTGCCAAATGTTAAAGTAGTTAAACCTAACATTAAAATAAATTATGAAGATTTAAATCTTGTGGACACGACTGTCTTTTTAGGTATAACTTTAGATAATAAACTTCAATGGGGCGCTCATATAGATGGGTTGTCGAGCCGACTTAGTTCTGCAGCATACGCAGTCAAAAGGATCCGCGAACTTACTGACGTAGACTAGTTTATTTAAACGGCTAGACTAGTTTATTTCAGCTACTTCCACAGCATCATGTCCTACGGCATTTTGTTGTGGGGGAATGCTGCACATATTAACACTATTTTTGTGCTGCAGAGGAGGGCTGTTCGTGCAATTTATAATATGGGCCCCAGAGAATCGCTTCGAACCAGGTTTAAGCTCGTGAATGTTTTGACAGTTCCATGTCAATATATATATGAAAACCTAATGTATGTCCGAAAAAACATTAATTTATTTTAGAAAAATAGCGATAAACATAATGTTAACACTAGAAATAAAGACAAACTCACTGTTCCCATTGTAAGGCTCCATAAAGTTAGTCAATCTTTTAAAGGGCAATGTGTGCGCTTTTATAACAAAATCCCAAGTGACATGTTAAATCTATCTGTCAAAAAATTCAAAAATGTAGTTAAACGCAATATCTGTAATAAAGCTTATTATAAAGTTTCTGATTATTTAAACGACAAAAAAGCTTGGGATGAAACTATCTCCAACTCCCACAAAAACAATGTAATAGTTAAGAATAATAATTGTAACAAAGACGTTCAAAAGAATATAAGCCAAGCAGAGTTTCTTGCCAATTCTTCTCTGTCTGGTCGCGTTACGAATTGGTGTAAATCAAAAGAATTGACGTGTCAAAGTGTTCCTTATGGTTCTTATTGAAAAAATAACTTTTTATCTTTATCTTTAAAAACAGGAGGGCCTTGAAAAAAACCTAATATGAACAATAAAATATTGGGAAATTGTATTGCATAGAAAAAACTTTGAGGTTAGAAAATAATATTAAATTTTATGCAAACGTTATAAGGCATTCATGCAACTAGAAAAAATGTAACAAAGATGTACTTTAATTAAAATGTCACCTTGTTATGATGTCGTTAGTTAATTTCTGAATATTTTTTGTTATACATAGCTCATAATGGCGTTAATTCTAATTTGTCTTAACGTAGCAAGAGTTTAGAAGATTTGAATTTGTAAGTTTAGTTAAGAAAAAGTTAAGTCATGTTATACTTTACATAGTATTAGTTTAGAAACATTAGTCTTAACTTACACTTAAAAAAGTGGTTAAGTATTACTTAAGTGATTTTGGTATTAAGTGGATCTTTAGTTTTATTTAGTAAACACCAGATTGTTTTCTGTAGTTTTCATTTTGTCTTAGTCTTGCTAACCACCTCCGAGGGCCGGGTAGGTATTTATTTGTATGACTGTATGGCACGTATTAATGCCTTGCCTATTAAGTCCTTTAGGAGTAGAACAATTCATTTATTAATCCGCGGCGGTTTTCGTAATTTTAATATTATCAAATAACCGTTTATATGAATTCCAATTTGTAAAATTTCTTTTAATTTAATTACAAAAGCTCTTAGAATTTCATTAGGCTAAGATTATCCGATACCACAATATATACTAATGGTCATTACAGGCACAGTATTCATCTCGTGAATATTACATAAAAAAGGCCAGAACTCTATTTAAGAACTTTTGTATGTGGGTAATCCATCGATATTTATATTAATCATACATTTAAATTTTTGTCCATATCTTTAAAATAATGTAAAATATTATTGGTCAGGCTATTCTGCCAATGTTCTCCATTGCCGCAAGATTTAATATCTACAGACTTTACTGTCTTCAGAAGTGTTCTAGCATCTTTTAGAAAAACACTTATCTCACGTATGTTCAGAATCTACAATAATCCATTGATAGCAGTGTATGCTACATGACTATCAATAGACCAGCTTCTCAATTGGTCTCCAAAAATAAAGTCCCGGTTATATGTCGATGCATGGCAATCAGAATCATTACCTACTACAGCTATATAATATTTCAATTTCCGAATTCTCCGCGGTACATCCTTTCTCGTGGTCTACAGCTGATCCCGATATTATAGTTATTTTTTTTTTATAAAACAAGGAGGCAAACGGGCAATCGGGTCACTTGATGGAGAGTAATCGGGTCTATATTGGATCGCCGAATTTTTTGTTCTCCTAATTGTCAATGGCACACACACCATACGCCTTAATTTTTTTCGCACATTTTTACTTTTCTTAAATGTGTTAAGCCTATTTTTACTTCGCCTAACTCTTTATCGCCGAATTTAAGCATCCTAAATGCGACATTAGGCGAAACCATTCATAATCCCTACTATTTACAATTACTAAATTGAAATTCGCACAAAGTTTAAACGCACAAGAGTATAATGCGTAATCGTTTTGAAAAATAACTTTGCAAGTTACTTAATTGCGTGCATGCAAACAAGCATGCACGCAACCAAGCATACAGCATGCAAGCACAAGTCTAACATGGTAAGGTTTTATGCTGTATGTATGCTTGCCTGCATGTAGTATGCCCCGCTGCGCTTCGCGATTGTCTTAAATTTCTAACCCATCACGTAACCAACAGGAGTAGGGTAGCTAGTATTTCTGTCGGGTGTGTAATGTTTGATATAAATACTTATGGTCTAACGTTCAGATAATATAAGTTCATATAATTTCATTTAATATAATACTGACTTAATATAATGAACATTTAATATAATTTTAGATTCTATAATTTCATTTCATATAATGTACTTTTGATATAATATACATTTGATATAATAATCTTATCATATGAAACGTTATTAATGTAATAAGCAAGCAGCATGCAAGCAAGCAAGCAGCATGCAAGCAAGCAAGCAGTATGCAAGCAAGCTAGCAACATGAAAGCATGCTAGCAGCATGCAAGCAACCATGCAGCATTTAAGCAAAAATGCAGCATGCAAGCATGCATGCAACATGCAAGCATGCATGCAGCATGCAAGCCACAATGCAGCATGCAAGCAGGCATGCAGGATGTAGGCAGTCATGCAGCATGATGATGTGGATGGAATGACAGTCGATTGCGTGTAGTGCCGTGAAGGAAATCAGCGGCATGGATCAAGCCGAACAATTTTTCAGAACACTCCCATGATAAATGCGGTACATCAAACAGAGAGACGCAACATCTCTCCGTTGCCAGTGGATCAAGCCGACCTAAAATAACCACGTCGTCGACCTTGACAGTTTTCGAAAAAGTATTTTAAAAATTACAAACGCTTATTTATACCCCATACAATATTTTCTTTCTCGAAAAAGCTTTATTTAATAGAAAAAAACATATTTTTCTTTATTGATTTCAAATTTCGTGCGAAAACGCTTGGTCACGTGACATTTTGCTCTGTGTCGTCACACTTTAATAAAGAAACTTATCTTGAAACCTGATAGAGAGTTTTTGATAATTTTTTGAAATGTGACGTTACATGAAGCTCCATCATGGCCGCTCGTGTTTCGGGTCTTGTAATTCACAGATAAAAAAATCGCAAATTTATTTTGTATAAATAAAATATTAACGAATTATCTTAATAAAAAAAACTATTCTTATCATATGGCCTGACCTGTGCTTTGTACAGTTGTAAGCGGTGGGCCGGCGTGAAATACTGACTCGCCCACCCAGCTTTTTCGAAGCTAATTTAGCTTTGCCTTCCAAATGACCTCGAAACTGAACGTCATTCGAAATATCGACGCCAAGGATTCCAAAGTTCAGAGGTACGACGAAGAGATGTTTCTTCGCGGTAAATGCGCAAACTTGTGTTTTGGAGGGGTTGAAGTGGACTAGGTTCTGTCGGCCCCAATTCGAGACATGACTAACGACCGGTTTTAACAACCTATTTATCAGTTTTTGTGCCTACCAGAGTTAGAAATTAGACTTAAGCTCGTTACAAATTCTGTCCAATATCTAACTCTAGTAGTCAAAACAACAGATAGATAGGTTATTGAAACCGGCCGTTAATATGTTTTCGATGTCCACAGATCATGGGCTAAGTGGTCTGTGTCGGTGTCAGTCACAAGTTTAATCCGACTATCGATGATGCTTTCCAGAGAAATATTAGCTCGTTCGGTGTAGAGCGAATCCCCAGTACTGTCGTCCGCATAGCAATGAATGCTGTTGTCATGCAACATGTCATTGATATGCAAAAGAAACAGAGTAGAAGACAACACACACCCCTGCGAGACTCTAGCATTCACGGGCTTCATGTCGGAGTACGAACCGTCGACTACGACTTTGATGCTACGCCCAGAAAGAAAGCTGGCGATCCACGAACACAATTTCTGAGGAAGCCCGTATGATGGAAGTTTAGAGAGAAGAGCCCTGTGCCATACCCTGTCAATGGCTTTCGCTACGTCCAAGCCAACCGCCAGTGCCTCCCCTTTACTCTCGACTGCCTCTGCCCATCGGTGAGTAAGGTACACTAAAAGATCACCGGCCGAACGACTGCGACGAAAACCATACTGGCGATCACTAAGTAGCTGATTCTCTTCTAGGTACATTGAGAGCTGGCAGTTTGTAATGGATTACTCTGGAGAGCAAAGAGGTGATGGCTATTGGCCTGTAGTTGGACGGATCTAAGCGATCGCCGATTTTGGGGTTCAGGTGGACAAGAACTGTTTTCCAAGAACTCGGGACTACACCAGTAGTGTAAAAAAGCCGGAAAAGGCGCGTTAGAACCGGCGGCGCCAACTCAGGAGCACAAGTCTGAAGCACTATGGCGGGAACTGCATCAGGCCCACTAGACTAATGGACATCAAGGGGAAAAAAGAGCCTTACGAACTAATCTTTGTAGGAACCGAACGTTTGACATTAAACAAGCGCAATGCGAAATGGTCGGTGGAGTTTTCCCCATCGTTTAAGGTCGAGTTTGATTCAAAAAGAGTGCCGAAGAGATCGGTTTTCTCCTTTGCAGTATGGGCCAGGCAGTCATTGATCTTGTGCAATGGTGGTAGGGACGGCTGACAAAAATTCCCTAAGATAGCTTTGGCGAGAGACCAGAACGCACGCGTGCCCGAAGGGAGACACACTAGCCTCTCGCCAATTCTACCTATGAATGATGACTTCACCTTGGCAATGTCCTTCTTAAAGGACCTGGCGGCAAAGTTGTACTTACCTCTTTCTGAGCACACTGGAGTTTGGATCCTTTGATGACACTACATTAGCCCAGGCTTGATAATGTTGTCGCTTTTGGTGAGACGCCATTTTGCAGCAGCGACCAAACCATGGAGCAACCTGCCACCAATGGAAACCACAGAGTTTGGAATGAATAGTTCCATTCCCTGCAGTATCACATCAACGACAGAGTCGGCGGCGACATCAGGCGACATCATTCAGCGAGAAGCAAACTCGCCACCACGGGTATGACGCGAAGAAACTTCGCATCGCATCCCAGTCCGCTGACCTATAATGCCAGACCCGACGGCTGGCCGCTGGTTGCGTTTTTTAAGTTTCTGTGAGAGGCACAGTGCTGCGAATCAGATAGTGGTCTGATGAGCTTAGTGGAGCATCAACAGGAACTTGATAGCTGTCTTCGTGCGAGTTCAGCAGAAGGTCCAATAAGGAAGGTGCATGGCTCCACATCTGGAACCCCCCAAGGCTCGGTTACCAATTGGGACGGACTGTAGGCCAAAGCAAAGTCATGAACGGCTCTCTACCCGCGTGGTCAGTTGTGCTGTGCGTGAACGAAGCCATTCAACGTGGTGGGCATTGATGTCTCCCAATTCCATAATCTCGGCTGAGTGGATCCGTTGGAGAAGGGAGTCTGTCGCCGTTTGGACGCTCTCGATGAGTTGGTCAGTTCCATTTTTATCGCTGTGGGACCTATACACGCACGCGTAGACGCGAAAATGGCGTCCGCAGTAGACGTGTAGCCAAAAGATGGAGAGGCCCCTATCTTCAAGATTGTCGAGGTGACGGACGCACATGTCCTCCTTGAAGTAGGTACAAACACCAGCTCGTGGCACAAATGCATGTTCAAAATTGTATCCCGGGTTGCCCAAGTAGGAGATGTCAGAAGGGGGGATATCTGCGTCTCGGTGAGGAAGAGCAAGGCCGGCTTCTCCGTTTCGAGGTGGTAATGGACGGCACTCAAGTTAGAATGGATTTCCCTGATGTTGCAGAAGTCCACGCGAAGCGTAGGAAGGGGTGTTAAATGTCTTGCCTGGGAGCCTTTTCGGTTGCATAATCTCTTTCGTCTTAATGTAGTTTGGCAAAACAGTTTCAGCATAAAGTTTTTTCTCATAAATTATGATAAGCAGAGTGTTATAAACCCATAATGGTTTCATTGGCATAATTAAGTTACTATAAGTAATTGTCTTTATCATAATTTTAATCAGCATAAATGTAAGTAACTTAATTGCTATACGTCTAAATTTAATTTATCATAAAATACGAAACGCATAATAGATGAAGCGCGGCGTGGTAGCGATTGTCTTCAATTTCGACGTTATTTTTTTTTATAAGACAACAGAAATGGTAAGTAACCTGTAGGAGCATAACTCCTCAGCGCGCGGACAATGCAATTTCACTGCCCCCTGCGCCCGCGCACCGTTGACGCCTGTTGCGTCACGCAGGTAGAAGGAAGCCAGCGCCCAGCGATCCGCTATCGCTCGGTCGCAGCGGCCAGTGGTCTACCCTTTCCCACGGCGAATGCACGCGCGTTTTTGCTCCCGATTTTCCGCTACACAATTGTCGATCTCTTTTAATTATTTTTGTTAGTTGTAATTTGCGCTTCCATAAGTTTTTTAAACGTTATTTGTTTGTCCTTTCGCGGGTGATTGTTTGTTTTCCGTGTTTGCTGTACCTGTGTCGTTTACGTGTGACAAATAAACATTGTATTTGTGAAACTGGACCTTTCCTCAACCGCTAACCTACAAAGTGGTGACCCCAAAGCTGAAGAGTTAGCACCGATCATTTCGAAGAAACAGCGAAGCATAACCATGGAAGATTCGTCCAAGCGTTCGTCGGATGACGCAGGACTTTTTCGAGTTGGTGTCAGAGTACCTCCGTTTTACCCGGACGACCCAGCATTGTGGTTTGCGCAAATTGAGGGACAATTTGCATTGTCAGGCGTCACAAGCGGCGCCACAAAGTTCTACTATGTTATTTCACAACTAGAACACCAGTACGCCACGGAAGTAAAAGATGTTATAAAGACACCTCCACCTACCGACAAATACGAAAAATTAAAAATTGAGTTGATAAAACGATTGTCAGCATCTCAAGAGAAAAAAGTGAAGCAACTACTAACCCACGAAGAGCTCGGAGACCGTAAGCCATCCCAGTTTCTAAGACATTTAGAAAGTCTCGCTAGACCATCCGTGCCTACTGATTTTTTAAGAACCCTATGGGCTAGCCGTTTGCCACAAAATGTACAAACTATAATTGCTACTCAAGTGAACTCACCCTTATCGGACGTATCAGAATTAGCAGACAAAGTGCATGAAATAGCACCTATGGTCCCTCAAGTGGCAAGTACATCATCACCCAGTACATCCGCAAATAGCTATGAAACAATGGCAATTCAAATTAGCGAGCTTACTAAGCAAATGGCTGAGTTGACCAAGCATATGAATAATAATAATTCAATGATGCGTGCAAGATCTAACCAGCGAAATTATTCTCCACGAAGTCGCTCTCATTCACGCCAACGCCAACGCCAGCCACCACAGAATCACCCTCATTGCTGGTATCACTTTAATTTTGGTACAAAAGCTAAAAAGTGTACTAAACCTTGTACATTTCAGGCGGGAAACTCCACGGGCAGCCGGAAGTAGCGGCTAGCGACTGCCCAAGGCAAACAGGCCGCTTATTTATTGCTGACCGTGTAACAAAGATGCTTTTTTTAGTAGACACAGGATCAGACCTGTGCGTTTTTCCTCGCTCAGCAACTAAAGCGCCCTGCACTAAATCTAAATATGAGCTTGTAGCAGCTAATGGCACTATCATACATACCTATGGGCCTATACAATTACAATTAGATCTCGGACTTCGCCGCACCTTTGCATGGAAGTTCACCATCGCTGATGTTTCCAAACCAATTATTGGTGTTGATTTTTTGTGCTTTTATAATCTGCTTATTGATTGTAGACGGCAGCAATTGATTGATGGTACCACAACACTGACGGTGCGAGCTCCACAGCAGAAAATCTCCGAACACATCGCATCTATCAAAGCGGTTAATGGTGAAACAGAATATCACAAGCTTTTACGTGAGTCCCCTTAGATTACCAGACCTACCGGTATGCACATCATACCTAAGCACAGTACTTTACATCATATCAGAACGACCAACGGGCCTCCAGTTACTTGCAAGCCGCGTCGTTTGGATCCAGCTCGCACGAAAATTGCAAAACAGGAATTCGATGACATGTTATCTAATGGAACAGCCCGACCTTCTGAAAGTCCCTGGGCTTCAGCATTGCACCTGGTGAAGAAGAAGGACGACGGATGGCGACCATGCGGCGACTACAGAGCACTGAACGCACGCACGATACCAGATAGGTACCCCATTCGTAACATACAAGACTTTTCACATCAACTGTCTGGATGTACCATATTCTCTACCATTGACCTTGTTAAAGCTTACAACCAGATCCCGGTTAACCCAGGTGATATTACCAAAACAGCCATAACAACTCCATTTGGTTTATATGAATTCCCTTTCATGACCTTTGGACTTAGAAACGCAGCTCAAACTTTTCAAAGGTTCATTGATGAAGTCCTTCGTGGCTTAGACTTCTGCTACGGATACGTTGATGATATCCTGGTCTACTCTGCCTCAGAAAGTCTACACAAGCGCCACCTACAACAGTTGTTCGAGAGACTACAAGAATACGGCATTTTGGTAAACACAAACAAATGTGTTCTGGGTCGAAGTGAAGTAACATTTCTGGGTTACAGTTTCTCAGCAGCAGGCAGTAAGCCCCTGGAGACCAGGACTCAGGCTATTAAGGACTTCCCGGCACCAAGAACTGTCAAGCAGATGAGGAGATTTCTTGGTATGCTTAACTTTTACAAACGATTTATGCCAAAGGCTGCTCAGCTGCAAGCCCCATTGAATGCTATTTTAGCCGGCCCAAAGATAAAAGGTTCACATCCAATTCACATGACCGAAGAGTTGCTCCAGTCTTTCGAAGACTGTAAGTCTGCCTTGTCCGATGCTACACTTCTTGCTCACCCTGACTCAAGCGCAGAACTAGCCATAATGACAGATGCTTCAGATATGGCAATAGGTGCAGTTCTGCAGCAACGCAAAAACGACAAATGGGAACCTCTTTCATTCTTTTCTCGTAAACTGAGCACATCTCAAAAAAAATATAGTCCATATGACCGGGAATTGTTAGCAATCTATGAAGCAATTAAATATTTTCGCCATATGGTAGAAGCGAGAAATTTTATAATATTTACTGATCACAAGCCACTCACCTACGCGTTCAATATCAATAGAGAAAGCAACACACCAAGACAATATAGATGTCTCGACTATATATCTCAATTTACAACAGATATACGATATCTACCTGGTAAAGAAAACGTGGTTGCCGATGCATTGTCACGCATAGAGGAAGTAACTGCTACAATCGACTACGAGGCACTTGCAAAATCTCAGTCTACAGATTCTAAACTGCAACGCCTTATTCTACATGGCTCAACCTTAAAGTGTGATATAGTGAATTACACTATCAGCACGTACTCAATAGTACGTGATAATTAAGGTCTTCCTGATTGACAAGGCGTCCTTCCTCTAGTCACGTATAGATGTGATGTTAATTAGTATTTAAGATGATACACTAGAGGATAAAGGAGGATTGATTCAACGCAAGACATTGTTTCATTTCGGGTCTCCGTCCCAACGCCATTACATGGCGACCGTGACATGGTGTCACAAGTCCGCGCCGCGAAATCGCTAGTTGAAGTCTACAAAATATCAGGAAAATAGTGCTACACGGGCCTACAAGAAGGACGAAGGAAATAAGAAGAAAAACTGTAAGCCAAAATTGTTTAACTATGGGAAACCCACAATCTAAAGACAATATTATTGTCAGTCAATCACCAACTCAATCGGCGGCAGCATCAACTCCCTTGGCCGTTGGGATGCAACTTTCAGAGATCTTTTTACTGACCATCGTCGTTGTACTAGCGGGCTATATAGTACTTAGGCTGCCACGTTACTTCAACGCACGACTATTAGAAGAGGTAGAACGCAGAGCGGTTCGACGGGCAATTGGACCAGCACAGAACGTGTAAGCCAGCACGAATTAATATAACTATGCTACCAAGAATCTATGTGTGTGTGTGAGTGATTTTTTTTTTTTTAAAGTGTGTTCATGGCAAACCTGTCAGAACTCTTGAGTGAGCTTAAGGCTATTAGAGACTCTATTATTAAATTAAGTAAGGACAAACGTTATTCCGCTCAGGGGCAGAATAAGTTTTTAAGAGCAAAGGAAATTAAAAATATTTTTGAACAAATATCTGCAGACTTATGTAAAAAAGGGATAGGTGCTGTAGAATTACAAATAACAAAAGCAATATCGTCAAAGTTTTTATGTAATTTTGAGGAAATCGAGTCACTCGTTAACCCGCATCATTCAGAAACGATCACAACCATGGCCACGTTCGATCTAAAAGTCGCGCTCACGCTCCTCCCAGTAGTAGATTGCGACGAAACGCAAATTAACCAACTAATAGACGGAATAGAGTATTATAGTAGTACCCTTAGAAACGAGGACCAGCCTCTGTTAATCAATTTTGTTTTAAAAACTCGTCTTTCTAGCAGTGCTAAAACAAAAATTAATAAGTCTTATGTGTCTGTGGCAGACCTAATAAAAGATATAAAAAATGTTTTAATTCCGATTAAATCATACACAGCCATTTTAGACCGAATGCTACGATGTAGGCAAGGAAACAAGACCATAGAAGTGTTTGGTATGAAATCGAAAAAATGTCCAACGATTTAAGTACAGCACAGGCTAATGGAGACGAGTCGGCATATAATTTATTAAAGCCGATTAATGAAAAAATGGCTATCAAGCGTTTCGCTGACGGCCTAAACAATGCTCGTACAAGCATTATAGTTACGTCTAGGTCCGTAAGCACAGTTAGGCAGGCAATAACTATAGCCTTAGAACAAGAAGACTCGGTAGTGAAACCACCAATAAACAATTATGTTAACTATGTTTCGAACCAGCGATTTGAAAAGATAAATAAAAACTATCATCAACAATATAATAAGTCACGTAACAACAACGCGACGAGTCAGCAAGGTCGGGGTCGTGCCTACTATAACTCGAATAGGTTTCAGGGTCAGCGCAACACCAGGTTTACGTCACCTCATAATAAACGTAGGAATGTACATTTCTTAGTTGACTCAGCAGAACAGTCTAATGACGAGAACGAAAGTGAACGTCAGAGTATACGTCAGAACGAACATCATAGCGATGATTTTTTTCGTTCTGAATAGCGCTGAGGTAGATATTTGTAGTTATGGTAGTGGTAATTACGTTTGTTTTACTTGTAGTCAAACTCAAATTTCTCTATTAGTAGACACAGGAGCAAGCATTTCAATTTTAAAGTTAGATTGGTTAAATAAACTCCGTAGCGTGTCCCGCGACGCAAAGCTAGTAAGGGATGAAATTAAGATTAAAGGAGTATGTGGGGATTTAGTATCAATAGGTTATGTTTATCTAGACTTATGTGTTAACAATTATAATTTTAGGCATAAGTTTTATGTGTTTAGCAACTTCCACTGTAAAAATGATGGAATTTTAGGAGAAGATTTTTTATTAAAATATAGTTGTAAAATTAACTATGAAAATAAGCTGGTTACATTACAGGATAAGATAAGTCTAGAATTAGGCTTAGGTAAAAACATAATAACGACTATTCCAGGGAGATGTGAGGTCGTAAAATATGTTTCGTCAGAGATAAAGGGCGAATGTGTCATTTTAGCGGAGGAAGTTATTGCAGGCGTATTTGTAGCAGGCGCCGTGGTAGTAGGAGACGGGAAAAAGATTCCGGTGCGATTTTTAAACACACGGGAAGAAGATGTAAAATTAAATAACTTTAGCCCGAAAATTAGAAAATACTCGGATTATTTCGTATGCTCTTTTGATACGGAAAACGGAAAATCTGTCGAGAGGGTTAAACAACTATTCGATTTTCTTAAATTAAAAACATATCTTGGTGATGAAGAGAGACGGTCTATTGAGAAAATATGTGCAAAATATGCAGATATCTTTCATATGCCGGGTGATAAGCTATCCGTTACAAACTTATACGAGTACAACATTAAACTGCAAAATGACGCGTCTCCTGTTTATGTCAAACCGTATAGAATACCGCACGCTCAGAAGGCTGAGTTAATAAAACAGGTAGGTAAATTGTTAGAAGAAGATATTATCGAAGAGTGTACCAGCGAATGGTCTTCTCCATTATTATTACTTCCGAAAAAAGCTGACAGTAGCGGTGAAAAAAAGTGGAGAATCGTAATAGATTATAGACTTTTAAATAAAAAAATAGTAGACGAAAAGTTCCCGTTACCAAATATACAAGAAATTATTGACTCACTTTCGGGATGCTTATACTATTCTCATTTAGACCTCAGTTCTAGTTATTACCAGCTAGGGTTATCACCAGAATGTAGGAAATTCACTTCTTTTACAGCTGATAAGCAATATCAACTGAAAAGATTACCTATGGGTCTCAAAACGAGTCCTAGCGTATTTTCTAAACTTATGTCTATGGCTCTATCGGGTTTAAATCACGAGATATGTTTTCTATATCTCGATGACGTAATAGTTTTCGGGAAAAGCCTATCGCAGCATAATACAAATTTAATGAGTGTATTTGAGAGGTTTAGGTCAGTTAATTTAAAACTAAACCCTTGTAAGTGCGAATTTTTGAGAAAAGAAATTTATTATTTAGGGCATGTTATTACGCCAAACGGGGTGTTGCCAGACAACAGTAAAATCGAGGTCTTGGAAAAGTTCCCAGTACCTAAAAATGTAAATGAGATTCGTCGTTTTGTGGCTTTTGCGAACTTTTATAGAAAATTCATAAAAAACTTTGCCACAATAGTGTACCCACTAAACCGTCTTTGTAAGAAACATGTCGAGTTTCAGTGGACGGAAGAATGTGACGTGGCATTTCAGACCTTAAAAAAGTCACTTAGTTCATTTCCTGTCTTAGATTATCCAGATTTTGGAAAAGATAATGTTTTCCGGTTGCAAACCGATGCGTCAGGGGTAGCCTTGGGGGCTGTATTATCAAATGGAAATAATAAGCCCGTAGCTTATGCAAGCAGACAATTAAACAGTTCAGAAATAAACTACCCAACCATTCATAAAGAGTTATTAGGGGTAGTGTGGGCTATAAAACATTTTCGACCATATTTATACGGACGAAAATTTAAAGTATTAACAGATCATAGACCATTGGTTCATTTATTTAGCATAAAAGATCCTAGTAGCCGTTTAACTAAGTTTAGACTTTGTTTAGAAGAATATGATTTCGATATTGAATACATAAAAGGTTCCGAAAATGTAACGGCAGATGCCTTATCGAGAGTCATTATAACATCAGACGAGTTAAAAAATCTAAATTCAAATTTTTTGGGGGTAGTAACCCGTTCAATGAAAAGAACCATGGAGCAAAATAATGAACCCGCTACCTCTGGAAGTAGCAGGGTTGAGCCCCCTGTTGATCATAGGCAACCAAGAGTGGTAGATATTATGCAGAAATCACAAAATGATGTAAGGTTAGATATTTGTTCGTATGAAAACTTCGTGAAGTTGAGGAAAAAGAAAAGATACGTCTCACAGACGGGTGATATGTTATTTAGTGACTCTACTATTTACATAAATCAGGAATCTCTACTAACGGAGGCGCGCCGAGACGCAACGATAGGAGAACTGAGTGCATTATGTAAAAAATATAATATTGTAGAAGTCGTTGTGATTAAAAATGGGTTTAATAAAAAGTTTATTAAAATTTTGACCCAAACTTTCATGAAACATAAAGAATTACCGCGGTTATGTATTATTAATAACCAAGTTGAACATGTTACAAATAAAGACTTGATACGTGTTATACTAAATGATTATCATTTATTGCCGACAAGTGGTCATGTAGGCATAAATAAAATGACTAAGAATATTCGAAAAAAATATTTTTGGAGTAATATGCAAAAAGACATAACTGAATATGTGACTCGCTGTAAAGATTGCCAAAAGCAGAAATTTTGTAATAAAAATAATAAAGAGAAAATGGTAATAACCACTACAGCATCTACTTCTTTTGAAAAATTATATTTAGATATTGTGGGGCCGTTGGAGGTCGATAATTTGGGTAATAAATACATATTAACAATACAATGCGAATTGACAAAGTATGTAGAAGCTTACCCAATACTTGATAAGTCAGCTGAAACTGTTGCTAGGGTTTTTACTGAAAATTTTATTTTACGATATGGTACTCCCAGGGTTATTGCGACTGACTGTGGAACGGAATGTATTAATTCCACGTTAGAAACAGTATGTAAATTGCTAAATATTGATAAGTTAAATTCAACACCCTATCATCATGAGAGTATAGGTTCGCTAGAAAACTGGCACAAACATCTCGGATGTTACTTGAGAATACAAACACAGAATCAGTCGGCAAATTGGAGTACCTGGATACCATATTGGTGCTTTGCTTATAATAATTCTGTAAATACTAGTACCAAATACTCCCCTTATGAACTAGTTTTTGGGAAAACATGTAACGTACCTAGTAATTTAGTTAGTAAAGTTGATCCCTTATATGTATACGACAATTATCCATCGGAGTTAAAATTTAGATTGCAAAAAGCTCATAATGATGCCAGGAACAACTTATTAATATCAAAACAAAGTAGAAAAACTAATTATGATTTAGATTGTAAGGAAGTACACTACAAAAAAGGTGATCTACTCTTGTATAAGAATGAAAATTATAATAAATTGAATGACTTGTATTTAGGTCCATTTGAAGTTTTAGAGGAGCTAGGTACTAATGTAAAAATATTAAAGAATAATAAAGAATATATAGCTCATAAGAATAGGACTAAGATATTTAGAAAATAAGAGTTTACTTTTCAGGGAAGGGATGCCTAGCCTTTTCAGGGGAGGTGTGATATAGTGAATTACACTATCAGCACGTACTCAATAGTACGTGATAATTAAGGTCTTCCTGATTGACAAGGCGTCCTTCCTCTAGTCACGTATAGATGTGATGTTAATTAGTATTTAAGATGATACACTAGAGGATAAAGGTTAATTAATTCAACGCAAGACATTGTTTCATTTCGGGTCTCCGTCCCAACGCCATTACACTTGAGAAGCACAAGGCACCTGGAACCGACGTAAATGTATATTGTGACATCTCAACGCAATCTATACGACCATATGTTACTTCTGATTTCAGAAAACAAGTCTTCCATACACTACATGGTTTGAGTCATCCAGGACGTACAGCTACAGTGCGGCTGGTAACACAACGATTCGTATGGCCAGGGATACGCAAAGACTCTAGAGAGTGGGCAAAGGAATGTCTGCAATGCCAACGCAGCAAAGTATTCCGACATACCTTTTCTCCACTTTCCTCATTTCCTACCCCAACGTCAAGATTTTTTTCAATCCATCTTGACATAGTAGGGCCTTTACCATTATCTTATGATTACAGGTACTGTCTCACCGCTATCAACAGGTACACACGTTGGCCTGAGGCGTACCCCATCAAGGACATATCAGCAGAGACCTGTGCGGTCGCCCTAGTCTCAGGGTGGATCGCTAGGTTTGGATGTCCAGGCAAGATCACCACCGACCAGGGACGGCAATTCGAGTCTCACCTTTTCAAAGCTATCACGACTTTGATTGGCGCACGGCATTATCGCACTACTGCCTACCACCCTGCAGCAAATGGCATCGTCGAGCGTCTACATCGACAACTGAAGGCATCCATTATGTGCCACGCAACTGCAAAATGGACTGAAGTTCTTCCCTTAGTGCTACTAGGCATAAGAAGCGCATGGAAAGCTGATATCCAGGGCTCATCTGCAGAACTTGTTTATGGAGAACCCCTGCGCCTCCCTGGACAGTTCATAGACCCAAATGAAGACCACAAAGCAGGTGACGTCACCGATCTAACGAATCGTCTACGAAGTTACATGTCCAAACTTTCACCAAAACCTACTTCATGGAATAGAAAAGGTCCGTTCTACATTCCACACAAACTGTCCGATGCATCACACGTCTTTATGAGACAGGACCTAGTACGAAGATCTCTAGAGCCTCATTATACTGGGCCCTTCAAGGTTTTGGAACGTCACCCTAAGTTTTTCAAGTTGGACATACGCAACAGACAAACTAACGTCAGTATTGACCGCCTTAAGCCAGCCTACATGACTCAAGATGATCAAGGCGTAGAAACAAAAGACCTGCCAACTATACTATCGCCGCCAAATCCACCTGGTGGACAATCTGAAAATAGAACAAGAAGTGGCAGAAGAGTGCGATTTACTGATTTTTATCGCCCGCAGTAGCGGTCTCGGCGGGGGAGTACTGTAGGAGCATAACTCCTCAACGCGCGGACAATGCAATTTCACTGCCTCCTGCGCCCGCGCACCGTTGACGCCTGTTGCGTCACGCAGGTAGAAGGAAGCCAGCGCCCAGCGATCCGCTATCGCTCGGTCGCAGCGGCCAGTGGTCTACCCTTTCCCACGGCGAATGCACGCGCGTTTTTGCTCCCGATTTTCCGCTACACAATTGTCGATCTCTTTTAATTATTTTTGTTAGTTGTAATTTGCGCTTCCATAAGTTTTTTAAACGTTATTTGTTTGTCCTTTCGCGGGTGATTGTTTGTTTTCCGTGTTTGCTGTACCTGTGTCGTTTACGTGTGACAAATAAACATTGTATTTGTGAAACTGGACCTTTCCTCAACCGCTAACCTACAAAGTGGTGACCCCAAAGCTGAAGAGTTAGCACCGATCATTTCGAAGAAACAGCGAAGCATAACCATGGAAGATTCGTCCAAGCGTTCGTCGGATGACGCAGGACTTTTTCGAGTTGCTCAACCGCTAACCTACAAACCTATCATAAATTCGAAACGTTCTTCTACGAATTAAAATTGTTCAAAAACGGTATGACGAATTTTTAAATACCAGATAGTTGGTTTTATATAATTTTGTTAATTCATAAACTTATTATCATACATACGTTTCATTTCCCTGAAAATCTATTAGCCTATTATCAAAACTAATTTTTATCTTTTGGAAGATGTTTTGCTTACAGTCAATTTCGTATGTAGAAGTATTAAAATTCGAAGTAACTTTTTCTCTAAAATATCATACCCAGGTTTTCGTTTTTTTTTTGTTTTCATTTATTCATATTATTAGGTAAAAAAAGTAAAATGTCTTATAAAGTTTATACTTTGTATTTTTGAAAAGGTTGTGCTACTCAAGTCAGTGACAGAAACGAATCGCGGCAAAACCGACTCCACGTAGTCTTGTATGCCCTACGCTAGAGTGTAATTTGAGCTTGCGTAGGCGCGGAGAGGCGAGGCAGTCTACGAGCTGAGGAGCAGGTCGGTTTAACGCTCGCCGTCGTAGTTGAGGTTACAGGCAATCCGAAGCTGCGATGGTGAGCAAAATTATCTAAGCTCGCGTGGGACCGCCGGAGCCATGACAGAAACCATGCCTGCTGCATGCTGCGTGCTTAGATGATGCTGCATGCTTGTTTGCATGTTGCATGCTTGGTTGCTTGCTGCATGCCTGCTTGCATGCTGCATGCTTGGTTGTATGCTGCATGCTTGCTTGCTTACATGCTGCATGATTGCTTACATGCTGCATGCTTGCTTGCATGCTGAATGCTTGCTAGCATGCTGCGTGCTTGCTTACATGCTTAAACGTTACGATTACAAGTTGTTCGACGATGTTATGGATTTTAATTAAGTATTTAAAATGTTGCATTTTTATAATATTGGAAAGGGTCCATATTGGGTTGCATAAATTAAAGAGGCATATTTTAAGGCTGCATAACGTTTTTTGGCATTGTTTTTGTTTCACATAACGTTCATTCAGAATAAATCATTAGGCATACTTTATTTCCCCATAACTTCTTTTATAATAATGATATATCAGCATCAAATGTTTATACATAAATGTTTTTACAATAACGATTAATAATCATAACATTTATTGGCAGTCATATAGAATACCATAAAGTTAACATTTAGGGTTACCTATCATAAACTCAAAATTTTTCTGTACGAATTTTATTTGGCCGAAAACGTTTTGTAATTTTATGTTTTCCATAATTTTCTTTTTACTTAAAACACAATTAACAAAGTTTTGAAATGCCTAATATCGATTGTTATTTTTGTCAAAATCTTTATGTTTTGAAATCCCACTCAACGTTTGGCCAAAGCTATTAATGCTAGATGATTCATTTTCCAGAAAAACGTTACCAATATCACAAAAATACAACATATCAAATAATTGAAATCCATAACATCATCGAACAACTTTTAATAGTAGCAACGTTTAAGCATGCAAGCAAGCACGCTAGCAATCATGCATCATAAAGTAAGCATGCAGCATGTAAGCAAGCATGCAAGCATGAAACATGCAAGCAAGCTGCAGCATGCAGCAAGTATGGAGAATGTAAGCAAGCATTCAGCATGCAAGCAAGCATGGAGCATGTAAGCAAGCAAGCAAGCAAGCATGGAGCATGCAAGCAAGCTGCAGCATGCCTGCAAATATGCAGCATGCAAGCAAGCATGAAGCATGTAAGCAAGCAAGCATGCTATAAGCAAGCTGAAACATGCAAGCAAGCATGAAGCATGTAAGCAAGCAAGCATGGAGCATATAAGCAAGCTGAAGCATGCAAGCAAGCATGCAGCATGCAAGCATGTATGCAATAAGCATTCAAGCTGGTGGTTGGATACAACCAACTAGATAACAAAAGGATTGAGACAAAGTTGTAAAATTAAAAGAACATATCGATACACATATTATACTAGTAAATCTACATCTGATAAAATTAAATATCTTAAATACAGTAAATTGTTAAAGGCATGTATCGCCAAAGTAAAAAAAAATAATAATAGTAGAATTGTACTACAAAGTAGAAATAAATGTAAAGCTACTTGGAACATAATAAAAAGCGAAACTGCCGAAAAAACTACAAGAAAATATATTCGTGAAATCATACATGGGAACAAGGTTGAAACCGATCCGAAAATGATTGCCACTGTTTTTAACGAACATTTTAATAATAGAAAAAACACAGCTGAACCAGGACTGAAGTCAAAGTCAAAGTCAAATTATTTATTAAATGTAAACCTTTACAGGCACTTATTGACGTCAATACTAATAATAATAAAAAAACAGTTAACTAACTTATAGTTAAGACTTAACAACTAATCTAACGAGCTATAGTATGTGCCAGACAAATGCGCATCGCTACCCCCAGTACCACTGCACGCCGAAATAGAATCGCGTCGAACCGAAATATAAGCCGTGGTCATAGAATTGTGTAAACAAACGTATCCTGGTACGAGACAAAAATTTACCTTGACCTCAGAGGCAAAGTAACTCCATATACTTAGCGCCAGTGGATGCTGAGATAGTGAAAAAGACAATCATGTCATTAAATAATACAGTATCGGAAGGTTACGACGGCATCTCAACCAAAGTTGTAAAAGCGTGTAAGTAGGAAATAAGTACAGTTTTAGCGTATCTTATAAATTTGTCTTTTGTAACCGGTACGTTCCCTGACAAATTAAAACTTTCAATAGTAAAACCATCTTTCAAGAAAGGTGACAGAAAGGTTGTTGCAAATTATCGTCCATTAGTTTTGATACCAGTTTTTTACTCCTACTGCATATAACTCATTTGGTGTCCCCCAAGGAAGTGTGCTAGGACCACTTCTATTCTTGTTGTACATAAATGATTTACCGGATATCTTAGTACACAAAACTATCCTATTTGCTGATGACGTATCAGTCATTGAATACACTGACATTAGTAAATAAATGGTTAATCGATAATTATTTAAAGATAAATCTGACAAAAACAAATTTAATTAATTTGAATAATTTAAAAAATGGACATGTTACCTTAAATTTTAATGATCATATAATAAGTTCTAAGAAGGAGGCCTCATTCTTGGGAATCACTTTGGACTCAAAATTAAATTGGAACACCCATACTGACAAAATACGCGGTAAAGTTAATGGATTTTCGTATGCATTATACAAATTAACTCGGCGTCATGGGGGTTGGGTCTGTGAGACCCGTCACATTTTATATCGCTTCTAGTTCGGTTACTATGCGTGCGACGTTGCCGTTCTTCTCAATAGCTGGAGCTGTTGAGTTGTTCTATGCATCGCAGGTAACACGATAGTCGTGCGCCAGCCGCAGTGGGAGTTACACGTGTACAAAATTGAATAAGGTATGTGAGACCCATCCCCGCAGTTAGTGTAACAATTTCGCGCCATTTTGTGTAGATGTTATTTTATTTATTATCCTTTCATATTAGTTTTTTTTGTTGTTGTTTACAATTAAAGTTGCTGATATATAGTTAAATGTATTTTATTTGTGTTTTTTATAGGTACTTAGTGAAAAATGAATCGAGAAGAGGCAGAACGACAGCGTATTCTTTCAATTTTACAAGACTCTGATTCTGCGTTGTCAGACCAGGAAATGTGTGATGAAGAAGATCACTTGAGTGAGCGTAGTAATTCTAGTGACACAGAGCAAGATATCTCAAAGTCTGATGATGACATTCCACTGTCTACGCTATCGGATAGAAATCGTTCGCCGGTGGAGCATTGTATATCTGGATCAGCTAGTTCTTCAAACACAAACCGTGAGTGTTCTTTGGGTTTTTATCGAGGCAAAGACGGTACAATGTGGTATAAGACGCCTTTTCGACAAAATGTCAGAACCAGAGCCGAAAACATAATCCATCAATTGCCAGGTGTAGCATCAGAAGCAAAATCGGCGATGTCAGAAGTGGAATGCTGGAATCTTTTCATCACTGAGGATATGCTGCAAATCATCCTTATGCACACTAATGCACGCATTTTACCTAAAATAGCTTTATGTACTAATTTATCTAAGTACACCCATGTAAAAGAATGTACTTTGATTGAATTCAAAGCCTTTATAGGCCTTCTTTATCTAGCTGGTCTTTACCGATCAGGCAGACAAAATTTGAGCGATTTATGGGCCACCGATGGCACAGGTGTAGATATTTTTCGGCTTGTTAAGTCTTTACAAAGATTTCATTTTATTCAAAGTTCTTTGACCTTTGATGATATTTCTACCCGTCAGCAAAGAATGCAACTAGACAATCTGGCTGCAATCAGAGAATTTTTTGAAGCATTAGTAGAAAACTGTAAAAAAACTTACATACCAAGTGATTGTCTAACAATTGACGAAATGCTCGTAGCTTTCCGAGGTAGGTGTAAATTTCGCCAATACATACCATCCAAACCTGCTAAATACGGAATGAAAATCATTGCTCTAGTCGACGCAAGAAATTTTTATATCAAAAACTTAGAGATATATCCTGGAAAGCAGCCTGAAGGCCCTTTTTCTATAAGTAACAAGCCATTTGATGTTGTTGACCGGATTGTACAGCCTATTACCAGAACAAACAGAAATGTAACATTTGATAACTGGTTCACCAGTTATGAACTCGTGCAGCATTTGATCAAAGAACATAAGTTGACATCAGTTGGTACCCTGCGCAAAAATAAAAGACAAATTCCAGTAGAATTCACTAAAACTCGCGGAGTTGAAGTTTTCTCATCTCGATTTGGTTTTGAAAAGGATGTCACACTTGTCACTCATGTGCCTAAAAAAAACAAAATAGTGTTGCTGATGTCTAGCTTACATCACGACGACGCCATTGATGAAACAACAGGAGAACAGCGGAAACCTGAAATAAATACGTATTATAACACGACAAAATGTGGTGTGGATGTAGCCGACGAGCTATGTGCTACGTACGACGTAAGTCGTAATTGTAAAAGGTGGCCATTGACCATTTTTTATGCCTCATTAAACATAGCTGCTATTAATGGCCTAATAATAAACCGAATTAATAATAATTCTGCAAAAACAAAACGAAGTCGATTTATAAAAAACCTAGGGATCGGTCTTGTCATGGAACACCTAAAACTTCGCCACAATGTTTCAGTGCTTCCACGTGAGTTACGACAAAAAATTGGAAAATTTGTTGGTGAATCTTCAAGGGAACCTCCTGCAAAAAAAGCTAATGTTCGCAAAAGGTGCCAAGTGTGTCCAGCCAAGAAAGACCGTAAAACTAATTACACCTGCGAGAGTTGCAACAAACATATTTGTGTAGAACATATTGTACCTTTCTGTGCTGACTGTACCAAAGATAATGATTTAGAGTGATTAATTATTTTTCTATTCTAAAAATAATTTAGTTTCCTACAAAAAAGTGCCATTAAAACATTAAGACTGATTGTTAATTCATAATAGAATTACATTAAGGTAGAAGAGAAAGATTTTGTTGACATTTGTCGTTATTTTTTAAAAGTCTATTAAATATGATTAAAACTTAATATAATACGATATTTGTGTATCATTTATTTACATAAATATACCTAAAAAACTAAACACGAATAAAATATTTACTTTATTATTATAATGTATTGGATAATTTGTTATCTAATGAACGGGTCTGTGAGACCCACCCCAACGTCCGTGTAACACTTTTCTACCCCCATGACCCCGGGTTAACGAAAGTAGCTAATAAAAAAACTGCCATAGTTGCTTACTATGCATACGTAGAATCTATACTGAGATACGGCATTGTAATATGGGGAAATGGTGCTGGTGCTAAAAAAGTTTTTATTGCACAGAAGCGATGTGTTAGAGCTTTATGTGGTATTGCCCCCTGACATACCATGCAGGCCATATTTTTTGTCAATGGGTATATTAACATTAGCCTCTATTTATGTACTGGAGATAGGGAAATTTGTCAAATTAAATTATGAATATTTCACAGAAGCAAAGGACCACTATAGAACGAATTCGATGAACCCACGTAGGTTGGTATTGGACACTATTCCCAAAACAACGCGTAATTTAAATAATTGTTACGCAATGAGCATAAAAATTTATAATAAAATCCCATTATTTATAACGGAGCTCCCATATACTAGGTTTAAGCTAACGCTCAGAAAATGGTTAGTATCTAATGTTTTTTATACAATTAATGAATTTATTAACAATGATTTTAATGTGTAATGATTAAGTAATTATGTATTTTATTTTTAAATTTTACTTTTATTATATGATTGAATATTTGTATGTTAATTACTTTAGCTAATTATGCGATGCTCAATCTAACCTGTTCCACCTATGTAATGTACCACATTTATTACAAATAAAATAATTTGAATTTGAATTTGAAGCATGCAGCATGCAAGCAAGCAGCATGCTAGTGAGTATGCAGCATTCAAGCAAGAATGCAGCATGCAAGCTAGCATTCATGCAGTATGCAAGCAGGATTGCAGCATGCAATTAGGCATGCAGCATGCTGGCAGGTAGGTATGCAGCAGGCAGGCAGGCATGCAGCATGCAACAGGCATGGTTTCTGTCACGGCTCCGGCACTGCGGGACTCCGGCGGTCAAACGCGATTTTATCGTCGCAGATGGCTTTAAACCCACCTGCTCCTCAGCTCGCGGGCCGCCTCGCCCCTCCGCGCCTACGCGGGCGTAAATTACACTCTAGCGTAGGGCAGACAAGACTACGTGGAGTCGGTTTTGCCGCGATTCGTTTCTGTCACTTTTGTAGCACAACCTTACCGAAAACACAAAGTATTAACTTTTTAAGACATTCTAATTTTTTTACCTAATAATATGAATACATGAAAAACAAAAAAAAAACGAAAATCAAAAAATAAGATATTTTAGAGAAAAAGTTAATTCAGGAGTAGGGCAGGTATTTCTGTTGTCTTATAAAAAAATTACTTCGAAATTCGAGACAATAGCTACGCTGCCCTTCATCCATTATGCGTTTCGTATTTTATGATAAATTAAATTTAGACGTATAGCGATTATGTTATTTACATTAATTTTGATTAAAATTATGATAAAGACAATTATAGTAAGTTAAATTTATGCCGATAAAACCATTATGGGTTTATAACACTCTGCTTTTCAAATTTAATGCTGAAACTGTTATGCCAAACTACATTATGAAAAAAGTGATTATGCGACCGAAAGGGCTCCCTATTGGAAACGTGTTTCTGGAAAATTAATTATCTAGCATTAATAGCTTCCACCAAACGTTAAGTGGGCTTTCAAAACATAAAATTTTGAAAAACATAGAAGAATCAATAATCGGCATTACAAAACTTTGTCAATTGTGTTTAAAATAAAAAGAAAATTATGGAAAACAAAAGATTACAAAACGTTTTCGGCCAAATAAAATTCGTACAGAAAAAAATCGAATTTAGGATAGGTAACCCCAAATGTTAACATTATGGTATTCTGCATGTATGACTGCCAATAAATGTTATGATTAGTAATCGTTATTGTAAAAACATTTATGCATAAACATTTGATGCTGATGATAATATCATTATTATAAAAGAAGTTATGGGGAAATAAAACATGCCTAATGATTTATTCTGAATGAACGTTATGCGAAACGAATAGAATGCTAGAAAACGTTATGCAGCCTTAAAATATGCCTCTTTAATTTATGCAACCCAATATGGACCCGTCTTGCCTTATTCCTGCCTGCAGCATGCCTTGACACGAGCGGAGTTTTGCCCTCCCCGGAATACGTAGGGCAGCCTGAGCGAGAACGCTCAGGGGAGGATTCTCCGACACTGGATGTGTCGGTACCCCACCCTGGGGTTCTCGACGCTGAAGTCGAAGACGTTGCACTGTTAACATTTGCAACACTTACACTCGCGCTGTTATCTACTCTTTTATATTCCTCAATACACCGACGAAAAAACCTATTGTTTTAATTTTATTAACTCTGTCGATTTTTGCTTGATTCTGTTTTTTCGAAACCGTCCCTTTATGTGTATTTTTACTCAAAATGTACTAATTCTAGCAATTAAATTAGTCTTCAGAAAACTAATTCTAGCACAATGATCTTAAAAAAGTCCTAAGTAAATCTACGAATTCTTTATTTACTTTGCTAGACTTAATAATACTTCATCATTTCTTTTTAGTATTAAGTGAGCATACTAATAACCTTAGTTTAGTAAAATAAATTGTTTTTACTTATCTTAAGAATAACTTAAGACATAATTATCTAAAGAATACTTAATTTGGTTACAGGTATCCTTAATTTGCTTATGTAGCGCTTGATGAAGAATATATATATATAATATATATAGTCTTAAAGAAAAAAAATGTCTATTCTAAGGAAACAAATTACGAAAAGTTACTAATGTCACCAAATATTAAGAGTTTAAAAAATTTTAGTAAATTTTTAAATAATTACAATTGTTTTGCTACCTAAACGTTGTTTTTATTGAACTTTAAATATTAAGTACCATCTTACCTACTCGTACGAGTACCTTCCTTTCCCGTACCACTCACGCGGCGCCGCGTTGTAATAACTTTCATAAAGTAAAGTTATTACAACGCAACTTTAATACTGGATAAATTAATAATGCTTATTATACGCCTTCTAATAACAATTCCGTAAACGTTCACGTGAGAGGTCAGGTCAAGAGTACCCTAAACCGACGAGCCTGGATGAATAATATTGTGAGAGCAAATGAAGCAAAGGGAGTGCGTCAGGACCGCAGCTAATGGTAAGCTGTGGCCCGTTGATACGTATATAATTATAATGGAAACCTTCAATTGGGAAGCACTCACAAGAATAACCAGAAAGATATCAAAGTTCACCTCCGCTCTTTGCAGGTTAAAAATTTTGTGTCGATTTGAAAGCTAATCAAAACATTCTGTGCCTACGCATATGCGTGGTTGGGCTGTGGCGCAATAGTGTGGGAAACAGTAGCGCTCCTGTTGCTCAGTGTATTTTGTTCAGCAACAGAGGTGTACCAGAATCATTGTAAACATAACGGCAACGGAACGCTGTAGACCACTTCACATTGGCCAATATATTTTAGCATTGCGTAACCAAACACTAAATTTAAACTCAGGAACAAGGACGTCAGTTCGTCTTACAATTTATAGAAGTGGCATAATATTTCAAAAATAATATATATTTTTAAGAAAAGATAAAGGTGAAACCTGTCATAACCTGTCAGATTAATTATAAAAACCATAATTGAAATTTTCTTAAACATGCTTACGTGAGCTGTGTGATGGCGGCTCGTTAATAGAATACCTTGAGTGACGTAAAATACGACTAATGGCCTAAAGGCTATACCTTTATATGTATATGCTGGCACTAGTAGCCAAATATACTTCGCTGAACACCTGGCGCCGTCCGGAAAAGCCTTGCATGCTGCTGCGAGTAAGAAAGCTAAAGAGTCTTCATACAAGTTTGTTTGGATACGTAATGGCCGTGTGTATGTCAGAAAGGATGAGTCTATTTAAGCTATCTACATTCGTGATATAGATTATCTTGGAAAAATAGCATTAGTTATCTCATGGTGTTAATTTTATTTTAGTGTCCTTTATCTAGTACTTCATATTGAAAACTGGTTCTCAATGGAAATTTACTATCAAAATATTAGAGGTATTAGAACAAAAACTAATGAAGTATATATTAACATTAATTTAAGTAATTATAAAGTAATTGGCTTTACCGAGACCTGGCTCAACTCTAGTATAATGAATAGCGAATTCATTGACCCGCGGTATACTGTATAAAGAAGGGACCGTATATGTTGTAAAGGTTCTAAGAAGGACGGTGGTGGAGTTTTATTGGCGGTTGCTTCTGACATTCCATCCGCAAGAATGCTAAGCTGGGAAAGTGATAATGAGAATTTGTGGGTTACAATCGATATAGAAATTAATAACAAAATTAGAAAAGTGGCTATTTATCTTGTGTATCTACCACCGCCAGTCAAAATTGAACATATGACTGCGTTCTTTTATAATGTTAACAGGGTACTTTGTAATATTGAAGATATTATTATTCTAGGCGACTTCAACTTGGGGTTTTTCAGATGGTCTGGTGGCGCCAACAGTTTATCTATGACACCGACAAACTGTAACAATAATCTAGGTTTTGCATTTGTTGATTTTGTTACCTTGACTAATTTGTACCAATTGAATTACGAGTATGTAACTAATCAGGACAACAGAATATTGGATCCAATTTTATGCAACTTACCTGGATCACATGTGGAGGAACTGTTACAAATACTCAGTAAGATTGACTTAAAACACCCTCCCCTACAATTGACGTCAAGGTTTTGCGACACAACGTTTTTACGCACTAAAAATACAAACACACATTTTTTTTAAAGCAGATTACAATGTTCTTTCTCTTGAACTTAGTAAAGTTAACTGGCACGCAGAATTTGTTGACGCGCAGGATGTAAATGTAATGTTATCAAAATTTTACTCAATATTAAGATGTATTATAAATAATAATGTCCCAAAACGCAACCCTAACACACGTAAATGCCCAACCTGGTATAGCAACGGCTATGCCGATGCCGAGCGGCAAATGCCGAAAAGAATAGAGGTAGGCGTAACTACAAAAACATAGAAATCCACGTGATAAATGTGAATTTGAATTACTTCGGGACCGCTGTCATAAGTTACTTGCTAGGGACCTTGCCACTTATCAAAAAAACATAGAGAAGGACATTGTGAAAGATACTAAGCATTTCTGGACTTATCTAAAAAGTAAACGTAATCATAAATCTGCAATACCGTCGGCTATTCACTACGATAATAATGTAGCAAATACAGGCCTTGGCATTGCACATTCATTTGCATCATATTTCACTTCAGTGTACACAATAAATACGTCGTCACAGTATGATGAATCTGCGACAACTGCCTCGATTAGACTTCTTTCATCGTTGCGCTTCAGTGAAAGAGAAATAGCGGAAAAGACTAAAAACATTGATATAGCAAAAGGGGCTGGACCGGACAACATTCCACCCATATTTGTTAAACGGTTTAGCAAGGTACTATCTTTCCCCCTTAGTTTAATCTTTAATTGCTCTCTGCAATCCGGACAGTTTCCTGATGAATGAAGGAGGGCCAGAATTATTCCTGTATTCAAAAAATGTGATATTGCAGACGTAAAAAATTACAGGCCCATATCCATACCTCCTGCTTCTCTAAACTTTTTGAATCTTTGGTATGCCCTTCGTTGAATCACCACATTGACAGTTATATTACAACATAACAGCATGGGTTTAGGCGCGGTCGCTCCACGACTACAAACGTCCTTCGTTAACGACATATCTCAAAGCCTTGATAGTGGTCTGCAGGTGGATGCAATCTACACAGATCTCAGTAGCGCTTTAGACAAAGTAGATCACTTGACGACCTCCTTGGTGGAGTGGTTTGTACACCGGTTTTCATGGTGTCGCCATCTCTGAGGTTCCGGGTTCGATCCCCGGTCGGGTCAATTTAGAAATCATTGTTTTTCTAAATTGTCTCGGGTCTGAGTGTTTTCTATGTATAATAAGTATGTATTTAAGTATTTTAAGTATGTTTATCCGTTGTCTAGTAACCATTTCACGAGTTTCTTTGAAGCTTCTCTTGGGCTAGATAATTGGTGTGGTAGTAGGAAAGAACTACAAATTACTTTTACGCTAAAAAGGAAACCTCTCATTTAAGTACCTACCATATAAATAATGAACTATTAACAACAGTGACTGAAGTAAGGGATTTAGGGGTTACAATTAACTATAAATTGCAATTAACTGCGCACATTGATAAGGTTGTAAAAAAATCCGCACAAATGCTTGGATTCTTAACAAGGCAAAGCAAATCATTTCACAATCCAAAATATAAATTATTTTATACAAGGCACTAGTGCTTAGTCACTTGGAGTATGCTAGCTTGGTATGGAACCCAAGTTACAGCATTCACTCCCAGCGAATCGAGCGCATTCATCGTGCATTCACTCGGCATCTTGCGTTTACTTCCCAAGGGATATCTCACAGATCATCATACGATCAAAGACTGGAATTTTTCAAGATGACTTCACTGTACAGCAGGCGGGTGCTACTGGACATAACTATTCTGTATAAAACTGTCAACTCCTACATCGATTGCAGTCAGATCCTGGTTGAGCTGTCACTCACTGTTCCTAGAACCACACCCATAGAGGGTACTCTAGCGAAAACTTTATGTTATTTTTATTTTAATCTATATAATTTTAATTTAATCTGTATAATTTAATTTAATTTAATCTGTTAAATAATTCTGTTCCATGAATGATGTGTACACATATAAGTGGCAATTAAACAAGTGCAAGTGCTGGAATTTTTTAAATATTATTTTTATGTACAGTTTGCTGTTCGTGTTCCAATAAATAAATAAATAAATAAATATATCCAACAGCATAAGGCGGCGATGGGCTCACCACCTATTACGCTGAGCACATGTGCAGTTGTTATTCGGTAAAACGTGAACTATGGCAGGCAGTGCTGTCCTCATGACTGGCCCTTAGGGGGTAATAGTCGTGAGGGTATGCATGAGTGTATTGTTTACGTATTTAGAAATTAAAACTTAAATATGATTTATATATTTCATTGTAAGAAACTAAATATTTGGGTAAACAAATAAAATCGAAACATGTAACGTAAGTCAGGAATCAACCCTCCAATAGTGATGCTGAAACCAACCACGTCAAGCCGCACGAGCTGTTCCGACGATTGGTTCCATCCTCATCACAACAGGACATAATTGAATATCGATTCGACTGTGACGTCACATGAGTTTAAGCCAGTCTTTCACAATCACGTCATCGCGTAATAATAAATAAATCAGTAATCGCGTTAAGAAAGGTTTAATAAGAGTTTTCTATTAGGATTAACTTTAAGCTCGATGATCTAGTCCAATATGCTTGAGATTATACGAGCGAGCACTTGTTACGAAGTACTTAATAAATTTTAAACTCATAACGTGTTTACTGGAATACTGATAAAGTTAATCAGCACTCGAAGAAATTTTGAGCGCAATATTGGAATATTGCTCTCAAAATTATTGAAGTAGGTATTTATTGAAGCGTTTTAATTTTGTGAGTGTATGAAAGTCAAGCCCTCTCTCACACAATTTATTTACCAGCGTACTCGTAGAAATATTCCAAAACCTGGCAACCTCATGGGATTCCAAAGGTATAAAGATCGACAGCAAGAGGTCAACAAACCTCAGAGTTTCCGTGGTGCTGGAAAACCCCAGACTTGTTTATTTTGCCCAGCCTAACCTACGGTGCTCGGAAGGCCGCGGGCCTGTGTAAAAAGCTTTCTAGAGCGGCGAAGGTGAACTGGGGGCTGAACCCTGAGGTAGGTAGTGAAATCCATTTGTACCGCGGCCGTTGCCCGCCGGAGCCCGTTGTTACATACGTGGTTCTCTATTGCATTTTATAAATTTTTTTTCTATTATTTAGTTGGCCCGAAAATTTTTCATCTCAATTATTGATTTTCCGAACTATTGCTTAACATCTTATAATATTGAAATACCGAAATTAACATGCAATAAAATTAAAATCCCGAAATGTCATAAGGTCTAAACATTTTTTCCATAAATATTATAATCCACATTACTTATGTAAAATCAATATAATTTATTTCTTTAAAAAGAATCATACATTTTATTGCCCATAATAAACAAACACTGAGTTTTCTTCATATACAGTATGTAAATGAACGAAAGGCAAACCTTAAAACCGGTGGATGTTAAAAACGGGTATATTACAATGAACCACTTTTTGTTTTAATCACTCAAACAACTATAACTGATGTCGAACTTGCATCACAGGATGTTATTCAACTCATTAACCGACTGATGAGAAAGAGGTTAAGTTATTACATTTAGTAAAATTATAAACAAAAAAAGTGATCGGATTAAAACAAAAAGTGGTTCATTGTATAAAACCCGTTTTTAACATACACCGGTTTTAAGGTTTGCCTTTCGTTCATTTACAAACTGTATAGTATGTATGTATATGTCACTGGCATTTGCAATATTTGATACATTACCCTAAATTTCTATCCTATCACGTGACCTACAGGAGTGTTAGGAGCTAGTATTTCTGTAGTCTAAGGAAGTTGTGCCACTAACGGCGAGCAAACGATTAACTATAGGTGTTAGCGCTTAGGCACCAACATGCGGCGAGGTTACAGGCTGAAGGCAGGAAGGCTGTAGGAAGGAATGACTTACCGGGATGATGGGTCAGGAACCGGCGGGCGAGCTGACCACGGGCGGCGAGGCTTGAGGGCGGCGATGTTGGTTGGTTTCCTGGCGCACAGTCACTACACGAAACTATTCACTAGGGGCGGTTCGTTAGGCGTAACCTTACACATATGCTATGTACTATGTACTGCTTATTTCGAAGGCTGAGTTCAAGGGCGCGCGACGCGTGAGTTCGTCTTGAGATGTCAAGGGCTACTGACTCTTGCGCGGCGCGGGCCGGCGGCGACCAGTTAACATGGCCGCGCGACGGCTTAGTGCATTCTGATATGCACTCTATTACGGCGCAGCGACGGCTGTTTCCCGTTGCGCGGTAGCGCAAACATCTTCCCGGGGCCCAGGGGTGGTCTCATCCAAAGGGAGCCTGGCAATCTTGAACACAGGCCTCCGGAGGTGTCCATTGGCGGTGTCCAGGTCCACCACCCGCACGACGCCATCCTTCCCAGGCAGGGTGCGAGTAATGCGCCCCAGTCTCCATTGAAGGGCAGGCAGGTTGTCCTCCTTGATGAGGACGAGCTCGCCAACTCGGGGAGGGGAGGATGGGGACAACCATTTGGAGCGGGTTTGAAGGGTATGCAGGTAGGACTGGGTCCACAGCGTCCAGAAGCGCTGGGAAAGGGCCTGTACCCTCTGGAATCGCCTACGTGTGGAGATCGGCCTATCTTCCACGGATAGTTCGGGAAGGGCCGTTAGTGGGCGGCCTATAAGGAAATGTCCGGCTGTAAGCGGCTCAAAGTCTGAAGGATCAGACGAAAGTGGGCAGAGAGGTCTTGAGTTGAGGACCGCTTCAATTCGAGCTAAAAGTGTGGAGAATTCCTCGAATGTGAGGTGTTGTTCGCCAATTACGCGATATAAAAGTTGCTTTGTTGATTTTACGTTGATCTCATGTAACGCACCGAACCATGGTCCCTTAGGGACGTTCAACAACCAAGTAATGTGCTGACCAGCGAGCTTGTGCGCAATCGTGTCATTATTCAAGGCAAGAAAGTTTTGTACTTCGATGAGCTGATTTCTAGCGCCTACATAATTTGTACCGCAGTCCGAGCGGATGAGAACCGGGGCACCGCGGCGTGCTATAAAACGCTGTAATGCCGCGAGGAACGCTTCCGTGCTGAGGTCCGAGACCGGTTCCAAATGAACCGCCTTAGTCGAGAGGCACACGAATATACAAAAGTACGCTTTTAAGAGTTTAACATTACGTAGGGTACTAGATTTAACGAGGAATGGTCCGGCAAAATCGGTCGTGACTTGACTAAATACTGGCTGAGGCGTAACTCTATCGGCTGGCAGGTCGGCCATGAAGGGCGCTTGCGGCTGGGCCCGGCATCGAAAGCATCTAATGCATTTAAAAACTCGGTGTCTAATAATACGGCGCGCGGACAATATCCAAAATTGTTGGCGTAGGATAGCGTGTAAAGTGTCAGCGCCAGGGTGGCAGTGTATTTTGTGGTAGTGGTCAATGATAAGGTCTACAAGTGGGCTAGAGCTGGGAAGTATGAGCGGGTGCTGCGCGTCATATCGGATAGACGCATGGGACAGTCGTCCACCAACTCTAAGGAGCTCATCTTTAATGAGAGGTGACAGCCGCTGGAGTCTGACGGAGCAGATTTTGCCAGTTTGAAGGCGGTGGATGTCCTCCGCAAACTCATTGTGCTGGACACTGCGCACCCAATAAAGTAGGGCCTCTCTTCGTTCACTGACGTACAAGGGGCCTGAGCGTCGCGAATCTGGGTGGTGTCTGCAGTTGTGCAGAAAGCGTTTTAGACAAGCTGTCACTCCGACGAGCTTGTCTAGTGAACTGAACCGAGTGAGCAGGTCAAAGTCAAGACCGGGCACTGTGACCAGTGACGGGACGTGTTTGGGCTTAAGGCCGGGCAGGGCGTGATGGCCCAGAGCTAAGGGCATCGCAGGCCAAGACTCACAAGGCTGTCCAAGCCACGTGGGAGACCACCATATGTCGTGGGCTGACAGGGATTGCGCAGACATTCCTCTGCTTGCGCAATCTGCCGGGTTGAGCTCAGAAGGTACGTGTCGCCAGGCACATTCTGGTGAGCCTGAGCTGATTTTGACTACCCTGTTGGCTTCAAAGGGTTGAAGACGGTGAGGCGGGGTATTGAGCCAGGCCAGGACTATCGTACTGTCTGACCAACATATGTGTTGTTGTATACTGATATGGGCCGATAACTGAACCGACACACGGATCATGAGCTGGGAGAGTAGAGTGGCGGCCGACAACTCTAACTTGGGGATTGTGAGGCGGTTCTTGATTGGTGCGACTCGCGACTTGGCGACAATCAAGTGTACCAAAGTATCTCCGGAGGCATCGAGCTCATGGAGGTAAACAACGGCGGCAAACCCGGCTTCAGAGGCATCTGCAAACCCGTGAAGCGAGTATGCAGCTGAGCCTTTGTTTGCACAAATGTGCCGAGGGAAACGAATGCTAGCCAACAGCGGTAGATCCTCTGAGATGTGGTGCCACTCCGTTTGTACTTCAGAGGGAGTGGGCTCATCCCATTCCAGCTTCAGTAGCCACAATTGCTGAAGCAGCAGCTTTGCGCGGAAGATAACGGGCGAAACCCAGCCGTTTGGGTCATAAAGTGAGGCTACGGTGCTTAAAATAGACCGCTTTGTGACATGTGTGATGGGGGGCAGAGAGATGCGGTAGGTGAACTCGTCTGACTGAGGGCTCCACTGTATACCCAAGACCTTAATGGACGTGGACTCTGGGTTCATGTCGAAGTCCTTGGGCATGTCGCATTGGTTGTCGGGAAATCTCTCGAGCAGCTTAGGCGAGTTAGATGTCCACTTACTGAGCTGAAAGCCGCCTAGGTCTAGCAGACTTATCAACTCGTCCTGAAGTGCTTGGGCGGATTCAACCGTGTCATGGCCACACAAGATGTCATCAACGAAGATAGACTTGCGAAGAACCTGAGCGGCTCCAGGGTAGCGATGGCCTTCATCATCAGCCAGCTGGAGCAGGGTGCGGATTGCATGATATGGGCTTGATCTTAAGCCGTACGTGACTGTATTGAGGGCGTAGGTGAGCAGAGGGTGATCTGGTGAGGACCGCCATAGTATCAGCTGATACCGTCTCTGGTCTGGGGCAACCAGCACATTTCTGAACATCCTCTGGATGTCAGTGCTGAAAACGACTGGATGCGTTCTGAAGGACATGATGATGTCCACAATGTCCTGTTGAAGGGCGGGGCCTGTGTGTAGGCATTCATTTATGCTGACACCATTGGAGCTTTTGCAGCTACCATCAAAAACAATGCGCAGCTTGTCCGACCCTGACTTAAATACACCATGGTGAGGGATGTAGAAGTGAGGTTTATGGGCGAATGTATTTGGGTGACAGGGAGCCATGTGCCCTAAGTCGATGTATTCGGCCATAAAGTCGACGTATTTAGAACGCAGAGACGGGTTCGCCATTAGCTTCTTCTCAATATTGAGGAATCTGCGTAATGCGATAGGGTGAGTTTTGCCTAGTTGAGGGGCGTCCTTTAGAAAGGGCAGAGCGACCGTATATCTGCCTGAGGGATCGCGTGTAGTGGTAGAGCGGAAGATTTCCTCGCATTGTTCCTCCAGGGGATCATTATGAGTGTGAGATTGAGGGAGGGGCTCCTCAGACTCCCAGAACCTTTCCAGACTCTGACGTATGTCCTGGGCTGATTCAGCTGAGTCTGGTTGTGAGCTGACGACGTGAGCTGAGTTAACCTGCTGCGCCGGCTGCGCATACAAGTCCTCAATGGGTCCTATCAACGCGAAGTCGAAAATCGTGCCGAAGGCTATGGGCTTGCCCGGGCCCAACGAGACCTTAGTCCCGTCCAACACTTGACCAAGAACGTCCGACCCCAATAAGAGGTCGATCGGGGCTGGTGTGTGGTAAAGCTGGTCAGCCAATGGCACGGGTGGCTGGCCTAGTACGTGGGAAATGTTTGGAACCTTCTCTAAGGGAAGGTAGCCAGTGACGTTTTTTAAAATGTGAGCTGTGGCAGTAATTGTAGGAGTATCATTGTGAGTGGGTCGGCATACTATTGTTATTGCCGCCTTTGACTCATGTTTGTGCTGATTCCCAACTCCTGTAATTTTTAAAGAAGTGGGTTTTGATGGCAGGTTCAAAAGTCGTGCCATGCGTGACGTTATTTACGTCAGCATACTGCCACAGTCCAATAAAGCTCTGGCTGTGTGAAGATGGCCATGTACGTCCGCGACTCTTAGTGAGACGGTTGGCAACAAAATGGGTGTGCCAGTGGGCACAGAAGGTGAGTGAGCTGATTGAGAATCAGCTGAAATTGTATGAGCTGAGTATGTATCAGCTGTGTGGGCATGGGTTGACTGGGCATGGGCTAAATCTACCTCTTCGCTAGGGTGCTCTGTGATAGTAGGGAGTCATAATTGCTGGCGGCGTTCGCGGGGCCTACCTGGCGAACCGGACCTGGGCGGGCTGGCTCTGTGAGCAGAGCTGGGTTGCGCCTGTTTGGCATGTGCGGGTTCGTGCCGCCTGCTGTTTCTGGGACGCTCCCTCGAGTGCTCTGTCAGCTGTGGTGGGGGCACATGTACAGACGACGAATGAGCTGAGTGCGTTGGGCCGTCTGGTCGATGGAGGGACGTGTGGTGGTTCGTACTCCCACAGTTCTTGCATGCCCCCCTTGACCTGCACTCGCTCTCGTAGTGACGGCCGAGACAACGCTGGCAGCGCTCGCGTGCCTGTACGAAGTCCCAACGGCCCTGTGTTGGCTGGGCATTGTACCAGCTGCACGTCATGAGCGTATGTCCCCTAATGGCACAATAGGGACAGTAGGGCGTCGAGCGTGAGGAAGAGGACGATGACGATGATGAGGAGCAGCTTTGCTGGTAGGCCGAGTAGACGGGGAAGGGCTGACTGCGAGCCGGGGAGGTGGACGGGCGGTGACGCATTTGCTGCGCTGGGCGTGACGGTTGGTGAGTAGGCTGATCGTAGGCGCGGTGAGGCGATGGAGCTGAGGAGCGGCCACGGTAATGGTCGGGTTGTTGCTGAGCCATCTGAGCATAAGTGCGATGGGGCAACTGTGGAGGCGCGCGGCTACGAGAAGGGCCGGGCAGGGCGTGAATGGGCTGCGGCTGGGCTACGTTGGAGAACTCTGTCTCCACACAGCGCGCGTGCTCCTCGAGGTAGGAGATGAGGTCACTCAACGTGGGCAGGGTGCTGCTAGACCCGTGTCTGCGCTCAAATAACGTGCGGAGCTCACCCTTAAGCTTTCGCACCACTATCGACACAAACACGTAGTCGTCTCCTATGGGCAGATCCAAATTACTAAGAGCACACTGGGCGGACACCAGCGGAGTGAGGAAAAGTGTGCGTATGTTAGAGCGCGTGTGGATGCTCGGCAGCCCCAGGATTATGTCGACGAAACTATCGATGAGAACCCGGCGGTTCTCGTATCGCTTTGTAAGGATGTCCATGGCCACGGCAAAATTTTCATTGGTGACCTTTAAGTGGGACACCATACTTAATGCCTCACCGCTGAGACTTGAGAACAGGTAGTGGAGCTTGACTGCGTCCGACAGGGTCGCCATGTCGTCAGTCAAACTTCTAAACAGCGCAATGAAGGAAGGCCAGTCCTCCACTTTTGAGCTGAACCTGGGCAGCGCTATCTTGGGGAGGACGGCGGTGGGCGTATTGACGCCGAAACTGGGCTGAGCGCTATGGGTTGGGAACGACGTGGAAGAGGGTGAGATTTCCTCCCTAGCCACAAGTATCCCCAGGTATGCTCCGGAGGCTTTTGTGTGGTTCTCAGTGTATGTCCTCTCAACCCCCTCGTCTAAGTTCTCTTCGTCGAGAATGTTGTAGTACACTGAGTCCAGCTTCTCCTTTATACCCTGTATCTGTGCGAAACGCACGTTAAATTCCGTTATGGAATGTTTGGTGTCGCCAGCAATGATCATTGATCCCACCTCTAGGAGCTGGTGTAAAGCTTTGGCGGCCTCCCTAAATATCGCGGCTTGTGACTTGGTTGGCATTGCGATGAATAAAAGGAGACAACAAAATAATAAAAAAATAAAAAATTAAACAAATTTAAAGGCAGTAAAAAGAACAACACCCTGTATATATTCTATAGTTGGGCTGGAGGTATTTGTTTACTAAGGTAAGAGCAAATGGGCTAAAATTATCGCAACAATAAAGAAAGCAAAACTAAGTTGGGGCGCCTTGTATATGGCCTACGGGTGGGCAAGCGCGTGTATGTGTCGGTATGTCTGTGTATATGTATGTATGCTTATTGAACGCGCGTACGTAACATTAGCCGACCGCAAGCAAAAAACAAACAAAAACAACAAAAACAAAAGAATCACGTTATCCGTAGCCCACTGTTGGGCAAGGCGCTCACAATCGGGCAGACCTGTTGCCGACACTGGCGCGAAGAATGAGTCAGTCGCAAGCAAAAAAAATAAAAATAAACTAATCATAAAAATTTAATTAAACTTAACGTGTGTAGAAGCGAAGGCGACGCACGCAAATAGCCGTAAGCGATATAAAAAAAAACTGATGAAACTAAATGAAACACACTACGGTCATGTGGTGAGCACGCACCACGAATGAGCCGATCGCAAAGGCAAAAATAAAAAATAAAAAATAGATACAAAATTAACACGGGTGAAAAAATAAAGCACGCTATTTGGCACGCGTGGTGAGCATGCACGAGATCTGAGCCGCTCGCAAAGGCAACAATCAAAACAATAAAATTAAAAATTAACACTCAAAAAAAATTAAATCTTGTTGTATTATTATGTAAGAAAAATACACCTGCAGCCGATAAACATGGCATGAAAAAATTAAAATAAAGGCCAAATAA
The DNA here is from genome assembly GCA_963921215.1 of Scoparia ambigualis. Classification (NCBI taxonomy): domain Eukaryota; kingdom Metazoa; phylum Arthropoda; class Insecta; order Lepidoptera; family Crambidae; genus Scoparia; species Scoparia ambigualis. Next base: position 31,000,094 of record OY992521.1, on the reverse strand, counting down.
CTAAGCTGAATTATTTTATGCAGTGTTAAATTAGCTTAGCTGTTGTAATACCAGGCACCATACAATTAACTAAATCTGTAGCCAAACGGTAGCCAAACGTAGCATGAAAAAGGCAAAGGTAAAGTAACTGAGCTGAATTATTATTTCAAGCACGAATTAGGCACAACAACATTGTATGACACAATAGTTCTGTGATCCTGGTTCAGAATACCGGATGCATACACGAAAGCAACATAAAAACAACATGCAGAAATAATTGCGTCAAGATAATTCGGATGTTGTGTGGTTATTATAGTGATGTTAAGTAAAGGTAAAATAAAGTTCAAGGTAATTATATCTTTTTCAAGGTAATGGTATGTTTTCAAAGGTTATGCAAAAATGGTAATGATAATAAAAACACATCGTAAGTAGTAGAGAGAGATATTACTTTCGAATTATTGATTGTGCTAAACCAGTTGTCAAGTATTAGGGAACCACTTTCGGTGAGAGAATCTTACCACGGGTCTCTCGGAAGATACTTACCACGGGTCTTCAGCCGAATGTGTTAGGCAGAACATTCAGTGAAAGAATCTTACCATGGGTCTGGATCTGAATGTGTTAGGAAGATTATTTGGTGAGAGAATCTTACCACGGGTCTCTCGGAAGATACTTACCACGGGTCTTCAGCCCAATGTGTTAGGCAGAACATTCAGTGAAAGAATCTTACCATGGGTCTGGAGCTGAATGTGTTAGGAAGAACGGTACGGATGTAATCCGTAGTGTATTATTGGGCATTCTGTCAACCGGAGTGAGCGCAGCGAACGATCGGAAGCGAAGCGGACTACCGGGGGCCAGAATGCCCAATAATGCACTACTTGTGTATATTCGGAATATTACTACTTCTCCTGTTAAAATGTATTTAGGACAAATATGTTTATTACTAACAAAAATATGAGATTTTAATTTTATAGAAATGAATATTATTATTAAATAACATTTGGACAAATGACTATTACACAATGTGTTTGATTCGGAGATTTGATTATTATGACAAGTGATGATTCTGATGACTTTAGGGTTATGATATTCGAGCAATAAAGTTTATAAAACACAATGGGATCCCTACGTACGCAGCTGCAGCCTGCCAGCAGTGTCCTTGAACGCAAATCTTCTTCTGACCGGCACACTCCCCCTCGACCTCCGTATTAAAGAGGCAGCCGCCTTTTATGAGGCACTGAGGGAGATGTCTCGACCAAAACTGAAAGACAGTGATATTGAAACATTACACCCTGCACTACACTACACACACCACACCCAACAGAATACATTACCAGGAAGCTCTAGCACATAACAGACAACACACACACAGGCATAAATACAACAGACATCCGTATTTACACCGACAGCACCAAGATTGATGGCAAGGTGGGGGCCCTGACCTTGTAAAAAGGTGCCGCCGAAACCAGAGCCATCAACCTTGTCTTGCCATCATACGCCACCGTCTATCAAGCAGAACTCCAAGCACTACACAAAGCCTCAGAGGTAGTGCTTAAGATACCACTTATAGAGTTTATAGCGATTCTATGGCAGCCCTAAAGACCATCCTAGATGTGACCTTCCTCGACCCCTTGGCTGTAAATTTGCGTGACAACCTAAAGCGAGAATTTGAACAGGGCAAATCTGTAGATCTGCACAGGATCAAAGCACACGCCGCGTTGTAGGGTAACGAGAGGTTATGTGACTCCATCACATCATACAAGAAGTCTATTTCAGTTAGTTTCATAGTGTAATGTCGTACGGCATTTTACTGTGGGGAAATGTTGCCGACATTCAAACTATCTTTGTGCTGCAGAAGAGGGCTATTCGAGCAATCTATAACCTACAAAGGCTGGTGACTCTCTCAGAGATAGATTTAAGGATATAAATATAATCACAGTTGCATCACAATACATTTATAAAAAATTTATTTATGTTCATAAAAATATTGAAATGTTTTCAAAAAACAGTGATATTCACAATGAGAACACTAAAAGTAAGATCAAAATAGCAGTACTAGGCTCCATAAAATAAATAATTCTTTTAAGGGTCTGTGTGTAAAATTTTACACCAAATGATATTCAGAAATTAGATCTTAATTAAAATCAAAATCAAAGAAAAGCTTTATAAAAAAGCTTATTATAAAGTATCAGATTACACAGAAGACAAAACAGCTTGGATCTAAAATGCTCCAAGTACTCCAACAGCTATGTCTAGTTGTCTATAATTAATTGATACTTACATTGTATTGTAGTTTTGTATTGCATTATTTATGATTTTTAAATTTACGTTTTGTATTTTATGACCTGGTAACGACGTATTCATTTTTTTTGTAAATGTCGTTGCTTCGTGCGCTGTGGTTTCTTGCGCCCGTTCTTTGCCACAGTTAAATAATGACGACCTGAATGGGTGGTAGGTTAAAAAAGATTTGGACGTTTCAAAGTACTAATTAAGTAATGGAAACTACTCTGAGGTCAGCACGATATAAAAGGAATAGTTATGCTATGTGTATAGAAATATTCAATAAGATTCCTGACCATTTTATGCAGAATATTCCAATCAGTCGTTTTAAATTCCTTTTGCGTAAATGGTTATTGGAAAAGGCTTTTTACGCGACAAAGTAATTTCTGAAACACTAACTCCATGTCATTATTGTGTCACATTTATTTCATTACATTTTTTACTTCAAAGTCAAAATCAAAGTCAAAATATATTTATTCAATAAACTCAATCAATAAGTACATTGAATCGTCCAAATATTTTAACCTACCACCCATTCAGGACATATTTTTTTAACTGTGGCAAAGAATGGGCGCAAGAAACCACAGCACACAAAAGTAACGACATTTACAAAAAAAAAAAAAAGAATATGTCGTTACCTACCAGGTCAATACAAAATATGAATTTAAAAGTTATAAATGATCCATTACAAAACTATAAAACAATGTAGTATCAATTAAATAAAGATAATTAGAAATAGCTGTTGGAGTGCTTGGAGCATTTTAGATCTAAGCTGTTTTGTCTTTTGTGTAATCTGACACTTTATAATAAGCTTTTTTATAAAGCTTTTCTTAAATTTTGATTTAAAATTTATTAAGATCTAATTTCTGAATATCATTTGGTTTTTTTGTTGTAAAATCTTACACACAGACCCTTAAAAGAATTATTTATTTATGGAGCCTAGTATAAGGTACTCCTAATTTTTTCTTAATTCTAGTGTTTACATTATGAATATCACTGTTTTTTGAAAACATTTCAGTATTTTTATGAACATAAATCAATTTTTTATAAATGTATTGTGATGCAACTGTCATTATATTTATATTCTTAAATCTCTCTCTGAGAGAGTCAGCCTTTAGGTTATAGATTGCTCGAATAGCCCTCCTTTGAAGCAGAAAGATAGTTTGAATATCGGCAGCATTTTCTGATAGTAAAATGCCGCACGACTTTACACTATGAAAGAAACTGAAATAAATTTATCTAGATGTATCAGCATCAGTTAACTGACGGATCTTCATTACTGCATAAGCCGCAGAGCTAAGTCTATTCGACAATTTAGCTATATGTGGCCCCACTGAAGCTTGGCATCTAACGTGATGCCGAGAAACACAGTGCTGTCCACAGGATTCACATTTATATCTTTAATTTGTACACTAGTTGTTACTTGCTTAACATTAGGCAATACAAATCTTACACATTTGGTTTTTCCCTCGTTTAATAGCAAGTTATTTACACTAAACCAGTGAACAATCTTTGAGATCGCATTATTCACATCGTCATAATTTGGGTGTCGTCGTTTCACTTTGAATAAAAGTGAAGTGTCATCAGCAAACAATACTATCTCATGACTGTCTTTTACAAAATAAGGTAAATCATTAATTTAAACAAAAACACGAATGGACCTAGTATTAAACCCTGAGGAACTCCCATTGTATCCACTGACCCCGGAGATCTTTTACCGTTATAGTCGATCTTCTGAATCTTGTTACTCAAGTATGAGATTAGAAGGCTCAAAGAAGCATCCCTAATTTCATAGTGGTTAAGCTTCCTGACCAAAGTCTCATGTAAAACAAAATCGAAAGCCTTGGATAAATCACAAAATACCCCTATGGCATCCTGTGACTCGTCCCAGGTATCAAATATTTGGATTAAAAGCTCAACACGGCGTCAGTTGTTGAGCTACCCCTAGTAAAACCATACTGTTTACAATCATCATCAGCCTATAAATGTCCCACTGCTGGGCACAGGCCTCCCACGTGGACAACAGCATGTGGGGATATTGGGCCATAATAACCCACCACGCTGGCCCAATGCGGGTTGGTGGGTTTTAACGACTGTTATCTTACGACAACAACCGGGACCAACGGCTTAACGTACCTTCCGAAGCACGGAGGAGCTCGAGATGTTTTTAATTTGGTCACCCATCCAACGACCCGGCATTACGAAAGTTACTTAGCGGGCAAGATCGCAAGCCGAACGCGCTAGCCGCTGCGCCATCGAGCTCCTCGAACTGTTTACAATGTAAAAGTTTATTTCTATGAAAATGAATTTGAATTTGGTCTAGCATCAACTTTTATTTATTTATACTAAATGTGGGTAGCACAGAAATAGGTCTAAATTAGAGGGGTCAGAAGTGCTACTTGATTTAAACAATGGAATTATTTTACTATGTTTCATTAGGATAGGAAAAACACCACAGTCAATGCATTCGTTAAATATGCAAGATAAAACTGAAGCTATTGTCATAATTACTGATTTAGCGACGTCCACGGAATTACTAGAGGTATTACTTTAGAATATATGTTATCAGTACAGGTAGCCGAAGTGGCAGTTATTCATTTTACTCATTGACATTTTTGACACAATTTATTCTTGACAATTTATTAGTTTGTTTCATTATTTAATTTGTATTGTGCTATTTTGGACATTTCTATTATTGGATGTTTTTATTTTTGGACATGCTTATTTTTTGACACTCTTATTTTTGGACGTTTTTAGTTTTTGGACATTATTATGATTTAAATATAAGTTAGTATTGCAAACCTTGTGATTTAATGCGAAGATTAATGTTAAATTTAGTTGGTATTGTGAATAGGTATTTGAATGCTATGTTATATGGCTAAATAGGCTATTTAAAGCAAATAAAGTCATTTGTATTTGTAATTGAGTTTGTTGAATAAATTTATTTTGACTTTGACCTTGACTTTGTAGCTGGCAAATCCAGAAAAATATTTCTGAACTACTGTAACAAAATTGTCAACATAGTAAACAAGAGAAACAAAGATAAATAATTGGAGGTTAAAGTTACTCGCGTCCATAGACCCTTGAGGCCCTACATGTGACCCCTGGGTGGTGCTAAAACACTGACTGAGTGGTAGAGCCACGCTGCGTTGCAGCACACATTGGGCCGGCTCGCCCGGAGTAATACGAATACGAATATATGATTTACGATACCTACCTATTATTATAACCAAATTATGCGCCTTAAACGTCTCAACGTCCTTAAACCGTAGTTTCGACAAGATTGTCGAAACTATGTAGTATGCATGTACTCGTTCATGCCTTGTAACCGAATACAATACGCTCAGTAATTTAATTAAAGTCAATTATACCTAAAAAATACAAATCCGCATTGTAATACCTAAAATCCGAATTAATGGAATCAGTGCCACATAGAAATCTTTCAAACGACAAATCAACGATACATTTTTACGGACTCATCCGGATATATCCGATGTATCCGTATATCGGACACCGATTTTTAGTGACACATCTAAATCGAATTAGCGATGTGTGTCAGATTAATTTAATTCTCCGCTCGGTGCGCTGCTGCGCGCGGCAATCGGTGATATTGGATTTTACATTGACGACTGGCGAATCCTTACGAGTGCGATGATTCATGAGGATGTATATAAATCCTCGTTAACGGTTTTTTTTGTCGATAGCTCTTTTCGATATTTACTTACGGAAAATTTGGCTCTCAATTTAATTAAGAACAAAATAATGTGACAATATTTACATTCAAATGAAAATGTACGAAATAAAAAAGTGTTATATAAAGTAAGCGTGGTTTATGGTGATTAAACCAATACTCATCAATTGTAGCGATGACGTGATTTTAATGATGGTGGCTCTGCATTAGAACAGTTTGCAAGCTGTACTTTCTCTGCTTCTCTCCTTTTTTTTACTAAAATACGTATATTTTAGCAGTGTAACCGAGCATACGGCCCGCCAGAAGAAAGCAGCGCAACACACCCTAAAGCTTCAATTGGCTTTTAATTTCTCTGGATCTAGTAGCCTTCAATTCAGAACACGGCACTTAATTGACTAAATCGAAAATATTTTTAAAGCCTCAGCATTGTTGTATCCGAATATATAACAAAGTTTGTTATCGATACCTACTGTGTAAAGGTATACCCAACCCTATGGTACGCGGAAGGTCGACTGCGATTGAACCCGTCCCGAAGGCCCGCGACCCCCTGCCGCCGCCGCGAAGCCTGCCAACCGCCTTAAACGTATTAAATGGTATTCAACTTTATTGTGAATCACGGCTAAATCACGTTCGAATAGGCGTGACAACTGGTATTGTTGTTTTATATCTGAATAACACCCGTTTCCACAACTCATTCTTTTTAAACTTTAATATTTTGTTTTCTTTTTTTATTTCTAATAATACATATTGTTTTCTGATGCTTAAGCGAGCACTACACGTCGAAATGATACACTTTTTTACGGACTAACTCGCGTTTAATTTACGTTTACATATTTTTTTTATTATCCTGACGTTTCGAACCCTTTGCAGGGTCCGTGGTCACAGGGAGACTGAGGTGTTGGTCGTCCCATAGTTAGAAGTTATTTGCCTACCGTTAATCATTTTTATATTTAACCGGGTCCGTTCAGGTTTACACAATACGAGCTAACAATATTTTTAGGTCTGGCAATGTGTTGCTGTTGTATTATTAATACGCTAAATAATAGTCCTGTTAATCAATCCGGAAAAAAAACTATGTTTTTGGTATGGTTTCATACCAGTGCCTAGTCAAACGGAGCTATTGGGATTTTTTCTATTCAATCGAAGCATCTACCCTTTTTATTTTCACTGCGAAATTAGACTGAGTTTTTTGGGGCTCTCCAAAAGGGGCATATATACCCACTAAAAATGCAGTACAATGCCGAAGCTTGCAAGGTGGCTTGGTACTACGAACAGCCCAACTAATTTTACTACACTTAGCTTTTTACTTAAACATTTTTTTAATTCATTCGCAGAGTGCTGAGTGCGTAAGGGCAAGGGCAGGCGTGACCGCCGGCGGCGAGTGACGGGCCGCCGACTCGCGTCTTATCGCCATCGCGATAGCGCCAGAATTCATTACGCGTCGAAGTGAAGAGCCGAGGCCTGGGGCTGTGGATTCAGCCTTAGGCTGCCTACGCCCTGTTATAGGGTAAGCCCGTTTTTTTTCAGCAAGAATCTAAAAAGTCAGTATTGAAACGGACACGTCTCAACACAAAAAAGTGGGTCCTACCAAATGTCGGTAGACAGGCCGATCCGATGCTTGATATACCCTCATGATATGCGCCACAATGACTACTCACCGAGAGCCATCCCTGTGCACCACAGAACGTATTGTCTGTGCACTTGCTAAGAACATTCGCTATTAACTGGAAAAATAATGATCGCCTTCAGAAACAAACTAGATTTGGAGACAATAATATTGATTTTGATTTTGCATTGAGTCGGTGACGGACGACATTGGTAATTATATAAAAGTTGCTGTAACATTCGGCCCAATTATCGGACCTACAAAATGTCTAGAGCGAACGGTCAGCCTTATTGTTGAGCAAGTATACTACGGTGACAAAACTGCGTTGTCCAATCGTATCCTACCTACTCGCTTGTAGCCGGTCAAACTAGGATAGGCTTTAAAGAAGGCCTTCGTTACAGCGTGTTTCAAACGATCTTCCCTTTGTTTCATCGTTCACGCTGTACTAACAAACCTATTTTTGTAAATGTTGTCTTATCTTGTCGTTTGTCTGATTTGTCGGAGCAGCAGCGATGCGACATCAGCACGCTCGGCATACGCGGTACCGAAAGCTTACCGAGCGCCTATATTTCAATTTCGTTCCTGATTGGTGCGATAAGCGCGGCATTGGCATGGCACAGATTCGGCTTACCGCATCTCTGCATGCATGTCCAGTAGCCGCTCTGCATTTTACCGAGTTGGACTCGATTGCTCCGTGCAAAAAGGACTTATACACATTTCCTGAACCGGATTATTTACGGACCTATTTGCTTTGTTATAGTTGATGAAATACTATGCAAAAGGTTTTGATGTTTCCTTTTTCATTCTGTACTTACATGGATAAAAAATTTTCGTCATCCTACAAAAGTTCTTTAGCTGTAACACAAATACACGAAGTTAAAATTATTTTTGATATAAGGATGACGCCAACACGTTTTTTTTTAAGTAAACGAGTATAAAAAAGTACGAAGCCTTCTTGTGCCGGACCACAGTAAAATCATCTTCATTACGGTCCTTGACAAAGGCTCGCGGAGCCACGGCTGTAGCGGTAACTACTGCAGCAAAGTCCCTTCGACAGCTGACAGGCGCACGCGGCGGCGTGACACCGGCAGCGGCAAAGGGGCGCAGGGGGCGCCGCCGGCGGCGGCGCTCGGCTCCGTTCGGGTCGTGGCGTAGACAACACCGACGAAACTGCAGACTTGCAGCTCGACAATGGTGTGCTCGTATAGAGGCAAGCCCCACGTCGAATGTTGACATTTGAGCCCGCAATCGATGACCTACTTACCGCGAGTGATTCGCGTAAATCATTGACTTCTTTACACAATTCACACACGGTGTTTTTGGATGCTTGGATTTTTCCCATCACCTCCGCCAGTCCCGTTTTCAGAATCACAATATCCTTAAGAAGGTTGGTAACATCGACATGGTCGAAGGTCGCGGGAGGCAACTTGTTGAGGTCCCTCGCCACGAACGTCGGCATGTCATCGGGGTCGGTCTGTTTCAGCAGGTCGATGATCTCCTGCAAGCTCTTCGGAGTCCGGTCACGTCTGCGGTACGCCCTCTGGTTGCTCTTGTGGAGCGACTCGTACAGCAGTCTCTTAGCTTCAGCCACGTTGTACTCGCTGAAGTTGGACTTGCATATCTGCAGAGCTCTCACCTCATCCATGACTTCCAGCTTTTGTTGCAAGAACGCAAGGAGTTCGTTTGCCACAAGTTTGGGTTTACTCATGGCGGAAAGCAAGCAGCAGCTTGCGCCGCGCTGCACGTGTTTTATCAAACGTATTTATTAATCCGATACGTGTGCACCGATCCGCATTATTATTTTATTATTATTATTAATTTAGACTTCATTGCACAAATAAATTACATTTACCGTTACAAATGACATATACAAAGGTGAGCTTGGAAATACTTTCAGGACTAACTTGTGCTTTAGTTAAGTATTTTTGTTATTTTATATTATAATGTAAAAATATACTAAATAATTATAAAGATACTGTATGTATCGTATAGTGTTCTTTTTTCATTAAAATGCAAATAACTGAAGGCGTATAGTGACAAGAGCAAACATTATTGTGCAGCTGGCCGCCGTTTAGTGCTGTGACACTGGCGACGGCTCATCGACACAGCCTTTTTGGAACGGCTGAAGATGTGCGACACATTCTCTGCAATTGGACTGTGTTGTTTAAAAAAACACTGTTGGTATTTGCCATGTACATACTTACATATACTGTTAGACGCAAATTAGGGCACATCCCTATTGTTATTGTATCGCTAGTTGCCGAAGTTTGACATCGCGCTTTTAGTAGTAGTTGTAAAATACTTTAATGTACTTAAATAATCATAATGGTTATTGTGAAGAATTGAGTTTATTCCTATGTTAGGTGTTAACACCTACCTTGAGAGGGGTTAGGCGGTCAGCGAAAATGCCGCCGTTATTCCGGGCCCTCGCGGGGGTGTAGCGCGGTGCGGGGCCCGCGGGTATTCGTAAGCGCCATTCACATTTTTATCAAAAAGTTAATAAAAATGTTTAGGTTTTTGGAAATCCAAATCAGTCAAGAAATCGAAATGGTAAATGTGAACCTACGTGTTTATGAATTTATAGGAATTATTATTGTAAAACACGGTCGTAATGTGCATTTATATGAAATTTTAGAGTAACTTTAGGATATTTTCTGTAGAGTAAAATGTCTCATTTTCTGTAAAGGCAAACGAGCAGGTGACCAGTGAAGTCACTAATGCGTTGCCAGCCTTGAGAAAGAAGGAGGACCGGAAGGAGTGGAAATTGTGAGAGAGGAGGGGGAGGGATGGCCCTCCGGTACTTTCACTCATCGCAGGTAATACAACAGCAAGAGTGCCATTGTTTTACTTAGACTCATGGAAGGATTTCAATAAAGACATTTGCTCAGAAGAAGAAAGATGTATGGTTAATAAAATAAAATAAATATTCTATAACAGAATTGAGTTCTCGAATGGGCAAATGAGTGCCTCCGGCCAGTTTCCGATAAACACTGAATGTCGCAACACAACCGATCCTTGTTAAGAGTTAACGGCGTATTTAGTTTTATCGCAGCCTTCGACGTCGCAGAAGTTCGTAATTAGTTATTCCAACTGATGCCCTTAATAGGATCATAAGCCGCGCTCGGCTGGAAATTACGTCATTAGGGTCTGAGCGGACAATGGGTGCCTACCAAGGGATCCGCATGTCGCCGCCACTTCACGGAACTAGATGTATCGCCAAATGTCTCTGTGAATTAAGTTAATGTAGAAAATATCTTGAAAGCTCGATGATTTGCGCGTTTGGATTGCGATCTTGCAAGATAAGCAACTTTTGCAATGGCGCGTCAATGTTAAAATCATTCTTTTTATTTATCAATGTGGAAGATTCAAGATCTGCAGTAAGGAGTTTATAGGCTGATGATGATAATGGGGATGGTGATGAAATCACAGATGTATTACATTCCAACTTTATATAGGTACACTTTCAAAATACATACCTTTTACTAAGAATATCAATAATACTCAATATAATCAATAAGCCGATATCAACCTAGCATTTCTTGTTTTGCTTAGCTTTATCTTTATAAAAAAAAAACATCTTATCCAGCACTCACGTAATAGGCGCGCAACCAAAACGCTTATTAGCCAGACCACGTTTTTGTTTGTGTAAAAATATATTTCTTACAACTTAACTTAATACTTACAACTAAGGTTTTCATTTTATTAATTATGCTGCTATGCCCTTACAGGCTCATGTATTCCAAGTTATAACGCCTCTCAATAAACTCTTACACAATAAGCAAAAAAAAATTCCTTTTTCAGATTCACTAACTTCTAAGGTGATATTTGGAGGGACCGTTTATGTTTTTTACTAGCCCGTAACTAAATAAAATACATTTTGTTAATCCTCAAAGAGCATGTTTATTAAATGGTATAGGTAAAGTTGGTCGTAAAGGTTTCCCACTTACGCGAAAGCTGCGCCGCGAGGCCGGCGACCGGTTTGAAGCACTTTCAAGTTCACTTTGTCGAGGTCACAGGTTCGATTCTAATATCTAGCATTTAGTTAATGTCTGCCGTTAGTTGGGTATTATTTCTATATTAAAGTCTCAATAATACAAAGGGTTCGTCGCTAGGGGAACAAACAGTTGTAGGCACAGTTACATTTTTTGTTAACGTGTCACTTGGGAGTTTCAGTTCACGTTCAAAGTTAAAAGTTCGTCGGAAGGGTTAAATTAGTTTTTTCTTTCTCTTTATAAAATAATGCTTTTCATGTTATGATTTTCTGTAATATTATCATTTACGAGTAACTACCTACTGGACATTTATCTCATCTGATGTTAAGTGACGCTAAAGCCGACTGAGGAATTAGCTATCTTATTCTAACTCATGGAACACAACTATGCTGTATTGTTAACATAATATTTGTAGCCAGATACACGACCATCAACAACAAAATAAAGGAAGTTAAGTACAGCCTGTATGCTGTCCCACTGCAGAGCAAAGAGCTCCATCATTCGTTGGCTTATCAGCACGCGTGTCAAGTGCGGGTTGGTGATCCCAAGCCCGGGCGCAGCATCGAAACATCTGAAACACACTTTGCCGCGCCCGGGAATTGAACCCGGGACTTCCGGACATCGAGCCGAGCGCTTAGACACTCGCCCACCGAGGCGAATCAAGAACAAATCAAATCAAATACAATAACTCCTATTCTTATGTATCGAAGCTAGCTAACATTGTCTGGTACCACTGATAACAGGGGCGGTAAACTGTTATTTTGCTCGTTGAAATAACAATGGATAGAAAGGTAGCCAGTAGCCGCTGTGGGCTGTGTCGCAAGCTGAAGCAGTGGCAGCCATCAGTAACGCTTACGGCCCTCCAACAATGAAGTTTCAGGAACAATAGACGTATTTTTAGACATATTCCATTGTTGTCCTTAAGCTACACTTCACCCCCAAAAGGTACCGATTTTAATTGTTATCATTTGGAGAACAACGTCGGTATTAACGTTTTTGTTTGAAGTGAATAGAATTTACGTAATAAATATTTATTATAATAGTAGGTACCCATACCGATTGTTTGTAATAAGGAGTAACTAAGTAACATGCTATTATATGCATGTTTATTAGTTACTTCTTATTACAACAAAATTCGGCCACTTCCAACATGACCGGACATTTTTGTAAAATCTTTGAAGTAAGCGTCGTACAGTACTATAACTAGAATAACCAGAATATTTGTCCTCTCAAGCGTCGCGTGCCGATAGTCGGCATGAACATTAATTTTCCCAGTGCGTCACGTGCCGATAGTCGGCACTCGACGCTCAACCTTTTTGAGGTTTATATTTTTAAAAACGAATTATAAACGAATGGGTCTTTCCTCTTCTAATGAACGGGATTTTGTATATGAAGAAACCTGCTAGCTATATTTTGACAGTTTTGTTAGCAGTCCAGAGACAAAATACTTTTTATGTTGGAAGGAAGTTAGCTTTACTAAGGTTTAGCAACAAGTATCATGGCTTTAATAACTTAGAAATAAGTAAAAGGGCCAGTTTTAAAATGTCCGATAATGAGATTCCCTGTAGGTTAAAGTGACAGTTTTGTACGTTGACATTTGTTGTAGAACTTAGTATCTGCAAGTCCATAACCGCCTCTGCGGTCTAGTGCCTAAGCCACCGGTTTCAGACCCAGAGGTCCCGGGTTCAGTTCCCAACGGGGGTACATCTTTGTGTGCTTGGGTTGGTTGGTGGTGGGGCTGTTTAGTCCGTCGGGCTAGCTACCACCATCTTATCTAAGTCTGTCGCCATAACAACGACATTTGTAGCATTGTTGTGTTCCGACAGTTTGTGATATGATAGCCGTTCGTCAGTGTTTGAGGTCCGGCTGAAGCGCGCTTTCACCTTCGGCCTTATCGCCACTTACCATCAGGTAAGTGAAATGAAGGCCAAACGCTTACCCATTGTAGAATAAAAAAACAAATGGTGACTAGGAGATTATGAAACAGGCCCTTAGTGTTGGTAAATTCGGTAGTTCAGCCAAACGCCTGGTTCCACATCTCACCGCCACCCTTAAACATTGCGGATAGGAACGTAATGTGACGTTTGGGCCTACAGCGAAGGGTGTGGCTTAGCCGCCGTCTGTAACGAACTAACCATTGGTCGAGCGCTACTTGATTACGTGTGAGACGCCGGCCATTTGTATCGATGTTGGTGAGAGTTTTTGTGGGAATTAACCACCAGCGTAATGTCTATCTGTTCAAATGATAGCCAAAGAGTTCAGGAATGGTTTTATGAACTCAGTCTTCCTCAGAGCACGTTCAGCCGTTGATCCCGGTTGTTGTCGTAAGACCCACCAACCCGCACCGGGCCAGTGCGGTGAGCTAACTCCAATCTCCTTATGTAGGTACTGTTGTCAGGTGGAAGGCCTGTGCCCAGCTGTGGGACCTTGATAGGCATCTTGTGGCGATGTTTATTTATGGTAGAGTTGGCAAACGAGGTAGCGGGTATGAAAATCAATCACCTCTTACCATGGACACCTGCAATACCGGAGGAATAGCAGGTGCGTCGAGGAAAGGGTCTCGCCTTTATCGATACCCTCTTTTTAATCGAAACGCCGACAACGCACAGTGGTGTACCGCTATCCGTCAAAGTGACTTGGATGGAACGACAGGCGGTTGTCCTTCGCATCACTTTAACTACATCATAGGACTTCTTGGCAGGAAAGTAAAGCGTCACGTCTGCAGTATTGTTTTATATTTTTAAATTAAGTATCTTGAACGTGTGTGATGTAACATCACTTTTGAAATTATATCAAGATGTCCGTGTTGAGATCTCATCAGTCTCTCAGTAAAGTCCCAAACTTTTACTAAATCTCAAGGGGTTTGGGGGAATATCATTAACCATTAAAAATTTACATTATCATATACTTTACGCTAGGAAAATATTATCTATTTTCTCATTTACTTGACACTAGCTAAATTACTAACCGTACCAAGCCATTATTTAAAAAAAACTAGATCGCAAACTCAATATGGTGAATGTGCCTCGCGGGAGGGCGCGGGTGTGCGCTGTTTCATGAATATGATTGTGCCATAAAAGCTGTTTCAGATATATAGGTACGTGAAGCTGTAGTAGAGAAAAGGATTTTATACTTAAGTATGTAGGTACCTGCTTTATTTACCTTTTTGCTGAGATGAGGTTTTGTTTAAAACAAAATTATTTAGGATATATTTGTGAACATTAATTGTTATTTAAATTAGATTACACACGAAATAAAAAAAGATAGTCAAGTGCTTGCGTTATTTTACCTAAATAATTTTGCAAACGCTGAATTATTATTAATAAACATTGAATTATTCCGTAGAATGAGAATAGGTCTGGACAATGGTAGTTTAGTTAGTACGACATATTGAAACACAAAAGTGTTACAATTTAACTTAAGCACACCTTTTACAATCAATTTTATTATTTTGACGTGAAAGCACACAAAGGATGGTAACTAGAATTAAAATTCGATGGCCGTCTAGCTAGTTGGTCAATGCGGTTTATTACCAATGGCCCTACTATTGGTTTGAGACAAACTAGTCGCTCGTACAAAGTAAAACGTACCATACGTGTGGGAGTTTAGCAAAGCACGCACAAACACGTTGTTTAAATTAGAATGATTATATATTTTTTTATAAGTATCATAATTAACGCAAATTTTGCAAAAAAATTACGAATTGAAAAATGTTGAAAAAAATTACACGAGCCACTGTAGCTTAATAAGAAGTGCACCTTACCTGGATTGTCACAAGTGTGCGAATCTTGCTCGTGCAATTTTTTTTAACATTATCTAATTCGGAATCATTATATTAAAATCAATACATACATATAATCACGACTATTATCCCCGAAGGATTAGTCAGAGACTCGGCAATAAGGACTGCAAAAGCAGTCATCTCCCATAGTCCCTTTTCACCAAATAGCGACTGCACAGTGCTCAGCATGACCAGGTGATGAGCCCATAGCCGCTCTATGCTGTTGGATGTATGTGCAGTCTTTAGTCCGTTAGTCGCCTATTACGACACCCAAGGGAACAGATGTTTCACCGATACGCGACACGGTTAATATTAATATGATTTAAATCCAAATGCAAACATAGTTCATTGAAGGAGTTCTGATTGTTGAGCACTTTTGAATCGTCCTAAATCATCTTTTGGCCTACCGCTGATGCCGAACGATGGAAAACGAACTTTGCTTCGAGCTTGAAGTCTATATTATTAATTTCACCAAACAAACGATAATGCTTGCAAATCAAATAAAGCTATGCCGCATTTCTTGTTTCTCGTTAAGCAGTTGCATTGATGCTAGATAACTTCAAACATAGTTATTTGTACTTGTATAAATTTTAAGATAACAAACACATAATTCTCCCTGCAACTATAGTATACCTAAAAAGCAAAAATATCGCACATCCCTGATATATTTTAATAAAATCTTATTTATTAAGTTCATGGTTCATTTATATACAAGTTTCCGAAAACCTTGTTTTATACCAAACAGATTGATACTTATCTTATATAAAATCATATAATGCTGTCAATGATTGTAAACATCATTTTAGCAGTTCTGCGATTTAAGTTCAAGAAATTACGACTGTGCGATATTTTTGCTCTCAAGTGTTATAAACCTTATGTTTGCATAGGGTTCGAAACGTCATCATAAAATAATCGTAAATCCATAAGTGTTCATTTCATCTATACAGTTTTACTATCGCCTTCCCCGACCTTGTCCAATACCAACAAGAAAACTCACAAAAACACGAAACATTCCGATCTGATAGGCCGTGTGATGGCACGGCTTGCGCCAGGGCCGGCCATAGGCGTCCGGTAACGGGCGGCGTCTAACGAACGCGCAACAAAACTTGCGGTGGACATTTATAGCTGGCCGGCGGCGGGATAATCGAGCCTCCACATAGTGATGTACCAGAAACGATTGTTCAGAACTCGAGACTATCAGTTTTATTTGTCATGAGTCCTTTGAGCCTTTTGAGTTTGAGTCAAATAAGAGGGTTCGTGGCTTAAACTACTTAAACAATAAACGTCATTGAGTACGTTACGTACTTATCGTTACCGGTACCATGCATTATTATATAATTTATTCTTCGTTCACCTAATCCATCAGGTAAGATCACAAAATTCTTTTGGCAAGACTAAGTTCTTTAGAAAAAGTAAAATAATATTTTTATTACACTTAAGTCTCATCAAAAGTTTTAATGTTGGAGGACTTAGGACTAAAGCGTTTTACAACTCTACCCTCTCGCCCTCCCAGGAGAGCGCTCCGCACTCCAAGTACGCCCCAAATTTACGACGCACATAGACGTCGCGATGGATGCACGAGCGCGCTCTTGCTGCTACTTTTAATTTAGAAGTTTTCCTTGTCGTGCTGTATTGGGGTACTAACTATTACCTACTGTCGTAACGCCTCCTGTTGTTGATTTACTTGAATGTTACAATAGAGTCATACAGTCTTCGTTCGAAGGCATTGTTGTGCTCTATGTATTCGATGGCTACATTACCATCATCTAAATATATTATTGTCAATTGTCAAATATATAATTGTGTTGTTTTGTTATATAATAGTGACTACTGCCCAATGTCAATACAAGCATTTCTCAACACATAGTACTTAATGTTTCTCATGGTTGAAAACCAATATAAAAAAACGTATCTACCAACTGAATGGTCCTAATACTTAGCAGGTAGGCAGGTTCTTACCGTCCTTGCTTTAAATGCAACAACACCTGTAAAGTCTACATCACTTTCAAAGAAACTTGAAACGTCTGAAGTCACTCTCATAAATTGAGAGACATAATTACATTAAGAACACTTTTAATCAAAAGGAGCGCTGTTCGAGCCCTTTCGAATCAAAAATTCGCTTGCGCCTCCCTCGCGGTTCGATTGGCACTTGACCGATTTATTATTCGTAACTCGTGAAATTTTACAAGTCAAAGCTTCTATTTAGGTAACAATTGGATCCTATAACTCTGTGTTTTGCAAGATCTTTGCAAATGCTATATACTTAATAAAATACTACAATACGCGTAATTTTTTCCATCGTTCTATAACCAATTCTCAATTTCAGAGTCTGTTAGTTAAGTAAAAGTTGCTTGTTAAGTGAAATAATACGCGGGTGCGGTAGTATGATAAGCTGCCGAGCCATTTAGAGTAATTTACTAAGAGGATGACTTTTGATTTGAATTTACAGCCATTTCCGATTAAACGAAGCCTGATTCTTTGCGTCTCGTTTTCACGTTAGCATATACTTATATTGATGACGCCCTAGTAGACAATTAAGGCTTATCTAAGCTAAATTAAACTATATAGCTATACATTTTGTTTTAAGTGGTACTTACCACGACCAATGGGTTTTTTCCACACTAGGTATCCTAGATTGCTAGTTTACCATCCTAGAGTTTAAAGTACCATTCTTCAATTTCCAGCCATTTTGCCTGTATGCATGTATGCCATGCTTCTTCACCTGTATGATCTCTTCAGACAGGAAACCTAGTTGCTTTCCTATCAGTTCTATAAAGCCCCGTTTACGCAGTTGTGAAATGACTATGGATAATCTTAAAACAGCTTTATATGCTTCGGCAGTTTCCTATCTCATAAGATATTGCTGTCTGGTTTATAGATATTAGAAATGTAAAGTATGGATATTGGAGGCGGTTTGAAAGGTTTACAGTCACTGTAGAGTTTATTTTGAATAATGTTCTTAGTTATTTGTCGCTTTATGTAGTGGCAATTAATTTTCTGTTATTTAAATTAGGTCTCTCATTCGCTCTTTACGTTCTTAAGCGCGAGCTCTGCTCTAAAGTTACGTTCAGTGATTTCTTGCTAGAATTGCAAAATAATATTGAAGAAATTAAGAAGATGCAGAAGTCAATAGTACATTGAATGACGTTTTTCCTCCTTTCTATGATATGGGGTCCTTCTAACGAGGCGTAAAGAGGCACCTCGTGGCCTTGTGGGTCAGCGGGGTGAGGTTAACTGATGCTACGTTTTATTAACGTTGCACCCGTAGTCTTCTCGATGGAGTGGAAACATTTAAAAAAAAAATATTTCCTAGTGTTTCCTGGAACGTTAACCCTAGGTTCTCGGTATAATTTGCCACTAGGCCTTGTATCAAGAGCCTTATAGGATAACCAAGGGACTTGACCATACACAGTTTAAATATCTCTCGGCCTTTCTCTGTACGGAATGCGGCGCTTTGATGTACGAGTACTGTCTGATTATTATAATAATTTGTCATGTACTGCTCACAAACAGTTCCCTAGCAATAAACAAAGTTTCAAAAATAATTACTTCGTACAATCATTAAAAACCTTTTGTAATTTGATGAAATTCCAGCTAGATAATAGCATTACAAACGAACGTTACGTAGCATTACGAATGAAAAGGTCGTCAGATGTTCGGAGCATTTTTGAAGACCTAGGTATGTGCGGGAGCCCCTTGGTTAGAATTAACCAAATTTTTCACATAACTCCTTCAAGTTTCGCGGCGCGCCCGAGGCTTCGAGTTCAGTTTAATAAAGCGGCCACGTCACCCGTGAAATCGTATTCATGTAGAACCTTCGAGACCGACGACGCTCACTCGTGTAAGTTGCCCCTTAATGGAAAACGATGGAACCTAACAGATATGATTCAATGGAATGGCTTTGTTGGCATGTACTTCCTAACTTAAGAATTTATAATAAAACGTTAACATCTATCAAACTAGATGCAAACGGCCACTTTGACTTTAGAACATCTAAGGTGTCTCTCGACTGGTCGTCATCGCCGTCGTGAAGAAATCGTTTTGAAGCTTTAAAAGAGCACTAAGCTATAATTTTTTGTTCGTTTAGATTTAATGATCAATGTCAATTCTAATCGTGTTCCGCAATTCAATAGTAACCAATCTATCTGATAACCCATCGAGATGGCTCGATGCGACATGGTAGGTTTTAACGACTGCTAACTCTGCCCTTACAAACCACAGAGAAGCTGGAAATGTTTAACTAGGTCACCCAACTAGTAGCCAGGTCTTATGAAAGTTATGAAACTTGCAAGATCACAACTGCTCTACGCAGTATTACACCAAAGCTGTATCGATACGGTAACTTAAACAGCTGGGTTATTAAAAGTTCTCGCGAGCTCAACACGTATCAGTTAAATTGCCCATGGATGTAACATAGTTTGATTTCCTCTCCACCGGTACACCTAGCAACTGCTGCCACGTAACCTGAAACACTTGCATGTGTAAATGGGGCCTATCGGACTGTGGGATACCTATGACTTAGCTCAAAATTGTTGGTCCATCGTTCAAATTATTGTTTAGCCTAACCGATGTTTTCGTACAATTTAACTTTGATTCATTAGATACTTACACCTCCAACACAACCTCGGAGTCTAGAGTCGCACTTTTATGCGTTAAGACTAGACGCTAACGTCATGTTACATGCTCTGCAGTGCGATTCTCTAAAGTAAAGCCTTGGTGGCAGCGGCTGCCGCAGCGCTAAGAATTGACTCTGTCTCTTTCATATTCATAGAATTGGAAAGAGACAGCAGATCACAGCCATGCGCGCAGCGTCTATGTGTCGCTTAGAGAATCGCATAGCTGTTGAGAGCGGATCTCTCTCGTAGCTTGTAAACAGTTTGGGCAATAAATTATATTCTATTCTATTCTATTCTTGTCATAGTTTCTTAACATAATTTTTCTTGTCTTTCTGCCTAGCACCTTACCGGCCTCATTTTACTTTACCTTGATGAGTTTGGCATGGATGGAAAGCACATTGAAACGCCACACTTTATTCTTCTCCTACTTTCGTGGCGTTTAAACAGAAAGAAGTATAGGCCTCATGATGATGTTGAAACAAACAGACACTACTATAAAATTACATAAACTAAATTAAAATTTGAGCTTAGTCTCATAATTTACAAATGCTTAAAGGTAATAGTGCCGGAGCGATACAGCAGATATAAAGGCAGCGATTGGCATCCGCCTCGTACACCGGGCCCAACTACTATGTGGACTATTGGTAAGTATAAGAGTCTCAATTGGATCCGGATCTTAGGGAAGCAGTTATTTTGTAACGACTCATCGGATATATTTACATTAGGTAGGTACTAGCTTTTGCATCCGGCTACGCTCGCGTTAATTATTCAGCGGAAAAAGGAGCCTACAACGCCTTCTCCAGGGCCCCACCGATATTTATACCAAATACCACTTTTGCATTTATAATATTAGTTATTACAATTTCATTAGTAATATAATTGATATTTTTATTATTATTCTGTTGGTTTGTCATGTGAAAATTGTCGTTGCACCTCTTTTTTATTATGTTTTGTTTTAAAGTACTTCTTTGAAGTTGGTTGCATAAAGGGTGTACAACATCACAGGACATTTCTAAAAGCAAAAGAACCTCAATAGGTTTGCAAACCTAGGCAGCGAACGATTTCTAAAAGTTTTCTCCCACTCACACACTACATACTACAACTGGGCAGCCATGCCACTGCCACGTGGCTAAAAAGCCTTTGTCGCCCTAAAAGAAAATACAAACTCTCAAATTGTCACCCCTCACTACGGACCAAAAAGTCGAGTCTAACCAATTCGGGCAGTGTCAACTTGCACACATCGACTCGGGCCGAAGTCGGTCGTTTGCCAGTTACATAGCAGCTACTACATCCCAGGATGCCAAGGTTGGCATTAATGTTGGCGCTACTACAGATATAGTTGGTGACAGTGTTGGCCAAGGTAAGCGTTACTACAGACAAGGTTAGAGCCAAGATTGGCCAAGTTAGGCGCCAATATTGGCCCACTTGTGACTTGCGTTTGATTGTTTCAGCTACAGTCAAAGTTACAAATCTTCCAGTTATTATGGGCGAATCTGTGTTTCAAGTAACCTTGTTTTGTACTGTAACTTTTAAAAAAAAACCTTATTAACCAGCGGCTAGATATTACGTACTTTAATATTTAATATCATCATTGTAATTAGCCCGTATTAATCCACTGTCGGACAAAGGACGTTATGCGTAACATGATTGCAAACATAAAAACAACGTAAGAGTTTTAACTTCACAACAGATTAGTAGGTAATGTGTCGTTCTACTGCTCTGTGGCACTCGTGGCAGTGGTCGAGCCTATTTACGGAACCGTGTCGCGTAGCGGTGAAAGAATTCTACCCCCCCCTCTCTTCCCTTGGCTGTCATAAAAGGCGATTAAAGGACTTAAGACTGCACATACATCCAACAGCATAGAGCGGCGATGGGCTTACCACCTGTAATGCTGAACACATGTGCAATCGCTATTTGGTGAAAAGTGGGCTATGACAGAGGACTGCTTTTGTAGTACTCGTTGCCTGGTCTCTGACTCACCTTTAGTCGGGTTACTTTCGTGTATATATGTATGTTTGTATATTGATGAATCCCCTTTATTAATGTCCGTAACATTTTTTGCATAAAATATGCAGTTTTGATGGAGTACGTCCGCGTATTGTTCCAATTTTATCTGGTGCGCCTTTAACATTAACTTATTTACCGTACGATTGTTTCACTCCCCGGTTGGGGGGCAGTTTTCTATATTTTCGCCTAGCTAGTTACCACTACTTTAAGTTTATCGCCATAACAACTTTATTGGAAGCATGGTTGTTTACTAATTGTTAGAGATTGTGAAGCTAGATCCTCAATAGTTGAGGCTTCAGGGTTATGTTTTCTACCACCCTCGACTTTATCATCGCTCATCATCTGATATTGAGGTAAGTAAAGGCCGTCGTTATGCACGTCTGTGCGGATATGCTTTTTAGGCATTTTCTGCCATCAACCATAAGTTGGCGCAGAGACAAGCAAGTGGAAGGTGCACAACTAAAAAGAAAATATATTAAGATACATAATTATGTAAGTATCCAAAATAGATACAGATACTCACAATGATAAATGTATATAAATAATGAGTAAATACTTATAACAATATTCTTTAATTACAAGACGATTACTAATTACTAGTAATAGTTTGTTCTGTGAGAAAGCAGCAAAACTTAGTTTTAAACGCTAACCAACTATTATTGACAGTAGCTTTCTCGCTATAGAATTGCAAGTTCCATAAGTACACCTCGCAATGCATATTCCACTCAATTGAGGTATCACAACTGCAAAAGCACTCGAAGTCTGTAATATTCCAATAAGCCGACATCAAATGCGAGGGCGATGTTTATAGTAGCGGGCGTCAAACAATTGCATCGCTAAACAGCGAGCAATCTTTAACATATCGAATTTAACACAAGTTGAGCGCGACATCAAAAGCCTTTGATTTATAATGGGGGCATTATCGCTGACTGCGCCCCCTCATCCCCCCTTCTCCCCCCACAGCCCAGAGCGACTTCTCCGATCCCCGTCGATGTGGAGTGTGCACTAGTGATGTACGCAAGTAGCGGATTATGCTAACGCTTGAGTTGGTGAGTTTCTGTTCTGTATCGGATAATGTAAACCTGGCTCCGCGATGGGTACTGGCAGTACTCAGTGGCAGGTTTAAATTATTTGTGGATTAATCTGCAGTATTTTAGCAGATACTTACTGTACGAGGAGAGTACTTACTTACATTAGTCGCTGGGCCATCCATGTCCTCGATGGAGTAAAACTGTTGTAAATTCAAGAACAACAATGTTAAAGTAATGAGAGAAGCGATTAATGCAGTGTTTGCGTACATATGCGGAAATAACAAATAAAAAAGAAAACAATTAGAGTAGGCTGTTTTGTACGCTTTTAATAAACCATTCTCACCAAAGCCACGGTTCTACGAATCGGCGGCGCTTCCTCTTTGATCATTATACTGTACAGTCAACCGTGGAGGCAAAGGTCACTGAACATGATTCCGAAACTGTAATTGTTATACTAAAAATAAATATTTTGCTATTCTAGTGTCTAAATTCCGGTATCTCCATCTGCAAGTGACCGCTTCAAAAGCGACAATACCGCCAAGTTATTACTTTGCGGTTCCTTTTTAAGTTCGATGTGTTTTTTATGGTTTTGCAATCATTATCATCTTCATCGCCTACAAACTGGGCACTGGCCTTCTCACATGGAAAGATTGGCACATAACTCACCACGTGGCCCAATACGAGTTTGTGTTTAATTTAGTTAGCTGCAATTGAGCTGCTACATTCATCGGCGCTGTACTTGTCACGTGATATCTATCACCGGAAA
The DNA here is from genome assembly GCA_963921215.1 of Scoparia ambigualis. Classification (NCBI taxonomy): domain Eukaryota; kingdom Metazoa; phylum Arthropoda; class Insecta; order Lepidoptera; family Crambidae; genus Scoparia; species Scoparia ambigualis. The sequence continues at coordinate 30,976,348 of OY992521.1, read as the reverse complement.
TATTTATCATGCGCGTTCGTTACATCACTGCTTCGAGTGGATCAGCTCCCGATACTCGCGTCTGGAGGTCGAGTGTCGCCGCTGCGAAAGACACTCTAATGATGGTGTAATCACAAACATTGTGGACCCATGTCATTTAGAAATACATTAACAATATTCAATTAAAAACTTACCTAATGCTGCTGGCTTATATTGTGGCTATAGATATGGCGTTGTTCGCCAAATGTAGCTCATTAGCGTATTTTGTTAATACATTGACTGGTATTGTTTTTTGGTTACTGTTAATAGTAAGTAATAGTTAAAATGTTTAGCTACTACAAAAATCTGCTTAGAGCAGTGGGCCAACAATCCAAACGTCGTTTCTCATTCGAGCTTTCCTAAGACTGGTTGTTTTTTTTCTAGTAAAAATTTTAGCCTATATCTATATAGCATTGTAAATGCAACAATAATAAAAAAGTTATAGTTGACTGTCTATACAATTTAACAGGATAAAAAAATCTTTAAAAAATAAAAATGTTTTAAGGAGAACGTGAATGTGAATATACAGGGTGTTTGGTATTAGGTATACAATCCGCTCCCGTTCCTCCGCAACGTGACATAGATTCTTTTAATGAGCTGCTACGGGCCAATCTATTAAGAGTCTAAAACTTGGTACTAAAACGTACAGTGTATTTTGCTGCTGACTGTACAAGGTATTCATAGTAAGATTGACGAGAGCGTATAACGAGGATCTTGTTAGGATTGCCGAACCGTCCGACTGTTATGGCATTTCCGTCAATGCTGCTAAGTGTCAAGCAATAGTAATAGTTCTCGACAGCTGTCTCTTGTCGATTTGACCTATGTACCTAATCTGGCGTTCAATGGGAATTGCATAACGTACTAGCCCCGAGTAAAGAACCTAGGCCTCCTTATTGAATGCTCTCTCGGTTCTGAAGATCAAGTCAACGAAATCTCTCGTTAAGTGGTAATTTGCTACGGTCCTTGTATAGGCTGAAATTTTTTCTCCCGTCCAGCACTAAAATCGCACTAGTACAGTAGTATTCTTTTTCTCCCCATTCTCGACTATGCCGATGTCTGTCTCTCTGACGCTAATCAACATCTTTTCAACAAGTTGGATCGTCTGCAAAACAGCTGTTTTCGAATTGTTTTCGGCTTGCGTAAGTTTGACCACATTTCTCACTACAGGACTCAACTTAAATGGCTGCTTATTCGTGAGCGTAGGAACCTTAGAGTTGTGTGTATGCTATTCAATATTTTATACGATCCACGTACCCCAGACTACCTGAAATCTAGGTTTCACACAAAAAATAACGATTATCATACAGTTCTTAGCGTACAGCGCGCGGCGCCTCTTCACTTCATGCATAACCAACAACTGTAAATGATTGTAACAGGATATACAGTAATAGGAATTGACAGCTTCATAACATGGAAGAAAGAAAAAAGTTGTAGATACAAATAATAACAAATCTTATTTTTATTTTGTAAGAGGTAAATATATCACGTTAATTGAAATGCTAGCTTCTGCTCTACCCTGTACTCTACTCTACTTTAATCAATTCACGTTCGTGAGTCTTTGAAGCGACAGACTTGTAAGACCGAAAAGAAACTCAGCAAGTGCATTTCTTTTCTCCCTTTCCTTTACAACGTCAGTTTATAGGAAAATTCCATTCCTATCATAGAAGGATACGTACCTACAAATTAAAATTTAAAAAAGACATTAATAACAAAACGACATATAAACCATATCTTACTTAACCGTGTCGCGTAGAGGTGAAAGAATGCTCTCACCCCATCCCTGCCCTTGGGTGTCGTAAAAGGCGACGAACGGGCTAAAGACTTCATACTTCCAACAGCACAGAGCGGCGATGGGCTCACCACCTGTCACGCTGAGCACATGATGTAGTTGCTATTTAGTGAAAAGTGGACTATGGTAGAGGACTGCTTTCTGACTGATACAAGACAAGAACTTAAAGTATTTCATGTAATTAGAAATGCTAGTTATATTTTTAAAATGAAACAGTCTTTATCCAGGTCAAACGGCTAAACTGCCCAAAAACTTTTTACCCAAACCGCATTTCGCAAGAATATTCCCTGCCGCGACACCTAACTGCAGGCCACATTATATTTTCCACGGCAAACTCCGACGGTGAACTGTATTTTATAACAACTGCGAGGCATTTCAAAAAAACAAAATCGTCGCGTTCGCATTTCATTTCAAAAACAGCGATTCATTGTTTCATTTTTTAAACGTCGTCGCTGGAGGAGTCTCATATCGCCGCCCACAAAGGGTGGCCGTCCTAAAAACAACGATATATCAAGCTGCTTCAGCGGCAGATGCGGCGCGGCCGCACACCTTCGCACGTCATCTGATAAGCGGTTCCTGCTGCACCGCGACCCAATCGCAACTATATCGCCTAACGCACAGAGCCCACAATGTGTTGACAAACCCTAGCCCGATAGCCACCACCCCTCCAAAAGAAATCGGGTAATGGCTCTGATTATCGACACTGATCCTAAATAATAAATGTTGGAACCGTGTGTGTGTGAATTACCTACTATTTCGAACGCCACGATCACGGACTATTTTTAACGGTCGTAGCTTTCACGAAAAGAATATAAAAGACGTCTATAAACATCGTAAGTGGGCGGGAAGTAAATTTTATTCTGCACGCAATTTATGTAAACGTTTACCGAACAAATAATACGGATGTGCGCGGAACCAGCGGTTAACAAGAAGTGTGAATAAATTACCGCATCGGAGCTAGCGCGGGACGTGACGCGCGACGCGCAGCGCGGCCATCGCGAGCGCGTCTCGTGCCGACCCACCACAGACCTACTGGCGCACAGACAGCGCCACTAAAACGTACTATTAGGCTTGTTTCACACGTACCACAACCAAACCACCATGACAACCACACTACAGGCAAAACACGTGGCAAGGCGCTAATTTGTATGAAAATTAATAGTTGAATTCACACGGACATTTTGCCGTCAACTATCGACCGCGTGTGTGATAACGACTACATCGCAGCCACAACAATGCTTCCTCTTCGAATTCCATGAGTTCGTTCAGTCAAGATGTGTTTCCTCTACAAAAACCGGAGTCGAACTGTCTGTCTGTCGCTACACAACCACATCGTAACCACTAACCACAACGCAACAACATCTACATTTTGAAGGCAAGAAGCCGACACTATTCACATGTTACCACAGCTTGCCCACCTTTTGTCGTGATGGTATGGTTGTGGTACGTCTGAAACAACACTTAATGATATTAATTTAGATTTTAATTATAAAAAAATGTAAGTAATGTTTACTATTAGCATGTGAATCACCTTCACCACTGAACGCCAAGCTGTTTTTTTTTTCTTTATACTTAGCCCGGCAAATGACCCCACTCCACCTGATGTTAAGTGGAAATGAAGTCCAGGCGCGAGGACAACTGGCGCAGCGTAAGAGACGTAGCATCAGTCACCCTCACTTAATTTTAACAAAAAATTACTTCCATTATTTTGTGATTCAAAAAAAGGAAGTCTAAAGGCGTTAAAACCTTGGAGGGCAATTGTCAAAAAGACTTCGATGTCAAAAGCCTGCTCAAAAAGATCCATCCTCCTCTATCTACAACTTTTTAGGCCTGTTGCACTGTGCGGTAACATATATTCGAAAAATAATTACGCACGCAACGTGTTCTACCGAAGCCGATTTGACAAGTGAAGACAAGTGACAAGCATCTGACAGACAGATGACAGTCCTTCCAAATTCACAAGAATGTGGCGTTGCAAGGATTCGCTCATACAGCCTTGGACTGGCGTCCGTAGGTTTACCCTTGAGTTGAGACCCTACACGTGACCCCTGGGTGGTGCTAAATGAGTGACACTGACTGAGTGGTAGAGCCACGCTGCGTTGCAGCACGCATTGGGCCGGCTCGCCCGGCGTAATACCACCCTCTCACGAATATCCGGCGTGAAATAATGGCATTTGGTGCTGTTGTGTTTCGTCCGGCCAGTGAGGGTTCCGGAGCCCTCCCCCCTCCCAATACCTATTCCTTCCTTAAAGGACCGCAACGCGTCTGCGATTCTTCTGGTTTTGCGGGTGTCCATGGGCGGCGGTGATTACTCTCTATCAGGTGACAATACCCGCCTGCTCGTTTGCCTCCTTATTTTATATAAAAAAATGAGTCCAAAGGTTTTGTCTATGTTTACGCTACTCTATGGTCGGACGCACCGTGCGACATATCGAAATGCGGCATTTAAATTACAATTCAATTTATAATTTTTAACATTAAATTTTCCTTATAAAATCTATAACAAAATAATTATTATAATTCAAGGTGACTTTATAGATTTATAAGCACTTTTGAATCACCCAAAATCAAAATTAGCAATATCATTTTACTTGTAAAATAAAAATAAAAATAATGTATTCTTATTATTTATTCTTGTGGTGTCTATAATTTGCCATGGAAAGTGATCTATTATGTATAGATTTGACTAGACCAAACATAAATGTTAATAAAAATGATCAACTAAAAAAATATGTCCTCGGCTGAAAGAGAGCCAACCTAATGAGCTTGGCTAAATTTATTGATGAAAAGGACTGGACGATTGTTCTTAATTGTAATTAGGTATTGTACGCCATGTATTGTAGCCATGCAGAGGTAATATGCATAACAAGAATAGTTAAAGAAGTTCAATAAAGATATATATAACAAAATCCTCCAAGTAATTAGAGAGGTGCCATTAAATCGTTTTAAAATGAAGCTACGCGAATGGCTCATTGATAAATATTTTTATTCTTTTCGTGAATTTGAAAGTGCCTAAAGTGCCCTCGTAATGTTGGAGTGTTAATGTACTAGTTTTACTGTATTTTATTGATTTTAAATTGCAAATGGCCCTTTAAATAAAGTTTGACATGCATGTGTTTTATATAAATTGAATAAATCTTGACATGTATAAAACAATTGATTTCATTATGATTGGATAATATTATTAGCATTAGTGACTTTTTAATTTTTGCATGCGCCTTTTATTGTAAGGTGAACATTTGAACTGATCTAACTATAACATACCATCTGTTGCCTAATCCATTATGTTCTGGCAAATAAATACTATTTCATTTACGCAGTAACGACAACATTTACGCTGGATTTCTGAAAAGTTTAATTAATTAATTCAGAGATAGGCAACATTACACAAATAATAAGTGAATTTCACAGACGATTCACTAATATACTCGGCGGCCATCTAGTCTCTTTAAGCGTCTTATATACTTATGAAACTACTATCGTGTTCTATTCTTAAGAACTGTTTGACCTTATCCCTCCTTTTCTCTTCCTCCATAGGAGTACGCGAGCTGCTCTCCAAAGTCACCAATTTACAGCCTCTAATATTCCATAACCCCAAAGAAATTCGGTGACTAGTTTCTTTGTCGCACCTATAAAAGATGGAATAGTCTACCAGCACACGTATTCCCTCCTACCTATGAAATATGGTCCTTCAAACGAGGCGTGAAGAGGCACTTTGTGGGCCGGCAGAGTGAGGGTGACTGATGCTACGTCTCTTACGCTGCACCAGTTCTCCTCGCGCCTGGACTTCACTTCCTCTTAACATCAGGTGGAGTGGGGTCTGTGGGGTTGCCTGGCTAATTATAAAAAAGGTGCAGGTAGAATTATTAACTAAGTTTGCGTAATAAGCCTTTTCAAAATTATAAACATTTAAGTAAAGCTTTTGTTTTACTCCAACTAATAATTTTAAGCATTGGGAACAAAGTACTGTGCGATTCAAAGATGTATAAATCGATGGCTTTCTTTGGCAGATTACAAGGCGTGTTGTTATTAATTTGTAGCAATCCATTGTTTTGATGACTGTTTAATAAAACTTACATTTTGCGACAGGTGACAGGTGACCATTATCTGTAAAAAACTTGTCTTTTCTGTCAGACTGTCAGATCATCCGTTCCAGATGCCCTGATGCTGACCACGATCCTCAGACACGTGTGGAACCAACCTTAGAGAGAATAACTGTCGGACAAGACAGGTGTAATGAATGTGTATAAATATGTCAAAAACATTTCTAGATTTGTCGTGACAATTTGCATAATTGTCACGAAAATTTTACAAAATGTCATGAAACTCAACAAGCCTAGCGACAATTTGTCAATTTGGCAGTTTTTGACAAATTAGATTAGAGAGTTAAAAGACCCTGGTTACCATTATTCTTAAAATTTCCTGAAACATGTTCCTTTGTTGCACACTAACGATCGACAGGTTTTGCCACCTGCCAGTGAGAATAAGGGCCATATTAGGTCACTGTTAGGCACTGGTAGTGATGGCGACCGAATCAGGCGTCGGCAGCGTCCACAAAGGCCTGTCGCAAAAACTCCGGCAGCTTTGTCCTAACAGGAGGCGTCGCTATCAGACCACCCCGGCCGACAGCTTTGTAGTTCAGGGCTGTTAAACAAAATAACGAGACTTTAATGAATTGACTAAGGTTGATGATTTCAACGATTTGACTGAATTACTTAACGTTTGAATAACATGAATCAACGCTGTTTATAATCCTTCAAAAGATTGGCTAAAGTTGACGATCTAAACGATTTGTCTTAAATGTGAAAATAAAAATAAATTATATTTAAAAGAACCAAAAATTACATGTTAAAATTTGACATACCTATTCGAATATATATTTTTACTACGATTATTTAGGATTAAAAAACTGGTTACACAATAACGTTAGGTAAAAGCTTTGTGTTCCTTCCGCTTAATGGTTAATTACGGTAACGTCAAGACTCATGATCCACTGAAGAACTAGTCATAAAATAAAGTGGCACAATGGAGTTTAATGCGTGTGTCACTGATAGATAAAGTGATAAATGAAGAGGGTTTGTGTATCATAATTTGCAGATATGTTGTAAAAAAATGGCTACAATATGACAAAGTTTCTAAAGTTAACGCGGACGAAGTGGCGGGTGGGTCACTAGCGTCAAAGTAGCTTATACATCGTCGTTCGGTGTTGGCACCCCTATTCGCAGCGGCGGGCGCGGGCGGCGCGGCGCGACCCCGTTCAATCGTTTGTCTTGCTTACGCGATGTTTCCGAACGGCTGTGCAAATGCCTCGCTGGATATGTTTTATTTTTTGTGTATTTGAACTGAATTCTGTTTATTTAGCGAGGAAACAAATATATCTAGCTTCCATTGTTTTTGACAAAGTTTCTTTTTTTAATGTGTTTATTGATAGGAAAACCAACAACTATGTTACAATGTAGAAACTTATAGATAAAGTCAGAAAGCCAATGACAGGTCCTCACTGATAAAAATAGAGTAGCATAAACTGTAACACAATCTTGCAAGGAACTCAGTCAAATAGATACAGAAGTAATTCATTAATCAGTATCTACTGCTCATCAATGCAATCCTCAAAAACAACTGGCTCATGAGACGCCTTATCGATGCAACACTGGTATTAAAAAGGTCATTATCAATTTCTTTATTTATGTTTTTTTTATATTATTATAGAACTCTTTTTTGCACTTGATCAATATTTAAATAAACAAAAAAAATAGACAATGATGTAAGTACTTATGAGGCACTTGTCTTCGTTTAAAACTACTACGAGTATATTACAGACGCGGCAGTAGCGCGTAGTATTGTCCCGTCTGTAGTGTGCGATAGTACCTATAAAATGTATGTATGTAGAAAGTGATGTAGGACGATTTTGCTTTACGATGCGGTGTGGTGCGTGTTGTCATGAAGTATTGCTCTGGTTGGCTGGCTGTTGTACTAGCCAAGACGCGACGCGATGCTCATTTGCTCTGTTCCTTGCGTTCTTTCTTTTACCGCTGACTAAGACTGCCGCACTATAAGACGTAATCTACTTGCCGTGACGCGCGTCTCAGGCCCGAGGCCGTAGAGTCAGTGTTATCTATTTTTGCAGCTCAATAATTGGCTTTTCATTCCTAGCTTAGGATCGGTGTGCATGGTCACATCACAAAACGTAATTTTGAAATTCAGAGCTTGGAATTCGTGATTTCTATCACGAAACAATTTTAAAGATATAAAACGTTTGCTTCATTCTAAAAAACTTTACGGTAACACCAGGGAAAGCTTAGCTTTTCGTTTTGTTGGATTGGCCCTAAATGGTAGACTTACAGAACAACATAGTTAAGTGACGTTGCAATTTAAAATAACTCTTTATTATAACCAATTCTGACAGCAAAATTCTCGAGTTTTACCAAATTTTAACTGGAAAAAGTTTTATAACTTGTACAACCAACTAGAGAGCTCAAAACTTTTCTGAGGCTGAAGGGCAATTCGTAATGAGATTTCTCTTATTTAACACGGTCAATGTTACTGAGACAATTGAGTTCTAAGAAACAAACAAATTTAAGTAGTTATTACGCTTTTGTCAAGCACTGAACTTTGTTATTTTAGACATAATGCCCTAAATCATAGTCTTTTAAATTATTCGTTCTCAAATATCAAGTTCATTTAGGTTTATAAGTTCATTTACACACAACAGCACTTCAGGCTCTACAAAAATGTCCAAATTCTCCTTCGATCGACAATTGTTGATCGAAGAAATTCTCCAATCGGATTTCAGCTTTAGCTGTTGGGTGTTAAATTCCAAATTGATTTCAGAACAGACGTTTTGGGGCAATCTGGCGTGCTTTTGTGTACCTACATGGCATAGACGTAATATAAAAACTATTGCGTTAATGCTACGGAATTACATTTTCTTAAAATCAACGAAGATCTTAGAACTTATTAACTTGACATTTTGAAATATGATAATGTTTGCATTGTTATAACTGTAATAATTTTATGTTTATTTACGTGTACACCGTTAGAAGTTTGAATTTGAGTGGGAGGGACTTGTAAATATTGGAGATGTAGTAGATTTTAGACGTGATAATAATTGTCATGGGTAAAAAAAATATACCCCAGATTTAACTATGCTGTAAGCTGATCTCACGCTCACTGGCTTTCACTGAACTGAACATAGCTGGTTTCTCACGCTGCGTGAGAAACAAGTACTTGAAATATGAGTGAGGATATCTCAACACAGGTCGTTTGAATTTCACAGCAGGTGTGTAGTATTGTGATCAACGACAATATAGCATTTCAGGTTTCTCGGAATGGCTATTGTGAGAGGTCGCGGTCGGCGCGGGCGGGCAGGTGACCTGCCCGGGTAACTTTACTCGGGCCAGGTAACTTCGCCCGGGAACAAAGCCAGGGCGTGTCAGGCCCAGACCTTGGCCGGTCGGCAAGTTGACCGGTTACTGCCTATATTATTTAATGAACTCACTACCTGGGTTTAGAGCTGAAACGTTTAATCAAATACTTAGTGTATTTTTAAAATATTGAATAACATATATTTTGATATAGCAGATGTAAAAACCAACATATTTTTTATTTATAATAAACTTCATACAAAGAGTTCTTTTAACGTTCTTCGTAAGCCCTAAGGAAACTCGGCAAGGGAAAGGGATAAAGATACATATCTTTTTCCGGTTTGTGTGTATGATATTAACGAAAGGCTACAAACAATTGAAAAGGGTTGATAGAAGGTTTGGTCAGTATAGAGGCTAAACGAATGAAGACTTATTACAAAAGTGCAGAGATAATGGGACAGTTTGAAGGGAAAGGACCTCGGCGAGCGATTTGGTCTGATTTCCTCATGGGGGAAGGTCTGAGCTCAGCTGAAGGATGTCTGTTGGTAGGCGATGTTAACTATAACGATTAATGAGGTTCGTTAGGTCAACAATGGTCACTATTGCGAAATCCTTGTTACATTTTACACTAACAGCTAATGGCATGCTTATTATTCACAGTACTCCATTCTAAGTTAAGTCTCACACACTAACACGTACGTAAACTAATATGAATACCCCTTTCTGGTGTTATCTTAGGTTGCAATCTCGTGAGTCGGATGCGACCAGGTACCTCCGCCTGTGCCTTTATGTTTATGGTGCAACTCAAGGGTTAGGCTTACACAAATAGTGTAAAATATGAGATCATGGGGCAAGTTTCGCTTGTTAGGCGAATATACAAAGGGACTTAGGATGCTTAAGCATATAACGGGTGCGAGTACAAACTGGGTTTTAAGTGCTAAAGAGATACAAAATATTATAACTTCTTTAATATAAAAAAAATGTTATGGCCGTGTTTGCAAGCAATTTCTGGTGCGAGCTTCAGCGGGTTTTGCGTGTCGAAGGTCCATTCGCCGTCCCCGCGGGCGCCGTGAGAAAGATTCCTTTTTAAAATATCGTAAAGAACCGCTTTGTGGTGCCGCCTTTCCATTTAAAGAGCTCATTTCGTTTCTGAGTTAACCTGAACAGTTTCGTTAATTATTCAAATTTAAGTAAGAAGATTGTTTTTATTTACTCCTTAAGATTTTTAAACAATTTAGATGAAAATCTTAATTGAGCTTTGGTGCGTTAATTTCATATTTTTGTTGAGTATTGCGTTTTTGATATTCATTTAGTATCGTTTTTAATAACAGATTTTGCGAAGCCGCGGTTACAATACTCTGAAGGCTGTGGGCACTAAACATTGGCATAACTATCTACAAAAGATTGTGGTAACATAATAATACATAGGCGTAAGTACCTATAACATAAATGTTATTACAAATGAACGAATATAGAACATTTTGCAGGCACAATAGTGTCACCGTAGAGTTTACACATGCATAGCTTAGATATTGGCGTTCAATAATATTTTGAAATATATCTATTTTTATTTTTAACAAGGTTTTTTTTATGATTAACCACATTGTTTGACCAGATCACAGCCTGTCAAAGTGCAGGGTGAAACGAGGCGTGTGTCGTGTGCGGGCGGGCGGGCGAGCGGACGCGTATATTCGGCCGCTAACAGAATTGTTATAACCCGGCCATTAGTGCGTGCGAGGTGACAGCCCGAGGGAGGGGCGCTGTCGATACTCGAAGGGACAGTAAGAGGTTTTTCTCGCTTCGATAATGTTAAAGATAAAGATATCTTTATTTACTTGAACATGTGTAACAAAGATATAACTATAATAGTTAATGATAGATTCAACGTGCCGCCGCCATCAACATCAGACTGTAATCGTGCCACTGCTGGGCACAGGCCTCCATCATTGCAATCAAGCTATCGCTAGAATGTATGGGTATGAGCTAGCTTAATAACCACGTTGACCAAATTTTGGGTTGGTGGTCACAAACCCGAGCTATGAATCAAAAAATCCGGAACACACTTTGCCCGTATTCAAATAAAAAATGTAACATTTTATATATAATTATCTCAACATTAGCGAATTGAAAATGTATTATTTATTACAACACAACTGTCACTGAACACTGTCTCACAGCTCACCTTAAGTTTCTTGCCAGGCTCTTATTCATGTCTGCAGCTGAAGCGTTGCGGTGGTTGCACAACTACTTGGAATTACTTCTGAGTGTGAGTTTGAATGAATGCAATCTTTTTTTTTTATCATCAATAGCATTTGTATCGACACGGCCCCCGCCCGCCGGCCGTCCGGCCCCAGAGCCCGGCCAATATTTACGGCCCGTGTTTGTATTTTTATCGCCATTTTTACTGGAGACATGAAATTGGGTTTCCCTTTGTATAGCACCTGAACAGAAGAAAGCGTTTTTATGTTTCGTCGTTATTCAGAGCCCGTTATTCGGATTTACACGTAGTACTTACTAATTGTTAAACTTTTCAAGTGACACTTTTTCTTTTTGTAGCGTTCCCCTCTCGTTTAGAAAAGTTTTTTTTATTGTTGTGAAAATTCATTGTTGTAATATAATAACACAAGTGATGAAAGTGTTCCAATGAAACTCTTTTATATCTTGCGAGGGTTTGCGACGCTATTCGTGACGAACATAATAAGTAAAATAAACGCGGGGTATGTAACAGCGGGACATGTACATGTATGTAACGTATGAGGTGTTTTATAAAAATGCATTTATCAATATATTGTAAAAAGATGCCATTTTACGATTATGTAACTCATCATTAACTCCAGGAACGCCTTCATCATGTTGTCCTAGATTTTTAACTCAATTCATTCCAATTATCAAAAGTCACAGAAAGACGTACAAAGCCGCTTCGCCAAAAGCGTTTGTCCCTCCCACACTAGCCAGAAAACATATTCATATACAAACCACAATCATAGCACTCGCTATGTTCACATACTTATTGAGCTGCTCGATGAAACTCCTTTATTTGCCGCAAATGGAGAGTTGTTTGTATGGGTCTCATTCATCGCATATCCATTAATCTTCGGGCGATACACTTCGATGTGTGTTCGCGCTTGTCCTTAATTTATTGTTCAATCTACACGTGTTTGTCTTGTTTCCAAGCGAAGGTTTAAAGTGCGTTTAAAGAATCCGTATTGGTTTTCTGTAAAGAAAACTGATTGTTGATTCAACGGTAGATTAAAAAGTATCTAGTACTTAAATATACAGTCTTATAATACAGACGCATTAGTAATTGTTTATATGACACCTTTTTTAATACTATTAAGGTGGTGGGTGTCCACTCTTCCATTATAAAGGTGTTATTTGAATCACTAACTATTTTTAGTAGATCTATCTGTAAATGAATACTTAACTTATTATGACCTGAATTACTTTAGGTCCTCAGAAACTGATAATTTTTGGATATATTGTTGTTATATGTCTCTTCAATTGTTTCTGATTATTAAAAGTTTAATAGATTTATTACTTCTGGAAAAAACAATGGGTGCCATATGGCACCGCTAGGCTAATACGTAGTCTAACATGCCTCTTTTACATTTATTTTAAGTTGCCGTTAGCAAGTTATATTTTCCGTTTATTTATTGTTTTAATGTAGTTATATAAGGATAAGTTAATAAAAAAGAGCAGCATTAATACATACATACATCCAAACCTACATCACGGCCGCTTTCCAGAGGGTTACCACACATTTCTATTTGCTACTATCCTGACACACATCGTTTGCTTCACTCACTCTCATAACATTCTTCACACATGCTCGTCGGTTTGGGGTACTCTTGACCTGACCTTTCACGAGAAGGCAAGCAGCATTTATTTTATGAATTTATACAAAAGCAATAATATTGCAGGCTCTATAGGTTCAATATAGTGCATCCGAGGCTTGAGCTCATCATCATCTTATGAAGGAGAGTGCCTCATACAGTGTACATCGCGTATGATGACAAATACATACTTTTACCCACGGAAAACCGAAAAAAAGAAATAAACAGTCACATATATATTTCGAAAATACTACATAACAGCCTAAAGGTGCCATACGGCACCCATGACTTTTCGCGAACGATAAACTAAACAAAATAACAAATCTTCATAAATATTACAATATCATGTAGTCCAACAATAATATAACAACAAAATAAAATGCACTTTATTGTTAAATTACACAAAATAAATAAATTATGATCCACTTACTTGAGTGTACAATCAATTTTTGCGAATAATTTTACAATACTAACTCATAAACGCTAATGCTCGTCGGAACAAGTGCACAGGTTGAAAGAAAGTAATGAAACTATTAGCTATCTGTTTCTAGAATCGCATCGATGGACAACCACCGGCCTTCATCGAATAAGACGCGCTAGTGGCGCGAAAATGTGAACACATTAAATTTGGTGTCAAACGGCACCGCTAGGCTATAATGGGTTAAAATAATCAATTTTAGCCTCTGAACTATCAAAACGTACATTTTGAAGGTTAAAGCTTAAAGGCTAAAAGGTTACCCCAAACTTAGCAAATGTAGTGGAACTATTAAGTACTGAAAAGTATATTGACATAGGAACATGTCAATCACTTGACATAAGTAAGAAATGATTAAGTAAAGCCTTCGATCGAAAAAACTATAGATAGGTACACGATTGCTGCTTGAAAAACTATAGATAGGTACACGATTGCTGCTTGAAAAACTATAGATAGGTACACGATTGCTGCTTGAAAAACGGCACCACGAAACAAGGCACAAATCAGAAACGTGTTTTGTTTTTCTATAAAAAATTCGAATTTAGAACTTTGTTCCAACTAGCTTGAATCTAGCGAGCCTAGTTCCAAAGTGATGTAACTCCAATAATATTTTTATGATTTAGTGCCTAAAGTTTAAGGTTTACTTTACAAAATAAATGTATATGTATATATCTCGTTTCATTTCTGATTGATCTTACGCAGGAACATTATTTTAAGTTTGATTTTGTATGACACCTTTCATCTATTGTTTTTATATGACCGAAGTGTAAGCCTAGCATTTTCCCCAGTAAAAAAAATTCCTTCTACGTATTATATTATTGTCGTCATTCGTCATTCTTTTTCTGTTTCATCAATATCTTATACGTGCAAAGCTAAAGGCGGTCACAGTGTTGAATGGATTCGCTCCAACCACTCAGTTGTTTGACAACAGCCTTCATTGCGATTTATCTGCTACAATGCCTGCTAGTTGCCAATGGTAAGTGGTACTTTTGTTGTTAAAACGGTTCACTGCTTTTGGCAAAAGATTTAGGTTTCTTCAAATCTGTACATTGTTTGAGTAAACCATGGCATCTTTAACTATTAACTGGTTATAGCACTTTATTCGTGCAGCACTCGATATCTAGACTAAGCTTACATTTCTTTTTTTACTTTTACAGTTTATCGTTACTTATCATAACTCTATAAGGCGTGACGTGGTTTTTCTCCAACCTTCATCTCACCTGATAAGTAATACACAAGATAGAGGATAGAGGAAAACCAAACGTTTCTATTACATATTCAAAACAAAATTGGTAAAGCGTGACACACGACACAACAAATAGTTCGTGACGCAGAGTAGACACGAACTCCTCAACAGTAGACAGTCCCGCAACATCACCGAGCCGCCAGATAGCTAAAGCGGCACAATCAACGCGACAATGTAACTAATTACAGCGGCATGACGGGCGGGACAAAGGCGTGCGCGTAGCCGATCTTAGCGCTGATTGGTGGACTGTGCTGGCGTCGCTGATGGAACCCATTTTGAGATTATTTTTTTTTTAATCTGTATGTATATTTTACATTATTATGTACACATGCTTAGATCCCGTTTGCTGGTGGACCACAGCTTTCCATTAACTACGACCCGTTTCCTGGAGGTGTAGGAAGAGAATAACAGATTTACTTTTTTTTATATATCACTTCTATTTAATTGTATCTTTTGATAGATCGCCTCTGTAGTCCAGTGGTTAAGCCACCGGTTTTTGACATAGATGTCCTGGGTTCGATTTCCAGCGCAGGGACCCACTCCAGGTCCTTTTTAGGGTTCCGTACCCAAAGGGCAAAACGGGACCCTATTTCTAAGACCCGCTGTCCTTCCGTCTGTCCGTCTGTCACCAGGCTGTATCTCATGAACCGTGATAGTGAGACAGGTGAAATTTTTTCAGATGATGTATTTCTGTTGCTGCTATAACAACAAATAGGTACTAAAAAAAGAATAAAATAAATATTTTAGAAGGCTCCCATACAACAAACGTGAACGTCGTCCCATACAAAAGACGATAAACTAAACAATTTTAAAACACAAATTAATGTATTTACGAGATGTTACTCTGAAGAGAATATTTTAAAGTTTAAAAATTATTTGGCATGTCTCTCAAATACTTGTAAAGCAACCTGGAAAATAATACAGGCCGAGACAAATACCAAACCATCGTATAAATAACTATATAGATTCTATTAAATACAACAATCAAATTATTAGTAGCCCAATGCAAATTGCCAACACATTTAACAACCATTTTATTAATTTAACTAATAAATCTAATGTTTAAGTTACTAAAATGATATATGTCCTACCATCTTTATACCACATGAGTGCAATAAATGATTTGATTTGATTTAATGCTATTTTAAAAAATGAATCACCCAAGGATATTTTAAGTAATTCTATATATCTGTCTCCTTAGTGAATGAGGTCCTAACATCAATAAATAACATGAAATATACAATAGCCCTTTTCCTTGATATGTCACGGGCCTTCGATTTTGTTGCACACAGTCAACTACTGGCAAAACTTGAACATTATGGGATCAGAGGCCCAGCTCTAAGTTGGATTAAAACATATCTGCACAATATGATGCAGGCCGTCGAAGTTGTAAAGCTTGATTCGAAAAATATGACACAAAAATACCAGTCTGATCTCAGGGAAAATAGATATGGTGTCCCACAAGGAAGCGTGCTGGGCCCTCTTCTTTTCCTGATCTACATAAACAATCTTCCCGACTTGATAAACCATCGCTGCATCTTATTTGCTGACGATATTTCCACTATTGGGACAACTGAAAAAAAAATGACATTAAATAGTCATATTAATAAAATCAATATTACAATAAATATAATAATAAATTGGCTTAAGAATAATAATTTACAAATCATTATTAACAAAACTTATTTTATTAATTTTAATAACATATTGCATCAGAAATTAAATATAAATTATCAGGGACTTAGACTTAAAGGTACTAATGTAACAAAGTTTTTGGGCATAGATGTCGATGATAAGTTAGACTGGAAGCAGCAGATAGCAAGAATATGCAATAAAATAAATAGATTTGCTATTGCTCTTTATAAGTTAACCAAAATAGCGGCACTAAGTACAGCTCTTACTGCATACTTTGCCTACGTTGAGTCTGTTCTACGGTACGGCCTTATCATATGGGGAAATAGTACAGATACTAAAGCATTAATGGCACAAAAAAAATGTATAAGGGCAATCTGTGGTACTGCACCTGATGAACCATGTGCGCCTCTGTTTAAGTCTTTAAAGGTATTACCTCTTCCATGTCTCTACATCTTTGAAATTGCAAAATTTGTCAAACAAAATACTCACTATTTCAAAAAAGCTAAAGAAATTTTTCCACGTAATACAAGAGATGGAAATAGGTTGGTGTCGGCCAATGGTCCAAGGAGTACGCGAATTCAGAAAAACTGCTTATGGATGTGCATGGTAATATATAATCAGCTACCTGAAAAAATCAAAGAACTTACGACTAAGAAATTCCATAGTGCTTTATATAGATGGCTAATCGCACATCTTTTACTCTGTGCAAGAATATCTAAAACACAAATGCTGCAATTCGTGTACTTTGTGTTGTGATGCCTTAAGACTTTTTGCATTGATATTCGTTTTCGTTGTTGTACCAAATTGTATAGTGATTTAATATGCGCATTGACATTCTATTTTCTAATTTTAAATTGTTCAACGACTGTGATTTTATTTTTGACTTGATCTTTAATTCTAATATTAATTAGGGTTTGACATTTAATGCATTTAATTATTTTTTTGTTAATATGGCTCTGTATGACTTTTCTTTTGAACTTTATGGAAAACCATTAGTTTTTTGTTTGTTTTTGTAACTTTGTAACATTGAATGAAATCTTAAACAAATAAGGCAGAGGAGCTGCACCATACAGCCTCAAAGTGGTTTCTTTTAGTTCATTGTGTTTTTATTTTATTAATTTATTTGTTTTAGATTATTTTCATTTATGTTTTTAATTTTATTGTATTGTATTCAATTTTAATTGCATTGCATTAATTTTTAATCTTAATTTCCCTACCTATTTTTGCATGCTGAATGGGATGAGCGTAAAAATGTAACAACATCTCCCCCATGTACCTTATTCATACGCAAATAAAATAATTTCAATATTTCATTTCATTATTAATATTTGACGTTTTTCATACTTAAGTACTTATGTTTTTGTCAAAAAAAGATATTTTGAATGATTAAAAATGTCAACCTTATTACTAATGTTTTCCGAAACTCATTTCAGCCGTTACTTTATTTTACTTCAAAAGCTCAGTTATTTCCAATTTCTATTACCACAATATCAATACGATAAGTGGAAATCACATTTATTCCATAAAGTGTTAACTTAAGTTACCATTCATTATGATTTATCATTCTTCACCTTTCATCCCAAAAAACGATAAATTATAAGTTTTCGCCGTTTATTGTGTCGCTAGAGGACACTTGCTCGCCAATTTTGTCTCGTACCAAGATACATTTGTTTACACATAATTCTATCCTGGTACTGGGGGTAGCGATGCGCGTTTGTCTGGCACAGACTATAGTTCGTTAGATTAGTTGTTGAGTCTTAACTACAAGTTAGTTAACTGTTTTTTATTATTTTTTATTATTAGTATTGACTTGATATATAAGTGCCTTTAAAGGTTTACATTGAATAAATAATTTGACTTTGATATTGATAACGGCAACAGGTAGAAGCTTTAAATATTCACAGAATATTTAGTTATATATTCACTTTAAAAATAAATATAGAAATGAAAATAACACAAATATAAGGGGGGCTCCCATTGCAACAAACGTGATTTTTATAAATACGGAATACTTCGCGCGCGTGTCCGACTCGCACTTGTTTTTTTTACTACGGAAAACTCATAACGGAGTCCCACAGAATGCTAATAACAGAACTACTCTAGAACAGCTAATCTTTAAAATATTATTTACATTTCGCAGATTCACCGTCTCACCGCAATAAATTCTCCATCGCAACAGGAGTCTCTCGAAAGTTTCATCATTGCCACGACAGAACTACTTATTCACTTTCAATCTATTTCCCTTAGCATTTGCGTCTCTCTCGCAATCTAAGCGGTGTCATCTTCTAATAACGCACCCGCTTTCAATCCGGCCAACGAATAACGACTTCCAGTTGAAAAAATAAACCACTCCGGTGCCCGGGAGAGTTCAACTGTCAACACTTGTTTTTGTCGTTTAAGTAAGTCCCCAAGAACACTACATTCCTCTCCATTAGACATCGGGATGAGGTGTGCGGGGGAGAGGGACGGAGATGTGGTCCTGAAGGACGAGCGACAGAGACGGAGCAGGGGTGATATTTATCGCGGGTCAAACGTTTGCCAGACAATATTGTCTTATTCGCATTCCCCTAGCGCCCGCCGGCCGCGCCGGGATATATGCTACATAATAACAGTATACTCACTTCAAAATTTTGAATGAATGTAGCGACAGCTGCGATGGAATCGACATTCATTCTGATATACCAGGACTCTGACGTTGCCACTACGCAGTCACTACGCAGCCTGAGTGACATTTTTTTGTAGTTTTAGTCATAATTATTACGTAGGTTTATTGTTTTTTTTAAGTTTATAGGGATAGGCACTCGAAGTGTTACTAATTAAAAATGCTGTAATATTTTCAATTTAGATTTTTTTATTTAAAACTTCAGAATATCGTGAAAACATTTCAAATTTTAAGAAAAAATGTTTTTGTTTGATGTAGCCACCTTTGGCGCGGATTTAGTCTGTTCGGGAAGGCTTCACACGCAGCAGAATGGATCATATGGGAAAATCCATTGGGTTTAAATCCGGGGAATATGATGGCCATTGTTGTGAAGAAATGAAGCCAGAAACAGTTTCTTGTAAAAACCGTTGGGTATCACGGGCTTTATGAGTTGGTGCCGAGTCTTGTTGAAACGTCCAATAGTTTCTACCTAATTGTTTACGTGTCCATGGTAACAAAGCATCGTTTGAAATCTTTTCACGGTAGATTTGTTAATTTATTTTTACGCCCTGTTTAATAAAAACGTAAGCGTCCTGTGGCAGTTACCGCGGCCCAAACCATCACTGATTCAGGTGCTTGCTTTCGCAGAGCAATTTGCTGGTCTAAATTGTCATCTGATTTGCGCTCTAACTGTACACGATCGTTATATTGCTATTGTTATCGCTGAACCGTAAACATTTTTACGGTTCAGCAATACACGTTACAGCAGCAGACCACGTTCGTGCAGCGTGTGAAGCCTTCCCGAACAGACTCAATGCTATTATCCGCGCTAAAAGTGGCTCCATCGAACAATAATATTATTTCTTAGAAATTTAAATGTTTTTTTTTTTTTTTTTTATATAAGAGGGAGGCAAACGAGCAGGCGGGTCACCTGATGGAGAGTAATCACCGCCGCCCATGGACACCCGCAAAACCAGAGGAATCGCAGACGCGTTGCCGGCCTTTAAGGGAGGAATAGGTTTAAGGAAGGTATAGGAATTGGGAGGGGGGGGGGGGGGAAGGGGCCTCCGGAACCCTCACTGGTCGGACGAAACACAACAGCACCAAGTGCCATTATTTCACGCCGAATATTAGTGAGAGGGTGGTATTACGCCGGGCGAGCCGGCCCAATGCAACGCAGCGTGGCTCTACCACTCAGAAAATTTAAGATATTCTGAAGTTTTAAATAAAAAAAGTATAAATTGACAAAATTCCAGCATTTTTAATCGGTAATACTTCAAGTGCCTATCCCGCTTGGGACCATAACACAACCTTATACTTACATAATAGAAATCTTAGATGACTAAGAATATCTTACTTATTTTTATTTTCTTTTTTAATATTTTTATATTATGTGTAGCTATTATTTCATCTATGCATGAGGTGTTTAAATTTAAGTTATTGTTACACTTAGCCTAAGGTTGTTATGCAAATCTCATTTTCACTCCTCTTGCTCAAAAAGACCGCCATTGTAGCGTTCTAGGGCGAGGCTAAAATAGCTTTTCTTGCCCTAGGGGAAAAAGTATTGTTTTTTAAATTTTTGTCTGTCACATGACAATGAGCCTACAAAAACGTAAAAGTATTTAGTCATAAGTAGAATAATCATGAATAAAGACTCGACTTATTGCTGTTTACATAGATCAATAACTTTTTTGATATAGTTATTATCTCAGAACAATAACTAAAGCATATTGTTCTGAGGTTATTATTAAAGTTTATGGTAAAATTAGTAATCATTTGAATCTATGGACAACACAGACCACGCCCACACAGTCCACGCTTCAGCAAGAAACAACTGCACAGTCTGCACATGTGCTTAGGTGGTGAGCCTTTAGTCCGTTAGTCGCCTTTTACGACACCCAAGGGAAGAGATGGAAAGACTGCACATACCTCGCTAAAGCCCGGGAGTAAAACTACCTCGTATATAATAGGTCATTTTAGCCCCTTGTATAACAATCTACTATTATGTATGTACTAGTGTTACAATGTTTGTAAACCATTAATAAATAATTAAATTAATCAATGAAATTAGTGCTTCGTTAATCTGGCTATAGCGATTACAAATCTCGCATGTATTGCCTCTCCCCTCTAGTTGAAATATTAATAGACTCCTTTCAAAAACAGGCTGGCCAATTAAATTTAATGTCGCTACAAAATGCTCTGTCATTGTTTTTGCAGTTAAGTGTTTTTTTGTAAAGTCATGCAAGCGCGGTTCCAAATTAATTTGTGCGGGTCTTACAAATTCAAAATCAGATATACTTCCTTTAGAAGTATCGTCCACTAGTTTCATTACCTATATTAGCACGTCCTGTTACGTGATCATTGAATACAACATAATTACTGAGTAGATAGGGTCTAAATTTTGTTTCTATGATTAGACGTTATCCATAAACATATAAAATGAGAGATTGCAACACTGCCTTCTCCTAGTCTGTGTGCGGTGCTGGCCATACTGGCACTAAAGCACCGTTTATTGATCTTATAGATTTGTAGTGAGCCTCATATTTATTTACTGGTTCCAGAGCAAAATTTATTCAGAATGTAAGTAGATTTATATTATTTATCGAGCGCAGACGAGTCGATTGGCGACATCTCCGTATGAATATGTATCGGATTGGGTCGCTTGACTTTTACCCGAACGACTTATTAACGAACATCTGGATTGCTGGATTTATGTTTTTGTTTACGATAATTATGTCAGTGCAATAAACGCGTTGCTATATTACTCCATAAAAAATAATGACAAATTGATAATCAAATGTTAGTCGTGATCTGGTTAATTAACTCACGACCCGACTCTATAATATAACATGAGCTCATTTATTTTGAGTAATATGTACCTATGCAATATCTAAGTTTTCTTGATTTGATTGACCATTGGCCCTTCAATAGTCCCACAGAAACAAATGGAATAGTGAGCCACACACTGACCGCCCTTAATTCCTCCTATTATTACACACATACATATAACCACGATTATTATCCCCGAAGGGTTAGTCAGAGAGTAGGCAATGAGAACAGCAAAAGCAGTGCCCTACCATAGTCCACTTTTCGTGACAGGTGGTCAGCACATCGCCGCCCTATGCAATGAATGTGCAGTCTTTAGTCCGTCAGTCGCCTTTTACGACACATAAAGAAAAAGAGGAGGTGGTTATTCTTTCACCGCTCGCGACACGGTTTTAACTATTATTTCGTCTGTAATTTCTATTTATTATATTTTTACTCAAGGTCACAGTTTCATAATTTCTATTATTATAATCAATAATGCGATAAAATTTGCTCGAACACGTACTGGCTGGTGGCTAATTATTAAAAGAATACTATCAACCCAACCCAACTGATTATAGACTGCTTTATTCAATGGCGAAGGGCTCACCATACCGTCTACATGCGAGCACAATGTGTGCAGGTGCAATTTGGTGAAACGTGGAATGTGGCAATGCAATGCTTTTGCGGTCCTAATTGCCTAGCATATGGCTAACACTTTGGGGATAACAGTTTTTAGTATAATTATGTAAGTACGTACACGAATACGGCGAAAGGCTTTCCCGCGTATCGCCGGTAGGCCTCCGGGTAATGTGTCTGACGAGCCTGCACGAGCTGTGTAAGCGGGTCAGCGCCTGTGGCTTGTTTGCAGCTGGTGGTGACATCCAAGCCTGTTTTTGTGCATAGCTAAATATAATGATATGGTGATGAAGTGTTTAGTAAAAAAAATGTATTTTGGTGCACACTAGCAAATCTTACATAATAGCAAATACTTACACGAATACATACACAAATACATGCGTACGTGCTATTGCGGTCTCCGTCGCTTTACCAGCCTAATGGTCAAAATCCCTTGCACACCGCGTCGCCTATTTGGTACGGGCACGTACCCGGGAGGGCGGTGCGCTTCATACAAAAATTACTGCAAACTGGTAAAGCGACCGACAGTGACCCCCACCGTACATACATACATACATCACGGCTGTTTTCCAGAGGGGTAGGTAGAGACAGTAGCTTCTACACATTTTCTTACTGCTGGGTACTCCATCATTACAATGAAGTTATCGCTACAATTGATGGATATTTGTCCAATCACTATGCTTGCCAAATGCGGGTTCGCAAACATAAACCGGGCTCATCATCTATTCATCGAAAAATTAGAAACACTTAGGAATCGAACTAGAACATCATTTAAAATAACGTCACTTATAAAATTGTAAATACGACTAACCTTAAGACAATTGCTGCCCGTCGGCAGCTCTGAGCAGATGGTTTTTACAAGCTTTTATTTAGCTTGCAATGTTAGTATGTCTTATTCGGGTGGAATTTTGCAACTCAATTTTGATCCACTTCCCGGTTACTGATTGAGCTGAAATTTTGCATACATGTGTAAATCGCGTGACAATGCAATATTATGATGACATGGTGCTGATCTGATAATGGAGCTGAATGGTGGCCATAGGAACTTTGCAATGAAACAACACAACCTCATCGAGTTTACCACTGTGTGTGGACGATGGAGCGCTAAAGAGCAGGGTGCCGGGAGTAGATGGTGTCGGATGAGGATACAGCCGGGAGATGTTGGTGTCTGATAGTATTTGGTGATGGAACATGGAAGAAAACAACGTAAAGATTTGCATGTGATCGAGCTTTCGATTTTTTTTCTCTGGAGAAAAGTACTTAAGGCTAGTCACCGGTAAATGCGGGCAAAACTGTTTTGCTAGATCAAATGGTTTATGTATTTACTATTTAACTACTTTTTATCCCTAAATTTTATCCCTCCCTACTAGTGAACCGTAAACATCCGAACCGAGCAATAATTCTACGGGCTTAGATTTGTAAAACTCCGTATCCGCTAATTCCAAACCGATAGTGAGATCTGCCACCGAATCTGATAAACTATAAGCTGGCTGGTTACACACAATAATTGTCTAGCCTAACAGTTGTTTTAGCACCATTATAGTTTGCCTAAAAATTTAAAACCCTAATTTTAGAATCCCTAATAATAAATGCACTAAAATGTATCGGCATAACATTCTTTCGGCATTACGAAGATTACGCTTTATTGTTGAAAGCCCTAATTTATTATTATTTCGTATAATGACAAATGAACTAATTTCAAAGGACATAACATTCATTGGATATAATTTTTACCTGTTCTAAATACACTTCCTTTAACAACATTAAGTACTTATATTATTCATTTGATATAATACTTATATTCTCTAACAACTTTTTCAATAAAGCTATATTGGTAGAATAATCATATTCTATAACATCATTTGATATAATTTTTGCTTATAAATAAAAATAGCATTTAACCCTAAATCGATTTCAAATATTGTCTTAAAAAGTTAATACGTTGGGGTATCGTTGAGGTTGTGCTAAAAACTCAGTGACAGAAAGGAATCGCGGCAAAACCGACTCCACGTAGACTTGTCTGCCCTACGCTAGAGTGTAATTTAAGCCCGCGTAGGTGCGGAGGGGCGAGGCGGCCCGCGAGCTGAGAAGCAGGTGAGTTTAACGGTCGCGGTCGGTGAGCGAAACCCATCTGCGACGATAAGCTCGCGTGGGACCGCCGGAGTCCCGCAGCGTCAGAGCCGTGACAGAAACCATGCCTGCTGCATGCCCGCTTGCATGCTGCATGCCTGCCTGCGTGCTGCATGCCTGCCTGCATGCTGCATGCTTGCTTGCATGCTGCTTGCTTGCTTGCATGCTGCTTGCTTGCTTGCATGCTGCTTGCTTATTACATGAATAATGTTTCATAGGATAAGATTATTATATCAAATAAAATTATGGAATCTAAAATTATAATAAATGTTTATTATATTAAGTCAGTTGTTATATCAAATGAAATTATATGAAATTATATTATATTATCTGAACGTTAGACCATAAGTATTTATATCAAACATTACACACGCGACAGAAATACTAGCTGCCCTACTCCTGTAGTTGGTCACGTGATAGGTTAGAAATTTAAGACAATCGCAAAGTGGAGCGGGGCATGCTGCATGCAGGCAAGCATATTTACACCATGCAACCTAACCATGTTAGACTTGTGCTTGCATGCTGTATGCTTAGTTGAGTGGATGCTTGTTTGCATGCACGCAATTAAGTAACTTGCAAAGTTATTTTGCCATATAAAAATGATTAGGCGTTATACTCTTGTGCGTTTAAACTTTGTGCGAATCACAATTTAGTAATTGTAAATAGTAGGAATTAGAATGGTTCCGCCTAATGTCGCATTTGGGAAGTTTAAATTCGGCGTAAACATAATAAGGAAAAGTAAAATTGTGCGAAAAAAATTTAGGCGTATGGTGTGTTCCAAAATAGACCCATATGAAACATCGTGGCTCCAAGTCATCCAAGTAAAACCCTGGCCCCGGGGTATACTTAAAAAAGCATATCTTTAGTAAAACAAAAACAAAACAGTGCGCCACACAAATAAACCTCAATAGTTGAAAATAATTAGTAAGTATTATTTTTGCTTAATAGATCCATATTATAGGTCGACGTACTACTGCGAGAGAAAGACTAAATGAGATAAGACAAGTTTAATGAAAATGCCTCCTCTTATTTACGTAAAGTTACTTTATATTATACTAGTACTCGTAGGTACAAGGAAGTGTCCCATACAGATAACAAAATCAAACTTTACCTTTTTTTCTATAAAAATCTTATTTACAATATCCATTCAATCGGTATTTCTTAGAAAGAAAACGTATTCACATTTCTGAGAAAATTTCTTTAGAAAGCTTATTACAACCACGGTGAAATAGGCGCTGGTCTAGTATGTATTTCTTTTACAGTACCCACGGTTTCCGTGAAGCTTCTATAAAGTTACATTTGTCAGGTACCTACGCGCATATATAATTATATAATTTGGCAAACACGTTAACCCGTATGTATCGAATGTTGTTGTTGTATTTTGTATATTACGTTGTATGTAAATAACTCCGCTCCACCTGATGTTAAAAGTTTATATACGAAGACAGCGTATTAGAGCACATCCTGCAAGTTTATTCACGCCTCGTTCGAAGGGCATACTAAGGACAACACAATATTATCTCTTAAAAAGAGTTTCGATTCAGAATTAAACACTAAATAAGACGAATCTCTGGGCGCGCTGAGTGCTTGTCCGGAACAATATCAATAAAAAAGTCCCTGATTGTAAGAAACAATATAGCTTACTTCAAGTATTAAGAAAATGCCGATATTTATTATAACTGTTGAATAATTATAATGTTGCTCATAACACCTATTGTTTAACTAAAGGTCTAAGTTTGACATAATTTTAATGGAGCTTGAGTCAAATTTCTAATTCTAGTAAGCAAAACAACAGATGTAAGTATAGGTTATTGACACCGGCTGTGCCCGTGAGACGCTGTGGTTAGCTAGCCAGTTAGACCAAACAAGCCCCATCACCATTCGCGCACAATAATCGACCCAAGTGTTCTGGGTTTTAGGCCGACAGTTTAACCATAATATAAGAATAAATACCTAATACCCAACACACCACCGAGGTAGTAAAACTATGACATCACTCTAACCATTAACGATTTAAAATGATTTTACTTAGGTAACAAATATCCAGTAACAAAGTTAGAAAAATATGGCTTTCTTTTGCGCGTCATTTGCGAAGAGTATTCGGCTGCTCCCTTGCGAATATTCCAAGTCCTTGGGATGGATGGATTCAATAAAAATGTTGTGCTTCTCAGTGACTCTCTCAGGGAGGCCGGGACAGACGAGCGATCAGTTTGTGAGCCAATTTAAGAGACAGCTCGGGGCCGCGGCCACTTTAACATTAGCCTATGGGCTGTTACGTAACTGTCTGAACTTTAAATTATGTTAATGCTATTTTATTAAAGTATTTTGTCCGTTAAATAAAGAAAAGTACAGAAGTCGATCGTAATTATATGTTTTTGAACAGACTATAAATATGATTAAGAACCTTTTCATAATTTCCGAAATGTCACCCACATCGAAGTCTGACGAGGGATTTATACATTTCCCTCGAGTACCACACACACTTATTGGAAATATTCACGCGGTAATTAAATTCTATTTGGCGTACGTTACGGCGTGTGGATATAATACTGGGATGGCAGCAAGAAATGGGTCACCAGTGAACTCTGATTGTTACTTAGTTACGATTGTTAAAGTTGCACTGCAATCTTGTTCTGTGTAAGCGCTTCTGAACGATCGGATCGGTCATCTAGTGGCCAACTTTGTACGGATATCGCAACTATGTCTTCTCGTATTTTTATCAATACTAAACTCGAAAGTTGGTAACGATACTAAAACATGTATATTAAGTACTCGTAGATTACAAAAGACACCAGGCATCTAACTACATTACGTACCTCTAGGATTTGAACTGGTAAAAGTTTGAGAATGTTATTGTTACCCTTAGGCAGTTACCATATGTAACATCAATGTAAACACCAAATTAGAACATCTAAAAACACTAACAAAGGCCGTATAAAGCTCCCAATTACCAGTCGTAAAGATAACGACGGTCAGGCGGCGGTAAGATAAAGCAAGCGTTTGGCGTGCTCCCAAAGCAGCAATCAATAGCGCGGAGTGGGCTATCGGGCTATCGGGCTATACGGCTGCGCGGCTATCGCGGCCGCCGCTGAAAAATATCGCGGCGAATAGTTCGATTACCGCCGTTGCCGACACTACGAGTAGGTGCGGCCGTAGACCTAAACATTGATAGACAGACCAGAAAGGTGAATTGTGGTGGCATGATTGGTAAAGCAGTTGTACGTGTTGTGAGGTTTATGACTTTGGATGTTTTGTAAGCGTTATTTCGCTTGCAATACAAATGTAGCAATAATAAAAATTTAAATATCGCTTCTAAACCTTAAAGTCTACTACTACAAAACAGTATTTAAAGTTAAACTCATGTTTTAAATCTTTCTCTCTCTATAGCTGCTAGCATGTTTTAGATATAGTTCAGACAACAAAAAATATAATTTTCGTTCGTGTTGTTTTATCTTTGGCCTTAACATCACTTACCATTCGATTAGATGTATCCCAGTTGATGTTAAAAAAATATACGAATAACTTTTCATTTTCATCAGCCTATATACGTCGCACTCCTCAGGCCTCCCCACGTGGAGAACGCCACATGGGCAGATCGGGCCACAATTCATTACGCAATGCGGATGGTTGCGTTTTAACAATTGCTATCTTACGAAAACAACCGGGACCAACGGCTTTACTTATTCTTGCCCTTCAAAGCACGGAAAAGCTCAGGATGTTCCTCTCACAATAAATACTTAATACACCTTTACAAGAAAAAAGTACTGAAAAATATCTTGGCCTCCTCATAGATACCAATCTAACGTGGAATAGTCACATTAAAAACTTAATAACCAAATTAATATCCCTACATGCCTCTCTGCGGATAAATATTCGATACATACCACGCAATTTACGTTACAAAATATATAATGCTCTAATCAAACCACACCTGTTATATATACCTTTTTTAAATCTGGGGAAGCGCCACCAAAACAAGATTTGACAAATTACAAATAACACAAAATAAAATAATAAAAATGTTATTTAATTAGAACTTTCGAACGGCAACAAAAAAATTCTATCACGAAACAAATTTAATGACTATTAAACAATTATATATTTTTATAACATTTGCATTTTTCATTACCTTTAGTAAAAACGTCCGCACCAACCTACATTTAACCAAGCGAAAACAAGTTGGGCGCCCCTGCACTCGACGCGCGAGCGTCATTGTCTCGCCTAAGCCACGCACTAAGTACAGCCTAACCACGGTAACTTACGAAGGTGCGCGCCTTTTTAACAAGATACCCTCGGACATTAAAAAAAATTAACTCGTTCGTCGTATTTAAAAATCGATTGGCCAAGCACATAATTTTAAACTAACTGTATGTTTCTTCTAATTATGCTCCTTGTTGTCTCGTCCTCTATGATGGAAATACTACTTGTTAGTATCGAGTCTTAGCACTCGCCGACGCCACATAAGTTTAAAGTATCTGAAAATAAAATATTTCCGAACGCAGCCGCACGTCACTAGACTAGCCCGCGTTTTGAACTGTCATTCGTTTTTTATGTCACTGTACCGGCGCCACTTTTTTCTCTTACTTTTTTGTGAAATAATCTTTTTAATAGTTTTAGTCAGTTTAATTATGATAAATAAACTGTTATTATGAGTAAAAGAAAGAGACGTGAAAAATAAAAATGAAATTCTGGGTTTTGAAATGTGCACTCAGGCCCATCTTTGGGATGAGGCGGTGTTGAAACATTCAAAACTTAAAACGGGCACAATAACTCGTACTTACTGCAAAGCCGAGTTTTTACCACCCTGGGTATTCGCAAGGAATATCAGGGTCTTACATTTACTGCAGTTTGCTTTGCCATTTGGGCCTAGATCTGCATGACTATGTCTGACATTCCTAATGTGTCAATGATGGCCCTGGATCCGGCTACTACTTCAAGTTCTGTAGAGGAGGAGGCACTGCCCGTGCCAATACAGTGTAGTAGAGGCCTTACCTGTGGAAAAAACCCAGTGTATAGACCCGGAGACCGAGACACCTGCCATAGACGTAGAATTGTTATTTGCTTTGGGGGAAATTGAGAAGGTGCTTAAGGGACCAATTGCTCATGATGAAATTGCACAGAGGTAGACTCCTATTCTCACAAAAGGATTGCAAAAAGAAATTAAACCAGAACTTATGAAAAAATACATCCCATATGAAAATATCCCAACGTTGCTCCCAAAGCTCAACCCTGAAATACCTGGCTGTCTCTGACCTGGTTAAGAAAAGAGATTTGATAATTACTGACAGGCAAAAACAGATGGTTGCTGCACTATCAGCCCTGGGCCAATCACTCCATTTATTTCTCCTAAAAGGTGACAGAATTGAAATTATTAATTAAATAATTAAACACATCAATGATGCTGCCTAAATACTGTGTGACGCTGTGCACATAGATACAAATCGTAGAAGGTCGCTAATACCAACCGTCATTAACCCCTTGAGCACCATAAAACCAGACACAATTGAAAATCCATTGTTTCGCGACTGCCGGCGGTCTCATGATATTTGATCTATTAATAAAGATATGAAAGATTCCCTCACAGGGGGAGCAGATGCATTTTTTTTAAGTAACCTTTCTGAAAAGATCTAGGTTACAAATGCTGTTCAAAAATCTGTTAAAGACCTGAAGAACACAAGCTTCATTCAAAAACCCCCAAATAAAACCAAATCTTTAAACTGGAGGGGCCCTCCTCGTCCAAGTGCCTGGACAGGGACAGGAGCGAGATCCAACCAACCTGCAAAGCTACGAAGCTGCAAAGTTAGAAGTTCAGGTATGAAGACTTCCTTTTTTTTATAAATAATTGGAAGAAAATAACCAGTGATCCTACTATTCTGAAATGGGTATCTGGGTATGAAATCCCTTTTAGTGAGATACCATTTCAATCTTACTCGCCTATGAATAACTCATTTACAAGTAGAATTCTGTCAAGTTCAAATTGAAATTAATAAACTTATTCAGTCACATGTTATAGACAAAATATGTCATGAAACAGATGGACAATTTTGTTCACCTATTTTCTTGGTATAGAAACCAAATGGAGAGTATAGATTTATTTTAAACATAAAGAAATTTTATAGTTTTATTACTACAACTCAGTC
Source organism: Scoparia ambigualis (assembly GCA_963921215.1). Lineage (NCBI taxonomy): Eukaryota > Metazoa > Arthropoda > Insecta > Lepidoptera > Crambidae > Scoparia > Scoparia ambigualis. The sequence goes on along the minus strand of OY992521.1, from coordinate 30,945,633 downwards.
TTATGAAAGACTGTATTATGGCAACAATTGACAAAATGGATTCTTATTACATGTGTAACATTAATGCAGATTACAGAAAATATCTAAGGTTTATATTTGATGGAAAAATAAATCAATTTAACATTCTTCCATTTGGCCTTTGCACGGCTCCATACATGTTCACATAATTAAACCCATAACAAAACTTAGAGGTTTACAGCCTGTAAGTACAGTATATCGATGCTTGTAGCTAGCAGTATATTGGTAGTGATCATATTGAGTGTCTTAATAGTGTTAACCAGACCATAGGTCTGCTTACTCAGTTAGGCTTCATCATCAATAAAAATAATGATGTCAACTTATTCCATCAAAGGAATGTAAGTTTCTTAGCCTATTGTTTAATACAAACACCATGACTATTTCAATCGATTCTGATAAAAATAAAAGATGCCTTAACACGTTGCCTGTCACGAAACCAGACACAATAGAAATTTAATTGTTTGTCAGTCACAGGTGACCACCACGGCGCTCAAATTTTTAAGTACCTCTTCCATCAGGTTTTTTGTCAAATGTTTTGGGAACTCTAGTGTCTGTTTGTCCAGCTAATCAATATGGGTTACTGTATACTAAAGCACTAAAAAGACATAAATATTTAGCTCTTTTAAAAAATAATAATAATTATGAAGCATTTACTTCCTTGCCCAAACATTGCTATCCAGATCTTGAATGGTGGATAAAACATGTACTTGCCTAAATCAATTTCTTAGATAAGAAAATATAAATATATTCTAGAAATAAATACAGATGTCTCACTATCAGGGTGGGGTGCTCCTTGTGACAAACATACAGCCCGTGGTGTATGGAGAGGAAAAGAATCAACAATTCACTTTAATACTTTAGAAATAAAAGCTACTATGTGTGGTCTCAAAAGCCTTGCTAATAATTCTTCAAATTGTGAAATATTATTACGAAGTGACAATACCACAGCTATACCATATATAAACCGCTTTGGTGGCATACAGTACTCTCACTTACATGTGATTGCAAAAGCTATTTGGCAGTGGTGTGAAGAGAGGAATATTTTTGTATTTGCATCATACATCATACAGAATGGGAATTAAATATTAATAATTTTAATAAAATAGTACAAGCATTTGGTAACCCTGTCATAGATTTATTTGCATTTAGAACAAACACAAAATGCAGGAAATTTGTTTCATGGCATCCAGATCCTTCAGCTTATAAAGTGGATGCCTTTACAATGTCTTGCAAAGGGGTTTCTTTTATGCTTTTCCACCATTTTCTATGATTTTAAAATGTATAGAAATAATCGTGTCCAATGAAGCAACATGGATCCTTGTAGTTCTCTTCTGGGACACCCAACCATGGTTTCGCTTATTCAAAAAACTATTGGTGACAGAACCCATTGTATTTGAACCAAGTAATAACTTACTGGTTTTATGTAATTCCAACTCACCACACCCTCTACACCGCAACCTATCACTACTGGCAGGGAGATTGTCCGGTAGGCATTCTTAAAGGCTGGCATCGACGTACAGGCAGCTGAAATAATGATATCTTCCATATCAAGTAACACCTATAAGCAATACTTCTATACTATACTACCTCAGCACCTAATCGTCATCAGCCAATTGTTTAAATAATTATAAAAGAATTACCTCTGAAATTAGGAAAATGTCCTAATTTATTTATATCTATCAAGAAACCACATTTGGCGGTATCGGTCAGTACACTCAACCGTTGGATTGACGGTCCTGGCTGCAAGAGGGATCGATACTTCCATTTTTTCTACTCATAGTACCAGGCACGCTACGACATCAGCTGCCATTATGAAAGGCGTTAGCATTGATGAGATACATAGAACGGCTGGTTGGACTGACTCATCGACAACTTTGCAAAGTTTTACAACCGTCCGATTTTAAATAATAATTTCGCTGAAGCGATTATATTGTAATAATAATATTAAAAGTATATTGCTATAATCATACCAAAGATTTATTTAAGGCTGAGGACACATTTAAGTTTGTTTTTTTTGTTTAATAAGATTCTCTTGGAAATTACCAATTATCTTTAAGGAGTGTAAGACTGATTATGCTGTTGAAACATAATATCTGGGATATATTTGTTAACAATAATAAACTTTATGATTCTACAACAGAACTTTGAACATCTAACAAGTAGTATTTCCATCATAGAGGACGAGACAACAAGGAGCATAATTGAACAATCAAACAAACTTACCAAGTGCAGTTCGATTGAAATTATGCTCCTTGTTGTCTCGTCCGAAGATGATGAGTCCCACCCACCCTCACAGGTTTGATACCTATTCCCTGGGGTTGTAGAATCAGTTTCATAAATAAATACACAACTTAAAACTAAATGACAGTTCAAAACGCGGGCTAGTCTAGTGACGTGCGGCTGCGTTCGGAAATATTTTATTTTCAGATACTTTAAACTTATGTGGCGTCGGCGAGTGCTAAGACTCGATACTAACAAGTAGTATTTCCATCATCTTCGGACGAGACAACAAGGAGCATAATTTCAATCGAACTGCACTTGGTAAGTTTGTTTGATTGTTCAATTAATTAGTATGGCAATGAATGTATGTATTTATTAGTTTTTATATTTATGTTCTCATGTAGGTAAGTGATGTAAAATATGTCTTTATGAGAATAAATGTCTTTAAACCTTAAAATATGCTTATATTTTTAATTAGGTGACCCATGCAGTAACTCGGCATTGAGAAAGTTGGTTAACTTCGCAAGATTGCAAACCGAACACCTTAGCTACTGCGCCATCGAGCTCAGACATTGGGGCATAACACACTAGTCACACTACCGTAACCCAGAGTTTGGGGTAGCCGAATACAGGCCTATTCCAACGTAGTCGGTCCTTAGGTGTATCGAGTAGGTCTATGGCGCGGCACGGGAGCGATCGAGATGGCCTATCTCGCTCCTTTATTTATATTTATCGGGTATCGCGCCGTCGACACTTACTCGGATTTATCGAACGGCTGCGGCCCGGTTATGACGCCTCGCGGAATTAGACGCTCAAATCAGATCTTATTTGATACCCCTGTTTATTGAAGGCGCAATATGAAGCGAGCTGGACTTCAATTGGAAGTACTGGCAAGTTACAGAACGAAACCGTGAAGAGTGGAAAAAAAGTAGGTTCTTTGGCCAGCAGTGGGACAATCCGGGCTGAATAATAATAATTTATGAAGGCTTCGATGGTTGAATTTCACAGTTTTTATGAATACCCGAAATATTGTTTTGTGTATTTTACGTTGCATTTTTTTTTGTTGGTAACGTCCTACGTTGCAATAGGAAACATTTTAAAGAAATTTTTATCACTTTATTCTGCTTTCAGCAGCAAAAAAATGATTTTTATGCTGCAACTGTTTATTAATATCTAACGGTATTATAGTTCGTGTTTACTTTTATGTTGTTAAAAGATTTGGCAAACGATGAGTAACCTTTTATTAAGCTGATAGATAATAATTTACGTATAAAATTATAGCGAAATAAAAAAACGTTGCCTTGGTCTACTTAAGCGAATGTATTTACAATGTAATATTTTAATATATTGCCCTTAGAATAACTTATTAACATAAGTTACTATAAGGAGTATGTTGTATTTCAATTTTGTATGCATACATATTCAATTCAATAACCTGCTCTACGATGCCCTCGCCACTGCGTCACATTCCTCACTACAACATCCTACACTTCCGTGTTAAATAACAGTAAATAATAACTTTTTTTTCTTAACTTAGCGCCAAGAGACTGCTGCAATGTAAAATGTTCCATTTCAATGTCACCACTGATTTTTACAATTTTAAACCTCCAATAGATTATCTCCACAAAATAAAAATTGTTTTCCGCGCTTGTCCATCGAGTCAAATGCAATCCAACGCGCCATATTTCCTCTTTTGAAATAACATCATTAAGCATTTCATTGTAAAAAGGCTTAGCCATAAGCCCGTAAGCCACCCGATACCGTTGTCGCCGGATCTGGTTGCGCTGGTCTTTTGCGGCTGTCTTTGAGTGCGCCCGACCTTTCATTCCCAAGCGAGAGCTTCCGAAATGATATCAAATTCCTCAGCGCCACTGCGAATCACAAAGACGGTTAGCCAGTCTATTTCGGGTATGAATTTCAGTCTAGCATAACAAGATTTAATAATAGAGACACAAGCTAAAACTAAGTATGGTGAAGTAATTAAAATGAAACACTTATTACGGATTAATTAGCGTTAAATTATTACTTATTTTATTCAACCTGACGTTTTGAAACCCTTTAGTTTTGAGTTAAATCGAAAGCACCTGAAAAAAATATTAATGAGATTTTATTTAAGAAACGACCAACATCTAGTGTTCTTGTGACCACGGACCTTGTTAAGGATTTGAAGCATTAGGAAAAAGTTATGAATTATGTAAGAGGAACTAGAATCTACCAAAATGACAACAATTATTGTACCACACGCTAGGGTTGATCCCGGAATATCTTAGTCTGAGATCGGTGCTTTCAGTACTAAACCACAGAGGCAGTTAACACTGGCACTACCTTTTTTACCATTAGCTATTTAAAATCATTTTACTTATGTAGGTAACATCCATTATCAAAGTTAGCAAAAATTGCACACAGTATGTATCCCGAGCTAACTTCGAAGTCTTTAGAATGGATGAATTTAACACAATATTACGTTAAAATCAGTCTGTTATCGTGCTATTGTTATGTATATTCCGTTGAATTGTGGTCGAATAATTGCATTGAGCACAGGCTGCACAGCAAACATTATGCCGTTTCCATTGCGCGGGCCGGCCTGTAACAGCAGAGTAGTATTACACTTTGGCAGGCTTAATGTGATTGGGGCAATTACGTTAATGACGTTAATCATCATTGTTATCGAACGCGGCTCGATCGATAAGTGCGTGTGCAATTTAGTCCTGATTAAATTGTTTTATACGGTCACATTTAAATATTATTGTTCTGTTCGTTGTGTGATTTAAAAAGCCAAATTGTTTTTATATGTTTTTACAAAAACCGGGTGCGCATTTTTTCACATAACTTTTTAAGTCCTATTAATATTTCTCATACCATTTTACATTATAATGATCACCCTTCATAAAAATATTTAATACTAACGATCGAAACCAATAATCATCAGAATTCATAATATCTCTAATCATTCACCTTCTTTTTACTAATATTTTTTTTCATCTTTATATTTTCTTATACTAACGATCGAAACTCCTAATCATTCTAATACATAACGCCAATATTCATAAATTGGTTTCATTCATACTAATATTTGTTTTCATATATTTTTTGATCATAAATGTTTTTATGAGCCACCCGCTACAAAGAAAAAGTTAAGTATGCAAAACTATACGTAGTCCCCTTGGTTAGGTTAGACTTGTGGCAAATAACTTTGTAATTTTAATAAATGCTGTGTGCTTGCATGCATGTTTAATGCATGTAGCATGTTTTTTTAAGAAAACTGTATGCTTGTATGCTTGCCTGCTTGCATGCTGCATGCTTGCTGCATGCTTGCTTGCATGCTGCATTTTTGTTGAATGATTGCTTGCCTGCTGCATGCTGAATGCTTGCTTGCATGCTGCATGCCTGCTGCATGTTTGCTTGCATGCTTCAAGCTCCATGCTTTCTTGCATGCCGGGAGGCCAATTCCAAAACTGGCTATAATCAACTCTTTATAGATTGCTCAGCCGTCCTAGACAGTCTCTAAGGAGTCTCAGCAGACTTGACAGCTAACGTAGGACAGACCGCTAGCATATTAAACGGAAACGTAGAACATTAAATAGGATTGTTTGAACATTTGATATCTACCAAACATAATCCATGAAATTCAAGATCTAAGTATGAAGTTTGAAACACGTCAGGTCCTGAAACTTATTACCTACGCACAGCGTTATATTAATTAAACCCTTTTCACGTTGCGTTACAGAATTCAATTGAACCTTCCAAATCAGTGTTATACAATCTTATTGCGAGTTTCCGAAATGGGAGATGGGGCAATCGGAATGACTTTTACGCCGCAGCGCACCGCCCTGTAAACGGCGTGTATCGCGGGTTGTAAAGGCGGATGAAAGCCTTAGGTTCGTCGCCGGCCCAATCGAATTTACTTACAAAGGTGACGTTGCTTATCTTTTATCTTTTTTGTGAGCGTGCGAGGGGCGTTCGGGAGATAGTGAATACGCGTTATCGACCCCTCGCCATCAAAGGTGAACTCCGTTTGCTCGCGAATGGAAATAATGTTTTTAACATATTTGCTTCTACTTTTGTTGTTGGCTTTTGAGTTTATTCGGAGGTAAAGCCGCTTCTTTAGGTATCGTCGGTATCTAAAATCTTATTTGCCGAGTTTAAGGTTTGACTACCTACTTATGTTTTAAAAGCCTCCGGCATGTGTATACGAAATTGCTTTTCGAACAGAGTGTCAGTGAAAACTTTTGTTTGTGGGAATTTCCATTTGGATTACGACAACAAGGTTTACGTGGCGTAGTAGGTATATCACAATAGTGATATTTTCGTGTAATGTGAGAATATTTTTTTAGCAAAGGTAATATTATGTTATTACTTTTAATAAAAATTACGTTTACTAATACAAAGTCAAAGACATGTTACATAGCTAAAGTTTATATTAATTAGATAAAGATAAAGAAACACTTTTGACTACAAGACATTGACAACAATGATGTAGAACACTATAAATGAAAAAAAACAACAACAAATTTATATACTGAAAATGTGGCATGTGGTCAATTAGGTCCCAACCTCAGCTTGTGCTGCAACGACGTGCAAGCCGCTGCAGCGCTGGTATTCTAGTGGGACCTAAGTATATAAAGAAAAATTGGAAAAAGTAATAATAATAAACAAAACGACAAACATATTATTTATAACTAACAGGCATACAGAAAGAATAACACTACCAACAATTAAATATACCAGTAAGAAAATAAAATAAAATAAAAGTAGATTTTAAACACTGAAAAAAGCTGCGTTTATAGATTAAGCTTCATCTTAACCGAATGTTTTAAATATATGTAAAAATATTTCTTTCGGATCTCAGAGGTGAAAACTTCTAAGGGTTGATGAAGCAATGTTGACTAAAAACTTAAGCATCAAGCACTGACAAATTTCAACGGTTGAAAGCCAGACCTCGGTAGCCAAGTGGTTAAGGCAGCCGCCCGGAATGCGGAAGGTGCGTGGTTCGATTCCCGCCTGAGGTTGTCGTCTTTTTTCAGTGTTTAAAATCTTACTTAAGTATATTTAAGCATTAATAAAACGCTAAAATATAAAACATTAATCTATAAACGCAGCTTCATCTTAACCGAATGTTTAAATATTTGTAAAAATATTTCTTTCGGATCTCAGAGGTGAAAACTTCTAAGATTTGATGAAGCAATGTTGACTAAAAACATAAGCATCAAGCACTGACAAATTTCGACGGTTGAAAGCCAGACCTCGGTAGCCAAGTGGTTAAGGCAGCCGCCCGGAATGCGGAAGGTGCGTGGTTCGATTCCCGCCTGAGGTTGTCGTCTTTTTTCAGTGTTTAAAATCTTACTTAAGTATATTTAAGCGTTAATAAAACGCTAAAATATAAAACATTAATCTATAAACGCAGCTTCATCTTAACCGAATGTTTAAATATTTGTAAAAATATTTCTTTCGGATGTCAGAGGTGAAAACTTCTAAGATTTGATGAAGCAATGTTGACTAAAAACATAAGCATCAAGCACTGACAAATTTCGACGGTTGAAAGCCAGACCTCGGTAGCCAAGTGGTTAAGGCAGCCGCCCGGAATGCGGAAGGTGCGTGGTTCGATTCCCGCCTGAGGTTGTCGTCTTTTTTCAGTGTTTAAAATCTTACTTAAGTATATTTAAGCGTTAATAAAACGCTAAAATATAAAACATTAATCTAAAAGTAGATTTATAACATCGAATAGAGCGGGTTCCCGAATGTCGTTACAATTATATAAATTGTCAGCCGTACGACTCTGCCAGCAAAATAACAAAAAAATGGCAACATGGAAGTAAAAAGATTAAGTAGTTAAAGGTAAATTTTTATTTTCGAATATTGATGAAACAAAATGAGGAACATTTATTGTTAACAACACAAGTGAGACCCTGTCATGTACAAGAATCAGCCTCAGCAATGCCGGCACACTCCGTCCCCCAAAGCTTATGACGTGAATAAACTTGAGGTAAGTTTATAGACATTTGTTTGTTAAGTAAATTTAAGACTTTGTCTAAAGGTGTAAGTATATTATGTAATTTAGGTACCGTCAACGACGATAGTTTGGCATAATAACGGTTCAGAATACGTCCTAGGCCCCGGCATTACCAAAGTTCCTCTGCTTTTGCGATAGCTGCTTGGATTACCCCCTAATATTTGATTACTAATTTTGAACTTTATTCAAAAACAAGCTGTATTTTTAAGTTCAACATTATTTTTTGATTGCGACCGCATCCCAGTTAGGTACCTACTCCAGATACGTAAACACAATGAATCCCAGCCGCCGCGCGCTGCGGGCCATCGCCGGTTTCATAAACACATTCATTTGGTTTTCACCGCAAGCGCGCACTCATTGCCGTCCTTATTGTATCATGTTAAATAATCAACTCCCACTTCATCCCTGGACAATTTTACGATGCCTCTGAATTATTCCAAGATGAATGTAATAATTATACCCTACTCTCTTTTTTACTAGTTAAAATGCTATCATATACGTTCATTTCGGATCTTGTGGGGCCTTCCTCCAAACTCCTTGGGAAGTATCACTTCTCTGCCACTGGGATGGCTAGTGATCACGAGCGGCAAGCCGCTGTTCGTTTGATTCTACGCTAAAACCTTTTTTTTTTAAATGTATTGGGCATACTACTGCACCCAGGGAGACCCAGCTAGTTATGTGGTTCCCCCCTTCCCCAAAATACCCAATTAAACTCCTGTAACTCCCCTTAGGTGAGTGCTATCCCTGCCCATAGTTGTTAATGATGTAATGAACGTATTTTAACGATGAATGTATTTAGTCGCAAACCAAAATGACATCCATAATGAAAGAGGATCGGTTGGCGCCGACCGCAGCTTTCAGATTCAGCGGCTTGGCGTGGCCGCAGTGACACGGTGTTTGATCGAATGGCGAAAATAAAATTAACGACGCAAATGTTTTAATTAAAACAGCTCTCCTCATTATTGGACGGTGTGAAATGGCTAGTCGTTTATTGGAAGAGGGATTTTAATTATTCTGGGGAGATATATTTTGGGAACATTTTGGATCGAGATAATATTTGTAAATTAAAAATAAATCAAGTAAGCGCTCGTAGAAGAAGGAAGTGTCAACTTCACAAAAAAAACATTACGAACCTATAAAATTTTAAATCTTCAGTTATCAGAAAGCAGACCTACGGTCTTATAGCAATGCCCCCCCAAATTCTTGAAATAAAAAATCTTCACTGTTGCCGATATTGGCTTCAAAGTCATGCTAAAGACAAGAAAATATATCCAAATCAAATATAGCTCATAAATAATTTGTTTCGTAAAATGTGAGAGTAGACGTAGCACGTAAATCCTGCTATCAGCCAGTAGTCTCCGACTTACTACAACCAACAATTTACCCGAGATCGGAACAATGGACACTTGGAGGCGCCCCAGTCACGTCACGTTGCTCCCAGTTTTAATTCCGCAAACAGACAAACAAGACGCACAGCGGCGCAGCCTGTCTCTGACGTGCGATGAATCGATGAGCGGCTCTCGGAGGAAATCTTTTGAAACTGCCAGACACCACAAGCTTTCCATTTAACCATGTAAATGACGGATTTTTTATGGACTTGGTAAACATGATCCAACACTACTGTTTAATATCGTGCATGTGACGTTCACCGCAAACTATTTAATCTTCTTCTAAAATATCGCGTGTGACGTTCACCGCAAAACTATATAAAACTTATAAAATATTGCGTATGACATTCACCGCAAAACTATAATACTTTTGTACAAAACAAACCAAGAACTGTAGAACGAGCCACAGATCGCATCTCCTCAAAAAGCTGGTCGAGGTAAGTGTTTTTACCATGTTATGGGTAAGTAGTTGTTAAGACAGATAACGATACCGAAGGTATCGTATCATTGGGTAGTACGTATTATAATGCCGAAGTTAAATATACCGAATTTCATAAGACCTATGAACGGAAGGTCGAATATTTAAATGCCGAATGTTTGTATGATCGAAAGTTCTAAATACCGAAAGTTTAAAGTCCCGAAAATTCAAAATACCGAATTATAAGACCTACGAGTATGAACAGAACGCCTAATATTAAAATGCCGAATCTTACAGGTGTAGGGCAGTTAGTATTTCTGTTGTCTAATAAAAAAAAATAACCTCGAAATTCAATACAATCGCTACGCTGCGCTTCGCGATTTTCTTAAATTTCTAACCTATCACGTGACTTACAGGCGTAGAGCAGACTTTGGTATTTTGAACTTTCTGGATTTGGAACTTTCGGTTATATAGGAATAATATATATAATAATATATAGGAATTTCATACGTTCGGTATTTTCATTTTCGATGTTTTAAACGTAGGTATTTTAGTTGTAGGTATTATGAATTTTCGGGATTATAATACGTACCTACCCGCGTCATTTAATAGATTTATTCCAACATCTAAGTATAAATACAGTCCACTCTCTAAAATTATTCCAGTGGCTACTTTGCTGCCACAACTACGGTGGTGATTTTTCAAATAATAGCACTTATCAGCCTATGAGTATCATAAGACGATGACATCTCAAGTCTTGATACCTAAAAATAAAAAAAATGTAATTATCATAAATGTAAAAATAGAAAAGCCCTTTTAAGTGCAAACTTATAATTTTTAAAATAAGTAATCATAAAGGTAAGTCCTCGTACCACAGTAATGAACATGTTTTGCTTACCCATCAATTGACGGGATGTCTTGATTATATTGATGGATTGATTATATTTATTATCTCAAATATTTTAATTATTTATATATTTATTTATTTAATGTTTTTAATCGATAGCCTCACTAAATAAACAGTATATAATATTTCGCTCACACATTACACTCTTTAAATATCTATTTAAATTTAATTTGCTCACTACACTTACAGTTAAACCAAAGCGTGCAGAGGCCAGTTACATTTTGTGTAGATATAGTATACACTTAACTACTTAATTTCTAAAAAACGTACAACACTATTAACAAATCTATGTATAGGTACACAAACTACATCAACATCCGGTTGCTGAACGATCAGAGCGTTGAGTAGATCCAAAGCTTGGGCAGTAGGTGCAAATTTTGCCGTCTGTGTGCGACGGAGGTGCAAATAGACGCCGCGTACGCAGCCGCGCCAACTTATTCGGAACGAAAAACGAACACTTCGACAAGGCTTCAGGATTATCAATCTTGTTATTAAAAAGTAGAAAATAATGTCAGTAGTGTATTGTATCAAATTAAGATTTTTCTATTCTATTCTAAAAGAAGAGCACATTTTCGCCGGAGCTCTAAAGTGTTAATACCCACCATGCCGACTATGAAAAGGGATAGATATAGATATGGGTAATATCCAAACATCTTTTTGTAAATATAACGCGCAAACTTCTTTTGTACTTTTTCCACCATAAGCTTATATTTGGCTTCATGGGGATCCCAAATTAAAGAGTTATACTCTAATTTGCTTCTTACATATGCGTAATAAAGGGTGAGAGTGGTTGCTCTATCATGAAACCGAGCAGTTTGTCGCATCACAAATAAATAATAATAAATAATAAATCGTTTATTTGCAAAAACATGGTATACAATGATAACATTTACAATAAAAGGTGCTCATGTTTCGCTAATAAAATAGCATGCAAATCGCTTACAATGTTAATGATATTAATTACTTTACATGGAATCAAGATTGCAATAATAAAGAAAGGGCAGCAGACCTAGGTTTTTAAATATTGGTCTGCATGATTCATCAGGCAAAATTCCACAAATGGCCCTAATGCACTTTTTTTGTGCCACAAACACTCTATTCCAATCTGTGCTATTACCCCATATCATCAGACCGTATCTCAATACGGATTCTACGTATGCACGATAACATAGGATAGCAGTTTTTTTATTTGTCACTTTTGTAACTTGACTTAATGCATACACGAATTTATTTATTTTATTACAAGTGTTTTCAATCTGATGTTTCCAGTTCAAAAATTGGTCTATTGTTACTCCAAGGAACTTTACGTTTTTAACTTCATTGATTTTAGTGACATTTAATTTAAAATTATATTTCTCATGTTTAGATTGATTGAATTGAATAAATACTGATTTATCTAAATTAATTTTTAAATTGTGTGCATCGAGCCATTCAATTAATATGTCAATAGTTTTATTAATGTCAAATTCATGATAAGTTAATGTATTATTTCTCTTTTCAGTCGTCACAATTATGGTAATGTCATCTGCGTACAAAATGCATTTATGATTCGTAATTTCAAATATGTCATTAATATATAATATAAATAAAAGAGGACCTAGAATACTTCCCTGTGGGACACCGCTTTTATTTTCGTGACAACTGGACGAGAACGATATAATTTCACTATTCATTAATTTATCCACTGTTACATATTGCTTACGGTTAGATAGGTATGATGATAACCACTGAAGGGTTATGCCTCTCACACCTATATTTTCTAACTTCTTTAAAAGTAAATCATGTGAAACATGGTCAAACGCCTTAGATAGGTCAAAAAAGAGTCCTGTTGACCAAAAATTGTTATTAATATTACTCAAAATATTATTCATTAAATCAAAAATAGCTAATGTCGTGGATTTACCGTTCTGAAAGCCATATTGGCTATTATTAATAACGTTATATTTGACGCAAAAATCGACCAGTCACTTGTGCATGCACCTTTCAAAAATTTTTGACAAAATAGGGACAAGAGTGATGGGTCGTTAGTTATTAACATTATCTTTTTCACCTTTTTTATAAAGTGGTCTAACAACAGACAGCTTTAAAGCTTCAGGAAAAGTTCCTGTGTAAAACGATTGGTTTATGAGGTAGGTGAGAACTGATAGTATTTCGTTAATGCAACTTTTTATTATTTTAGTACTTATACCATCATAGCCTTCCGCATTTGTATTGTTTAATTTTGTCACTTCCGTTTTTACTTCCTTCTCTGTCATCGGCATTAAGAACATAGTATTGGATATTGTTGTGGAAGTCGGTCGTATCTTTATGAGTGTAGACGAACAAGACTGGTTTTTGATAAAATGATTATTAAATGCATTAGCTATGCCCGTGGAATTAGTTAATTTTGTGATATTATCAATTTTTAATTCAGATATATTATTACTATTTTTTAAATTCCCAACTTCATTTTTTATAACGGACCATGTCGCTTTACATTTATTATCACTGTTATTTATAAATTTTATATTAGAGTTCTTTTTTGATTCGTATATAATTTTTCTCAATAATTTAGAATATGTCAGATAATTATTTTTATTGTTTGTTGTTTTGTGTGTATAATAGCGATAACGCAGATGTCTTTTGGTTTTACAACTTATTCTCAGACCTTGGCTTATCCATCTACTGTTAATATTATTGTGTTTTGGCCTGACCTTTATTACGGGAAAGCACAAATTATAGAGCAGACATAACATCTCGTAAAATTTAGAAAAAGCAGTATTAAAATCAGCCTGTTCATAGACGTCGTACCATGTAAGACTACTCAGATACTCCTTTAACTTATTTATGTTCTCAAGCGAATAGTCTTTTTTGAACACAAAGTATTTCTCTGGTGACACCGGCTTTTGTTTAACGTTGAAACTTAGTAACTGCGCGGTATCGTGGTCGGATAAAAACAAAGGTAATATTTTGGCCTCAGCGTTTTTGATATTGCTAAGAATATGGTCAATGCATGATTGTTTTCGAGTAGGCTTATTTATGTGAATTTTTAAATTGTGAGTTTTGCATAAATCTTGTAAGCATTCTGTAATTTTACCCTTTTTTAACGTATTTATGTTTAAATCTCCTGCAATAACTATTTTGATATTAGACTTGTATTTTTTATATATTTCGCACAACAAACTATCCAACTTACCCAGGAAAACATTAGGGTCAGATGTCGGAATTCTGTATAAAGAAATCACTATTAACTTATAAAGAGGGATTTCAATGCCACAAACTTCAAAATTTTTTGGCAAGGCAGAGTTTTTTATCCACGTCAATTCTTTGTGAGATGCATGATTTTTTGTTAATATACAAGTTCCGCCCCTTTGCTTTTCTCTACAAAAAGCAGCTGCTAATTGATAGTTCTTAATTTTTATGAAACAGTCATATCCCGACTTAAGAAATGTTTCTGTAAGGCAAATAATTTCAGGATCCTCATTCGCTTCACGTAGTTCTTGTAGAGTTAATTCCAGTATCGACTGTTTTGAGAGAATACTTGCAATATTTTGGTGAAATATTTTAAATTTTATTTGTTTAGACTCGAAAAAATGATTTATCATTTACTTTAGGAAAATAGTCAGTTATAGTCTTTTTTTTGCTTTTTGATGGTTTGGTGTCAGGGGGCATCATATTTGTACACGCACCGTTATTTGTTGACTGTTTTTGGGAAAAATAATATAGAATCGTACCCTTCCCATAGTTCACCTGCATGGGTCTCGATTTTTTTCCTAATATAATTTTTTTGAGTGCTGTTACATCTAAATATTTATTTTTATAGTTTGTACAGTCAACCACATAATTGATCGATCTACATATATCAATTAAATTATAGTTATTACAATATACAAATTGGCAATTATTAAACTGATTGCATAAATTACTGAGTACATTATTCATATAATTCTTATTAATTCTAACATTTTTAAAAATATTTAATAATAAAATGTCACAAAAATAAAATTTACTAAAAACATTTCGCAACAGGGATGTCAGTTTTTTTAAGTCTATGTCATTTTCACCAACTCCTATTATCAATATGTCTCCAGTCTTCAGATCGATGTTATTGCAACTTTTTAACACTTCATCGCTTTGTGCATACGGTTTTGTCTCAGCTGTAACCTTATATCTCCCATATGGAGAAGTTTCTCTGGAAGATAATAATGCAGAAGAGAGGCCTACGCATTGTTGGGTACCTAGGATGAGTATCCGGTTGAAATCCACCTTATTATCGGCGTTTTGACTTGACGATGAAAGTTTCGGTGGATGCGTCATTGTTTGATATTTTGATAAATCACTCGCGATAACCTGGGCTTGTTCCGAGACATCGTTTTTTAGATTGTCTTCGCATATTACACTTTTGTTCGTCTCACATAATTCTTGCTTCAGGTCATCTATTTGTTTATTGAGGTTACCAATCTCTATTTGTGCATCTAAAAGTGATTTTTTCAAGATAGAAATTTCTTTTTGGAGAAATGTAAAATCTTTCGAGCGCAAAACCCAAGCCTTTATACGCACGACCACACGTGTGAGTTATATGGACATTAAATGTCAATTCCGGATCTAGGGCAAGCCTAGGTCCCTAATGAGTAGGAGGCGCTCAAGTGGTTCACCGAGAATATAGTAAGGGTAGGTAATTGGTGAGCGGGGGTGCAAATTTGGGTACCTCCTTGTGGTGCACCCTGGGATAAGGCCCCTCGACCCCTGGACCTAGGTAAAGGGGGCTTATGCTAATCCCTGGCGCCCCTTCTGGACGTCGAATCTTAGGCGGGGCCCCTTCACCTCCGTGCGCGTGCCTACTTTGGGCCGTGCTACTCGCTGCTCCCTCTGAGCAGTTTTGAGAGGAGGAGAGGAGTGTTGGCGGCGCTCCTTCTGAGCGCCGTCTTTTGGAGGATACGACCTCGGGTGTCGTAGTCGAGTGTTGGGCTTTGGGGGGGGGGGGGGGGGGGCGGAATCTGAGTCCCGGTTGTGTGACGGGGATGAGCCCAGTACCGTGTGAGTACGGACGGCATGCGGTTTCTCGGAGGATTTACAAACCTCCGAATGTCCGTGCGGATACCGCGGAGAAGTGACACACCTCCGTATGCCCGTGGAAGTCCAGAAAAGACGGGAAAATCTCATGCTCCGGCATCATTGCCGGGTATGTCAGGGAAAGCTCCCTTGAGTCGTGGGGTGTTGATGGATGGAGGATGAAGTGTTGTGGGGCTAGGAGTCTGGATCGGAGCTGGACTCGTGGATGGTGTCTGGGTTCGGGCCAGGGTCTGGGCTTTCAGGAGGGATAAGGCGGGCTGACGGAAGACCGCGCTATTTGTTGTATGTAACTTTGTGATGTCTTGTTTTGTCTTTGTTGTGTTGCCCGTTTTGTAGGGCGCTTGCTGGGCAAGCGCGAGTGGAGTTGGGCTTCGGTGTCGGTATTTAATTATATCTCCCCGAAAGCCCAAAGATTGAAGGACTTTGTTCTATTTTTGGAGGATAGCGTGCCAAATAGAGGGTGGGCATGCTGTATTTTTGTTGTGCCTTGTGCGGAGTCGCACGTGTGTCGGCGCGTGACTGCTGGCGGTCATAGGTTGGCACACGGGCGACGGGGTGACCGTCGCGGGTTAATCCCTAGTGGCCTGTACCGTGACACCCACCCCAGCTTTCAGCTTCGGATTGTTGGACCCCCAGGGGTTTAGTGGGTATCCCCCTCCGTCTCGCCCTCCCAGCCGGGACTTCTGTCCTGGCAGCCGACCTGGAGCCTCTCTCCTTGTCAGTGGGTGTGGAAAGGCGGACGGGCGAGTCCCACATAACCGGGTGCCTCTTCAAGGCCCCGGTACTCGTAACAAGTTCCCCAGGGAAAAAAAAAAAAGGTAATTGGTGAGCGAGATCGAGAAAACGTAATGCTTTTACATTTTGATGTGTTGAATTCAAGCTGGTTACGCTTACTCCACACTGCCACATCATTAATGTCTCTCTGAAGAGCCTCACACTCACTGACACCTTTGCACCTAGAAACAGTTTTACATCGTCAGCAAACACGAGACACTTAGCCGTCCTGACGACATTATGCAGGTCATTGATCATTATTAGTAACTGTGTGGGTCCAAGTGTGCTTCCCTGAATCACCCCAGAGCGAGTAGCATACGAGTCCGATCTTTAGCCAAAGAGCTGAACATATTGCGTACGGTTACGAAAATAGTTACAAAATAATTTTAATAATTTAGAAGTAAAACCGAATGTTGAGATTTTTTTAAAAATATATCATTATGAACGCGGTCAAATGCCTTTTAAAAATCGAAATAGGTAACGTCTACCTGCTTATGTAAGCCCATTTGTGTAACGGCATAGTCTGTAAAGTTAACTTGGTTAGTAGCTGCAAAGCTACCTGCCCTGAACCCGTGCTGGGCGTCTGATAAGCGTGTATTTATCTGCCGGGTGGTTAAGTATAGACTCAAAGACCTTACCGAAAGCCGACAAGATAGCTATCGGCCTAATGTTTTCAATCTTCGGTGACCTGTTGCCTTTTTGAACCGGAGTCACTCTTGAGACTTTCCATTTTGATGGATAAGTATCAGTGCTTATAGCTAGATTGAAGATGTGCAAAAGCTTGGTGGGAGCTTTAAGATTTCAAAACAGTCCTTCAAAATGAAAGATGGTGTGCCGTCGGGACCAACAGCCGAATGGGCTTTTATTCGACGAGCTGCCCATTGGACATCCTTTAAGCTAATGTTATCTACTGTTACACGAGCGGAGCATAAGACTTTGTATTTAGTCCGTCGCGCTTGTGCTGCATTAATCGTTATGCAGCAGCCCCAGTCAATTTTGAATGCTTTATCGAACCGATTCTGTGTATTTTGTCACTAATGTTTAAATTAAACTTTACTGCAGCTTTGTTTTAAAATCACCTGCATACCTATTTACTAGTATGCCGATTTGGAAAGAAGTCTCAGATAAACCAAAACTTAGTCTAAAAAAAAAATGGATAGAAATCACAAACACACTAATGCTTTCAAGCGCTTTAACTTTTGTCGTCTCTCAAGATTATCAAAAACGTTGCCTTCAAAATATTTACCGATTTTACCCAAAACCAATACTCGAAGCAAACTGGTGATTGTTAACACCATTATGAAAACTTCCGAGGTTCGGGTGAAATACGGCCTCTGTAAATATGTAATGAGAGTTAAAAAACTTGGTTCGGAAAGGCATCCGCGGTCTCCGGGGAGACATAAGTCCACCGGAGCGAGACTGCGCCGAGGACAGAGAAGCTGGTTGAGGATGGGCCTCTTGAATTTTACCAGAAATTCATTACAATAAATCTGATTAAAGTAATATTTTTTCTGGATGTCTGATGTGATGATAATAGTCCGGCTCAAAGGACCTTTTACAATTAAAGCCCTACTTTTGTTACTAGTTTCATCAGTCTGAAAATAAAGCATTTTATTAACATTATTATTATTTTATGAATGTCGTAAAACTCTGGAATGAAACAACAGTCACTTAAATACCTACTTAGGAAAAAGGATTTGGACACTACATGTGGTCAGATGTCGGCGCAGTCGCTGAGTGTGAGTGCACATCCGCGGCGCCCGTACCGCCTCGTATATACGCTCAACTTCAAATTTATTGCGTTCCTGATTCAAGTCCCTTTACACTATCCGGCGCGTGTCACTACAGTTTGTATTTCACCCGATTTAAAAAGCTGCGTTGGCGGGAAGTGGGTAGAATATGGGATTGCAACAAAGCAGTATTGGGCGGTGTGCTGTATGCATTTAGATATGGGTTCATTCATGGACAGAATACTCGTACTCGATGGTTAGGGTTTTGATTTTATTTACAATATGTAAACTTTTCGAATTATCATTGTTTAAGAGAAATAATCATATTCGGTCTTTAAATGTCCCAATTCTGGGCACAGGCATACCAAATGAAAAACAGCACGAGGGGAGATTAAGAGAAATAACTGACAATAAATAATTGTAAGTGGAGAACCGGAAATCGGGATCGATTGGGGTTCGGGCTCAATCCAGTGATAAACAAAGCTAGGCAGATATTGACGAAGAGAAATTAAGCACAATGTTATGACTAATCTACCTGCGATTATTTTCAATATTCGTCTATTGTTTTGCATCGTTGCAGGTCCGGGATCAGACATTAACAAACGCGAGTAATCAGTGAAGTGTGGGTTGGGACTCTTAAATTTTCCAATTCAATTGAAATCAAATATTTTGTCAGCGATTTTGAAACCGAAATAAAAGGAAAAACTACAAAATTAGATTACATGCAGTGAAAGCCATGGAAAGAGGTGATTGCTTTCCATCACATGATGTTTACTGGCTAACCATCTCTATAAAAAATATAAGCTAATTTAAAACTGTCGCATTATGCCATCGATTTTAATACTATAAAAGGGATAAACGTACAAATAAAAGAAATAAAAGCGTTTTGTTAGAGACTTATCAAGTAATATATTGGTTTCCTGATAGAAGCTGTCTCTTAAAGAGTTTTAAGCGGTGTTTATTTTGATCTCAATTTATACCGCCACCGATAGCGGCCGATACAACGCGTTTTATTGCGAACAAAACGAGGGTTCTTTGATAAGCTTCGCCTGATGTTATTGCTTCTGCGTTCTGGGAAACTCCTGCTTTGGATTGTGTTTTGAAGGTATTTCATCGTAGAAACAAACTCTCTAGTTTGTTATCTAATAGTTATTGGGCTTGTATACTTACATTTTGATTATTTACATGTTTAATTGAATTCAGTGTCGTGTAGCGGTGAAAGAATACTACCACCCCCTCTCTTCTCTTGGGTGTCGTAAAAGGTGACTAACGGACTAAAGACTGCACATACATCCAACATCATAGAGCGGCGATGAGCTCACCACATGTCACGCTGAGCACATGTGCTGTCGCTATTTAGTGAAAAGTGGACTACGGTAGAGGACTGCTTTTGCTGTCCTCATTGCCTATAGTCTCTGACTAACCCTTCAGGGATAATAGTCGTGATTATATTTTCACATAAGTGGATTTTACATTTTTGGTCGTGAGATCTAGCGTTAAAATACTATAATGTAGTCGTTGCCTGGCCAACTTAATGGACTTAACCAAGTATTCGTTTGATACCGAATCTAAAGCTACACCAGGTAAATTGAAATTATGAGAACCGTACCACACTCAAAGGATATGGAGTGAGTTTGGATATAAACGCAGTAACACTCATCCAATAGGGCAATACACTTTACATTATGACTATTATAATTATTACCTGTTTACATTTGATAGTTAATTCCACGAAATAGATAAACCTTTGTAACTGTTCTGTGTTTAATTCTATCGTAATATCATCCGAAACAATATCTCACGCTCACCAATTTTGAGTTAATTAAGTTAAAGTATATTTAATAGTTTCATGTTATTTTTAATAGTAACCTTACTCTAAATTTATGAACCTATCCTATACAAGGCAATGTTGTCCGCATAAGCTTTGTATAATTCCCTAGATTCTGAGCTTGGTTATAAGTCAACGGGTAATTCCGTGTGTACTTAATAATAATTACACTTGTGTAGCCGATCTCTGTTACGTCTAATTTCTACCTGAGCTGAACTATAATTTAAGACTATTCGGCTTTTTAAAGGTAGCTGTCCACCGTGTCGCGTAGCGGTGAAACAATGTTCCCGCCCCCTCTCTTCCCTTAAGTGTCGTAAAAGGCGACTAACAGACTTAAGAATTTACGAAACTTAAGACTTAAGAAATTTGGTGACTCGTTTCTTTGTCGCACTTGCAAAAGATGGAATAGTCTACCAGCACACGTATTCCCTCCTACCTATGACATAGGGTCGTTCAAACGAGGCGTGAAGAAGCACTTTGTGGGCCGGCAGAGTGAGGGTGACTGATGCTACGTCTCTTACGCTGCACCAGTTGTCCTCGCGCCTGGACTTCATTTCCACTTAACATCAGGTGGAGTGGAGTCATTTGCCGGGCTTAGCATAAAAAAAAGACTGCACATAAATCCAACAGCATATGGCGACGATGGGCTCACCACATGTTACGCTGAGCACATGTGCAGTCGCTATTTATTGCAAAGTGGACTATGGTTAGAGGACTGCTTTTGGTGTCCTTATTGCCAAGTCTCTGACTAACCCTTCGGGATAATAAGCGTGATATGTATGTATGTATAGCTGTTACAGTCCTCTATCTAGTGTCACTAGCTCAATTACTAAATTCCGAATGATCGCGACACAAATAATTGTCAAAAAAACCACATTCGGCATTCAGCTCAGCCCGCCAGCTGACTGGCTCAAATTGAGTAGCGTCCTGAGTCAAGGCAGACACCGCACTACATATTCATTTAAACAGGAGCAAACGTAATTGCAGTACGATTTGACTTGGCGGTGCACTTAGCTTGTATAAGTTGTGCACTGTGACTTCAATTATCAAGTTACATACTTTACAAGCTTTTAATTTATTAGCGTTACACGGAATTACAACAAATCAATTTAACAGTTATAGCATGCTTTAATTATGACAGCGGCGGTAGTTAAGGTATTTCTTGCGATTGGTTGATTTTCATAATGATTTTTTTTTATTTAGTGCTGTGCTGGTTGCGGCTTATAAGTAGAATACTATTGACCCATCTCTTCCCTTGGGTGTTGTAAAACGCGACTAACGGACTAAATACTGCGCATATGTCCAACATCATAAAGCGGCGATGGGCACACCACCTGTCACGCTGAGCACATGTGCAGTCATAATTTGGTGAAGCGTCGACTGTGGCGGACTGCTTTTGCGGTTTTCACTGCCTGTTCTCTGACTAACCCTCTGGGGATAATAGTCGTGAATATATGTATTTTTTTTATTTTATTCAAATGTTTGGTACAAAGCTTTGCTATTCGCTATACATTTGCATAAAAGTGTGTCCGTCCACAAAGGTCCCCACGGTCGGGCGCGCGCGGACCGTCACAAACGGGCGCCATCGATTCGCGATCACTGGGCCGTGCCGCCGCCGGCCGCCACGCACTCGCCACTCGCCACTCCGGATACAATGGAATTGTCGTTTACAACAAGAGTGTGTGACGTTTGCTATGCCCTACTATAAATACTATACTCTTTATTGGTTATGCAGAAGCTTAGTATTTCTTTATCTTTCTATCACCATCATCCTCAGTCAATGGCCGCGCACTGCTGGACTTACTCCTCTACTTTGTCTCTTTCATATTGTATGGATTTGAATATTGATTGCATTGCCTTTGTACAATTACCCAAATTCTGATTTTGGTCATAAACCAACAGGTAATTCTAGGTATACCTTACCTGTTGGCTCATGACCTTACTTACCTATATAATTATATTTATTTGAACCTTCTTTTCGTAGTTCACAGCTCTATGTAAGTCCTTCATCCATTGAGTAACACTAGCTCAACTACTCAATTCCGAACGACCGCGACATAAATAACAGGACAGTACCGGTAAAAGTAACTAGAAAGTCGAAACGTCTCGCTTAACTAGCTCCTGACGACTGACAAATTTGTAATTGTTAGTCTTAGTGACTTAGTAATTTAGTTTGTCTTACATTACAATAATATGGTGCGCTCGTGAGATCTTGTATCAAGATTGAGCGGTAAGCTGATAGGCTACTCTTGTAACAGAATTGCATTAATCAATATCCAATCACAAATCTAAAAAATGTGAAATGACACTTTTGTAAGCGACAATAGCGCCACATTGGAATTAAATTGCGTGGAAATTGATTGAACAAAATTATTATCGAGATGGCATTCCGGAATTATCCTTACTTATCCCAATATCGAAACATATTAATCGCATTAGAATTATATTAAGATTGAGTTTGCGTTCGAGAGTAACCCTCCCAGGTCGGTGGACACGTACACAACGCACGTCTTTCAAAAACGACGCTCTGCGAGAGCGTCTTTTCATTCAATGTGGCTCATGATTCAGGCGTGAACGCTGATGTTAAAAACTGCATACAACCAATTATAGCCAAGGCAAGTGGTCATGTTACTGCTTTGAGTGATAGGTACTAAACGTAATGTATAAGTCCAAATTGTTGATAACTGTAGCTCGAACAAGATATTATATTATATAAGCTAAGCTATTATCATTCCAACGCATCAGCTAGTCAGCTATCCCAAAAGCGATTCACTGACTGCGCCTCGGCACAGCCTTCCACGCAATTTTATTCAGTTGCGATTGTAGATTGCTACGTGATAGATTGCTGAGTTGTGCTTCGAAAACCTTTGAAAACCAACAGTTTCCGTTTTGACAGAGTAGGCCTTATGTAGAATTATTTACGTGATTATTATTGTTATCAGAATCGTAGCATACAGAAAGATGTACTCTAATTATCCCTCCAGGAAAATGTGTGTTCTTATTATAAAATGTTATAGTAAAAATAATTAATATTATTATTACTATAACATTTTTTATTTTCTGTCAGTTTTAGAGTAAATTTGATATAAATGTTACTAATAATAAGGTGATAATAATCTTGTTTTTAACTATATTAATTTTAGTGAGTCTAGGCTCATCGTGCACCTGTGTAACGGAGTTCCATAAAGCTTATCCTAATTGTATATGGTCTGACATTACTAATACATCAACCAAAAACTAATGAAGTCGTATTTGGGTTGCGTCAATGTTGTGTCTCTGTCTAAAAGAGTTGGAGAAAAAGTGCTAACATTATCTGTTTAAATCATTGTCTAAGTTTAGACATATTTTCCGTGAGACCGAAAACATTTAAAAAGCCCGTAGTTGACAACTTTCGAAGTATTTACAAACATTTTAACATTTACTAACACATTTCTTTACAAAGCGCCACGGCGAATAGACTACATAGTCGAAGCATTCATTGCGTTTCATGAATGTGAAACGAGGTAGTGTCATCAATTATACAGAATGAGCTATCCGAATATGTAGGTCAGTACGGACGATTCGGAATACATAAAAGGTAGGCGAATTTATTCGAAAGAATCATGCCGTCGATACACAACCGAGAATCGAACCCGGAAAATTATCTTACTACTACCGAGGTAAATGCTACAGTGTGCGTTGTTAGAAATACATATTTTGTTAAAATAAGTATATTGTTAATATTAAGTTAAAATTTTTTGAATACAGATTTACTTATCTTTAAACTTGACAATGGTTCCTTAGAACAAATTTTCCTTTTTCTTATATTATTATTATATCTTAATTAATGGCTTCGCGTTTAGCATTAAGCCTATTTCAAGTGGTATATATTTTAAAAGAACATTTAGTATTGTACGGTAGATTGAATTAAAATGGAGTGTGTTGCTAAAAGAACACGGGGAAACCCTTTTTCTAATAGTTTCAGAAGTTTTATTACTGACACATATGGATGCTCACAATGTTTTATAATAAAAAATCACATACTAGGGAACATCACAGAAACACAATAATAACTTATTTATTTTTTATTTATTTATATCTTAGGAAGACCAATAGCTTATTCAAACAGTATAAGTAGTGGTAGTAGTAACTTAGTAGGAACTCAGTAGTAGTAACTTACTGAACTGTCCAAAATGTTAATAATACTTATTCTCTACATCCTCTAGCCCTATTTCAAACTTTAAAGAAGTATAACTATTACCTGAGTCATGCCGCTTAAATGCTAGATGTCACTCTACGTCCTTACCCTGTATTTACATAATTGTAATTGTTATTATTTGGGAGTTGCGACAGCCACGACTGTTTGCCGAGCCCACGGGGCGTTATCGAATCACCGCTAACGACGGCGCCCCACTACTGTTGTAGTCGTCAAACAATTACTAAGATATTACTTATTCGATTGCCGAGTTAACCATCCGCAACATTAATTGAGGCAGCGCTAGGAAAGCTTGACAATCTGACTGCCGACTGCCTCCGGAAAGTTGCTAATTGCTTTCTTAAAGGTCTTTCCGTTTAAAGCGCGAAAGTTGAGCTTTGCTTCCCGAAATTACAGGTCGGCGGCGTTTAAGAATAGGTGAAAGTGTTGGAATACCCGCAACTGCTTATGGCTGTGTTTAATTGCGACGAACAAAAGGTAGTAAGCAGTAGTATCCGTATTGAAATAATATTCCTTGTTAGAATATATTAGCTAGCTTCTTTTGTTATCTTTCTATCGCCTTAGGTACTTTTGTTCGGCCAGTGTGGTGTTCTGCTCCAATATTCTTATGTAATAACGTACATGTTATTTTACCTTACGTGGGACATGTATTGGGTTTTGAAAAGGTCCTTTTTAGGAAGGTTGAAAGTCTAGCGGCGATGGGCTCACCACCTGTCACGCTGAGCACATGTGCAGTCGCTACTGGTGAAAAGTGGACTATGGCAGAGGACTACTTTTGTGGTCCTCATTGCCTATATAGTCTCTGACTAATGTATATACCTATGTATTGAAAGTCTAACAAAGAGAGGAATGGTCAAGACTTCATATGAACCGAATATTATTGTGAATGTAGAACGTTGGCACAGAAAAATTGAGTCCCATAAAAAATTACCGAGTGATGGGTGCGTAGGTATTGGATCCTGAATCGTTAGTAGTTTTCTGACAAAGAGGCCTACCTACCAATAATCGACTATCTCTTTTTTTAAGTTTAAGGGAGTGCCCAATTTCATCTGTTGAAAGACAACAATGTTACTAATATTGTTTTTATGGTGAAACACTTCGTCAAGTAATGGTATCTCGCTGCATACTTAGAACAAACTTAACTACCAAGCAAATCGAATAAAATAATTAATGTACTCTTAACTGGGAACCGAACCCGGATATCGTGGCCTGAGATCAATGCTTTAACATATAGACCACTGTATGGCTGACGACTGGTCGTTGAACCAGTACAAGTTATAAGTATCAGGCCAAGGCCAGAGGGGTATTAGCTGTATTTCATGTGCTAGTTCCGAACGAAAATGTTTCTTGGTTTCCATCGCCCAATATACAAAATCCCAAAGAGCACATAAAGCAAACGCAATCGAACGCTCTTTCAACGATCCATAACATCATTAATGCCCGCCTCGATCCTTTCCAATGAAAGATTAATTGTTAAAAGTGATTAACATTTCGTATTCGCGCACCACGTTTCCGCTCCGAGCACATTTCTCACGCGCCGATAAAATATGACGGCTTTATAAATCAAAGTCACGGATTCGCTTTTATTATTCAGTGTGAGTAGGCCCTGGGCGGCGATACTAGCTCCAAAATAATGGATTTAGTGAGCCCAAATACTACATAAGTCACTATTAGTGCAGTGCGGAACGCAGGGATATCGGATAGCGGTACACTTAACCTCTTTGTGGATACGTATGTGAGTTAATCGCAAGAAGTGATTTCGTGTATTTGTATTTTTGTAAAACATGTGAATTAATGTGACCCAATAAGAAAATGTTATTTAGTTATTTAATTGATAATATTGTGTCTTTAGCTTTATACAGGGTGGCCCCCATGCAAGCCTGATGCATATAACTTTTTTTAAATAATTCACAAAGAGACCTGTCAGAAACAGCCAGGAAAAAATCAGCTGTACATCTACTTTTCATGTACGTAGTACATTATAATTCAATGAGTCAGACTGACTTTTTTCTGTAAGAGAAGACTTATTAGGTACCTACCTGAAAAAAATATTGCAGATTATAATCATTAATAACGTCAAAAAAATATTATGTACTTCAAGGTATCTCAAAAATTTTATTAAAAAAACATATCTTGTCATCTGATGAGAACTGTTTTTTTTCCTGTCGGTTCCTGACAGGTCTCTTAGAGAACTATTTAAAAAAAACTATATGGATCTAGCTTGGACCATCCTGTATTGTATAGTTAACACATTTGAATCAGTGTTTGGTCTAATATCTTAAGTCAAAGGAAAATGGCGTATATTTAAAGTACAGGTAATTTACGCCAAAATAAAAATATTTTCCCCGATAAACAATAGTATATTGTCAT
Source organism: Scoparia ambigualis (assembly GCA_963921215.1). Lineage (NCBI taxonomy): Eukaryota > Metazoa > Arthropoda > Insecta > Lepidoptera > Crambidae > Scoparia > Scoparia ambigualis. Next base: position 30,918,723 of record OY992521.1, on the reverse strand, counting down.
TGGTTTAGATTTTAATTTTTCGAACAAAATAATTTATTATTTAATTGGCAAAAACTGCATCATACTGTAGATGCCTTCACTCACACATGCCGCACATCCCAAGTAACAAATTATTGTTGCATAATAGTTGAGAAAACGTTTTACATTTCCTTTTGGTTCTATAAAGTGGGGCATATAAACGTGTCGTAGACGTTTATACAACGCGAAATAGGCCCATATTAAACAACATTATTGTTATTTACAAATTAAATAAACGTCAGTCAACAACTTTTAAATGTTACATAAAAGTTTTCGACCGACTGTTATCGAACCACTGAAGTCCTATAACAATTGCATAGATCTTAGAAGATGACTGTAATGTCGGTTAAGTGTTTAACATTGACTTTTATTGTACACAATGGAATGAACTTCAGTTCATTCCATTCATTCGTTCCTGTGATGTTTGCTGGAAAAGTGCGGGTTATCAAATACAAAATCTAAACGGTTTATAAGTTATAGTTTACTTAATTATTTTTATATTTACTTTAACAATATAATACATGAACAGAGTGTATGGATAAATGTGTGCAGTGCACCTAGTTCTTATGGGACGTTTAGTTTTGTGGTGAAATATAGGTGTGTTGTTGTGAAATTTTTTACGCCCCCATCGAATTTCTTGAAATTAAATTATTGTAGACTATTGCTTAAAATTTGTTTACATACTAAAATAGCAGCCATCTTGTCTAAGTTAAGAAACGACTTCTATACATCAATTATAGAATGAAAAGGTCGCATAATGCGGTTTCTTGCGACCAAGATGGTCGGCCATGATAATTTATTTTAGAGTTCCGTGAGATAATAAACATGAACAGATAACCTTTAATTTAAATAAACCCTTTATGATAACCTTTTATTTAAATAAACCCTTTATACATGGTGTCATATTTTTTTTATTTATCCGACCTACAACCTGGCTTCATAATACGACGATATAATAAAGCAGTCGTAAAAACGTTCACGTAACCTATACTCCAACACTACTATTCGACGTTGTATGAATCAGTCGTAAAAACGTCTACCTAACCTATACACAGGCACCACTATACGACGTTGTAGGAATCAGTCGTAAAAACGTCTACCTAATCTATACACAGGTACCACTATTCGACGTTGTATGAATCAGTCGTAAAAACGTCTACTTAACCTAAACACAGGCACCACTATACGACGTTGTATAAATCAGTGGTAAAAACGTCTACCTAACCTATACACAGGCACTACTATACGACGCTGTATGAATCAGTCGTAAAAACGTCTACGTAACCTATACACAGGCACCACTATACGACGTTGTATAAATCAGTCGTATAAACGTCTACCTAACCTATACACAGGCACCACTATACAACGTTGTATAATACCGTCGTAAAAACGTTTACTTAACCTATATTTTTGTACCATTATACGACGTTGTATAAAGTAGTCGTAAAAACGTTTACTCTACTTATTTAGTAGACCATTTAGTTACGGGACTAAATCGTTGTAGGAATAACGGTTACACAACGTTGTAGTTGTCTAATAACATCAATTCAACAGTTATATAACTGAAAGTCGCATAGCACAGTTTTTATATGACCAATTTGCTAGTTGGGATGCGACTGCATTGTGAAAGTCGTTACATTCACACTGACGACTGCGACGACTTCCACAATACAGTCGCATGTTGTGAGTGATTTCATCGAGGCATCTAATAGTAGGTATATTGTAGTTATTGCCAATTAAATAATGAATTAATTTTTTTGAAAAATTTAAATCTGAACCAATGACAAAATATTACTGTTTAGTCGGGGAAACCATTTTTATTTTGGCGTAAACTACCTGTTCTTTAAATATACGCCATTGATTAGCACCTTATATACTATATCAATCGTTCTTTCTCGCTGTCTCGAAGTGAAATGTTATTATTTTATCAATATCATGTTCAAAGTTAAATAAAAGTTTAATATTTTTACGAAGGACTTGTCACGTTTCGGATATTAAAAAGTCACATCACTAGCTACACACAATAATTCAATTCGGTTACTTGAAATAACTCAGTGGTCCAAGTTATTAATAGCCCAGGAGTCCTTATGTACAGCCATGTATTGAGTGCGCGGCGGGTTTGTCGCGGCTCAGTTATTGTGTATGTGCTAACGATAGTATACTACAATTTATTATTCTATCATGAACGATAAAACATAATTTCCTACCCAAATATTTACTTGCTCAAGAAATAGTGAGATAGGTTTATGTTATCCTTTGTTTAATAATGGTTACAAATATTTTACATTTTTTCTAAACTTACAATTTCTTTTCTTGTTTTAATTTAGATTTTTGTTGTTTGTTACCGGAATTCTTAACCTCTAAGTCTTGGAATCGAAATGTCAAAAAATTTTGACAGCAGGTGCGATTTGGCGGAAATGGAAAAAAATAATAATTTGCGGATATGGAAAAAATCGACCTTGTTCATTCTAAAGTAGTCTTTAAGTGTATCAATCAACACACGGTACAAAGTCAAGTGGAGAGCGCGGCCATATATGGCCGCTTGGGGTTTGAGGGGTCGAGTTTCGACCGGATATCCTTTGACGTGACTTGATGACAACAATGACCTTGGTCACTCCCGCAGTCGCTATGTAGTGTCGGTAGCCGAGCGGACAGATGCTCGGGTTGAACGCGACCAATCGTGGTTCAATTTATTAGAGCGCCGTTAGACTACTGACGTGAACCCACTCCGACACAGTCATTTAGTTTAACAGGATGGGTTACCAGGACTATTATTAATGTGTTAAACGCACATTAATAATAATCTTTCAAAAAAATACCGAAATACATAACTAATCATATGTTGTGTTTATCTTTACACTGCCAGAATACAATATAATTAATTCAAACTACATTATTCTATCATAACATGAAACTGTGTAACGGTTCGAAAGTAATAAAATGGATGTTATTTCTATGTTTCTCGCTATTTATTCTGTATTCCTTACCCTAAGAGATTACAATTGGCTTCAACTATTTTAAGAGATTTAAAACTGAATCAATTTTGGAAGTTGTTAGCTCTACTTAGCAACGTTTTAAGTTAGCCTTCATACTTCAATTAATAAGCAAAATTGTTAACGGGATTGCATTGAATTAATGTATTCAGTTCTTTTTCTTTTATAAACATACATACAATCTACAATCTCTAGGTATATTACTGGTGAGCATATGTCCGCTCTATTCTGTTGGAAGTATGTGCAGTCTTTAGTCCGTTAGTCGCTTTTTACGAAACCCAAGGGAAGAGAGGGGGTATAACTTTTATAAACAGGTTGTTTTTTAAACAAATTAATGATAAGACTTTAAACTATCGTGTGGCATTGCATTAAAACAGTTTTAAATTAATGATTATGTCAGTGTTAAGGCAAATTGGAGCTGGCAGCAGTTGGATAAGACAAGCCGAAAATCTGCTCCGCTCCACCTCATGTTAGGTGCAAAAGAAGACCTGGTGCCTTACCATCAACTCTATTACTTTAATCTAACTCCCCACCAACCAAGACCCCAAGTTGTAGAAAAGCGATATAATTATGATGAACGGTGACAAAAATGTAAAGGAAAGTAATGTTTAGGTACCTACTGACTTCAATATGATGATGATTCAATATATTAATGCTTAAGGGAGCTCAGTCAACTAACCGTGCGCTCTGCCCACCTCATAATATGTGGTCCAGAGAGGTCATCGACTGACTTCCCTAATAGCGAGTCTCTGCTACCGTTTTAATTAATACTAAACTTAAATGAGTAGGTACTTATAATTAAAAGAAAACGACTTACGTACTAGTTTTCCTCTCGTCCGCCGCGCTGTTCGCGGAGGTCCCGGTGACTCGCCGCCCGGCCGCTGCTGGCTGCTGTGGTGATGATAGCTCGCCTTCCCGGCGAATGTCTCTGGCTTCTGCTGTGGTGGGTGGAAGGGCCCTAATACCCGTCGTCTACCCCGAGAGCTCTCAACCCCAGAAAAACATACGTGACCTTCACCGCAGCACGTGGCTCACTGCACACTAGCGAGACTGCATCGCAATGCGCCGATGCACAACAACACTAAGTCCACTTAGTTTACACTTATTAAAGTTCACACTCCAACGCGAGTACCCTGCGTGGGTCTCATAACCCAAAACGGCCAAGTGCCTCGTGCTTGACGACCGCTGTCGAAGCTCCAATCAATTAACTGTTTGTAACTAGCCCGCCCTGGTACTAATGTTTTACACTGTTTATTAATTCTTACGGGCCCCCCGAATCAACTTATGTGCCCTACATATCAAATTACAAATACAAACAATTACCTTTTACACGACCGCGCGATTTTAAGTCCTAACCTAGCCATTTCTCCAACGTGAGTGTCTGTCACATTGACAGCCGTCTGTCAAATACAAATTAAAACTACAAAAGCGTTGCCAGCCGTAAGTGGCCAGTTTGTTCCCAACATACTGGATACTTAATCCGCCTTAACATCAACGTATTTATTCCTAGATACACCTACGCGTGCTCTTTACATTTTAAAACTAGCATTATCGAAACATAAATTAAGACCTATCAACCTATTAATATATTCAGAGTATAGTAGGATTTGCACTCTTAAGCCCACGCAGTATTATTCGCCAAAATTTAAGTAAAACTTTATATCCGAGGAAAACATTTTCATAAATAAATGTTCATAGTTTTTTGTCGTTATTGTGTAACAAAGTTTGTCGTAGTTAATTCTGGGAGCTTAGCAGAGCTTTGTTAACGTATCCACTTGTTAGTTTTCAGTGGTTGATATTCAGCAAACTGGTTTTAAGTCTGTTAAACTCCTAGATTATTTTCATACAGCAAAACACTAGTGAGTATTTAAATATTCTATTTAATACTTAACCATACGCTGACCTGTTTTCCAAGGCTGAGAATCAGAAAAATTATGGTGGTTTTACGGAGAGCTCGGACACAGAGTTCCACTTTTGGACTTGTTTTAAGTCTACCTCTATAGCCATCAAATATCAACAATGTCCGACAGTTAAGGATAAGGATAATAGCCAGTTGCTCTGTGGTTGCAGATTCCTAATGGAGCGCGCTTCCATTACCTTCGTCCTTACCATTAGGTAAGATGAAAGCAATGAAAAATATGTTACAACTATATAAAATGTGTTAACCAAAGAGCCGCGTTGAAAATAATATATACAAAAAAAATATTTAGCAACCATTCTCACCCTTTATTACGCATACGTAAGAAGCAAATTAGAGTATAATTCTTTAATTTAGGATCCCCATGAAGCCAAATATAAGCTTATGGTGGAAAAAGTACAAAAGAAGTTTGCGCGTTATATTTACAAAAAGATGTTTGGATATTACCGATATCTATATCTATCCCTTTTCATGGCCGGCGTGGTGAATATTAACACTTTAGAGCTCCGGCGAAAATGTGCTCTTTTTTACATTATTTTCTACTTTTTAATAATAAGATTGATAATCCTAAAGAAATGTAGAAGTGTTCGTTTTTCGTTCCGAATAAGTTGGCGCGGCTGCGCACGCGGCGTCTATTTGCAGCTCCGTTGGATCGCACACAGACGGCAAAATATGCACCTACTGCCCAAGCTTTGGATTTACTCAACGCTCTGATCGTTCAGCAACCGGATGTTGATGTATTTTGTGTACCTATGCATAGATTTGTTAATAGTGTTGTACGTTTTTTAGAAATTAAGTAGTTAAGTGTATACTATATCTACACAAAATGTAACTGGCCTCTGCACGCTTTGGTTTAACTGTAAGTGTAGTGAGCCAATGAAATTTAAATAAATAAATATAATGTATAAACTTGTGCCTTAGTTTATGATCAAAGGATCGCATTAAACAATAACAGAAGAGAAGACGTAACAAATCGTCACAACCGAACTAAGAAATCGCGAAGGCGTCGCGTACCGACGGGGCGATCACTAAAACCTCTGCCGCGAACGATTCAGCACACGGATTTCAAATTCATTGTGGGTTATAGACGGCTGTATTAGTCAACCTTCATAGAATCGACGCAGGCAACAGAGAAGTTGTGCGTCGCGTCGCATATCGCCGGTGGTTGTGAACGAGCGTTGTAGAGGCGAATGTCACCTGCAGAAGAACTGGCCTTTGAAGGTTAACGAGCCGGCTGATCAATAGGGTGCTGTGTGGGGCAGTGGACAAGTTGTAGGCCGTTGCTTCTTTATTTATAGGTATCTATAAAAGTGAATGTTACTTTGTCAGTCCCGTACGCGTTCCTATATAGGAACTTGAATGGTATACCATTCACCCGATCGCGATGGATTTTTAGAAAGTTTTTGTTCCCTAGTTGGATAAATCAGCATGGAATACGGATGTTCACTCGTAAACGCTGACAGAATAGCTTAAAATGTTCACGCTCTTTATTACTATTGCTAAAACTTATTTTTTTTTACTATTGATAAAACCTCAATACGACTAGCTACTAGCTAGCTACGTTTTTTCGAAATGTTATCTTTAATAATGAGTGCCCAAACGATCAATTTGGAACAACGACCGTACTTTTCTGGGGCCGCATTGCGAAATGGGGATAATGTATGAGTGGAAGGCAAGTTTAATTAAATTTTATACTATCATTACGCTCGTTAAGTAATAATAGAGTTTCTACGCTTTAATAATAGCCTCATCGGTTATCATTACTTATCGGATTTTAACATTACTTTAAACTTTTTTGTAAATTTCTTTAATAATATCAGGATTAATATTGGTATATTAATCCTGATATTATTAAAGAAATTTACATTAAATACTACGTAGTTTAAATTAAAAACAAAGCATTTTTAACCCATGGCGCAAAAAGAAGAGTGCTATAAGTTTGACGTGTCTGTGTGTCTGTAGTCTGTGAGTCTGTGTGTCTGTCTGTGTATCTGTCCGTGGCACCGTAGCTCTTAAACGGATGAACCGATTTGGGTGCGGTTTTTCAATAGCAGCAGTACCCGCTTTTATAGAAGTGTTTTATTTTTTATAAAGGATTTTTACGTTGCTAAGGAATTTGAATAAAAACTTGTATAATTGTACAAATCAAAAATATCCTAGAATCTTTTTGATGAGATTTCTTAGCAGAAAAGTGGTTGTAATCAATGATGTTACAATAAAAAGAGGTAGATGCGTTACATGTGCCAAAAACTGGCAACAGAAAACTATGCTAATTGGCTTACCTTAGCTTAGTCTCAGGATAGCGTTGACAGCGGTCTGTGGTTGACAGTGTCAGTTTGCGTATATTCGTTTCCGTAAATTAGTTTGAAAATGCCGTCCTGTGTAATACGACACTTTAGAAACAACACAAATAAGACTAATAAAATTTATGGGATGTCGTTATAACATCGTAACGCTTTAGTCCATTATTGACATCACATTAGTACCTACTGACATAACCTATCTACCTCTTTTTATTCTAATATCATTGGTTGTAATGGTTGCAGTACTGTTTTGTTCCCTAATAATTGATTTTGCCAAATATTAAAGTTTTAGTATCATAAATGTTTAACCGTGAAATGTTCGTGGGCGTAAATAAGTTGACAAATGAGACAATAAGCAATACGACCTTTCAAAAATCTAAAGAATAAATTCTGCGTGGGGTCTAATCCCTCGTCTTTACTAATCTCCAAGGGTTAGGAAAGACCACTTATCGTTTAACCATCAAATAATTAATTAACTCGTCTTTAGTAGTATCAACCTTATAACTTGAAAACAATTCCGATAAAATGACTTGAATTAACCATGAAAAAACATGATAAATATGGAAACGTATTGATATGCTGCCAAAGGGTGTTTAATTGTGCGAAATGGCAAAACAAACGAGCCTCGATTGATATTGTCCAAAGCCAACAAGCCAACAAGCCAGCGCACGCCGACAGCCCTATTACGCGCCAACGGCCGGCGGCGGCGCAATTATTTTTTAACTATTCAATTACTATAAAGAAGGCCTTGACCCGCTGGCGGCGACCATCCGATGGCTAATCGATGATATCAGAACTTGATGAAACGAAACCAGACCTGTTTTACAGTCTCCAATTAGGTAGAAACCTACTTGAAAGCTGTGAAACTAATAATGAATATTGCCGTTCAAATTATATAAAAGCATAGTTTTAACATAAATGTGAATGTTATTTATTAACAAATAAGTTCAAAACTGAAAACTTGTGACATCAAACATAATTATCAATAATGTTATTATACATACTGGTTACATACGTTAAAATAAAATATTAATTACGTAAATACTCTTCTAGTTGAAGCAAAATGCATATCCGTATGACGACGTAGGGCGTTAACTTACAAATTATACGGAAATGTTAATAATTAGAGTATCAACCACTATGCTATATTATACCTTACCCTAATAATTATGACCACTTAGTTACTGACTTGGCAATTATAATATACTGGTAAAAACTAAGTTCACAAGGTGAAATTGACAAGGATTAGGGTCAAATCAGCTTTGAAAACCATCATAGGAATTTGGAAACTTTAAGCAACTGTTAACACTCCGTAAGGCAAATCAAATCTTCGCTTGGAAACAAATTGTATGCCCATTTTTTGTTAAAGTGTCACAAAAAGGTTCTTTATAAAAAATTACAAAAATCCCCGGCGGGGTGCGGTTCGTTAAACTAACATACGCATGCACGTCACAAAATCACAAAATACTGTTTTTTGTAAAATAGAGTATTTTAAAAACAGCGTGGTTCGACCCAAGTGAGTAACAAGCACGGGAACAAGTAGGTAACAATCAATACACATCAGAATAATAAGGCTTAGTCGCTTACTGTATTTGTTCTAACACTTACGAGTACATGTATACTGTTAATAAAACTAGATAATAACTAGTTAAAGTTAAGTTAAGTAATACTTAGTTTTCATATTCAAAATCTTAGTTTAATAACGTTCTCTTTTTGAAGAGTAGAAGTTGTTTTTATTAAATAAATGACAATGTATTTTTTCAGACACAAAAAATTTAGTAAAATCAAACTACGTATTGCTTTTTTGTATAGACAATTTCATTTTCCTTAAAAATAGACAAAACGGTTGGTTTGTCGAAATGTCTTTCAGTCGTTCATAATTTTATTGTCACAAATGTTTACAAAAATATTCGACCTAAACTTGTAAACTTGTAGAGACGCAATATTTTGTATCTAAGGCTGATTTCAGAGTCACGCGTTAGATCAGCGCCAGCCACACGCGCGCGCTTACAAATCACACTAGATAGTAGTTGCGTTTCATAATGACGCAGTTCAAACGCGCCGTTCGTGAGACGCGCGCCGCCGGCCAGCGCGGCCGAAGCGCGCGCGGTGCGAGCTCCTCTACTGGCAGTTAGCGTTTCAGAGTGACGATTTCATGTTCCTCGATACGGGGCGTCTGACCGACGAAGTTCGTATAAGAAGATGTTTGTGGTATGCCTCAGATGACATATACTCCTTGTACATATCATCTGAGGCATGCGCGGAAGGTACCGTACTTTCCAATTTGTAGAGTAATTCGTCAAAAGATCTAGACGGAGGCGAAAATGTTTAAAAAACCTGTAACTATCTTCTCGTTAATTGGTGAACAATGTTACGAAGGCGCCTCTCAGTAACCTTGTGACATTAAACTGTTGCATTTTTTTCCATGAACAATTATTAAGTAATGCCTTTGATCGCTTTGTCTCCATGATGATGATTATACACAACTGTACATTGCAAAGAAACGCGCGATACTAAAACTCGTTTCACAGCGGTCCGCCGGCCAAGCGCGTGCTGTTGAGACGCGCTGGCCAACGGCGCGTGCTGCCGGCGGCGTTACTCTAAAATCAGCCTAACGTGTTACATTTATCACAGCGTTATATTTATAGGAATGTAATTATTTTTTTTATTTTTTTTATTATTCTACAACGGGTAAGCGCTTGGCCTTCATCTCACCTGATGGCAAGTGACGATAACGCCGAACGTGGAAGCGCACGAACCCGGAATCCTCAACCACTGAGGAACTGGCTATCTTATCTCTAACTGTCGGAACACAACAATGCTAAAGCATCGTTGTTATGGCGACAGACTTAGATAAGGTGGTGGTAGCTAGCCAGGCGGACTTAACAGCCCTACCACCAACCAAACCGAGCACACAAAGATGTACCAACCGCTGGGAATCGAACACGGGATCTCTGGATGTAAGTGACTTAGCCACTAGACCACAGAGGCGGTTAAAATAATATAATTATTAGAAGGAGAGTTTTTTGAGTTTGAAATGAATTTAAAGAAAATCAAATGTCACTAACATTAACATAAGGAACTAGCCTTTACATACTTGACAAATAGCTCATACAACATTGTCATTTTATCTGATAATCATCCTGCCACAATGTTCGATGAGGATTACACCTGATAATCCTCATCGGACATTGTGAAGGCCCTAAGACCAAAAAGGTTTCAGGTTTTCAGCGCATTCATTTGTTTCGTTCTTTTCAATTCACGGTTGAATTCCTTACGAATCGCGACAGAATACAAAATGTAGAATACTCGTATGTACCATTTGTTTCGTTGGATGCACTAGCTGTAGAAAGCTTTGGTGCAAATTCAAATATAAATTGGGATGGCAGGCATGTTTCGGAAGACACGTAAAGCCGTTGGTCCCAATTGTAGTCGAGATGGCCTACCCATTGGGTCAGTGTGGTGGGCTATAACCCAATATCCCCACGGGTTGTTGTCAATGTCCAAGACCTGTGCCCAGCAGGGACGTTTATGTGATGTTGATGATGACGTCACTGATCTGCCTTTCGGACGGTTACAAGTCGTGAGTATCTCATCCTTCAAGTACCCATGTATCGAAAAATCCTGAGGGTGCGACTGGGAGTGCACGTTCCCACGTGTACGAGTATGTAATGCGATAAAGAAGCCCAAAGTATAGCCCAACTTGTGCGATCAACAAACGAACGCGGTAGCACCTACGCTATCGAGCTTTAATTACATAAATACGAGCCTCATAACTTATGTAGTATATTACGGGCCAATGAACTACCGTCTTTTACAGCCGTGATAAATTCTAGAACCTACTAAGCGCACCTGCCCTTGTATATAGCTCGAACGGCTATATTTTACTTGGGCTGCGCGGCCACCGAAATTGTGGCTAGTTCCCGGGGGAGGCTGGGCGGCGGGCTTAGGCGGCGATGGCTGCGGACTATCATTTACATGAATTAACGTTTTAATTTTCTAATTATTTTTCTGAAGAATCTCCCGGTGCCGAGTGACGTGGCGAAATTGAGATTATTATAATTTTGTAGAGATCTCATCATTCTTAAACGAGACTTAGTGGAGACGTTGTGACCGGGGTTTTTTTTACAATTTAGAGATGGACATGTTTCGCCTAAACAACGTGAATACAGAACAAATTCTCACAGTCTCTAGCTCCATAATACAGTTTACATTTTAACTTCTGCAATGTGTGTGCTTATTTTAAAACTCAATTAGGGTTTATAGGGGATTAAGTAGAATAAAAGTTAAGAAACAGTTTCCCGGTATGGACGACGACATACACGACACAAATGTCAAAAACGCATTTCAGGTTTTTGCATAGACGAGAGGACTAGTTTGAATTACTGGCTAGTTCCGTAGTGTAAACTGCAATAAAATATGATTATTATTCGTATTCACTATATTAATATCGCTACATCACTTCGGAAGGCAGGCTAGGCCATTGATCACAGTTGTGTCGTAAGACGGCAGTCGTTGAAACCCGTAATGGGTGGTTGCCTAATTTCGCTGTGTGCTATGCATGTACCATACTCTGAACCTGGGACTTCTAACTTATATTTAGTAAAATTGGTAGAGTAAAAAAACTTGTTAAATTATTAATTTTGCTTAACTATCTACATGTAGGATGTTTGCTTTATTAAGCACACTTGTTTCATCGATAGTCTTTTGACCCCTACGAAGCCAATTGCGCCGCTTGTTTAACCTCTATCAAGTCATATTTCAAATATAAATCTCCCCGACGACCGGCTGTCACCACACCATGAATAATTTGGTCGTAATTTATGAATTCTGTCTATCCCCGGGAGGTATTTGAGGCGTATTTAAAGCGACAGCCAGCGGCGTCACGTACGCAAACACGCATTAGCATAATCAAACGCGCCGTGTGTGAACGCCTGGAGGCTGGCCGCAATAAACGCAGCGGTTTTTTCTGTAAATTTTGTCACCAAACTGTTTTTACCTATTTGTTACAATTTTAACAGTGTGTTATAAATAAGTCGACTTAGGTATAGCGGGCTGCGTTATAAATAAGTCAACCTTACTTATGTTTATTTTTCCTAGCAAAATGCTAAAAGGATTTAGTAAAAACCATGGAACTTTTACCTATTATTTTTATACAAACGCACATAAGTTTTATTCTTTTTAAAAGTCGCATTATAACTATATGTTTTAAAAGGTGTAAAAAATTACTCCGCTCCACCTGACGTGAAATGGAAGCGAAGGAAACCCGAATTTGAAGACACTAGGTGAAAAAGAGTTGAGCCACACTAGCTGTTTTCATCTTGTCGACCTACACATTGAATGTTTAGAAGTGACAAAAACTTTTTTAATGGTTCGGCGTATACGGTTAATCACTTGGCTTTCAACTCACCTGATAAGTAGTAAGTGACGATAAGGAATCCTCAACCACTGAGAAACTGGCTATCTTATCCTAAACTGTCGAAACACAACAATGCTACTACATAAAGACCCCCCGCTGGGGATCTAACGCGATCTAAATACAATTCAAAAGGGCATTATTTTGTAGCACACGTCTTTCTTCCTTCTTCAAGCACAGATCGCGCGTTCCCCGCTCCCAGTGCGTGCCGGGTCCCGCCAGCCGCGCTCAAGTTGCTGCAGCATCACCTCCCTTAAAATAAACAAGTGAGATCTAATTTTGATCTAACGCTTCGCAGGATGTAGGCTATTGTAGACGCCGAACTGAAGCGCCCAGCTACGTGTCTTATGCTAATACTACGAACTCCGCGACGAAAGAAACACGTCTCAATGCTTACCACTGCCGGCGCTTAACAAGTCAGGGGCCCCTGACGAATTGATTAATAAATTATTTCTTTTATGCAATTAAAAGTTGTGTTTAACTTAACGTTTAGAAGTTAAAGTTAGTTCATTTTTTACGAGATAGTTTTAGATCTGTTACTATTGGATCACAACCGTGACAATTTGAGTTTAACCTTTTACATACCAATAGGGCAATTTTATTGAAACTTTTCATAAAGATCATATTACAGAAAGTTTAAAATTGCATAATCTCTATATTTACTTAACATGTGAAGTTTCATTAAAATGTATTTATTAGTGTGTAAAATTTTGAATTTGGTAGTTTCTCTAAGGTACCGAAAAGTTTAAATCTTCTTCCACTATAGAAATTACGTAAGATCCACCATAGGTATTTGCGTTTCTTAAACATGAGCCAATAAATGGAAGTCACCTTGCAAAACATCCTCCCATTTAGGTGTAGGGTTAACTTGTATCGAGTTAATACCTTTTCAATGGCAGTGGCCGCTCGCTGGCTACTTAGCGATGTACAAATATACCGAATCGCCGGCTTTCGGCCCCCGCTCACGTATTCGACCACTAACGCGGCTTGTAAAGACGTTTTGTCAGAGTCCTCCCGTCCCACAGGAATTCGTAATTCGATTGCGTTTGCTTCAAAATAGATTTCTCGGAGGCCACAAAACTAAACTACGCCGGGAAAATGGAGGCAGGACGTGACCACCTTAGGGGAATGTTGCGCTATAGTGTTTTTTACGAATAATCACTTTTGAAGCGCTCCATTTGATATTCGACTGATGGGTAATGGCATGAAATGAGTGGTACGTGTAATTTAATTGAAAAATTTATATAAAAATATGATGTCTTCTAAAAAAACGAATGGGTAATATTTATGAGGGCTTTTAGCATTTTTGCGACTACAGAGCTAGTAAAATTCTTTTTACATCTATGATATTGAACGTTAGAAAAATGAAATCTTTATATTTGAATATTATGATAGCAATTTTCTACGTGTAATGACGAGGCGTGATCGTATTGAATTGGATGAAACTAATGAATTATAAAGCTTCGTAAGTACACTGAAGGGCTTTGGGGTCTATTTAAAGTCGACGTTTCAACGTTGCGATATTTTCATGAGGTTACCGATCGACTAATAATAATCTTCCATTTACCGAGTGATTAGCCCGGTCATGTGGCACTACCGCTCTGCAGCAGAGACGGTTAGATGAAAGGCTGCCATTTAAAATATTATGTATGGGTATATCTGAACGAAGACATTACTGCATCTATCACACTTATGTACGTGTTCTCGTAGTACTGTAGGTTGCTGGAACGCTAAATATAGCTTAGCTACTAGCTCCGCAACGAGGTAACTGTTCAAGATTCCCCATCTTTATCCGTCGCTAGCCTTAAGGCCTCTGGACAACAAGGTGGATTGACGATGTGGTGAAGGTCGCTGGTAGCCGCTGGACGACAAGATCAGACGTGCTGAAGATCCTTGGGGGAGGCCTTTGTCCTACTACAGTGGACGTCGTCCTTCAGCTGATGATGTGCCGCTGCTGGGTGAATTACGGTAATTGCTTATGGCAGGTCAGGGTCACCCTGGCGGAACGTGAGAGGAAGTGCAAAAGTTATAGTGGGTATGCCCCCCATATTAGGGAGTGAGTCCCACATAACTCTCAGCGCCTCCCCGGAGTTATTGGTATGTGTATTTGTATCTGTTTAAAAAAAGGTATAGCTATAGCAGCGATGCCAGCAGCTCATTATGCGGTCCATCGTCGCGCCTGAGCCGCCTAATGTATTAGCGCTCTAAACAATGGAGACAGTCTACTCGTATTTATGTTCGTGGAGAATTTAATCTTTCCCCCCTTAATTCTCGCGAAGATTTCGTCAAAATGGCAGAAAGAAGCAAATAAAAGCAAAAAACACCGCGCCTCATTTGAAATGCTGTTTTCGAAAACATTAAGGGCCGCTTATCCTCTGCATTATTTTCGGGTAGGGCTGCCCAAAGTATCCCTTCGCCTTTCCCCGAGATTCATAAATAACGGCGAAGAGCTCGATGCGCCGCGCTTATGGCTTACACGCGTACGGACAAACACGCTTACAGCAGCATTACACACATTTTTTACCCTTTGCTCAGCTCTTGTAGGTTAGGAAACTTTGCTTGAGCGCTCGTGATTTAGTTCACCCAATGGTGCTGTTAAAGATATCTGTTTGGTCATCAGTTTCATTCTAAAATCAAACATATTAATAGTTTTTACTATTGAAATTTTGCATTCACAATGGTATATAGGATCAAATGTTTACTAGAAAAAAACAACCAGTCTCAGGAAAGCTCGAACGGGATTCAAACCCGTGACCTTTGAATTGCCGGTCCACTGCTTCAAAAAAAGATATTTATTAGCTAATACGACTTTATACATTGTTAAATACTTGCAATAGTATTTCTTTCGGATGTGAGGGTAGACTTCACAGTGACGTAATACCGCTGGCTTGCAGCGTATCAACTAAGTACTAGAAAAAATTCAACGAGTCTTTTGTGGTCTTAGTAGCTTAGCGGTTAGAGCAATGGACCGGCAATCCAAAGGTCACGCGTCGAATGCCGTTCGAGCTTTCCTGAGACTGGTTGTTTTTTTCTAGTAAACATTTTATTCAATATTAATAGTTTTTGAATGATTATTAACTCAAAAAACATTTTTTTCATAAAAACACATGAAGTGCTCTTGAAGAACAATTTCTATGTAATACACTATCGCTCACATTTTTTAGGGCGTTTCCTTTCTTTTTCTATATTATAAGATGCTGTTCTTTTGCGCAATTCATCATTGAAACGTATTGATGTCCACAATTTATTCATGTATGAAAAGTGTTACTTATACTCAAGAGAGTTTGCGATACATCCTGTTAAACATTTTATTAACATTGAACAATGTCACGGGTCCGCTAGGCCGCCATCTATAAAAAACTTCGCCTACCCCACGCCGACAGCCTTGTTTTACTTTTATTTGTGAAAACGATCTGACTTTATAATGGCAGAGCCTCTATTCTATTATTATAAACTTTAAAAAAATAACGGCCAGCCCTGAAGTCTGTCCAAATGCCAACTTTTTGCAAACAAGAGTAAATTATTCGGAAAATTAAGCCTCCGTAGGCGGACGAGTCATTCGGAGGGAAAAATAGATCTCTTTTTCAAATTCAGCCAAGTCATTTGGCTGTATCCGTTCATTTGAGATCCCACGGGTGCTTTGAGGCCGGGAGTCAGATGCTATCAGTTAAAAGAATGGCCTGGCTGTGCGTCGCAGGTGCGAGGCCTTTGTTCGGTATCGGGCTGTCGATCGTATGTGAACCTGATAAGTTGCAAGTACCTCAACTTCAACTAAGAATACACAGAATACGAATGCTTGTACCATTACGTGAGATCAAATACTCATTGCACAAATCTTTATTTTACGTCCATTATATAACTGGACCACCTGTCTGGATGTCTGGATGGATGTCGGTCTGGATTAAATAGTCTGGATACCATTAAATTTAATTCTGCTGGCAAGCAACATCAGTATCCTGCATTATTGTGTATGGATTCAAAGAATGTGAGTAACAGCAACATTACTGGCTATCTAGGCATAGCTATGTTGATGGTATTCCGGTAAGATTGGTCTATACTATACCATATACCTGAATATGTATATGTAGATGCCTTTGGGTTTGTGAAATAATAAGTCCATGTAACACTTACGGTTTACATTGACACAAACAAACATCCAACAAATCACATTAGAAGGAGAAAACAAGCACGATAGGTAGTCACAGGCGTTTAGACAAGAAGTATTTAGCGTAAGCAAAGCAGAAAGTTCACAAAGAATAGCGGAAATTTCAGTAAACAATTAGTAAGCAATAATAGGTTACGCGGCACGGGTATACGTCGGAGTGAAACGCGGCGCATGCGCATGTCATTGGGCCTCTGCGCCGTTAATTCCTACAGACATTAAACAGGCTTAGCCACCATCTTGAGTGCCGTGCGCGTTTCCATAACGGTGCGGTAACGCGACATCGAGAACGTAAATATTCATGAAAACTAAATATTTATTTTCTTGATATATTTTAATTTATGTAATTTTGAATAAATATAATAAACTAAAAGTTATGTAAGTAATTAGCGTTTTTGTATTGTTTTAATGATTTGTAAATATAAATATGTTTATTTAAGTGCCAATATTTATTTTATATTATATTTATTTATGTATGTAAAGTGTGTGTATATATATATATACATAATGTATGATTGTGTATATGTAGACAAATATATATTTATAAAAGGAAACGCGAGTTCCCCACATATATATTCAGATTACAGGGCGTTCTCTGTGCTGTAACCTCATGTCTCTGCGTGAGAACTGAAGCTTCCGAGTCGGCAACACGCGCGTCTTACTCTTGATGAAGCAAGCGTCATGAAAAGTCTCCTTTTATAATAGGGAAGGCATTTTATGTACAATTTTTAATTTGACACTTACAGCCGTACTCAGAGACGTCAATTAAGTTTTAATGATAATTAAATCTCTTGCTGTCACTTTCTTAGGTAGGTATAGTGCTAAATAGAAAAGGAAACATATTTACTTAATTGTTATTAAAACTTAATTGACGTCTCTGAGTACGGCGGTTAGTAATACAAACATACTGTATTTTCTGTTTTCTAAAGGCCGATTTACATTAGACGAGCGAAAGGTTATTCTTATCCGCACTCTATTAATTTCTTCTAATGTAAACAGACTCCAAACATTCTCTAGTTGTTCTATTGCGTTGTATGGAATATTCTAAGAATACTCGCTCACTTGATGTAAACGTCACTAGAGCGTGCGAACAGTTGCTTTGAGCGTTCTTCCGTGTTCGGGCGTGCTCGCTTCCTGGAGTGATCTTTTCAAAGCGTTCTAGTTTTCTAGCGATTTAAATATAGGTATACTTATCGATTAAATTATGAATTGGTCTTAAGAAAATCGTCTATTAATGATAGAATCCTACAAATATTTCAAATGTCTATGGGATCCGACTTTTGAACATTATAAAAATAAAACTCGCAAACAAGATGCTTGGCAGGAAATTGCAAATCTACTTAAATGCAATGTTAAAGAAGCAATTCTTTTTGAGCGTTTGAGACAGAATCATAAATTCATCACTTTCAATTTAAAATATTGCTGTCAGATTCGGCCATAGCGAGTAGTACGTACGACACGAATAAACAATGAGCATTCATTCGGCTGATCTTAACATAATGAATGTGCATGCATTCTGGTTCTTGATTTTCATTCTTGCTCGTTGATTTTTTTGGTGGAAACGCTGATAACGAGCTTTCGTTTATACTAAAAGATCAAGAAAGAATGCTTTTGTTCTAGCTCTAGTTCTATGTTCGTTTGGTCTAAATCCATCTTTAGGCGAAGATGACGTTCTGTATATACCGTTCGCCCGTGGGGTGTTCCGATGTGCAAATGCGATAGGCGCCGGCTCAAAGACGTTACGTACGCAATTGAATCGCCTTTGTGGGCGTTAGTTTTGTCTGGGCGCCTTTATCTCCCGAGCCGTGTGTAAACGTTCACCTGTCTACATTAAATTAAAATAGTCTTTATCGCGTGTTTTAATAAATGTTTTCGTACTGGTATCTCGAGTTTGGAGTAAGTACCTATTTCTTTTGTTTTGCTGTAAACTGAACGGTAACAATTGAGTTGGAGCAATGTTTTTGTATTGTATGGCGTTGGAGTTACAATCAATAAGGTACTTAAATGCGAAATTATGAATGTTTGTTCTTCAATCGTGTCAAAGATTCAGCAGATTAAAATTTTATTTGGTGCTATTTACAAGTAGAACATAATACCTATATATTTCAGATTTACATATTATATTTTACTTTTAATTTCGGGATTAAAATATTCCCTGGGGAATGTGAATCGTTTTTCAACCGAATTTCACAGTTCTGTTCACTCTTTCTGATATAGGCCAGTATGCAGCATATTGAAGTTTTGCGAAACACTGCGTACAAATGGTATCACATATAAACACGTTTCACAATTACACAGACTTAATAATAAATATAGGGGTAGTTTAATCTGCTTATTATAAGATTTATGGTTTATTTCGATAAAATAATAAAATATGTTGACCGGCAGCCTTACGAACAATTTGAATATAAATTATAATAAAGTGACATTTGACACAAGAGAAAAAAAGCAAGTTATATCACTACCTGATAAATATCAGAGAGCCTATCAAAAACTAAGAGGTGTAAAAGTAACAAAAGTTTCGAATTATACACAATTATGTGGTGAAGCAACCATAAAATAAAGAAAAATACAAAACAAACCAATAGGAAGCGTGTATTTATTTAACATTTCCTATGTCCACATAAGCTGCTATTTCCCGTCCAGTAATGGTTCATAGTTCTTTTTTGTCTAAGTTAAACGGACGACGCAAAACAAAGTCACATATCAGCCGTTTCCGAATCCGCCGGAAGTCCCCCCCCCCCCTTTACTAACTCCCTTTTACTCCCTAGAACCGTGAATCGACGGATAATTATATGAGCTTCCTAGAAAAACACCCTTGGTAAATCTTTGAACGTAGATAAAATAAAATTCTATTTCGAAGTATGTTCCTTTGATATAGTTCAAAAGGACTGAAATGTGAAATCCATTTTTATGTCTGTGTGTCCGTTTGTATGTCACTGTTAATTTACTAGCAGGTTATTTAGTACTATTTGTACATACATACAAACATAACTTCCATTTCCCGGAGAGGTAGGCAATACCACCAGTAATGTTATGAAAATAATATACATACTAATTATAAACTATAAACTTTCCTACACTCACACCAATTATCTAGCCCAAGAGAAGCTTCGTTATGAAACTCGTTAAAATGGTTACTAGACGACGGATAAACATACTTAAATACATACTTATATACATATAAAACACCCAGACCCGAGACAATTCAGAAAAACAATAATTTCTAAATTGACCCGACCGGGGATCGAACCCAGGACCGCAGAGATGTCGACACCATGAAAACCGGTGTACAAACCACTCGACCAAAGAGGTCGTCGTTATGTCAAGAAAGTACCGGAAAAAGATCAATAATACACAAAATGTTAGTAATGTTATTCATCCAAATTTATTTTATCGCCTTCAAAGTATGCTCCTTCAGAAACGATACACTTACGCCAACGAATAATCCAATCATCAAAACATTTTTAAACGCTTTTTCCGGAATTGAGTTCAGTACCCCAAGCACGAACCATTATGGTACTAGTTAAGGTAATCGTAATCGTATTATTTTGTATGAAAACCAAAGCAGCGCCGCTATGGCCGTTTAGAGAACCTTAGTGCGTACGGTAACTTCAATGCAGTCCTGTACTGGTAGACATGTAAATAGGGACTGGACATTAAAACTAACCATGGTTTCAGTATCTGCTTTTCTAGGTCATCTTAACTCCATACACCCTAAAATACAGTTCACAATGGAGTTAGAGGCAGACAATAAGTTAGCTTTCTTGGACACTTTAATCATCAGGAATCCTGACCATAGTTTGAGCCACACTGTGTTTCGTAAAGTAACCCATACATATAGGTACCTCAATGGTGATTCTCACCGCCATCCTAGACAGTTGGCTACTGTAGGGAAATCTTTATTTTATAGAGCACGCGGCATCTGTGACACCCAACACCTGGCTGCTGAACTTCAGCATGTCAAGCATGTACTACAGGATAACAAACTGCAAGTACCCACGGCTTCGTCACAAAAAACGCAATAAACCAACCACAGTCGAGAGCCAACCTGCAGTACTTCCATACATGAAAGGCGTCACTGACAAGATTGGTCACATCTTGAAGCGAGCTTCAATTAATACTTACTTTAAGCCGCCAAAGAAGATAAACCAGTTCTTACGACCTGTCAAGTGCAATATACCCCTTCAAGATGCAGGCGTGTACAAACTGGACTGCGACTGTGGGCTCTCGTTCATCGGGCAAACAAAGAGAAGTGTAGGAACCCGCGTAAAAGAACATATAGCCGACGTCAAGCATAGGCGCGAAAATAAGTCTGCAGTGTGTGAACAGGCTCTCGAGAGACCCAACCATTACATCAGATTTGACAAAACTCAAATACTCGCCAAGGAACAACGATTTACCCTAGGATGATACGCGAGGCTATTGAAATTAAAAAACATCGAAATTTCAATAGAGAGGATGGTTGGAATTTACCACCTGCCTGGGACCCCATCATACAGGTCATCAAATCCCAGCCCCAACAGCAACACATTGCCAGACCTAAAAATACTGTTAGCTCATATTGTATAAACTTGAACGCACCCGGTTAAATATAAAAATGATTGACGGTAGGCAAATAACTTCTAACTATGAGACGACCAACGCCTCAGTCTCCCTGTGACCACGGACTCTGTAAACGGTTCGAAACGTCAGGATAATATAAAAAACTATGTAA
This sequence comes from Scoparia ambigualis, assembly GCA_963921215.1. NCBI lineage: Eukaryota > Metazoa > Arthropoda > Insecta > Lepidoptera > Crambidae > Scoparia > Scoparia ambigualis. The sequence continues at coordinate 30,897,193 of OY992521.1, read as the reverse complement.
ATAGTAAATTCATCATCACCAGCCTGAAGACGTCCACTGCTGAACATAGGCCTCCCCCTTTGACCTCCATCCTGACCGACAACTCGCCACTCGCATCCACCGGTTGCCTGCGACTCTCACGATGTCGTCGGTCCACCTAGTGGGAGGCCTACCAACACTGCGTCTTCCAGTGCGTGGTCTCCACTCGAGAACCTTTCTTCCCCAACGGTTGTCGGTTCGTCGAGCGATGTGGCCTGCCCATTGCCACTTCAGCTTGCAAATCTTACGAGCTATGTCGGCAACTCCGGTTTTTTGGCGAATATCCTCGTTTCGGATTCTATCGCGCAAAGAAACTCCGAGCATAGCTCTCTCCATTGCTCGCAATAAATAGTAAATTAAACGCGAGTTAATCCGTAAAAAAGTGTTTCATTTCAATATGAATAATAATAATAATCATTATTAAGACGTAGCTAATAATAAAATAAAGTGATGGAGTTAGTATTAGGATTTAAAATTAGGATTTAAAATGTTTGCATGATTGTTTATTACATGAATTAGAATTATTAGTTGTCAAACTCTATTCGAATTAATTTAACCTCGTTCAAAACGTACAAACAGCAAATTATTATGAATTACATACAGAAAATTCCTACAGTCGCTTGTATCGTGATCGTGCTCAACGGCATCTTACGTAAAGTTATCACACCCTGCATTTTTATTTCGCAGAAAATTGAGCTGTAAAGGAAGTAGGAATCCTCCGATAACTCTTTCGACAGAGCAGCGCAGACTCTGACGCGGCACGTGACCCAATTGTAGCGATATTGCTTTGCAATGTTGGAACATCTATACCTAGTACCTGTACTTTATTATACAACTTTTAGACACCGTTTTAAGCTTTTTTCGCATAGTTACACTTGAGTTTTGCTATCGTATTTTGTTGCAGTACCTACACTAAATTATACTTATTTTCTTTTCAAGTGGTGAAATGTGCAAGTTTTGTGTCGAATATAAGATACTCAAGCTAAAGTATCTAATGCGGAAGCCAGCCAGAAGTTTTACTTACATCACAAGTCTACCCGAGATAATTGTATTTACCGAAATCAAAGGTAGCACAAAGTGCTTCTTAAGGGTTCATACTGTAGATACAAGGTAATGACTGCGCATTTTGTGCCATTTATCGTATCTGTGTGACGCAACGTAACGCGGCATGTCCCTTTTATGTTTCTGAGTCGGCAAACAAGCATGCGCCACCGCCACACGGACACGCGGGGCATGGGGCATCACGCGCGCGCGCCGAAACGGAAACTTCAGGTCTTATGCCTCTATAACTTGGAAGTTCACTGAATATCTGACATTTTCATTCATTCAGCTTATAAATTCTACAATTATAATAATGAATCCGCTCATTTCAAATTTACGGTCGCTGTTAACACTTAAGACGATGTCGTCCATTTCGCAGTAACACTAACGATATTAGTGCATACAGTTTGCCAAAACAATAATTCTAAACGATTCTCCCGGAACAAATAACGGAACAGGATTTCCATTATCCCGTCGTAAGAATCTGGGCCAGTGGCTGTTCCCGGGCGATTTATCAAATAAACAAAACACACTCGGCCCGGGACGAATCGAACCGACGATGGCCCATTTGCCCCATTTGTTTAAATCTGTGACGCATTGTCTTGCGGCTGCCGTATTTTGGGTCATAGGACATTGAACTTTATTGCCCCCGAACTAATCTATTAACCACAAATCGCTTAAATCTAGTTGGTTTAGGCTAACTAAAAAAAACGTATACTTACTAATTAAGAATTTTTGTTAGTTTCGTTAGGTATTTTATCAAAACTTGTCTGTCTAATTAAGTCTTGTATTAGATTTTCAAGGTTAAACCTAAACCAGCTTTAAGTAGCAATCTGTCTTTCATCAACTTAAAAATATACCTAAGTAGGTAGCTGTATAGCATAGTACCCTGATAATGGATTTTTTTTTAAATTATATTTTTTTGTATTTTTATCTGTATGGAATTTATCTATGGGCCTGCGTTGTCCGATAATAAACGAAGAAATGAAATAAAATCAAGAGGAATTATCACAGAATTTCCATTCAAGGTTCAGGTGCTAGGTCATCCTTAGCAAATAAAATAAAATCTAAAGCATTACAAAAAGTTTATAAACAAAATGTCGTTTTTAAAACAACATTACATAGAGCGAAAGACAACAAACGAACGAAACAATAAAGCGACAAACTGTTGCGCGCCGCGCCGCGACACAATGCCCCTGAATGGACATACAGCGATTGTGTCGCGCTGTATTTAGCGGCGCGCGGAGTTTACAGGTCGTCAAACCACTTTGTAAAGGCCAGCAGCGCGACTCTGTAAGGCTTGATACATAGATCCTAGTAGTAAGTTAAAGAATCCGCATTTTCTAAATTTAACTGTTCAAAAATCAAATCCAAATCAAATGTAAGGGTCTATATTAGATTGCCGAATTTTTTGTACTCCTAATTGTCAATGGCACACAAACCATGAGCCCTCATTTTTTTTCGCTAAATTTTACTTTTCCTAAGTGTGTTAAGTCTATTTTTGCTTTGCCTAACTCTTTATAAATAGCCGATTTTCAACTTCCCAAATGCGACATTAGGCAGAACCACATATCCCTACTATTTACAATTTTTTAATTGTAATTCGCACAAAGTATAAACGCACAAGAGTATAACGCCTAATCATTTTTATCTGGCAAAATAAAAATTTGCGATTATCATAAATCTTTAACCTATCATGTGACCTATAGGAGTAGGGCAGCAGTTTTTCTGTTGTTTAATAAAAAAAATAACTTGTCTTAAATTTCTAACCTATCACGTGACCTACAGGAGTAGGGCAGCTAGTATTTCTGTATTCTAATAAAAATAATAATCTCGAAATTCATGACAAACGCTACGCTGCCCTTCGCGATTGTTTAAATTTCTAACTTATCACGTGACCTATAGGAGTAGCGCAGCTAGTATTTCAGTTGTTTAATGAAAAAAAATAACCTCAAAATTCAAGACCGTCGCTACACTGCGCTTCGTGATTGTCTTAAATTTCTAATCTATCACTTGACCTACAGGAGTAAGGCAGCAGGTATTTATGTTGTCTAATAAAAACAATAACCTTGAAATCCAAGACAATCGCGAAGCGCAGCGTAGCAATTGTTTTAAAATTTTAACCTATCACGTGACCTACAGGAGTAGGGCAGCTAGTATTTCTGTTGTCTAATAAAAAAAATAACCCTATAATTCAAGACAATCGCAAAGCGCAGCGTAGCGATTGTCTATTTTTTAATGTTATAAAAAAGCAAAGCTCTTGTCAACATGTCACGTCATTTTTTCTTTTATGTATTTTATTTTATTTTGTTACAAATCTTTAGACAAATTGCTATAATTTAACATATTTAACAAGAAATCAGCAACAAAAAACAAATAATATAAGTACCAAACAGTTTAAATCCAGCAAAACATCAATACCTAGAGGCTAGGTACAAAAATGAAGTTGACCAATGGTGACGTGAAATGTCAACGTAGGTACTTAATTTCACATACAAAAATTAACATGAACATACAATAAAATGAAAAAATGATAACAAGAAGAGCGAGACGAAGCGCACGCCCTCCATCATCCGCCGACCGTAAGCTCCTCGTCTGATGATTTCACCAGAGACGAGTCGAGCAGCGCGAGCGGGCGATCGCCGCCGTCCCCGCCGCCACAACGACCTGCGCGACGTGGACGACCACCGCTGCCGGCACGCTTGGGATCAGTGGGGCAATCTGCCCCGCGTACGACCCCCGCTACCGGTGGTGTAGTGCGCCGCATGCGATGGACTCAACAAATAAATGAGAACTGCATGCGCGCCTACTACAGGGCAACAGAGGGAGGAACTAACCTTACTGCGTATCGTGTTAGGATGCTGTCTTTGTTTCAGGCCCTTGAACCGACCATAGACGTGTCTGCCGAACGATTGTCGGATCAAGTGCGGGTGATCCAGCGTAACAACTTGCTGGATCAGTCAGCACTTGATCGGCTACGCCTGGAGTCACAACGTATTTGTGCGGCTTCTTCTTCGGTGCAGGATCGCCCTGCCCCACAATTACCGGCCGTGACGCCGTTTTGGTGGCGCGAGTAGATCCGGTACCCGACGATGAAGGTTTCATAAATACGAATGTAAGTACACAGGCGAATGAGCAAATGAGGAGCGCTTTGAACGATGCTATTCTACAGTATCGTGGCACGCGTAACTCTGGGCCGCGTATACCTTGTTTGCCCACGAATAGACATAATTTGGCGTTAATGAGTGCCTTGAACGATTTACTGGTTCCATATCTTGGAACCAGTGAAAGTTTAATTGATACCTACTCGATCCTTTATTGTGGGGCCATCACGGTGTGTCGCGTTGCTCGTGCCAAATTCCAGGATTCTGACTGAGTACCGCGGCGAACCGGGACTGCCCCTGCTTGGCAATTGAGGATCGAGGGGCGTATTAATAAGTTCAGGACACTCATTGCAAAGCTAATTTGCTTCAGAAATGGCAATAATCGACCTCGCGTCATGCGATTCGTCACACAAGCCTTTGTTGGGACTGATGTTCGTCCGGAAAACTATATGGCTTGTGTGACGGAACGTATTGACTTTCTGAAGCAAAAAGTCTATGCGTGGGCAAACCATATACGTCGCTACAGAGTGCGTGTGGACCGATACCAACAAAATCGCCTCTTTCAAAGTGACCAAAGAAAAGTATACAGACGTTGGGAAGGAGCTGATCAACGTGTGAGCGACGAACAGCTACCAGATGTTGATGCCATGACTAATTTCTGGCGCAGCATTTGGTCGGTGTCCGTCGAGCACACGGAAGGTGAATGGATGAGTGTTGTCAGTGACGCGTGTGAACCTATCGAGACCATGCAGCCTATAAATATAAGTACAACTGACGTAAGTTGTGCAATCCGTACGGCCCAAAATTGGAAATGCCCAGGACCGGACGGATTGCACAACTTCTGGATCAAATGGTTTCGATGTTCACACGAGTTCCTGGCAACGCAATTCCAAGAAGCCATAGAGCTCGGCTCACTCCCAAGTTTGTTGACTACTGGTGTTACTTTTCTGCTCCATAAATCAGGTAGTACCACGGAACCGAAAAATCATAGACCCATCACGTGCTTACCTACTTTATACAAGCTCCTTACATCCATTCTGAGAACAAAAATTAACGCGCACATTGTTGCAAACAATATTTTGGACAAGACTCAGAATGGATGTAGGGTTGGGTCCCGTGGTACTAAGGAGCTTCTCCTCATTGACATGACCATATGCCAGAAGGTCCGGCGTGGCAGAGGGACTCTCTCTACAGCCTGGATTGACTATAAGAAGGCCTATGATTCGGTGCCGCATTCAGGTTGGTGAGGATTTTAGAGTTATATAAAATTGATATAACTTTAAAATCCTTTTTGATATCATGTATGCGGCAGTGGACCACGGTCTTGAGTTAACCAGGATGTCGAGATAGTGTTTTTGCCACGCTGGATCTTATAAGGATAGAGCGTGGCATATTCCAGGGCGACAGTCTGAGTCCTTTATGGTTTTGCCTAGCTTTGAATTCTCTCAGTACTTTGTTGAGAAATTCAAAGTTAGGCTGTCAACTGCGGAGAGGGGGTGAAGTTATGTCGCACTTGTTGTACATGGATGACCTCAAGTTGCTCGCACCAAACCGACAAGACTTGGTGAAACTGCTGAAAATTACTGAGACTTTCAGCAGTGCCATCAAGATGGAGTTTGGTGTGGATAAGTGTGCGGTTATGCATGTACAGCGTGGGAGAGTAGTAAATTCAACCAATTTACAACTCTCCGAAACGATAAACTTCAGATCTCTCTCCGAAGTTGAAACATATAAATATCTTGGTATGTCACAGTCTTTGGGTGTTGTGGATGGGGACATAAAACAGTCATTACGGGAGCGATTCTATTGCCGCCTAAGAAAAGTACTTAACAGTCTTTTATCGGGTGGCAATAAGACGCGTGCTTTTAATGGCTGGGTTATGCATCTACTCACATACTCCTTTGGCATACTAAGATGGACTCAGACCGAATTGGACGCCTTGGATAGAAGAGTCCGTCAAATGCTCACGACTTCCAGAATGTTACACCCGCGCTCATCTGTTATGAGGCTGTACATCCCGCAGAGATGTGGGGGTCGCGGCTTTTTAAATGCCAAGGACCTACATAACCGTGAGGTGTGCAGTCTCAGGGATTATTTCCTTAACAGTGAGTGCGGGATGCATTTGGATGTCGTGGCAGTTGATAGACACTTTACGCCGCTCTCCTTGGCAACAGAAAACTGGCGCAAACCAGTGGTGCTAAGCACTCTCGATCGCAAGGACATATGGAAGAGCAAGGTGCTACACGGGCGCTACTATCGGGCTCTAACTGGGCCTGATGTAGATTTGCCTGCCTCGGTGAACTGGCTACGTTTCGGTGACCTCTTTGGGGAAACCGAAGGTTTTGTCTGTGCTATTGAAGATGAAGTTATCAAGACGAATAACTACCGGAAATATATTATGAGGGACGGTACGGTCGACATCTGTCGGGCATGCCGCCGTCCGGGAGAATCACTCCGACATACTATCCGGTTGTTCTCATCTTGCTAACGGAGAGTATTTGCATAGACACAACCAAGTAGCCAGAATAATTCACCAGCAACTTGCTCTTCGATATGGCCTTGTTGAATCAGAGGTGCCGTACTATAAGTACGCACCTGCGCCAGTTCTCGAAAATGGTCATGCAACGCTCTACTGGGATCGCTCTATCATCACGGACAGGACTATTGTCGCTAATAAGCCTGATATCGTGGTGATCGATCGATCTCAGCGCCAAGCAATATTGGTTGATATCACCATACCTCATGACGAGAACCTCGTGAAAGCCAAGAAGGACAAGCTCAGTAAGTACCTTGACTTGGCTCACGAGGTTACCGCCATGTGGGATGTGGATTCAACCATTATTGTACCGATAGTCGTTTCGGCACACGGCCTTATAGCTAAGAGCCTCGATCAACACCTAGAGAGGCTCTCGCTGAAAGGTTGGGTCAAGGGTCAGATGCAAAAGGCAGTACTCCTTGACACGGCACGTATTGTCAGGAGGTTCCTCACTGTGCAGCCCTAACCACCGATAGCTTGGGTCTATCCCCGCTGCCGGTGGCAACCTAGGTTAAGTTTTTTATAATATTTTATATTGTAAATAGGTTTTTATATAAAATATTGTAAAAAATTAAACTTAAGAATTATGTTAGATAAAGAAACTTAGAACTTACTTAATTTTAGTAATAAATTAGGGCTTTCAACACTAAAGCGTAATTTTCGTAATGCCGAAAGAATGTTATGCCGATACATTTTAGTGCAGTTAGTATTAGGGATTCTAAAATTAGGGTTTTAAATTTTTAGGCAAAACTATAATAGTGCGAAAACAACTGTTAGGTATTCTAGATAATTATTATTCTGCGTTGAAAGTTGAAGCTAACATAGTTAGGCTATATGAAATTATACTTCGGGTTCTCAACCGAAGACGATTACTTATTACATGCAGCTGTACATGAGATGGTGCTATCTTCCTCACACTTTTAGATATATCCTAAAAAGAAATATCTTATTTCCGTTCCCTGCACTGGCAACCCCGCGTCACGAGACGTCATTACGTGTTTTTGTGTTATCGGAATCACACGTACTTTTCGTAACGAAATTAAATTTGTATTTAATATGATGGGAAAATGTTAAAGTTCGAAGTTGAGAGACAGTGATCATCATGGTATTCTTCGTAAAGTAAAGAAATCATTTTTAATTCAAAAAACGTAGGCGTTTATCATCATCGGTGTCGGTGAATAGTGATAAATGTCGTATCAACGATATTACGACACGCAGGTATTGGAACATAACGCTAATTTACCTGGAAAATTAACTATTAAGGAATGTATAATAGTTGTAAGGAACTAAGATCATTTATCATTAAAATTGTCTACCCTCATTTTTATTGGTTTTTCTTGGGTTCTATAATTATGATTGTAACAAAATTAAAACCCATTTACAACAAGAAATTCTTTAAATATTAAACATGTATCAGTGTTTAACTTAATTACTAAACGTATGATGTGTCGAGGATATATAACTGCTCAACAGTGTTGATGGTTTATTTTACTCAATGACGCAAGCCGTGTCAAGGTAACTTACTCCACTTTAACAGAGTTGAGGCTCCACGCATGCTGTGTCGAGGATACTTACTCCACTTTAACAGTGTTGAGGCTCCACGCTAGCCGTGTCGAGGATACTTACTCCACTTTAACAGTGTTGAGGCTGCACGCAAGCCGTGTCGAGGATACTTACTTTACTTTAACAGTGTTGAGGCTCCACGCAAACTGTGTCGAGGATACTTACTCCACTTCAACAGTGTTGAGGCGCCACGCAAGCCGTGTCAAGGATACTTACTCCGCTGTAACAGTGTTGAGGCTCCACGCAAGCTGTTTGGAGGATACTTACTCCACTTTAACAGTTCAACACTGTTATATATCTTACTCCAAGCAAGCCGTGTCGAAGATACTCACTCCACTTTAACAGTGTTGAGGCTATATTGATGTTGTCAATTGGTGGATACATCAAGAAAGAAAATTCCAAGGAGCCCCTCTGGATTGGAAGCAAAGGAGTCGCCACGCGGTTTTCAGGTCAGACCTCAGTATTATATATACTTATTAATTTTATTAGAATAATAATTAGACTTACTCCGCGACACAGCGGCAACACAAGCCGTGTCGAAGATACTCACTCCACTCTACCAGGGTTGAGTGAGGCTATATTTTATTTAAAGCAAGCCGTTCGGGAATATGTACTTAGTACATTTTAACAGTGTTGAGGCTTTATTTTACTCCACGCTAGCCGTTTCATAGTTTCTAACTCCACTTGAACTGTGTTGAGGATTTTTTACTCCACATTAACCGTGAGAGGCCATACCTATTTTACCCTAACAGTTTCACGTTTCTACGTCCTCCGTGGAACAAAGCAGAGTCTCAACATTGTTGAGGACCTGGGTTCGATTTCCACCGGAGGTGGACATTATCTCAAAGTTTCGTTATCTTCGGGTTTACTTATCACTAATGATTTGGTGAAGACATCTTAAACTATGTCATTAATGTTTACAATTACTCAACCAGTAGCGGCAGAAACGAAGCTTGGCCATTCGCGCTGCTTGCAGCGCTCTGTGCCCGTGCCAGCTGCGGCACTAGGATCTTCGATATGTCCCCGTATATGACGGTCAGTCCGACGATAGCCTGCTTTCATTGGACACCCATCGATTTTACAATTTCTCAGAGAAGAACCTCATAAAAAATAAAGGGTTACTCAAAATAATAATAAAAAAATAAAAAAATAATAAGTACTTAATTACCTACTTAAATAAATGGAAAAAAAAATAATAAAAAATTGTAATGATGTACATGCCTCGAAGCTCCAAAACTAAATAAGGAAATTGAAAAAAATAATAATAATAATAAGCTCTGTTGGAGGTAAATATAAATAAAAGTTTTAAAACTTCACTGTCTGAGCATAATAATATTAAGACTGCTAATGCCATAACCAAGTTTGATTCGGAAAGAAAACAAAAATCCAACGCTCTGTACAGCAGGGCAGCAACTACAGGGTCCCGGGCTGATGCCCGGGTTGAAGTTGTGATCAACTTCGAGGTTCTTTAAACTCTAGGGGGGGCGCCACTGCGCGTAGTAGTATCATCAGCTATCGAGCTGCGATCAAGCCCACCAGCACCATTCACACCGCCGAGGGACTGCCGAGGTTCCGCCGCATATTTGACAGGGAGACGTTGGAATCAGAGCTCCTGCAGTCACTTGACCTATTTTTATGACTGAATGACAGAAAGTGTGAGCTCACTAGGGATCGTAATGTTTTACATTGGATTCGTAAATGTAATATTCATTTTCCCGGCAAACCTATACAAAACAACTATACCCCAAAACAATGTCTGTTACTTACTATCTCAATCTATGTAGATAAAAATGAATCGCCAAATGTGTTGCTAAGCGCACGAAAACGGCTCGACTGATTTTTCTGATTCTCTTTTGTTGTGTTTATAAAGGTCAGGAAAAGTTTACAAAAAGAAAAAAAAATGTAAATGATCTCACAGATTCACTTAAAATTTAAAGCAGCTTCAAAATAATTATATTTAAAAGAATCGAACTGCCCTTAAATTATCAAATCACAACTACTATATTGTCAACAATTGATATTCAAGATGCTTATTTTTAATTAAGTATCTACTGCAATTAAAGCTGATCGGAAAAAGTTAAGGTTTACTTTGAGGCCTCAGTTGAAATTAATGTTCTTCTGTTCGGCCTATTTGTGTTTGCGAAATTACTGGAACCGGTTCTAGAACAATTGCGCATAATATTTGAATTTTCTACAATAATTGTTTAGTTTATGTTTTGTACCTACGCACGAAAAATAAGCTCAAACTATGACGAGTGTGTATTGAATAATAAAACTACTAGTACAAGCACCTTTTTAGAGTCATAGGGTTAGTCACAAATACTTACAAAAGCATTACTAAAAAACCGAGCAACAGAACTTGTATTTATACATAAATGTATAATAAGGGATTTAGATGAATTCAGGAATATTGACTGCAGCATGCACAGGGCCGTTGCGGTTTGAATTTCTTACCTACACCAAGTTGTTTGAACAAGAGAAGTTCTTAGCATTAATTGATTCAGAAACTTTTTTGTATTCGCATCCTACATCCAGTCTTGTGAAAACATTATACGGATATACTTTGATACGGAGTAGGTAACTCTCCTACCATGCATTTTCACATATTATTAGTTTGTTGGCAAAGCCATAATTTGACCTTACATACCCTTACAAACGCAGAATGCATCACAAAATCCTGACCAAGCCATAACAAAAAAAAAAAAAACAGCCAACATTTAATATAAATTGGATAAAGCAGAAGGTATTGTTGTGGTTTGTGGTACAGATCAGAATTTACATCCTTGGTATACAATGTGGCCCAAACTTGTTGTCCAAGAAAAAATGTTCTTCGGCCCTAAATAATATTTGTTATACCTAATTTCCTTTCAAGGCGAGCCATCCACCTCTAGATAGCCTTATCCAGGTGGCGCCAAATTATAAGTGAATCGTTGACCAGACATGGTATACCACGAGCATTTTGAGATATATGTTTACATCTCTTGCAACAAAATCAGTAACATTGAACCAGTACTGTATTTGATAATATCTTGGTAGCTTTATTCGAAAAATAATAACTTGTATCTTTTCAATGCTGATAGTTATAAAGTTTCATTTCTAACCAAAAAGTTTGAGGAAGGTTCTATGTTGTTTATATACGCATAGGTCCACTTTACCTGTCATCTAAGGGAAGTAATTTACTTTACATGAATGACTGTGTTTAACACAGTTTTGTTAAGTGTACACTAACTAAGATTTATTTCTCCAAATCAAAAATACAATTCAACATGGGACACAAATGTCATGTTAATTAAACCATATTTCCAGAACTATCCTTAGAATCAGATCATAATCATTGATTTGTCACTTATGATTCTTACACTATATTTTCTATTGTTTCTGCTCAAAAAACGCAGTCTATTAGTTTAATCAAAAATAATATATCAATACAAAATTATGTGATTGTGATTGAAATTACCGACTTCATTTAGACTTCAGGACCCGCGTTTGGCAACCGCTATCAGATTGTCCAATATTTGTAAGAATCCCAGTTATTTGTTACTGGCGGTGCCAACCTCATAAAAAGGCGGTCACAAACATTTGTTGCAGATCAAAAAAAAAAAAAGGATTTCAAGACAGTGGACGACATGCCGATACCGATATTTTTCTGTCTATTTGGAGCTCACAGTCACAATACTCGCTCGGCATTTACTGGTCACACTGCTCACAGATCTAGTCTGGAGGTGTTTCGCAGAGTTGTTGTGGGCTGAGTCACTTAAATGTATTTGTTAATACTGTTGGAGAAATGTTTAGGTACAAATCAGAATGAATTTGTCAATGCAGTATTTACACAACAAAATAATAATACTTATTCAAATAAATAAATAAAATTGTTAAAGTCATTGTTTAGAAAACGACCAATGCATCGATAGCCATTAAATGCATCTTTTAAGGTTTAAAGGAGGCTTAAGCACCTATAAAAAACTACCTATAAACCTATTGTAAAGTTTAAATTGACATAATTTTTTATTTTTATCGTGTTAACATTACCTACAATGCTCTGAACATCTGCATGTAATAAGTAATCGTCTTCGGTTGAGACCCGAAGTATAATTAAGAATCAAACGAACTTACCTTGTGAAGTTTGATTCCAATTATGCGAGGGTCTCAACCGAAGACGATTACCTCAACCCATCCCTCCCAACCCAAAAAATTAAAATAAAAACTTTTAGATATATCCTAAAAAGATATTTCTTTTTAGGATATATCTAAAAGTGTGAGGAAGATAGCACCATCTCATGTACTGCTGCATGTAATAAGTAATCGTCTTCGGTTGAGACCCTCGCATAATTGGAATCAAACTTCACAAGGTAAGTTCGTTTGATTCTTAATTAGAACAAAAGAATTTAGGCGAACCGAAGGTCACCCCAAATCTAAATTTATTTATTTGGTTTCACATTAAGACAGAAATATAAAATTAACCAAGTTGCATGTGTGCATCCAGGTCGTCTCGCCACCTCTTTCTGGACCGACCTCGGCGGTGTCATCCATCTCTAGCTAGCCTTTGAGTCGAGATGCATGCGGCTGACTTGAAACATTATTACGATAATAAAGAGCCGGTGCAGCGGTGCACTCAACGAATGCTGTCACCCTTTCTCTTCCTTATGTAAAAGTAAGGCATAGAATAACAAATTTTTTCAAGTTTCAAAATACTTTAAAAACTATCTCGCCTTAAAATGAACCATTCCAAAACGACACACCGTTCCCGGTTGAGGCGACGCACGTGCCTTTGAAGATGGAGCCTCCCTATTTGTTTCTGCCAACTTATTGTCGGCAATTAGTTGCTTCGACAACTTTCGTACGTGTTTTCTGGGCGCAAGTTTAACTTCATTGCCGACTTCGCTAATTGGAAGCTACGGCGGCACCGGCGCGAGGATACGCGACGATCTTTCGGTTTTTTGATCAACATTTACCATATTTGTTGGGCAAAATTACGAAAAAGGGGTTTTCTGATCCACAGATTATACATATTATTATATACTCACGACTGTTATCCTCAAAGGGTTAGTCAAGAGACTAGGCAATGAAGACCGCAAAAGCAGTGCGCTCTACCACCGTCCACGTTTCAGCAAATGACAATTGCACATGTGCTCAGCGTGATAGGCGGTGAGCTCACCACTGCTTTATGCTGTTGGAAGATGCGCAATCTTCAGTCGGTTAGTCACCTTTTACGACACCCAAAAGAAATTCATTGGTAGTATCCTAATAAGCCGCCACCACACTGCTGAAAATAATTTCAGTTATTTTGACGAATATTCTTAGATTACGGTAACCTTTCCATAAGATGAGCCATAAACTTATAATAACAGATAAGTTTATGGCTCATAATACACTTTTGTAGTGTAACAACAGTGTTTAAAACAACTACTTTAAGGTAATAAATTAATATCCAATGTAAACCAGTAAATAATTTAATAACCGGCAGTAAATAAAGCAAACTTTTAAAAACCATGCACAACTTTGCCGGCAAAACAACGGTTACGCGCTCTCCCATAAAATGTCCCAGCACTTTAAACTATGAAACGCCGTAAAATAAATTAAAAACTTTTTCTTTTCTACTCGCAATAGTTCCGAACGCTAGTTTCCAAAAGTCACAAAACATCGCCGCGCGCCAGTCGGCCATGCTGACCCCTGGAAGCTGCAAATAGAAAGTTCTGGAGAAGCACCCTACATAACCTATGACAAAGTGCTGTACCGCTTAGACGCAAAATTAGTGCCTGCTATAAAATCAAAAGCCGCTGCGGTGGCCGCCACTCACACCGACGATCGTCGGCGAATGATGAGACTTAATATAATTCCTTGTCTATTCTTTGTTTTGAGCGGTTAAGTAAGGTTCTTATATTGTGATTGTGATTAAATAATTCTGATAGTGATTTCAATTATTTCTCATCATCAGGGTTTTACATTAGTTAATTCAGATTAATGATTGAAACTGACTTCGTATTAACATAATTTAACAAACTATCGTCACCGTCGTTTTGTGAGTCATAAAGCAATTCAAGAAAGTATTGTTATTAATTACAAATAGTACCAACACAATAATTCTGTATTTTTTCAAAGTAACGTGACACACACATATTGATGTAAGACTGTTTAATTACAATCGGGAAATAATTGTTTTGCATCAGAATGTTATTTAGTCTATAATTTAGTATGACGTTTGTTCCACCCCTGTGTGAGTTCCGTCCTCTCACCGAAGCAGCCAGTAATTCTCCGGCGCGGACAACGAGGCAAGTTTAATGAAATTCTTGCGCCGATCCGCGCCGCGCGGCGGACGCCTCGCTTCATCACGAATTCATCATTATCATTATGACACGTTGTAGCAGTGATGTTACAACGCGTCTATATACTTCCTTTTTTATTTAGCAATAACTGTAAATACATAAAGTTACAGCAATAGTTATTAAGTTAGCTTTAAAACCGATAGAAGAATAGATAGAATGTGGCTCCAAGGACCAACCTATCCGTTACTATGAATTATTTATTTGTTTCAAGTTAATAACTGTATAATTATAAAAAAATATGAAGTAGCCAATTTAACAACGATTGTCCAATAGATCTGTTACCAACTTTTAATTAATGATTTGTCCAAAACTCATGTCATAAAATGCGACAATTAAGAAAATATACTATACATGAATCATTTGCAATTTAACCCAGGACAAGGCTTAAATCAAACGCATCAAAATTGCTTCAATGTTATTACCATGTATATTGAATTGGTGTTTACGAGTGAGTTAAACCAATTAATGTTGATTACAGTTGGCTGGCACCATTATCTTCGATATTGACCTGTCGCTGACCGAAACTGATTTGATTATATTATCAAACAAAACGTCATTGTGCTGTATGCATAGTGTCAATAATATATTTGGACCTTTAAAGCCTTTCACTAATATTATTAACGATTTAGTTCTATTGCGTGTTCCTTTACTTCAAAACCTAGCAATAAATCAAGATTTTTTGCACTTATATAGTTGGAGGCAATTGAAGTGCCACAGGCTATTATGTCTATTTGTCTAATTCTTTTGTTGTGTTTGTAATGGTCAAGATAAGGTTTGTATGAAATAAATATTTTGGAAATTCGTCCCTGGGTACGGGCTCCACGCAGACGTAGTCGTGGACGGGCTGCTAATCATAAATAATT
The DNA here is from genome assembly GCA_963921215.1 of Scoparia ambigualis. Classification (NCBI taxonomy): domain Eukaryota; kingdom Metazoa; phylum Arthropoda; class Insecta; order Lepidoptera; family Crambidae; genus Scoparia; species Scoparia ambigualis. The sequence continues at coordinate 30,881,745 of OY992521.1, read as the reverse complement.
ATTAGTTGGTTATTATGTGGAACGCAAATACTTGTGAAAATACTTTTATTGTTGCACAAATATTTAATTTTCAGTAAAAAAAAAAATTTTAGAATATTAAGTTAACAATTTTCAAACTCCTATGTTATTTGTCCATCAAATTAAATTTATCTTTAGGTAAAGGCTTAGAAAATACATCAGCATACTGATTATTAGTTTAAACTGATAACATTAGAGTTATATTTTTCTTTGACAAAGTTGTATTTAATATCTATATGTTTACAGCGTTTATGGAAGTCACTATGTTTTATAACATGAATAACACTTTGGTTATCAATATTTATACAAACAGAATTTTGTTTAAATTCATCAATATCACATAGCAAATGCTTTAGCCACATTGCTTCTTTGGTAGCAGCACATGCAGCCATAAATTCAGCCTCAGTTGTGGATAGGGCTACAGTGTGCTGGCGTTGAGTTGACCATGCATGTTACAGCTGATTCATTTTTAATAAATACATATCCAGTTACTGAACGTCTTGTTTCAATATCATTGGCATAGTCAGCATCACTGTATCCTACCGAATCAGTGGTGTCTGGGTTTGACATATAGCATAATCCATAGTATTTAGCTAATTTTAAGTATTTCTCTTTACAGCATTCCAGTGAGACTGATCATAAGAATGTAAGTATCGACTAACCTGGCTGACAGCAAACATCATGTCTGCTCTGCTTACTGTTGCTGCGTGAATCAGTGATCCTACCACCTCTCTGTATGGGTAGGGTCGCTCATGACTTTCAGCAGCCTTTTTCAGCCTCACATTTGGATCTGCCGGAACACTGTTGGTGTTTCATCATCATCATCATCATCCTACACTCGTCCACTGCTGGACATAGGCCTCTCCAAGAACACGCCACTGAGCACGATCCGCGGCCACTCTCATTCAGATTCAGCTCTTGCCAGCCACCTTGCGAAGATCGTCGCTACACAAATTATATTTTCTTAATAATTACTCAATATACTTAGTTTGGTGAACAAATATGTAGCTTGTACATTTTTGTATTTGCATGCCCACAAAATTGCTAAGTGAACATACTTTTATGTCAAAGTATGCTTTAAGGTCATAGAATCAAAATTAACTTTTCTTTACATAGCAATAATTCATCATCAACATAAAGACAAAGGTAACATTTTATAATATCGATTAGTCCAATATAAACACATTGATCAGCTTTACTTTTTATAAAACCAAAGGAGGTCATTCACGTTTCATACTAGTCTGGGCCCAAAAGTCAAAGTGCCGGCCAACAAAAAAAAATGGGTTATTATTGTTGGGGGAGTAATTTCGAACGTTTTTTACTATGAAAGTAAACCTCAACAAGTAGTGCTATTTCTGTTAGTTGAAGTATAAAAATCTATTTTTTATATTAAATTTATATAAAATATATTCATTTTACTGGCGTAAAAAGTAATAAGGTGAGGTTGTAAGTGGATTTTCAAGAGCTAATTAAAGGAATACTATTGCAGTTCAATCGTTTATTAACATCAACAAAGCTTAGCTATACAAAATCATACATAAAGAGATGTATTAATTAATATCACAAAAATAATTACGACTTATATAAAAGCAACATGAAATGTTCGCGTATCCTTAAAAATACGGCGGAGCTCTAGAGGTATCCCTAACTTAATCTAAATGTTGACAGCTTGTCCCACAACATCATTTAAAAATACTTAATGCCGAAGGGCTTTTAAGCGGTTCATGCCTTGCATAAGTTATATACCAAACTATTATGCACATGACGCGTGAACAACATCCTGCAGTTCTCTTGCCTATAATACATGTACAGCAATAGTGACTTAATCAAATCAGTCATAATGATCTGCGCGATTTCAATGTGGAGTTCTTCTCTAGATTTTATTGTTGCACAAATACAATTAAACATACGTGTCACACCGAGTAGATAAATCAGAGACAGCGGCTTATGGAGTTTTGTCATAGACAAAGGAATGGCGCTATTGTTGTACAAACAAACATGGCTATTAATTTAATTATTCGATTCAATAGTTTAACAATAATAATTATTGGTTGTGGTATACCATTTTAAATTATAACAATCGGCTTTATGCGTTAAGAAGTGTCTATCTATCTACCTATCTGATCAGCCGGTTACACCCTGCTGGGTATGGTATATAGGCCTCTTCCTTATTCCGGCACTCCATACGATCCTGCGCTAGCCGTATCAAGAGTTATAAAGAAGTGTCACCTAAAAAAAATGTTTTACGTTTGTTACCTTAAAAAAGATGTCAGTGCAGTAAAAGTTTTATTCAATACACGATAAAACGAAAAGCTTTTGTTTCTACAAAGTCACAATATTAAATTGGCTAGGGAAGCACAGCACAGGTGTTACTTTGAATTGTTATAGTAAGCGGTAAAATGTTTCACACTAACTTTGAATAGTTTATTGCACGAAATCATCATTAAATTAATTCAGTTATAAATTAATTACAAGTGTTATTACAATTCGATGTTTGAACATCTTTGTAAATGAGGGCTTTATTGATATAAAAGTTATGTTTTATTAATAAAGTTTAACTAGTTTCATATAAATATGAAAATAAACATAATACTTAGTCTATTATTTTCTTACAGTTAATGGTAACTGTGACCGAATATACTCGTAAGACTTTAAACTATCGCAACGCGACCTAACACTATTAATTTTATAGGGAAGACATATCTATTTACTGTTTACTGGTTGGTCATAAGCGAACAAGCAGTAAGTAGATAATAATATGTACTTACTTACAAAATTAATCGTGTTAAGTCTCGTAAAATAGTTTTGATACTCGTATGTACGTAAAAACCGCTTAAAACATTAGGTTTTTATAAAAATGCCCATGAGTAATGAGATGTTTAAAATATCCCCAGAAACACAGTTTACATTAGAGATTTTACAGAATTTTACTTTTAGAGATTGCTAGGTACTATTTTAACCGTAATCAAGTTAATTTTGTCTTTGAAGAGAGCATGCGAGTAAAGAGCATTCCACTTCTAAATATATTTCCGCGTCGCAACCGCGGCGCGGTATGTGGGGCGCGTACTCGACTGGCGTCCCTACGATCAACTTCAGAACTTGCCCCAACTAACTTGGAGCGCATTCGACGCGTGCCAGCACATTTCCTGCCTTGGATTGTATGGAAATGAAGCTCCAAATGACTCCTAAATATACATAACAATGCACTTACTTGTATTTTAGTCGCGTACGATTTTATTTGCACCTAGAACGTCTTATACACAAGTAACATTTTCATGTCTGTAGATCTTGTCGTATCTTATCGTAATGGAGCTCGCTGTGATTTTCCACTCACAGCAACACTTCTACCCGTTAGAATTTATTGCGCAAACTAATTTTTCCACGGTTTTCCCCAGTTAAAGCGACTGCCAAACTCCATAAAATTTTTGAAAGCGACAAGCTTGAAGTCATTTGGTTTCGAATAGGCTGATCCCATGGAGAAGACCTTTTTTTTCGGTAGTCAAATATTCGCAATCGTACAGCAAGTGCTGAATGAACCTCGTTTCTTTTACTCCATGTCCGCTAAAACCTGCTTGTTATTGTTTGTTAAATTTTATTTTGTAGCATTGTCCCCTGGTTTTTGATTGGTTCTAATAAAAAAATGGGTTCATTTAAATAAAAAAAAAAAAATCACTTACCTATTATTTTTGTTACACGTCATTCATTATTCGTACCAGATGAATACTAGATTGTCAAACTCAAAACTGTGTAATAGTTCTCTTGTGGCGTTGTGTGTTCAGCTCAGCAGAAGGTTAGGAAAAGACGTGATGCTTAAAATATAAATAAACGCCTGAAGATTCGTATGAATTGCTCCATTTTAATGACTAAATATTCGAATAAATATAAAAGTATTATTATTAACATCATTAAAATGTTGTATCATAAAGGTATTAAAATTTGATGAAATCTTATCTTTAGTGGCATATTTTTAGCCTTTATCTCGTTTATTTTGCTTCGCAACAAATAAACTTATCTTGAAGAAGCGACACTGAAAATGTAAACTCTTAAATTTTAGTAAAATGAAATATTAATCAGACTTCAAACAATCTTCAACAATGTAGAAGTTGGAACTTCCAGCTTAACTAGGATACTAAACTTTACTTGAACCTTTATGAATGATTCATTAGCTGTACTTTTGTCTTGCTAACACAAACCGTCATTAGGAATTCGTGTTAATTAGTTTTGATTTTATGATGAACAGTCTGAAAAGTTGTTGTCTTAAAACTGTGTTATAAAAGTCGCGCAACAATTATATGACCGCCTGCTTAGATTCCCAGCGGTGTAGTCATATTGCTGATCGAGACTGTACTTGTCATTTGTCGGGGTGTTGAAGAATTAGGAAATTGAGAAACTGGGCATTTGATAAATTGGAAATGTGTAAAACTGAAAATGTGAAGAATTGAAAATGTGAAAAATTGGGCATGTGTAGAACTGAGCATGTAAAAATGTGGCAATGTGATGATGATCTGGAAATGTGAAAAATTGGGAAAATGAAGATATGGAATTGTGAAAAATGGGGCATGTCCCAAATTGCGAAAGTATAGACATGGGTATAAACGCTTTATACTGTGGTTGATTTGGTTCGGTACTGTAAACACAGTACTTACCGTTTGGTGTCAGAGATTATCAAAAGTCAACCTGACTAGCTACCATCTTCTTATGCTACTACTTCTTAGACTACCAATGAAATAATGTGAGTTTCATTATTTGTGATCTGACATTTTGGTGTCACAGATGAGATAGCTTGTTCCTTAAGTGGTTAAGACTACCGGGTTCATCCAGCTTTAGCCTCAACGTCTCTTACTGGTTATTCCCCGTTGTGAAATAAAATGTGATCGTTCAAATCAAAATGACCCTGAACTAAACTATAGAAACTGACCGCTATAAGAAATGCGCGACTGCGCGTGTGTGCTGTCGAACTTGTTTGCAAAGAGGCACTGCAGCCTTATCGTGTCTAGGTATGGGATGGGTCATATGCTCAAATAGTATCGGCAGCAGAAAACCTGGGATCAAAGACTGTTGAAACTGCCGCAGTGCCAGCATGTCAAACATTTCTGGACTAGGAAATTTTAAAGGTGAGAGAAATTTCTTTTGCAAGAGAATTATAACGTCTTGTTCAGAAAGTTCCTGCGAATTTTTAAGCAGGTAGGAAGACTTTATCACTATCGGAATGATGTCGGTTGTCAGACTCTTATTTTAACTTCTAGTTGCACGAGGGACATACGGACATACGTCAAATATAAGAAGCGGTGCTTCCGCGATAGTATAATATAACATGGACGAGAAATAGAAGTTCACATTTTGGAAAAAGCCAAATACATTTTTTAAGCTAAGATGGATAACTATCGCTTAGAAAAACCCTTGGGTGCTGATAATGGTACTATCTTACTAATAGTATAAATATCAGCCCAGTCTCAATTTATGCCATCATGTTAGTTAGTAAAAGCACTTCATCGTCATTACTTTTTACTGTAAACAAACAAGAAAGTATTGTGAAACGGTCCATATATTAAACCATCACAAAAAAACGGTCTGTGCACCTTAAAAATTCGACCTCGTTCAAAATCATATTTTACTACCAAATTAACTGCCTCCATAAAAATTACCAAGTTTGGCGTCCCAGGGGTTTGCAATATTCACTTAATCGAATTCGTCCTTATTTCTTACATACTAAGGTTCACATTTCCATGTGCAATGTTGGGAGGTTGTATTATAAGTAATTTATCGACGAACCACCGGTCGCAGTGGACAACTTTAGGGTTCAGTCGTAGAAGACACGCGGCACGCCGCCCGCCAGCGTCTGTCTATATCAAAGGTTAACGTTTCAACTGGAGCAGTTACTCGAATCGGTTTCAAACTACTCGTTGGACTGGAGTTTCATTGTATGTCTGAAAATTAATAACAATCCATAAAGGGTATTAAACTCAGTCACACTATACTTATTTGAAGTGGACAATATTTATTTTTCCAAATATTGGCAAACAAGTTACAAGTTGTTTTTAAAACTTATTTTCTGTAAGTCATATTTTTTCTTTAGTACAGAACTTATGTACATAAGGTTGCTGCAAAATCGTGAAAATAAAATTACATACAAGGTAACATTGTTTGGCTTACCTATCTCATATTTTCAAAGGGTTAGAATGATTTTTGGAGCAATATGAATCAAAGCATTTAAAGAAGAGTTTGGCGGCTAAGGCGTTCGGCTTACGACCTTGCTAGTTAAGTAAATTTTGCAATGCTGGGTCAGTCAAAAAAAACATCTCGTGCTTCTCCGCGCTCCGAAGGCACAGAATTTCGTTGGTCGGTAGTTGTCGTAAGATGGATGGCAGTCCTTAAAACCTGCCAACCCGCACTGGGCGCGCGTGGTGGGTTATGGCCCACTTTGGCCATGTGCTGTAAGTACATGATGAATTGAAGTCTATTTTTATTTAGGTACAAATATTTTTAATTATTTGTTTAGTTTTTAATTATTTAGGTTGCTATTACATATAAAGGAGAATTTAGGAAAAAACGGTCGTTTTTTGCAAACATTAATTAGGAATATGTTAAAGTAAATGTCTAAGATACCCAGGTCGAGAGTGTAGTAAAGCCGAGTCAAATATTTTTCTATAAAATTACGCGACCGAGTATTCGGTAAGCTTTTGCAGTTATGCGACTACTAAGTGAGCTTAAGTCAATTAGCCCTCTAAGTAGGATCCCATCCCCGACTTCGTTTTTCTTGGAAAATTATTCACTGCCAACGTAATTGTGTACGTTAGCGGAAAATGGAAAAAAATAATGTTAAAGTACCTACACAATTTAAATTTCAATATATTTACTGCATATCACATTATGTAAGACATAAGGTGTTATAACATAATCAATGTATACAATGTGACGCCCTGCTAGGGCACAGCAAATGAGAGGGCTAACTATTTTAAAAATCTAGGTAATAACAAAAAACACCAGTTTGACTAGCGTGCAATACAAAACTACAATAAAAATAATAGCAGTACAACACAATATATTTTAATTATTAGAATCTACGAACATATAGGCTCGTTATTAAAGAAATACTATCGATTCATTTCAGGAAGTATGTGCAAAGAGCGGCGATGGGCTCACCACGTTTCACGCTGAGCACATGTGCAGTTGTTATTTAGTGAAAGGTGGACTGTGGCAGTGAACTGATTTTGCGGTCCACATTGCCTCGTCTCGAAATATTCTTTACCCCTTCTTCAGCTATTGAATTCCATTTACTCAGGGAGGGATTCGACGAATCGTTCGCTCTGTCCGAATGAGTAGGACGTAAAACTTAGCTTCGTCTAGTGCTCGGGACAGGCGGTGTGCAGAGGCTTAAGCAAGGCCGCGTGCACGTACCAGTGCACTGCGCTGACCAGAAATTAGTCACTCGCAGGGACCAGCAGGACAGGTAGCAGCGTTAGGGCCTATGCGTATGACCTCGGTGAAGGAAGACGCGGTATGAGAACCCAGTGTAAGAACCTAGGATTCTTACACCGGGTTAACCACAATAAAGCAACAAGGAACTGGCCCGGCCAGAACTGACAGTTAACAGCCACTTTTTCCCTGGAATGATAATCCTATGACAAACTACTTCTTTGTAAAGCAACCAGGTATGTCTAGTCTGATGTCTAGTTTGATTTCTGAAGTTGCTAGAACTTATGCTAATACAGCGATCTAAATCTGTCTGTATGCATTGTTATCAGTTTAGTAGCATATAAAGATATCCTTACATGTTTTGCGACAAAGTCTCCGTTACATCCCTGTAATCAAAGTAGAAATTCTTAACATTACCAATTGTCGAGGGTAGGGCTCCTGGCAGAACCACGACGTCAGTGCTCCGCCAATAAGTATGAACAAAACACGAATGCAACTTATACCCCCTCGACCGGAGATTTATTTATTTGACTCACAAAACATCTATGTACACAATAGTCAATACACAATATATAACAAGGTTACACGCACATAAGGTAATACACACACACACACACAGTAGGTAATACACATATGGTCATGCACACACAATACACGTAAGGTCCATGCAAATTAAAGTCAGGCACAAAAGTTATACGCACAAGGTTATATACACGCACACACACACAGGTACATAAATGGTCAAATCCAAGTTAGTAATTACACGTCAGTCAGAATACACAAAGCACAATTTATACAGTGTTTATAAAGTTTCCCTAAATACTCAACTTTCACACTGGCTCTAAACTGCTCTAGGTATATCTCAATTACTTCTTCAGTTTTCTGATTTTCCAAAGGTTCCAGCTAGTTGCTGCTCGGTAGACTGCTTGAAGTGAACATGAAGACCGAAATCCCGCTCGGCCCTTTTATACAAAAAAGCTTCTAGAAGATTTGAATTATTCTAGCCAATTAGAGAGCAGAGAAGTAGAGGTAGTCGCCCCTTTTTAATTACAAAAATATTCTGAATGCACATTCAGATCCTCTATGAACTGACACTTTAAAATCGACTAAAATTCCATTTATATCCAAACGCTCTGATTCTAAGTTATACAACAAAATATAAGTCTAGACCTATCTTAAAATATATTTGCGTATGCGATTCGTTATAACACATCTAAGCAATTGCATATTTTAGAGCGCTAGTCTAGTTTTTGCGAGAATTATTCCTAAACAATGCTACGTGCAGATTACAATAATTCCGCGCGGCTAATTTTGACTTCACCACCACGTCGGGCGTTATGTCTACCATAATTCTAGATAAACGCCATTCACGTGGGCTTAGCCGTTTCGGAGGAACAATACAATACGTTGTCCGACCATAAAACATTTACAAGTTTACCACGATCGCCATATTAGTTTTATCTCCTATTGTTATTCCGTTCGTACTATGCTTACATTGTATGACTAATTATCATTTAAAGAGGCTACTTGTTAAGCTGCCCATCAATAACAATCGATAACAATCAAATTCGTGACAATTATTAAAACTTTCAAATTACGTAAATAGCAGCTTCATCTACTCATCAAGAGAGGGAGCTGTAGCAAACATGCAAATTTCTAGATGGCGATGGTAACTTTTTTAACCGCTACGTAAATACGACGGCTAAAATTTTCTAAGTTTTTCTTTTATTCGTATACAATCACACGCAAACGGCTATGCTTACATGGTATGAATATCTATCCTCTAGAGAAGCTACTTGTTAATTTAAACATCAATACCAATCAATTTCGTAACAATAAGTAAAACTTCATAATTACGTAAATAACAGCTTCAGTTTTTTATCAAGAGAGGGCGCTGTAGCAAACGTGCAAATTTCTAGAAGGCGATGGTAACATTTTTTATTCGTTATATAAGTACCGCGCCTAAAATTTTTTAAGATTTTATTTTATTCACATTGTATGCGTATACAATCAAACGCAAGCGGATGCGATGCGGTATCGCCAAATTGTTTATCAAATCAATCATTATACAAATTCCAATCCCTAATTGATTCCGAACCTAATAGTTACATTAACTTGTTCGTTCTCTACGTACCTAACCATTAATTTGATCACCGATTAATCTGTCCGTTACACCAATAATTTATTTTTTCTTATTGGGAGAATTAAAGTAAATCTTTATACTAGACAATACGATCGCACCTACACCCTTTATTGATAAAGATATCGTTTCTATTCAAGTATCACAAGAAAGACAATAACAGCCTAAAAGTGATTCAGCTCCGGCCTGCATAATACAAGACATAATGAGAATTAGTGCCAGTTCGTTACCTGCCACGGTTTAACGGAATAAAACCTTCGCAATGCCTGCACGGAGCGGGCTCTTGCATAATACAATTTTGAGCAAGCAATCTGTAGTTGCTTTTCACTCCTTAAACTCCTCCGTTCGTTTTTGTAAGCGATTTCTCACAAACGCAATCTCCTTTAGAAATGGGAAGCTGTTTTTACTAAAATTCGTGTTCTTGGTAGACAACCAAAAAGGGAGACAAAACTGTTAATTTGTTTTAAAGTTATCTCTCTACAAACTATGTGTTCAAGTGGTAAGCGGAAAACATAAATATACCAGCCCACACTTTTTAAAAACACTGTTGCTACATTATAAAAGTTTAAGTGAATTTTTTTTTTGTTACACATAAATAAGCTTATGAACATTTAATTAAATCTTTATGACTGTTTTGTAAGCGTGGTAGCCCTTTGTCTAAACAATTATAAATGAAATGATTTCCCCCGCACGCCACGCCACGCCTGCACTTGTAGCCGTGTCGCGTGGCGGTGAAACAATACTACCAGCCCTCTCTTTCCTTGGGTGTCGTAAAAGGCGACTAACGGACTAAATACTGCACATACATCCAACAGCATAGAGCGGCGGTGGGCTCATCATATATCGCGCTGAACACATGTGCAGTCGCTATTTGGTGAAACGTTGACTATGGTAGAGGACTGCTTCTGCTGTCCTCATTGCCTATCTCTGACTTACCCTTCGGGGATAATAGGTGTGATTATATGTACACAAATCAACAGAATCTAGGGATATCTTAATCCTAAATTATTTACGACTATGTAGTTTAAAATCTTTTAATTTTCCATAAATAGTTTTTTCACTCCTCTTGCTCAAAAAGACCGTCATTGTAGCGTTCTAGAGCGGGGCTAAAATAGCTTTTCTCGCCCTAGGGGAAAAAGTAATTTTTTTTTAAATTTTTGTCTGCCACATGAGAATGAGCCTACAAAAACGAAAAAGTATTTAGTCTTATGTAGAATAATCATGAATAAAGACTCGACTTATTACTGTTTACTTAGATCAACAACTTTTTTGAGATAACACAGACCACGCTTCAGCAAAAAAAACTGCACAGTCTGCACATGTGCTTAGGTAGCCTTTAGCCCGTTAGTCGCTTTTACGTCACCCAAGGGAAGAGAGGGGTTGGTAGTATTATTTTGATGAGCCCTTCGCCGCTCTATGCTGTTGTATGTATGTCCAGTCTTTAGTCCATTAGTCGCCTTTTACGACACCGAAGAGAAGAGAGAGGTTGGTAGTATTAATTTGATGAGCCCATCGTCGCTCTATGCTGTTGGATGTATGTGCAGTCTTTAGTCCGTTAGTCCCCTTTTACCAAATCGAAGAAAAGTGACGGGTTGGTAATATTGTTTTGATGAGCCCATCGCCGCTCTATGCTGTTGGATGTATGTGCAGTCTTTAGTCCGTTAGTCCCCTTTTATCAAATCGAAGAAAAGTGAAGGGTTGGTAATATTATTTTAATGAGCCCATCGCCGCTCTATGTTGTTGGATGTATGAGCAGTCTTTAGTCCATTAGTCGCCTTTTACGACACCGAAGAGAATAGAGAGGTTCGTAGTTTTAATTTGATGAGCCCATCGTCGCTCTATGCTGTTGGATGTATGTGCAGTCTTTAGTCCGTTAGTCCCCTTTTACCAAATCGAAGAAAAGTGAAGGGTTGGTAATATTATTTTGATGAGCCCATCGCCGCTCTATGCTGTTGGATGTATGTGCAGTCTTTAGTCCGTTAGTCCCCTTTTACCAAATAAATGAATAGTGAAGGGTTGGTAATATTATTTTGATGAGCCCATCGCCGCTCTATGCTGTTGGATGTATGTGCAGTCTTTAGTCCGTTAGTCGCCTTTGACGACACCCAAGGGAAGAGATGGAAAGACTGCACATATCTACTATCCAACAGCATAGAGCGGCGATGGGCTCATCAAAATAATGCTACCAACCATTCTCTTCCCTTGGGTGTCGTTAAAGCAACTAACGGGTTAATTTTAAATAAAATCAACCAATTCATAATGTATTGGATTGTTTTATTTTCTCGCATTCGTAGTGAAAAGCAGAGTGTAACACTCGGCGCTAAAAACCCATTAAAACTCGGTTTCTATTTACTCCCTCGCTAAAGCTCGGGAGTAAAACTACATCGTATATAATGGGTCATTTTAGCCCCTTGTATAACAATCTACTATTATACAGATTGAAACCCCTTTTAATCTATTTTCAAAATTTAAAAATGTTAATAAAGAAAAAAATGCGGCGGCAAAATTGTTAGTATTTCGTTACGTCAAGAAAAATTAAAATTGTTTTATTATTATTAATTAATGAAAAGGGGTAAGATTGTTTTTGTTTTTTAATTAAAAGTGCCGTGTGAGCTATAAGAGTCATGTCACGTCGTCATTTGAGTCGAGATGAAATGTTACGAGCCTTGGGCATGTTAGAAAACGGTGCCATTCAACGCGTCGTTGCCGAGGCCCTACACACCTGCCAAAACGTGATATCAAGGTTGTGCTCACGTTATCGCAGTACTGGGGGTGTGGCTGAACGGCATACGGGTAGATATCGTGTAACTACCAGAGACAAGATCGATTTCTCCAAATGACCGCCAGAAGACAAAACAATATCACAGCGATGCAACTAGTACAAAGGCTCTAGGAGGACCACCGTCCTCCTAGAGCCTTTATATCTGGTCGCTTACCAGTAGCTGGTGAGCTACTGGTAAGCGACCAAACCGTGCGAAGGAGGTTGCATGAAGTTAATCTTCATGCTCGAAGACCACTACGTATTTCAGCATTGCGACGCGGCAATCGCGGTCGGCGGTTTTCGTGGGCTCGGGATCATGGAGTAACCAATGATGTATGGAGTAACGAACAATGGTATTTGGTGCTGTTCACCGATGAGTCCCGGTTTGGGTTTCATCTGGATTCACGAAGAACACGCGTTTGGAGAAATCCAGGGAGAGTAAGCTGTCTACGGGACCCTCAGGAGGTCCACTCATACCAAGGCGGAACAATCATCTTGGCGGACGAACCCAGCTCGTTTGGATCCAAGGCAGCATGACTGCACAAAAATACTACTAGGAGGTACTTTGTACTCATGCACGATAATGCTCCTTCCCATACGGCGCGGCTGGTGTCGGCCGCTCTCCGAGACCACGATCTTCAAGTTTTGGACTGGCCTGCACAGTCGCCCGACTTAAATCCTATCGAGCATGCCTGGGACATGTTGCAACGAAAAGCTTTGAGAGATTTCCCGCCAAATTTGACATCGGAAGAAGAACTTTACGAACACTTGCAAAGTACATGGGACCTCATACCGCAGCAAGACATTGACAATTTAATTTTAAGTATGAACAATCGATGTCGATGTGTAATTAATGTAATAGGTGGCAACACTGATTATTATTAATTAGATTTTATAAAAAAAAATGATACTTAATACTTTTATAAGAAGAGTTAATTTTTTATCATACTAATTTTCTACGTCGCTCAAAAAAATAAACATTATTAATAAAAACATAAAAATCACGAAAAGTTTTTATTTTTTATTGAAGACCTTATAATAACCTATCTATCTTCCATTTACTATATCAGAAAATACTTTATAGATTTTTAGATATTTGATGAAGTATAAAATATCCCTAGATATTGTTGATGTGTGTATGTATGAATAAAAATAAATGTGTGTGGTGGCGGCTCATTATCAAAAGAATACTACCAACCCGTCCATTTTCTTGGGTGTCGTAAAAGCGACTAGCGGACTAAAGGATGCCACCTATCACGCTAAACACACGAGCAGTCGTTATTTCTTGAAAGGTGGACTGTGGCAGAGAAGAGATTTTGTGGTGCTCATAACTTAGTCTTTGAATAACCCGAAGGCGATAATGAGTCCTGAGTGTATGAATGTATAAATTAAGAATAAAATTATCACTTTTTTATTTCTCATTAACATTTCACCCAGCCACCCGCTGCAGCGGCACACCTGTAATGAATTAGCATACCTACACCACCGGAGCATTTTAAACATTGTTGCGTGACGGTATGCTTAGCTCTCTACAAGTACACTACTAAAAGTATTCTTAAAAACTTTCACATCAAGTTTTTCATTACAATATCGTTAATTAAAATAACGTAAATTAGCAAAGATGGCAGGCAACGATTTCTGCATTCATATGCAATGGAGTTTCGCCAAACTTTTCCAATTTGACTTCGAATGGAGGAGAGACATCGAATATTTCCACATCAATGTCCTTTAATTAATCTTCAACAATTTACTTTAACTCAATAATTGAGTTGAACGTTCCTTTGTAATATCTGGAATAATGGTTCGCTTTCTACTCAAGAGTTTACTGTTGAGAGCCTTGTATGTCATCAGCATAATTTATATTATTTACTTGTGTATCCGTCTATGTGACAGCCGATACGGCAGCCGCTGAGCATCTATCAGGGCATCAACGTACAAGTTGAATAGCATCGGAGAGGTCAGCCCTCCCTGCCTCACCCCGCACTCCATCCTATACGGTTCCGCAAAGGCACTCGACCATCTCACAACATTGACCATAAACTGATATGAATCTCGTTAAAAGTTATCAAAAGTGTAACTTGTTTCGAAGCACCATTTGCTTGCAGAAACAAAGAGGGACGTCAAACTTAATACAATGATAAACTCACAGTCAATTAGAAACATATAACAAATGAATGTGTTTTGCAAATCGCCTGTTCACACAAGCGACATGAAAATATCGGCATCCACCAAATTTTTTATCGTCAAAGCCCATCAAAGCGCGTCTTTATTTACCAACACATAATATCATGATGTCTGTTTGTTCAGGGCCGACGGAATAACAGGATATTATGTCTTTACTGGCCGTTTTTATTACTTTTTTATATCCCCCATTGCCAGTGGTACGTATTACGGGGAGGTTTTTTGGGCAATCGATAGGAACACTGCTGGTATCTCACTTTACGAGTCCAGTAAAGATGTTCCGATTAGCTGCGCGCCTTAGCGTGCCAATTTGATTCCCACTCGCATTCGTTGAATGGCGAAGCGGGTACTTAATAGCTTTTACTAACCTTCCTACAAAATAGGTTTTATTAGAAATTATGTTATTTACGGAAATATTGTATTTGACCGGAATAAAGGGTACATAATAATCAATCAAGGCGTAGCTTTTTATCAATGAAAGATTTTGAGAATCGGTAACTATTAGTTTAGCGAACAAGTTCAAGAAGGAAAAAGCCGCGCTGTTTGGAATTAAAAGTTTGCCAATTTATTATATGATGAAGTGCTAATTAACTTTTCTCCGCATTGTAGACAAACGGAATCGTGTATTTTTGCTATATTCTTAAATATAAACTCTTTTTAGTTCGCGAATATTTTTTTATTGTTTCTCTTGTTGCGTAACTGAAAGAGGATGATATAATGGCGGGTTTTTTCCTGCATCACAGGAAAACCCTTCACCTTTATTTCACCTGATGAGTAACAATAATCCAGAAAGTACAGAGTTATCTATTTTTCATCCCCCCATCTCGGAAAGAGTATTTTTACTCTTCGTTATCTAAGTGCAAGAGCCGTTTTTATCCGCTAGAGGATAAAATTAATTAAATTTAGAACATCGTGTGCACTAAGTTTGTGAATTCAAAACATCATTAAACCTAATTACTTCTCCCTCCATGGTGCCGAATTTATCATACAACCTTTTTAAATTTGTTAAAAACTCAGACTCGGAACTTTTTTGGTGTACTTTTTTTATAATTTGCTTAGCCATTCCCTCGCTGAGGTGGGATGAAAAGTTACGTGTTGCACTCGAGTGCAAAGATTTTTCACCTCGTGCTTTTTTGATTCCCTCGCTGACGCTCAGGATTCTGATTTCGGCCCAGACTCACGACTAATTATTCCCGAAGGGTTATTCAGAGAATAAGTTATGAGTACCACAAAAGCAGTTCCCTGCCACAGTCCACGTTCGACTGCACATGTGCTCAGCGTGATAGGCGGTGAGCCCATCGCCGCTCTATGCTGTTAGTTTTATGGGCAGACTTTAGTCCGTTAGTCGTCTTTTAAGACACCTAAGGGAAGAGAGGGGGAGGTAGTATCTTTTCACCGCTACACGACACGGCTATTTTTATTTCAAGTGTAATATTAAAAATAGCTTGGCAAATTTGTAACAAACAAAGCTCGGCTATAGCGATCGGTTCGCGGTTAGTTAAGCAACTTTCGCAATGCCTCTATAGATGGGTGACCAAATAAAAAAAAAACATCTCAGGCTCCACCGCGTTTTGGAAGGCACGTTAAACCGTTGGTCCCGGTTGTTGTCATAAGATGACAGTCGTTAAAACTGACCAACCCGCTTTGGGCCACCGCGGTTGGTTACGGCCCAATCTCCCGTTGTACTGTTGTCCACGTGGGGAGGCTTTTGCCCAGTTGTGGGATGTTTAAAGGCATCAGCCTATAAACATCCTACAACTGATTAATAAAACAGCAAAACGTCATTTAATATCAAGGTCGTCATCCAGATAGATTTTGGGCAGATTCCTTCTACAGGGCACTGTTAAGGACAGAAGTCTCGATTTTATAATATGTAATCTAGTTAGATAAAATACGCCTAAATATAGGTATATCTATTTGCATAAGTAAATTAAGTCTCATATGTGTAAAAGTTTTTTGTTAATAAAGAATTATTTTGTTGTGGGTTTAACGGTAAAAGTTTTTATAAAGGTAAAGGGCCAAGTAGACAGCCCGAAGGCCTTACGCCGCTCTAAGGTAAATAAGTCAATTATTAAAGTCAGGAAATTACAAGATCAGCAGTCGTAATACCAGACATAATAAAGATCCTGACCACCTCCTTGGTCGAGTGGTTTGTACACCGGTTTTCATGGTGTCGCCATCTCTAGTCGCGCGTGGTCGCGGGTTCGATCCCTGATCGGATCTATTTAGAAATTATGGTTTTTCTAAATTTTCTCGGGTCTAGGTGTTTTCTATGTATATTAAGTATGTATTTAAGTATTTTAAGTATGTTTATCCGTTGTCTAGTAACCATTTAACGAGTTTCATAACGAAGCTTCTCTTGGGCTAGATAATTGGTGTGAGTGTAGGAAAGTTTATTTATATTTTATTTATTATTCTATTGTTAGCCACCTCTAGGAGTCTTCGCGACAGACAAGGGATAGTAATGTAAGTAGAAAATTAAATATGTAGGGTATCCAGATTACGAGCGATACCGTAGGGTCAGTAGATAACGATTTACGTCGAAAAGAGAGGTCCAAGTGAAACGGACAGCTGCACAGATTATGACGGTTCATGTCTTTACATAACACACACCATAAACACACTTATTACACTTTCCAGTACATCAAAAACTACACGCACACATTACCCATTCATAAACAAAATAATCAACACTCATTATGTCTATAGATTAGTCCGATACGTATCACACAACAAACACATAAACTATACTCCTCACTTAGAGCGCTTTCATTTACTTTTACTGCATAAGACCACTCCCTCTCAAAACAAAATTCAGCCCACAACTCTAATAAATAAATGGCAGATAACCTTAAAACCATAAACTAATTAGATGACATCGTGGTTGCAAAGACGTAAATCATGTAACATAGCAGACCTAAGCAAGCTTAAAAAATTAAACAAAAATGACCTAACATAAATTCAACAAAATATTAGAAGTATTTACTGCAACTTTGATAACTTTGAGGCTACTATACTATTCTTCGTCTTTCTTCTTAGTCCGGATATTGACGTAATATTACGGAAAGTTGCCTCAGCATAAACAAACCCGTCCCCAGCATACTTAACTGTACTCATTATGCTACCACGTACAATATTAATCAATATGACCACTCCGGTCATATACGCAAATACGGAACAGAAAATAAACTATTTTTTTTATTTATTAGAATGTGGGTAGTTAGTTAGGACAAAATATAAAACTGAACACATGAGCCGGCAGCTGTCCCAAGAGGCCGCTTGTTACCAACCCATAATCTATTTCCACGGCCAGTCAGAGCAGATTTTGTGAGCTCTCCGGACCCACACCTTGAAGAATAAAGAAGCACTAATGAAGAACTGAGTTTTAATTGAAGTACAACGGCTAAATTGTTTAGTGGCTATTGCCTGTCAAGGGCACCATGATCGCTAAGTTGAATATATTATATCGACTTATCTTGAAGTAAGCAAAATAATAAAATATATCAGCAGGAGTAAAATAAATAAAATCTGTTTTTTTAGGTGCTGTTTCGCGTTTGAAATGCGTGAAAATATTATTCGTTCAACATAACATTTATAACAAAGTGCTGTCTCGCCATTCAAAACAAACTGAAACTTGAGGCCGTCGCGCGCTAAGCGTAGTTAACGTTTTTCTAAACGTGTTTAATGTCTGCGCCGATTCGGTTGGATAGGTGCACTCGTATTTTTTCAAGAGCATTTTACGTTTTATCTCCGCTAAATGCTAAGTGTCTGTCTAACGTTTTAGTTGCAACAATATTAGTGTTTTATTCATGTAGCTGGGACCACAGAACAGATTCTCTGGTCAATAAATACATAAAACTAGAAACCCGAGCTATAATAATTTCTTTCTTACTTTGTCATTAGCTATAGTTGTAAGTATTATTAGAGCTGCAATAAGTCATTAAAAAAATTAACCACGTTTTTGGTATTACTAGATACCACGACGCTCAAAAACACCTCTCACCTAGGACCATCGCGCTTCCAAGTAATAAGTTTATAACGTTTGTAAAAAAGGCTTTGTCGTGCTTATAAACCAAGAATCTGTTGAATTAAAAGCATTTCGAACGCCGCTTTGCTATATTTAATTAAAGCCCAAGCTTATTACGACGGCACACAAATAAACAGCCCTCAGCTAAGTATCTTGTAATGTGAAAGTCTGCGCAAAAGATAATTGAAAACACGAACAAAAACGAAAGTGGCCCGACATCGGAGGTTAAGGAATGGGCCGGAGCGGTTCGTTACAATAACGCATTCGGAACGGCAGCAATTGGCGAAGTTCGATAATAAAGCGAGAGCGGGCGCGGGCGCGGTGTTGTTGTAAACAAACCACCGTTTCGGCGGGCCTTTACGATCTGAGTAACGGGACAAGTTTTATTAAAAAATTTCGACAATTGCCCTCGCCGGCCCGCGGGGGCGTATTACGTGACACGCCGGCGCGCGGCGGCGGTGACGCGTCCCGTTCTGTGTTGGAGGTAGACAAAGTCTTTGTGTATTTGTTTGGACAATCGAAATTTAACAATTATTTTATTAGCTACGGCTACATAATAATAGGCCGTGCCGTGTAGCGGCTCACTAAAAGAATACTACCATCCCCTCCCTTCACTTGGGTGTCGTAAAAGGCGACTAACAGACTAAACACCTATAAGCCCATTGCCGCTCTATGCTGTTGGATGTATGTGCAATACATCCAACAGCATAGAGCGGCGATGAGCTCACCACCTTTCACGCTAAGCACAAGTGCAGTTGTTTTTTATTCATCATTGCCTAGTCTCTGACTAACCCTTCGGGAATAATAGTCGTGATTATATTATGTTGGAATGTTGTACATAATAATAAGAAATACCTTAAGCCACCAACAGACAACATACCGGCCAAAGTATACTGTCAAGCCTTCGCAGATGACATCGTTTTGATAAAAGAGGCCATCACAGCCATTGAAATATCCTTGAGGGCCAATGCCGTCCCGTGTCCGGAAGTGGGGTGTGTCGAACAAGCTAAACTTCGCGCCACAAAAAGACCAAGGCAATGGTAATAACCAGAAAGCTTAAGTTCGACACACCTCGTCTGGAGATGGGGAGGACGGACATTGAGATTGTAGATAGCATTAAAGTCTTAGATGTAATTTTTGACAATAAACTTCTTTTCAACGAGCATATTGAAAATTGAAAACCTCGGCTCTCCAGAGGCTGACTGATTCAGACTCCTCGCACCCGTTAACGAAGGCGATAAAGGGTAATCTAGAATTTCTGAGAGACAACCACCATCTAGTCTCTCTATATTGTATACGGGTCCACGTCGGAGTGAGAGGGAACGAGAGAGCGGATGAGTTAGCGAAGGAAGCCGCCCTCAAACTGAAGGCGGAGCGGACTATGACTGCAGCCCCATCTCGTTCGTTAAACGTCATATACGGGCGGAAACGATCGAGCAGTGGGACTGCAGGTATAGGACCGACGCCACAGCCGCGACCACCAAGGTCTTTTTCCCTTATGGGGTGGACGCATATAACACAGTGAGGAAGATGTTCAACGACCGGATTGCGTCGAAAGTCTTGACAGGCCAAGGAGGATTATGTGCATACCTGCACAGGTTTAAACGCAGGAAAAGCCCCACGTGTGCCTGCGACCCGACGCTGGACGAGGACATCTTCCACATACTTCTCGAGTGCCCAATACATATACAAGATAGGTACACTTTGCAGCAAAAACGACACAAAACTAAGTAAACATACCCATAAGGAGATTCTAACCATAAAAAAGGAAAGAAATCTTTTAATGGAATTTTCCAAAAAAGTTGTTACTATAATAAATAGAAGAAAAAAGGATAATTGGAATAAAGTAGGGAATAACACACTAAAAATAATAACCAAAGCAAGACCACATTGTGGCAGGAATGTAATATGGAAAGAAAGAAATATAAGATATAGTAAGTAATAAGAATAACATGTAAAATAGAAATAATAAATAAATACATGTATTAACAGAAGGAAGGAAATAGATGAGTAAACTAATTAAAATGTAATTAAATAAATATAATTAAGAAATGTAATATAAAAGAGAAGAAATGTATTAGTAAGTAAGAAAGAAATGTATTAGTATGTAAGAAGAAATTGTAAAATATAAAGAAAAGCAATGTAATAGAATTAAGAATAGTCTGTAAATAAAAAATATATGAAAAGAGAAGAGATAAAAAAGGAGAAAATGAAAAAAAATGCAAAACAAAAGAAAGATAGAACCGCAGAGCTGTTAAAGCTCTAACTTATTTAACCCCATAGGAAACATAGAAAGAAAACAAAACAAAAACCTGCCGTAAAGCGGAAGCAGCCAGAAAAAAAACATACAGGCCGTCTGCCATTGGTTGCTGCAAAAACAAAATTATCATCTGGGGTTTCGCACAACAATGAGGGTGGTACCGCTCGCAGCTGATACGACAACGACGACAGCCGATGCGACCCTTCACTTCTTCACGCACTATGGACCATTTGGTCCAGACCAACTAGAGGGCTGCTCATGTGGCAAATATCCGTTCGGTAACAAATTAAACCATGTCACTGGCACGAAAAGAGAAATAGTAATCGGCATACCGATAATCGGAATTCATCGCATCTTGTTCTTAGAGTACCTCTTTATTACTGAAGGTAAGCAGTCAGACTTCCAACTATCTTCTTATCTAGATGTGGTCTGAAAAATTGTTGTACCTTTTTAAAATTCAAAAACATGTTTTGATACCGCTCTATTTCTTGAGCCATGACGTTTTCTTTCTCCTAACCTTTCATTCGTCAATGCTAACGGGCTTTAGGTGTGTGTGTATAGTTTGGAAATATAAAAAATCTTCTGTCATCGATACAGAATAGGCGCCCACGTATACCCGGCTCCCGGCAATTGCGTCACAACTCAGCCGGCGACAATAAAATTTCACGAAGACCGACGCTTCAAATTATAAAGTGGCCTTAACCAACTTCGCCGAGTCAACAGTCAAACAACAATGTCGTTTATACGTGCCTGTTCATTGCAAAGATAATTATACCTATTTGCTAAGATAATTATACATTAACCACAAGCTTTTACAAGCTAACATAAATGTTACTTTAGCCCGTATCAAAATAATCGAAACCTTCCAAATAATCTCAAGTATCTTCACTATTCAGCTAGAGTAAGCGAACCTCTTTATGTCTGGATTATAAATGTCGGCCGTGTCGCGTAGCAGTGAAAGAATACTACCAGCCCTCTCTTCCCTTCGGTGTCGTAAAAGGCGACTAACGGACTAAACACTGCACATACTACCAACAGCATAGAGCGGCGATGATCTCACCACCTGTCACGCTGAGCTCATGTGCATCCGCTATTTGGTGAAAATTGGACTATGCCAGAAGACTGCTTTAGCGATCCACATTGTCTCGTTCCTGACTAATTATTGTTGTTGTAACTTGTTGTGATTGAGTAGTGTGGTGGCGGGTCATAAAATAATGCTACCAACCCATCTCTTCCCTTGGGTGTCGTAGGACGTAAGACTAAACACGTCCGATGGGCTCACCACGTATCACGCTGAACATATGTGCAGTTGTTACTTGGTGAGACGTGGACTATGGTCCAAGAGTGCTTTTGCGGTACTGCCGGTCCCCATTGCTTAGTATCTGACTAACCCTTCGGGGATAATAGTCGTGATTATAATAGGTTGGGGAAAAAGTTTCTTCGCATTTTTTAAGAAAATTCATAACATTAAACATAACATTTTTTAATATAGTTTATTTACAATTAACTAGAACATGTAGGTGCCATTTTGTTTGATAACTTCTTGCCATCTTGTAGGTAGGGACGCGATGCCATTGGTATAGAAATTTTGGGGCTTCTGATCAAAATACCGCGACAAGTAGTTTTGGCAGTCCTC
Organism: Scoparia ambigualis; assembly: GCA_963921215.1. NCBI lineage: Eukaryota > Metazoa > Arthropoda > Insecta > Lepidoptera > Crambidae > Scoparia > Scoparia ambigualis. Next base: position 30,859,306 of record OY992521.1, on the reverse strand, counting down.
ACGTAATGTTAACCTAACACTGCCTAAATAATTCTGAAGAGACCGAAACAGGTGGAAATCTGAAGGTGCAAGGTCAGGACTATACGGCGGATGCATGAATACCTCCCAGACAAAATCTCTTAATTTTTGCTGTCTAGCGTTATCATGATGTAAAAACACACCCCTTCTGTTGATTTCAGCCACTTTCTCTCAACTTATTGTTTTAATCTGATCAGTTGTTCGCAGTAGAGTTCAGAATCGATGGTCCTGCCTGGTGGTAACAGCTCATAATGAATAATGCCCTTCCAATCCCACCACACACATAGCATCACCTTGTTGCGAGTAAACCCGGGTTTCGCCACAGTCTGTGAAGCCTGACTGGCCTTTGACCTTTTTGCACGTTCTTGTCGTACGTGATCTACTTCTCATCACCAGCTTTTTCTTTTTTTTATATATAAGAAGGAGGCAAACGAGTAGGCGGGTCACCTGATGGTGAGCAATCACCGCCGCCCATGGACGCCCGCAGAAACAGAGGAGTCGCAGATGCGTTGCCGACGAATAAGAATTGTAAGGGGGGATGGGGAAGGGGCTTCCGGAACTCTCACTGGCCGAACGAAATACAACAGCACCAAGTGCCATTATTTCACGCCGGATATTCGTGAGAAAGTGGTATTACCCTGGGCGAGCCGGCCCAATGCGTGCTGCAACGCAGCGTGGCTCTACCACTCAGTCAGTGTCACTCATTTAGCACCACCCAGGGACCACGTGTAGGGTCTCAAGGGTAAACCTACGGACGCGAGTAACTTTAACCCCTTCAAAAATAGTTTGGTTTCATTACGTCGTGATATAGAATCACGAACCCAGTTTTTTCAAAGGCGCTAAAACTGTTTTGTGGTCAATTCCCAGTTCTTCAGCTACGTCGTAACTACTGATATGCCGATCTTGCTCCTCTTTTTCAAAAATGGCATCCATTTTATCCGTAATAGGGTGACCAGAGCGACGTGCCTCTTTGACATAAAAATTTCCGGATTGAAAACGCTTAAACCAAAATTTGTGCTACTCTCACAGACACTGCACTAGGTCCATATCGTAATTTTTTTTCGCGGCTTTCGTTGCATTTTTACCTTTTTTGTTTTAAAATTTTAAAATGTATCGAATTTCTTCATTAGATTCACTTATCTTGAAAGTCAGAAAAACAAATGAAAATCACACGTTTCGCTATTTTGAATTTGGAGTTATCTTCTTTAAAATTTAAACTTTTAATGATACCAAAACCAGCCAGATACAAATAGTATAGCCAAAGGGATTTTGCTACATTACACATTGTATAACGTAGTAACGTCTCAATCTCGAATCGTTCTAGAATCAAATTGAGCAGATCAATTGGCCAAGTGTCAAACTATGATCACGCAGAAATAGTGCAACGTCTTGCACACAAAGGCCCCTTTAATTAAATGGGCACCACCCGACTGTGCCGTGACAGGCTGCTCGATTCACACCTGAACTCTACTATAGCAAATATCCGGTTCAGGTACATATATACCGCTGACGATAATCGAACCCGAGAGGTCTGTTGTAGTAGGTGGTAGGACACTCCAATTACATCATAATATTTATTTTATTATTTATTCTTTTTTTTATTCTACAATGGGTAAGCGTTTGGCCTTCATCTCACCTGATGGTAAGTGACGATAAGGCCGAAGTGGAAGCGCGCTCCTCCTGGAATCCGAAATGAAACAGTGCTATAAACATCGTCGTTATGGCGACAGACTTAGATAAGATGGTGGCAGAGAGGCGGTTAACTAATGTACTCCTCCAGTGCTTTTACTAATGAACTAATGAATGACACAGAACTCGCTCTGATTCAGGTAATATGTTTAATTGTTATTGTTTTGTTTTCTTAATGTACCGAAATTTCTGTATTTTACTTAATAGATAGGTAAAGCCAAGATATTTCTATAGTTTTCCTTCAACAAAAAAATCCGACGAAACAAGAATCTGGCGAAACAAGAATCCGGCGAATAAGGAATCCAGCGAATCAAGAACTAATCGATATTATGCCATGTTTTCGAATCGCATCGGTTTTAGGACTAGAGTCAATAAGGTCCGTGGCTCTATCTTGGGCTTCATGTTCATCACCTCAGATTGTGGTCCAAATTTATAATAAAAATGTGATATTTGGTTTCGCCAGGGTAAGCAGATACCATATAAATAGTAACTAAATAATTTAACTGTGCAAGACTTTTACCAACAATATATAAATACATAACATCTCTACGGAATATTGTGTTTGCGTATCATTGCTTAATTTGTCAGCATAGTTCAATATGACTGAGTCTTTTATTGGCCGTAAACCACCATTCGCCACCCATTATAGCCGGTGACATTGTAAAAGATAATTGCGAAAGGCGAATTCATTGTTCACTACGAATAAAATATTACGGGCTACAATTCAAGCGTCAGCGCCAAAAGGACAATATAATAATGTTACTGAAAACGCTTGCTCCGCGCGGGCGGACTTTCAAATTGCTTTAGATTTTTTTTGCCGGCTCTGCCTCTAGCGCCTTAAGTCGCGGAGAGGCCTTCTGGGGTGAGATTAAAGTTCGCTAGAGGAGTTTGATGGACCAATTTCATTCCGGTAATAGCCTTAAATGTTATATTTTTGACGTGGGACGTGGTTGGGTAGCGAATAACCTGTACATGTGGGGAAAAGTGTGTTTTGGCGAAAAAATAGAAAATATATTGCTATTATATGGAGAATTTGTTGCCTGTTTTTATTACGCTTTTATGCCTAATAATTCTACTAGACCACTTGATGGCAGAATTAGATATGAGAAAGGCCCTTTAGAGTACTTTAGACAGGCTGACGGGAACCAATCATCATCGGCCTATATTACGTCCCACTGCTGGGCACAGGCCATCCCGAATGCTTGGGCCCTTTGATTATATACATGTCTAGATAGAGCCTGGCTGTAAAAAAACGTAGAAAAATTTATAGGCAAAAATTGGCCTATCGCGCAATCCTGGCGGTCAGTGTCATTTTGCCGTCAAGCAGTGTTTACCTCTCGCGTTTCGGTGAAATTGTTCGCAAAATGACCGTTTGCTCAGTGAAATTCTGTCGAAACTACAAAAGAATTTTTTTTTTCGAAAAGGAAAGTCACGTTTCATCCGTAAGTATTGATAAATTTTAATGAAAATTTAAAGTTTAACAATAATAACGGCCATGTATGCGTAGTGTTGCTGGTATCAAAATGTAGAATTCCCATTATTGGTGGCAGAATATACAAGGAGGTTTAAATATAATAAGTATGATAAAAAATAATCAGTCTTGTAAGTTAGTATTTATACATGGTCTTGTTGTAAATGAAGTAAATACATTGAATATAATTATTATTGGAACGCTTTCAAATTTTTTTTTAAAACTGATGTCTAATTTTTAAGAGCGTGAATAAATGTCACGGTTCCTATTCGATGCCGAATTTTTGTAAACATATTACTGTCATTTGTGCAAATGTCTAGTTTCAGTAGGATTTTTACTGTTTTTTGAAAGAAAGACACAATTTTGAAAAAAAGACACAGCTGGAAAAATCGCAAACCGATCGCCTAGCCGCTGCGCCATAAAACTCCTTATAACCAACTTTCTAAAGTAATATTCTATATGATTTAGTTAGTTAATCCCTGTTAAAACGCACAGATGCTTCTGAGGAGAGAACTGAAGACTCAGGGTCGGCTGATGTCCCTGGTGTTGCAAGCTTTCATGAGCTGAGAAGGCGACTGTAGACCAAGCGTATTGCTCAATTGCCGGCTTGGTAACAGCAAAATAATCCTTACTTAAAAATCAAGGGAAACTTTTTATTTTGCCTCATTTTTATTTAGTTAACACTATGAGAAATAAGTCTGTTAGAAGTAAATGAAATAACGTTACTCACAAGAACGGTTCCTCAAAGCGTAATTGAAACAAAATTTAGTATTTAATTGAAACAGGTATTCCACAAAAGAACTCAAGTTTAAGTAAAAGAGATTGGAATACCTCCAAAACGTTTTGATGTTATTTTTCGCGAAAAGCTTTCGGCATATTTTGGAAGCGCACAATTTATTAAGATTTTAAAAGATGAAAACGAAGTCGGTACAGGTTTACTTGTTTCCGTTATTGCTCCTTGATGCGTAAGCATTTGAAACATTATTATACTTTGACAAATTATTGAAACCAATGTCATTTGCCACCTGACGATTTCTTTAATTGTGATCATGAAAATTTGATTCTAATGACGACATTAAATGCTTAAAATAAGTTATTTTATATAAAAAAAAAATAAGCCAGAAGTCGAGTTATAAAAATAGTTACAGATGTGATTGACGTCACTCAAAGTCTCAATCTTCAACATTTCTCCTCTTTATTTTCCTCAAGGCATCATTATATAAACTATTTTATACTTACACAAAAAAGCGAAGGTAAAATATCTAAGAATACTTTTGCCCAAGTAGAGAGGTCGAGTGAGGACTCCAGACCTCACCTTGTCTCTCACAGCCAGTATAGTGGCGTACACCTTTACCCTAATAATTTTCGTGTTTCATTATAAACCCGTTTTTAACGGACGGTACTCGTGATACTTTAAATGTCGAGTATAAGATACGTGGAAATCTCGTTTAAAACTGAGTGTTTGCATGCCCTCCTCTGAAGCACATTATCCTAATCTATCCCAATCGTCCTAAAACAATAAGATGAAAAATATAAAGAGGAAGCTAGCTACGATTAATTACTTAACTGTGGTTTAGCCAATTAACGTTTGCTTTTATCATCAGCTTATAGAAGTCCCACTGCTGGGCACAGGGCCACATGCCGCCCCGCATAGGCAATCGCACATGGGGAGGTGGGCAATCACCACTAGGCTTGTATAGTACTTGTACTAAAGAACTAAAATAATGCTTCCTAGCACTGAAATGACCGAATTATTCCGCATGCTTATTCGGTCTTCGTTCATTTAGTACATTCAGTCGGAGAAGAACGAGATCCTCCGTTCGGCAGTCTCGGCTCTTCTCGGCAATTCTCGGTCTCGATCGCCTGCATCGAAACGGTAGAGTGTATAAAATAGAGCATTTCTAGTGAGAATGAGATAGTTGCATGGCCGTACAACGATTGTGTTTGACGCAGGTGCCCAGATCGTTGAGCTAGCTGTACCAACTGTGTTAACTTAATATAAGGTCGAGATACTACTAATTAAAATTAACAAATGAATGACTCACATACAATTTTCCTCGAAGAAGGCCGGTCATCGGCCTTAGGCCGCGCCTCCGGCTGGTGTTGACTGCGGTCAGGGAGCGTCTCCTGACCGTTAGTGGCGAGTAAAATTTCACTAGACTATCCCGACTATTAAGAGCTCTTTTCCCCATTAAAGAGTGATGATCGCCTCACCAGGTAGGACCACCTTTGCGCGGTCGTAACTCCTCGACCCACTGCCCACCAGTAGGACTACCCCATCACAATTCAAACACAATAACACTGCGCAACTCATAGCCCGCTTTCACTTAGTAGTATATAATGTTGAGGTTACAATCTAATTTTTCTATGTGACTCGTCTTAGTGACTACATCCTGCCTGATGGTAAGCAGCCGATGCAGTCCAAAATAACGAGAGCGCTCCTCATCGTGAAATAAGCACGGTGACAAGCTCACCCATTCATGACGTCCCGCTTATAAGACCAGGGAGTATAGGAGCCGGGAAACATGCGCCAGCAAAGAATTCCAGAGCCGAATGGTTTAACATAGGAACGACTTGCCAAATTTTTTGGCACGAGTGCTGATAGTCTTAACAGTATGATGGTGGTTCCTAAGACCAGCACGTGTAGTCCGGGAGAGGAAATGAGGGGGCGGGATTAGTTCAAAAAGTTCTACAGAACACTCTCCGTAGTAGTTCCGGTAGAAGACACTGAGTGAAGCAATGTCTCTACACAGCTGGAGGTCCTCAAGAGAGGCTGTAACCTCAGCATTTCCAATAATGCGTACCGCTCGCCTTTGCAGTCTATCAAGTGCATCGAGGAGGTATTTAGCGGAGCCGTCACATAGATGGAAACAATACTCCATACTCGATCGCACCTGAGTCTTGTACAGCAAACAGCGCTGCTCGGGAGTAAAAAACCGCCTTACCTTATTGAGAACACCTAACTTACGAGAGGCAGTTAGAATAACACTCTCGGTTGGATACACGCCTCGTGTGTCCTTGACGGCTGCCGTCGTCTCACATCAAATTTCCATTACTCGCGAACAAACCGTTGTCGCGGTACGCGACCACGCGTCAATTACTCAACCAAGATACATTTAACTATCAAGCTGGCCCGTAACCACTCCCAAAGTTAATTTAATACACCCAAGCCGTTGGCCATTTGCACGTCGCAAAACCAAAAAGCAAAGTGACACACAGTCCGAATACCGCGATGTCATACATTTGACAGATATAAAATTGACACGTTCCGTTTCACTTTTGAAAAAAATGCAAAAAAGGCGCGACATAGTGATTCTTTAGATAAATGAGAATAATTGCAGTTCTGTCAATTGGGTTTCGTAGAAGACATTATTTAGCATACATCTGTACGGAAAACATTGATATAAAGGTTATAATATGTAATTTAAAACCATCAAATATTCATTTAGCCGTAGCACAACCTTATAATTCACTAGTAACATCATACATTAAAACACGGTTTAGTTTACCTTTGCGGTGTTATATCGTAGTACTGATTTCCATGCTACGCTTAAAAATGGCTTCCTTACTCAACTGCTATAATAATATAATCTATGATGCAGTATTGAAAAATATTTGCAATACTACGCTATATCACCGTTAAGTTACTTAGTCGTCTTTTAGGTTAGTATTCAGCCACTTAATTATAAAAATGGTCTGGTGGAACTAAGCATAAACGAAATAATACACGCGACTTTAATACAAAACTGTGTTATAACGTAGTCTTGTTCGTGAACAGACAAAACAATAAAATAACTTGAACAGTTAAATAAAACAATTTATTTCCTTAAAGTATTATAATAAAATGCAAATGCATGGTTTCATGCAAAATCACGTAGAACAAAAAGTATTTCTGTATCTAGTAAGTAGTACCTACATTAAAATTATAAAAAGATCAAAAACATTTTAGATATTAAAATATTTTGACGAAAAGATAAAATTTCCCTTAAGCTTTTACTCCATGTTTAGATGATAATTGATAAACATTTAAAAAAAAAAATATCAGACACTATATCACACTGTACGATATGTTTATGGTCACCCTGTTCCGGAAGAATAACAGTCGAAGGTAATGAATACGTTATAAGCTGTAGATCGATTTTCACACTTTTCGAAACCGGAATCGCTCTCCTCCTCTAAAGAGGGTACGTAATCTTTATCCTTTACGGAATCATCGGAATCAAAATCTTCAAGGATTGATTTTTCATCAGAAGTAGATTTGTATGACGTCAGAGATGGATTGATTATGTCAAAACATTTTAAAAATGAACAGTTGGGTGATGTTCTGATGAAGTAGTGAATAAATTTTACAAACTGCACAAAATTACTTCGCAAAACTGGTAAGATTTCGTTTAAAAAATGTAGATCTGTTGTTTCGTACTCGTTAAACTTTTGAAATATTCTTAGATGTTACCTTTATTTATTGAGTAAGGCTGTGTAAGTAGAAAATCTTCGTAAGTCAAACAAGTGGACATGATAGGACGTAATTGAAAGTGATGGTGATGACATCTTATGGTTTATTATGTTTTTCGTTGTTTATGTTAACGCTAACCTTCTCTATTTTTTATTTTATTTATCTTTTGATGAAGATGCTTCACCTAACATGCACACATCCACTAAATCCTTGCCTCTTCGGAACTTGGCCATATTTGAATCTACCTATAAAAAAACAATTTCATTAAAGTAAAATTAGGTGCTCACAGAGCTTGTGTAATAATATGAAAGTCCTAGTTCAAATATATATAAAGCTAATAATTATTGTCTTTAGCAAAAATCCACTTTTTCAACTTTGAATAAAACATTTAAAACTATTTATTGAACTCAAAAATATCATTTTTAGATCTCGCGGATTTTAGAAATCGCGATAGCAAGAAGTTAAAAACGGTAAAATGTCACTTAGCCGTGTTCTTTGGTTTTCGGGTAGAATTATTGTCGGTTGTGCATGCTAAAAGTTTGAGTTATTTTTGGTTTGCATGTGTCGATTGCAATCTACTACTATTACTAAAGTACCCAGTAGGTACCTACCTAAATGTTAATAGTACATAAATGCTTGTAACATTGGTGTTGGTAATGAGTAAATACTAATGTAAATACCAACCTATTCGGTACAACTTTGCTATCAGCGCTCGCACTGTGGTAGTTTTTTTATTTAAATAGCTTGTGTTTTGTTTTGTTTGGACAATAAAAATGGCGCCAATTAGAAATAAAACAAGTATAATCTGGTCACATTTCAATGAAGAATCTAATCAAAATAGAGCTAAATATAACTACTGCTTCTTGAATCTCAGCACGAAAAGTGGTTCACTAGGCACATGAAAAATAAACATCCGACTATCTCTCTAAGTTTTCAAGGGTAACCTACTGCTACTGTGCCTAACGAATGGCACAAACTGCTCATAATGAAGCACGGCTTGAGGTCGCTTTAACATATCTACGTCGTCAGGGCCCACAGTTCCTGTACATATTACCACCAATACCACCATTCAACAGCGGCAAGGTACTAAATTAATATCAAACTTTTTACGTAAGCCACCATCAGCGCACAAAATAGAAATGATGGATAAGCAAGTAATTGCAATGGTGGCTAAGGCCATCACGCACTACGCCTCGTAGAAGAACCAGAGTTCAAAAAGCTATTGGAAATGGTATCTAATTGTCCAGGCTATCAACTTCCATCCAGAAAAACTTTTTCGACCACTTTGTTACCAAAAAGTTATGTTGAAGTTTTCGAAAAAAATAATAGAGGCACGTGCTGTGTGTTTAACGACAAACGGATGGACATCAGTTACGAACCAAAGCTATTTAGCAGTTACAGCACATTTTATACATTCGAAAACTACATTATCGTCTGCCTTACTTGGGTGTATTAATTATAACGAACGGCACACAAGCGCTAACTTAGTCACTTTCTTAAGACAATCATTTAAGATTGAAAATTAAATCAGAAAATTGTTTGTATTATCAGTGATAACGCTTCTAACATATTAGCAGCCGTAAGAATGGGCATGTGGAGATCAGTAACCTGCTTTGCCCATTCTATAAATTTGGTGGTACATCAAGCTATTTCAAACTTGGCGAGATAGTTAGAAAAATAAAAGGTGTGGTAGAATCCGTCAAAAAAAGTGCTAACGGCTTAGTCAAGCTCAAGGAAATCCAAAAGAAAATGGGTTTACCGTTGCTTACATTAAAGCAAAAATGCCCTACACGAAGGAACTCATGCTATGACATGATGGAGCGAATTAACAGTACAAGATGCCGTAAAAGCACTTAAGCTATTCTTAAAAGTGATCTTTTCCTGCATCCACGAGATTGGGAAATTATTAAAGTTATCGTTCCAATTTTAAATCTTTTTTACGAGATAACTATAGAAATAAGTGCAGAAAAAAATGTTATGGCTGCTCCACATTAGTGCCGTGAATTCACGCGCGAATTCACGCCATGAATTTCACGGCACTAGTCGTGCAGTCGTCGTCGTCCTCCACATTCACGGGATGCTCACAATCGTTCGTGAAACCCGCCGTGAAATGGACGTAGAAGCTGCTGCTATAATAACTTTGTTTGCTGTGGCAACATACTATTTAGACGTCCAAAATATTATTAGAAAGCGTTGGAAAAAAAATGGTGGATAACTGAAATACATCGTAACCGATCAAAGTATAGTCTGGAGTAAACTGATTAATTTCCTCTTTGGTAAACTGGCACGGGGCCGTGAATGTGGATTTGTACGCGTGAAAGCCGCGCGAAACCTTTGTTGCAGGACAAAAGACGCGTGCGATCACGCCTGTTGGGGGAACAGGCGTAAATGCGCGTGAACCCCGCGAAAACCGTCCACATTCACGTTCACGCCTGTTTACGGAGCTTCACGGCACTAATGTGGAGCCGCCATTACGTTATCAAAAGTTCCCCTATTGTGCCTGCTCGGTCATCTTACAGATCGCTCCGTACTAGTACATTACAGGAAATGTACTAGTTCACTCTAATAGTACTATTACTTCTTTTAGTACACTGTTTTATTTAATAACAAATATTCAGTCACGGATTACTATTATAGTTTATTAAGGTATTATATAGTTTTATTGCGTCAATAGACGACAAATTAGTAGAAAGGTAAAAAAGGGAAATTGGTGCCATAATATTGAATTATTAATTCTATCTTCAGAGTGTTTATAAAAGCTGTTACTTCAGTATGTTCTGATGTCTGTAATGAACATCTAGTTATAAGTTTTTCCATTAGTTGGTCTTAATAAAAAAATATTTATAGGTATTTTAAATTTATATAAGTCATCATCATCATCAGCCTATAAACGTCCCACTGCTGGGCACAGGCCTCCCACGTGGACAATAGCACGTGGGGATATTGGGCCATAGCCCACCACGCTGGCCCAATGCGGGTTGGTTGGTTTTAACGACTGTCATCTTACGACAACAACCGGGACCCACGGCTTAACGTGCCTTCCTAAGCACGGAGGAGCTCGAGATGTTTTTAATTTGGTCACCCATCCAGCGACCCGGCATTGCGAAAGTTGCTTAACGGACAAGATCGCAAGCTGAACGTGCTAGCGGCTGCGCCATCGAGGTCCTCAAAGTAAGTAAGTAAGTAAGTAATAATACTTATTTAGTCTAAAGTAATTTGTCGTCTATTTTAACAATAAAACTATCTAATAACTTATTAAATTATAATAGTAGGCACATCCGTGACCGAATATTTGTCATCAAATAAATCAGCACTAGTACTATTAGAGTGGACTATAGTACATTGCCTGTAATGTAGTACGGAGCGATCTTTGAGATGACCGAACATTCACAAATTCACCACACTGGCCCGATGCGGGTTGGCTGGTGGTTTCTCCCCGGAGTATAATTTATTTTTTAAGCGCTAATATTTGTTCGCAGCATTTAATACTAATGTTGAAATTAATATAAATGATACTCCATAGAGTTCCAAAACAAATATGGCCGAGGCGTGGAGATGCGAACAAGTAACCGAGAGAAAGTGACAGCAAACATTTTATTTACTTATTTCTTTGCATCAGATGTAACTTAAAATACAGTATGCTTAGAACACATGTGATACCCCGTAGAGACAACGCATGCGTTGAGTAGAACGCTACAGTTTATCATATTATCATCATCATCATCAACAGCCAGTTGTTACTCACTGCTGGGCGTAGGTCCTGGCTGCGATAAGCCTGAAGTTGCCCGCGACTCTCCTTATACCATCGACCTACCACAATATTGGATCACCGTAACTTCTTACGTTGGTATTTAGCGACCGATCAGAGCTCCACTTCCGTCGTTCTTGACTAGCCAATTATAATGCATAGAATATACAAGAATGGTTGTTGTAAATTAAAGCGCGCCATTCCTTCCTGTTTTGTGCCAAGTGAGCCTAGTCGGGAACTTCCAGCTCTGTCAGATCTTTGACAACTTCATCTTTCCAGCGGTAACTTGGACGACCTACTATGTCGGAGGCCAAGATACACTTCGGGTCGCTGAGCCAGCGTAGCAAGTAAGTTGTCCTAAATTTAAAAAAAAGGAAGGAAATGTGAACCCAATTCTAACACAGGCATATTAGCTGGTTTCTAACACAGGAGAATAAGGAATTGATATGAATTGTTTACACCTTTCAATCGACACCCACCCCCCTCCCCCACCACAGGTAACAGAACGTTATTTTGCGTTACAGTAATTACTTTTAGGTTGTTTTAACCCTTATTTTTATTATTTTATATTTAATTAATATTATTTATAATTATTTTTAATACATATAATATAAAAACTTGTAATTTCAAACAAATATTTTATAAAAAATGCAGATATCTTGAAACTATGGGTCGTAGCTAAAAAATAACCTAAATTTTGATGATTTCAGGTGGCATTTAGTAATGACAATGCTGTACTGTAGGTCAATGTGGCGATCGCCTTACATTTCGTGGTTATTTTTTTGAACAGACAACAGCTAGAAATTCTTTTCTGAGAAGACCTAAAAAAACTACAGGTTTCCGCGCATGGGGGCGGGGGGAGGAACCTCCTTCTCTTCCCCCCCTCCCATAGTAAATCGAGATGCATAATTTCAAATGCAACTCCAAGCAATCCACTACCACAATCCACGTTTCACCAAATGACGACGGCACATGTGCTCAGCGTGATAGGTGGTGAGCCCATCGCTGCCGTTCTTCTTTGCACTTAATAGGATGATCCAGCTACAGGATAATATACCTATATTACCCATTCCCAAACATTCTGAATAAACTAAACACGAGTTAATACTAAAGCGATAGTTTCGAACCCCTTGCAAGGGCACTGTTTCCCGAAAGCGGCAATTTTAGAAAACAAAATATTAATCAAAAGGCAATGTGTACGCCCCCTTACAACGTCATTTCCATCGGACTCGAGATATTTCACATTTTCTACTTCAATTATTAATTAAAGTTTCCCGGCACTAAAATATTACGCCGTCCTTTTTCCGGGCTCTCTCGCCACAGTTTCATTTCGTATTTGGCCTTTTTTTGTCCATTCCCCTTTCGTAGTTATTATTAAAAGCACAGTCAGGTTCATGCAAATATGTTTCAATAGAATAATTAGAAGTATTGTTTTTTAATTCTTTCGTTTGATTAGTAAGCTTTGTATAATGACTTATTTGAAGCAGTTCGAATTTTAGTTTTAGTTTAAAAGGTTTTAGTCAATAATTTAATCCGTTGTAGGCGAGATAGGATAAAAGAAAATAGTAGTTTATTTTTTGTATTTTTTGTATATGCGTCAACATTAAAATAAACATTATTGTGTAGTTTTTGTAGACTCTACTATTAATTTGTAAATTAAAAGGCACTGACAAAACTATTCGTGCTTTTAAAAAAGGGTAATTATAAAACATGTAACAGAATAACAAAAAATACGCTTTAAAAAAAATTGTTTTTTATGAGGAATGTAGGTATGTTAAACTGCGAAAGAGTTTGAAACAGTATGGGCATAGAAATTGCTATAAAACTGCAAAGAAGTTCCTATTACTATATTAATTTTATTTTCGTTATGAACAACCGACACAGTATATTTATCCTAAAAATGTAATTGAGAAAGAGCTGATCGCTGAAATAGCCTAAACTGGCCATAAGAATATGCCCAGCAGTGGGAGAAAAATAGTTAAAATCAATAACGATGATGATGTAATAGGTAGTGAAGAAGTATTTTACTCGTTCCATGTTCAACAATGTACCAATTCTTGTATTTTGTCTAAAAATGTTATACACTGAAAACTTTGTTAGTTCACAAAATACATTTACAATATTCCCGCCAATAACGCACGAAAATGGCAAAACGAAGTGATGGCAATGTTCCCAAACTATGTTATTAAGTGTAATATCTTGGAGATGTCATTTTAATATCGGCCGTGGCGCAATCTTGGCTAAATGTCGCTTTAAAGTGCTTCACTGGAAGAAGGAGGGTGCATTAGGAGGGAACACTTTTCCTAGTCCTTTATGGCCTGAACGGCCTACAAACGGCCCGGTGTGTTTTAAACAGGTGATTTTCAGAATTTAGCTTTCTCAACCTTCATTTTGAAAAGAATTTAATCTATTTTACAAGCTTTTATTCAACTTGCAATGTACGAGTGTATGTACCTAAGTATGTCTTGTTTGGGTGGAATTTTGCAACTCGATTTTGATTCACTTCCCGGTTACCGATAGAGCTGAAATTATGCATACATGTGTAAATCGCGTGACGATGCAATCGCGCGTGAAAATTTTAACCGCCTCTGTGGTCTAGTGGCTAAGTCACCGGTTTCAGACCCAGAGGTCCCGGGTTCGATTCCCAGCGGAGGGTACATACAACTTTGTGTGCTCGGTTTGGTTGGAGGTAGGGCTGTGAAGTCCGCCTGGCTAGCTACCACCATCTTATCTAAGTCTTTCGCCATAACAACGATGTTTATAGCATTGTTGTGGTCCGACAGTTTGAGATAAGATAGCCAGTTCCTCAGTGGTTGAGGATACCGGGTCGCGCGCTTTCAACTTCGGCCTCATCGTCACTTACCATCAGGTGAGATGAAGGCCAAGCGCTTACCCGTTGCCGAATAAAAACAAAATTATGATGATATGGTGCTGATCTGATGATCGAACTGGAAGGAGGCCATAGGAACTTAGCAACAAAACAACACAACCTCATCGAGTCTTGACGAGTAGTTTGTCTTTCAATGGTAACCAGGGTCTGATGATGGAGTTGGAAGGTGGACATAGGAACTCTGTAATGAAACGACGCAACCCCATCCAGTTTCGGCTCGTTTCATTTATCTTGACGAGTACTTTGTTTTTAGATGGTTACCAGGGTATGATCTGATGATGGAGCTGGAAGGTGGTCCTAGGAATTCGTAAAGAAACGAGGAAACGCCATCGAGTCTCGGCTCGTTTGATTCAGCTTGACGAGTACTTTGGTGCTAGATGGTAACGAGGGTCTGATGATGGAGCTGGAAGGTGGCCATAGGAACTCAGTAATTAAGCGACACAACCGCGTCGAGTTTGATTCGTCTTAATGGGTGAACTGTTTTTGACGGGTGGTGAGTGGTGGTGGTTTGGTTGACGTGAATGAATTGTGTTTACATAAATATTTGTATTCAGTGAGCTGAAAAGATGAAAAACGTACCCAGGGGCATCTAACTAAGTTGTAATAAATAAATTTAATTAAAACACTTTTTAAAAAAAACTTTTATTTAAATGCACTAAAAAGAAAACAATAAACATTTAATATAAATTTTTAACGTCATTACACAATTTATATGGTATAATAGGTTGTCGCGAGATTTACTATATACCTACTATATGACGTGTAAATAAACAAGTAAATTAAATAACTTGATGTAAGTAATTGATTTTAACTAAGTATTAAAATTTACAATCTAAGAAAATACGAGTACCTACTTACTTTAATCTCGCGACAACCTTTTATATCATATAAATTGTGTAAAGAAGTTGAAAGTTGATAGTAAAAGTTTATTTTTTTCTTTTTAGCGCATTTAAATAAAAGCTTGTTTTTTAAAAAAGTTTTTTACTTAAATTTATTAGAACCAGTGATTGCAGGATTGATTGCTTAAAACAATTATGGCGATTTTTTTAATATTTAATTATGCATGGTAGGTTTGAGTTACAATATTCATAACAATAATTAAATAAGTAATTATGCAGTACTCCAATACCTGATATTCCAAATTATAGTGCGTACCGTCCTAAATTCTCCATAAACAAGTGTAGCGGTATTGTAGCCTACGTCAAAAACATATGGAATCCTGCTGTTTATGAGCCCGAGTGTAGTGAATGTAATTATTTAGCGCTAAATATAGACGATATATTTGTTCTGGGTATGTATCGATGTCCCTCATTCAATAATATTGACGCATTTCTAACATCGCTAAACACAATTTTAAATGAGCAAAAACATATGAGAACAGTAATTTTGGCGGGAGACACCAACGATAGTTCCAGTGAGAGGCTAACAGACTATACATGCCTCATGGCTGAATACAACTGATACCTGCAATCACAGATCCTACGCGTAACACAGCTTGTCTTGACCACATTTATATAAAAAACACATCCAACGTAGCACTGGGACTTGTTTTTCGTAGCAACATTACCGATCATGACATATGCATTGCTGGACTGTCTAAGCCTCAAACTAGTACACAGAGAACCCACCGTAGGATTGACACGCAAAACCTGCTCTTTGACCTAACTTCTTCAGACTGGTCTGCAGTGTTAGCGAGCAATGACACCAACGAAGCAGCTACGTCCCTAACTAATATATTAGACAAAGCATTAAAGAAAAACTCTAAACTAAAATCGAGTCGATCGCAACACATCCTCAAACCCTGGATAACTCCTGGTTTAATTCGATGTCAGAAAACACATGACAAATTACATCTTCAGGCTAAGAATAACCCACATGACTACATTACCCAAACTAGTTACAAGAGAACCGTACCGTAATTTTCTGAGAGAACTTTTGCGCTGGGTCAAATCGAAATACCAGAATGAAAAACTACAGTACAGTAAAAATAATCCCAAAAAGTTATGGTCAGCAGTTAAAGACATCTGTAGCATCCCCCGCAAAAACAATAATGCAACCGAATTGACAAAAATGAAATCCAACCCCATTCTATCACTCAACGTTACTAATAACTTCTTTACCTCAGTTGGCAAGAATTTGGCAGAAAACATTCTTAGTAAGCTAAACGTAACCGAATCTGTACTTTCCTCCATATTCTCCCCGTCTACATCCCCTACCGAATCCTTCTACATGATGCCTACCGACCCTTTCGAAGTCGAGTCATTTATAATGGGTCTTAAAGACTATAGTGCGCCTGGTTTCGACGGCTATACTCCAAAAGTTATTAAACAAGTTAGACACGTTATTATAGAACCACTAGTTCATATCTTTAACCTCAGTATTGCTCAAGGTGTTTTCCCTGAATGCTGGAAATACGCAATTGTCTCTCCAATTCACAAAGACGGTGACAAAAAGGTTTCCACAAACTATAGACCTATTTCTTTGCTCAGTATTTTCTCGAAGCTTCTTGAAAAAGTTATCAATCAACGTCTTGTATCTTATTTAGATAGCAACCACCTTATATCGGATAAACAATTTGGTTTCACAACAGGAGTCTCAACTGAAGATGCTGTTTCTCTTTTAACAAATAACATCTCGAAATTGCTGGATCAGGGTGATTGTTGCATTGGTATGTTTATTGACCTCGCCAAGGCGTTTGACACGGTTTCCACACCTATCCTACTTCGAAAGCTGGAATGTCTTGGGATAAGGGGATCTCCCCTCAACTGGTTTAACAGCTATCTCACAGATCGCTATCAGTCTGTCAAAGTAGGTGATGTATCGAGCAATGTACTACCAATGAGCTGTGGGGTCCCTCAAGGAAGTATTCTGGGTCCAAATTTATTTAAAATCTATGTTAATGACTTACTAGAACTAGCCATTCCTAATTCCACCATCATTTGTTACGCTGATGATACAGTTGTTCTTTTTAAAGAAACGTCTTGGGCGAGCACCATAAAAATGGCCGAAAGGGGTATGTCAATTATAGCTAGCTGGCTTGACCAAAACTTATTAACACTTAACACAAATAAATCTACATTTTCAGCGTTCCATAAAACTAAAGCATCCTCTCCTAATAGTCTGCCACCAGTCTTCATACATGAATGTCAAATATCAAGCCATCCCAACACACAAATAGCAAACCTGTCTAGACCTTGTAACTGCAAGAGTATAAAAAGATCGAGCTGTGTGAAATATCTAGGAGTACAAATAGATGAGAACCTATCTTATAAACAACAAATATCGTCCTTATCTGGAAAACTTAGAAAGCTGCTTCATATTATTAAGACTCTTAGAAGATCAGCGTCAATGGAAGTACTTAAGATGGTATACACCTCACTATTCCAATCTATCCTCATTTATTGTGTAGGTGCCTGGGGTGGTGCCATCAAAACCAGCTTCAATGAGGTAGAAAGGTTACAACGCGCTGTTCTTAGAATAATGCTTCAAAAGCCGTTTCGATACCCCACGGACTTGCTTTACGGAGAGGCAAAAATACTTCGTGTAAGACAG
This sequence comes from Scoparia ambigualis, assembly GCA_963921215.1. NCBI lineage: Eukaryota > Metazoa > Arthropoda > Insecta > Lepidoptera > Crambidae > Scoparia > Scoparia ambigualis. Next base: position 30,841,485 of record OY992521.1, on the reverse strand, counting down.
TTGTACATATGGCGCGTCTGCTATGCCCAACATAAGAAAACTCTGAACTCTTCAGAACTTGATGCTCTTATGAAAAAACGGGTATTTAAAATACCGGTGCCCGCAGTCCGTACCTCTTTTGCTAAACCTCTTCCCCTATTTTCTCACCCCCATATTTACAACAAGGTTATTCGCAAATGTCCCCTAATGGATCTACCTCTATACAAAGCCAAATGCAAAATAAAATCTTGGCTACTGGGCCTTAATTATTTTGAAACAGAACAAATTCTTCCATAACCCTGACATGCTGTACATTCTCATGATATATATCCATCAACAACACACACACACACATATCCACATACACACACTCCTCTTCCGCTCTGGCGTTTAATGAGATTGGACGTGTGCAAATTTTGTCTCAGAAATTAATTTTAAAATTTTTATTTGTCTCGGACTTCGCCCTTTCTGTGGCTTTGCCTGGCCGTCGTTGGAGCCCCGCATCGAGCAACGAGTTGAAAAAATATTTTTCCGTGCGGTGATTTGAACCCGGAGTTTGTGGGTGAGTGTCGGCGCCTAATCCGTTGGACCAAGAACGCAGAGCTCGACCGGGCCGAAATTAGCGAATAGCAGCTACAACTCATTTCTTCGGTAATAACACCTTACTGCGTGCGCCCCACTCCCGTATCGGGCGTCTCGCTCTTTCTGACCGTAGCAACTGCTACGGCTGAGACTACGGTACGCGCTACGCAGAGTCCTGCGTGCTGCACCTACAAAAATTGTTTGTTCTACACGGAGTCATTTAGTATTTATTGCTCTGATATCATCTAATTTTATTGTAACCTGCCAACAATGAGCCTGGAAGCTAATTATGTCTGTTTGTGATACAGAAAATAGTCCTGAGTCCCAAGGCCAAGTGACTCCGCCCCAGTTTGTTTTCTCGCGGAGTAGAAGTGTCACGACGAATGACTTAAACAGCTTCAAGGAGGATATTAAGAAGATGATAGAATCATTATTCGCTGCTCAGCAAAGTGAAATTAAAAGCATTGCACCAACTTTGCAGGAGATTAAGCATACAAATTCTAATATTGAGAATGCTATCGCCTCCCTTACTGCCCAAAACAACGAATTGAGTAAAAAGGTTAGCCAATTGGAAGGTACGATCAAAGAAGACAAAGAATATATCAGTTTGTTGGAGGAGAAAGTTGAAAACCTGCAGATGGGAGCGCGTAAATGTAATTTTGAAATTAAAAATGCACCCAAAAACAACAATGAATCCAAGGACGACTTGGTACAGATGGTTCTAAGTTTATCTGCGACCATAGGAGGAAACATAATTGAAGGCGACATTAAGGACATCTACAGGGCTCGCGGAAAGAAGGACCTAAAGAACGCACCAATAATTGTTGAAACCTCATCAACACTAGTAAAAAATAACATTTTAAGACTATGTAAGACCTTTAATATTAGAACCAAATCAAAATTATGTGCTAAACACCTGGGTTTTCGTTCTTTTGAGGATACGCCGATTTTTATATCGGAGCAACTTACCGCTAAGGGGTCTCGCCTACATTTTCTGGCCAGAGACCTTGCTAGAGTAAAAAAATATATATTCTGCTGGACGGCCTACGGCAAAGTTTATGTTCGCAAAGACGAAAAGTCCACTATCATCTCCATTAAATCGGAAGCTCAGGTGCAACAGCTTATGAATAAGGATTGACTAGCTTTTATAATACTCACTTTATTAAATTGTAATTACTGTTATTTTGTACACATATTTTTACCATATTATTACTATCTGTCTAATAAGACTGTATTTAAGAATGCTTACCTAAGAAACATTGCCAATGCTTGTTTATATTTTATTTTATTATTACGTAGAGCTATGTTTTCTGGAACAGATTTAATTTTCTCAGTGTTTGATTTGTATTCTACTCACTTACCACACATACACACATATGTACATACCATTATTAATATACACAACATATTAACTTACAGTTATAGACACAAAAATGCACTTACGCACACCTGTTACACAACTTACACACCTATCATACTCAAACATTTGGATATAAATATAACACGATTATGTATTTTAAAACACAAATGGGGGACACAATAAATACTATTAATGAATTAGACGCATTAGAAGTAGCACGCTCATTTGAATGTGACGTCGCGGAACTTTTACGTTAATATTGGTAAAAGTGATTTTACAATAATCTCCCAAAATATACGGAGTATTTATAAAAATCTTGATGACTTTTTGTTGACTTTGTCTGACCTTGCATTTGACACGGATGTAATTGCTTTGACAGAATGCAGAATTGACTATAATAAACCTATACCACAACTAGTCGGAGTGACGTCCGGAACGACAAAACGTTGTGACACTGTGTCTGTTTTTACTCCTTTTAAAAATACTTTTACGCACCAAATCGGTTTATAACCATATAAGTTTTGTTCGAGTTCTGTTTGTGAGTCTGTGCAAGTGTGGGGATCTGATTTCATTCGTGTTTCACTGAGAAAACTTCAATTTTAATCAGCGGTTCAATCGTGTTTCTGTTCTGTTGTGGGTGTCCGGGAAAAATCTTCTCATCCTCAACCCACTTACCGATTTATAATTCACGCCATCTATCAGGGAGTAGCGGCATCGCGATAGCAGAGACATCTAGCGGATCACTGCGTCGACTTCGTGTTTCTGCTTTTGGAGGCGTGATATTACACGGACTCAAGGGTGCTATCGGGTGAAGTAGACTTCGCTGTGCTGCTTTTAAAAGGCGTGCTATTCTCAACTGGCTGCTTCGTTGCTTTTTGAACGTAATACTAACATCCAGGGGAGGCTCGCGGCGCCACTGACGCAATATAAATTATATTCATTAAGCACTGATAAGTGCGCGGCCGCAGTTGAAAGGTTGAGCAGTTTCACAAGCGTCATTTTTCTACATACATTGGCGACATGGTTAACTGTGGCGCCTGCGGTAAATTTCTCCCGGCGGCGGGCGGTGCTGCCTGTACAGCGTGTCCTTCAAAATACCACAAAGCTTGCCTAAATATTTCGGACAAGGCACATATTAGTAAAGACTGGGTTTGCCCGAATTGTAAGAAGAATATTCGTAGGGGCGACAACAGTCACACGCCGGTTAGGGCCAGCGGCAGTTCGCCGCCGCCATCCGCTTCTGCTGCGTCACCTCAGGCCGATGCGGATGGCGATGAGGTCAGTGAGGAGCGCCGGTATCGGGAGCTCGCCGACTTCATGGCGGAGATGCGCCAATTTCGCATCGAGATGAATGAGTTGCGTGAGTCCCTGTCCACTAGAATGGACAGCCTAGAGAAAAGGCTGGAAGTATTGGAGCAGCGCAAGCCTGATTCTGAGTCGACCATTGAGCTCGAGAACACAATCCAGGAGCTGAAACTGGAACTTAACGATCGCGACCAGGAGGCTCTCCTGTCCGACATTGAGATCGGGCAGCTTCCCGAGGAGAAAGGGGTTAGCGTCGTCCAGGCCGTGACCGTGCTGGCCGCGCGGCTTGGAGTCGCGCTGGAGGAGAGAGACGTGGTGTTCGCCGAGCGCGTGGGTGCGCCGCCGGCCGAGGCTGGCGGGCGCCCCCGCCGCGTGGTGGTGCGGCTGGCGCGACGCCGCCTACGCGACGAGTTACTCAGCGCCGCGCGCGTGCGCCGCACTCTCACCTCCGCGGCGGGCGGCCGCGTCTTCCTCAACGAGCGACTGACCCGCCCGAACCGACAGCTCTTCCATCGGGTCCGCGAAGAGTGTCGCAAGCTCCAGTGGAGGTACACATGGACCAAGCGGGGTCGCGTTTACGCTCGCCAGGCCGAGGGTTCTCCAGTTTACCATCTCCGATCGGTTGCGGACGTTGATCGGGTATTCGGTAGCTTAAAGAGTTGACTTGTTGCTTGTATTTTAACAATTTACTTAGTACGTTTTTATATTTCATATCTCTTGTTTTTGTTTGGTCTTATTGTAAGGCACATCTTTTTTGGTAATGAAATTCTCGTGGTAGGGTTTAATATATTCACAGTTGTTTCTGCAAAACAAATAAAACGGTGCAATAATACGATTATGTTAGCATCAAAACTTTTTATTTTTAATTACAGTACATTTAAAACGACAATACACAATTATATTCTTACAATAAGTACAAAGCTATTTGAGACGGACTTTATAAATTTATATTTTACATCTATGGAGGTACATAAATATGTAACAGTAATCTATTTGCCTGTCTGTGCCCTAATTACAGATATCTTTATTCATATAACTACCACTAACTATTTACATTCGTGTGCATATCGTTCTTGTGATACCTGTATGTTGAAATTGCACAGTTTTATAAACAATACAAAATTAAATAGGTTACATGTCATTACAGAATTGATAAATTTCAATGGTTTTTTAAATGGTATATAATAAGTTTCTAAAAGTTGGTTTGTTTAATGCTGGTTCATTGGGTTCAAAACAAGATGAGTTTATTTCCATGATGGATAGATTAGGTGTAGACATAATGGCAATTAATGAGACCTGGCTTAAAATCGGTGAGGACGGACGCGCCCCGTCTGTGCCCGGTTATCGCCTGCGGCACCGCCCCCGACCTGCTGCGGTTCGCGGTGGTCGGGGAGGTGGCGTTGGATTTTACATCAAAAAGGGAATTTATGCGCGTACCTGCCCTTTTCCTGACTCCCCCACTGTGGAGCAGATGTGGCTCAGCCTTAAGTTAAACTCCTTTCAAGTTGCGATTGGTACTGCCTATAGGCCACCATGGATGGACATGAACGTTTTTATTGATGCCCTGTCCCAATCAGTCTGTGCGCTTGCTCGGCATAGCTTTTTTGTCCTGTTAGGAGATTTTAATGTTGACATCACAAACAGTAATGATAGTAAAACCAAATTATTACAAAGTTTTTTGGAGACCATCAATCTTCAACAGAAAGTTAACTTGCCAACTCACTTTACTAGTCACAGCCAAACCTTAATTGATTTAATCTGCACTGATGCAGGGGTTAAAAATGTAAATGTTCTGCATATTCCTGACTTGGGAAATCATGCAGCTGTCTCGGTGGAGTTATGTATCAGAAAAGAAAAGCCCACTCCCTTTTACATCACATATAGACCTTACAAAGATATAGTTGCTGAACTATTTGAGAGGGACTTGAGTCAGATTGACTGGAGCTGTATTGAGGAACTACCTGACCTTAACTCAATGGTTGCTGCTTTCAATTCTTTGGTTTCACAATTACTTGAATTGCATGCGCCTCTCAAAACAGTTTTAATTAAAGAGCAATCACATCCTTGGATTACTGACACGGTTAAGAAGATGATGCGCACTAGGGATGAAGCTCATGCTAGATGGAAGAAATCTAATTGTGAATCACATAGAATTTTTTATAAGGAGATGAAAAGTGTGGTTACTAAGGCCTTATTTCAAGAGAAAAAGTGTTACTTTGAACAGCACATTAATAAGAATATAAATAATCCAAAGATGCTGTGGAAAAATTTAAAGAAACATATAGTCATAAAAAATAACAAAGATATACCTATTCCTTGTCTTGATCCTAATGTCATAAATAACCATTTTCTAAATGTGCCTGGTACATCAACTACTAGTATCTCTGACTTAACTTATTATGAGTTTCACAGGCATGGCACATCAAACTTTTCTTTTTCCACAGTGTCAGAGGCATCAGTGGCTGATATTATTCGGAGTCTGCACTCTGATTCAGTTGGGTTTGACGGTATCTCGTTACAGATGATACTTCTGACTCTGCCGCAGTCCCTTGGTGCAATAACAGCTATAGTCAATAGATCTCTGACTTATTCTTATTTCCCAGATGTATGGAAAACAGCCCTAATTAAACCTATCCCAAAGAATGCGAGTCCCTGCAGTGTTAGTGATCTTCGGCCTATAAGCATTCTCCCTTGTCTCTCTAAGATCGTCGAGAAGGTGGTAAGCAAACAGATGGTTAAGTACTTCGAATCAAACTCTTTGCTTCCCCAGGTTCAGTCGGGCTTCCGGAAGAAACGCAGCACATTTGTGTGCTTGTTGTGTGATGTCAATAAACGTTTTTCAATTTTTTTCAACTATCTAATTATCAATCATATTTCACTAAGTCTCAACTTAACCAAAACGACAGTGTAGTTATTTACGTAAAAAGTACCCTAAAACATAAAGTAAACGAAATAAAACTTGTTCAAGCGTCTTGTCTCCAACTCGAAATTTTAAATAATACCATTCTGTGTATCTATCGATCTCCTTCTAATGTTAACGCGGATGGTTTTATTAACTCCCTTAGTACTCACCTGGATACTGTCAAATCTAGCAAAAGTATTATAGTTACGGGTGACATTAATATTAATATTACACTAAAGTCAATAGAACCCCCTCATGAAAAACAAAACCGCATTAATTACATGAATATGCTGGCAGTCTACGGTTTATTAGCTGGACATACAATACCGACCAGAGAAAAAAATTGTTTGGACCATTTTATGTTAAAAATAAATAAAACTAAATTCCGTGCTACAATAGCTGTATTGCATACAAGTACTACTGATCACTACACGACGTTTCTCACTATATCAAAAATTAAAACCCGTCTAACTGCAAGCAAAACGAAAACAATTATAAACTTTGATGCCGCTTTAATGGACCTAAAAGCAAGAAACCTTACAGAATTGCTTTTTTCTGATAATCCAGACTTGGTGATAGATGGTTTAATATATAATTTAACAGAAACAATAAAAAAAACACTGTCATTAAGAAAATACCAAAAAAAAAACCGTATAATTAAACCGTGGATCACACCAGGAATTCTACGTTGTATTCAAAACCGAAATAAACTACAAAAAAAAGTTAAGAATTAACCTTTCAACGAAGTATATAAAATAACATACATTCGATATAGAAACTTTTGCAATAATCTTATAAAAAAAATCAAAAGGCAATATCAAAGAGAATTGTTAGATAAATCTTATTATTAACAATAATAAGCTATTAAGGAAGAACATTAAAAATATCACCTTTACTAGTAAAAGTAATAATAACAACTCAGAACTACTTAGTGTCAAATCATCACCAACTGCCTCAGCGGATTATGTTAATGACTTTTTTGCGAATATTGGTAAACAACTAGCACAAAAAATACAGGTTCCTGCTGAGCATCGTAATGCTTATCTGCGTAATTTGCCAAAACAGTCAAACTCTTTTGTCCTGTTGGACACAGATCAAGATGAGGTCAGTAGCATACTAATGTCACTAAAATCAAGTAGTGCCCCTGGCTGGCACAATATCCCTACCACCTTTCTCAAGCATGTAAGATTAGAAATTGTACCGATTATAACTCACCTGGTTAATCTCTGTTTTAGCAAGGGAATTTTTCCACCGTCACTTAAACAATCTATTATCACTCCAGTGTACAAGGCAGGAAATAGCAACTGTGTCAGTAATTATAGACCTATCTCTGTTTTACCTGCAATCTCTAAAATAATGGAAAAAATACTTATTACAAGACTGCTTAAATATTTAAACAAATTTAATATCTTGTCTCTCACTCAGTATGGTTTTAGACAGGGACGATCAACCGAGGATGCGGTTTCTGCTCTGAGTTCGTTTGTGGCTGGGCGACTTGATGGTCACCATAAATTCATGTCAGTATTCCTTGACTTACAAAAAGCATTTGACACTGTGTCTATCCCCATCCTGTTAAGTAAATTAGAAGCGATTGGTCTAAAAGGAATACCCCTTAAATTGTTCAAGGACTATCTGTCCGACAGGCGACAGAGAGTGAAACTAGATCTTTACACTAGCAGAGACGTGGAGGTGACATATGGCGTTCCACAAGGAAGCGTTCTTGGACCCACGCTATTCCTCATTTATATTAATGACCTTTGTGCCATGGAAATAAAACAAGCTAAAATTTTTTCATACGCTGATGACACTGCTATAGTTTTCAGTGCTGATTCCTGGGATGCCGTAAAGCAAAGTGCTGAAAGTGGTTTGGAACAAATAAGTAAGTGGTTAAGCAATAACCTTCTTACACTAAACACCGCTAAGTCTAATTATATCTGTTTTAGTGTCTACAACAATAAACAACCAGTAAATGACTTAAGAATAAAAATACATAACTGCAATTCCACATCTAATAGAGAGAACTGCAGCTGCCCGATAATCCATAGGGTTGAACAAGTAAAATACCTGGGCGTCTATGTTGATCAGCGATTGTCTTGGTATCCTCATTTGGAGCATGTTATCTCAAGACTCAGGAAACTGATGTGGATTTTTAAGACACTGAGGTATGTGGTGCCGAGGGCGGATGCCTGCCGGCGGAAACCAAACAGGGATCTTCTTACCGAAATTTACATTTCGTTGGTGCAATCGATATTGGTATATTGCATACCGGTCTGGGGGGGTGCGGCGAAAACCCGTTTTCTTGAGGTGGAACGTGCCCAACGTAGCCTAATTAAGGTTATGTACTTTAAAAAGATGGGATTCTCGACTGCATGTCTTTACCAAATTAGTAACCTTTTCCACGTAAGGAAGCTATATATTACTCAAACAGTCTTAAAGAAACACAAATCCTTACCTTACAACTCGGATATCATGAACAGGAGAAGAAAAGATATTGTTGCTAGAGCTTCTAGAACCAACACCGTATTTGCTAATAGACAATATAATATACGGTCAGTACATCTGTACAATGTAATAAATAGGGAGATAAATATATATGATAAGACATACTATGAGTGCAAAAAACTATTGACGAAATGGTTAGAACCCAAGACTTATGACGACATTGAGGCACTACTGGAATAAACGTACAACCACACACACAAACACACCCCCACACACACACTGACACACACACACACACACACGCACACGCATACATACTCACACACGCACGCATGCACGCACACAAAAAATATGGTATGTTGAAGCGCTTAAAACATAGATTTTTGTCATTTTTTTTTTAAATTTAAATATTTATAATTGCTTAAAAGTTGATTTTATTATATTTTATTGTTTTCATTTATAGTTTTATGGAAGAGCGGCTCCTTCTGTAACAGGTGCTTAATGTAGGCACTTAAAAGAAGTAGTCAACCCATGTTATAGTTATAAGAAAACTATTGTTAAAGAAAATAAACATTATTATTATTAAACATTATTATTATTACACTTACGTACCCACGTACCCACACAGCCACTTACAAACACAGACAACACACAACATAACACAACCATACATTTTCATTAAATTTAAATTTTTGTTACATACACACCCATTCATCTCACAAAATTTCTCTTACCTTTTTTAAACTTTTTTTATTAATTTAGTCACTTTTTTATTAAACCAAAGGAACCGGAGCTAAACAAATTGTTTAATAAATTAATGGATCTATGTTTATTCACCTTAACTACTGCAATTCAGGCCTGCGAGCCTAGTGCGAAAATTGCTGCATTAAACTTTTATTGTTTATTTTTAAGTGCTAATAAATTTATTATTATTATTTAGTTGTTGGTACAACGGTTAAAAATTGTTATGGTATTTTGGTGAACTGACTAAGCTTTATTTATTATCAATATCTTAATATTCGATGACACATAGCGCATAGTTTGTGTTTACAGATCTCTATTGCAAGTTTACTTTTGCAAAAATCCATTGTGTCATCAGTATATAAATCTGTTTCAATGTATTAATATATGATCCAAGATGTTTGAGACGAAAATAGCAGAGTTCCAAGCTGAGCTCAACCAGGCATCTACTTCACGTAAGAACCCTAACACTATTGGTGGCCTTAATTCGGATTTTCTCGCCTTTAAGGCATTTGTATGTAACGGACTGGCTGTGCTTCGCTCTGAGGTGGATGCTTTGCGAAGAGGTATGGACCGGATCGAGATGCGTTTCCGCAGTAAGATGCTGCTGGTGCATGGAATTCCCGAGCAGGCCGGTGAGGATACATGTTCCAAACTTGTTACTACACTTCAATCGAAATGCAAGATACAGAGTCTCTCGGTTAGCAGCATCACCGCTAGTTATCGGATGGGCAAGCTGGTTCCTAACAACAGCAAACCACGGCCAATTGTTGTTAAGTTCTCTGATGCTGCCGTGCGCGCAGCTTTGTGGAGAGGCAAAGTTGCTCTCAAGGGCTCGAAGATTACCCTATCCGAGTTCCTTACTAAGACGCGCCATGAAGCTTTCATGGCAGCCAGGAATAAATTCGGCGTTTCCAACTGCTGGACTGCCGATGGGTTGATATTTTTAAAGACCCCAGACGGCAACAAACACAAGTTGGAGTCTATGGCGGAGTTTTTTCTCATTGCTTCGGGTACTTCAACCAACAAATGATAGCACCCTCTTACTTAGATTAAAAGCTGACACCCACTTTTTAACCGTTTTAAAATTATACCCTTTATTGTTCCGTGAATATTTTGTTTTGTTTTGTTGTATGAATGAAATGTAAAAAAATATGAATGTCATTGCTGTCACTCACTGTCAAACAATTCAGTTTCTTTTTTTTTTGTTTGTCTCCGGCAAAGGGATCTAACCCATAAGGTCTTTGGTTTTTGTTTCAGCTTGTTACTTTTTAATTATTTTTTTTTGGTGACTTTTCTTTTTTTATATTGTTTGCCTAGTTTATTGTGTTGTTAGTTCGTGTAGCGTCCATTATTTATGATAATGTTTAGTGATTTAAAGCAGGCGTTTCTCTTCTGGACTGCTGGCGGGTGGTATGCCTTTTATTATTATTATTATTTATTTATAACTTAATTTTATTATTATATATTATTTATTTTTATACCTTACTTTATTAATTATTTATTTATATTATTATTATTATTATATATTTTTATGTTATAAGCAAGTTACAGTGATAATGGCAGCTGTGTGGACGCGGATGACGACGGATCGGATTATATGTCTGCAGCTTCCTCTGATTGTAGTTTCCAAAGTCTAACTCAACCTCTGGACTCCTTACTCGACGTTAGTTTTGCATCCTTTTCCAAAAATTTTTGTTGTGCATATTAATGCACAAAGCATCCCTGCACATTATTCTGATTTGTTGACTACCTTTTCCAGTAATCGAAACATCCATGCCATCCTTGTATCAGAAACATTCCTAAAACCTTGCCTCCCTTCTACCTCCTACTGTCTTCCCGGATTTCAATTTACCTCAGAGGGCACTTACCTTTTAATATTATAAACAAATCTCCTTCTGCGTATTGTGAATCGTCTGAGCATCTTTTTAACGAAGTCCATCTGGGTCACTCAAAGATACTCTTAGGCGTTTTCTACAGCCCAAACCTTCACATTGACTACTTTGCAAAATTTGAGTCCATATTAGAAACACTGGTACCAATAGCTGATCATACTAATATTATGGGCGACTTCAACACCTGCTTACTCAAGCAGGATTCACGGTCGACCCATCTTAGCTCAATTATAGAATCAACAAATCTCAACTTTCTTCATTTAACTGCGACCCACCACTTTCCTGGCTGCCAGCCCTCCTTGTTGGATCTTGCAATTGTTTCCTCCACTGACCACGTAAGTTCCAATGGCCAACTTCCTGCTGAAGCCTTTTCCTATCATGACTTTATTTTTCTTTCCTATAAGATCCGATGTCCTAAACCTAGACCACGAGTGTTCATGCAGCGTAATTTCAATAATGTTGACACTAACCGCTTTATGTCTAACCTTAGTGGTATTGACTGGGATGCGGTGTTAGATGCTCCAACTATCGACCTAAAGATGGAATCCAACCTGATCCAAATATTTGACATCCATGCTCCACTTCGTCCTGTCCGGCTCAAACATCTCCCCGCTCCCTGGCTAACTAATGATATAAAACTCATTATGGCCAGGCGCAATACTGCTAAGGCACGATACAGGAAGGATCCGTCGGGTGAAAATCAAAACAAATATAGAGAGTTGCGAAATCGGTGTAGTAGATTGTGTACGGATGCGCAGCGTCGTCTACATTCTTCTGTTGCAAATGGTGATCCTGCTAAAGTATGGTCATTCTTAAATTCTCTCGGTATTGGTAAGTCTAAGACTTCTGTCCCTAACAACCTTGACCTAGCTTCCTTAAACCATCACTTTTCAGCTCCTTCCTCCCTCCCACATAATTTGAAACAAAGTACACTTCAAGCACTGTCTTCCTCTCCGAACCTTCAGCATCCTGTATTTTCCTTTCGGCAGGTCTCTGAGCGCAAAGTTGAAGATAATGTCCGGGCAGTCAAATCTAACGCTGAAGGCTTGGATGGGATTGGCCGGAGGATGATTCTTTTACGTTTTGAAGTTCTTGTCCCGATCCTTCATCGCGTTTTCAACTTCTCACTCAGTACCAGCAGTTTCCCTAGCTGCTGGCGCCAAGCCGTAGTCATACCCATCTCCAAAACCTCGAACCCTTCCTTACCTACTCATTTTAGACCAATTTCCATTCTTCCTTTCCTTTCTAAAATCCTAGAGCGTCTTGTCCTCCACCAACTTAGAGCCTTTGTTAATTCAAACAATCTCCTTAGCCCTTTTCAATCCGGCTTCCGCTCGGGGCACAGTACGACCACTGCGTTGACTAAATTATCCGATGACATACGTCTACGAATGTCGAATCAACGGTTGACAGCGCTTGTTCTGTTGGATTTTTCCAATGCCTTCAACACTGTTGACTTTGACGTTCTTCTGGCAATGATTAAGTCTCTCCTTGTATCAGATTCGGTACTGGAGTGGTTTCGCAGCTACCTTTTTGGGCGGCGTCAGTGTGTGCGTGCCAATGACAAACTGTCATGTGCTAGCAATGTCACTGCCGGTGTACCCCAGGGCGGAGTCCTTTCTCTTTTCCTTTTTTCGATTTTCATCAATTTTCTCACCCCACTCCTTTCATGTCAAATCCACGTGTATGCTGACGACCTGCAAATCTATTCTCAATCCTCCGTCGATGATATTGAGAGCATGATCGCCAGCCTCAATGATGACTATTTATGAGTGGAGTCGAACCCATGGCTTAACGGTCAACCCCAATAAGTCACAGGCTATCATTATTGGGGGCACAAAACAGATTGCTAAATTAGACAAAATTGTTATACCTACGCTGACGTTCAATGGTGTCTTATTAAACTACTGTCCTACTGTTAAAAACCTTGGCGTCCTCTTCGACTGCACTCTTTCTTGGTCTTCTCAAGTCTTTGAGATAAGTCGAAAGTTGTTCGCTGCCTCTGGGTCACTTCGGAGATGGAGGAACTTGCTCCCTGTAAAGACCAAGGTTGAGCTTGCACAATCTCTCCTTTTACCGATCTTGGATTATGCCGATGTATGCCTTATTGATTTGAATGAAGACCTGCTTAATAAGCTACAACGCCTACAAATTCTCTGCATCAGGTTTGTCTACGGTTTGCGCAAGTTCGACCATGTGCCTGAATTCAGGCATAGGCTTGAATGGCTACCTATTAGGTTGCGTCGTGAGGAGCATATCCTCATTCTTGTGTTTAACGTGCTGTATGATCCTCGTACTCCTTCTTACCTTAAATAATGTTTCTGGTTTCTCGGGGAGGATCACAACCGTGGTCTAAGGTCCAAATCAGATAACGTGCTTAGGGCTCCCTTCACGAGGTCAGGCTATTATAAGGATTCTTTTACAGTCAAAGCAACTTTCCTTTGGAACAATTTACCTTCCAAAATTCGTCACTCCAAGTCTTTGTCCATCTTTAAGTCTAAACTCCACAAGCATCTTTTGGCTCTGTCTTCTGCTAGTAACTTGTTATAGTTTATATAAAATGTTTTATATATATTAAGTATGTATGTATGTTTATAAATAAATATATATTAACTTATTATCCATCATATTAATATCTATTTATTAAAACTTGCGCACTTCCTCTGTCTCCTCCTAAGGTTCCACTAACCAAAGGTTGTCTGGAAGAGATCGCTTTCAGCGATAAGACTGCCTTTGTACATACTAGTTTTAAGCTCAGGTTGTATGTATGTCAATGTCATGTGTATTTCTTGTATATGTGCAATAAAGTGTTTATCTATCTATCTATCTATATGTATATTATACCTGTTTTAACATCATTGTTATAATAATATTATATAAACTAAAAGTATTTTCTGTATATTGTCAACTTCACCTTGAAGAGGCAAATAATCCACATGTAGGCAGCCCGCCGCAAGCCGGCGTGACGAGGGTACGGTGGCTTCTATTAAAAGTTAGATTAGTGACAAATTTCCAATGGATTCCGAATGCCGGGTCACCATCTCTTCTTGTTAAGTTGCGTCGTTTGTCAGGGGCGGCCAACGAATCTCGACTCAGAATAATGCTTAATTAATTTGTTTTCGTCGGTTAATGGCCTGATGATTCTCATTTATAAGCCGTAAGTCTAATTTGGGATCGCAATAGTTTAAAACGAGATAGTGCAGTTCGATACTTTTGTTTTGTTATAGCACTTTCCTCATTTAAAAAGAGTAACTAAGAGTATTGAGTTTATTGCTAGGGTTTTTTGATGCCGATGTTAGAATCACGAATATTGGAAATACGAGAGTGAGCTGACTTGGTTATTAACTTATTTTACTATTCGGAAAAATATTCCAATATTTCCTAGCTGCGTCCACCAGCTAAGAAATCTTCTAACATGATACTTAACCCTGGAATTATCTTTCCACACAGTAATCATAATCAATTTTTTATTTGCTAGAATACATACATAGAATAAAGTTCTTAAAAATAAGTTCAAAACAATGCATGCAGTCTGCATGCAGGCGTGCAAATATTACATAGTTAATTTGAAATTACATTAATGTTTATTATATATATTTTTTACGATAATTATTATAATTATATTAAAATTTACCTTTAGTAGATCCATATTATTATTATTACATAGATTAATTAATTATTTATCAAAATTTAAGTATTCATTAAGGCTATAAAAACAATTCTGCATTAACCAATTACTTAGCTTTCTGTTAAACACATTTGCTTTGAGCACTTTCAGTTCTTCAGGTAATTTGTTATAAACTACTATAGACATATTATAAATATTTCTATTATATATATCCCTATGGCATGGAGGTTGATATAGTAGGTTTTCAATTTTTTTTCTTTTCTGTCGGGTGTTGACCTCACTGCGGGTTGTAAAATAATTTTGATGGGTTTTTACAAAAATGCACACTTCTCTAATATATAGGCAGGGTAGTGGCAGAATATTACACTTCCAAAACAACGGTGCACAATTATCCAAAAACCAAGCTCCATTTATTACTCGGATGCGTCTTTTTTGCATTCTGAAGACCCTTTCCACATCAACCGAGTTACCCCACAACAAAAGACCGTATCTAAGTACCCGTCGGTACACATGACCGTGATACGCTGCTACCGCCTTGTCAAAAGAAATAGTCTGGCGTATTCTTTTAAGGGCAAATACAAATCTACTAAGTCTTTGGCATACAGAACCAACATGGTCCTTCCAATTCAAGTGCGAGTCTAAAGTAATTCCTAGAAATTTAAGAGAAGCAACTTTTCCCACCATTTCATTATTATAACCGATGTCAAGAGATAGTGGATTGGCATTGTACGAATTAAATTGCATTATTTTTGTTTTATTGATATTTATAGATAAATTATTGTGATATGTCCAATTAATAATGTCTATGAACGCTTTGTTTAAAGTCTCATGGGCTAAACCCTTGTCTTTGACCTGAACAATAATAGTAGTGTCATCTGCAAAAAGTATACACCTATGCGACATGAACTCTGGCAGATCATTAATGTATAGAAGGAATAGTAAAGGGCCTAATATGCTCCCTTGGGGGACACCAGAGCTATTCAAAATTAATTCAGATCTAAAATTCTGCTTAGTAAAACTCTTCTAGTATATTTCTCGTAGTTTTTATTGTTTACATTTTTGTGATTTGAATTGGACTATATTGTTTATGTAAAATAAAGAAAGTAATATCTCCCAACAAAGCGCTTTGTGCCAGGTGTGGGATATCGCTCAATCTCTCAATATACTTCTGTCCTTGAATGTCGACGCCTAAGCTGTGGGACATCTATACGCTCAAAGTCAAAGTAAATTATTTTTGGAAATAAGCCTTCACTAGACTGTTAGATGTATGAATAAAAGCAAACAGCTCATACTGCTGGCAAATACCTTAATTTTTAAAATCAAGTCATCACTACAACTAATGGGCATAGGCTTCATAAATAATAGTCAACTACACAACATTTTGTTTGAACCAAACTATTTAATCTAACCCGTTCGGATTTTAGGAGAACTCATCCGAGCGGAGCTGGCATGCAACTCATGACCATTTTTTGCTTAATATTCTGTTGTAAAAATGTGACATTATTGGTTCATATAAAATATTAAATTATTGGTTCAACTTTATTAACCAAAATTACAAAGTAATTTTTGCAATTTAATGCGACGACGAATGTTAAATAGAAGTAAGTGTACATTGCAAGCAGTTAGTTTGCAGACCTAACTAAGTTCACTCGTTACTGTAGCCTATACAGCGTAGGCAGCCATAACAGAGCGAGAAAATAATTCGCCAACTTAACATGCCTCGCATCGTGGGAACAATGCAAGCCTTTGTTTCGCAATCCAGCTATTTTATTAACACGCAGCAGGGCTTACGGCACACAAACTCCTTGCGGCTCGCACCTGCAAACTTTTTGACCAAAACCTCTTATATTATTAGGTTTGCTCCAACAGAAGCGTAGGCGAAGTGTACTGTGTTACATTTCGAAATTACGATGTTAGTCTCTGCGACTGGGTATAGTTTTAATACATATATTCGTGTTTATTCGTTAAGATGTCTGCTGTAAAACATGTTTAGCTACTCATTTGGTCTAGTAGTAGTAGTAGACCCTTACTGGGTATTGCAAAGCAGCTGTGTTTTGCAGATATAATTATGGTAGCTACTAAGGTCAAAATCCTACCACCAGCCAAAAGTTCCTTGACCCTTGACGTTCGACCGTGTACCAAGTCATCGCCAGCCCGCGGCCGTCCAGCTGTAACGGCGCACTCCTCATTCATTACGCTTAACGTGCTCATTAGTGCTCTGGAGAGCTGCCAGCAGTCTATGCGGCGATGACTCTAAATCGTGTAAAACTGATCCCTGCTGGTGTACTTTACTTACTTATAAAGACAGTCTTGCTTTAACTATTATTGCTTCATATTATGTTACTGTAGCAAAAAGGTGATAGACGTATACTATTTATCAAAAAGCATGTGATACGACTTATAATTTTAAACGGGTACAATTTAAACGCTTATCGAAAATATTTTTAGAACCTTAGCCTTAGGACCAAATAAATTAAACGATTTCAAAAAAAATATAATGCCTTTATAAAAAGGGTCCTAAAACTTACTAAATTATGGTCCAAAACAATAATTGCATATATTGTACAAATATTCTTTTTGCTTTCCAAAATGGATAAATGATCACCAAATAATGTCTTACATTATCATCATAATAAAAAGCATACTTTAAAACGCATAATTTAATTAAGTCATAATTTTATGCAGCATAATCGAGGTTATTTCTGTTATCGGACAACAGAAATACTAGCTGCCCTGCCCCTGTAGGTCACGTGATAGGTTTTGAAATTTAAGACAATCGCGAAGCGCATTGCCAGCAAAAATTACCAAACTGAAACTAGAGGCATAAAATATATCTATTTGGTGACAATATAACATATTTGATCTGAAATGCGGTTAAAAGGTATTGTTATTATTATTAAGGTATTTAATAAAATTATAAATTGTATCCTTTTTATAATATTTTAGGAAACACAATTTGGTGATCATTTATCCGTTTTGGTAAGCGTTTCGAATTTTATTGGTAGTAAAATTGATACTTTTTTGGTAGGCATTTTAACACAAGCCATTTTTAAACTTATATAATCTTAGTTTCAATTAGATGTTTAGAAGAATAAACGTAGTACGGCCATATTAGTTATTATGTGGTACGGCGTCGAAAAAAAAGTCAAAATTCATATTAAATACTTTACGCAACCGCCTCTGTGGTCTAGTGGCTAAGCCACCTTTCTTAGACCCAGGGGCCCTGTGTTCGATTCCCAGCGGAGAATAGAGCAGTCTGCCTTAAATCAGCCTGTGGTAATACTCCGATAGCCTGCTGTTCGTGTGGGAACGTCTAATTACAAAACATCGTCATCATCATCAGCCTATAAACGTCCCACTGTTGGGCACAGGCCTCCCACGTGGACAATGCACGAGGGGATATTGGGCCATAACCCACCACGCGGGCCCAATGCGGGTTGGTGGGTTTTAACGACTGTCATCTTACGACAACAACCGGGACCAACGGCTTAACGTGCCTTCCGAAGCACGGAGGAGCTCGAGATGTTTTTTTTTAAATTTGGTCACCCATCCAGCGACCAGGCATTGCGAAAGTTGCTTAACGGGCAAGTTCGCAAGCCGAACGCGCTAGGCGCTGCGCCATCGAGCTCCTCAATTACAAAACATGCGCGACGACAATTATGAGCGTCATAAGTAAGTCTAAGTAATAAGTCTGTCTATAATCACGAATTAGTCTTCCAATCCTAGTTGAAGTACTTAAGTTCATTAATTCGTCTTTAATAGGTATAAGACAATGCTGTTTGAACTATTTAATCCTTAAAGAAAAACTACGAGAGGTCTACTCGCCAAACAATAAATAAACACCAAACAATTGAAATCGCCTACAAAGGTTTGTTCCACGATCTAGAGGAGGTCATGGTCGGGATTTCAGAAATGTTTTCGGCTTATCCGCTGACACATTCGGGTTCATCTTTATTTTGCCTTTTTTGTGTCGCAATCAACTTTACCTGAACGTCTTCAGGATACTCTTGCTAGATACAAGTTTACGCTCTGTCATTAGTAAAATGGGGTTTTTTGGTGATGAATGATGGTTCACGAACACTTTATCATTATTATTTCACATTAATATCCGGCAAAATTTAAATTAAAAAATATGTCTCTTCATTTTCCCGCCGCGGTGCGCCGGCCTCGTCTCAGTGACCGAGCACAAAGACGTCCACATCATTTTCTGCTCACGACCATATTATTTCGAACGAAACTGTAGTCGCGCTTTATTCTTCATAAAAGTGACACACCGATAAATACATTGCCACCGAAAGCGGAATAACCACCTAAACGTGTACGTTATAGAGTTGAAAATAGAAATATGTAATGAAAAATTGCCAGGTGACCAACTTGCAGGAAAACCACTATGCTATGGAGGAAACAAATGTCTCAATTTCGTTTTGATATCGTTCGCGATGGCAGTCAACACTCAAGACAGGAAATTACATGTTGGAACGTATAACTGAGAGGGAATGTGACAGTTTGCGATTTGGAATAGAAGCTGAATGCAACCTGTTTGCTTCTCGAAAGTTCACTGTTGATACGGAATTATTAAATGGAAAGACATAAGCACGACACGAAATAAGAAACACCGGCTGGTGTAAGTATTACTCGCATGCAGATACATACATATTTTTATATATTTATTGCGCTAGTAAGATGCTCTGAATACTTGACTAACACGAGTATGAACACAAAACAAGCTATATATTGTTTATTTTTTCTCATATGTAGTTGAATATACAATCTTTAAAACTGATTTAATACGTATTTCTCAAATTACAGATTAATTTACTCATATTGAGCTGATACTATTTGGTATCTTTAAGCTATTAACTAAAAAACCGTTAAAAAATTGCCAATTATCTTAAATAGGTACAAGTACACGGTTTTCGCAATAGTAAGCAAACTCTATGTAATCCAATTTGGTTTATACATATACTTACCAACTAACACCATTGTTAAAGTCTGTCGCCATAACGACCAATAAATAAAAGATAAAAAGCAAGCGCTTGCCAGACGCAGGAGAAATAAAACATAGAAAGTTGTTATCAGTATGCAAACATCTATGTTTCCGACATATTTTACTGTATACCCGTTGATTGGTTTTATAAATCACCGGAGCGCACCTAAAATATTATTTCGCCGGCGCTCGTGAGTAGGTATTTCCGAGCGAGCGGACCATGAAGGGATAGGACAAGCGGCTTGGACAAAACCGCCCGCAAAATGGATCTCGCTAGATTACGGTGCGCCGGCGACGACACGGCGAAGATGCGACTTTGTCGACTTAAACCTGGTTAACTAATTTAGTTAAGCAACGAGTGTCCCAAATCCGAACAGGTAGTAGATTCAATAGTTAAAATTTAACTAAATGTTAGTTAACTCTTATTTTATTCGTTTTTGTCGTTATTACGTGCCAGTGAAGGCTTATATTGAAAAAACTATTTGACTTTGATTTTGCAGTGGGGCGTTTAAGGTTGATAATATAATTATAAAATAATCAAACTATCGAAGCAATGTAACCAATTTATTACTCGCCTAGTGTGAACAACGCTTTACTTACTTACTTACTGTATGTTAGTTTAAAAAAGTTCGTATGCACAGTGGCTAGTTGATAGCAAGATAAGCAGATTTAGCTTTGCGGCTTCAAGCCCTACGTGTTTTAGGGAGCCATTAGCCGTTTGTCAATGTACTTTTAACCTCCACCTTGCATTTCTAAACCATAATGAGCTGATACATACATACATATATATAATCACGACTTAGTAGTCGAGGATAATTCCCCGAAGGGTTATTCAGAGACCAGGCAATGAGGACGGCAAAAGCAGTACTCTACCATAGTCCACTTTTCACCAAATAGCGACTGCACATGTGCTCAGCGTGATAGGTGGTGAGAGCATCGCCGCTCTATGCTGTTGGAAGTATGTGCAGTATTTAGTCCGTTAGTTGCCTTTTACGACACCCAAGGAAAGAGAGGAACCCTCACTGGCCGGACGAAACACAACAGCACCAGGTGTCATTGTTTCACGCCGGATATTCGTGAGAGGATGGTATTACGCCGGGCGAGCCGGCCCAATGCGTGCTGCAACACAGCGAGGCCCTACCACTCAGTAAAAGTATGGTAGTGATAGCAAACCAGGTGAGCTAAAGCGACGATGACACGGGGCTCGTTTACGAGCTACAAGCCAGCGAGTTCGCTAGCAGCTTGCAAACTCACTTTCGGTTTTTTTACAATCTGCTAGTTGACTGTTCGATTGTAAAAAGCTTGCACACTCGCTAGCTTTTAAACTCGCCGACTATAGCAGCTCCCAGCAGTAAACTAGCCCCGTGTCATCGACGCTTTACAATGTAAAATAGCTTTACCTTTTTTAACGGTTAAAATACATACCTACTAAATAATTCTAATTCAATTGGATTTTATTACTTTTTATCATTAGCAGAAAATAGTGTATAAAACAAATAGTAACTTGAAATCACATGCCGCTGTTTCTACCTCTTTTAGATTATGCAAAGAAATAAAATAATAACAATTCGTCGCATCTCCGTGGCGGCGTCACTCGCTCCACATCGTTAGGTATTATAACGAATCGTACTGTGTGCCAGTATAATTGTGGTCCAGAATGTGATTAACGTTAAGAAAAGCTTGAGATGGGAATTGAAACCGGCCGTGATAAGGGGCACTGATTTAGAGACATCCCGCCCCGTGAATGATGGCTGCCGATGAGGAAATAAAAAGCCTCTTTTGTATTATTCGCGAACTTGATTATGTGCCAGAAGATTTTGATTTTTATTACCTATGGAGTATATTTTGGTAAGAAGTTGTGTAGTGAAAATTTTCGTTTGTTTACTTGTACGTTGTTCTCAATTAGGTACTTACGAATTCAACACACAGGTACAAAATTATAATTGAACACTTTAGATATTTTTTATCCCGAATAAACATCACGTTCCTTCGAGAATCGAAGCACATACATCCAATTTTATTATTAAAGCTAAAACAGTAAATATATGTTTTTATTCAATATCTAGACTAGAATATAAATATACATGATGTAGAAATACAAGCCTTACATTTGAGCTTTATAAAGTCTGTCTAGTTCTGTTAATCAATTTGATGCTTGGGTAGGTACATTTAAATACTGTCGCGTAATTTCTTTGAAGCTATTTTAGTCATTTTAGTTCTACTCTTGTTGTCAATAATTCAGTATTTTAACAGTAATGAATGCCTCAGTGATCATGTGGAAAAGCGCTCGGCCCGGCATCCCGAGGACCTGGTTTCAATTCA
Source organism: Scoparia ambigualis (assembly GCA_963921215.1). Classification (NCBI taxonomy): domain Eukaryota; kingdom Metazoa; phylum Arthropoda; class Insecta; order Lepidoptera; family Crambidae; genus Scoparia; species Scoparia ambigualis. The sequence continues at coordinate 30,819,342 of OY992521.1, read as the reverse complement.
CAGTTCCGGCAAAGTGTGTGCTCTGATATTTTATGCAAAGCCAGAGTTTGTGTTTTGAATTTGGCAAGCGTGGCGATTAAATATTATAGCAAAGAGTAACGGTGGAGGTTTATTCTAGTAGCACAGAATAGGTAAGCCAGTTGTAGGACTGTTTATAGGCTGATTACTAACTACCAGTAACTAGTGATTTTACGTTAGAGTTGGTTTATGTTCCAGAATAATATAAATGGTTCCTCAGTACATAAATGCTAATTACTCACAGATTTGAACTGATTATGGAATTATTCTTTCGTTAGAACAAAAGACTTCTGTTACTTAGCATGACAAAATTTGCGACGGAAGTTAACTTGCAGTTTTACAGCAATTTAAACGCACATGTTATCGAATTTACGTGAAACTGGAACGTTCCAGAGACAAATGAAGGTTATTTATTCAAACAAAGGTCCGTCCCGTCCCGGCGACGCGCGCGATGCATTCCCTATCAGCCGAAAGAAAACCAATTTACAGGCGATACGTCCCGATTTTGTCCCGCTCTAACACTAAGGAGTGTATACAGCTATCCTTGTCTTCACTATTTACATATAAAATGGAATTGTGTCGAATAATTGTTGATCCCAAGGTCGGTGTATATATCTGAGCACTTTACTGAGTAATAAAGTTCAAGATCGTCATAAATTAGGCAAGTGCCCACTCATTTTTTGATGTTTTATAGATAATTTATTTAATCTACTGTAGTTAATAATATCTCGTATGGTTCTTATTTTATTGGACACCTACTGTCTGTTATTTATTATAGATAACTGAGAATAAGTTATCGCAGATAATTTTGTTTTCACTGATATCTTGTAAACATGAACTTAACAAATAATACTAAATGAGTATGGGAATGACGTAAACTAACAGTGATGTAGCCGTTACAAAACACAAACAACTAATAAAAACTAGAGATCACGGCATTCCGAATCCATTGGTGGCCATTGAAATGGCTGTTATACTTTGGCCGAACTGTTTTCCTCGTAGCAAGCAATTTATTGGGGCTATATTATTAATTCAATACAACAAAACAACTCCACAATTTGTTGTTTTAACGCACGGAGGTTTTATTACGAAAGAAATGAAGGGGAATAAGGCTCGTTAGTTAGTTAACCCACTTGCAGTGATGCCCATGCGGTGGAGCAAAAACTGCGCGCGGCGCCGGCGAAACCTAATTATTGCAGCGCTGTTTCTATTTTCAAGCTACATTAATACCTAGGTTTCTTTTAGCTTGATTTTCTTTAGTGTACACTGTTTTCGTAAAAATGTTTTATTTAGAGACTGAATATGTGTATTCATATTTATATGTAATAATTTTAAATTAGTAACGAGGTAAGTACATTTAATAGGTAGCAGGTGATTCGTCTCTGCTTGCACTTAAATCAGTTTTTTGTTAACTGATACAGAACTGTTTTTGGACAGTCCTATTTTAATCCAAGCCTCTTAGATCGATAAATTATATTATTATTTTTCTATTTCAAGATTCAATATCATTTACTTAGTTTAGGTGGGAGGTCTTTACAAAGGGATTTCTTATCTCCCTTTATTTTAAAGCGTGTAATAAAAATTGAAAAGTCATAGAATCTATAATAAATACTTATCTTTCAACATTTTAATATACTAATTAATTATGCTTCATCATTATCAGCTTATAAACGTCCTAAATACCTTCACATGGGGAGGTTGGGCTGTAACCCACCGCGCTAATCCAATGAGGGTTGGTAGATACTAACGATAGGTACTACACCTAATAATGAAGTGTGGAGTGTTTGTTCAAAAGGGGACAATTACACTTTTGACAATTTTTGTGTTAGCGACGGAAATTAGTTTTTTGCCTAATAATAATATCTTAGTGTCGACTTCATGATAACCCATCAAAAGAAGGAATGTTCTATAAAAATTGGCTTTGAATTGACCAGTTTCAATCAAAACAGTACAAAATAAAATAAAAGGGGACATTTTTCATACTAAACCAGATAATTTTCAAAATTATTATACAAAACGGGACTTTTGTATTATCGAACTATGGCTGAAAAAGCGTAAAAAAGTTTATGTTAATGTATCCGAACCAAATTTGAACACTTCAAACTATACGTCTCGTGGCCAGAAACATAAAAAATAATTCGGCGCGAGAAACGTCAACATTTACTTACATTTTTCAACATTTGTGATCAAAATGGGACATACCTATATTTGAAATTGTTTTCGCACATTTAGCACATTTTAAATGCACTTATACATAATATGCTGTTTTATATGATGTATTTTAAACTATTTATTACTTAGGATACAAATTCACGCATGTATGGATATAATTAGGTATCAGTTTTTCTTAATTCCGTATTATACAATTTTCAATGATTATAAATTTACACACGAAAAAAAGCACATTATAATGGGTAAAACTATTCAAAACCAACAAACGCCATTCATCAGTTTCAAACGACATTTTGTCGCGGAGTTTGGAGAGTCCGCCCGTTCCCGGGGCGCCAACTTGTTTCGGACAAATCACGACAACTTGCAGCGCTCGCAGAGTTCCGGGAATTCATTGTCGACGACGATGCAATGTAATTTGGGCCAATTAAATGTCCTCATTATAATCTGGAGCTGTCGGAATGCCTGCGAGTAGTTTGTTTTGAGTGTTCGTACAATTTGTCTAGCAGAAACTTAAATTCGTGGCAGGCGTTGAACAAAAATGAATCTGCAATAACGCAAACTGCAAATCCCTCGTAACACCTGTAGTCTGTACACCTTCACCCCGGGTTCAGCCAAAGCCGGCGCGTTCATTATTTCACTTGTTTACTTCGCAAAAGCCCACGCAAAATCCCGTGTATTTTTCGGTTCTTTCACTTAATTTCAATTTGATTCAGCCGGGGTTAGTTGGCGAGTGTGTCAGCGCCATCAGATTACAGCGCGAGCATACGCGCGGGGATTTGCTGCGGGCGCGGCTTAGTCACAGTGGCGGGGACGCGGTATTGCAACTCTATGCGCGACAAGATAGGTTTCAATTTACATTGACCCGCGGTTAATATGTAGCACCTGGTTTGAGGCACCAAATCATAGGGCTCCAAACGCTTGCGTCTAACCGCGTACAATCATTTGAGTTGACGCCGACACGCACTGCATTCCGCGGTTCGTTTCCGCGAGTCAATTGCATTAATGACCAATCAAAATAATAAAAAAAAACATAATCAAAAATCTTCATTTACTTACGCTATGAAAAAACATATTTAATTGCTAGGAAATAACATATTTAACATCATATAAATAAATAAATTATTATAATGGGTCAGTATGGAAAAGTTCGAAAGTATAAGTGCTAGGGATTTTTTAGTTTTAAAGTAAGAAATACCTTGCTCTAGCCGAAACATAGTGTATTTGGTGGTTAACGAAAATAAGCAAACAGAGTACTAGCATTATTATTATTCAGCATGGCTTATCCCACTGTTGGGAAAAAGCATTTTTACCTTCTTTACACTCTTCATGGTTTAGGGCTGTAACTTGCCAGTCCTTTCAATAAAAGTCTCACTCATCCCGCCATCTTCTACTGCACGGGGTTAGACAGAGTAAGAAATAAGTAAAAAAAACCGGATAAGTGCGAGTCGGACTCGCCCACCGAGGGTTCCGTTTCCGTACAAATTTGTAGGTGCATATTTTAATTTATTTTTTTCTATTCTTCGTCATAAATCGAAAACTATCCCTCATAAAAATAATTAAAAAATCTGTTTAAGCTTGTGCCAATAAAGCCTTTTCATACGATACCGCACATGACACGGTTAACTCAATTCACAATTTGGACCGCCGCTCCTGGTATAAGAACCCTGTTTTTTATGATTTAATTAGAAATGTATAGTTTTCAGATTTTCCCTATATTTGTAGTATAAGACGGTAATAGTTGCCAAATTTCATAGTTCTAGGTCAACGGCACGTTTTTTGCGGCATAATCGGCCATATCTTTTTTTTAGTTTGATTTTTTCACAGCTTCAAGAGACTGCAGACTTGAGTATATCGTTTTAATTTCAACTCGATACCTCCACGCGTTCCCGAGATAAAGGGTCTTGACAGACACGACAGACGGACAACAAAGTGATCCTATAAGGGTTCCGTTCTTTCCTTTTAGGTACGAAACCCTAAAAATGAAAACAGTTTTACATCACTTACTTCAGCACATACAGAAATTATAGTAATCAGTAGATGCTGATAGTAATCACAAGTTAGCACCTATACTATTACTATCTAGACGTAGAAGTAAGTGTAGCCACTTATAACAAACCCTTACTCCTACGTCTAGACAATATAAAAGTATTTTTAGAGGTTGTCGAACACCGCTTCGATTATTCTATCTCGAAGGTCGGCGTCTATGTTTATATTTTTAGCTAATTAATTTCCACAATTATACTTAGTTCTCTGTATCATGTTCGAACTCACAGAGACTATTAAGTAGCAATTTTATGTCTGTTGGTTATATACATTACATTTTTATGTTTCATCTTTAATAATGGTGATGTTACGATTAATGTTATTGTGCGTTCTTTTTAAATTGTAATATAGTACGTGATAATTACGTTACTGAGCTCCTCACTACCTGAATTATTTACATTAACATGAGTAGTATTATAAACTAACATTATTATGAACTATGTTAAATAATTTTAAAAACCAAAATCTTAAAGTGTGGTTTACTTTACACCACATACTTTAGGAAGCAATATTTTTATGGCTTCTAACATTTCAGTCTAGTTAGGTGCTGAACTAGAAGTAGATGTAACGTGCATTATATAGTGATTCTATACAACGGTTCAGAACAAAAATATGGTCACCAACAAAAGTTAAGTACTATCTCAAAACAATTTTACTAAAACTTAACAAGCGCCTGTACCATCCCTAGTTACTCGGACAAAGTTCAACAATGTTCAGCTACCTTGCTGGCTGTACCCATATATCAAGATATCGTGGCGGCGGGTTCGAGTTATCGGCAGTTCAGGATATAGACGTCTAGAGATACGGAGATACCCCGCACTGACTGTATCGACACAATCAATCGCCGCCAACAAAGCAGCAACATTAACGTCATTGGTCCTACCGATACGAAACCACCTCTCTGTGTATTGAACATCAGGTGAGATGAAGTCTAAGTGCACACCCGTTTTAGAAAAACATATAACCACGGCTATTATCCCTGAAGGGTTAGCCACAGACTAGGCAATGAGGACTGCAAAAGCTGTCCACTGCGACATTCCACGCGTCGCCACTCACCACATAACAAATGCGTAACCACATACAATAGTCGTGAATGTATTTGAATACACTCTTTTAAAGCAAGGTTGTGACAACGATAAATACTGTACTGAAATAAAACATATATAAGGCACTGACAACAGCCATTGAGCCATTACCCTTCCGATATCACTGTACTCAGGCAAAATTCCATAAAGGTAAATATTCAAAATGTTACTTTATTAAAAAAAAAATTAATAAAATTAATAGTATTCAGTACTTTGAACTTTATTTGATTTCATATTATAATTTTAAGTAGGTACTTTAGTAGTTAAACAGTCTAGATAAAATATTTTTGGTGCTGTTTTTAAGATGTATATTTTCGTTTAATAAAACCTTGAACCTGCTTGTTTTGAAAACAATAACACTCTTATAAATTTAGTCCATAAGAATATAATATATTTCTATATGCGCTGTATTTTGTAAACTTTTCACATAAAATATTTTGTGATTTATGTGTTATTGTGAGTGTATTTAAGTTAAACGCACTTTATGTGAACGCATTTGGCTGTTGTCAGCGCTTCAGTATCTTAATTTTACTCAAACAGTAATTTCGGCTTTTGAAGTTTGTTCGCCGATTTGTGTACTCTGACTAGTGGATATTCAATGAATCTTAAGTCAATTATTAATTTCTGGATGAAACTGCAGAAATGTGTGTGTATTATAATAATTATTAAACTTGTTCGGCTTGGCTAGACGCAAGGTAACGTTCACTTTGAATATAGCTGAATATTAATTTAGTCATTAAAAACATGTATATGTCGAATAAAGGAGGCAGATCGCCACTATTTTCAGACATTGTGGGCTTATGGGGTGGGATCAGGCAATAAAACGATAACCAACACTGATTCTAAGCTTATTTAATGTTACTAATTTCGAATTACACTTTAAACAAAATATTCAAATTCAACACAACCGATCGAGAATTACTGTGATAATTTTAAATAGCAAAAATCTAATCAAAAGCGAAACACGACAGTCCCTAGGCACGATGTTCACTAGACGACCGCGCAGAATAAAATCACTCGTTCCATGTTCGCATCGATGACCTAGATTCCGCCTAACGCCGCCATCTTTACAGTTGACGTCGTTTGTGCGTCGCTATCAAGTCAGCAACTGTACTCATGACCTTCCGACACGGCCATACTGACAGGACACACGTCCTCGTGTGTTAGTCTGTAACAAGAGAAAGCCAAGCACAGTATTTATCGTTCGGTCTATCCTGACCTAACATAAGAATCAACGACATAGGTTTACTAAGTCATCTAGACTTGATACTTGAACACTAATTACTATTTACAAAGTCAGTCTACGGCTAGTTCGTATCTAAATAAAAATGAAATCATCAATCTTGTGTAAAATCCAGGTGAGCTCAAGTAACAATCGATCACATCAAAACAAAATATCTCGATACAAGTACAGACTTATGCCAGACCCATACGGCTATACAAGCCACACCAGCAACCATTGCTTATGCGACTCCATCTACCAGGATCGCCGAGTCACTCACGACTATACGGTCTTCACATTTAAGACCCGACCCCCGCCAGTGTTCACTGAAATACCGCGGGCTCACGGTGTACTACGAAGGGACTACAAAATATTACAGACACTAGGTATCCGCAACATGTTACATCCCAAGGTATACATGCCGACTTCTACGAGCTACGGCTACAGAGACACACCTGGTGCGGTCAAATAATACGGTCAATTAGACCCGGTCTGGTATAAAGCGCATTCTTATTTACTCTGAATCACTCTCACTAACTTCGATTGGTACTTGACCGTCCGGCATACGTCTTATCCTATCATGCGCGTACTTGTAAGTGCGTTTAGAGGATATTGATTTTAGGGTATAGCGATCCCCATCTAAGATCTCAATGACCTGGAATGGTCCCTTGAACTTAGGATCCAGTTTTAGCTGGTTTCGCTCCTCGTTTTCTATTAAAACGTAATCACCAATAGAAAAGTTCACAGGTCTTTTTTTAGTTTTGTCAAATCTCTCTTTATCATATCGTGCCGACGATTCTATACCTTCCGCCGCAGTTTTCCAAGCCTCTTCTAAATTTATCTCATTTACATCGTCATTTGCCATCAAAGCTAGTGGCCGTGCAACCTTGCCTATCATGAGTTCTAAGGGGGATGCTTTTGTAACTCTGTTTATAGTACAGTTGAGGGACAGCTGAACTTCTCCAAGGGCGTCTTGCCACGACCTATCCCTACTACATTCCACAGCCGTAAGCATCGACTTCAGGACACTCATCGTCCTCTCCACTTGCCCATTAGCACGTGAAGAGCCTGTTGCAATTAGGTGTAACATGATATTTTTGCTGTCACAGAAATCTTTAAACTCCTTACTGGCAAAACAACGACCCTGGTCTGCTATTATGCGAGCTGGGGTCCCAAATAGTGTTACACTTTGAGTCACTGCCTGGATGCTACTTTTGGAGTCAATGTTTTTGGTGTGATAAAGCAGTACGTATTTCGTGAACGCATCTATTAGGACAAAAACATACTCCTTAACGTCATTTTTCCCGCTAAGCTTGCCCGTCGCGTCTATGTGAATTGTGTGCCAAGGAATTGTGACCTTAGGTATAGGGTGCAATTCTGCGTGTACTTTTCCCGAGTGTGATTTTGCTATCTTGCAAGTAACACAGCTATCAACGAATTTTTTAACAAAACGTGACATGCTCTCAAACCAATAATAATCGTAAATCTTTTCTAAAGTTTTTGGAAAACCTAAGTGCATTAGTGACTCATGGATGTTATTAACTACTGACCATCTCATTGCGCGAGGGACAATCGGTAAACACCTTGTTTTCCCATTACGCTGTATTTTTCTATGTAGAATGTCTGAACGTAATTCATAGGTCCTAGCTAGAATTTCATCCAATTGTGCCGTATTTAATTGTTCAATCAACTTAACAATCTCACTATCACGTTGCTGTTCTGCTAGTAACCAATTAGATGAAAGCTCAGCCATGTCTATTCGCTTTTGCTCTACCTTCTGAACCTCAGGTTTCTCAATGGCTTGGAATAAATTGCGAGAGAAAAAGTCTGCGTGACCCATTTGTTTCCCTTGCCTGTATACAATTTCGAAATCGTAACATTGGAGAAAAGCCCACCATCTATGGACTCTTGGAGTCAAGTCGATTTTCTTTTTAGAGTTTGTTAATGAATTACAGTCCGTATAGACGGTAAACTTTTTGCCATGTAAGTACTGCCGAAAATGCTTAACCGCATTCACCACAGCAAGAGTCTCCAGCTCATAGCTGTGATAATTCGACTCGGCTGGGGATGTTCGTTTACTGAAATAACCGATAACACGGCGTTGATTGTCAACTAATTGGAATAAAATCGCACCTTAGCCATCGGCGCTCGCGTCTGTGTGTAACTCTATCAGATACTGGGGGTCAAAAATCATTAACACGGGGTTATTCGTCAAAATAGAGATTACTTTTTGGCGAATTTCCTCATGTTCGGGTTTCCATGGTAGTTTACCTTTAAGACTGGTAAGCTTGTGTAGAGGTGCCATAAGGGTTGAAAATTTCGGAACAAACTGTCGGAAATAAGACGCCAAACCGATAAATTGTCTGAGCTGGGTCACCGTTTCTGGGGGGGAAGAGCAGTTAAGGCTTCTATCTTCCTGTGATTAGGCTTAACTGTCCCAGCTTCCACCTCATATCCCAAAAACTCTACCTTTGTCTTAAGAAAGGAGCACTTTTTGGGATTGAGGGAGAAACCAGCTTTGGTCAAGGCCTCAAGCACGATATTTAACCTCTTTATACCCTCGGCAGCAGTCCTAGAAATGATCAGAACATCATCAACGTAGACGATGACAAAATCATTAACCAGGTCACCTAGCGCCTTAACTATGGCTCTCTGAAATACTGAAATTGCATTACGCAATCCAAACGGCATGGTCAAATACTCGTACTGGCCATCGGTAGTAATAAACGCAGTACGCTCTATAGATTCGTTATTAACCGGAATCAAATGAAATCCACTTGCGCAGTCGAGTAAGGTAAAATAATTAGCACCATTAAGCCTAGAAATCTGATCAGAGATCAACGGCAGTGGATATCTGTCGGGTACAGTATTGCTGTTCAACTCTCTATAGTCGACACATAACCGATCAGAACCATCACGCTTCTTAACTAACAATGCTGGGCTTGCATATGGAGAACAGCTAGGTCTTATTATATTAGCATCAAGCAGCTCCCTAACCCTATTACGCATAGACTGTCTTTCGACAGGGGTAAGCCTATACGGCCGTCGTTGCACCGTCTTGTTAGGGTCCACTAATCTTATCTCAAGCTCACCCGTCTTAATTCGCGTTGTTGGCATATCAGTGGTAAAATATTCTAGATAGTGACCTAGAACGTCTAAAAGAGACTTTCTATATTGACATGGGACTTCAGTATCAATTTGATCTAGATTCTTAACTGAACTAGCAACGTTCACCACGTGTTCTAATTTCCTTGAAAGTGAAAAGTCGGTGGCACTCATATTAACTTCAAAGCCAAAAATTCGCGTCCAATCATAATACTACTGCGGAGGTACTCGTCAGGCAGGACATGAAAAAGGATTTCAAAAGAAAAATCATTAATCCTAATCTCGCATAAAATTTGCTCCGTACTTAAAACACTATTCCCTCCTATTCCTTTCAAAGAAATCACATTTTGCAATCGTTTTCCACTAAACTTAGATGCTAAAGACTCCTTAATCAATGAACACTCGGCCCCAGAATCGTAATGAAATTCATACGACTCACCGTGATGCGCAAGTGTCCCGGTCGGTGGCTGGACAGTACACAGGTCCACGCGTCGCTCGCCTTGGTTGCCGCCGCTGCTGCTGCTCGCTGCGGCCCCGCTCGCGGTGCTGCCTGGACAGCGGTTGGCGGTGTGGCCAGCCATGCCACATTTGAAGCAGATTATTTTTGATTTCTCTGGTTGGTTCTGTGTGGATTGTGATAAAGAATGATTAGTCCCCTAGGATGGTAAATGCTTCCCTTTGTAATCTTTACCCTTGTTCCGACATTCCAACTGCTTATGGCCAATCCGTCCGCATATGAAACATTTGAGGGTACTATTAGATTGTGAAAATTTCGGGCGTTTGCATTCAATTGCATCTTGGCCAGATGTAAACTTTCTTTTCATGAAAGAAAACGCTTGAAGTTCCTTTTGAAGCTCTTGTCGCGATGATATTTCGGTAGTAAATGCCAGTCATTGGATACGATTATCAAATTGAGATACATGGGCCAGAACAGTAGAAACTGCGATTTGTTCCTTATTTGAGTCTTTCCATCGGCTTGTAAGAGTAGTAATTAAGCGACTTGCATAAGCGGCTAGAGATTCATTCTCCTTGGGTTTATCATTAATAAGGTTTATCAGAGTACCTGCATTTGTCTCCTGACAAGCAAACCTTGCCATAAACAAGTCTCGGAAGTCCGGCCATGTGATGTCCGCATAGGTGACTTGGGCAAGCCACGTAGATGCAGATCCCTTCATTGCCTTGCTGACAGCCCGCACCAACTGCGAGCCCCGTAGCGGGTTGTCATCCATGCACAGGTCAACGGTCGCGCACCAAGCGCGCGCGTCGGCGTCCGACTTATCCGGGTTGAATTCGGGTAGCTCCAAAAGTGAATTCTTATTCGCAGGGTTATGTAGTGTCTTTATCAAAGCTAACATATTTGCGTTTTGCGCTTCTAGTAACGCTCGCCATTGCACATCGCGGGTAGTATCACAATTATTGCCCGATTCGATCCCACTTCTGATGTCGGATAAAGGAGGCAGATCGCCACTATTTTCAGACATTGTGGGCTTATGGGGTGGGATCAGGCAATAAAACGATAACCAACACTGATTCTAAGCTTATTTAATGTTACTAAGTTCGAATTACACTTTAAACACAATATTCAAATTCAACACAACCGATCGAGAATTACTGTGATAATTTTAAATAGCAAAAATCTAATCAAAAGCGAAACACGACAGTCCCTAGGCACGATGTTCACTAGACGACCGCGCAGAATAAAATCACTCGTTCCATGTTCGCATCGATGACCTAGATTCCTCCTAACGCCGCCATCTTTACAGTTGACGTCGTTTGTGCGTCGCTATCAAGTCAGCAACTGTACTCATGACCTTCCGACATATAGCTATTATTTAATATTAATAACTCATGCTTTTTAAATGGATTATAATTATTTATAATAATAAAGTTTGTAAAGAATCGTTAGTATTGTTACCCGATATCGTATGTGGATCCGAAAAAATATAAGAATTCTCGCGTGTTTGTAAGTATATATGTTGCAGGTAGACTGTACAATTCGGCATTTTACAAACGGCGTTGTCTGTTTGCAAACGCTTGCTAGTTTGTAAAATGCCGAAGGCAAATTGTAAAAAGTAATTCCATTTTCTACCACTCATGTCACTGCTAATCAAAACATTAATAATGGCGTCGTGCAATGCTATTGTCTATGAAAGTAAAATTGTGGGCAAGAGAGAAGTTTTTGAGATTATCCGACACGTAAAAAATGACAAGGTGTCTATGAAAACTGGCGTTCGTCGTACTCCTGTGAAGTATAATTGGTTTGCAAAATTATTTTGCTGGAATAGATTATTTGATTGCAAAAAGAACGGTAATTATGTAAATACAATATAGACCCCCTAAGTAGGGGAAGACAAGCGGAGTGACGAAAAGAGGATCTAAAACAACTATTGACTTCTGGCGCTTCGCCGGCCGCTACCGCGGCACGCTTCGCTTGGCCCGCGCTTTGATCACTGTTCTAACATAACCTAACCAAACCTTACGATTTTTTTTACCTTATAGTGTTACTTTTTATGTGAATAAATACCAGATGATGACATAATTGTTCTTAAGCCATGGTTACTCTAATATTATGATTATTGGCCGCATGAATACGATCATAAATTCGCCTTCGGCAATTTACAGAAGAGCGAGCGTTTGCAAACGGACGGTACCGTTTGTAAAATGCCAAGTAATACAATTTGCCTGCGATTTATATATCATGAAACATATTTATAGAAACTATTTACAAGACAGACTTAAAAGACACAGATGTTAGTTGGTAATCCGGACGATAGAGATAATATAAAAGGTTAAATTTGATTGAGGAGGAAAAACTGGCAAATAAAAAAAAAACTGAACAAAACTTTGAATAGTGCTATAAATAGTGATATATAATAATCTTGTTCTCTGCGTATGTGAGCAGTGGTAAGTTCATAAGCCGATGATGATAATAACAATGTGATGAATATAATAATAATAATATGAATTGTTCCAAAATAGCCAATTGAGATCTGTAGTAGCGTCGTTATTATACTGCTGGCGTCTGTTTACTATACAGAAGCAGATCATGCCAAGGTACACTATGTTTTATATGCAACGTGGCGCGTTACAAATTTTCAAGAGTTTTATAAAAGTGTTCTTCTCTAAAAATCATCAACAAAATAGCTCGTAAAACCGTGCACTATTCCCGCGAATACTTACGGATTGACAATTTACCTACGTTATAGTCATGTTCCTTTTTTACGAACTGAGTAAATTGTATTCTTCCCTAGAGACCCTTGTCAGCTTGTGTTACTTATTTTTATAATAGTATCCAATACCTATTTTAATAATATCTATATTCTTATTAACAATAGAAACACTCTAACGAGAACGAGCCAGTGTATTACTAACTTTTGTAATTTCCAATAATTGAAACAAGATATTTTTCTATTTTGTTTTGTTTTCAAATTTTTTGCAATAATATTGGATTAAGAAGATAAAACTTCATCTACATCTGATCGTCTCATATGGTCATATCTATTGCAGCCGCACAGCACAGCAGTCACCTACATTTTGTCTGCTGGTATGAAAATATTTGGTTTATCTAGTCAAATTACTGGACACAAAGCATGATAACTGAGGCTTCACGCAAACAATACTCGTTATATTACAATAGATTATCCTGGTGATAATACTTCACCTAGAGATCTTCAGTGCCTCCTTAATAACAATAAACCAAAATAGGAATAGAAAATCGATTATCTGCTACAGACACACACGCTTATTTCCCAAAACGAAAATACTAGTTCCATCCTTTCGTTGTAATAATCAAACTAAGCGCCACGAACGACGTCGCATTAAAGCGGAGCCTGTACGAAGACGTATGTACGTACATACAACTTAGGTAAGGTGATGCCTCCAAGCGTTACCAGGTGTAATAACCCTGAGCTCCTTTAAAAGGACTCATTTAAACCCTGCTCCTCTAAATTGTACCTTATCGAGGCAGCGTAAGGTGCATAAAAGATTGGAGCCGTAAATCGCCGTGCCGCAGTGATTTTTTCAGGATTATCTGCTTAAATCTGAAGTGAGAAGAAATAATTCTAAGGGAACAATCGGATTGAGTTGTTTCGATGCCTTTGATAATGTCAAAATGACTGGTTGGTCGTCGGTATAGCTGCACCGGGCCATTTGCAGACTTTACGGCGATGCTTATTCAACAGGATTTTACGAGTGTATTTAAATTTATGAATATTATGGAAAATGTGTCGAAATAAATAAAATATGTGATATTATGTGAAGAAAATCGGGATAATTATATACATAATATACCCTGTTTTAAGTATCAATATAATTGTACAAGTTTTATCAACGCGATTTTATGTAGACATTACTTATTCTGCAATGGGGAAGGGCTTGACCTTCGTCCTACTATAAATAGTAAGATACGATTATGCTGAAGATGAAAATCCTTACGAGATGCCTATTCGGGTCTCTATTGTCACAACACAATAATGCTACTAACATTGCTTTTACATTAACATACTTTGGTAGATTTGGGCTTTTGTTTGGTCGCAATTTAGTTCGACTTAGGTTAAAAATAAACTAAAAAATAAATAAACTTTCCTACCCTCACACTAATTATCTAGCCCAAGAAAAACTTCGTTATGAAACTCGTTAAATGGTTACTAGACAACGGATAAACATACTTAAAATACTTAAATACATACGTATTATATAGGGTCTTCCATTAAGCACGTCCGAACTTTGACAGTTGGTAGCGGCCATCTTGTTGAAGCTACATCTGTCAAATTGGTTGTCATTTATTCATTCTGTTTTGCCAAATCATCATGAATAGCTATAGCATTCAACAACACGTGCAAATGATAAAATTGTTTTATCAAAATGAGTGTTGTGTATGAGCGCACCGCGCGCTTCGCCCATTTTACGGTCGCCATAATCGTCCTACCGAGAGGACTATTCGTCGTGTGGTGGATAAATTTGAGTCCACTGGGTCGGTAAATGATCGACCAACACCCGAACGTCAGAGAAACGCAAGGTCTGCCGAAAACATCGCCGCTGTCCGTGAGAGTGTGCAGGAGAATCCGAGGCAGTCGTTTGCCTCGGATTCTCCTGCCCGAACAGAACACTCATTTTGATAAAACAATTTTATCATTTGCACGTGTTGTTGAATGCTATAGCTATCCATGATGATTTGGCAAAACAGAATGAATAAATGACAACCAATTTGACAGATGTAGCTTCAACAAGATGGCTGCTACCAACTGTCAAAGTACGGACGTGCCCATTGGAAGACCCACACCCAGACTCGAGACAATGTAGAAAAACAACAATTTCTAAATTGAACCGACCGGGGATCGAACCCGAGACCTCAGAGATGGCGCCACCATGAAAACCGGTGTACAAACCACTCGACCAAGGAGGTCGTCTAATTTTAATAGTTTTGAAAAAATCTTTTAGATATCACTCACTATCACTTTGGTCACATACGAAAAATTCAAAGATGGGTTTCTTAAAGTTGTTTTAGCTGTCACTCACTCACTATCACTTTGGTCACATACGAAAAATTCAATGATGGGTTTCTTAAAGTTGTTTTAGCTGTCACTTTACTGTTCCTAAGGACTACTGAAATTGCCATACTTAATATAAACGTTTTGGAGTATTAAAGTTGTTTTAGCTGTCACTTTACTGTTCATAAGGACTACTGAGATTGCTATAATATAAACGTTTCGGAGTACAGATACAGAGGGAGGGTTTACAAAACTTTATGTTCTAATTGAAAATATCTTTAAAAACCAGTTACTTCCCGACTGCTGCCTGCTGCAGTCCCAACCAATGTGAATGGCTGGAAACTAAACGCTGATTTTAAAAGTTTCCCGTTGACGCCATGAAAACTAAGAAAAAGTTAAGCCGCAAGACGAGTCCAAGACAAATTGCAGCCCACTTTTCATGTTGCGGAGATTAAACATTCTCGAAGCTGGCATTTGGCGGCATTCGCATTTTGGATTCTATATGCATTGCCCTTCGGTTCCGATTGCTGTGTCAGCTGCACAGGTGCTGTTTTTGTGTTATTGGAAAGTTTTTCTTCGCCCGTTTTAATTTAAAGTTATGTTATTAGGCCCCTGGCTGCTTGGAATCGTTGGTACTGAAATTACCTGTATACAAGAGTTGTTAGCAACAGACTTCCAGAAAGATTCAAAGTGTAAAAACAATCAACATATTTTTTTTATTCAATAAAACTACAATAAAAATTTTATTCCAAAAAATTGAAAAATTTGATATGTTAGTACTTAAAAACCATCCTAAAAAATAAAAAAAATATTCGTATGTTTCTCGTGCCTTTCCTCAGTATAAAACGGGGCAATGGATCAAAATCTACATCGGGTAAGTAAACCCGCTAGCCATTTCCAAACAAATTAAGACCAAAGAATTGCTTTGTATCGGTACATTTTAAAGCGTCCTATTTTTTTCCAAATCTACCAGTTCCTTTGACGTTGATAAATGGATTTTCAAAGCGATCCACCCCCCGACAAGTTTCTTTGTTTAGCCTGCAGTGGACGGCTACCAATACGTGTTCACGCCAACAGGTTTTGTTATTCACAGCGTACATAACATGTCGCAGTATACCTTCAGCGTCTAAGTTACACTGCATCAAAAGCAGTATTCTCCCATTAGTCTGTGTACGAGTTAGGGTGCTCGTTTATTTTGTAAGGTCATTGTAGTTAGGTGTTTATATTTTGTTCGATCGCAGAATAAACAGTTTTAATGGAGATACGAAGAAAGTAGAGAGAACTTCCAAGAGTGAATCGTTTGTTTTAACGTGTTTTCTTTTAGTCTGCTAGCTGAAAATGTTAATTTCCCTTTTAGTTTATGACAATGATATACATTTTTTCTTTCAATAAATAAATTGAAATAGATACCAATTTGAAAATAAAAATAAAAGAAAACTCGGTGTTAAGTTAAATAAAAAAAAAAAACCTCACAGTTTTGCTGCATATTGGGAAATTATTAATATTGTACTTATATTATATATTAGAAGTGTGTTTGTCACGCTTTAACGCTTAAATAGCTGAGCCGATTTTGTTGAATTAGTATAAAGATAGGTTAACGCCTTTGAGGCGGTCATAGTCATTTCCCGTGAAAAATCAATACGAGCATAGCCGTGAGCAAAAGCTAATAAAAAATAAAGGGAAATAAAGTAAATTCCCCCTCAATTGGATAGAGCTGTATTTAGTGGCACGTACTCACCTCTGATGGGAGATGGAGGCCCTACCTGATGATACTTATTTACCTGACGACGGGCAATCACGCCCTGCGGCCTAATCATTTAGGATTCTCTTTTGTTTCGTGAGGTATGTTTTTGTTTAGTTGTTCGCGAAAAATCGTATTCACTATTTTATTATTGTGAACAAATAAATACATAGTGTTTCGTCTTAGATAATTTGTAGTTGAGAATAGGAATCAAATCATAAGTATTAAGTGTCAAAGTTAGTGTAGTAGTAAACGACGTTTGCTAGAAAGTGTGGTACTTACTTCGATGCACTCATGTACGATTATACTTTCTGATGAAATATTTCCAATGTTTGATTTAATTGTAATTAATAATCTTTTCAAACCTATTAAAGCTGTTCATGCCTAAGTATAATTAAAAATATATCAACCTTCATTCTTCAGATAATCTACAGACGATCTCGAATTACTTTGCACGATATTGTAAATTGTAAAATAGTCATTATTATATGTATGTACGTATATTGTAAATTAAATAGAAAATTGACGCAAATATTTAAATACTTTACGTATTAGCGACAGGTTAATTGTGGCCTATAAGTAATTATAAAACTTAAACAACAATAAAGTACAAGCATATTCGATTTATAGGCTTCCTACATAAACAATTCACCTGCTGATGCTACTATAATCCCTGCCGCTATGCAGCTGTTTTTTTGCCTTACTGTGTTTTGATGTGAAGGGTTACAGCAGTGAATTAACAAACATACTCAGACTCGCGTCTTATTAGCCCCAAAGGGTTATTCAGAGACCAGGCAATGAGCAATGCCCAAGCCATCCATTGCCATTGTTCACGTTTTACCAAAAAACAAATGCACATGTGCTCAGCGTGACAGGTGGTGAGCCCATAGCACCTCAGTGCTGTTGGAAGTATGTGCAGTCTTTAGTCCGTTGGTCGCCTTGTACGACACTCAAGGGAAGAGGGGGGTGGTAGTATTCTTTCACCGCTTCACACAGTTCACGGACTTATTTAAATAAAAGAAATAGCACATAAGAAGTTAAAACCATAAACCACGTTCGTAACATGTTTGTAGTTTAACCATTAGGTTACTAGCCAGCTAAGTGCCATGTTATAATAGCAGTTGGCATGCCTGTTAGATTGTCAAGTTGGATTGACAAGCGCAGACTGAACCCATTAAATGTAATATAATGACCTGTTACGTAATGGTTAATTATATTGTAGCTTTTGTGCATGTATGTTAAAACGGCTGCATTAAATGTTATCCGAAGCCACCTTGAAGGTAATTGAGTAATAGAGACGCGCAAAGTTAGTCAGAAAATATAAAATCAAAATCATTTTTTCTATGCGCACACTTATTACAAGAAAAAGAAAACGCCGGCGCTCACTGTAGCAATCACAGTAGTCACACCGTCGCTCTGCGAGGGCAAACTTCGTATTTCCGTTTGTTCTAACAAAATATATTGTTTCTTTCTTAGTCAAAATGTTTGAAGAGATAGAAAAAAATACTATTTAAAAATAATTCCTATTTCAATGTTTAGGAAAAGCAATAAAACATTCTTAGTTTAATGTTTACTCAGAATATGTCTAGGTCTACCCATTTCTAAAATATTTTATACACGTTAGGTAGTATTTTTTACCAGTAAGGTGTAAATTAGGCATAATACGGTTTTTTTTTAAATTAGGAAAGCGGTAACCATAGCCTTCTTTCAACTAGGTAAAATGCTTTACGCATACACGGAGGCTTGGGGAGACCTCGGGTTATGTGGGACTGTCCTCCCACTCCCCCACTATGAGCGTTTGCAACATTGAGTTTTGACTTTGAAAAACTTATTCAAGCCTTTTCCGAAGATCTACAATGAACAATACCTATTAATTTATTTTGTCTAATGCAGAAATTATGACACAGTGGTCAAAAGTCGACAACATTTTAACTTGTTACGTAATAGAAAGCAAGATACGATTTACAACGGACAAACGCGAATCCATTACGTAGCAGATTAAAAACAAGATAGTGACGTAATTGCGAGGGCTGATTACTTTCCGCGCTAAACTCAATTAAAATTCTCATTGCACACATAAAATTGTGCCATTTGTAAAGTAAACTACAGAACTAATTTGCACAGTTCACGCGGCTGAAGTCCACATTACCGACGGCAAATATTACGTGCACATGTGTGTTTGTACACAGCGGTACACAGGGTACACAGTTGTGTAAAGTACACAAAGTACGTGCATTAACGAGAGGCCGGTAAAAACTGCGGACGCCGTTTATACATGTGGGGTGTGGCTCACGGCTACACGATGTAGCGGATGTACAACTGAGACGATAGAAACATTGCCTGGTTAATCATAATCATACATTTGCAAATCACCGATTCTGTGCAAATTGCTATAAATATTTCGTAATACAAAACAATATAATTACGTTTGCTAAGGCGCTTTCTTTTTAATTATAGCTAACAAACTTACCTATATCAGCACTAAAGATCCCAAAAGGTTCGACGTGCTACTACTAGACCGAGACCTCGGCAGGGCCCACTAAGATAAGATCTTACAGCTATCTTATTTTTATTTGTATTTATAAAGAATCAAAAACCACAGAAATATCGATTATCGGTTAGGGGCTTGTTTGTAATTTGATGAAAACGCCAAAGCAATATTCAATATAATCTTCTACCGATACAAAGAAACCGGCACTGTAGAAGATAATTTAAAAAATCATTTATTACAAATAATGCTACTTACACACAGAGTCAAATTCATAATCAAATAGATATCTGTGGTTTTGCCTACTAAATTTACATCTATACATATATATATTCACGAATCACGAATATTATCCCCGAAGGGTTAGTTAGAAACTAGGCAATGAGGACCTGAAAAGCAGTCCTCTACCATAGTCCACTTTTCACAAAATAGCGACTGCACATGTGCTCAGCGTGACAGGTGGTGAGCCCATCGCAGTTCTATGCTGTTGGGTGTATGCGCAGTCTTAAGTCCGTTAGTCGCCTTTTACAACACCCAAGGGAAGAGAGGGGGTGGTAGTATACTTTCACCGGTATGCGACACGGTTACTACTATCATCATCATCATCATCAGCCTATAACCGTCCCACTGCTGGGCACAGGCCTCCCACGTGGACAATAGCACGTGGGGATACCACTATAATTAAAAATAATAATAAAAGTCTCTACCGCTCGTCACTGTGACACCCACCTACTTGGAGGAGTGTAGCAAGAAGTGGTTGACTCAGAAGGAACGCAAGTGTAAGTATCGCTAATGGTGTTCCGTGTTTGATGCCGGTCCCGGCCAACCATTTACGGTTTTTTTTTTAATTTTAAATCATTACTACTTTTAATCGCCGCCGCCGCTATGAAATATTTTTTTATTACTCGAAAAGCGTTTTTATTGCGGCACGTAAACTCTTCAGAGATAAGGGAATGTTGATTAAAACTAGTTTAAGAATGATTGAAACTTTTGGGTTGGATGTTACCTTTCGCTATTTATAACGAAGTAAATAAATCAACAGATAAAAAAATATTTTTACTTTTTAATAAGAAAGGTCACATAATACTATTCAAATTATTCTTGACAATATATTGAAGTCCCACTGCAGGGCAAGAGCTACCTTCCTTCTTTCTCTTTTTTATTGAATTTCATACATATTTATAATCACGACTATTATCCCCAATGGGTTAGTCAAAAACTAGACAATGGGACACTTTTCACCAAATAGCGACTTTCGTTCTAGCGTTCTTTCAATTCAAATATGAAAATATTTGAAAATATATGAAAATATTTGAAGGGTGCTTTCAAATCCAAGTAGTATCGAAGCTCAACTAATATGATACAGTAAATGATTTCGGGAGTGAAGACCACGACTCGGCAAACTTACTGTAGGACGCCCTCCGGCTAGGTGGAGTGACGAAAATACGACAGTTGCTCGTCGTGGTTGAATGAGAAGAGTCAAGGGTAATGTGGTATGTAACAAGAGAGGTCTAAATCCAGCAGAGAACTGACGAGGGCTGATGATGATGACGATGATACAGAAACGAATTTGCACATCGTTGTTAAAAAAAGATCATCAACTACGCCTACTGTTCCTACCTACCGCGCCCTGCAGCAGTATTTTTTTATGAGAATCCGTTTTATACTCTATTTTTACTGCGACAGGATACCACTCAGCGGTATTGACACTCAGCCCGAGTTAGCCTTAAAGTTTATTGCGTTCATTTCCTTCAGGAGCGATCTAACTGGATTCGAAGCTGTTTATTTGGCGTTGGCGAGTCTAGATCGATTGCGCGTGATAAATCCCTTATTCGGGAATATAAAACTTGAGCGCTCCCGCGGATCGTTTTACATGTTTGTAATGAACGAAGAAAACGAACAAAATGAAATAATGAAAGTGAACGATTTGGAGTCTATTAAGGAGTAATGTTAGCAACAGTTTATGAGTGGCTTATTTGTTAGTTTAATGAATTATATAAGCTTTTTCTTTTTACAAATATAAAAAGAAATATAATAGCGCTTAAATTATCAATTAAAATAATCTGTATAATTATAAAACAAAGCCCAATAAAGGAAAAGTGGTCTACCGGGAACATCGTCGACTATACGTCAGTGGTAAGAATGGGTGCTATGCACCAAGTGACATATTCAATCAATCGATCAATCAAAATTTCTTTATTCAGTAAGCTTAAAATAAGCATTTTGAATCGTCTGAATTAAATTTTACTTTTATGGATGGATAGATAGGCATAGGAACTCACCCACCCACCCCCACCCATTCAGGACGTCTTTTAGCTCCTTTAGGCTGAGTGGAGAAAAACACCACTTATAATTCAAGACCGGCTGTACCGATTTTAATGATTTTGGATTTGTTGGATTCGTCTTCGTCCCGAATAGCAGAATAACGATTAAAATATAATATAAATATCATGACTCCCGGAAAATAAATTATGAAGAAAAATATTTCTGTCAAATCGACATGACAACTATCAAAAATGTATCATTATCAATACCAGACGAGGGGATAAATTGTAGATCTAAGCTTTCCCAACAAACCCGTAATGCAATTAGGCTTCGGCACATTGCAAAACAATCGACTGAAGAAGAACCACAAATCGCACGAGAAGAGAGCCTCGATAGTATGTTATGTATTTATTAGTAGTAGTTAATGATCTGGTCAAACAAAGTTAGTAGTTAATCACAAATTAGACGATAAAAAGAATAGAAAATATTCAAAATGTGTGAAACACAGATATACCCAAACAGATTAAAATGAAAATATACATAGCAGTTGTAACGAACCCAACATAAACACAAAAACTTTTTTCGTTTAATAACTACATAAACATAATGCATCAAAATAATTATTTCTTGTTAACTAAATCAGGGGAATTAATAGTAAATATTATGGATGATTTGCAAGGAAATAAAACTTTTCTTAATGTATAATGGAACACAACATGATTAGCGATGATAAAACCTTACTAAGTTATACCAAACTATATTCTAGCAGCCGATTTATGTAGATCTAATAGAAATGGGGTATCTTAATCAACACAAATTTAAAGAAACTAAAGAAAT
The DNA here is from genome assembly GCA_963921215.1 of Scoparia ambigualis. Taxonomy (NCBI): domain Eukaryota; kingdom Metazoa; phylum Arthropoda; class Insecta; order Lepidoptera; family Crambidae; genus Scoparia; species Scoparia ambigualis. Next base: position 30,796,877 of record OY992521.1, on the reverse strand, counting down.
AAACTCTCTTAGCATATGTAACCTTATAGAAATATGTGGCATCGAATTGGTCGAACATGGAGTAATCATAGTATGTATATACCGGCCCCAAAAGGTGAGAACATGTGAATTAGAAATTTTCTTTGCTAAACTTAAACAAGTGTTAAGTAAAATCGGTTTTTAAAATAAAAAAGTTGTAGTATGCGTATGACTTTAACATCGACAGACTTACAACGAACAATGCCTCGATCGAATTTGAACGTATTTAGCAGCATTAAATCTTAACTTATCCATAATTCAGTCAACCAGAATTAGCAGTAAGACCTGTTTGGATAATTTCGCACATAATGCATTATCTGATTTAACAGCCCAAATTTTAAGATGTCCCGTTCAAAATAGTTTTTTTATAAAAATTTCTACACTATGAGAAGAGATTTTTGCGAAGAGAATATAGAAAAAATTATACAGTCACTAAGTAGCTTATCCCTCCAAGACGTGTATAACACAGAAGAACCTAACATTGCATATTATGATAACTTTATTGAAACATTTAAGCTTTTCTATGACCTCTGCTTTCTTCTCTACAAAGCGAGAATACCCGTCAGATAAAGACCTTCGTGGTTAAGCCGAGGCATAAAACGTTAAACCAAACCGAAACGTGATTTTCTATGGAAATATAGGCACTCACCCACTTCGCTAAGCAAAACAACCTTTAAGCAATACTCCCGAAGACTAAAAACTAAACACAAACAGTACAGGTTATGATGAGATAAGTACGAAGATAGTTAAATGATCATCAAAAATTACAGCACCTATTCTTTGTCACATTATAAATAAAAGTATTGAACTTGGTGTCCATCCCGATAAACTAAAAACATCAATCATACCATTACATAAAAAAGGAGACAATGAAATTTTACAGACCGATTGCCCTTATCCCAGTATTTTCAAAAAAATTCGAAAGAGTACTTAATTTATGATAGTATAAACTATTATTTTAAAAAGAACAACATTTTTGCAAAGAAACAAGCGGGCTTTCGCAAAAATAAATAAACTGCTGGTGCTATTAGATTTTCTCGAACAAGTTTAAAAGCACTTGATAATAAAAAGAGAGTCACGGCGCTCTTTATGGGTATGACCAAAGCTTTTGATCACGTGCATCATGACATTCTGCTCACTAAATTGGAATCATATGGTTTAGGAGGCATTACACTAAAACTAATAAAGTCATACCTGATGAACCGAAAACAAACCACTTAAATAACTAAGATAAACCCAACGTCTAAAACTAATACCAACTACAACAACCTGAGTGAGGTTGTAAAACTGTTAAGTTCAGTGTGCCTCAAGGGAGAATTCTGAAACCACTGCTTTTCCTTATCTATATTAATGATTTTCCTTAAGTGGTCAACCATCCCATGTTTCTGTTTGCAGACTATAGTACATTAGGTACTTTTTATTAATAATAATTCTGAGGAGTATGAAAATGAACGAATGAATCTCGTACTTCTATTATAAATTGGCTAAATCACAATAATCATTTAATTAATCTAGATAAAACAAATACCATAACTTGTAAAAATAATATTACTAAATTCAATAATTTAAATTATAAAGTACTAAGACAAAAAAAATAATGAAATTTTAAATACTAAATTTTTAGGGGTTCTTATCGCATGGATAACACACATTGACTATGTTTGTGCTAAGCTCAGCAAATGCTCCTATACATTATACATGTTACGAAAAACAGTAAACATTGATACTCTACTAACTGCTTATCATGTCTATGCGGGTTCTGTAGTAAAATATGGCATCTTGTGTTGGGGAAACGCCACTGATAGAGATAAAGTTTTTAAAGCCCAAAAAATGTATTAGGGCAATATGCAATTGCCCTAATATCTGAAACAGATAGACTCTTGTAAACGATACTTTAAAAAAAATCAAATATTGACCCTCCTTTCACTGTTTATACTAGAAGCATCTCTTCTTGTAAAAAAGAAGGCACTAAGGAGTATGCGACATAACAAGAGATTATAGGCTATAGCATCTAAGACTTTGCTTGTTAGGAAAGAGTGTTTTTGTAATGCAAGTAACTATATTTAACAGCTTGCCAAAAAGTATTAAAGATACCGAAGTATTAGATATTTTCAAATATAAATTAAGGATTTTTTGGCTGAGAAAGCATGTTACTCAATTCATGAATTAAATAATTCAATCAAAAATGATAAATTGTTCACAAAGGTGAATAATGAACTCTCAGTAGGGTTTGAGTGTGAGTGAGAAAGATGTAGCATAGTAATGTTACACACTATAATAAGCTCTATCCATCTAGCTAGTAAATACAGACTAAGAATCATTATTTTTTGTGTCATGTTCATCGGACAAATCATCAGTAATGACAGTAAACAAAATCATAAGAACTATTCACTAAGTGGATTGAACTAAACTTCTCAGACAAATTTTCTTTCTAAATTAATATAACTAAATAGATACTGTAATCAGTGTAGTATGCAATACTCTACAATTGAGATGCTTCCATCCAGCCTATGTCCGGTCCGGTAATGACAACCTCTATCCGGTCGCTAAACCAATACGTTAAAACTCTACTTTTTACACAATCGTAAATGCTCGAAATGTACTGCAAATCAAATCCATTTATAACACCGAATTACAAACTAACTTGCTATAGACTTATTATATCTGCCGTGAGTAGGAATCGAACGCAATAAAAACCACCGGTACGTAGTAACTCATATATTGCACTGGGCGTAGCCAGCCGCCTTGACAAGTGTACAATCGAAAAATAATGACGCTACCTTCATATTCATAACATCCCTCCACCTTTATTTTTCAAAAAAAATGTTTATAATCTTCGATATTCCGATTACGTTTGGAACGCGTGGCCACCGCCTCAAGTGGCGCGCTCGGTGCTCCCTGGTTGGTTGCCGTAGAGGGCGCCGCTGTCGTTGTGACGTCATCTGGCCGAGCGGCCAATTCACCGCTGTCAAACCAGTTATCGTCATTTTTGCTCTGACCGGGATGGGAGACCTCAACAGCTGATCGAGTGGCCCCGGTTACGGCAGGTAGTTCTTTTTCACTTTCAGCACTACTCGCTACCTTCTGCTGCAACCCACCTCGTGTGTTGAAGGTAATATGAATGCAGGAAGGGATGCTTCTACTGTCACTGTTTGTCTAAGCCCCTCATCTCCTCCCACCTTATCTTTCAACAACTGATTGGCATGTCTCTTTATGATCTGCTTGGTCTCCACAAGCTGTACTGAATATAATGACTTGCCATTTCATGCTGTCACGACCCCTCGCCCCCAATAATGTTTTTGTTGATTATAAAGTTTTACTAATACTTGATCGCCTACTCTAAAAACGTCTTTCCGGCTTACCACCACGTCTGCGTAGATCCTCACTCCAACCTTGCTGCACCGTGTCGTCATATTCAAGAAGTCCTCTTCGTCTCCCGATCTAGTCTTCAGCTTATAGGACATAACCTGGTAACGCTCATACCACTGTCTTGACCCACATCCAAGGTGTATGACCAAATTCTCTGAAGGCGGTGAAATCTGCACACTACCAAATCCTTTGGGTGCAAGAAATCTTTCACATTCGTCTGCAATGTCCCTCCACTTCCACTCGAAGAGATGGACTATTGTGGACCGATCTGGTAGCTGATTCGTTCTGGCATGGTGGTCAGAATGAACCCCTATAACTGAGCAAGCTAGTAGGAGAAGTAACATTCCACGCATCATTGTTTTTATTGTTCACAATACCCAAAAGACTATACACCTAATATAGTTAAGAAAGTAATACTTATACCTAATGCAATACACAAAATGTTTATTTAAATCACTGGCAATCTAACCTAACATCTGACGCTGATTGACCATACAATCAAGCTGATGACGGCCGGCGTACACACGACAGAGGTATTTTTTGCTATAGACTGTAACATATCAACGCTTCCATCCAGCATTCTACGCTAATATTTAACCAGTAATAGCCAACAAACATTGCTTAACCAGCAACTAGAAACAGCCACTCAAAGCAAGTTAATAATCAATTATTCTCAGTAGAGATTTTATATAATGACTCAACATCGTCACAATCTGAGATTTGATTTTCAGGCATTTCTCTTAACCTATCATGAGCGTACTTGTAGGTACGATCACCAGTTAAAGCTTTCCTCAAGTACCTATCACCATCTAACAATTCAAAGGTCCTTAGTATTTATTTTTTACTAACAGGAGGGCTAGCGAAAGAAGAATTACTAGGTCTTATTATTCTTGCTCGCAACAATTCATAAATCCTATACTTATCGCACAACCTGACCTTCGTCAGAACATAACCTGTAAGGACTCTTTACACCGTATGATTAGGGTCTACCACTTAATTTCTGTTATCAACGCGAGATAGAGGTTTAGAAAACCGTTAATTAAACAATCTGAATATTGTTTTAATTAACGGTTAATACGCTTGTATAACCTATCAGTGTCTAAGCCGGGATATCAATGTCTCTTGTCAAAGTAAATTCAGTGCGTTAAGGATAATGAAACAACTACACCTGTTTGCATCGTAGTTCCATATGAAGCGATGACAAACGCAGGTCCACCGTCTTTTCACTGGAGCGCCGCGCCGGCCGGCATCGCGGCTGTTGGTTGTCTTGTTGCTCAGCAGTGGGCATTTGCTTCATCGTTTTTTCATCTTTAAATACGACTGAAGGTCTTGCCATAGCTTGCATGCGATAAACTCGTAGCTCAAATTCTGAAAAGGGTAAAATATTTCACAGCAATTTGTTCAGTAGTAATATTTTTTTCAATGTGAAATAAGCGAAGTAAACATAGTATGCAGAATACTAGATGCTTTAATATCAAAAATAAGAATCAGGATCGCTCGTGCAATAATTGCAGATATCTCACAAACGTGGCTTCGTAGCTTCAAAATAATGAAATTTTCACCTCCTGTATAACTCCAGTCTATGTCAATCATTTCCTTGCCCTTGTTCCTATTTGGGGTCGGCGCAGTATGTTTTCTTCTTCCATTCTTCCATTCGTCCCTATCATCCGTCAGTTCTACGGTCACTCCTTTCTTCACCATATCATCTTTCACGCAGTTTTCTCGGCCTACCTCTCCCCTTGTATCCATCCACAGTCATACTTAACACTCGCTTTGTCAGATGGCATTCATCCCTCCTCATTACATGTCCATACCAAAAAAGTCTCTTTCCTCTTAACTTATCTGTCACTGGTGCTACTTTCATGCTCCCTCTGATATACCCATTTCTTATTTTATCCATTCTTGTAACCCCACACATCCATCTCAGCATTCGCATCTCAGCATCATGCAAACGTCTTAAGTCCGTCTCTTTCACGGCCCAACATTCCGATCCATACAAAACGACAGGCCGTATGATGGTCTTGTATATTCTTCCCTAAGTTTAAGGGGCATTCAGGGATCACAAGTAGTTCCCGTCACCTGTCGCCATTTCATCCATCCCGTGTTGATTCTATGCTTTACATCCCGATCGATATCGCCATCGCACTGCAAGAGTGAACCGAGGTACTGTGACGTAGGAGTATATTAAATGATACCACACTTACGAACATACAAATTTATTTTAACTTGGTTGAGACCAAGTTGACTCCAAGGGTGTCGAGTACGTAAAGGCCTAGCTGAATAGTTTGCTCTAGTCCCTGACTTAGCTTGGCGAAGCACCGAGGTGTTGGGAGGCGAGTCGCTGTACAGGAGCTGCGTGCTGCGTGGTGTGTTCCAAAAATGGCGGCCGCGTCGAAATGCGAAGTCGGTCGCGTAGAAATCTTCTAAACTCCGGACGTAGAACTCCGAACGTAGTATAGAACGAAGAACTTCGGACGTTTAGACTCCGAACGTAGAACGTGGAACTTCAGTCCAAGCGTAGAACTTCAGTCCAAGCGTAGAACCCTGGAACACAACGCAGCGTGAGCCGGTTTGTCCAGCAGCCGCCGATTGCGATAGCCACCTCACTCCAAGCCAATCCGAAAAAAGTCAGATGATAAGAGACTGTAGTGTGAGGTGGGAAGCGATCACAATCAGAGCGGAGTGCACATAACTATAAGTGAGCCTTGTAAGGCGCCGATTGCGATGGTTCTCCTCACCCCAGCCAATCCGAAAAAGTCGGATGTGAAGAGGCTGTAGGTGTAGTGGGAAACGACCACAATCGGAACGGGACGCACATAATTACGAAATCTAAAACCTAGCTAAAAAGCATTGCGAGAAGCGCTAACAACTAAATCATGTTCCAAAGAAAACAAATTAAAATTAAATTATTTAAGTGGGGGTTCGGATCCCGGTCGAGGGTACTTTTAAAACATTTGGTTCCCATCCAGAAATTTAAAATTAAACTAAATACGAGATCGACCGTAGTAGTACCTGTTTCAATATTAATTAAATAAATTAAAAGCAAATTACATATCGCACCTCCGCTCAAATAGTGTATTAACTCACTTTTTTTGAGACACGGGTTTATTACAGTTTTCGAACCACAATCGTCCAAACTTTAATCTCTAATAGTGTCATATTAGTAGTTTTAGATATTTAAGATAGATGGCAGCAGTGCCATTGTATTGTCTAGCGAGTACGCGATTAGCCGACGCACAGACAGTGTCATACTCGGACCAAATTTGGTCCGAGGTGTCATATGATAGCTTGCGACAGGTGTATCCAGTGCAAAAATTAATGTACTTTGTCGGCTCATGCCACTATTTATGAACAACTGATGTAAGCATTTCTATTTATGTTTAAGTAATAGTGTATTTTGTAGACTTATGACACTATATTCGAACAAGGTAAGTGCAAATTCTAGTTTGTTTACAAAGTCGATATGTGCAGATCATTAAAGAAGCTAAGAAAACCGGAGAACCAATGAGAGTAAATGAGCTGACACATAAAGATTTTATTTCATTTACATTTAAAGCTTTAACAGATGAATGGGTACAAAATTCTTAGTAAAGTAAAGATTACTAAAATAAAAATAATGGTAATCTCCAAAGATAGACCAACTACTTTAATGTAAGTATAAAACCTCGTATACAGACACCGAATGGTCCGAGAGTAACTTATTAGCTCGACATAAAAAGGCGAATATTCTCGAAGCTAAACCAGTTTATATTAATTAATTGGCAATCAAAGAAAATAAGAAAACTGATTTAATGACTTTGTTAAGAAACAATCACATTCCTAGCTTTTATTATTTTTTTAAATTTTTATAATGACTTGTCATAGTGACTGCTTCCTGCCTGATGCAGCCGATGCAGTCCAAAATAATGAGAGCGCTCCCCACCGTGGATTAAGCACGATAACGAGCGCACCCATTCATGACGGCCTGCATAAATGCCGTTTCACGCCCCGCTTAAAAGTCCCGGGACTGTAGGAGCTGGGAAACATGCGCCGGCAAAGAATTCCAAAGCCGAATGGTCTTAACTTCTTAACTTACAGAGGAACGACTTGCCAAATTTTTGAAGCAATGTCTCTACGCAGCTGGAGGTCCTCAAGGGAGACTAACCTCAGCATCTCCAATAATGCGTACCGCTCGCCTTTGCAGTCTATCAAGTGCATCGAGGAGGTATTTAGCGGAGCCGTCCCATAGATGGGAACAATACTCCATACTCGATCGCACCTGAGTTTCGTACAGCAAACAGCGCTGCTCGGGAGTGAAAAACCGCCTCACCTTATTAAGAATACCCAACTTCCGGGAGGCAGTTAAAATAACACTCTCAATGTAGCATTTTGGATTCAGTTCCTGGCCGATATCCATGCCAAGAATGCTGAGGTTCACCGAAATGGGTAACGGAGAGTTCTGAAGAGAGAGAGGAGTAAGGAAGGGAGTTACCTTGGACGAGAATGCAAGATTCTAATTTTTATAATAACTTATATACTTCTGTTTTGGACTTAGTCTATATTCTATTGTTGCATTTTGTATTGATTTTTAATTTATTTCTACCTATGCTGTATTGTGTCATTGAAGTTCTTTTAATGTCTTTTTATACTACTATTTAGTTGTTAAGAAATTGTCGACTATTTTGAGAATTTTATTTTTGTTGAATTTAAAAAATTAAAAAACAGTACTTAAAATCGGACCAGACTGACAACAGACATAAAATCCAAAAACTTTACTTCTTTTAAAAAGAAATAGCTATCAAAACTATATTTCACTTTGCAATAAAAAGTCCCTTGAAGTCAGGCCTTGCTTGGCAGCTACTAACTAACCTCTAATACTTGGCTTTACACGTCATGTCGACTAAAGCAATCCACTTGCGGTTATATCTCGAATCCTTTCATAACTGGTTTTTTTTATAGCTGGCTGCTCCCGCTTTTTGGCAGGTTTTTGGATTTCATGTTTTGTTTGTTTCTTTCTTTTTTCGGGATTTTTAATAAAACTGGAGCGCGGGGAGCTCCACTCTCTTTTTCTTTTATTTCTTTTATCTTTTCTTATCTTTTCGTTTTTTTTTATTTCTCTCTTTTAATTTTTTTTTATATACATAGATTTCTTAGTACTATTATACATTTTTTACTTATATTATTTTACAATTTATCTTATATACTAATACAGTTTTCCCTACTTTAAACATTATTTTCTTTTACCTTAATTTCTAATTATTACATTTCTTAACTATCTAATATTATTATAATTAAGTTTGTTTCTTTTTGACGTGACAACGTCTTATAAATTGGTTTGCCGGGTGACACTTCAAGAAACTGCGTTACGCTCCGCTCACGTTATGCGCTCACAATGAGAGCGAGTGAGAGGCACGCGTCCCTTCCACTCGGGCATGGTTAGCCCGCCTAAGAGCGAGAGAGACAGACATAAAAAGTGAAAGGCACGCGTCCCTTCCACTCGAGCACAGTTAGCTTACTATTATTTCATCCTTCTTCCTACTATACGAATGAATATTCACATTAAAATTATTTTACCACTTAAAGTCGTTGTCACGTAAAACTTTCGCCCGTATACCGACTTTACAGGCAACCAATTTTTTAATTTCTTTTATTTAGTATACATGTATATATTTATACTTCTATTTTGAAAATTTTCTTACTCTAGTTAAATCTGTCTCCTTCTCTTCCATCCCTTTTTACACCTGCCACAATGTGGTCATGCTTTTTAATTTCTCTTATTACTATATTCTAATTGTCCTTATTTCTTCCATGTACAATATTTACGATCCTACCGGCAAATTCCATAAAAAGTTTTCTTTTTTTTATCGCTAAAAATCTCCTTCAGGGTATCTTTGCTTAAGTGTGTATCTAGTTTTTGTTGCAGAGTGTACCTAGTGTTGGTGTGTATTGGGCAATCGAGTAGGATGTGAAAGATGTCCTCGTCCATGGTCGGGTCACAGGCACACGAGGGGCTGTCTCTGTGCAGGTATGCACAGAATCCCCCGTGCCCTGTCAGGATTTGCGATTCCGTTCGGTCGATGGACATCTTCCTCACCGTGTTTTTATTTATTTATATATTACAACTCAGATCTATCATAACAGGCATGCCCAAGGCAATAGATTGAGAACATTATACAGAATATCAAAAAATTATTACCGATTAAATATTACATTACAATTTACATTAAATAACAAATCGAGGACGTACCAAAAAATAACAATAATAATTAGTATAAATTTAAAGCATTACGTACATAAAATACAATTTGATTCAATTAATACAATTAGCAATAATAAAAATTTAAAATATAATAATAAAATACAATTTTCATTAAATTAAAAACACTTAAATATCATTCACAATAACAAATAACATACAATGCAATCCTTGTAAATTCACACAGAGAACACGAGAACAAATCAATAGTGTCAGCAATGCGATTAAGGGAGTTCAGCGAGCGCGCCAGCGGGGCTTTGCTAACCAGGTCGGTCCCGCCGCGAGGCACTTCCAGCAGCCGCGGCTGCCGGCGGCGTTCCACATACCGACCCGGAACACAAAAACTTATCATACTCAAAAACACGGGATTATAAATTTTACCTCTTAGTAATTTAAAAATATAACTTACGAATGCCACATTTCGTCGAACTCGTAGTTCGTTATAACCAACCATCCCCAGGACGAATAAAGTAGGGTACATTAAAGGATAGAATGGGTACACTCCGTATTGTCTCAAGTATATATATCTTACGAACTTATTTTGAATACGCTCCAGCATAAGATTGTTTTTGATCTGATGTGGAGCCCAAATCATTGCGTTGCATTCGAGATGGCTTCTGACTAATGCATTGTATAACGCTACTATCGCTTTCATATTTGTAAAGCCATTTACTATGCGGAGAACAAATCCTAAATTCCTGTACGCCTTTTTACAAATATTTGTTATATGATCTTTGAACGTTAAATCTGCCTTAAAATTTAGTCCTAAATCCTTCACCTCCGTAACTCTTTTTAACTATTTTTTTCAATTTTATAGCTGTAATGGATGGGGTTGCGCTTTCGAGTGTAAGATACAACTGAACATTTTGATGCGTTAAACTGAAGCTTGTTCTCCCTACTCCATGACACAACTCTGTCAATGTCCTTTTGCAATTGCTCACAGTCTGCAGTGTTCTCAACAGGACGAAACAGCTTCAGGTCGTCAGCGAATAATAAGCATCCCGAAGTTTGAACCAAACTTGGCAGGTCATTAATCATGATGATAAACTCCAGAGGTCCTAAGTTACTACCCTGACTTACCCCAGACCTCACCACGTATGGCGCAGATTGGCAACCTGCATAATCAACATACTGTTGTCGACCCGTCATGTAGCTTGCAAAAATTTTAGAAGATGCGGGGTAAAACCAACACCAGCGAGCTTTTTAAGCAATATATCATTATCAACGACATCAAAAGCTTTGCGAAAGTCCAAATAAGTAGCATCCACTTGCCCCCCACCATCCACTATTGGAAGCAGTGTTGCCATATAGTTCATGAGGTTCGAAGTGGTGCTACGTCCCGGTCGAAATTAATCCATGCTGTGCTTCCGACAGTTGCTCACACATCTGCTGAAATACTATGTGCTGTACAGCTGATTCCAACGCCTTCGCAGGAGTAGACAGAACTGCCCCGGGTCTGTAACCCTCCACGCTGTTGCTTGCTCCTGCCTTCGGAACTGGAACAACCCGAGTTGTCTTCCAAAATTCCGGGAACACTGCCGCACCCAAACACTCATTATAAATATGCAATAGTGGCTCGGCAAGTGCAAATCTACAGTCTCTGAATATGAAAGCAGGTATTCCATCCGGCCCGGCAGATCGCTTCGGTTTGAGTTTCGCGAGCGCCTGCAGCACATCCTTTCGCTTTAATTTATCAATTTGCACCCGCGCCGATGCATTTGAACTTCCCGCCAGCAATATTGCATTGTCCACATTTAGTTCAGCCTGCTCGGTCCTATACACAGACTAAAAATAATCTGCAAATTCCTTAACACTTTGCTCCGGTGATAAAACCATTCCGTTTTTAAATATGCGTCCTAAATTTCCACTACATCTTTTAGATTTTATATAATTCCAGAATGATTTAGGATCTTCCGCTAGATGATTCTGAATGGTATCCCGGTGATGTTCCAAAACCATTTTAATCAAATTCTTAACCCTGGCCCTCCAACAAGCAAAGGCTTCATAGTCTACCCGTGATTTCGATTTTTTGTACTGTTTGTGAAGACTTGCTTTCCGCCTAATGCCCGAAATAACTTCTGCGTTATACCACTCGGGATATATATACTGTTTGCGCCACAGCGCAACGAATAACAGCCGTCTCTGCGCCGGCCAATTAGAGTGCATGTTGGACTGCACTACCCCGTCGCACGGACCTTTTGACAATTATACCGGACGAAGCACCGGTAGCTCGCCTGCCGGCGCCCGCGCAAAACTAGTGCCCTTCGAGATCTCAAGGCGAACCCACGCGTCGCGCGCCCTTGAACTCAGCCCGTGACCACGTCACAGATGTGTACAGTGTGTGCAGTGAGAGAGCTACGTTTACCAGCTCAACTACCCCTAACACTATACGACCATTGCCCTCAGTGAATTGTGTGTGTGTTGCCGCCCTCAAACCCGCCGCTCGCGCCTAGAGCGCCAGCCACCTTCAGCTCCAGCACGATCCATTGAACTACAGCCCGGACCCCGGTAAGTTCCTTTCCACCTCCCGCCTAACCTTCTTTACTCTGCTGTATTCGGCGGTGTCTCCTGACCCGCGAGTACATTTTGATCCTTCGAGCCGGATACGACATACAGTCCACTAGTTTGAACCCTACCCTACACATTTGATTTTTTGCCTCGACTCGTGCCACGCCTATACAACATACATATACATACAGCTACATAACTACAAAACTCCACAATGCACGCGCAGGCCGGGCCCAGCCCAAACACGCCCTACTGCCCCTACTGCAGGGCTAGGGGGCATAAATTGATAGCGTGCGCCCGCTACAATGCCCAACCGACACAGGGCCGGTGGGACTTCATAAAAGCGCGAGCGGTGCCAGAAGTGCCTAGGTCCGCACTATGAACATGAGTGTAAGTCGGTGAAGGGTTGTAGAGTGTGTGGCAACGCCGAGCACCACACGTCCCTTCACCGACCGGACGACGCCACGCAGCACTACCAGCCGGAATCGGCGGCGCGGTGGCTCCCGCCCCATCTGCGGGACACTCCGGCACAACGACCCATCGACAGCCCGCTGCATGCGTCCGCGCACGCACAGCAGCCGTCGCAGCAGTAGGTACACGTCACCTTAGGTATTCAGCCCCACATTATTTATACAGTCCACTATTATATATATATATAGGATAACTATTTCAGCCCATTAACTATTTCATTACATTTTGGTCCAATCGAGCGCCAAGGTTCAGCCATAATCAGAACCTAACTTTATTTTAATTTTCAATTTAAATACAGAATGATACATTGTTCGGTAACTTAGTAGTTAAATTATTACGTTACGTAGGGTAATATAACGAGAGAAGGTTTCCCGTTTTATTACGTTGCGTGTGGTATTATGACGAGAGATTTATTTTCCCGTTTTATTTTGTAATGAATTTTTTATGTTCGTGTCGTGTTAAATCGGCTCAGATCTCGTGCATGCTCACCACGCGTGCCAAGTAGCGTGCTTTTATTTTTCGCTCGTGTTAATTTTATATATTTTATCTGTTTTTAATTTTTGCCTTGGCAATCAGCTCATTCTTGTGCGTGCTCACCACAAGAGCATAATACTTCTACACACGTGCACCCACACATCAGCCTGCAGCGCATACACACACACACACATGCAGTCAGCCTTTTATTTTTATTTTATTTCTTTGCTTTATCGCGGTCGCTTTTATAGCGCTGCGCCACAGCGCACACGCCTGCGCTTTTTTGTGCCTATATGCTATCATGCTCAGTGCACGACTCACGTGACTACATGGTAGCATGCCCAGTGTACAGCCTTTTTTGTTGTTGTTTTTGTGCCTATTTGTTGCTATGCTCAGACCACGATTACGTGTCTACATGGTAACATGCCCAGTGTACAGCCTTTTTTGTTGTTGTTTTTGTGCCTATATGCTATCATGCTCAGTGCACGACTCACGTGACTACATGGTAGCATGCCCAGTGTACAGCCTTTTTTGTTGTTGTTTTTGTGCCTATTTGTTGCTATGCTCAGACCACGATTACGTGTCTACATGGTAACATGCCCAGTGTACAGCCCTTTTTTGTTGTTGTTTTTGTGCCTATATGCTATCATGCTCAGTGCACGACTCACGTGACTACATGGTAGCGTGCCCAGTGTACAGCCTTTTTTTTGTTGTTGTTTGTGCCTATGTGCTGCTGTGCTCAGTGCACGATCTTACTCATACAGTCACACACGTGCATTCCTCTCAGCTCATCATATACACACCCACTCGACATTAACTCGACACAGCACGAATCGAGGCTGTAGTCTCCTGTTACTCCGTTCCTTCCCCCCCCCCCCCCCCCCCTCCTACCCCCTGGGGCCCGGGAAGATGTTTGCGCCACAGCGCAACGAATAACAGCCGTCTCTGCGCCGGCCAATTAGAGTGCATATTGGACTGCACTACCCCGTCGCACGGACCTTTTGACAATTATACCGGACGAAGCACCGGTAGCTCGCCTGCCGGCACCCGCGCAAAACTAGTGCCCTTCGAGATCTCAAGGCGAACCCACGCGTCGCGCGCCCTTGAACTCAGCCCGTGACCACGTCACAGATGTGTACAGTGTGTGCAGTGAGAGAGCTACGTTTACCAGCTCAACTACCCCTAACACTAAACGACCAGTGCCCTCAGTGAATTGTGTGTGTGTTGCCGCCCTCAAACCCGCCGCCCGCGCCTAGAGCGCCAGCCACCTTCAGCTCCAGCACGATCCATTGAACTACAGCCCGGACCCCGGTAAGTTCCTTTCCACCTCCCGCCTAACCTTCTTTACTCTGCTGTATTCGGCGGTGTCTCCTGACCCGCGAGTACATATACCTTGATTTCATATTATAATTATTGCTTCTTTTTAATGGTACACAATGTTCAATAATTTCATTAAGATATTTATAAAATAATTGTAAACAGTCATTTATATCATATAAATCATACAAAGGTGTCCAGTCTATATTTGCCAACTCGGAATACAACAATAAATAATTAGCTTTTACAAAGTTCCATTGCTTAAAAGAGAAGTTTGCGTCGTTAACACTTACCCCTGTATACTGATGTGAAGCAGCGCCCGGCCAGGGCCAACCACGGCTGCTCCCCATCACCGATATCGCGAGTGGAGGGTGGTAAGCGTCCACTACGGAAACCAGCGACTCTATTGTAGCACTCACACTAACACACTCACCTTCATTGAATGAACTTAACACTAAATCTAGCAGCCTACCATTGCAATTGCTAACATTGTTACTCTGTGTGAATCCACAATACGCCATAAAATATTCATAGTAATTTTGTAAATAACAAGAACTCGAATACAGGTTAAAATCACCTATCACAACTACTTTCTTAAACTTATCACACTGTTTGTTCCCGCCAAAGCCGGGACGGTCATTCAAACTATACCGCCATCGATAAGGCGGTTGTTGACGACCGCGTCCGCCTATCTGCCGCGGCGCCACCGCTGCGCGACCCGCAGCCGCTGGCTTCGTGAGATATACCGCGCCGACCAGTCAATCGGCTAAATGAAATGTCACTTTGCAGTGTTTATTACTTGTTCATCGAGTGTTGGTAACGCATTGTAGAAGTGTATGGATTGTTAACTTTGCAAATCTCGTAAGTAACTTTTATGTCATTTCCTACAGATATATAGTAAAAAAACAGCATCATACACAATTACCGAGTAATGTACTTACCTACCTTATAATGTCATACCTATCTACTTAATTTTTCAGCCACAAAATTTGAGCAAGAACCATTGGCGTTGGCAAATGTTGGATTTGGCAGATCAAGAAGATTTGAGATTGTAGCATAATTTTGTTTCTCCCACAGTAACCACTCAATGGATCTTATTAGTTAGTTAGTTATTAGATGAAGTAGCTTATTTGTTGATCAAGCGCGTGATCCATCTTACATAAATAAATTTACATACATGCTTCATCCAAATCTGTTTAGCTGTGAATGTAAATATTATTTTTTAGATGTTTGTTGTCTGCGAGGATGCTTCACTATGATCCAGTATTTACTGGGCAAATCGTGAATACATGTACAATTCCTGCTCCTCAACTTAATTTACAAGAACGCAAGCGTAAGGCTTTAAATCAAGTCAGCAGGGTGGCTGCTGAGGCAGAGTTAAGAAGAGTGGCTCTAGTACCACAACATATTGATAGGCGTGTAAATATCGAGTTAATGTAGGAGAGAACAGTCCAACAGGCTCTTATTCAAAGGCTTTGGAACGAGAGAAACCTTATGTAATAAAAACAAATATAAAATTTAATAAAAAATTGTTTATTATTGTCACAATATCTCAAATCCTTAAATTCTACACATAGGTACTTATATTAGGGGAAGTCCTTAATTAGCTCATCATCAGAACGACGACAGCAGCAACGTTTATTCTGTAAGCAAAATATACTTTTTTAAACAGCAGTATTCTATCTTCACTCGTTTTAGTTGAGTTCGATGGCGCAGCGGCTAGCGCGTTCGGCTTGCGATCTTGCCCGCTAAGCAACTTTGGCAATGCCGGGTCGCTGGATGGATGACCAAATTAAAAAGATCTCGTGCTTCGGAAGGCACGTTAAGCCGTTGGTCCCGGGTTGTTGTCGTAAGATGACAGTCGTTAAAACCCACCAACCCGCATTGGGCCAGCGTGGTGGGTTATGGCCCAATATCCCTACGTACCATTGACCACGTGGGAGGCATGTGCCCAGCAGTGGGACGTTTGTAGGCTGATGATGATGATGATGATTCTATCTTCACATCTCAAAAACTCTTTTTCTTTTCGCATCCCTGACTTAAAATTAAAAAAGGATAGTTCACCTTTTCTAACCGCATGGGTTGTGGAAGCTCCTTAGTGGCCTCTGCATTTTAGTTAATATAAAGCAAATGAACACACAAATATTATCACTACCAAAATGCTCAGTAAATACCTCTTCAATTTTATGCTAGCGAACATAGATTGACCATGAAATGAACAAAAATACACAAATAATTTATAAACATGGAAAGCAAAAAGTATCACATTGGATAATGAGTTGTGTATTAGTAAAGCAAACCCAACACAGAAAAAGCAAACTGCGAGAAACGCCAATGGCGAGGTCCCGGTGGTTCTCGAGAAACTCCACCAATACTTACCTCAATTTGTCTCAGAGACGATTTCTTTTCTGGGTGTCGCCAATGATGTCGCCATCAAAAATTGAACCGTAAATCTACAAAGTAAAAACTTGTCATAATCTCATATTATCTTTGTAACTACTGCCGGCAAACCAATTAAATGCCAACTTACTTTTACAATAGTTACACAATACCTTATCTTATCAAGTAAAATAACTCCGAGCAAAATACAAATAAATTCAATTATTTTAATGGTTAAACAATAACAAAAAACGTATGACAAAAGATATTTTTACAAACAACGTTTGAAAAACTAATCATTTGACAAACTTTCTTTTCGCAAACATATTACTCTGTAAATAATCATTTGACATTATACAGATTTCGCAAATGTTTTTCTTAGGAAATATTTCTACTGTTAAAATCTTATTATAATAATATTCACTTGACTAAATAATTCATTTGCCAAATTGGTGATTTTACAAAAAGTATGGTATATTAGGTATGATATATTATATAAGCAAGGATGTAAGCAATTTCAATTTTTCAATACCTACAGGAGTAGAGCAGCTAGTATTTCAGTTGTCTAACAAAAAAAATAACCTCGAAATTTAAGACAATCGCTACGCTGCGCTTCGCGATTGTTTTAAATTTCTAACCTATCACGTGACCTACTGAAGTAGGGCAGCTAGTATTTGTTAAATGTTATTTATGCTTTACATTGTTTTGCCAACTAACATGTTTAAAAAATAATCAATTTGTGAAATAATGTTTTAGCATAATGAATTTTTTTTAAGTAAATAGGTATATTGTCTAATGAGTAGTTTATTAAACAATAGTTTGTAAAATGATACATTTATCAAGTATAATTTTGTCAAATGTTATTTTTCAAATGAAAATTTGGTATTTGTTTTTTGTCAAATGATTGGACACCTACTTTAATATTTAAACCTAACGTCAACCCAACTGTCAATCAGAACCAACAGTGCTTTTTTCTTCATGGGAGGGTATGCAAAGGGATACATCCATACATCCATATTTTGTGTTCAATATCTCCGTTTTAATACCATTTTTACTATGCTTAGAACAAAATCAAGTGTTATGTTTGTGTATAAACTTAGAAACTAGATTATTAGGCGTGATGTAGCCCTGTAACAACAACTTTATTCGTGGACATAATCGATTACATAACGAATAATCGATATAGAATTATCAAAACTTGCGTACGGCAACACACACTGGTTTCACGCGTAGGTGAAGTAGACGTGCAGTGCAGGTGACGATGACGCGTAGTTTTATTTTAGGGCAATACGGACGGTTGTTTGCGTTTAAGGTGTACTTCACGTATGCGTGAACTGCACGTACACTCGATCAATGCGTCATAAAATTACGGCGATCGGCCCGCTGCTTACGCCCGTCCGCGCGATCACAACGTAGCACTTTGTATGCAGGCGGGACCATTTCCGAGGTCATGATACATTCGTTGCAACCTGTTTCTGTGATTGCAATTAAATCAGCACAAGTAGACGAGACCCCTGTATAAAAATCTTCCAATTTTGTACGTAGACCTCTTACATTTTGATATAAAATTTCCAGTGGTTCACTTTGGTTTTTGTGTTTTATCGTTTGATTTCCGAAACCAAACCCACTCAGAAAATTCAACGTTTACGGGCCATACTTCTGGTTGACATAATATTTGATAACTGCTCTCTGGAACTCCAACCATGAACGATGCATAGTCTCTTTCCGTTCTGTGCTTAAGCCTTTCAATTTTAATTGATATATCTTCACCACAAACTTTCTTTATGTAACTTTCTAAATTATCAACAGTGGTTTCTTTTTTAAGCCGCCAAATATGTAAAAACTTTTTGCGCTCCGTCCCCTGAATTTTTACTGAACTCGTACTTCCTCCCTTTTTCACCTCACTTCTAGCATATTTATTCTTCTTTTTTACTTCAATCCATTGATCATCTTCTTTTCTTTCATTTACAATAGTACTTCCAGATGTTGGATTTTTCCTTTCAGACAACATGACCCGTGGTTGATCATTCTTTAATACAATCGTGCGTTTAGTGGCCCCACTTTGGTGTGTGGACACCTCCGTTTGATTTTGTGATAATATCGTTGCAAACGATTTTATCTCACTCGCAACAGACTTGGTTATCGAAGTCTGTTCATTTTTTTTGCTTAAACCAACTTGGAGATGCTCATTCTCCTCTTTAAGAGCCTTTATTTGATCCTTTAATGAACCAATTTCATACAATTTCTTGAATTTTTTTGCTGAACACTCCATGTAGCAGATATCGCCGCATATCACTGCATCACAGGCATTACACATACACATATACACTTAGTCCCCATTTTAGAAATAATAGCACTATTCAAATTACTTTTACTATTTAAATTAATTTATTTAAGCGGACAACCGTTAAACTACGACTTAACATCAGCGCGCCACCTAGCGGATTTGTAAAGTGTGTTGTATGCGTCCACCCCATTCGGAAAAAAGACCTTGGTGGTCGCGACTGTCACTTCGGTCCTATACCTGCAGTCCCACTGCTCGATCGTTTCCGCCCGTAAATGACGTTTAACGAACGAGATGGGGCTGCAGTCATAGTCCGCTCTGGTCTTCAGTTTGAAGGCGGCTTCCTTCGCTAATTCATCCGCTCTCTCGTTCCCTTTCACTCCGACGTGGGCCCGTATCCAATAGAGAGAGACTAGTTGGTGGATGTCTCTCAGGAATTCCAGGTTACCCTGTATCGCCTTTGTGATTGGGTGCGAGGAGTCTGGTCCTATCAGCGTCTGGAGAGCCGACCTCGAGTCGCTCAGGATAGCCGCTTTTTCGAATTTTTTGCCAATAATAATTTCGGTCGCTTGGAGGATAGCGTATAGCTCGGCTTGAAAGACCGTACAGTACGGTTCCAGTCTGAATTTTCGGGTACACGTCTCAGCAGACCCCTCCCAACAGGTCAGGGCTGCTCTGACTTTCTCCTCCAGCTTACTACCGTCAGTGTAGATCTTAGGCTTCTACCACCTCGCTATCCTCTTCCGCGTTTTCCAAACAGGTAAATTTTGAATTTAGTATCCTACTGGGGTGGGTGTTCTCGATGAAGGGTACGCGCTGCTCAACCCTCCTGCCACTCAATACTGCCTGGGGTTTCCCGCGCTTTGCTTCAAAAAGCCGGGATGCTTCTTGGATCCGAAGATCTAGCGGAAGCAGCCCCGACAGTATTAAAGCAGCGTTGAGGGAAACTGTCCTATTGCACTTAATTATCTTCTGCGCGAAGCCTCTCAATACTACATCGAGGGCTTTCCTGGAGACTATCTTTTTCGCTTCCGCGGACCAGACGCTTGCTGCGTACAAGATCACAGGTTCGATTACTGCCTTGTATATTGTCCTGATTATTTCAGGATGCAGTCCCCAGGTAGCCCTCGCCGCTCTGCACACTCCCTTATATATACCTATGGCTTTGTTACACACATATTGGATATGTTTGTTAAATAAAAGTTTATTATCTACAATTACCCCTAATATTTTGATGTCATCTACAATCTCAATTGCCGTCCCTCCCATCTCCAGACGCGGTGTGTCGAACTTAAGCTTTCTGGTTAAAACCATCGCCTTGGTTTTATGTGGCGCAAAGTTAAGCTTGTTCGACACACCCCACTTCTGGACACGGGAGAGAACGGAATTGGCTTTAACGGAGATTTCTCCGGCTGTGCTGCCCTCGATTATTAAAACGACATCATCTGCGAAGGCTTGACAGTACACGTTGGCGACGGTGAGTTCATTTAGCAGGGGATCTAAAATAAGGTTCCAAAACAAGGGCCCGCTTATGGAACCTTGGACGCAGCCCTTGTTGGTATTCTTGCTAAATTGTTCCCCTGCATATTTCACCGTCACCTTCCTATCTTCTAAATAACTGCCCACAAGCCTTCGCAGATTTATCGGACATTCCTTATCCCTCAATTGACATTTTATTTGGGGCCACCACGCATTATCGAAGGCTCCCTCTATGTCCAGCGAAATCAGTACCATTATCTTCTTCTCGACCAGATTTTGTCTGATTCGCCGGACCATATCGTAGAGGGAGTCTTCGGTACTGCGTTGTGGCACAAACCCGTATTGGCTGGGATTCAGTTTGGGCAGCACATACCATCTTATTCGTTTGATTAAAAGTTTTTCTAAAATTTTTCCTAAAATTGCCAGGAGCCCTATCGGTCTGTAGGATTTGGGGTGCGTATAATCCTCTTTGTTGGGCTTTCTAAGCAAGATGATGGTCGCTATTTTCCAGGGTTTTGGGAAGTGGGAGATTTCTAGGCATTTATTGAAGATAGCCAGGGATAATTTAGAGTCGGCATTTATGGCTGCTGCGCATATGTCGGCCGTGAAGCCATCATTACCCGGAGCTTTTTTGGGGTTGAACGAAGTCACCACGTGGAGAAGTTCAGCCTCCACGAATGGGGGGTCGCAAAAGTCATCTTTGTTACCCTCATTCGCTTCGGCTGCCCTCCTTCTCACTTCTTTGTGTTCTTCGTTCTCCCCCAATTCAGTGTCCTCCGGGTAAAATCTCTCAGCCATGATGCGCACCGACTCTTTTGGGCTGGTGTTCCTGCCATCCCTGGCTATCGGCAGATCTTCGTACGCCTTTTTTGTTTTGCCTATCACTCTATAAATTCCCTCCCACATGGTTTGCCTTTCTTGCTTCTCGCAGAACTCCTTCCAACTTCTGATCCTGGCCTTTTCCATTTCTAACTGATATTTCTCTTTCGCTTCGACGTACTGCTTTACGACATGTGCCAAACGTTTTGGCGCTGCCCATTTTATTATTTTCTTCTTCCTATTCTTTTCTTTCTTCATCTCCTCTAACTCCTGGTCATAACTATGACTGTCGTGGTAAAAATCCGTTAAATTAATCGTCTTGCATCGTGGTGCTTTCATAGCTTCAAGTGATACCATAAAATCTTGATTTTAATGTTTCGATATGCGGCGGCATATTTTTTTTTGCTATCCTCTAGTGGGTCGCGTGCGTCGGTTACAATCCCATAGAGTACCGTTGACAAAATGAGCTTTAAACTTGTTCAAAATCTCTAGTAACTTAGGCTTAAACTTGGTAGGAATATCGGTGTTGCGACAAGTCATTCAATTCCTGTTGTAACTTATTTCTTGTTCCAATTTCGGTCGTTAAGGACAAGCGTTGCACGGGTGGTTCAACTTGTGCGAGGTATCCAAGGATGTTAGCCGATAACGAGTGCTGCGCCTTCTGAGGGTTTTTCCGCCCTACATAGGTCAGCTGTGGTTAGCCACGCACGCAAATAAATTCAGGTAATTGAATATGATTATGTTGCGGTACCTGCGTACCCTCCTCGATGATCGTTAAAAAGTTCCGATTTTGTTGTTTCAACAAATTGAGCCACATAATTTTGTTATTTCCAAGTGGTAGATAGTGGGCATATCTCACTTTTGATGTCGGAGAGGCGTCAGATTTAAAATAACAGGCTCTCGATAAAGTACATGCGTCTATTTTCACTATGCAACACAATTTGGTACAAAATACTTAAGGATTAAGCAGATGGAGAGAGGTTACTTTTAGGAATCGCGGCAAGTCCGATACAGCCGACCCATCACAGAACCGTTCGTGAGCACACCCGTAACAAGAATGACGGCGGTCTCATCTCAACCGTCGCACATTATGTCATCTCAAATTGACAACTCCCACTCATCAGTCATTGTCACTTCGTCGTATCCCACGAAAACTGCATTATTTCATATTTAAATTCTACGTTTATTTAGGCATAATTCAGTCTAAAAATTGTCTTAAAAAGTTCAATATTTTTCTTGATATTCAAGTTTATTAAAAGGCCACAATTAAGTGGCACAAAGTTTTACGTTAAAAAAGCCACTATAGCCGTTAGGGCTATCTTAACGAGGCCCTAATGTTGTTTGTGGCCTTTTTCTGCAGAATTGAAAAAAAGAAATGTATGGAAGAGGTGGCCTTAATGCCATTTGTGTCTTTATTCTACGTCAAAATATATTTTTTGTCCTAATTAATGAGTTTTGGTATAATACATTAAATTAATTGGTGTATTTTACATAGTAAACGAAAGTCATGTTACACTACAATCTAAAGTGATGTGTTTTCATTAAATTTGATACAATTTAAACGTTATGATATTTAAATTATATGAGACCTAAAGTCCGTAGAGGCTTTTTTGTTTTTTTTATTTTATTATTTTAGGCAAGTCTTAAAAATTACATATATAAATACAAAATTTCGTGAGATTATTATCCCTAAAGGAATAGTCAGAGACTACACATAGAGACCGAAAAAACAGTGCGGATGGAGTGTTTCAAAGAGCTAGCCTTCACCACTGCACCACCTACACAAATCAAACTCTGGAAAAGGTACGTTGACGATGTTTTCTGCATACTTTATGGTGGCAGGAAGCACATTGAAGATAATTTGGCCAATTTAAATGACATCCATCCTAAAATTAACTTCGCCTATGAAATGGAAGAAGAAAGAAGCATTTCATTGTAACCTAGCAGGTACTAAATTGGCTGCAGCTGTGGTAGCTTTTATGTAGGTCAAACAAAACAAAACCTGTCGCATTAAGGAGCACATTAAAGCTGTCAAGAATAACGACACTTTGAAATCAGCCATTGCAGAACTTCTTATTTACTTAAGCCCGAATCACTGGATTGGGTTTTATAACCTTCAGATTATTTCAACAGAACGAAACTATATACCAAGTCTGGTCAGAGAAGCTATTGAAATAAAAAAGCGCAAAATAATTCAATTCAATTCGCCAATCCTGAAGACGGGTTTAAAAGGTCGAATGTCTGGAATACCGTGATATTGTTAGATAGATAGATAATACTTTTATTGTAACATAATAACACAAACATTTAGACATAAAAGAGCAAAAATACAAAGTTACAATTTGGCGGTCTTATCGCTTAAAAGCGATTTCTGCCAGACAACCAATCGGATGGAGAGAACTTATAAACTCTATGATCGGAGGTCCAAATATTTAAAACATAGTTAAGAACGCAATATAAAGCAAAACTAAGAAAATAATTAAAATAAAATATTAATTATATTATAACATTTATTATAAAACTATAAAATAATTAAATATTAATAATATACATATTACCATACACATACTTAAACATAATAGTCTCAGGTAAGAAATAGGAGACAAAGACAGCTATGTAGCAGGATAGGGTTAAAGGGAAATGTAGAAATTTTTCACGAGTTCCTAGAATGCGTGAATGGTTTGAGCACGCCTGATCGCAACTGGAAGCGAGTTCCAGAGACGAACAGCTTCAACAGTGAAGGAACAATCGTAAAAGGTGGTGTTGTGAAGAGGGGAGGGCTAAGATTTTCTGATGACCGTAATGAGCGCGAGTTCGAACAATAAAGAAAACTGAAACGCTCCTTTAGATAGGAAGGATAGGTGGGATTAAACAATATGTTATATAGAAGCGAGAGAGTTATGTAATCTGAACAGTTCCCGGAGTGATACTGTGAGTTATCTGTGTCGTGAACAAGTTTGAGTTTGTAGTGCGATCAAGAACAGTAGTGTCGAGCGCAGTAAACGAACAAGAATGAGGGTAGACCATTTCGGCTGCACCTAACATCTACCCGCATTAACTGCAGTTACTCCGTGATCATGGTGCATGCAACAGCGCCAAAATATCGGGGACTCAAAACCAACAACATAATCATCATCATCAGCCCATAAACGTCCCACTGCTGGGCACAGGCCTCCCACGTGGACAATAGCACGTGGGGATATTGGGCCATAACCCACCACGCTGGCCCAATGCGGGTTGGTGGGTTTTTACGATTGTCATCCTACGACAACAACCGGGACCAACGGCTTAACGTGCCTTCCGAAGCACGGAGGTGCTCAAGATGTTTTTAATTTGGTCACCCATCCAGCGACCCGGCATTGCGAAAGTGGCTTAGCGAGCAAGAACGCAAGCCAAACGCGCTAGCCGCTGCGCCATCGAGCTCCTCAACAACATAAACATGGTAAAAATTCCGTTCTTCCTAAAAGTTATCGTTGTGACTATAAAAGTTTAAAATGTTAAAAAATATAATAAGTAAATACTTACCTTAAAATTAACTTTTATTTAATTTTATACCTACCGAATAATTTTCTTTTTAACTTAAATAATTTATTTCTTTAAAATGTTAAGTTTCTTGAGAAATATAAATTATTAACCAGCTAATTCAAATTTAGAAAGGGCTTAACGGCTATTGTCGCTTATATATTTCCGACGAAAAAGGTCATAATGTACCTTAAGACCGTATTTTGGTGCTTTCTATTGGAAAACAACACAGAATACAACGCAGAATAAGGAATTAAGGGACATAACTATTAAAAATATAATTATTATTACTCAAAAAATGTTCTAGACCAACTACAGGATGCTAACACATGTTATTATCATAAAAAAATATTAATACTAGTATCTTTATTACATTATTTAATAAACACAAAAAAGCTTCTCCGGAAAAGATGCTGTTTTGCAATTACGCCCCTTTTCGTGGGATACGACGACTTGTGAGTCAGCAACAGCTGTCAATGTCATCGCCGCTGCATCGACCTCAGAACAATAGAGCACCAGGCGATCTGTGAAAACTGGAGCCATTGGAGCCTTTTAATATTACCAAATTAAGTTACTCGCTCTAACCATCGCCTTTGTCAGCCAACAATGACACATATAATTTTGTCGTATATTACGTGGATCATTGGCGTGCGTTTCTGTTTAGATTGGAAAAGTAATAATTGTGTGAATACTGGAATTTCGTTGCAAAATACGTAAGTAGATACGTATACGAGTACGTACACTACGTGAGAAAGTATAAGTGAGAGATAAAGCAATGAACAACAAAGAAAAAAAGCAAAGTATATCTATCTTGTTCCAACATAAACCAAATTCCTATATGAGTACAGAGCGTAGCTATATTCAGCTTGTTTATGCCGTTTATCGCTACTTCTATGTTTTAGTTATTGTTCTGAGGCATCGACCCTACCCAAGTGACACTGTCACTTGCCGTTTCCGTTTAATTTAATCTGACATAGCTCAATAGACGGCGTGATAAGTTGGAAGAAACACAAATAAACGCCATGGGCTATAGAAGGATCAACTTGATCAGCGTCAAGAGATCAACAAAGCAATGAAAAGAGCAATTCTTCAAGATCTGCAGCAACTACTTTATAAACGTTATGCAATGGTCAGGCTGTTCAAGACGGCGTTGGAGCTCATGCCAAAATTAAATGATGAGAGCGGATAAACGACCAGCTGCAACAAACGAACGAACATTTAATGCTGCAACAATAGATGAAATTGCAATCCTGGTCGTTAGTGAAAATTTTGAATAGACAGTGCGGCGCCCTCAACCAGCAATCAACGTGCATGGTCAAGGGCAAGTGTTTAAAACGTTAGGGCTTTGCTCTTAATCAAAGACTCCACGTGCGGCAGGTTTGTAAGTCAGGTTAGATATACTGGCACCAGATCGTGGAATGAATAACGCATTTACTCAAGAATTGGAACACGAATGTGAATATTATGATCGACATGAATAGAACAATCCGTTTAAATGAATGTAGACTGCACCCCTAACAGAAGGAAGCATATAATACAAGGCAATCGATGATGGAAATGGTGGCTTACTTTTCCAGTATGCCCCCAAGGGAACATGCTTCAATAAAGCAAATATAACGCTGCTTCGCCATTAAAATACTAGATTTTTATTAAATTTATATTATTATCCGAATAAACTACTCAATTTAATGAAGTTTTAGTATTCATTTTATAAAGTCATAAAATTCTAAATAAATTGTAATAAAAAGTTAAGACGACGCCGGAACAGCTAGTTTATTGCATAAAAAAGTTTGAAATAGGTGCTTGCATTTTATACCGACAATAATAAAAAGCAATGATCTTACATACTCATTGTGCTTAACCTATTTTGACTGTAATTTGTATCTAAGCAATCTCGGGCCATCTTTTCTTTCGTAATTACTTCATTCTAAAATTGGAACGTATAAAATGTCTCCCGGTATAAAATATAATATTATGTGCTTTTGTGCGTTATGTTTCAAATTTTACATTTGACTGTTAAATTCAATTTACGTATCAGTCTATGACTAACTTGACAACAACCTATCTCACGAATTATTTCCAGTCTAATTGTACCGAAGTTGGTACTTTAGTACCTAGAAATTAGAGTCACCTTTTGAATGTCAAATATATCTGACACCGATATAGGATCCGCAAAGTTTTCAAAAGGTTTTTAATATTCTCGGTGAAGTGAAAGTTTTCATTGTGGCTGGAACCAATTCAGGGAGACCCAATGTTCACTGAACACTGGGAACAGTGCGAGCACATAATTGAATGCCTAATGACGTTTCTGTCGCGTCTTTGCCGCTTTTGTCTCGCTAGTTGTAGAGCTGCGGTTGTCGTATAAGCGTATTTTTGTCGTATAAGAGTATTTTTGTCGTATAAGCGTTTTTTAGTCTTACAAGCGTATTTGGCCAAAGAATAAAGCTTATTGAGTCGTGTGAAGGGGTTCACTAAAAACATAACAAAAACTTTATTTTTTGTATTTTTTTAAAAGAATACTACCAACCCCTCTCTTCCCTGGGTGTCGTAAAAGGCGACTAACGGACTAGAGACTGCACATACATCCAACAGCATAGAGCGGCGATGACATGTGCAGTTGTAGTTTGGTGTGCCGTGGAGTATGGCAGCGGACGGCTCCTGCGGTCCTCATTGCCAGGTCTCTGACTAACCCTTCAGGGATGACAGTCGTGATATGTATGTATGTATGTGTGACTTGCTTATTAGCTACTAATTTTTAAATAACACATAGATGTGCTTGTTATCATAATGGATGTTCCGAGTTAAATAGCAGTTGTTAAACCCGTCGAACCTGCATTGGGCCATCAGCGTGGCGGGTTATGGCTAATATACATACTTAAATAAATATGTAATCACGACTAATATCCCCGAGTGGTTAGTCAGGGAATAGGTAATGAGGACAGCAAAAGTAGTCCCCTACCGTTCTAAGCGTGACAGGTGGTAAGCCCATCGCTGCTCTATGCTGTTGGATGTACGTGTAGTCATTAGTCCGTTAGTCGATACCCAAGGGTAGGGAGGGGGTAGTACTCGTAGTATTCTTTCACCGCTACGCAACACGAATGATGTGGCTAGCCTCCTCGTATACTACAAGTGTGAAAGCACAGCACACGTGTCTAAGATGATAATAATAAGTATTAGTAAAAAATCTACTTTTATTAGGTGTAGTGAAGTTTGAAACGTTGAAAAAAAATTAGGGGAACAGGTGGGAATTGATACCTGAGTATATTTGAGCGTTATTAACGCAAAATACGTCAACTATTTTTTTTATTGTTTTTCACGAAGTTTTTTGGCCGCCTCGTTGACAACCGCGGCTTCCAACCTACTTCACTTTAAAATTAATCTACAGCACTTTGGAAATAGGCGGCTTGAATATTAGATTTCCGTTATGGTTTCAGAGTCGAAATAGGTGTTCGAACCCTTTCAGATGCGGCTTTCACAATTTAATGAACATTACTTTGTCCGCATCAATATGTTCATTCGAACTAAAACTAAAGGGTTACGCCGCTCTATTAGGCGGAGCTGTTTGTTTATTTACGCGCTACGAAATGGTACATTTATAAATTTAAGTTTAATCAATGAATGGAAATGTTGTGTAATTTTAAATGCGAATATTGTTTTGGTATGTTTATTTATTTATATTTTAAGGGCAACCGATAAAACAAACACCATATACATTTTATAAAACAACAGATATTGGGTTGCATTCTAGTGCGCTGTCTTAATTAGAAGTTGCCACGACATGCATAAACTAAAAGAAAGTAATTAGGAAGCAAACTATGCACACACTATCATTCACACAAAAAAACTACTTAAGAACTACAAGATTGATTAAAGTTTTATATTTTAGCGTTTTATTAACGCTTAAATATACTTAAGTAAAATTTTAAACACTGAAAAAAGACGACAACCTCAGGCGGGAAATTAAAAAAAATTAACTACAAGATTGATTAAAGAAATCACAAGCCGCTTTTGTATCAATCACCTTGTGGCTTCCCCAAGCAATCTTCAAATGCGGTTTTTAATATAGATCTTAATAATTTACTTACTGAATAGCATGTCAATGTTAACTGCAGACGAGCGTGACAAGTGACTATATTGTGTTTGAAATTCTGTTATTAGCAGAGAAATGTCCAAGATTGGTCTTTGAGCACTTCGCTTTCAATGGTAATTAATATCGTGACGTAATTAATATCACAAACCGCCTTGCGCGAAGACTCGACGAGTTTCAGCCTCCGGAGCAGGCCGGGTTTCGAGGAGGATACGGCACCATAGACCACATTTTCACAGTGCGGCAGATTATACAGAAGGTCGAAGAGTATAATCGGCCTTGCATTTGTGGACTATGAGAAGGCATTTGATTCTATCAAGACCTGGGCCATTTCACTACAGACAGCGTTGTTCCTGCTATGTTCAATTTACGCTACGATTGTTCACTTTGCAATAAAATTTTCTGATTTGTTGCTTTGCCCTGTTCCTTGACACAATTATTTTTGATACTTTTGCTAGGCTTGATGATACATAGTAATATTTTTTGATAATGATTTTTTAATGATTTTTTTAAAGTCGGATTCTTTTTGTATAACTTAACTGATACTTTATTGTTTTTGCCTATTAAGTTGTAGTGTTTTTATCTTATAACACATTATCTGTTTATTTTCGATTTTTTTTGTGTCAACTGATTGTTAACATTTTAACCGGCAGAATGTGCAGGTATTTATAAATTGTAAATTACTGTTATAAATTCGATATTATTGTCTGATTGTAGCAATTATGATTCTGCGGACGATGCTAACTCTTCGTACTACTCTCTTGACGCCTCCTCTGTGGATTTGGATGATCTTGGCACTCTCCTTGCGCGCGAACTTAGCTCCTTCCCTGACAGCCTAAAGATTTGCCACATCAACGCCCAGAGTATTCCATGCCATTACACAGACCTTCTGAACACCTTTTCTACGAACACAGCTCAGGCTGTTCTGGTTTCCGAAAGCTGGCTCAAACCCTGCCTAAATTCAGTGTCCTACCATCTTCCTGGTTATGAACTTTTACGCAACGACCGTGTGGGCAAGGGTGGCGGTGGGGTTGCCATTTACCTATCAAATGGCATCCCCTATAAGCTGTTGGCTTCTTCCTCATCCAGGTATGGCTGTATGGAATACTTAGTTCTTGAACTGAACATCAAAGGTACGAAAGTGCTTCTAGGTGTCGTTTACTGCCCCCCCACTATTTCTTATCTCTCCGAATTGGAATCTCTCTTGGAAACATATTCTACGGCTTACGAACATCGCATAATCATGGGGGATTTTAATACGGACCTATTAAAAAAGGATAGCCACTCGCGTCAGTTCCAATCCTTGGTCGCGTCTGTGAATCTTTCCATTCTACCCCTTGGTCCTACACATCACAACCTCAACACAGACGATTCATGGATTGACCATTTAATCACTTCATCTACTGATCGCGTCCTTAAGCATGATCAACTGCTGGCTCCAGGCTTTTCCAAGCATGATCTAATTTTTATGGCGTATAAAGTCAAACCCCCTAAGAATAGGCTCACGTTCGTGCGCATGCGTAATTTCTCAAAGTTAAACGTTGAGAAACTTGAAGAGGACGCGAATGCCATCGATTGGTCGCCGATTTTTAGTGCGGATTCTGTGAATGACATGTTAACCTCCTTTAACGCCACGGTTCTGGGGTTGTTTGACGCTCACGCTCCCATTAGGAGTGTCAGGCTTAGGCGGCCACCCGCTCCTTGGATTACTCCCCTAGTGTGTATCGCGATGAAGAGACGCAACAGAGCTTTCCGTATCTACAAGCGATGCCGAACTGATTTTAACTGGGAGTCTTTCAAACATGCCAGAAACAGATGCAACCAGATGATAAGAGGAGCCAAGCGCCGTTACATTCACCAAAATCTATCTATTTCTAATCCTGCTGACATGTGGAAATTTCTTAATTCCCTTGGTATTGGCAAGACCCCTGTACGTCATTCACCTTCCTTTCCTTTAGATGATCTCAATCGCCATTTCTCATCTTCCAAATCCCTTTCTGATACTGTAACATTTCTTACTATATCTAGAATTACTTCATCTGCTCCGTTATCAACTCACCTTTTCTCTTTCACTTCTCTGACAGAGGATGCACTACGCAAAATAATAGTGTCTATCAAGACTAAGGCGATGGGATTTGACAACATAAGTAGGGCGATGATCACTCCAGTACTTTCCTGTTTCCTTCCTATACTTACCTTTATTTTCAATCATTCCCTTTCCACCGGTGTTTTTCCTGCCGTTTGGCGCAGTGCCTTCACCATTCTACTTCCCAAAGTATCCAACCCCAGCTCTCTCAGTCAATTTAGACCCATCTCTATTTTATCATTCCTCTCTAAGGTTCTTGAAGCTGCCGTCCACAACAGCCTCCTTTGTCTTTCGTAACAATATTCTCTCTTCTTTTCAATCTGGGTTCCGGCCTGGTCACAGTACAACTACTGCTCTTCTCAAAGTTATCGAAGACATACGCGATGGGATGGAGAATTCACGTCTTACTGTGTTAGTTTTAATTGATTTCTCTAACGCATTCAACGCAGTGGACCATGATATTCTCCTCTCTCTCCTCTCTCTTTATGGCTGCTCCTCCACCGCACTTCTATGGTTTACCTCTTTTTTTTTTTTTAATACTAAGCCCGGCAAATGCTCCCACTCCACCTGATGTTAAGTGGAAATGAGGTCCAGGCGCGAGGACAACTGGTGCAGCGTAAGAGACGTAGCATCAGTCATCCTCACTCTGCCGGCCCACAAAGTGCTTCTTCACGCCTCGTTTGAAGGTGCCTCGCCTCTTATCTTCGGGGGCGCCAACAAGCGGTGCGAGTCAACCAGTTGGTCTCTAACTGGTCTGACTTGTCTGCTGGTGTACCCCAGGGTGGCGTGCTCTCACCTCTTCTCTTCTCCTTGTTTATTAATTCTCTTACATCTAATTATTTCCTCCTCTTATCATCTGTACGCTGACGACCTGCAGTTATATGCACAGAGTGATCTGCGCAACCTCGACAACGCTATAGCACTCCTTTACCAAAATCTGAATAGGATACGTGGATGGTCGGATAGTTTTGGGATATCTGTTAACCCAAACAAGTGTCAGGCCATAATTATTGGCAGTTCTCGCCAGCTCTCACGACTCAATTTGAGTTCTACTCCGGCTCTGACATATAATGGCGTTGCAATCCCATATGCTACATCTGTGAGGAACCTTGGGCTTGTCCTCGACTGCAGCTTGGGTTAGGAGGGTCAAATCCAAAATATTAGTCGTAAAGTACATGGGACTCTCGGCGCACTTTACAAACTACGAAACTTCTCTCTCTCTCTCTAGCTCTTGTTCATCCGCTTCTTGATTATGCTGATGTTTGTTTGTCCGATATTAATCTAATCTTTCTCAACAAATTGGATCGTCTTCTTAACAGTACTATACGCTTTGTCTTCGGTCTACGTAAATACGACCACATCTCTGACTTCCGAAACCGACTTGAGTGGCTACCCATTCGTGAGCGTAGGAACTTAAGGTTGGTTTGCCTTCTTTTTAATATCCTTTTTGATCCACGCGTCCCGGTTTATCTTAAATCTCACCAACACCATCTTCGCTCCAGCACTAATCTGGTACTCCAAACTCCTTCTCATAGCTCTAATTTTGTTTCTAACCCTTTCACTCTCACGGCTATTTGACTCTGGAATGCACTGCCTTTTAACGTGAGAGATGCTTCTAACAAGGTTGCCTTCAAGAGTTTAGCGCGTGAGTACTTTCTCAAATCTATCCAACAGTTTTAAACTGATTTACAGCATAAGTTACTAGTGTTTATATTTATCTTATATAGTATAGTTATATATATTTTGTGTATAATGTATGTATGTATATTTGGGCTAGCTAAGTTAAGTGTTTCTTTTTTTTTCCTTATTTAAATTGTTATTCTCGGAATTTTAATGTCACCGCCTACAAAAATTTATGTACATCTTCTCTGGTTGACTGTTAGAGAATGCCTTATGGCATTAAGTCCGCCGTTTGTTGTATTCTTGGCAATAAAGTTTAAATAAATAAATAAATAAATACCACTCTTAGAGCAGGATTACTTTAATCTTACTATGTGACAGTAGTCTCAGGTCTGTCAACGCGCATTAGATAGATATCCTTTATGCCCTTTATGCCCTTGCAAGGCGTTGTAAGTCGGTTGGCGGATTCTAAGACTAAGTTACTTTAAAAAAATCTACAGCCTGTTATGTATTGCTACGTTATTTTAAGGATACTTTACATTTTAAACGTCCTTCAGTTAAGCTTATTTTCAATCCTTGTTATTGAGTTGTTGTTAAAAATATTATTAAATAACCAGAAAGATCGACAGGCACGCCGTTCGCAAGTTCCTTATTTGATAAAATGATAAAAGATTGACAAAGTACGTCCTCCGCCGCAGCCGCGATCAAAAGTTAACCTCGTAAAAAAGTTTAAGGCGGATCCATTTCTGATAAACTCCTTTTACGTTCTTTACAAACTACGAGACGGTCTAGTTTTGTATAATTTAGTTTGGAAATCGTACACCCTTAAAATCTCACTCTCTAGATACGTGGACACGAGAGCCTCTTGAACACTTTCGTTTAGAAAGTTCGAGTGAATTTTTCCTTGTCGTAAGTAAGTTCAATTTTATAATTTTAGAAATTTTAAATTATGTGTGTTTTGTTCATTGTCTCTGCGAAATAATTAAGTTAAAACATTACATGCTAATGCAGATACATCACGATGGATTCCCGGCGGGGTAGGCAAACACCACACCTTTCCATTTGCTACGTTCCTGGCACACTTTGTAAATCTGAGAGCTGAGTGTAAGTTTGTAAATGTGCAAACGTTACTATCGCGTTTGTAGTTTATAGATAGATCTTAATGCTAAGTAAATAAGATCGAGAATCAAAACTCTTAACTCAAACGCGATAGTAACGTTTGCAGATTTTCAACTTACACTCAGCGTTCAGTTCATCTTTTGGCGTTATAGTTTAGGTATAGTTTAAAGATTGCTTGAGTCAACAATCGTTGAGACAATCTTATAAACAGAAGTTTAATAACCAGTAAAAGTTACTTGAAAACTAGGTATATAGATACCAATCCAGTTACAGGATAAACTTAAATATGCTCGTAATATTTTAGTAATGTTTTGCAATAGACTTGCGTCTTTATGAGTTACTATTCCCCTCTAAACTTATAAAGTATCGTATTTTTAAGTAAATCAGTTTTCTGAATAATTTAGAACGCTCTCCGTTTTTTATAAAAAGGGATTCACACTGTTGAAACTCCAACTGAGCTACATCTTGTTACAAAGAGTCTCAGTGAAATAAGATCCGTTAAACAGCTTGGTCGGCGTCGCCCCGAGAAGCTCTTATCTTAACTTAACTGTGTCTGCATTAAATTCGACGCTATTTTTATCTCTTCTGCTCACACACAGCCAGAAAGAGACAGGAGTAGTTTTGTCGTTGTTCCGTGGAATCGACTTCGGTTGTAAACCCGCGGAACCCATTTCCATGATAAACGTGTTTAGAAAAAGTTGGAAAAAGTGCAAAACACAAGACTCTTTGAAGAAAAAGAAGTACGGAGTGGAATCGGAATGTACGGTTTGTGTCAACAGATTCTTTGAGCGAATCGGAAATTACGTTAAAGAAATGTATACGTTTTGCATTTCTTGAATGACAAGCCCGCGACTTTGTCGAATTTAGTCAAATTCAACTCTCAATCAATGAGTCAGTCCGATTTACGAAGACATAACATTACATATTTTGAACTTTTTGACTGCTTTCAAATGGAAAATAAGGATAAATATTTATAACAGGTAATCAGAATAGATCTACTCATCAAACTCAAACCATTGCCTTAATCACCAAGCTTGGCAGATGCGGGTTGGTCATAAAAAAATCTGGGTTATGCATCGAAAAGTCCGAAACTCTCTTTTCCCGACCAGGAAATTGAATCTAATAAATGAGTTATAGGGCCGTCACCTTAGCCACTCAATCAAATTCTATTAAAAACACTATTATATTCCCTAAATTTATAGTACCTATATACCTATAAGCTACGTATCAATGTCGACTAGCTGAGCCGAGTCCCGATAACGAGCAGCAAATACTATTTCCAAATAAGCAATGAAAATAAAACTTTACCTCCGTCAAATCGCGACCCCTGAGAGCAGACAGGAGCAGAGAAGTCACCGACGCATTAATTCAACTTTTAATGGATACCGCGCGGCCGCCTCCCGGAGGGCCAACCTTTGTCATCGACTTCGATGTGGGTCGTTATCATTTGAATTTTATACTCCCAACGCTAGATTCTATTTTTATGAACTTTATGATTGTGTGTAGCGTCGAATTTGAATTGATCACATTCTCTATGAAGTTAGGGCAGCGTTAACATTGCTCATTTAAAGTTTGATTGGATGTGTGCAATTTTGTCTGGATGTAATACATTGGAGAGTACTAAGTTTATTTTGAAACACAAAGTTTGTGATAAAAACCTTATTTCTTAGTAACATTATCATTTGGTTGTAACTAAAAGGAAAAAAAATATATAAATAGCTTTAACAGCAAGTCAATGAATGTGACTAACACGCTAGTAATAATTGTATGTTTACTTATTATTATTAATATAACAATCTCGGGCGTTGGAACTACCCACACGTACTCTGACATTGTACTCGTATCGATGGCTAATAAGCCTTTTATAACCTAACTACTATTGTTATGTATAAAATAAAATGGCGATGTAATTTATGAAATTGTTTGTAACCAATGAGGCAAGTGGATGGAAGTTTAGAACTGCGTTTTCCAAAACCACAATCACCGACGTAAAGTCCGATTGTCACGTTTGTTTGGGCATAATCGTTGCCAATTTAAGGATAACCTTTTCGCGTGCGGGATTTGGTCGGTAACAAATTGGTAGGTGAATTTCAATTATATTTTTTTGCTGTCAGATTTTATCCGCGCGCGCCGCGGAAGTCCAATTACCCTTTTCAATCCTAATATTTAGGGTTCACCATTGTTTTCGGATGTAACTGGCAAAATTGAGAGACATAGTATTTTGCGTTTGATTGTTCCTCCGAAATTTGGCGCGTCCGAAACATGGCCGCTGACAACTGTTGCGCTAACAAATTGTGTTTTCATCTTTTGCGTAAACGTTATTGCGTTTGTGCAAACGACCGTCTCATTTCCTTTGGGGGTGTATGATGCTGGTGCTCCCGATGTTGTTTAATGGGGAGCGTTATGGGGTTATGTCACTGAGAATGTGAAGTACATACGCAATACTTTATGCTTGTTTAGCCTTTTTAGTACTAAATAAACATAATAGTCAGTTTGATGGAAAACACAGCAACTTTGCAACAGAGGCACATTAATAATAATAATAATTAATAATATTGTAAAAAAAAATTCTTAAGATATTAGATAAGGTGACTGCTAGAAACCGCAAGAAACTTCAAGGGCTAGTCAGGTTAAATGCTTTAAACATAACAAAAAGGAATTCGTGTTTTTTTTCTATATCATATCATATTCAATACCAATATCATAAGAAAAATAAAATGAAAACAATTAAAAATAACGATTATTTACAACGCGCGGGTAAGGGGTTGACCCATCCGCGTCAGTACCTACGTTGACGGGTCAATGGCCGGCCGTCTGTTGACCCGTTCGCGGCAGTACCTACGTTGATGGGTCAATGGCCGGCCGTCTGTTGACCCGTCCGCGGCAGTACCTACGTTGACGGGTCAACGGCCAGCCGGCCGTTGCCCGCGCGTTGTAAATAATCGTTATTTTTAACTGTTTTCATTTCATTTTTTTATGTCATTGCTTTAAAATAAATTTGATACACAAAGACTATCAAATTAAAATTTACAAAATGAATTTTTTAATTAAAAATGAAAAAAACATAAATTCCTTTTTTGTCATTTTTTTCCATGTTTAAAACACACGACCTGACCAGCCCTTGAAGTTTCTTGCGGTTTCTAGCAGTCATCATTATTTAATAAAGAGATTAATAATTTACAACAATCGTATTACTCCTAACTTGTGCAAAATATAACTTTAAATAGTTATTTAATCTAATAATAATTTAATCCAAAAAAATAAGTTTTAGTTAATTACAGTTCAGCATATTCAGTCAAAGTTAACAGATTGGACATAGTTACAAATTATATAGATTCTAAGAATTATGAGATACAATACAGCATACTTACCTGCTACGAATATGATACACGGAGAGAACTATACTATTATACATTGTTCGAATTCCAAGTAACAAACACAATATCATTAATGATGTTGCAAACTGAATGTTAAGTAAGTAGGTATACCAGAAAATACACATTCAGACTGATTTTGACTACCTAAAATTAGACGTGATATTACCCTGTTCCTGTATACGAGTTACAATGTAGTACTTTGCATGCCAATTGTGATTTGCATTCACTGTTTATAATTTTTTAAATGTTTAAAGTTAATTGAGTTTGAGTCCAGTACCTACATTACAATATATTTTAATATATTTATAATGTTTATCATGTTGATTTCTGTTTGAATGCGACTCAACCTGCTAGTGCGCGAACTCAACTACCATAATCGATACGTAGGTATCATGAAAATGATGTGTTTATAATCGTACCGCACAGTATTTATTCGTACAAAGTGAATCTTAATTCGTATTTTGTCAGAAACAGATCATGGCGATTGCAATCAGATTGAATCGACTTTCAATATGTGTGTATTCCGAATATTGTTTTTTTGTGTTTGTTTTGGAAATGATTCACCCAGGATTATGCGGGGTGTCAGTGTTTTCATTAATATATTTTTATAGATATTTCTTTCAAAAGCTTATAGAAGATTTACAGTGCCGATAATCCCAAAAAAATAATAATTTGGATACTAGGATATAATCATATTTTAGTCGGTTTTGTTGCTAGTAGAGCTATATAGGTGTAGACATTATACACGACTACAATGTTAGTAAGCTTATTAATTATTGTTGTGTTCCGTCGAAAGCCAGCTCCTAAGTGGATGAAAATTCTAGGTCAAGAGCGCTTCCACCAAGCGTTCCCATTGAGTAAAAGAACAAAACTTTACTATTAAGTTTGATCTTATGACTAGAAATCTTAACAAACTATCTTACTAACTAACTAACTATCGAACAAAGCAAAGAAACCCAGCTTTACTAAACGCATAAAAATGTCCGCCTACATGATATAACAGCCAGGTGCAACCACGTGGGATCTAAATAAACACAACAGAAACATTCATCTGTTAGAGTTACGGTGGCTAACACCTTTTATTTATCGTCGCGGCCGTCATCCGGCCGGCGCGAATTAAATGAAAAAACGGTGCGCCTTTATCCGCGCCTCCCTAATCGGATGTAATTGATTGCAGCCCCCTCACTCTCCGCCCGGTTTAGAATAACTATTCCATACATTTTTCGTTAAATTACTATATTTGTCCAAGAGCTCGTCTCACTTTACTGAAGTAAGTACTACTACACCTGATGGTAAGTGATATTGATGAATATTAATTATAGTCCAAACATTGTTGTCATTTTATGGCAGTTTTTGTCTAGTATTTTATTTAGGTTATCGTCACTTGCCATGGGCGTTATGGCCGTAGGTGGAAGCGCGCTTTACCCGGAATATAACTAGTAAATTAAATAAGGAGAAGGTCTTTTAACCTAGAGTCATTCCTCTTCAACCTATAAACGTCTTACACCACAGTTCAGTCTTTTCGCAAGGACAATCGACTTTTTTTATCCAATACGGATAAGCTATTGGCTTTCACCTCACCTGATGGTAAGTGGCGGTAAGAACGAAAGTGAATGCGCGCTTCACCCTAAATCTACAACCACTGAGAAAGTGGCTATCTTAACTCTAGTCGAAACACAACAATGCTAGCTAAATTGTTGTTATGGCGCCAGACTTTGGAATGAGGGTGGTAGCCAGCCAGGCGGAATTAACAAGCCTTATATCGACCAAACCAAGTACTTGCACAAAGAGTACCTCCCGTTGAGAATCGAACCCGGGACCTCTGGATCTAGAACCGGTGGCTTAGCAACTAGACAACAGAGGCGGTTAAAGATCACATGGTGAGACTGGGCCATAACCAATGCGGTATTCAAGTAAGTATACAAAGAAATACTGTAAATACGATAAAGATAATAAGTTAAACATTTGTACAATAAACGATCAATCCAGACAACCTTTACATGGTCGATATAACAATATAAGTAAGTAATAGCAAATCGATCAATCGTAACCCTTCAAAAAATATACGGATACAAGTCAAGAAAATGTACGACATGAGAGATCCAGTTAATAACAACAACAAAAGTAGACTCACGCTTGAATTTCCGACCGTCAAAAATTACGTACGTACAAACGGAAGCAGGGCAAGCTACCACAAAACGTCAGGTTACTTCAATCCATATTCAACTTTATCGTTTGCGTATAAAGATCAATTTCGATTATAGAAGTTTATCAGAGTTTGCGTAACTTGACCTTCTATCGTGTGTACAGTACGTACCCGGAGAGTTGTTTCACATACACTCTGGCCCGAATCAGTATCAAAGGGAGACCGTATGAATAATGAAATGCCGACCCAGAAAGAACTTTATTTATTCATTTCCGCTGGACTGATCAAAAGAAAACTACATTATTTTTGGTTGTGTTTAAATATGGCGGAAATATCTCGACAGCACTGTTGCTGTGGATTTTTAGAAAAGCCTTTGATTAGAAATTTATTTAGAACGGTGATAGCGTTCTGAATAAAATACGACTAAATGGCGACTATCCTGATACCTGTTTCTGCCGTCAAGTAGCATTGTTATACACTGCTGCGGTCCGGTTCGAAGGTTACTAAACTAAATACAGTGAAATTACAGGTCGTTATAAAAAATATAGATATTATTTTATTTTTTTGTAGGTACCTGTACCAAAGTGACCGAGTTATTACAAAAAAGCCCGCACGCCCGCACTTGACCACATGCACGTATCAAAATTGCAAGTCAGGGAGCTGCGTCACCGCGACGTCACAAAAGTCACTACTGACAGCCGTTCTGTCATAGACATAGTAGACGCGTTTTGTTATACTGCGTTTTATTCCAAACAGCCAGGATTGCGAAAAGTCTTGGGTTCGACTCCCAGCGTCCTGTCGACTTTTTTAATTTCTTGAAATTATTTTAATTATATTTTATAAATTATTATAAAATTGAGATTTATTTTTTAACATTGATCATGGATTGACCAGAAAACTTGGGGTTTCATTAATACCTGTTATAATAACATAATATTTCGTATTATAATATAACTTTCTGTCTATCTATCTGATCAGCCGGTTACGCCCACTGCTGGGAAAAGGCATCTTCTTTTTCCCGCCACTCCATGCGATCCTGCGCTAGCCGTAACCACCGCTCAATATAACTCTATTCATACACAAAATAAGTGGCGGTAGTTACCGTAATAAAGGTCACGTCTATTATAATTATATATTTTAATGCGGCGTAACGGCCCACAGCGCTTGATCATTTGTTAAATGACCAGAGGTGAAAATTAATTAGTTTCTGGGACCCGAAGTGCATATTTAATTAATTAATGTTGCCGTGTCGCGAGACAGTTTAATTGGGAGCGATTAGTGTTGGTGACCAACGAAATAAGGGGTATAAAGTAGCTTCATTAACAAAGTAGCACGCTCATTGACCGGCTGGTAATGGTTACTTATGTCAGAACTCTAGTATATTGTTATTATTTCATAAAGTACTCATGTTGTAAACAAAGAACGAATTAAAGTATTTAAATAAGTATAAACCATATAATATAAACTAAACTGCATACATGGCGCCCCATTATCCCCGCGAAGAAGTCAACAGTATTAAGTAGGTAATTGTAAGATCATAAATAGTATGTGTATGTATGTAATATGTATACTTGATTGAATATGTCTTGTTACAGAACGACAATGGAATATGTGGATACCTGGGTTTGCCAGCGACAAGCATCGGCCCTAAAGAGAGCGGCAGTAACAGAGGCACTTTTATAGAACTTTCTTTTCTTTTATTCATCGTCATTTCACCGCTGGGCACAGGCTGCTCTCACAAATAATTAAAATATACAACTTGACAATATAAATCAGGTATTGTATACACTGTTGCCAACCATTCGAGTTCGCACACGCATAATTCTGATGACAACGAAATGTCGGAAGACAATACGAGCGCGACGGCGCACGACGCTTGCTTCGGAATTTACTGCGCCGTTGTCAGCGCACCAAATGAACTTTGGAACAAACTGCGCCCGACTGCCGGTGGATGCATCATAGGCGACACTTTTTGAAAAACGTCGACAGAATTCACGCGCGCATTATGCAGCGGACTTGAGGACAGAACGTTATTCACCTCAAAATACATCATCTTCAGCCTAAAATATCCTGCTGGGCCTTAACACATGGACAGCAACAGATGGGAGATAGTTCCATAATCCGGCACACTGTGCCAGTGCGGGTTGGAGGGTCAAAAATACCTCAAAAAGAGAACCGGCACTTTCCATAGAAAAAATGCTTAATTTGTAGGTATACAATAGAATTTGATCCTATAGTAAAGCTAATATTATTTGCTACCTAAACCAAGTTTTGTCTTATTCTTATCAAATCGCGGATAAGAGTTATTTAATTATTAATATTTTTTAATACGGAAACACTAAGTCTTCAAAAACAGACATGATACTTTAAAAATGTCTAACGTGGCTGCATAAACCATAATTCTTTTGCTTTTAAAAAAGAGAAATGTCAACAATGCCGTCACGTCATGTTTGTTTTGACAGCTAGTGCCTGTCATTTGTCAACAACTGTCATTTGTTGACAGATATTGCCAGATAGATAATGAATTAACAGATTAAAAAATTAAAAAAGTATACAACTTAAGCATAAAACGCCGGGTCTCCTTTCTATTTTTTTTATTCTATACAGGGAGACGGTGGGACTTGATTGCAAGAGGTAATTTTATCAAGTTACCTGCATTTGGTGATTAGTGCGGAACTGCGGACGTGGAAGCGCCCTTCACCAAAACACTCTCTCTCTCTCACTCTCACTCTCGGAACACAACATTGTTACAACATTTCCTTAACAACAGGAACAGTCTACACGTAGGTACTGTAACTGTTGGAACATTGATAGTATGGAGATACATCATGATAATAACGACGACAGCTATCCAGGCGGACTTAAACATATAACCAAATAAACCAAGTACAATATAAAAAACCCGCACAACATCAGAATGATCCCGAATTCTGGATCGGAAACTAACCGCTAGACCACCAGAGGCGTTTGACAAAGTAACCTAGTTTTACAAGCACAAAAGGAAAAGCCAACCTTCTGTTAGCCACATGACTGGTATGTGGTTAAAGTGACGTCACAGCCAGGTGGCGGGGTGGGGAGTGAGGGGCCAAAAAGTTCGCGCCAAAAAGCCGACAGTGCTGCCACTTGTTAACGGGCCGGCAAAACGAAAAACAACGAGACAAAAGTGCAATCCGTATTCGCCGACGCTGACCAATGGAAGTATACAGCCATTTTGAGTTTGTATCCGCTGTTTATTCAATGGACTATCGGCCGAAACTGTTTTGTTGTTTTTCCCGGATGGAGTTAGAAGTTTGAAATATAAGCTCTATACAAATTATAAGAAAAATTTATAACTCTAGTAAACAAAGAAACACAGAGGTAATCACAAAAGCTCAAGAACGGAAACTTCTAACTTAAAATCTAGCAAGTGTTATGGACTAGGACTTGTTTCCTAATAATTACCTAACTCGGATTAAAGGATGTGTGTTAACACGGAGACATTATTAATAAAATAAATAATCTATAAAATTAACAAGTTTACACCATTGCCCAATTTTTACTTTTACATTCGTGTTGCTACGAGGCGTAATGATTGTTATAATCCCAAGGACCACTTTCTTTCACTTTAACGGCAGATTAAGAATAAAAATTCATAATACGCGCGCACTTTATTAGTGTAGTAGGTACAAGTATGAAACTCGCGCGGTTATTAACTGCCGCCTACAAGAAAAACAGAACGGTACGAATAAAGTCCCCTCTTGCCAAACGTACAACCTTGTAAATGAAATAGAAGTGGAAATACAAATTAATAATCTTTATTTGATACAATACACTACATATTTTACGTACGTAGTAACTATTTACTTAATCTATGACATGACATTTAATACATTCTCCAAATGAACAGCTCCAATTTTTTTTATCTAGGAACCTAACTTTTTTAATTTTACTTATTTATTTACTAAAAGTTAACACTTTTAATCATGTTTTATAATTATAAGAGTTGTTATGGTTAATAATATTTGGGGGTTAAAGTTACTCGCGTTCGTAGGTTTACCCTTGAGACCCTACACGTGACCCCTGGGTGGTGCTAAATGAGTGACACTGACTGAGTGGTAGAGCCACGCTGCGTCGCAGCACGCATTGGGCCGCCCGGGGTAATACCACCCTCTCACGAATATCCGGAGTGCTGCTGTGTTTCATCCGGCCAGTAAGGGTTCCGGCCCCCCCCCCCCCCCCTTCTTACAATTCCTGTTCCTTAACGGTATTCCTTCCATAAAGGACGGCAACGCGCTTGCGATTCCTCTGGTTTTGCGGGTGTCCATGGGCGGCGGTGATTACTCTTCATCAGGTGAACCGCCTGCTCGTCTGCCTCCTTCTTTTATAAAAAATAATTTAAAAAAAATAAAGAATGAAGAAGAATGTTATGAAAGTAAATGTAAAGCAAAAAAGTAATCTGTGGTGTCTGTGGAAGCGGACATGATGTATGTAGGTATGTTATGGTTCAACTTGCAATTTTTTCAAACATGTCAATTAACCTTTTCAACTAATTGACACAAATAATAATTTGATTTCAAAAAGGACGATCGGGATAAAGCATTTACAGTGTGCTAAGTCTCGCCAGCCACGCAGCATACGTGCCTCTAACAATAATCTTTGCGTCCGTGCCTCGCCTCGAAACATCGATTTTTTCAACCGCCCGAGCTAAGGCGGACCGTCTGCCTCCCCCGTCCCGACCAGAACAATGTGCAAAGTTTCCATAATAGACAACGCAAGGCCGGCTTTTTCACGATCAAAGCCCGCTTTTTCCACTCGTCCACTATTTCTACTACGGACGTTTGTTTTGATGCCGTTACATACTTTGGTGTCAACTTTTTAATGGAATTTTTGTGTTCCCATTTTTAG
Organism: Scoparia ambigualis; assembly: GCA_963921215.1. NCBI lineage: Eukaryota > Metazoa > Arthropoda > Insecta > Lepidoptera > Crambidae > Scoparia > Scoparia ambigualis. The sequence goes on along the minus strand of OY992521.1, from coordinate 30,752,683 downwards.
CGGCATACATCACTGAAAGTTGTCGCAACTCTAAACTCGTGTGTCATGGACGCTCTCTTGTTACATAGCACATTCTTGAGCACGAAACATGGCTATTTAATTTTTAGTTTGTAATGAAAAATTTGGATGTGAGAGGAACAAAGAAAAAAAGGCATACGCTCAGCATACTCAGCGAATACAATTTAAAGCTATTGTAATACATACAAAATTCAAAATACAAAATAAATTATTCAATTTAGGATACAGTAATTGAGCACTTCTGAATGTCGCTATGCCATCGGTTCGTAAGTCTAACTATGGGGCGGGAGCCTTGTACTGAGAAGAACCGGCAAGAAACTCAGCAAAGGCATTTCTTTTCTCCCTTTCTTTTACAGCGTCAAAAACAATTTCTAAAATGCCCTCCCTATCATAAAAAGAGATTTTCCATTACAAGTTAAGAAACATACAAGACAATAGGTGGAACAGGGGGACAATCACAACAACGTACAAAATAATATATACCGGTATTGCTCAATTTAAAATAAAATAAACAACATCTTATACTATCTTTGAAACAAACAAAAGGAAAGACAATTACTTCTACCAATTAAAATAAAATAAGGTCAAGAAATCATAACGTTTAGCCCTAAAGAAAGAAAACATGTAGCGCTGCTTCAAAATACCTAATTGACGGCATTTTATATTATAATGCATTGCGATTACTTAAAGTTCCGTATCATTATACTATTATGTGCGTTTGCATTTAACTTGTTGGTGCCTACCAGGTCGTGCACTATAATATTTCGTGCCGCGTAATATTAATGATTGCTGGAAGCATGTCTTTACATGCGAGTGCACTAACTGTAATAGTGCTTTTTTACATTGGCATGATATGTTTACGTGCTCGAGCACTTTTTTCTCACTATTTAATATCGTGATGGCATGGATATTTTTCAGGATTAGCACCAAATCTATACAGTGTTTCCGGACGATAAAATAGTATAAACAAATTAGTGGTCGAAGAGGTATCCTGAGTCAGGCAAAATTGATAGGTCAAAAGAAAAATTCGGTCGTTTTTTTGATTCTACATACTAACTAGCCCCGTTGGAACAACGTTTTTTTTACGGGTAACGGGTAAGCGCTTGGCCTTGATCTCACCTGATGGTAAGTGCCGATAAGGCCCAAGGTGGAAGCGCGCTTCACCCGGAATCTTCAACCACTGAGGAACTGGCTACCTTATCTCAAACTGTCGGAACACAACTATGCTATAAACATCGTTGTTATGGCGACAGACTTAGATAAGATGGTGGTAGCTAGCCAGGCGGACTTAACAGCCCTACCACCAACCAAACCGAGCACACAAAGATGTATCCCCCGCTGGGAATCGAACCCGGGACCTTTGGTTATGAAACCGGTGGCTTAGCCACTAGACCACGGAGGCGGTTAAATCGATTTGAATGGGTAGTCGAAAAAAAAACTATTTTTTTTTGTTTGACCTCTCAATTCTGCCTGACTCAGGATACCTCTCCGAACACTAATTTGAATAAGTATATTTTTTTATCATTGGAAAACACCCTTTATAGATTTAGTGCTAATCCTGAAAAATATCCTCATACATCCAAATACATAATAATAAGTACTTACAGAAAAAATGTGCTGAAATTTACGATGCCTGTAGTATTAATCACATACAAAGTCACCAAAGCCCCATTTTCTAAATAGTTCTCCCATGGGATCCATTTATATAAGTAACTAAAAGCACAGCACAACACACAACGCACGCATGAGGTCACACAGAATGATGAAATGAGAGAGAGAGATGTCACCCGGACCCCGCCCCGGAAACCCCCGCGTTCGATGCACGCACGTAATCTATAAGTGCTTATGCACCATATTTTAAAACTCCTTTAAAACTTTTTTGTGTTGACCAATATTTTTTCAACCTGGCACGATTGTTTAACGTGCTTTAATATCTATACGCACTGAATTTTAATGTTCCTCGGGATTGATATACTTATTGTGCAAATAATCGAGAATGGCACCATCAAACTTGCTGCATAGTTTGAAATATATGCATTGCATCAAATGCAATGATGCAACTCTTTGAACCATAACTTTCTACGCAGAAAACTATATTTTAAGGTGCATTTAAGACGTTGCTAATTTATTGTGCTTTTAACTGTATATTATGATGATATCCACAATTTTACGATAAAAGATAAGACATTTGTACTTTATATTTTGGTGAGGTTTCTTGCACAACGAAGAATAGACTACACTCGTGTCACTATTTAAACTGTTTTATTAGAAGCAGGGTATTTAAGAATGTTTGCATAATATTTGACTACGTCGACTTTAATCCATTTTTCTCAGTGTAACAATAAAAGCTGCCTGCTTTCACAACCTTTCAGAATCACTATTACGCTACACTACCCAACAACATCCTATCGAAAGCGTAGTGCTTACGCAATTGGTAATCCAAATTCCACCGCAACCACAATGATTCCGTTTTGTAACTCTCATCAATAGGGCAGCGCGATCCGCCAATTATGATGGCTGCCGGGAAACCAGCCGGAAACTGCTGCAGCCATTGAGGTATTATAACTGGAGGCTGCCACCGTGAAGCAAGTTTTTGCGATCTAAGTTGCGGTCTATGGGAAGCAAATGCCTCAGTAATTGTGAGTGATCCAAGCGACTGTGGACTTTGAGGCTGTAAATCAGTGCGCAAAAACTTGCTTTGCGGTGTCTTCTCCAGTTAAAATACCCTAATGGCTGCAACGGGCCCGTGCTACCTCTGTGCGACCACCCGAGCGGATTGTTTGATTTGATCCGCACATGCGGTGTGCTGTACCGACGACGTATATAAATTGTTTGTGTGGGGGTGTTCAGGTCATGTGGTTGTGAGTGAATGTTAGTTGATTAAAATAATTTTCTTAACATACATATAAACAATATTCAGGACTATTACCACCAAAGGCTTAGTGAGGACCGCACAAGTAGTCCACTGCCACAGTCTACGTTTCACCAAGTGATAACTGCACATATGCTCAGCATGGCAGGTGGTGAGCCCATCGCCGCTCTATGCTGTGGGATGTATGAGCAGTATTTAGTCCGTTAGTCGCCTTTTACGACACCTAATTGAAATGATGAGGCGGTAGTATTCTGTTATTGAGCACACCTCTAATTTTCTTTTTTACAAACTTTGTCCTGACAATGAAGAATTCAACGATAAAGTAATACGAAAATATGGTCCAGTCGCTCTCAAGTAATGACGCTCCGTAATACATTTGGCAATATTATTTTTTTATTATTTTATATCTAAAGGTAAAAAGGAATATTTCATTCACAAGTTTAGAACTTAAAATATAAAAAGACCCATTTTGTGATTAAGTGTTTTCTATGTCATTGATCATTTTCTTTTCAGTTAAGCGGTAGCCCTAGTCATGAATATATAATAATAACTCAATTACAATAAATCTCGAAAGAAAATTAAAACTCTTTATTTCATTCATGAAAGAAAATGACAAGGCAGCTTTCATTTAACAAAAATGAATTCGCCAGAAATTATTTCATGTCTAGTTCAATGAAGAAAAAAGATGTAATTCCAGTTTTTTATGGAATACAATTATTAAATAAAACAGATAAGTGTGTTGTCCTGGAATTGTTTTTTTTCGTATTTTAAAAACATCTAAAAAAGTTTAACATCCAGAAAATTACACATATCCATAATCACGACTATCATTCCCGAAGGGTTAGTCAGAAACTAGGCAATGAGGACAGCCAAAGCAGTCCTCTACCATAGTCCACTTTTCACCAAATAGCTACTGCACGTGTGTGCTCAGCATGACAGGAGGAGAGCCCATCGCCGCCTTATGCTTTTGGAACTATGTGCGGTCTTTAGTCCGTTAGTCGTCATTTACGACACCCAAGGGAAGAGAGGGGTGGTAGTATTCTTCCACCGCCATGCAACTCGGTTAATTCAGGATATCATTATGTTGAAAAAGGAGTATTATTCCTATAGACCTCAGGATAAGTTAGTAACTTGGAGATGGTTAGCTCAAATATATTGTTCATTTTTATAATATCAACATCATCATCATAAAGCTAATAACAATTAATTGTACTTCATTATTGGAAGGTCTTATAGAAATACATCTTCGACCGAAGCACGTTTACTGCTAGACAAAGGCCTGCCCCGAGGATCTCCACCACGAGCACCCTGCGCTGCTCGCATGCAGCGGCTTCCCGCGACCGCGCACCAGATCGTCGGTCCACCTTGTTGGAGGCCTGCCTACACTTCGTCTTTTGGTGCGCGGCGGTCGCTACTCAAGAACAGTTCTGCCTCAATAGCATTCATAATTAACGTTTTCTAATGTAAAAAATAACTTTTTAAATTTATAATTACCTAATATAAATTGTTTAAGAGTTCTGTTTGAATTTTTTTACGTGAAAGTGGGACATAATAATAATGTCCTATTTGAAATTTGCTTTGAAAAACTATGTTTAATGAGTGATGGCAGTAGGTTGATAGGTAATCGTAAAGTGTTACACTCGTACAAGCAAGAATATTGGTAAATGAATCAAGACAACCAAAAGTCACTTCCAAATTTTCTTAAAAAGCTCTTTGTCTAACACTTTACTGAATCTCACAGCCATAAAGGACGAGACATCAACTATAGACAAGATTTTATCGAGTTAGTACACTTTGCCCTCCGTTGTTGGGAGTTTTTTTCTCGAAGTTATATCTAATGTGCATAACTAACTATACTTGTACCTACCTAACCTACCTACAAAAATCAAAAGTACAAAAAAATACGTTTATGTGGTTATACGCGTATAAATGTAAATATTTGTTTTAACATCGCAATGTGGTAATTTGTGAAAAGAAAAATGATGAAAAAAATCTAAAAAAATTGAAACGCTAACAAGCGACTCGGATACACCGCCACAGAATGCTAATATCATTTATTCATCCGCAAATTCTTTATGTCTTCGGTACGAATTACTGCGCCATATTTTTGTTTCGCTCGTTGAAAAAACATTATTTTCCCTATTGTAGATTATGTTGGGATTATTAATTTTTATACAGAATTCTCATTCGAGAATTTTCATTTACAAGTATTTTTGATGTAAACGGTTTTTACTTCGTGTTGTCCTCGTGAAATTGAGTTTGTGTTTAAGACTTTGTATATGAAAAGGAAATTCAGTTCATTTTAAGGTCAGTCTTTCTGAATTTGTACAGACAGATAATTTTTCATGGAATATAATAATAAACCTGTGGGCCACAATCAAGTATTGTTATAGCAATGTACTATGTTTTTGACTATAAATCAAAAACATACAATATTTGTTACACCATTAACAAGAAGACACAAAAAATACTTAAAAATAGAAAGTTTAAAAAGTTGTTAAATTTTCACAGAAAATGTTAATAATCGGATCAGATCACAGGAACCATAAAGTAAGCTAAAAGAAATTAATGAAATACCTATATTACACAACATACATACACACATAATATACACGACTATTATCCCTGAAGGGTAAGACAGGGACTAGGCAATGAGGAGCGGAAAGCAATCCTCTGTCACAGTCCACGGTTCACCAAATAGAGACTACACATGTGCTCAGCGTGACAGGTGGTAAGCCCATCGCCACTCTATACTGTTGGATGTATGTGCAGTTTTTAGTCTGTTAGTCGCCTTTTACGACACCCAAGGAGGGGGTGGTAGTATTCTTTCACCGCTACCCGACACGGTTATATAAGCTCGTATATTATTACATTTTACAGATATACTCATTCTAAATGTTAGTATTAACAGTACATTATAATTACAAAAAAATATTAAAATAGTTGTGTTATTGTCCCAATAGTATTTGGTTGTAAACTTCTATTTCTTCAGCCTATCGCCACCCAATGCTAAGTGAAGGTCTCTCCCTGTTGATAGCTATACGAAGCCAATTATTACTAACTAAATATCTCTCCTTCGGACCGGCTGCCTTCCAACGTTCAGGATACCAACTTCGACTTCTTTTACTTCTTTCGGTCCGTGTCGTCACAATTCATTTATAAAACTTTTTTTAACGTTCAGTAACAACACAAACAAGACAAATGAAAAATAAATGAAAATCGCTATAACAGCTCAAATGGAAGCAGCACGGCTGCGCTGCAACAATGGCTCATTTAAAAAGGCGCACTCCGATTGATCCCCGGCTGTTGTTCCACCGATAAGTCAGCCCGCACACGACAGACAATCAGGTGTCTGAACAAATCACAAACGGAGCCGACCGCGTTGCGGTCCTGTCCGATTTGATTTTCAGGTATTTACCTAATATTATTATTATGGAGCGTTCCCACGTCCTGTCTGTCCACGCGCCCAACCGCGCCAACAGGCCGTGGGAATCAAAGCATCCGATGAAGCCTGCCGCGGCGTGTCGTCGCCTGTGCGATCCATCGGCCGCACCGCGCCGCGCCGCGCTTTGGCACTCCACGCCAAGCCGCTACAAGCCGCGACAGGCATTGCCGGTCCCACGGCCCGTTTGCGGACGCGCCGCCACAGGCGTGGCGTTTCAGTTAAGCGTTCCCACGGCGCGGCGCGGAGTGGCGCGGCGCGGATTGTCTTAAGACACGCCGTGGGAACGCTCCATTAGGTACATTCAAAGAGATTTGTGCGTTGAGTCAGTCGAAAAATCGGAGAGAAAGCACGACAACGACAATTGTTTTCACATAAAGTCGGTCGTGTGTTGTGTTGTCGTCACACAGTGAAAGATGATTGGTGTCCGTTCTTTTGTCGTAAAAATGCAACATAATATTTACCATAAACCCAGAAATCCCACAATAAGGCGCTAACAAAAAAAAATTAGGTACTTACCAAAATGGAAATTCAACAAAAAAAAGTCTTACAAAATATCGGTGTCCGCTTGTCAGACTCTCGTCTATTTCTATTGTCGGTCAAAAATGAATTATTTTTCAGTGTACCTGTTTTTTTTACCGTTAAAATTTTTAACTCAGTTTGAGTGGGTCGAAAAGTCGGAAAGAATGAGAACACCGACTTCAACAGGTTGTCTGGTAGAGATCGCTTAAAACGATAAGAGCGCCAAATTGTGACTCTATTTTATTTTTATCGTATTATCTTATTGTAATAATAATTGTGTTCTATTTGTAATGGATTACTGGCGGGGAGTCGAACCCCGGACTCTCGCGGTGGGAGCGCGCCGAGAGTGAATCCTACATTTCCTTCCGCCGGAGGGGCTTGGAAGGTTTCCTAGCTAGCTCAGCGTTAGAAGGGTTAGCCACGGGTATGCGACAAACAAACACAGGTATATATTTATCGGACGGGCGGGTCTTTTACGCCCCTTTATTTAACTTAAGTCTTAAGCTACGTCTACGGGAGGCGTGATGATAGTGATCGTGGGGTTTCTACTGAAACGGCATACGGCCCTACATGAACAGTTCCAGGGGAACGGAGGTCTCAGACGAGCGAGTGCGGGGCGTGCCCGCACGGTCACAGCTACGGTAAGAGAACACTCCACTAATCTACAGACAGGGAAATCCAGGCGAGCAGCCTTCGGTGGTACCCGCACTGCTCCAACCTGAGGATACCTGTCTACACCGATACTACGTACCCACAACCACTAACTCACGCCCGTCTACGGGATCTATAACTATCGCGGATCGACTCAAACGTCCCTAAGGACAGAGGCCAGGTGAGCTGAGATACGGTGAAAGCCCGTACCGCTACAACCCGAGGTCCCTATCGGCCCAGACGCGCACATACGGTGAAAGCCCGTACCGCGCAGCCGAGGTCGGGTCAGGCGATGCGTCGACGACGGCGTCGAGGCAACGACTGCTCGCGAGTAGACTCAAACGTCCCTGAGGACGGAAGCCAGGTGAGCTGAGATACGGTGAAAGCCCGTACCGCTACAACCCGAGATCCCTATCGGCCCAGACGCGCACATACGGTGAAAGCCCGTACCGCGCAGCCTAGGTCGGCTCAGGCGATGCTTCGGCGACGGCGCCGAGGCAGCGACTGATGGCGAGCTCTGTGCGCGGCCGCTTTTTATACGGCTCGCGGCTGTGACGTCACGCAGCTGTCCGGCACCTCTGTGTTCCTTGCGCGGCGCGCGGCGTGGCGTCGCATATTTTGACGTGACAACGTCTTAAATTAGGTTGCGGCTGGGAGTCACTTATGAAAAAGTGTAACGCTGGGTAACGTTACGATGAGTCACCGAACGAGAGAGAGGCCCGCCGAATGCCTTGCGTCTCTCTCCCACTCAACTATGATAAATTTGTGCAATTCTTATTTTCATTCAATTCCTTGTTCCTATTGTGCAATTTTTTAAGTTTTTTTTTAAGTTCTATGTAAGTCTTTGTGGTGTTGCAATTAAAGAGTTATCTATCTTACTAACACTGACTTCAAAGGGGCCGATCAGCTACAAAATCGGTCGTGTGCGAGGACCTTAATGCACGTTCGAGGCAACAGTGACGTCAATGCGGAAGGGCTTCCTCTCAGCGAGTGTGCTGCTCATAAAATGCACGTTTATTGAACGACAAGATTTATTGTTAAGTTTGAGACCTTTTTCACAAACAAAGTGGTTTATTTAGATCTTACTTGCTCGTAATTTGCCTATTCGAGTTCGTCACGTTGTAAAATCAAAAGTTAAAATATTGGTTACACTTAGTCATAAAATAAGTAATTAATTTTATGAAAACTTATATTATTTTTAATTGAGTTATATTAAAAATTAATAATAATTAATTTGCCTATAAATCATGGATGGGCTGCGGTCACCCATTCTTTGAACCGGCCTTGAAAAAGTTCCTTAATGCTTGTGAAGTCAATAAAATATGGTTATTTTTTATTTCTTCTTTGTCTTTTTTAACTTGCTTTAACTCAACTTGAATGAGCTAGATGCTGCGTCAATGGACTCCAAAATAATTTAATTTATTACAATTTTCAGTTTTTAATGAATTAAACAAAAAAAATATCCAATAAAATAGTACGAATAAAAATTGTAAATTGGTTTAATTGTCAGTTAAAAATCACACAAAAGAGTCATCTGTAACTGTGTCATTTGTAATCAGAAAAGTATTCAGTACAACTCGATCTCGCTTCATTCGATCACGTTAATAAATACATTGTTTCACTGTTAAATTACCTACAATACTTACATTAAAGATAAATGTTGTAACATTATCATTTTAACCAAAAACGAACCTCTTCACATTACACGAGATATCATGTTTTGCAACGACCGCTTGAAAGCACAAGAGCTCTTTTGTATAATGTGATACGAGCATTCATCAAAGTTCAAGTTAACAACGAAAGACATTACTTTGAAATGAATTCTACAACTATTACGAATACTAGTAAGCGATTCGCTTTCATCAGATCTTGCCTGAGACCAAAAACAAAAACTGTAAAGCCTTATAAAGAGGTTTTTTCAGCAAGTGTAACTTTCACAGGCTTTGTGAGGTTTATCTAGATCTTTTGGACGCCATCACTCAAGATGACTATCTATCTGCTTAAACTAGTTTGTTTTTTGGAAGGATATATTTGCAGCTATCCAGAATGTCGCTATTGTGGATAAGATTCAGTTACGGAACTTTATGTTATATCTACGAATACTATTGATAACTAGAACGCTATTATTATGTAAATAATATTTATCATAAAAATGTTTGTATGTCAAAATGAATTTTAGAGAAGAGCGACTCTCTAAGGTACAGTTGAAATGAGCACTTAATAGAGCGGAGTCGATCACTTAAGTTGTAAAAAAATAATTTGATTTTTACATCATACATCACGCCCGTTTCACCTATTCACCGCCTTAGTGGTCGAGTGCTACTCGACATCAATTATGAATAGTTTTTACCATTAATACTGCTACTACTACTACTTGTGATGCCGAAGCCTGCGAAGGTTTCTAAGTTAAAGCCTTCACGCAACTGTAGTCACGAGTGGTTGCTGGCAGATAGAATCTCAATGCTGTCTTCAGAGAACAAACATCCCATCACAAACATGTAAGGCAAAGTACAGTCTGTGGACAAAGGACTAAATCTTTGACACCAAGTCATTGCTACAGGCCATGGCTATTGGCATATGCCCACGCTTGCCCATTGAGGGCTTGTGATCACAACTCCTCCGGGTTACATACATTTAATCAAGACTTATATCCCCCGAAGGGTGAGTCAGAGATTAAGCAATGAAGAGAGCAAAAGCAGTCCTCTACCATAGTCCACTTTTCACCAAATAGCGACTGCACATGTGCTCAGCGTGACAGGCGGTAAACCCATCGCCGCTCTATGTTAACGGATGTATGTGCAGTCCTTAGTCCGTTAGTCTCCTTTTACGACACCCAAGGGAAAAGAGGGGGTGGTAGTATTCTTTCACCGCTACGCGAGACGGTTGTCTTTCACCGGGTTACGCATCGATAAATCCGTAAACACATTTTGCCCGCCCTGGGCATTGGACACAGGATATCAAGCCGGCTGTGACCAAGTGATCACTCGGCCATCGAGGCGCAATGATGTGAACGGTACAATTTTCTATGCTCAGTATTTTATTCACCAGCCTATCGCATGACAATATCACAATGCCAAATAAAAAAAGGTATATTCGTAACTCTAACAGACTAATAAGTTTTTGGTACATTTCACAATGCTAAGTTGTACAGTTCGCAACTGTTTGTGAAGCGGAGCAGGTCCCAGGTGTTCTCCCGGTGGAGTCGTCACATTACACGTCACAGATTACAACTAATTAGCCCAGGTCCCGGCGGGCCGGCTCAAAGTGATTCAGCATCTGAACAGGGACGCAAAGCGACGCTGGAGTCAAAACTTTATTTCGTAACGGAATTTATGCTAGGTACAGTATGTTTGCTGTATTGAACGGATTATTAATTAGTTACTTTAGATTTATACACAGAGCGTAAAGTGCATGTCGCAAACTGGAGAGATGAGATGAGAAATAATATAGTTTTATGTAGCATTTACAATTTGTTTATTTAGATATGTGGCACTTACGATTGTTCTAAGGAACAACGTTACAGTTCTCAGGTCTCAGGTTTGGTTTGGTCACTGTCAAAAAATGTATATCGAAAAGTAATGTTTGATTGCATTGGGGTACAATAAACTAGAGAAGACACTGCGAATCAAGTTTGTGCGCAACTAAGGTGCAGCCGCAAGGTCCACAATCGCTTGAATCACGCGCAATCACTGAGGCGTTTGCAGCCCATGGGCTGCACCTTAGGGCGCACAAACTTGCTTCGCGGTGTCTTCTCTAGTTTATTGTATTTAGTGGGTGATTGCGAATAAAACATAAGTAGTTTGCGAATTACTGTTACTGGCTTGAACAAAGCACTATAAAAAGAACGACCATCATGATCATCATCAGCCAAAGGACGTCCACTGTTGGACAAAGGCCTCTTCCAAGGATCTCTTCCACGTCCGGTTTTGTGCTGTTAATATTCAGCAGCGTCTACTCGCGACTTTCTTCAGGTATAACTTGTACAGGAATACTAAAATTAAATTTGCCATGACACTAATCTTTGTATTCAACTTTAAATTATTTGTTAGGTATTGTTTGGCAATTGCAAAACTAGCATTATGCATTGGTATATCAGTTCGAGATTTTAAAGTGAAACAACAAACGACGACAAGGAAGAAAACTACAAAATAAAAAACTTTTAAAGTAAAAAAATAACCCAATAACATATTTTATTAACAAACCTACATAAATAAATAATTCCTAAATTACCAATCAACATAAATCGGAATGCAACGCCAACATTACCACCGCAAACATGAAACTACGAGTCCTCCGACGTATTTATTCCAACAATTCCCGGGCTCCTGAGTGAAACACTTACGTCCCAAATTACAAGCAATTAGTTCTATAGTCCCAGGTGGCTCAAAGAGGTCTTACTCGCTGAGCACTATATAGCACTACCGCACGTGCACGAGTGCTTATTTCCTCGGCACCTATACGCCATAATATACTATTTGAGATCTTAATTAAGCGAGTTTTAACAGCATCTGTGGTCTATCCAGACCCAGAGGTCACAGCTTACCAGCAAAGGGTATTATGAGTAACGCTGCTTGACTGATTTATCTTGAGGGCGGTGACCTATTACAGGTATACGAGAAAATTATGGACCAGCTGCTGGCAAGGTCCGATTGGCGACCATCTTATTACATATTTCGGCTGCCAAGCAGCATTGTAATACATTGCTTCGTTCCCGTTTGAAGGGTCCAGGCGAATATCCAGTGAACCTACGGCCATAGAGGCATAAGAACTGATACCTCAGGGTCGGCAGAGTGCGTGACGCCCTCGTGTCGCGCGGTGGGCGGACCATAAACTTACTTGGCCCTATACTGTTTCTATTATATATAAACAATTTGCCAAAAGTTAATAAAAACCAATGTATAATGTTTGCTGATGACATTTCTATTATTATTAAATCTAATTATTCTGATGCCTTAGAGAAATATGAAGATGACATAAACGAAACAATTAATAATATTATCCAGTATCTTAATGCAAATAATCTAAATGTTAATCTAAATAAAACTAATTTTGTAAATTTTAATGTAAAGGGACGTGTAGTGAATGATTTAAATGTACATTATGGCGATAAAACCATTAAAAGGGCGGACAATGTAACATACTTGGGAATAGAACTAAGCGAAAGCCTAAACTTTGCTACCCATGTTCAAAAGGTTTGTAGCAAAGTCAATAGATTTGTATATGTCTTAAGACGACTAACGAAGAAAACGTCTCTTAAAGTAACGTTGTCTGCTTATTATGGTTTGTCGCAACAAAAATTTTTTACGGGCTTATCTTGTGGGGCAATGGCACAGCGGTAAATAAAATATTTATTGCCCAAAAAAAATGCATACGAGCCATATGTAACAAAGTTCCATTTGACTCATGCAGACCACTATTTGTAAAGTTAGGCATACTAACCATTTCAAGTATGTACATATTGGAGATATACTTTATTCTTCGAGGAATCTTCAATAGTGTAACACGTAATGCTCGTCGCTCCTACATTTTTATTCAAAATTACATTCAAACGTAAATTATTTAGCTTGCACAATACATCAAATTATTCCTTATCTCATGAACTAGCCAATTGTGTAAATAAATGTAAGTGGTGAAATGTGAATGTGTTCAAAAATACGAAAACTGTGTGTGTTCTGTGGGTACTCGCAATTATTGTGGCTAAATTTGGAATTCTCCTAAACAAAGGATTGGACTTTGGACCTCGTTCACTTCAAACTTTAAAGGAGCTCATAGTTGTCTCATGGGAATAAGTCTCTTATTTTCTACATGTTGCTTTGGTGGTCTGTGGTCGAACGGCCAAACGCTCACTCTGCGATCTGCATGGAACGTGATCAAACCCCGACCTTTAGAAAACTTTTTACGTCGTAAAATTTTTGTTTTATTTCTTTTTAATTTTGTGTTACATTTTTTTTTATGTATTTTGTTTTTGACAATTCATTATCATTTCTATATACATTTTTTTTATATACTATAAATATTTTTTATAACGATGAACTGTTATGTATGTAAAGGTCATGCTGAACCAAACAGCTTTCTACTGTGCACTGTTTGCAAGCGTAAAGTCCATTACAAGTGTCTAAATATTAAAAATGAGCAGTATCAAGGACTCACGAAACAATATTTGGCTTCTTGGATTTGTCCTGCCTGCACCAATGCAAAACGCCGTAATAGAAACTGTAACACAGCTGTGGGATCCAACCAAGTACCCGTAACAAATGTTTCTATGGATATGTCATGCGACAATATTGATACCCGCATCGCAGCTTCTAACCCTCTTGATGATGCTATATCAATGGAAAATATCAGCAAATTGTTAGAAGAAAAACTTGAGACCTGTCTGACAAGGTTTAAAAATGACTTCCGTTTGATGTTGTTGAATGATATTAAAGAGATTGTTCACACTGAGATGGATCCATTAATACAGGAGCTGAAACAGGATTTCAATAAAACTATAGAATTTGTTAGTGATGAGCAAAAAGATTTGAAGACACAAATTACAGAAAAGAGTAAAGCAATAAAAGCATTGGAAATAGAAAATTTACGCATGTCTGAATCACTAAATGATCTTACTAATAAGTTTACTCATCTGGAATCCATTTCACGCGCTACAAATGTGGAACTGCAAGCTGTCCCTGAACTAAAAAGTGAGGACGTCTTGGGTGTATTCAAGAAGCTTTGTGAAGTTGTGAACGTCCCCCTTGATGATACCTCTATCCGAGCCTGTCGTCGAGTAGCAAAGAGAGACAACACCTCAAGTCGCCCTCGAAATATCTTAATAACACTGGCTTCTCCTCGGCAACGCGACGCTGTTTTGTCAGCTGTTCACCGCTACAACAAGTTTCACTCTGGTAGCCCCCTTAACTCATCGGATATTGGGGTCTTGGGTGAACCTCGTAGAATTTATGTCGCCAAGCATCTCTCTCCGGATCAAAAGGGTCTATATGCTGAAGCAAGAAAGCGGGCTAGAGACAAAAACTATAAGTATGTGTGGGTTCGCTTTGGGAAGATATATGTTCGCCGTAATGACTCTTCTGGAGCCATATTGATTAAAAATAGTGATAGCCTTAATAAGATAATTTCTGAATAGGTAATTTGCTAAAATGGATGGTTATATTTGGAATTTCCTTTATTAATTTTTTTAATGGATATATTGTATCAGAATGTAAATAGAAAGAGAACAAAAGTTGATGAAATTTATATAAATGTACTGAATAATGATTATGATATTGTTTGCCTGACAGAGACAAATTTTAATGAGACTGTTCACGATAGTGAGGTAGTGGATGATAGGTATATTATCTTTCGAAGAGATCGGCACACTTCTAATAGTACTAAAACTGAAGGTGGTGGCGTTTTAGTCGCCGTGAAGCGCAAATTTAATGTTGTTCGACTGCATTCATGGGAAAGCCTGGTGGAGGATCTTTGGCTAAGTATAGTCCCGGAGTCGTCTGAGCAGAGTATAATGTGTATGCTACTTGCCACCGGATCTTTCGGCCGACAATCTCGCTGAGTTTTATGATTCTTGTCAAAATGTGATTTTAAACTCAGATGAAAATAATGAGTTCATTTGTGCTGGTGACTTTAATTGTCCTAATTTATCATGGTCAGTCGATGGGGTCTCTGGGGGGGTTTCACATGATCACCCGCGTGATGTAAAGTCAACTAAATTGGTGGACTTTATGTCCTCATGCAATTTAAAACAGTATAATCTCGTGTGTAATGCAAATAATCGTTGTCTGGATCTTGTGCTATCCACATTAGATTTTATTAATATTTCTAAAGCTGATCCCTTAGTGCCCTTAGACATGCATCATCCTGCCTTGCTAGTCCATATTAACTATAATATTAATTTAAAAGTTATTTTAAAGAGGTGCAATAAGAGACTGAATTTTTTTAAGTGTGATTATTCTAAAATTAAACTAGCGTTAGGTGGGATTAATTGGCATAATGTTTTTGTGAGTGGCGATATTAATAATAATGTTGAGTCTTTTTACAGTGAACTAAATCAAATTTTACAACAGTTTACCTCGAAGTCGAGTAATAGTGGTAATGACTATCCTATTTGGTTCAACAATGGTTTAAAACGCTGTATTAGGGAAAAGCTTAAATTTCACAAACTATTTAAGAAATACTGCAATCCAAGGTATTATGATACTTTTAATCTCTTACGTAAGCGTAGTAAAAGGTTGATAAAAGATTGCCATAATGCTTATTTAAAATCAGTAGAAGACTCCCTGCATGACAATATTAAACACTTTTGGGGATACGTCAATAATAAGAGACGCTCTAGCTCTTCCATTCCCCAGACAGTGAGGCATGGTGATGTTGTTGCGACGGACCACAGGAGCGCTTGCGAGCTGTTTTCTGATTATTTCAGTTCTGTATTCGAACAATCATCTAACGATGTGACACGTGATGCATCCCTTGGTAATGATTTGCAATCCATGAAACATAATTATTCCATCAGCGGTGTTGTTGTGCAGGAATCCGATGTTTTGGCAAAGATAAAAAAATTGGATGCTAACAAAGGAGCTGGCCCCGATGGTATTCCCCCAGTGTTTGTAAAACGCTGCGGCGATGAGCTGGTTGTCCCTCTTACGCTAATGTTTAATGCATCTTTACGCTCAGGCATATTTCCAAATTACTGGAAGGTTGCACACATTGTTCCGGTTTTTAAATCTGGTGACAATACTAAGTGTCAAAGTTATCGCCCTATTAGTCTGTTGTCCTGCATTGCTAAGATACTTGAGTCTATTATATATGATTATCTTTACAGTCATGTGAAGCCGTCACTGTCACCTCTTCAACACGGATTTGTAAGTAATAAGTCGACAACAACAAATTTGCTTGAATATAAGAACTATATTTGCTCTTCTTTTGCGAACAGCTCGCAAGTGGACGCAGTATATACTGATTTTTCCAAGGCATTTGACACGGTTGATTATTTGATACTCTGCAGAAAACTTGAGATGTTTGGCGTTCACGGAGATCTGCTGCGTTGGCTTAAATCTTACCTTGGGCAAAGGAGTCAATTGGTGGCACTCAAGGGCATTGTCTCAGCGCCAGTAACGGTGACGTCTGGAGTTCCGCAGGGGTCTCATTTGGGTCCCTTATTATTTATAATATTTATCAATGACTTGGTAGACCACTTGAAATGTCCATGTTTGCTGTATGCCGATGACTTAAAAATATACTCTACAGTTACGAGTCTTAAGGATGCTATTAACCTCCAGCGGGACATCGACTCACTTTCTGACTGGTGTGTACAAAACAGAATGTTCCTAAATGTTGACAAGTGCTTTGTTATATCTTTCACAAGAAAGATTAGTAAAGTGAACTTTGAATATTCATTGGGAACCCACGCATTGACACGCACCAATACCGCCAAAGACTTAGGAATTATATTTGATTAAAAACTTTCTTTCCGTGATCATTACGAGTATATCGTTAGTAGAGCTTCCCGTAATATGGGATTCATATGCAGGACTACTAAGGCATTCAAAAAACCCATAAGTTTTATTTATTTATATTGTGGAATTATTCGTAGTATATTAGAATATAACTCCGTTATCTGGTCTCCATATTACGCTGTTCACGTGGATCGTATTGAGCGAATTCAAAAGCGCTGCCTCAGAATTGTTTCATTCAGACATAACCTCATACGATCGCACAAGACGTACCAAGGTCGCTTGGATAAGTTCTCATTGTCGTCATTGGTAAATCGTCGTGAGCGTGCCGACCTTATCTTTCTGCACAAAATTTTGCATAGTTTTGTAGATTCTCCTTACTTGCTTTCACTCATGCACTTTAATATTAACTACCGTTCACGTAAGCCAAGTACATTTGCGCTTAACGTATATCGTAATAACACTTCTTTTTACAATCCTTTGGTACGTATGTGTCGCCGGTATAATGAGCTCGTTTAGCAAAATGCTGTCATTGATATCTTTTATGGCAACTTAAGATATTTTATATTTAGCATCCGCAGACTGTTTCCATGATCCAGTCTAAAATGAAAACGTAGGATATCTTTAAATGATATGTATATATATTTTTTTAATTTAATTTTCAATTTCTAATATAATTTGCCATTTTAATGTAAATTTGTTACATTTAATTTCAATGTTAATGATGATAATGTTAATTAATGGATTATGTATTGGAAATGTACTTAATTTGATCATTGATTATAAAAAAAAATATTGTTTTGATTCTCTTTTTATAATTGTTGTTTAAATTCTCTCCCTTAAATCGAAATTATTATGTTGATTTAATTAATTTTTTATTTTTATTTTTAATTCAATTTTGACGTGACAACGTCTTAAATTAGGTTGCGGCTGGGAGTCACTTATGAAAAAGTGTAACGCTCGGTAACGTTACGATGAGTCACCGAACGAGAGAGAGGCCCGCCGAATGCCTTGCGTCTCTCTCCCACTCAACTATGTTTTAAATATAATTCTTTGTTTAAATAAATGTTTTAAATTGTTACTATTATTTCATCCTTCTTCCTACTATACGAATGAATATTCACATTAAAATTATTTTACCACTCAAAGTCGTTGTCACGTAAAACTTTCGCCCGTATACCGACTTTACAGGCAACCAATTTTTTTTTATATTGTTTGTTTTGTGACGTTTATTACTTGTAGAGAGCATGTAGCAGACGCATTTTATTGGGTTATAGTCTGATCCTATTTTAAGTTCTCCAATAATACGGTACTTACTGACTGTAATCTGTTATGTGT
The DNA here is from genome assembly GCA_963921215.1 of Scoparia ambigualis. Classification (NCBI taxonomy): domain Eukaryota; kingdom Metazoa; phylum Arthropoda; class Insecta; order Lepidoptera; family Crambidae; genus Scoparia; species Scoparia ambigualis. Next base: position 30,734,394 of record OY992521.1, on the reverse strand, counting down.
TGTAATAAATAAATAAATAAATATACAAGTTTGTCAAACAGCGCCCAGAATTGTTTTTACGAGCCAAGGATGTATTTCCTCGAAACAGAAGATACAGTGATAGACTTGTCTTAGAATTCCGCTCAAACACTGCTCTTTATCAAAAAAGTTGTTACTCTATGTGCATGAAAGTATATAACAGAATCCTAAATCAATTTAAACAGGGACCTATAAGTTTAATGACAAGAAAGTTACGTAAATGGTTGTTAGAAAAATGTTATTATAGCTTAAATGAGTTCTTTAATTAATTATTATTTATCAATTATTTTTGCATGATAATATTTATTAATTGAATAGCGATTTTTATACTTATATTTGACATCTTGTTTATACCTATTCTTTGCAAATAAAATACTTTGACTTTGACTTTGATAAATGTTCACGGCTCGGTACCTATAAAATAGTAAAACCACTACCTACTTTTTCACCACATTACAGAATATAGTTTCTGTACTTAAATTACAAATACTTACATATGTCGAAAACATAGAAAAGAAGAAAGCTTTTGTTTTATGCTTTTGACAATTATATAAGTAAAAGGTGTTTCATAAGTTCTAAAGCTTTAATGCCGAATTACTGAATTAAATTAACACACATTTCAGTTAGTCCCTGCTTGAGGTTTTAATTTTTAATAAAGTGATACAGTAGGTATTGGGTATAATGTATATTTAGGAAATTGATGGAGGTACTTCATTTTATAATACAAGGAAGATTGCTCAATTTTCTTAAGTACGTACCCATTACTTTTATTATGTATCGCGCGCGCCGTTATTATCACAAGGTCAAGGTAAGCGTTTCTAAAACCCATCTTATTTTTTTAAAGAATTACGAACACATTTAAAGTAATACAACTCATATAGCATTGTGAATGCAAAATTTTAATAATAAAGATAATACAACTCAGTTATATAATTGGTCTAACAAAACTTCACAAGGTGAACCGGACAAAATAGTCTACATGACCATAACAACTACACATAAATTATACATACTTAATGTACATATTTATTGTACTTCAGTAACTACCAATAACTAACTTGCGGGGTGAAAAATGTTATGGCGAAAAATAATATTCACACAGCAAATTGAAATAAGCCTCCGTAGTAGTTATTTACGATAACTATCACATGACATCTGTCGTCGTTATTGATTCCTAGACCCGTTTTTACATTTTTTTGCCTAATGTTTTTTAAATGATAGAAGGGTTACTCTGTCACAAAATTAAATAATAGTTACAAAGCTACAAGCTAGCAAATAAAATAAAATAACTTTTGAGCGATCTTTTAAAGACAATCACTAGTTGATTCGTATGATAGAAACCAAAACTTATAAATAGGTTGCTAGTGTGTAGTATAACTATACTAAAAACTTACGCAAACTGCTCATAGGAGTGCTAAATTGACCTTACCAGAAACTGTAAGTGCCCATTATTACTGCAAACAGCCGTGCACTGCCGTGGGGCGTGATTAATGAGCAATCTCCAGAAGTGCCCTCTTTTTATGAGGCTTGATGAAAATTTCACGAGGACACCTCGTAAGTTTTGGGAATTGGCCTCGGAAATGCGCCAGACCGCGCTCCAAACTAGTGGCTACTGAAACTGAAACGGGGCTCGCACATACGACTCTCTAATATAGTCTATTTTAAACCCTGTTTGTCTTCTTTAAAGATAAAGATAAAATATGCTTTATTGTACACCACAGAAACATATAAAAGGACAATACATAGTACATACAATTAGTGGCCTTATCGCTAAAAAGCAATTTCTTCCAGGCAACCATGTTGGACTGGATGTAAAGAAATTTTCTCTCTACTTTTTTAGTTAAGATTTTCTAATCGAGATTGCTTAACGTTAATAATGCCACATACTTTGTACTCTGTCTTTGTGTTATTTTTTAACACAGAGACATAGCACAATAATTGCAATAATGTTTATACTGATGACGTATTTGCCATTGATTGATAATGCTCTAAATATTTGTATACAAATAATCGCTATACGGTAAAATAACGCGAAGTTTGTTGCAAACAAATTACATTTTCTAAAATATATTTCAATAGTTATGATTGTACTTTTAATTTTATAGAAGACTGAAGTTAATAATTTAAGGCAATAACTAAAACTAACAGGTTGCTTAATTACTTGACATAAAATTAATGTACGAGTATAACAGACGGCGTCCTACGTTCTGCGGTGATTATGTGCAATAATTCTGTATTGTTTATGTTTCATAAAATAATAATGAATAAATATTCCACTATAAATTGGCTTTTAAATATCCATAAATCGCTAAATATTTAACATTAATGTAACTGTGAAATATAAATAATACTCAATACTGAGTAGTAACTCAGTAGCGAATTGCCACACCGAAACCAGCCACCGCAGCTAGATAATTAAACAAGCTATCGATTGACCAAAAATCGCAGCCAGACTCCGCCATTAATATTTCAGGGTAGCTATCGAATGTGGCTTTACATTCAGCCGTCTCGATTGACCGGTGACCGATGACCGATGAACAAATGATTAAATGAATAAACGAACTTTTAATCGGCCGTTTGGGTAGTTCAAATCCGTCGGTGCATGGTCAGAATTTCCAATGTTGTTATAGGTGGAATAGATGAGCTCATAATGCTACTTTGGTAATGCTGTGTCAGGGGATGGTTGCCAGAATAAAATGTATGCGTCTAAGGGCTGCTGCATAGCTGCATTCCATCAGGCCGAATTCTTGTTTGCCCGCTTAAGCTCAGGTTTCCTCCAAAAGCGGTCACAACATTTAGCGGACGCAATATAGCGGTATATGTATTATGAATGATAACCCGTGGAAGGCTCCTGGTTTTGACGCCGTGAGAAAGATTTGGACCCGACTGAACCGGTGTAGGACCAAGCACGGCAAATCCAACCATCACCTACATAAATGGGGCTTGAGGGACACGCCACACTGTGAATGTGGTCATTTGAACCAAACCCTATCACATGTAATAAATGACTGCCCCCTTCATCTTTTCCCAGGTGGTATAACCGAGCTCCACACTATGACGGAAGCGGCAGAAACCTGGCTGAGGAGTCTAAAAGTAGACATATGATCCACGCAGGATCAATTTTGCCATACGCAATAATGATAATAATAATAATAACCCGTGGAATGTCAGAAACTACGGCCGTCTGTTCACGGAAACCAACCTGCTAGGAAAAACATTGTAACTCAGTTTAAGCAACTTTACAGAAGAGCGCGACAAACATTGAAAATATTCTTACCGATGATGTCTATGATGTCTTATATTTGTATATTTATTATGGCTTTTTATGAGTTAAAATCACAGTCTTCTATATACTTTATAAAATGACAATGTAACATTTGTAACTCAGACATACAATCGTATAATGTATCGTATTGTTTACTTGTTCAAAATATAAAATTGTATGTCTGAGAAACATTTTTAAACTAATAACGGCGAGCATAAAACATTACTTGTACTTAACTAAATATACAATTTTAGTATCTTCAGTTGACTCCCATTTACAATGTTTTTACACTATAACTATAAGGAGATACTAGATACGAGGATAAATGTAAAAAATCCGCATTTTATGCCGAATATTAATATTTTTTTTCTTGCAGATGTCGAAATGATTAACCGCTATGGAAAAAACGGTCGCAGACTCTTTTTACTCCGTAAAGGCGGCCGTCATGCAAATGACAGTAGCGCTGTTTTACGTTACGGTGTCAAAAAACGATGGCTAGGAAACCAGGATTAGAGCATTAATGAATGCCTTAGGAAACCAGGCCATGTAGTTTATATGGTCAACAGTTTAGTGACGTCATTCACAGTCTCATTACGACTGTCATGTAGCTCCACCGCTTTTGGAAGAAACCAGAGCTTTATTTACTTTACTTTACTATTATTTTTTCTGTGGCTTTACAGTAACAACAAAAGCAGTAACACACACAAAATAGAAAAGCAAAGTGACAAATCGGCACCACAAAATAAAAGTTTAATTTAAAGTGACGTCCTAAATAAATTGTTCTATTCCGCCGACAGTCGCGCTCTTGAATATTCATCAGCTGATTTGCTATTCACGTTTTCTTTTTTAAACGAATAAATACACAGGGTTTTAGTTAGGTATATTATTTTACGCAAATACACCGTACGGAAGCGGAATATCGGAGAATGTAATTGTGTGATTACAATAAATTGTCAGTGAACTCGGCCTACGTTACTATTTATTTTGATGGAATATAAGGTCCTTACCATAGATGAATGATTGGTCTCGCTGCGCTCGTCTAGATACCGCGCTACCTATAAACCACAGCTCCGTAAATGCGGCAACTCATTATTGTAGTGTGTTTATGACAATATGCAAGGATGCTAGTGTGCGTGAAAAATTTGTTGCCAGCTGCTCAACAGTTATCCGAGTTAATGGGAAAAATATTTTTGCTGTGATGTATTAGTTAAATTGCTGGTTATAAATGTAGCTCAGAAAATATTTAAAAATTAACAATTAAAAGCGTATATGTATCAATATAATTGTATATATTATTATTATGTAGGTTAGACGTAGGTTTCTTCTGTAGAAAAATAGTAGGCATAGCAATGATTAGACCTCATTTTTTTTATTACTACCAACCCCTTTCTTCTCTTGTGTATCGTAAAAGGCGACTAACGGACTAAAGACTGCACATTATCCAACAGCATAGAGCGGCGATGGGCTCATCAAAATAATACTACCAACCCCTCTCTTCCCTTTGGTGTCGTAAGAGGCGACTAACAGACTAAAGACTGCACACACCTCCAACAGCATAGAGCAACTATGGGCTCATCAAAATAATACTACCAATTCCTCACTTTTCATCGATGTCGTAAAAGGGGACTAACGGACTAAAGACTGCAGATACATCCAACAGCATAGAGCGACGATGGGCTCATTCAAATAATACTACCAACTCCTCTCTTCTCGTCAGTGTCGTAAAAGGCGACTAATGGACTAAAGACTGCACATGCATCCAACAGCATAGGCGGCGATGGACTCATCAAAATAATACTACCAACCCCTCCCTTCCATTGGGTCTCGTAAAAGGCGAATAATGGACTAAAGACAGCACATACATACAACAGCATAGAGCGGCGATGGGCTCATCAAAATAATACTACCAACCCCTTTCTTCCCTTTGGTGTCGTAAAAGCGACTAACGGGCTAAAGGCTCACCACGTAAGCACATGTGCAGACTGTGCAGTTGTTTCTTGCTGAAGCGGGGACTGTGTGGGCGTGGTCTGTGTTGTCCATAGATTGAAATGATTACTAATTTTACCATAAACTTTAATAATAACTATCTCAAAAAAGTTGTTGATCTAAGTAACAGTAATAAGTAGATTCTTTATTCATGATTATTCTACATATGACTAAATACTTTTTCGTTTTTGTAGGCTCATTGTCATGTGAAAGACAAAAATTAAAAAAAAAACCATTTCTCCTAGGGCAAGAAAAGCTATTTTAGCCTCGCTAACAACGCTACAATGACGGTCTTTTTGAGCAAGAGGAGTGAAAATATTATTTCAAACACTGTCTATGAATTTTTCAAAACGAAAACGTCCGTGATTTGCCTGTGGCGGCACTGACACTGAGAGCATTATCACTGACAAGGGGGATGCGTTCATAGAGAATGTATGAAAATCACTGTTGCCGGTACTGTGTCGGAACTGTGGCTTCACTGATATGTGTGAAGCAACCTTTAACCTATAATATTACCCGAATCATAAGCTATACACCTGTTCTCAGTTTCATTAAAATCCGTCCAGCGGTTTTTGTGTGATGCGCGTCAAAGAAACAGAAAGACAAAAATTTCAAAAATGATTCTAATGTTCACGTATCCTTCATCCCCTAGATTATGTTTTTCGCAAATATTTTCAATGTAAGTACAGACACAGAAAGTTTACATTTCAGGAACATAGGTATAGGGAAAAATAACAAATTTTCGACCCATGTTTCTTAAGGAAAATTGTTCAGTTTCATCGGTAGTATCCCCTTGACGTAGTGTCAGCTAACATTTTTACGCCTTATTATAGATCACAAATATAAGTAAACATGAAATAACATTAAACTAGGTTAAGTATATAGTAACTTTGTAAGACAAATGAAATAGGTTACCTTTAAAATAAAAGACAATAACAATAAAATCACATAATAAATATCTCAACCACGGGGACTTTATTCTTGTATAAGCGGTAACACTGAATGGCGTTTATTGTTCATATTATTTTATGATGAAATTTCGAAATTATACGATACTTACTGATGGTATGTGATCCCAGTGTCCTTCTTATTTTTAGAAGTATTATTTTTATACAGTTTTACTACGCAAACTGGCATTATAGTTAGAATTCAGCCCAAAATTGTATAAAACATTCTGGACGTACACGTCACCCACAGCTGTCCGTGTGACTGGCTCGGGTACGCCGATTTCGGCGTAGTATTGGTTGCCGCATTTGACAAGTACGACGGAGGTATCTAGTCGAGCGCAGCGAGACCAATCATTAATATAAGGTCCTTACATATGAAATTGGCGTTTTGTCGTACTTTTTTTTTTCACTTTGTACTCAATTTTCTCATCTTTGGTTAAGAATTCCAATTTCAAATTTATATAGCTATTTAGTCATGCTTTTGTGTTTTGAAAACCGTAATTCATTTGTTTTTTCCTCTTTTGGTTTTTTCTTTGCGTCACCATTGAGGTAAATATACTAGAGTAGACGTCCCATACAATAAATGTGCAGTTGTGCACAGCTACAATGATACTTGTACCGTGGTGCGGGGCTTACCTAGTTGTCATAGAAATGTCTAAGCGCAGATGCGACACACTGTTCATACAGATTTATTACAGAGTTGTAAAGTTGTAAGTTAATATTGTTTAAAAACTAATATGTTAGTTTTTATATTTATTGATTGTTGTAATTGTAATATGGAAATGAAAATAAGTAAGCTCGAATTGTCGGCGACGTGGTTATTTCAGGTCGGCTCGATCCACTGGCTCTTCAGAGAGACGTTGCGTCTCTCTGTATATTGTACCGTATATATCATGGGGAGTGTTCTGAGGAATTGTTCGGCTTGATCCCTGCCGCTAATTTCCTTCACCGCACTACACGCAATCGACTGTCATTCCATCCACATCACCTTGATGGATGGCGGTCTACTACTGTGCGATTTTCAAGAAATTTCTTGCCTCGAACTACAGTGTTGTGGAACCAGCTCTCGGCGGCGGTATTTCCGGACCGTTACGACTTAGGGATCTTCAAGAAACGAGCCTATTCCTTCCTTAAAGGCCGGCAACGCGCCTGCGATTCCTCTGGTTTTGCGGGTGTCCATGGGCGGCGGTGATTACTTTCCATCAGGTGACCCGCTTGCTCGTTTGCCTCCTTCAGCTACAAAAAAAAAAAAAAAAGTAAATTAATGCCAAAAATTAAAGGTAAGTAAATAATTTAGTTAATAAATATTTCATAAAAATAATAAAATCTCCGCCCGGAATGCGGAAGGTGCGTGGTTCGATCCCGCCTGAGATTGTCTTCTTTTTTTCAGTGTTTTAAAAAAAAAAATCAGATTAAAATATATTCAGATGCTCAAATTTTTCAAGCATTATTGAGATGAGATTAATAAGGCCCGTATTCTAGAAAAGAGGCTTGAGCGTGAATCTCGATTGAAATTAGATTTAAATAAAGTACTTATTCTAGAACAGCACTTAAGTAAAGATTTGTTAATCATAGTTTACGCGTATTCTGAAATGTGACTCAGACGCTAATCAATATTTAAATCGAGATTTAAACTGTTATCACGCAAAACACCTAAATACCACGCTTGAGCAGAGATTATCGCCCATTTTGCAATAGTTTTCGACTTGTTGAAGAATAACTATGAATCCGCTGGACATTTTCGATGACGTTGACCATTACAATCGTATTTTTTCACATGTCTCTCTTCGGATACCCCTAAGGTATCTGCGAGACGCTGACGATCCTTATAGCATTGACACTACCAGTTTCAAAAAGCGCTATCGTTTTAGCCAAGGTGTGGTGAAAAATGTAATTTTGCCTCTAATCATGAGGCAACCAAACACTGGTTCTCATCGAGGTTTGCCGATACCACCAGAAATAGAAATTTTGGTGTGTTTACGTTTTTACGCAACTGCTTCATTTCAGGTAAAGTATATGTTATCTTATTCCCATATTTAAATAAATTGTTCAGTGCCTTTATAGCCTTTGTAGCAGCATAAAAGCTCTCTGGCCTCTGGGCCTTCTGGTCAGAAGGAAAGATGATTGGTAAAATGTTATTGGCAGGAGGCTGGATGCCACAAGCCGAGGATAAAACACAATTAGTACATTTAGTTATTCCTTATCACATACAAATAGGTAAATCTAACCATTGCTAGGTACAGATTCTGAAAATGTCTTTTCTCTTTTGCAGATAGTAGCTGGAGATTTATTGCATGTGTCACAACCAGCAGTGTCCAGAATTGTAGAAAAATTATCTAAGAAACTGGCTGAGCAGCAAACAACATTTATTAAATACCCAGCGAGCATGGCTGCCCATCACCAACAATTTCGTAGACTGGGAAAGTATCGGCATCACCAAGGTCTTCAGCATGTGGATGGTGCCATTGATTGTACCCACATAAAAATAGTAAATACACCTGGGGTAGAGCATCATGAAGCATATAGAAATAGAAAATCATACTTTTCTATAAATGTACAGGTGATAACCACCAATATACTTTATCAGTTTTTCACGTATGTAAACAAAAGCTGTTTGTACAATAATTCAGAATGTTACAACTTTAGTAACACCATACCTATAATAAATTTCTGTAATAAACTTATTCTAAACACATTATCTACTTATCAGTTATTGTTTAATTGTAATAAAATAACTAAAGATTTTGCCTTTTGTAGTACTTACTTATAATAAAAATATTATTTCAGGCTGTTGTTGGACCTGATTGCAAGTTCCTGGATATAGTGGCTCGGTGGGCTGGTAGCACACATGACAGCCGTATTTTCCAACTATCCCTAATTAACCAAAAGTACCGACAACAAGTTCATAGAGGGTACTTGGTTGGTGATAGTGGATATCCTAGTTTGCCCTACCTGTTAACACCAGTCCATAACCCTACACCTGCATCAGCTGAAGAATTATATAACAAGATCCATGTAAAAACAAGAATAGTTGTAGAAAGAACATTTGGGATATGGAAAAGGCGTTTTCCATGTCTGAGCCGAGGATTAGGCAACAAATTGTCAACTGTATCAGCTATCATAGTTACATGTGCGGTTTTGCATAACATTTCCATCCAATTTAATGACAGCATGCCTGATGAGGAGGAAATATATGAAGAGGAAATAGTACAAGAGGCAACTGCTATGGACAATACTGGTACAGCAGATGGGTTTGCTGTAAGAGCAGCTATAATCGGTCAATTGACATTATAATGACATCCATCACCCTTGCGTCGCTGATATTCCAACCACCTAGACTAAGCGATTTGCTAATTCGTTGCTCATGCGTACAGCAAAGGAGATGAATATGCTGCCTGCTGATGTGATCCCCGAACGTTACAATTAGAGTCTTTTCACCTTCTAGACAAGTATGGCCCACTTTAAGCCACATCTTACTCTACCTAGGGTAAGGTGGCCAGATGCTTGTCTATCAGATAATAAAAAAATAAGTATAAGTATTTATAAAATAAAAGAATGTTATTTTGATCTTAATTTGTTTTATTAATTCTCATAATACTTTATACTAGGAGAATCTCTGAATTTACAATTCAACTAAAATCAGTTCAATGTACTTAAATAAAAATAGAGTAGTTAGCTGCAATTAGTCTTTAAAAACTAAATAAATATTTGAAACATAATTTATTTATTTTTTTTATTTATTTATTATCTTAGGAAGACTATCGACTTATGCAATAAATGAATAGCTACAAACTTATAGGTAAAACAGAAAAGTCATTAAAAAGTCTCCACTGTTAGAAACGACTTGAATAACAAAGGAGCAATACTTGCACCAAAGCACAGTTGTACAAATGCTTAACGTTAAAGCTAACTACAATCACATCAGTAAATTTCGGGTACTAACCCATGTGCACTATATTTATTTATATTTTTATTTAATCTAATACAAAAAAAAAATTGCATAGTTTTTTTTTACCCTTACTTACATACTAAATAATTTAATTTATGAAGAAGCCTTTACTAAGTTGCCTTCTCAATGAAGGTAAGCTGGTATTGAAAAGATCAATGTTGAAATTGCTGTCTTTACACTTGTCATTAAAGGTTTTAGTTGCTCTGTAAATAAAACAGTTTTGACGATAATTGGTACAAACTTTAGGAAGATAGAAGAAGAGCTGCTGCGAAAGGATCTAGTTGGTATATAGAACAAGATTTTTTCCAGTAGTCCCGGACAGTCGATCGACGAAGTAACTATTTTGTATAGGAAAATTAAATCTGCAATTTCGCGTCGGTATGAAAGGGGTAAGAAGTGATGCTGACGACAAAGATCAAGGTAACTGCTAAGTTTGACCCTGGATCGATAATTTAGATAACGTAAGAACTTTCGCTGTATTTTCTCAAGGCGCTCAACATAAACAGCGTATCTGGGATTCCATATTTGAGAAGCGTAGTCCAAATGACAGCGCACATAAGTAGCATACAATATTTTTAATGTTTTTAAGGATTTAAAATCCTTTGATGACCGCATTACAAAGCCGAGAGATCTGGAAGCCCTACCCACGATAGATGATATATGATCGCGGAATAACAATTTTGAGTCGTGTATGACTCCCAAGTCCCTCACTTCCGCTACACGACCCAATAATTGACCTTTAAGTGAATAGCCATATACAAGCGGCCATTTTTTGCGGGTGAATGTCATTACTGAACATTTACTAACGTTAAGGTCAAGTTTGTTCCGAGAACAATAATCGTCAAGTCGAGCGAGATCACTCTGAAGGAGCTGACAATCATTAATAGAATTAATATTCCTAAAAATTTTCATATCGTCGGCAAAACCTAATAAACATGAATTTAGAAAACAACTATCTATGTCAGAGACAAAGATCAAAAAAAGCAATGGCCCTAATAATGAACCCTGAGGTACACCACTTGGAACGCTCATCCACTGAGACATAAAATTACCTAGGACAACTGCCTGTGAACGATTATCGATATATGAAGAGAACCATCGTAACAAATCACCTCTAATTCCAGCAAATTGCAATTTAGTAATAAGGATGCGATGGTCTATTCTATCGAAGGCTTTAGTATAGTCAGTGTAGATTACATCCATCTGTCCTCCATCATCCATAGAATCAGTAACAAATTCGTTTAAAAGTGCCAAATTGGTGACGGTGGATCGTCCCCTCAAAAACCCATGTTGAGACGGTGGAAAAGAACTACTTAAAGATGCATTCAAGTGCTCATAAATTATTTTCTCTAAAACTTTCGCTATAACACAAAGCTTAGAGATGGGTCTATAATTCGAGACGATGTTTTTCGGTCCTCTCTTATGAATGGGTGATACAAACGCTTTTTTCCACAGTTTGGGCACATATCCTTCATCAATGGATCTAGTGAAAAGAATTTCAAGAGGAAGCGATATGCTATCCGCGCATTTAATAAGCAATATAGGTGGAATATAATCCGGACCAGCTGATTTAGAAGAGTCCAGTTTTGACAATTTGGATTTTATTAAGGAGCTGGTGATATTGACAGTATGGATGTCACCGTCCGCAAGCGTCGATGGAGGGTATGCAGAACCAATTGGTTGAGAATCAGAGTTGGAATTTAAAAAAGTTGAGTTAAAATAGTCAGCAAAAAGATTACAGATTTCGGGGCCAGAACTGGATGTTTTGCTATTATATGATAAGATGTTGGGAATCGAACCATTTTTCGAAAGTGACTTAAAGTGTGTCCAGAAGTATTTTGGATTATACCTAATTGAGTTTTCCACGTTTGATAAATACAAATCGTAGCACTTTGCTTCCAGTAACTCGGCTCGTTTATGCAAGAAGTCAATACAGTTCTTATCAGCAGTCATTCCATATCGTTTAAATTTACAAAAGTACTTGTACTTTTCTTTAAGAACCTTAATAAGAGCAGAGGAGTACCAGGGTGGAAACATGGATTTTCCAACATATCTAAACGGAACATGTTGATTACGCAACCGTTCCAAAACACTATAAAAATAACTGACAGCGTCGTCCAACGGTTTGTCTCGCAGGTTAAGTTCCCAATCAATACTAATGAGCCCACTATTAAACTCTTCAAAATTAGTGCGGTTAAAGCAATACTTGATACGAGGCGCAGCCTTAAGCTCTTTATTTTCGTTAGTATTTACCAACACAGTTAACGCCCTGTGATGTGGATCCAATGGTACCAATGGGTTGGAATTTTCGCTCACGTTAACATCGAAGTTACATAATATTAGGTCTAAAATTCGTCCGTATACATTAGTTATGTGATTATATTGGTGCAAATCGACCAAGTTCAATTCATCAATAAAGTCGGTCTCATTTGAGCCTACCACATGAATAGGGTTACAATAATTATAAATAACATCAGGTTTACACCAAGAAATTGAACTCATGTTGAAGTCACCCATCACAAGGAAGCTATCGGATGGGTTTATATAAATTATATAAATACCATGAGAATGTATTAAAGTAGATCTATACTTTAACAAACTATCCACTCTGATCATAATAATTTGTAGAATACGAATTGTTGTTTTCAGTAACAAAATATAAATCATTTGATGCATCAACCGTCCGGTGTTTATCTTCAATGCAATGATTAAAATTAGTGAATTGCTAGTCCACCGCACAGATTTATGCGACATGTGGTTAACTATAACTATAGATAGAGTGCAGCAAGACGGAGGGCACGCAAGTGACAAAATAAGCAGTGCGAGCAAGATAAATAGATTCGGCTTAGTACTAACTGTGATTGGAACGCCGGCGCCGATCGGCCGGGCGTACTTTGGAATGCGGCAAAAAAATAGTAGGCACGTTAGCAACAAGTTATTGGGCGCAGCGCTTCTCAACCCTCCGCACAGTGTAAGTGCGACATTGATATGCAAACAGCAACATTGATCCCATAGAGAATATTTCAACATTAAACAAAAAAGCAACTTAAAAAATGGCCTCGGAAATTGTAATATAAGCATTGATGAACTACAATAACTAAGTGACACACAGATTATGTAATTTTGTTTAAATCCGACTCCAAATTCACAGTAATAATATGCGAAGTATCGTTCTTACGTATATGGATTTTGGAGAACTTAACCCAGACATATTGATAATTTCTTTCTTTTGCTAACTGTTTAGCTTTATTCAGTAATTTCTTATAATCCGGGGATAAGTGATCATTAATAAATATGCGCTGGTTACTATCGCTGGAATACCCAATATCAATGAGAGTAATTGTCTTCACTAAACGTGCTGAAGCAATGAAGTCCTCTTTAACATATCTGTTCAGGAAACTGACGACAATTGACTTGTCTTTGTTGTTGCCAAATGAGGGTATTCTGCTTATATAATTGATTTGGTGCTTAGCAACCTTATACTTAATGAAGGTGCCTATCTTATCAATAATTTCGTATAGGTTCTCAGACTTCTTAATGGGTACTCCCTTAATCTCGATATTGTTAAGCCTAGACCACTGGTCTCTGACAATCTCATTGCGCTGGTACGCGGATAGCTGAGATTTCATATCATTTAGGTCGTGAGATGAGGTTTCCAACGACGAGACACGGGCGTCAATCTTTACAATTTTAACGTCGAAATCATGAATTCTTTTCAAAGTTCCTTTGTAGGATTCTTGCAATTTGGATACATCGGCCTTGATTCCTTTCACGTCTTCTATAAGAGCAGGCAAAGATTCCAGTTTCGAGGACATAGTATTGAGCTTAGCCATTATAGCTTCTAGGGATACTTCGGATTGAGTATTATTTGACGACGTAGATGCAGATGCTACAGACGGCGAAATCTGCCTGCATGAAGAACACTTCCAACTGGCACGCTTCTCAGATCCTAAACGTCGAAATTTAGATTCCGTTGTATCAGCGCAGTTAAAGTCGAAGTGTTTCCGGCAGGAGCTACATTGAACACCGTCACGAAAATCTTCACCACACAGTGCGCAACGCATTGTAAAACTATGCTAAGGTTGACAACCACTGACAAGTAAGGCGCGAGTGAACGCGAGTGGCTTAGGGTAAAGCTCGGGCGTAACTGAATGTAACTGACTGAAGATAATATAAACACATTTTAACAGTAGATACATAGTTACTAATAAACAAGCAATTAAATGCTACATGTACACATAAATAAAATGTTTGAAAACCTATCTTTATAATTTATAACTACATCACAAACTACTTAAGTACTGTTTTGCTGTGTGGGTACATCTTAAGCACAACTCTAATAACATGATGTTAACTTCGTTATACTAACATTATCATACTGAGACTAGACTATATACAAAAAAGCAAGCTTTGCAACTTGATATGAATAATAAAAAAATTACAGCTAACATAAGAATCACAATCATTCAGTCATCCAGTTATATTAATTACTAAAGTTCTTTAGATATTAGACATTCTACATGCCACAGATGCCAGTCCAATGGCTTTAATATGCTGTTTTGCATATCATATAATAAAAATACATCTAAGAATGGAAATCAATACTAACTTTGGTAGGTTAGGTACTTATTGATATTAATTTACGAATCATCAATCAACCAATAAATTTAAGTACCTATGTAGTTAATAATCTATTTCTAAAAGTATAGGGAAAGCTTGAAAGTGCTTCCTGCCCCCCAGCACGAGCAGCCAAACACTATAATAATATAATACAGCGATTATCAACACTGAACAGTCAAAATGCATTGTATTCTGACAGTTAAATGTGACGAAATGCTATAAAATATCAGATATTATGATAAAATTGTGAAATACCATATACTATAAAAATAAATAAGTATACAGGGTGTCCCACGGTTATGCCACATAGAGAGGAAGTACCTTAAACATTGTATATACAACATTTTGTTGAAAGAAGAATTCATTTTGATTTTAAAAACAATTTGAACTGCATTAATTTTATTTAAATTTTTGCCTGCCTGAACCGTAAAACGATCTGAAAAAAAACGAATTAAAGGAAGTCTATGAAATTTTATATTTAAATATAAAATAATTATGCTTAACCGAAACTTTCAATCAATTTCATTCATCAAATTGTAAGTCAGAGAAAAGACAATCAAAATTTTTCTTCCAAAAAATGTTGTATAGGTACAATATTTAGGTATGTACCTTCATGTGGCATAGCAGTGGCACACCCTGTATTAAAAAAAGGTATTTGGGTTATGTTAGCAAAAAGGTACAACAACATACTACTTATTCTTTTCAGCTAAGTCTGCTTTAGCCTGAGCCTCCCGCAACTGATGTTCTAAAATTTTGATTTCTAATTCATGTTTTTTTAATTGCAGTGTGTGAATTTCAGCAGCTCTTTTATTCCTATTTAAAAATTCCGTTTTGAGTATTTGCACCCTCAACTGTTTTTCATTGGCACTTAGGTCTAACAGTTCATAATCAACATCTGCACTGTTTCGCGGAGTTGGCTGTGGTATCACAGGCACTGGTGTAGTGGACTGAAGAGGTGACAGATGTTGTTCTGAAGTAGACGGCAGGGGATTTTCAACATTTATTCGCCGAAATGGTGGTGTTATCACAGGCAGCGGTGTAGTGGGCCATAAAGGATCAGGTTGTTGTGAAGTAGATGGCAGGGGATCTACATATATATCTGTAATATTTTGGTTCATTCCCTGGCTGCCAGACTGGTGTATCTCTAGCTCCTCTGAGATTAATTCTGTAACATTGTACAACAACAACTATGTTAAGACCCTAATCCAATTTGATGACATTGTTTTAACAACTTTACTGAAAAAAATACTGACCATTGGTGTCCGAGTCAATAGCATTTGGAATTTCCACAATAAGTGCTGGGGCAATTTCATTTATAGTTGGATCTAAATCAGCATCTGGGCATGGGCCACCACCACCCGTGGCTAAGCGGTATTGACGCTCTTTTGTAAGGGCTTCTCTTTGACGAGTCTTCAGGTTTTGCCAAAGGCGTCGAAGTTGCTCACCAGTAGCCTGAAAAAATTGTGATTGAAACGTCTTACTACACAGAAACGCGTGACATGTGGGCATTGATGTACACTAAACTAGAAAAGACACCGCAAAGCAAGTTTGCGCGAACTAACGTGCAGTCCATGGGCTGCAAACGCCTCAGGGATTGCGCGCGATTCAAGCGATTGTGGACCTTGCGACTGCACTTAGTTGCGCACAAACTTGCTTCGCGGTGTCTTCTCTAGTTTGTTGCACCTCAATGTATGTTGGTAAAATTCAATAGGTGATCAATGGTAGGTACGCTTGTATCTACTTACAGTGTCGCTGACGATTGCAGAATCGTTGTACCTTTTTGCTATCACCTCCTAAATACTTTTTTTTAGTGAAGCACTAGCGTTATCTGTTTTTTTATTTTCAATTATGTCTTTGTAATCTTTTATTAATTCTAATAATAGATATCGCTCTCTAGAGGAAAAATTTGTTTTTCTTTTTGCAGACATTGTACAAGATAGAATTAAAATGTTAGTTGACAAACAAACACTCAAAGTAAACAAAACAGATTTATTTAAAAAGTGACATTACTGTCAGTATTATCAACTGTCATAATAGTACGTTCCGCAACTCACAGCACAGCAACATGATTTGCTTATTAATTATTTTTTTTGCAAAGTTAATACATAAAATTAATAAAATAGCTACAGAAACCCACAAAAATAGCTTTTTTTAATATTTTTACTTTTTTAATAGAATTTTGATCAAAAAGATAGCTGTTTATTATTTCCTTCTCCTAGTCATTTCTGCGTGGAACGTATTGAATATAAAACACAATAAAGTTTGTAAGCGAAAACGAACTTGTTTCATAGACAAAATGAAATCTCTACTTAGGCGTACTTTGAATCTCGATTTAAGTAAATCTAGTTTGTGAACCGTTTTCGAATAAGCGTTTAATTTAAGTAGAGATTCTGTACTTAAACTATGATCATTTGAACTCAAATTAGATGACTGTTTCAGAATACGGGCCTAAAAATCGTATTTGAGTCCTGCCCGCTTCATCTGAATTACTTATTTTACGAATATTAGTTTAATTACTCACAGCCATAAAGTAAAATAAAAAAACGCGTTCCAATTTTTATTTAAAATTAGGACACGACTTTTTGGAAAAAATTGTCCTTGACTCCTATTATTCACAATCATATAGGCAACGTAATCGCTGGGAAGTGACTAAACAGCGTTTCTCCCGTGTTCTTTTAGCAACAACACGTGTTGTGAGACTCCATTTTATTTCTACCTACTGTACAATAATAAATAAACTTAAAAAAAATCAAACACTTGAAATTGGCTTAATGCTACACGCGATAGCCATTAATTAAGATATAATACTAGGTGACTAAACAAGGTGTAGCAGGTAAAGACTAAACAGGTCTTCCTAATTTATTGCACCTTAATGGTTAGTAACCTCTACGTGTTTTCGAGACAGACAATGGGAGTGAAATTGTGTATTATTTGACAACATATTACTCTTTAACCATATACAATTAACAGCGCTAGACCGCTTCTAGAGTGTTGTTTTCTCGCGGCCAAAAGTTCAAAAGCGCCGCCATTTGCACGGCGCGCTTACGCGTTTTGTTCAACCATATTCAACGTAGTGCAACAGATAATAGATTTTGCACTGCAGAACGGACATAGTTGTTGTGCATGTTTTCTACCTACCTTTAATTAGAATTCAATCTTTATTACATTAATCTCTCTTTGCGGTTAATTATGACCAAATACATTTATATACATACGTACTATTTCTTCTGCCTAGGTAGTAGGTACTAAAATATAAATAAAAATATCACAGAAACGATGCATCGGAGCTAAAGAATAAAGTTATTTTCCACGCCGTGTGAATCCTGTGAAACCCCGAAGGTAAATATCTAATATTTATTAATATATCTAATGATCTCGAAAAAAGGTCAAGTTCATTAATAAAAAAGTATTTTAGGTAAGTTTATTAATTATAACAAAATCCCCAATCAAACTGCCACCATAATCTTAACCCTAGTAATTATTTCACATAAAGCGTTAAAAGTGTCACTTCTGCACAAAACAGAAATATTGTTACTCTATATGCATTTTACCGAAACATGGCCGCCGCTTCATGTCTCGGCGATTTGATAAAATAATTAGTCAAATGCATGTTACATCGATAACTTAGTACGTATTTCCAGGTGAAAAGTGTTTCCTTTGGTTTTATTTTTATTTCCTGAGTTGTTCAGCACACATAAAGGTATATTTTAATAAAATAAAACACAGAATACACACTTATTGTTGCGTCTAGCGCCTGCCTCAGACTACTACAGTTGGAGCGAGCTGGCTCTAACGCGTGTTACAAACAATCTAGTTGAGATGTCTTCTCTAGTACGAAGTACATAATAACGCAATGTGCGTCACTCAGTTTTTAAAATGAATAACTTGAAATATTGCGTTATTTAGGAGTACGAGTTCCATTGTGGCACCAGTGCTGCAGAAACGGCTCGAAGGATTAATGATGTGCATGGCGACGGTGTCGCAAAAGGAAACACAATTCGTTTTTGGTTCCAATGTTTTCGTTCTGGAAATTTCGACCTGAAGAACAAGCCCCGTGGACGGCCGGAGACCAAAGTAGATAACGATGAATTTAAGGCTATTGTGGAAGCGGATCCATCGCAAACCACGTCCGAGGTAGCTGCAGGCTGCGGTATTAGAGATAAAACTGTTTTAATCTACTTGAAGCAAATTGGGAAGGTAAAAAAGCTTGAAAGGTTGTTACCTCACGAATTGAGTGCAGCAAACCGACAAACGCGCGTCGACTGCTGCATTACTTTACTCAACCGGCACAATAATGAAGGGGTTTTAAATCGAATCATTGCCTGTGATGAAAAGTGGATCCTGTACGATAGTCTGTAAAAAAAATACGTGTGAGCGTTTGGCGGACTAGTGCCGGTGTCGTTCACTACAGCTTTCTTAAATCTGGCCAGACCATTACGGCAGATGTCTGTTGTTAGCAACTGCAAACTAGCTGTGAACAATGATAGAAAAGCTAGCTGCTAAACAACCGAGGCTGATCAATCGCTCGAGGCGACTGCTGCTTCAGGACAAAGCTAGACCACACACTGCACAACAGACGGCTACCAAATTAGAGGAGCTTCAATTGCAATGTCACATCCACCGTATTCCCCGGACCTTGCTCCAACGGATTACCATTTTTTTCTAAATTTGGATAACTTCTTGCAAGGGAAAAATTCAACTCCGATGGGGCAGTCCAAAGCGCCTTCAATGATTTTATTGATTCCCGTCCGATTGGATTTTTTAGTAAAGGGATCAATGAACCACCTATAAGATAAGCATATAAAGAAAAAAAATAAGATAGCAAAAGTGCATAGTTAGCAATGGTATACTTTGATTAAATAAATATATATATATATATTATTAAAAAAAATCTAAAATATTAATAAAAAATCGACTTTTTGTTCCTCAATTACAAAACGCCAATTTCATATGTAATACCTATAATATATCGGTATAACCTACGTTACAATTTATGATTATGAAGCTAAATAAAAGCTAAATAAAACATTTAATTATGTAGTAAATAAAAAAATTACTTAGATATTTGTATGCTAAAATATTTTTGTAGGTGTCATATCTGTTAGATGTGACTTGCACAAATATCACAATAATAATTAAACGTATGTCATGTGGTAGCATCGAAATCAAAAAAGTATAGCTGAAAACTAAATAGTATTAATAAATACAAACATATAGTCACGACTATTATCCCTGAAGGGTTAGTCAGAGACTAGGCAATGAGGACAGCAAAAGCAGTCCTCTACCATAGTCCACTTTTCACCAAATAGCGACTGCACATGTGCTCAATTACTTTAAATTTATCAAAACTAAATATTATTAATAATTACTTAACCTACTCCAAGCTGCAATAACCCCCACATTAACCTGCTCTTAGGCAGCATGCAATATACCGGCATGGGCGCGGCCTCGCCCAGCTTTTAATTATTATTCTAAGACTAAGTTGCACCACTTTGGAAGCGACACACTCTGTCATCCGACGCTTTAATAACGACTTACCACGCAAAGCACACGCTTAATGACCTATCTGGGGTAGCGCGAGTTAATGTACAGATTTTCCACTAACAGAGCGGAATAGATAACAGTTAAAGTTTTGGTTCAAAAATAATCAATTAAAATTTATTATAGCAGTTATGATAGTAATATACTTTGCTCACATAGATGCTGTCAAAATTTGGCACAAAATCTGGTATACGACTGCCACCGGCCAGCCGTCAACGCGGCTTACATAATTTTATCTGGCTGAACTGGAGGCACAACACCTGGGAGCCACCTCTACTAGTTAACTAGACTAGTACCGGAGATGCCATCAGCGATATCCAAGGAGAACCATCAAACAAAGCTGCTGACTTGATATCAGTGCATTAAGCAGCTCTACGTAAGTGTCCCTATAAGAGATTATTGAAAAATGCATCTCCAATGGAGCGTCATCATTGTTTTCAACTAGATTCCCGTCAGGCGCAGTCGGGCCGAGGCGGGATGAGCCGGCAACTAACTGAAACCTAGAAACTTCAGCGACATTCAATTGAGTGGCTGTCGGCGTGCGAACGGGAAACTTTAGTAATTATATTGAAACTTCGCAGCATTTCATAATACCGTTTTGACAAACACAACTTACTGTGGCTTTATAAAATGCAATAAAATCGGATGTACACCACTTCTGCACTACTTCAAGTGTATTCCTGTGAAATGACAGGGCGTAGATTCAAAAGAACTAAGGCTTCGGGTTCGGAAGTATGCGCATGAACCCCTTCTTTGGTCAATGTCGTTACCCCAACGTCCGTCACACACACCGTACCGTCACATCCAAAGGATAGAATTCGCGATTGTTCTATAAAAATGTAGAGTTTCTTGCGCTCATTCTTCGCCACAGCAAGATAATATGGGTAGTAAGCAAAAAAAGTTAAAATTATTTAAAAAAAATGTTTATTTCAATGAATGAATTTAACAACCTCCGTGGTCGAGGTCTGGCGTTGCGCCATATCTGAGGTCCCGGGTTCAATTCCTGGTCGAGTCAATCTAGAGAAAAACTGTTTTTCTAAATTGATTTCGGTTCTGGTGTTTTTCTATGTTTATGAATATTTATCCGTTATTTCACAATATTAACGATTTTAAAAGAATACTTATCTTGGTCTAGATACTAGTTGTGAGCTTAAACAAAATTTATTATTTATTTATTTAATGATAGACGCTTAAAAATACTTCTTTTGGAGAACAGATTTGATAAATGGCAACCCATCCGGGGGCAAACATACGCTGTGCAATGTTAATTGCCCATTAAACCGTCGCGCTCAAAAATCTCGTTACTTTTAGCGAAGCAATTATTTAAACTATTAAAACAAAATCCACTCGAGGGCGGCTTTGAAAATTTAATAACGCCTCCGTAAATGATGGAACCCTGCACGGGTGTTAACTGCCTTGTTTATTGAATTTTAATAAGACCCAAAATCCTTCCAAACATATCACACGACGGGGATAATCCCTAATTTGTTTATTGTTTATTACTGCCGCCGCCGTACGGATGTCCTATTTTTGTATTATTTATTACCATCCCCTACTCCCCCTCTTTACCCCCCAGAGGATTCATTTGGGTCGTAGTTAATTACCCTCGACGGTAGCAGAGCATTCTGATACGTTTTTCTGGTACAAATGTTATTATGACACTGCTATAAATAATATGTTTCTGTTCTAAAGTTAATTAATCTTCAAAAACTACGAGTAAGTATTATATTATCACGAATGTGTTATTTGTTATATTCATTTGGTTAAACACTTAATAATTTATAGGTGCTTGTGATGGGCAAGTGTTTCAGTGATGACATGACTTAACCTCAATGATGTTGGCCTTTGCCCAGCGCTGGGAAATTGAGGTTTGTAACGTAAATCACAAATCTGATCAGCCGCCAGCGTGCCGATAACCTGGCCTTAATACTATGTTATAATCGTCAAAACATTACTTGTTAATCGTTTCAAGTTAATTTGAAAAAAGTTTACTCATACGTATCCGCTTGGCAGTTCAATTTAAAATAACAATGTTTCGCCTCTCGATCGTTTCGACCGTAAAAGCGTGATATTGTGAGCTCAAAAATGTAACGGCGCTCGCGAGCCGAGGCCCGACCCGCTGAATCTGAGACGCTGCACATTCTAAAGCTCATTTTCACAGGGAATTACACTAAACTAGGGTCACACACTTCACTCTGATAGCTCTAACATGAAAGGAAACTCTTTGGGAGAGATATTTTAAATCTCTTGAAGCTTTAGACAATCTGATAGTACCTAGTTCTTGTTAAATAAAAAGAAAAGGCGTCTAAAAGGCGACTGTTGCTCATATATCCAACAGTACAGAGCGGCGATGGGCTTACAACCTTTCTCGCGCTTGCTTAGTCTCTGACTAACCCTTTGGGGATAATAGTCGTGAATGTAAAGTATGTTTGCAAATAAAAAAACATAGTAAAGTCTGCAAACAAATGTACGGTCACGTGTGAGAAGATCACATCGAAGTATAAATATAGATTTGTAACACTTTGGATTGGATCGATGTCGATTGGATTACGAAAGCTCATGTCATCGACTCCCACCTAAGAAAATGTTATGTTCTATTTTCATTAACAAAACTTGTTCGTGGAAAATAACCATTATTTTAAAAGTCGCTATGAAGAGATAGGGTTATCTTTGTTATAGCATTAAACTCGTAAAAGTTTATCCTATTTTAACATCGTTTCTACGAAAGTGAGTTTATTTGTTCTGCTTTCACGCTAAGCTGCTTAACCGAATTTGATGATTATTTGTATAGAGATAGATAAATGGACCTGGAGAGAGAATTAACGCGAGCGAAGCCGCAGGCCAAAACTAGACAAAAACACTCAGACAGGTGTTCCGGGAATAACGTTATAACCATTGTTATTTCATAAAAAGCTTTTAAACTCTTGCATTCGTTTTTACATTTAAATTAAAACAAAACTTGTCGGCTGGAATTGCAAAAAATAATCCATTCATGAATTCATTTGCATTCTAGTTGGCTTCGTCGATGTTATTTATAAATGTATTTCTTTCACCTGCTGGCGTTTCTTGGTACCTACAGTTTATTTTAGTATTTAGTTTATTTCACGGCCGTCTTTAAATACAAAGTTTAATCATTCAATCAAGATGAATCATTCATTACAAGAAAAATTTAATTTGTAGATACAGTTGACAGTAAAGTCAACGCTTGCAAAATGTTGTCTTATACCCCCCCGGAGATCTTCAGTCACACGGTTTGAGGAATCTGTAAGTTTTTCGCAAAGGTCACCTGCAACCGACAGCAACTTCTCTCCAAAAAAATTAAGTTATCATTTCTCACTTGGCCACCCTACCATTAAAGCTTGGGGACAATGTGAGTTTACGATTTTTAAAAAATCTTTTATAATTCCAACCACTAACCACCAACCATCATAAGGGTAACGCAAAAATATCTGAGATATATTTTGTTGTTCCCTAGTATATAAGCAAAAACGTAACTAAATTGAAATAAGTTTTAAAATGTAAGAAAATAATAGTAAAAGCCAAAGTCCCACCCGTAAAAGAGCAACAGATGATGAATGGCTGTGAAGTATGAGGTATAAAAGTGCGAGAGGAATAAATGCGAAAACTAGTGTAAATGAGAATAAACCAAAAATTACGCTCCAATAATGTTAGAGCAGAGAAAAAAAAAACAATCATCCTATCATCATCATCAACAACCAATCATGTGAGACTAAAAATGAAAGGAAATATTAGCCAATCCGACTTCAGACGCGAAGGCGGATGCTTTACAGCCGTCGTCGGATCGAATTTAATTAAAGACCGCCCTAATGATACGCGTCGCCCGGTTCGGCGGTGCTATTTACAAAAAAGGCTGTGCGGCGGCGTCAATGTTTAGATGAAAGGGAAAATATTTTGTTGTAACAAGAAAATAACGTTGTTTTTATTCACTTAAAATATTATCTGTGTTAAATTATTTTAATTACAGTAAAATTCAAAAAGACAAAAAAAAATACAACAACATTAACACATAAAAAAATTACTAAGAGATCAACTGCCGTAAAATCAGATACAACAGAAATTCAGTTGCTAGGTCGCTTAAAAAGCGAACGTGATAGGGAAGGTGCGAATAATAATCGTTTTTGAAATAGTAGAAATATGTTGGAAATAGAAAAATAGTAAACAAACTTTTGCCGAGCTAGAAAGTGCAGCGACTAAGGAGGCCTCGTTTTGCGACAACTTTCGCAAAGCCGAGTCAAGGACGAGTGAAGGAAAAATCAAACATTTTTAAAAATAAAATAATTATGAAAAACTCAAATAACAAATAATATTAGTTGACATCTTAAAAAATATAATATAATAAATAAAAATATAAGAATATACCTAATTACTTAAAAATAAATTGGAAAAGGTCTTCGCTCCTCAAATTGCTGTGCCCGACAACCATAATAAACCTGTACCTATATTATAACAATAAAATAATTAATGGAATCCGGCGTTACTTTGCGGAAATCCATGATATACAAAAATGGCATTAAAATATGTAGTGTTAATCCCGCTAACTCACTAATTTATTAAGCTTGGATGCTGCATGCATGCAAGCACCACCCTCCCGCCCGCAATGTATGCACATGCAAAAGGAGCGATGGATGCTAAATAAAACATGCAAACTGAAACCCGACACGTGTTTCGCCCTACACGGGGCATCCTCAGGAGCTGTTGACTGGTCGAGAGCTGCGCGCCGAATGAAACGGCTACGAAGCTCCTGGCTCCCCATTATTGCGTCTTAATGCGGGTAGTACGTCGCAAGCAAATGCCAAACGGTGGCGCTATATAAGGGGCCGGGTGCTTGCGCGCCGACTGAAACGGCTACGGCTTACTAACTACTACTACTACTATCTCCCGGCCCCTTATATAGCGCCACCGTTTGGCCCTCGACCAGTCAAAAGCTCCTGAGGATGCCCCGTGGAGGGGCGAAGCACGTGTCGGGTTTCGGTTTGCATGCCTTATTTAGCATCCATTCTCTCCTTTTGCATGTGCATACATTTCGGGCGGGAGGGCGGTGCTTGCATGCAGCATCCAAGCTTGATAAATTAGTGAGTTAGCGGGATTAACACTACATATTTTTATTACATTTTTGTATATTATAACAACTTTGGCACATTATGGTGTGCAATAAAACTGTGACCAAAAAAACCATATCGAGCTTATCCGTGCTTCGGAAGGTACGTACCTAAAGCCGTTGGTCCTAGTTGTTGTCGTAAAATATTAACAAAATCTATTTTTTTGACGCCCGTGGTCGGGGTGTTAGCACGGTCTAAAATGGTTAGCACGGGTTCAATTCATGGTCAGGTCAATTTAGAAAAAAACAGTTTTTCTTACTTGATTTCTGGTCTGGGTGTTTTCTATGTTTATCCGTTATTCGGTTAACCATTTTGAGAAGAAGCTCAGTAAACTTGTCATGCGCATCGAAGCTTACCTCAACTGAGATAGCAATACAAGCCGCGGTTAATCCCGGCCGCCATCGTTCCTCATTACGGTGCGCCATAATTCCCGCCAGAAGTTCGGAGAGATCGGAACGCAGAAATGCACTTAACCCATTCACCCATTCATTCGGAGTAATTTTTAAAGGTAGCCGCACTTTAGCCTGGCTTGCGGCACGAATAATGAGGTGGCGAAACAATGTTACCGAGTTACCAGTAACGTAGGTTAATCATTTTCATTTTACAGGTGAACCTGAGAAAATATAGAGACTGTGAATACCTAATTTACATAATACATTAAATGGGGTGTATACATACATACAATACATACATAACTCATTACAATACATATCGCTCGTTTCCCGAAGGGGTACACAGGAATGAAAGGCTTTCTATTTGCGGCGAACTTGACATACTCTTTTTACTTTATTCACCCTTTTAACATTCTTCATTGTTGACATGATTGTCAGTAGAGTTAAGGTTCAAAGTACCCTCTTGACCACAGAATATCCAATTTAACACCCTTTGCAATTTGTTAATTTTGGCAGCATTTTTTAAATTACGCTGTTAAGGAAAGGGAGAAAAGAGTTTGCCCTTGCTGAGTTTCTTGCCACCTTTTCTCAGTAAAAGATCTCACGCCCGATCTACGAATCGATGGCGTAGCAATTATTGTAGCATAAATTGAATAAAAATGAACGAACACAAACCGTGCTTTCATATTGCTAAAAAATGTATCAGAAGTATTTGCGGAATAGGACAACTTGAATCATGCAGACCTCTTTTAGAAAGTTAAATATACTTGCATTACCTTCGCTATACTTATTTGAGGTATTGATATTTGTCAAACAAAACTTACATTTGTTTATAAGAAACACGAGAGGTGCAATTTCTGAACAAGATATCCAAACAAGTTATGTATACCACCTTCAACAACAAACTGATAAAGTAGAAATAGTAACAAAATGGTGTATTAAAATATTTAATTCACTCCCAAGCCGATCGTACGTTTTAAAAAGATAATGTTTAGAGTGTTGGTTGAAAACTGCTTTTATGACCTGAATGAATTCTCAATTTCTTGTTTTAATGGGACTTTAAGTAAAATTAAACTTTGACCTTTGTTTTCGTATGAAATTTCTATGATAGTAAAGTAGTATTACACGTTCTATATTTTGATATTTTAATTAGTGACCTCTTAGATTTTATTTGAACTTACCTTATTTTGTTTTGACGTACTTATTTGGACATTGTTTTGTTGACATTTTGTTTTTGTTTTTGACATTGTTATTCTATGCAAGACTGGACACTTTGAATTTTAATTTTTATTATTATTGTTAATTTTAATTTTGTTTTATATTTAGTATTCATTTCTTAAAATAGTTGGATATATTATAATAATGCATGACGACTGAAATGTTTCATAACGCTAAAGCGGTAAAACATGCATGAACTTCAACTATTATTTTATCATAAACAAAAATTTTACCATGTTTTCTGTGAATAAATAAATTCTATTCTTCTATTATATTCTATACTACTCTTGAATGTTGATAACACAAAATTCAATTGCCAATTATATCGCATCTTGTGGCATACTTCAGACCGCGAGAAGTGCCGCAACTACCGTGATAAGGTATCCGCCATTTTCTGCAAATAACTGTTATTAATTTACATGGAAACTTACTTAGGCCGCGTCGGATCTCACCGAAATTACCGGCAACAATCTTGATCCTCCACGGCGGTTTATTTTTTCACTTTGCACAGGATTTCGACTAATATTCTTGAGATAGCTTATTTTAATACAGTACTTAACGGCAAGGCTTGGTAATAAGGCAGGATGAATGAATGAGAATGATTTTTAGTGAAGACGATGCACTTGGAAAAGACGAGGTGGTCAGAAATAATGTTAGAAAAAGAGAAAAAGTGTTTATTGAAGACGAATTTTGTGGTAATCTTATAAGGAGGTTATCGCGAGTTAATCGTGCTTCTTAATTAACTTGATTTTCTTTCTTCATCACAGATACGGTCAGTCGGAACAGATATATCAACTGTAGATAAGTTCACCCTTGTCTTCAAAATGTGTGAATAGTGTATCAAGTAAGTCTAAATATTGACTACAATCTTTTGTATACATTTCTTTTGGTTCTGAGATGATTTTGCTTATTGTTATGTAGGTAGTTAGGAATAACTTCGGTGAGCTGCGACCACCGGCCGAGTCACTACGAATAAACCAGTGTGTAACTAACTAACGGCCGTTTAACTTGTGTTCCCTTCTCCATACATATCAGTGGCGACGAGCTACCCACGCAAATATAAAAAATGAGTTCCCAAAATCAGTTTGGATTAATATCAGGTTTCGATCACAATACGCAAGACTGGAAAACATACAAGAACAGATTATGTCAGTGGTTTATTGCTAACGATATTACGGCGGAGATAGACAAAGTGGGAATCAAAAAGCGTGCCATTTTGCTCAGCGCACTCAATGAGTCCACGTATCAACTGGCAAGTAATTTGGCTTTGCCTGCGGCGTTGGAGAGCAAAAGCTTCGATGAGGTTGTCAAGTTGCTAGATAGCCACTTCACGCCAAAACGCTGTGTGTTTGCGGAACGGTCTCACTTTTATTCGGCGAGCCAGCAGGTCGGCGAAGGTCACGCGCAGTGGGCGGCGAGACTAAGAGGTCTGGCGGCACATTGCAGATTTAGAAGTTTGGAGGACGCCTTACTCGACAGATTTGTCATGGGTATGCTGCCAAGCCCAGAGCGGGAGAAGCTGTTTTCTCAAGATGCTTCGGAGCTTACGTTATCCAAGGCGGTCGATTTGGCAGAAACTTCCCGATGCTCACGGGAGACCGCGGTTGCGTCGACAGCAGCGGCGTTATGCAACAGCACAGGGGTGGTTTTTAAGATAAGTGACGGTAAACAGCCTACGCGAGAGAAATGTAAAGTTTGTGGTTATACGAATCACAAAAGCAGTGAGTGCCGGTTTTCGAGTTACAAATGTAAAAAGTGCAACAAAAAAGGGCATTTGCGTAAGATGTGTAGTGGTATTAAATTTGTGGAAACTGTGAATATGCAGGAAAGCGATGATGACGGTGAGTTTTTTAATATTCGCTCGGTAGGCGGTAGTCCAATGGTCGAGTACGTTAACGTTAATAATTTGGATTTGAAGTTCGAAATCGACAGTGGTTCTGCGGTCACGGCCTTCTCGGAACAAACCTATAAGTGGTATTTTAAAGATGTGCCATTGCTACCTTGCCGGAAGAAACTAATAAGTTATGCAGGTGACGTAATTAAATGTGTTGGCGTTGTTAAGTTACCTGTGTCGTATAGAAACCGTACTGAACAGTTGGAATTTTATGTCGTGCCTAACGGGGGCCCTTCTATCCTGGGTAGGGATTTCATATCAACTTTTAATTTACAGTTGCAACCCGTTAATGTCTATAATGTGTCAGACGGAACCGTTAACATTGTTGAAAAGGTTATGGCTGATTTCCCAGAAGTATTTTGCGGCAAATTAGGTTGTTTTAACAAGTTCAAGGTAAAATTGCCTTTGAAAAGTGACGCCAAACCTATTTTTTTTAAAGCCCGCCCAATGGCATTTGCACTAAAGGAAAAAGTAAATGGGGAGCTAGACCGGTTAGTAGATTTAGGTATACTTGAACCTATTAAGTATTCGGAGTATGCGTCGCCCATTGTACCTGTCCTTAAACGCGATGGCACAGTGCGCATTTGTGCAGACTACTCACAAACTATAAACAAACAATTAGTTGTTGAAAAATACCCATTGCCCACCGTAGAAGACTTATTTACAAAATTGTTAGGTGGTGAACAATTCACAAAGTTAGACATGTCTCTTGCATATAATCAGCTGCAAATAGAGGACCCTGATAATATAACCTGTATTAATACCAATCGCGGTTTATATAAGTACAATAGATTAGTCTTCGGTCTAGCTAGTGCACCAGCTATTTTTCAGCGGGTTTTGTGTAGTGTTCTAGGTGATATGGAGGGCGTTTTAATTTTCTTAGACGATGTGCTTATAAGTGCCAGAAATAGAGACTTACACACACAAAGACTTTACACTGTCTTGGAGCGACTACGCGACGCCGGGCTGACGTTACATAAAGACAAATGTTCCTTCTTTCAAGACGAGATTAATTATCTTGGCTATGATATCAGTAAACATGGATTAAAGAAATCGCAGAATAAAGTAAATGCAATATTAAAGTCACCGACACCGAAAAATTTAAATCAATTACAATCATTTTTAGGTTTAATTAACTACTATCGAAGTTTTATTAAAGGTGCTTCATCGATTTTAAGTCCGTTGTTTGAATTGTTGAAAAAAGGAGCAAAATGGTCATGGTCGTTGGCACACGATAATGCTTTTAATTTAATAAAAAAATGTTTAGCCTCGGAACAGGTTCTCGCTCATTTTAATCCATGCGCAAAAATCATATTAACTGTCGATGCGTCACCGAACGGTTTAGGTGCTGTATTATCTCAGATCGAGGCAGACGGTAAAGAGCGGCCTATTTCATTTGCGTCTCGAACCTTAAACGCAGCTGAGAAAAAATATGCGCAAATTCAAAAGGAGGCGACAGCAATCATTTTTGGAGTTAAAAGATTCCACCAATACTTATACGGTAGGTCAGAACCATTCGTACTACGCATCATAAACCGTTACTTTCCATTTTTAGGTTAAATCGCGGCATTCCTGAGGTAACAGCAAATAGGTTGCAACGATACGCAATATTTTTATCTGCCTATAATTACACAATAGAATATGTGCGAAGTTCGAACAATAGCGCGGACTACCTGTCCCGAGCGTCATTAGAATTAGAAGCGACCCAGTCGGCCGAGGCGGGCGAGCCGCGCGGACCTCATTCATGCGGCGATATTTGCAGTGACACTAAAGTAATCGCGCACCGCACGCGGCCGCGGGACACGCGCGCCGGCGCAGCGGCAGCGCTGCCGCCGCCGACAGTGCCATTGTCGCCAGCCGCCGCGTTCATAGATCGAGCAACTTATATTAATTTTGTTACGGCGGGAAGCCTGCCGGTTACTATTGACGAGTTGCAGCGACAAACTAGGGAAGACGCGGTGTTGAGCGAAGTGATTTTGTATGTTCAAAATGGTTGGCCGCGCAAAGTTAATGATTTTAATATTAGACCTTATCATCAATGCAGATTTCAATTAGCTTTTGAAAATGGTTGTTTAATGAGGGGCCATAAAATAGTAATTCCGTCAAATGTTAGACCTAGATTACTTTCAGAATTGCATAGCTCACATCTAGGTATAGTCAAAAGTAAGGCGGAGGCTCGATCGAGGTTCTGGTTCCCAGGCATTGATAAATGTATCGAGGAACTAATCGCGAGGTGTGAGATTTGTTCCAAGTTGCGTCCGTCTCCCCTCCGCGTACCCCTAGCATCGTGGAAATACCCCTCACAACCTTTCCAAAGAATTCATATCGATTTTTTGGGGCCGTATTATAACCGTATGTACTTAGTCATAGTAGATGCATATTCCAAATGGGTCGAGTGTTATAATGTTACAAACAATACCACGACTACACAAGTTGTCGAAAAAATTTGTGAATTTAT
Source organism: Scoparia ambigualis (assembly GCA_963921215.1). Lineage (NCBI taxonomy): Eukaryota > Metazoa > Arthropoda > Insecta > Lepidoptera > Crambidae > Scoparia > Scoparia ambigualis. The sequence goes on along the minus strand of OY992521.1, from coordinate 30,702,986 downwards.
ATCGCGATTTGGTATTCCCGATAGTATAGTAAGTGACAATGGCACATCTTTTACATCGGGGGATTTTAATTTTTTTTGCGATTTGAATGGAATAAAACATATAACTTCGCCCGTTTATCACCCTGCAAGCAATGGCCAGGCGGAGAGTTATGTCAAGGTCGTGAAAAAAGGAATTAAAACTATTTTATTATCAAATAAGAGACATAGAAACATAGATGTAGAATTAAATCAGTATCTTTTTAATTATCGGAATTCTATACATACTACTACGGGACGGTCGCCCGCGGAGTTAGTGTTTGGTCGACAACTCAAATCCAGATTGGACTTACTTCTACCTAATAAAAACTCACCCTCATTATCCAAGATAACTCATAAAGTTCAAAAAGGCGGTACTCATAGAACACATTTTGTACCAGGAGATTATGTACAATTCAAAATGTTTGTAAATAAAAATAAATATCATTGGGTTACGGGAATTATTGTTAAACGTCTCGGCAAGGTGTTATACGTGATTGAGGACTTAAACTCAAAAGCCACAGTAAAGAGGCATATTAATCAGATTATAAAACACCACGGTTCACATACTGATGATGATGATGAGGTTAGTGGAGCGGCGAGTCTTCCTCAATTCCATGAGTACCCAGTGGAGGCTTCAGAATCTTTTCAACCGATCACCGGAGGTTCAACGGTTACACCCCCCCGAGGAGAGGGTCAGGGTTTAGCTGTACCCTGCCCTGACTTACCAGCAACGTCGCTAGCAAACACGAATGCGAATACAAGGGGGGCAGGGAGCATGCAGTTACGGACCTTGCCGAGAGTAGATTATAAGCAATGTTTTTAAAAATTGTATGTAACTTTTAAATATATATGGGAGGAGTGTTATGTAGGTAGTTAGGAATAACTTCGGTGAGCTGCGACCACCGGCCGAGTCACTACGAATAAACCAGTGTGTAACTAACTAACGGCCGTTTAACTTGTGTTCCCTTCTCCATACATATCACTTATCAAAACCAAAAATTGCAATTTAAATGTTGTTTAAAATATTTTCATGTCAAAAAAGGATCAAAAGATCAACCCTTTTGGTTTAAACAGTAGAAAACATCAATATTTATTTACAAACAACCTACATAAAAATTTAGCTTTAGAAATATCCTATACTAAATAAATGGTGGTAAATACATTGAAAACGTTTGTGAATAGAGACATTGATCAGTCGCTGGCACAGCTATCCATTGCACAGTTCCAACAAACTGCGCAATTTAGTGACGCCGACTTTCAATGATTTTCACGAACATTCATTGAGAAACTCTTTTTTATACGTTGCTGGAAAAGGCATAAATGTTGTACAGAACTCCAGATAGAATACATAGTGATCAATGCCATCGCTCATACTGATATAACATTTTTCCTGTTGACAAAAATTAAAGCTATAGGGTTACACTACGGTAGCGTCCTTGTTATACAAACGTCATTTACCTATATTACATTATTTACATCATTATCATCACCATCATGCTGGTTTTGGGTATTCGGTTGGATTCCGCCAGCGTTTTAGTGCATGTTACAAAAGTACTTCAAACTATAGATATGAAAATACTAAGTACACTACCACCACGACAGTCACTTGACTAAATGATTAAAGTAATTCAACAAGATAAACCAAACGACATTATTAAATATCACTCATCGCCGCTTTACAGGAACACCGATAATATTGAATCAGTTGACTGTATTAACAATGCAAATACAGCAAGCGAACGCGACTCCGTAAATGCACCGCCGGGTAGGGAATGCTGTCGTTAAAAATTGAACCTTAATTTTTGGGGAGCAAAATCGGTATTGAGTTTTAGGGCAAGTGTTTCCAACGTTGTTTGCAAATCCGAACTTATGTAGAGTGTTTACAGGGTTCGTCTGTTGCCGCTTAACGCTCGCAGTTTAAATGTGCCGTTGCTTGTAGACGCCTACTGGCTTGTCGGCTAGCTTAGTGCCTCGTTGTGTTTATTCTCATTAGCATATTATGTTATTTAAGGATGATAATATGACGAAGGGCCCTTCGCCGTGTTATAAATAATTTATATTATCAATTTATATAGTTTTAAGTTTACATTTGTATTATTGTATAATATTGATGTTATACTAATGAGCTTTTATTGACAACCTACATCTTTGTATAAGCGAGGTAACACAGGCTGCTATTGCTGCTTTGCTTGCCTTTAGTGCTGTTTCTACCACCTCCCGAGTATCACATAAAATAGATACAGTTTATTGAGCTATCAACTTTTAGTAAAAACAGCGGACTGAGTGGAGTACGCGCACCTCCTTGGCTGCGGAGTGTTGCACGAACATTTATCACGTCTTTACTTACGACTTGTTCCTCTACGTACTGTAGGAAATTACTGTTACCAAGTCACTTCTACAGTTTCTTTCATTTAAATCACATCTTTAACGTTAAATTGTTTTATAAATAAAATTTATTTTAACAATCCGACTATTTGAAATGTTACGGAGAGTAAGTTTAATTGTAAAAACTGTTATTTTACTTAATGACAAGACTTAGATAACACAATAAGATTTCAAGTGTGTACACTTCTTTAAGCATGTAAAAAGTTCACTAAAATGTTTTATGGTACGCTGAAATAATTAGTATCTTTATTTTTTCTAGTAAACATTTTATCTGAAAATAATAGTATTCTAGCTTTATAAGTATGTAACAACTTTTAATGTAATATGACCAGCGATTTCGGGTTCCATATAACTTTCATCTGTAAATTAATAAGTAACACAAGAACCATTGTAAGCATTGTTTATTACGAATCAGACAGGTTTTATAACTCTCCTTTTACGGCTTTTTTATTAATTATTTTTTGACAAAACACAATTTCCTAATGTAGTTATATCGCTTCGAGACCGCTGCTCGAGCAAAAGACATCATATCAAAAACTCTTTGACTTGTGTTATGCATTCGCCAATAAGCTGCCAGCTATTGAGGGGTCGGTGCAATCTTTAAGACGTGAGGGCGAGTCCGGCACCGACTCAGGCACCGGCTCCGCCATTTCACGGCACATAAACATTTGATTTCTTCGGAACGGACCGGATATTATAATACTTTGTAGCCGTTTCATTACTTCGCGCTCGTGATCGCACACTTGGATCTTCGAACCAGCTTAGCTAAGTGTTTGTGGGGGATAGATTTTTTTGTAAAAATGGTGGCATTTACTTTATGAGCAGGTCGATGGCGCAGCGGCTAATAAGTTTAGTTTGCTATTTTGCTACTAAAGCAGTTTCGTAATGCCGGGTCACAAGATGGCTGACCAAATTATAGATATCTCCGTGCTTCGAAGGGCACGTACAGTCGTTGGTCCCGGTGTTGTCGTAAGATGACAGTCCACTAACTTGCGTTGGGCCAGCGGGGGGTTACAGCCCTACCGTCTCACGCGCTGTTGTCCTGTGGGAAGCCTGTGCCCAGCAGTGGGACTTTAATAGGCTGATGATAGACACAAAGATAAAAACATACATACATACACTAATCACGACTATTATCCCCGAAGGGTTAGTCAGAGACATAGGCAATGAGTGCCCGCAAAAGCAGTCCCCTCCATAGTCCATTTTTCACCAAATAAAGCGACTGCACAATATGTGCTCAGTGTGACAGGTTGTGAGCTCATCGCCGCTCTAGGCTGTTGGATTTATGTGCAACAGTGCAAGGGAAGAAAGGGGGTGGTAGTATTCTTTTACCGCTATGCAACACGGTTATTAAAAAAAATAAAAAGTTGTACAGCTTCCGATGTAATCATTTGTTAGTATACCTACTTGTTTTTCTTTCACGATTGATGCAGTTCTAAGATCCAAGGATATCGTGCCGTTTGTTTTGTAAATGATTTGGGGAAATGGCCGCGTCGGGCGAGTGCCCACCTTATTGGAGGCTGCTGACAAATCGCGGCATTCGTCTTGCGAGCTGGCTCTCCTAAGTCTTCTAATAAATCTTAAACAAAAGCAAATTTGGAAAAGTTCAACACATTACGCTAGGAGCTTCAGCTTTTTTGCACCAATATTGGAAAAGTAATATTTTATATTTTAAAAGGTTAACGATCTACATTTCACTTAAGTATATATATTTTTTTTAAAGGTGTAAGCACAGCGACTGAATATGCTCTCATTTGGTACGCTGGTGGTACAATTACGACAACGACAAGATAATTTTTTTTTCAAAAATTTTAGGTCTGGATGTTGTGGTACCATTTTTTTACCATTTTGCTGCTGTAAGTAATTATAAACAGTATTATTACCACACTTATTAGTCATTAAGCATCCGATATTTTGGATTAGTTGTTTGTGCCACGATTACGAATATATTGGTAATCCTATTATCAATTGCTCTCATCATTCGAGCAAATTAGAGTCTAATGTCACTAACATTTTAATATCGTTCTATTAAACTTATCAAATGGTTATGAAATATGATCAAAAATAGTCGAGACAACAAAGAAATCATACTCCGACACGAGTACATTCAACATCCGAAAGCATTAACGGAGGATGTTCTGAAATATTAATATTGCTATAGCCCCCATTTGTCTCGCACCAAGCCTGCCCCTAAGAAACGTGGCCATAAACAAAACGCGCCAAAGATCTCGCTGACAAATGGACTGGACTACAGTCGCCACATTATCTCTGGGAGTCCGAACGTCCTAGCTAATTTGACCCTTATAACTGGGTGCGGAGGTGTCAGTTTTAATTGGTCGGCTGGGTGCGCCCAAATCCACCGTTTCGGCCAACGACTGAGTAAAGGTTCTCTGAGGATCTGGCGGACAATTTACACTGCGCTAAGGATATATTGCTCATAAAGTGAAGCTGATAAATGTAAGAAGTCCAATAATACACTACGAGCTAATACGAGTACTTCAGGTGGGAATCGGACCTACGTCTTCCGCATACCGGGCGCGGGCGGACGTGCGACACTTTTTTTAAAGGTTCATTCATCTATATGTCTGGATGAAGTTTTTACTTAAAATTTTTAACCTGTTAACGTAATGCAAAAACATCAAAAATCAGAATACGCAACAGTTTCAGTGATGTACTAGGGGAAAGAAAGGTTTTGTCGTTTTCTCGACGACAAATGCCCTGACTGGGTGGGCCACGGTTGCGGGCTCGAATCTCCCTAGGAGCAAATTTTAATATTTGTGTGATGAGAATGTGAAATTGGTAACCGAGTTTATTTAATTATGTTTGTATCTAAGTATCTTTATTTATGATTCGTCGCCATCACTAAACAGAAGATACTTCTGTTCTGTGGTCGCCATAGTTAGCTACTTATACCTTTTGGGGCTTATTCATCATCATCATCAGCCTATAAACGTCCCACTGCTGGGCACAGGCCTCCCACGTGAACAATAGCACGTGGGGATATTGGGCCATAACCCACCACGCTGGCCCAATGCGGGTTGGTGGGTTTTTAACGACTGCCACCTTACGATAGCAACCGGGACCAACGGCTTAACGTGCCTTCCGAAGCACGGAGGAGCTCGAGATGTTTTTAAATTTGGTCACCCATCCAGCGACCCGGCATTGCGAAAGTTGCTTAGCAAGCAAGCAAGATCGCAAGCCGAACGCGCTAGCCGCTGCGCCATCGAGCTCCTCGAGGGGCTTATTATTGGTTTGAAATTTGTAAAATTAATGAAGGTCAATATTTTGTAACGTTAATTAAAATAATTTAATACAACGTCAATTTAATGAATAATTGATGGCAATCATAATCACAACCCCTTACTGAAACCAAGTCACGGACACATGAATAATCAATTAACCTTGCTAAATGACTTCAAACTCTCTCCGAAGGTTAAATGGTGGTTAGTTTGATTAAACCTGTGTATCTAAATACATCTCAGCTGACAACATACGAAATACATAGCACATGAAAAGATGACTTCCCTCACGACAAATTCGAACCTACAGCCATTGGAGTTATCAGTTGAGATATAAAGTAATTTTTATAATGCCTTTTTGATTTTATTGTATTACAATTAGTAAACAATTTTTCTTGTATTTTTTAATTATTACTATTGTAATATTTACATACCAACAAATAGCAGTTTATGGTTATGCAATTAAAATTTGTTATCTTGTTCTCCACAACAATCGACGTATATTAATTTTGTTGTTCGACACACGCTTAAACGCTTCCGCATCGCAGTCAAGTCTAGAGTGCACTCCGAAGAACTTCTAATTACATAAAGTCATATGAAAACAAAAACACCCAGCGGCTGGTAATAGAGCGGGAACTTGCGCACAGCCGCGGCCAACTTTAAAATAAACTTGCGCTGAACGTCGGACGCACCCCGTCTGCTCCTGAAATATCACTCAACTTCCCAACTACCCGCGTTTTTGTCTTTTTTCACCACCCCACCATCCACCCATTGTTCGCTCCCCTCTTTTGATGACTGTCATAGTTAGCGAAGCGGGTTTTAATCTTTTTTCCTGCGTGCCCGGATAGTTCGAGAGTTTTCAATTGAAACTGCGACCGACATTTTGTGAAAGGAACGCCATTTTATTTATGTAATTGCGGCGGGGGCGGGCGGGGCGGGGGAGCGCGGAGCTTACTGGGCCGCGTGGAATTTTTGTGTGTCCCAGTAAGATTATCCCAATTGAATTGTGATTAATTATTGTTTGAATACCTACCTTGTGGTTAGCAATGATGTGGTCAATACTAATAATTTGCAGCTATTACAATTCTATGTATTGACGATAAGTATAAAAGGGATATCTATATCCCTTTCTAGACAAATCTTGTTAACAGAAACATTAGTCTTGTCACCATGTAAATAATTGTACATATAGTACTAATAATTGTTAGAGCTACCAAACTTGCTACTGCTTTATACGTCATGTAAATATATCATATTAAGATTTTAGTTCTAAGTAACCTGTAAATAAATAATGAGAGAGAGAAAAACTGTATTTATTTACAGCTTGAAGCTACCATGTAAGTATACTAAGCGAATCACACAGGGTGTTAAACTCAGATAATCAGGTAAATAGATGTTGCCGTAACCAATCATTATCAATTCAAGTGAGCCGGTCCCGGCGGGATGGGCCGCATTTATTAATTTATGGCTATTAACAAATACGAAATAGGCAAAATAAATCCCGGCATTAGCCGCCAAATTATTATCTATTTGCGGGCTGCGTTAACTTTGACTAATTCTTAGAATGGCTTTGTAAGCCATGTTGGATTTGCAACGGCTAGTCGGGGGCGTTATCCGGTCTAGTTTGACTAAATGGATTATTGTGGATAAATATTAGTTTCAGTTCTTGCATACTAATTCAGGCAACCGTCATTGCAGCTTAACTGTTCTAATATTATATTATATCTATCAGTTTATCAGCCTGTAGACATCCCACTGCTGTGGGAACCCATGTGGGAACGCTGTGCGTTCCCACATGGGACGGTTTGGCCATAACTCACCACGCGGGCCCAATGCAACTAGTGGGTGGGTTACAACGACAATTTTTATTAATATCAAACTCAACGCGGACGTAATCACGAGAAAAAGTTATGTTCCATAAGATTGTTTTTGAGCATCTGTAACAGCATAATTGTTCTTCATTATGATTTATTACTATTACTCACAAGTCATTTAATCCTTTCCAGCAAACTCGAAGGCAAAATCTAGCCATATCTACATATTTTTTATTGTTGTGGATATGAGAGGGTTTTCTCTGCAAAGTTTGTGTATCAGTAATGCGATACAGCGGTCTGTTAGTGATCCCGCAGCCCGCAGTCCCACAGGACTTAGCTAAGGTTGTTTGGAATAGGTACTTGTCGCTTGGGAATATTACACAAGTAGGTACCATTTTTTACTTTGTTTATTTTTTATTGTTTTATGTAGTACATACCGGCGGCCGAGTAGCTCGGCCCGATAACTGGAGGGCCAGGATTTAATTATCAGGTCGATTAAAATGTGTTTTGAATTTTTCATGGTATAGCGCGGACTTGTGATTATCAACCCTTTGGCAAGCGTTTAAGCTTATACCCATCAGTTGTAGCGAACACTTGATTTCAATGATCGAGGCTTTATACTTATATAGGTAGGATATTGTTTTTTAAGGTTACGCGAAAATTTAGAGTGCCACGACTATGGTATTGTTTTACTTAATTTAAATAGAGTACAAGATAAGATTGCTATAATAATTTGTGTATTTATTATACCTAACTACATTTAGATAAATGCAAAAGTGTCACATTTTATTGCTAGCTTGGGTTATTGCGATCGTAAATTAAGATGTACTTGCCATAAACATAGCATTGTTAAGTTAAATTTGTGTGCCGTTCCACAGCTGGGCACTCCCAGCAGCGGAACGGCCTACAAAGTTCTGTTGACCCTATTTATTTAGATTCCAATTTATCAAATATGTTTCTTTGATAATTTTATAAATAAGGGTTCTTTAGTAAATAGGTAAATAAAATTTCCTATTATGACTCGAGAATATGTAACGACCAACTACTTTGAATGTTTTCAAGAAAATCCTAAAACTAAACTGGCCATTATTGAAAAGTGAGTGTGTTCCCATCAATTCCCCACTGGAAATCACAGCCTTTGTGCAGACAAGCAACAGAGCCTCCTACATAAGTGGCGGCGGAGTGACCCGAAACTTTCGATCGGGCCCTTTATCAATATCATCTACTGCGGAATGCCGGCGAAATGAAAGAATCTGCTCCATTCAAGAAAAAAAGGTCTCGGAATGGAAACGAAATTTCATGGCGGCGACCTTTTCTTTGTCAGATGTTTATCTCCGCTCAGGCTCTACCACGTAACAGCTTGGAGACACACCACTCGACTCGAAATACCCTAGTTTATCCATTCCCGCTTCGGTGCAACTATAAATCTTCAACACGAGAGAAAAGCAACAGTGTACGTTGAAATATCGAGTTCGCCGCACTCGCGAAAACAAATGAGAGGTAGCAGAATACAATTTCGAGATGAACCTCGAAATAAAATAAATCCATTGACGTAAATAGCACTTAATCTTGCGGTCTTTTTGAAAAATAAATACTTTGTTCACATAAAACGTTAAGTTAATGGTTATAATAGTGTCGTTCACGTTGAGGCGTTTTGTTTTTGCGGCTGCCAACGAGGGATGGCGCAAAAAGCCCGCTAATTCCTTGGCAGTTAGTTCGCGAGAGGCACTTGCGTTACGTGACTCGGTACTTTCAGGATGTATTAACAGCTGTTATGATGTTACTGTTATATGGAGGCTTATTTGGTAATAATACTAATGATACTTTACTATTCTTGAACAGTGATTTCTTTAGGCTCGCAGCCACGCATGTTTGTGTATGTTGATGATAATTTCATTTTAAACAAATATGCCTTTTATAATGTTATGATGAAGTAGTACAAAATTATGTTAGGTATGAAGATAAAGCATGACTGGTTACCTATCATAAATTCGAAATTTGCCTGTACAAATTTTATTTGGCCGAAAACGTTTTGTAATTTTTTGTTTTCCATAATTTTCTTTTTACCGAAAACACAATTTACAAAGTTTTGAAATGCCGATTATCGATTGTTAATTGTTTGAAAATCTCTATATTTTGAAATCCCACTAAACGTTTGGCCGAAGCTATTAATGCTAGACGATTCATTTTCCAGAAACACGTTTCCAATATTATTAAAATACAACATTTCAAATAATTGAAATCCATAATATCATCGTATCACAACTTGTAATCGTAGTAACGTTTAAGCATGCAAACAAGCATGCAGCATGGAAGCAAGCATGCACCACGCAAGCAAGCATGCAGCATGCAAACAAGCATGCAGCATGTAAGCAAGCAAGCTTGGAGCTTGCAAGCAAGCTGCGGAATGCATGCAAGCATGCAGCAAGCAAACAAGCAAGCAGCAAGCAAGCAAGCAGCAAGCAACCAAGCATGCAGCAAGTATGCAGCAAGCATGCAGCATGCAACCAAGCATGCAGCAGGCATGGTTTCTGTCACGGCTCCGGCGCTGCGAGGCTCCGGCGGTCCCACGCGAGCTTATCGTCGCAGATGGCTTACCTCACCACCGCAGCTTCGGCTTGCTGGCCGGCTCCGCCGGCCAGCCTCAGCTACGGCGGCGAGCGTTAATCCCACCTGCTCCTCAGCTCGCGGGCCGCCTCGCCCCTCCGCGCCTACGCGGGCTTGAATTACACTCTAGCGTAGGGCAGACAAGACTACGTGGAGTCTGTTTTGCCGCGATTTGTTTCTGTCACTGACTTTTGAAACACAATCTTACCGGAAACATAAAGTATTATCTTTTTAAGACATTTAAGATTATTCACCTAATAATATGAATATACCTATGAAAAACAAAAAAAAACAGGGTATGAGTATGATATTTTAGAGGAAAAGTTACTTCGAATTTTAATACTTCTAGATAATAAATTTATTGTAAACAAAACATCTTCCAAAAGAAAAAAAGTAGTTTTGATAATCGGCTAATAGTTTTTCTGGAAAATGAAACGTATGTATGATAAGTTTATGGATTAACAAAATTATGTAAAAGCAACGATCTAGTATTTAAAACTTCATCATACCGTTATCGAACAATTGAAATTCGTACAGGAAAGTTTCGAATTTATGATAGGTTACCAGCATGACTACATACTTGTAACATCGATACCGCCGATGTTATTCAGATATTTCATGAGCTGTGCAAGGTTTTTTTTTTGTTTTCTACAATAAAGTAATTTCTGGCTGAGGTCTGCGAGTCGCAGACTATAGGATATTTATCGAGAATCAGATATAATTAACCATTTAAAACATAAGATAGGAATCTAGTGGGTAGATAAATGGGTTACACATCGGTTTATAAGCGTTGCTTAACAATCACCATTTGTAAAATTTAACAAGTCCAATTGATTTAAACAGTTGTTCTTAAACAGTGTTTTTCTTTACAAGCATAACTTCGGCTTGCAAATCTTTCAAACCTTCAAGCTCACTCAGACATATAAATTGGGGCAAGTTTCTTCTCATTAACAAACAATAAATCAGGCTAATCCACGCCGCTTTTTCCACAAATGTACAGCATATTTCGACAGCTTCAGACTTGATTGATGGATGGCCTCTTTCTAGGTCATTGCGAGAACGTGTTTCAGAGGTTGTTTCAACTTTATAATTATAAAGAAATCTTTTCTGGGATATAAAATCCCAAACTCAACACTTTTATGATGTTACAGGGGACCAGAAAACTTTTGATAGATCTGTGTCGGCAATTTAGTAACATTTTTATTTACGTTGTGTACGGCCAGTGCGGCGGCGCGAACACAAGAAGAATGTTAGCATAAATTGTAGTTCAGGGTCAACGGATGGGTGACCATATTAAAATATTTTGAGCTTCTCTGTGATGGTGCCTATATTGTTTTCGTTACATAGCAATCGTAGAAAATTCAAAAACTCATATTATGCCTTCAATCTGCTCATGTGTGAGGATTCATGTGATAAGTATATTTCTGTATTAAGTAATAAAGCTATTTAGCCGTTAAATTTATTTGTACCGATACAGAGTCAACGTTTACAAGTTGGTTTGCGTCAGAAGCATCGCTGATTAATGAGTTTTCCGCACTTACAGTTTTCTAGGTCAGGGGCTTAAAAGGTAAATCAAGGCAATGTTTAAGAGAGCTTACTATTGTTCTATTATTAAATATCCAATAGTATTACTATTAGAGTATCGTCCTACTAGTTTCTTAAAAATTAAAGCAGCCTTTGATATTTTTATTTATAACATTAACATTAAAATTGATGAATTTATATTGAGCATTCGTTACTAGCGAATTTTACGTTACGTATATTGTCCGTAGCAACTAATTGGCTACTTGACAGTTTTCGAAAAAGTATTTTAAAAATTACAAACGCTTATTTTAAACCCCGTACAAAATATTTTTTCCCGAAAAAGCTTTATTTATTGGAGAAAAACATATTTTTCTTCATTCATTTCAAATTTTGTGCGAAAACGGTTGGTCACGTGACATTTAGCCCTGTGACACCACATTACACAAAGAAATTTAACTTGAAACCTGACAGACAGTTTTTGTATATTTTGTGAAATGTAGCGTCATACGTAGCTCAATCATGGCCCGTGTTTTGGGGTCTTGTAATCCACAGATAAAAAATCACAAATTTATTTTGTAAAAATAAAATATTTATAAGTTATCATAATAAAAAAAACTATTGGATAATTATCGTTAACTCTATATACTACCATATCCGACATATTTCACATTTTATTGTTACAACTGTCAAATAGCCAATTCCCGAAAATAATAACCTATTAGTTGTTTTGTCCACTAAAGTGAGAAAGCTAACTTCATTTGTATGGAGCTTTAGTCAAAAGTTGGTCGACAATAGGTCATTAATACATACATATAATCACGACTATTATCCCCGAAGGGTTAGTAAGAGACTAGGCAATGAGGACCTCAAAAGCATACCTCTCTCTGCCATAGTCCACTTTTCACCAAAAGCGGACTTCACATGTGCTCACCGTGACAGGTGGTGAGCCCATCGCCGCTCTATGCTGTTGGATGTATGTACAGTCTTTAGTCTGTTAGTCGCCTTTTACGACACCCAATGGAAGAGAGGGGTGGTAATATTTTTTTATTGAGTATATTATGTAAAGTTAGGTTTACCTGAACACTGTCAAATGTCAAAAATTTTCGACATTGTCAATACTGTTCAGGCAACAGCGGCAGGCCATGTCGAATAGTTTCATTTATTTGCGAAGTTTACCCAACTAACAATTGGACAATTATAATTGTCTAAGTCTACAAAGCCATAGCTATTACGTACGAAATATATTCAAGACACCAGTTTAGTTCTTTAGGCGCTATATATATAAAACAAATCGGTTAATTATCAATTCATCCGTAACACTTAGATTGTAACAACACTTGACAATTGAATATTACTGATAGCTGTTATCATAGCAGCTTGCTATTCAGACTTGTCCGATGCCAATAATCTATCCCGCCGTCCACAATGCAGGGCGGAGGTTGATCAGACAATTAATCTAACCCGCACAAAAAAGCTGGCCCAATACAAAAGGACATGTACTCTATGCCTCCTCAAACGACGGGAGGCCTCCTCTCATTATCCGCGTAAACTGCTCGAGACTGGCCTTTGTTAGTCCAGGGCAATTGTGGGTCTTCATTAAGTTAATTATCCCCCATTGTATGAGTGTGTACGGCCCTTAGTGATAGCGACCATTGTCTTCGCGCGCTCCAGCTATTAAATTTTCATTTCTATTTAAAGATTGAAATTGGTCATTAACTTCGGATTACCTTGCAAACTTTTGTTTGTTTGATGATGAGGTGTGATGTTTGGAAACAGGTCAGCCTCCATAGACAAACAGAGTAATAACGATTGATGAGTACCCTCTGTTCCTTAGACTAAAACAACTCGGGACGCAAATAAAACAAAAGTCCTTACAAACAGTGAAGTGCGAGAATGATTCATTTATAATAAAGATAGCGAAAATTTTTAAAATATTACTACGTCCGACGGGAATATAATATTATGTAATTACACTTTATAATTGGCCGAGCCCAACATCATCGCTAAAATTAAGGCACATAAGCATCGCTAGTTCGGCTACGTAGAAAAGATGGTATACGATCGCTCGGTGAAACTCTAATTATGTTGGCCGGCCAGTAGGGCGCAGGTCAATCGGCCTCGTTACCGCTGAAGGATGAAGTCCTAAAGGACCTGTCAAAGCTACTTGTGGACAACGAGCCGTCTTGTATCAGAGGCCAAAGCTCATTTAGGGCTACAACATCGAAATAAGTAAAAGTACAGCATGTAGACTGTCACAAGTGGTTGGTCTGGCACTACTGGCATAACCTGACGGTTGGTCTTGGGTGCCAGTAAAAATAAACTTAGTGAAATGAGGAGAGGGATTGTGCCACTTCAGGGCAAATGCCTGATGCTATTGGCCTGATGACTATACGCTTGCAAATGCGAGATAGTGATCACGAACCTGGGCTATGCATCGAAAAATCTGAAACACACTTTGCCCGTCCGGGGACTTATACCCGGGACCTTCAGACATCGAGACGACCATGCGGCCAACGAGGCGTTAGTTAGTATATTTTTAATAGTTCAAATACAGACAGGTCTAGCGACTAAGTTAGCTTAGATTAAAAAGTTTTTTAAAGTTAAGACATCAATTTATCTCGTATAAAAGGTTACGGCGCGGGAGACCTTGTACTGAAAATTACCGGCAAGGAACTCAGCAAGGCCATTAGAAAAATTAGTAAAAGTATTTATTTAATAACCTTCAAGGAAGGACTCTGTTTAAAAATAAATTTAAGATAAATAAGTTATGTAATGGTTGCGTTGCTAATATACATAATGTTCTAAATATGGAATAACGTTATGTTTCAGTATTATTCGCATAGGTAATGTGTACAGTAAAATTAACAATGTGAATTTTTTTATGTATCTGTATGACTGCACGCGCTGGCGCGGCGCGACGTACAAACATGCCCCGCGCCGCGTGGACACTCAAATAATAATACATATCTTTGAGTACGCCGCACTGCGCCCGCCCCGCGTCCGCGCGTGCAGTCTGGCCGATCACTAAGATATTACAGTTATTGTCATTATGATTGTATAGCCAAAATATATTGAGTAAATTATAAAAAAAACCACCATTTTTATAAATGCATCTTGTATGAATATACATACTGAATAGTAATAATCACTTTTAAAGAGTTTACAAGTTAATTTACAAAAAAAATTTGGAAATAAGGAACCAAAAAGTATCGCAAAAACTTCAATACGGTTATCTTTCGCGTATTCGGAAGTCAATACACTCAAGAGTCAAGTGAAAGGCAAAGAGAATCAATGTCGATGGAAACTTACAAAAAACAAGTTCGCCGCGGTTGCGGCGCGACATCAAACTGTCATATTATGGAAATAGGCTTATAGCACTGATGTATATTTTGTCGATTAGGAAAATGCTTTTGCTCTCTCGGCTGGTTGGACGCAAAGCCTACTTAACATTCAAAGCTTGTTTATGTGTACCTACATCATCGTCGGCCTTTACACGTCTCACTGGTGGGCTTGATACGCAAGTAATAATGCTGTAACCTACCACGCTTTTTTCAATTCGGTATTTTGGTAGTTAAAAACAACAATCTTTCGATAAAAACAGGATTATACTATCTTACTAAAGTACAATCTACTATCTTCTTGAAGTAAAATTAAATTTAGACGATTCAAAATGCTTATATTAAGCTTACTGAATAAAGAAATTTTGATTGATTGATTAATACTAAAATATTACACCACCTAGACAGCCAAGAAAGGTTTTCATTCATCTTTATTGAGATAAACAGTTTTATAAATATGGCTATGCCAACCTTGATGTAAGTATCTACTTTAGTAACATAATAAACTACATTTTAAACAATAAAGAAATATGGAGAAAGTGAAATCTATGACTATATTGAAACATTAAAGACTTAGCTTATTTTAATTAGAATTGTTAGTTATCAAAATAGTTTGAACAAAGCGCACACCGAATCTAATAATATAGAAATTATTTAATTAATTTTCTTTCTTCTTTATTTTGTAGACACGAAAAGTTCCCTCTGACTTCGATGTTGTAAATATTATTGTGACCAGTTAATATCAAACAAATATAGAGCTTCTAAATACTTACGAGTATGTCTCTCGGCAAACTAAGTGTTTCTGCTGTCGTCAGATTTCTTCCAGTTTCCCGAATGCTCTCAATCGATTAGATATATTATAATTATTATTGCCGAGAGACAAATAATAAAAGCACTATTATAGTTGTTTGCGCGCTTTTGTGTGTTTCCTTGTGTGAGAAGGTAGTAGCACTATAAATGGTTATCGGTGTACCGTCCGCACAAGCGATTCTCAGCGCGCCCCAGCATTCCTCTGACTGTCATCGGACAGTTGCAAATTCACCGCTGAGCTGAACGCCCGCTCCCGCTTGTTCGCTTTTCATCGCCGCCGCGAACACCGTCGCCGCCACCGCCGCTAACCGCTCCGCCCGCGCAGCTAGCTGCCAGAATCCTGGGTGCTGAAGACGCCGATTACCAGGTTAGTGTTGCTGCTTATTTCGCTCAGGGGAACACTTGAAGGCCGTAACCGCCGCCCTTGGCTTCCTTCGTTTAAACTGCCCCTTTCTATATATTTATACGAGTATATGTGATAACCGCCCCCGCTCATACAGTCCACTGCGTTTAGCATTAATTTACCCGCCCTCCAGTAAAACGGAGACACCATAAATTTTGGTCCTTCGAGCCGGATTAAAACTAGTTTATTTATCTATTTACCCGCTCCGCTTATAATTATATTTATTTATCACATATATTTTAAATATATATTTTAAGTACCCCACGCATTTATAACTGTATTTTCGACAGCCGTTATTTTCTAGCACATAGCTACCCACATTCCGTGGTAGGGGGCACTTACCCACCGTTAAATTATTTAACGGATTTTAATCAACCGCGCTTATAGCACGTTAATTGTTTCTTCGACTACAAAATGGCAGCCGAAGAAGCAAAACTAAAATTAGTCATTGCAAAAAAGCAATCCATTTATAAACGCGTTACCAAATTGTATGACGTTTCAATGCAATTGGTGCCAGGCGCCGTCGACACTAGAACGAAAACTGAGTTTATGGCGATGTCGTCTAACTTGAAAGGTTCATACGAATAATTCAGCTCATTGTGTGATGAACACAACCTGTTGTTGTTGCAGCAAAAACCAGACGCTGAAATTAACTACAATGACTGGGAATCTTTTGAGACCTTATATACGCGTATAAGCCATACACGCACTCTAATGTCGGGGAGTAATGAGTCGCCATCATCGCCCGCTAATTCAGCCCCTTCTAAATGCAAATTACCGCCTATCGAATTGCCATCATTTGATGGGAACCCGGAACATTGGCCTCTTTTCTATGAGTCATTCAAGGCAAACATCCATACCAATAATAGTTTGTCTAACGCGCAACGGGTCCAGTACTTAGTGGGTAAACTGAGTGGGAAAGCTCTTTCGGTATTTGCAGGTATTATACCTAACGAGTCTAATTATCCCATAATTTGGGATTCGCTCATAACTAAGTACCAAGATAAAAGAATGTTGGGTACCTTATATTTAAATAATATTTTTGAATCGCAACCGCCCGCTAATTCACCCGCACATTTAAATAATTTTATAGAAAAAATACACTCGTCACTATCCGCTTTAAGACAATTAGATATTTCTGATTTGGCCGATTTTATCGTCACGCATATAGCATTAAAAAAGTTAGACTTGCAGCTTGTACAATCGTTTGAACTATCGCTAAAGGACAAAGATCTTCCTAACAGTTCCGATTTAATTAACTTTGTTCGTCATCATATTAAAATACTCGAGAGAACGTCGACCGTTAACAATTTAGAACCTACCGCCGTTAATTTAAAGTCGAAAGTTCGAAATCTACCTCGCCAATCAGTAACTAAGATGTCGCATACCTTCGCTTTAACCAGTAATCATAACCGTCAAATGTCGGCACCCGCTTCCACTTGTGGATATTGCAATATGTCCAATCATTCTCAATTATTTAATTGTCTCGCATTTAAAAAATTAATGGTTAAGGATCGTTTTAATTTCGTGAAGCAAAGTAAGTTATGCATAAACTGTTTAAGCGCAAAACACTCGACGTCTTATTGTAAATCGCTTAATACCTGCAACGTATGTCATAAAAGTCATCATTCGCTTTTACATTTTAATACGGAAACCGGTTCGATGTTGCGCTCGCGTGACACTGCTGACACGGCTGCGCGCCCGCCCGCCGGTGTTGCGCCGTTAGATAATAATAGGCCTGCCACCGCCAGCTCAGACATCTCGCCGCCGCCGCTCCGCCCGCGCGAGTCCTTGTGTTTACACAGCAGCGACACGGAGGGCACGTTCGCAATTCATGATAGCTGCGCGCGCTCTCAGATTAAGAATAATACGACTGTTTTGCCAACCGCTCAAGTTTATGTGCCTACTTCTGATAACAATAACGCTATTATACGGTGTTTAATAGATAGTGCTTCACAAAACAATCTCATAACGCTCGCATCTTGTAAGAAATTAAACTTAAAAATTACACCGCTTAATAACACTAACATAAAAACTGTAGGACTGATTAGTACACCTATTTTAGGATACGTTCCGCTCAAGATTAAATCGCGCTATACGGATGCTCAATACAGTTTGTATTGTTTAGTAGTTAATCAAATTACAGATTATCTGCCTACGCAAATTATTAAGTCAGACTTTATTAATAATTTCGCAAACTTACCGTTAGCTGACGATTCGTGGAATATTCCTGGGAAAATTGATGCTATACTTGGCGCTCAAGTGTTTCCACACATAATACTTGGAAATAAAATTATTTCCACGCCGCCGCCGTCGCGATCAGCTGATCGTAAGAACGCTGTTCAGATAACACCATATGCGCTTGAAACTACGCTTGGTTATATTGTTATTGGAGAAATATCTACAATGGAACTGACTAATACGACGTTGTCCTTTGGTCCTTTACTAAAGGAAAATTTAAATAAAAATTTAAAATTTTCTAAACTCAAGCAAGTGTGTACGCTTAAAAATAATATAAGTTCGGACTATCGCAAATGTAAAAGGTCATACCAATCTTCGGTAACGCGCCACCCTTCTGGTCGATTTATTAAATCCTCACCATTTAAGGGCGATCAATGTCACACAACATTAGGGCACTCGCACACGTCGGCTCAACGTCGTCGATTAACGTCGATAGAACGTAAATTCATTTCGCGTCCGGCTTTACGCCAAACATTATTTTGATACTTAATAATAAACCGAACGTAATTTAACGTCAATTCTTTCTTTAATAACCCGCTTATTTGACGTTTTAGGTTTTAGGTTTAGTCGCGCCTGTTATACTTTATGCCAAATTGTTATTACAAGACTTGTGGCTCGCTAAAATGGATTGGGATGAGGAACCGCCTCAACCAATTATCAACCGCTTTTAATTAAAAGTGAATTACCACTTTTATCGCATTTACAAATAAATACCGCGGCATTTAGGAATTTCGACAGATTGTACTGCACATCTAGGTTTTGGTGACGCAAGCCTGAAAGCTAACGGCTGTGTCTTTTATTTACACTTTACGTATCCTAATAGCAACGTATCACAATAGATTTGGTATGTTCGAAATCCAAAGTCGCTCCGCTAAAAACAATAATACTCGCTAGGCTCGAGTTATGTACCGCGCTGCTTTGTCTGAGCTAATAAATCAAGTTTACCACATATTACATAATCGCTATCCTATTAAAAGATATATTCGCCTTTTCTGATTCTACTATCGCGTTATCGTGGATACATTCTTCGCCGCACCGTTGGCAAACGTTTGTTGCCAACCGTGTTAGTATAATACATGATAATTTATCTCCTGATCGCTTCTTCCATATACCTGGAACTGTGAACCCCAGTAATTGTGTTTCGCGTAAAATACTTTTTGTGGAGGCATGGTCCAATGTGGACTCATAGCCCTATATTCGCATGGCCTATTGTGCCTTTCGAGCATTCTCAAACTGAAGATGTACCCGAAATTAATCTTCCGTTATGCATCCGCTTATTAAACTCGCACTCCAGGTCTCGTCCTGGAAACAATTAGGTATTTACGCATAATAATTTATGTTTTACGCTTTATAAAAATAAAATTACTCTAGTCCCCGCGGATTAAAGTTTCTCATTTAGAAATAGCAGAACACATTCTTCTCCGCTCCTTGTAACATTAATACTTTTGTAAGATTGCTGCTGCCGCGACATCATCACATCGTCGATCTTCGTATCGATGACTGCCACCGCTCCAACTGCAACACTGGCTCGCATCTTGTTATGTCTTTAATAATAAAGGCAACGCTATTGGATAATTTCGCAATATAAAACGACAGTTGGACGAATTGTATGGTTTGTTATCCTCTAATGAAACCTCAGCCGCCTTTCAAAACGAATTTAGTAACCGCAGAATTGAATGGAGAACTATTCCCGCTCGCGCTCCTCACATGGGAGGTTTGTGGGAGTCTAATATAAAATCCATTAAAACTCATTTATATCGCACCATTGGTAACCAATTGCTTTGTTATGAAGAGCTTCTAACTGTGTTAACGCAAATTGAATGTATCTTAAACTCGCGTCCGCTATGCTTGTTGTCCGATCAGCCGCATTTTGTTCTTACTCCCGCTCATTTTTTGCAAACTACTCCTTTACAGTCACTGCCCACGTGTGAGCTGGATACAACGCTTAGTCTCTCCGCTCGTAAAAGATTGCTAGATAATTTGGTGCGTGGTTATTGGAAGCAGTGGCGTGTAGATTATTTACACACCCTGCAACTAAGACAAAAATGGAATACACCTGACGTCTCTGTCAGCCCCGGTACTCTCGTACTAATTCACCAAGACGATGTTCCGCCTCTACGCTGGCCTACTGGCATTGTAGAACAAGTCTTCCCAGGGAAAGACGGAGTAGTTCGTGTCGCTTCTGTACGGACAACAACTGGCACGTACAAACGTCCTGTTGTGAAATTGTGCCCGCTGCCTACGCAATAGTTAATACAGTTATATCTGCACTTATTTAGTTTATTTTAATCCCAATGTGGCCCTATATATATTTTTGTTTAACTTAGCTTCATATCAACATATTTATGTACATATATTTCCGCTTATTACCCGCTATAATTGTATTTCCGCTCATCCTCTCTGATGGAGAGACTTCTATACCGCTTTATGGTTTCGAAAATCCCTAGTATTTTCAAGCCGGGGAGGATGTTTGCGCGCTTTTGTGTGTTTCCTTGTGTGAGAAGGTAGTAGCACTATAAATGGTTATCGGTGTACCGTCCGCACAAGCGATTCTCAGCGCGCCCCAGCATTCCTCTGACTGTCATCGGACAGTTGCAAATTCACCGCTGAGCTGAACGCCCGCTCCCGCTTGTTCGCTTTTCATCGCCGCCGCGAACACCGTCGCCGCCACCGCCGCTAACCGCTCCGCCCGCGCAGCTAGCTGCCAGAATCCTGGGTGCTGAAGACGCCGATTACCAGGTTAGTGTTGCTGCTTATTTCGCTCAGGGGAACACTTGAAGGCCGTAACCGCCGCCCTTGGCTTCCTTCGTTTAAACTGCCCCTTTCTATATATTTATACGAGTATATGTGATAACCGCCCCCGCTCATACAGTCCACTGCGTTTAGCATTAATTTACCCGCCCTCCAGTAAAACGGAGACACCAATAGTACTAAGCATCGTCAACCACGAATTTTGCCGCGCAATAGTCGCTTAGTTCCCACGATCGCACTTTAGCCCAGCCACAAAGCCCCTTGCCATGTGCGAAACGTCATCAAACTAACCCGCATGGCATCATGTCGTGTCCGAGCTAAGCTGATGAACTAATTTCCACAATCGCAGAGCGTATAGAGCCTGCGCCGCTTGCAAATGGCCAATAATGCGAACGGATTGCGACCCTCAACTTAAACCTAAACACGCTTTGGTATATTCTTCGACAGCTGGTTTTCAGTGTGACAGAATCGGTTTGAGTTTTTCTTCGTAGCACACATTTAATATTATTGTAGACGTATAAAAGGTTAGACAGGCTATTATGATCCAGAAAATTGTGTTAAATACTTTATTGCGGATCATTAAGAAAATGGCTGCTGGCCAACACCATTTTACTCATTAGAGGACGTTTCTTTAGTACAAACCAACTCACTTTCGCATTTATAATAAGTATTAATTAGTGTAATGAATGATACAGGTACAAGTCAGGTACAAGTCTGACTTCTGCGTCAACAGTATTCTGTGGATCACTAAACATTTTGGTTTTAATTTGTTTCTTTACATTTTTAATTTCACTACAAAAAGCGGCTGGAAATAATTTCTCCATAAAGGAAAATACGATATTCATTCAAACATCATCAGCCTATAAACAATCCACTACTAGGCACCGCAGGGTCGAAGCAAATGGAAAGCTGTTATGTACACATATATTCATGTAATTGTACAACACAGAGTCGATTAAAATAGGAGCGCAAATTATAGATAATCTACATAACATAGCACCTAGATGAGAGTATTTAATTCAAGAATATTAGAGTAACGTATATACGGCGCCTGTTATTACACAAATTACAATCACATTTTGACGAGGCAAATTGTCTTATTTCGAGCACGGGTATACACAGAATTATTTCATTAGCCGTATGCGCCGAATTATATTCAAAAAGAGATTCAACTCCGGCTTATGCCGAAACTCCGCGCCGCCGTATATTCGGAGCGCTGGAACTGTCTCCATTGGCATTGTGAATATAACATACGGTGATTTACTTACAGTAATAAAATATAGTGAAAAGTTGATAAAAACGTCTACATATTATCAACGTTTCACTTCATTTTTCATTCACTACTCATAAGATTAACGTCTCAGAAGAGTGGCCCTTGTGGACAAGTATAGTTCACTGACTATTTTCCAGATAGGTAACCTTAGCTGTTCACCTTACTCACTTCTCGTTGTACGAATATTACCACTGATCGGATCGTCAACTCTTAATTTGTCTTAGTGGGGCCTGCAGTGGTATCTCTCTCGCAGTAGCATGTCGACCCATCGGGATCATTTGTCCCAACCCCGTCCTATCACTCTGCTTCCACAGTGAAAATGACTGGCATAAGCTTGGCAACTCGTCAACTCTAAAGTAAAGCACAAAAAAGCCGTGTCACAAGTAACAACGGAACCACGCGCCAACTCGACAAAATCTCCCGATGTCGACTTACACGGCGATTACGATTTGAACGTCTACACGACATGCATATTCATGCGGCCGTGAAATTGGTGTCTTTGCTAGTTCAGCGGATTAATATTCTGATTAGTTGGGAATCCGAGAGTTACTTACGGTCCGTCGGAGTTGCGCCGCCAATATTTTAGCACGCCTGTTGGTCTCGTGTTTGGCTTTGTGCGAGTTTGTACGGCTGCGGGAACTAAGTGAGCTTGGGTGAGGCGGTTTAACACTTTAATCGAAACTGTGTAATTTATTTCATTCAGAATTACAATCAAGTACCTATATTTAGTAATGTTATGTACTGTAGAGCTGTTTTGTAAATGAAAACTTAAATTGTGATATTATTTTAGCTGCCGGTATCGTGTAGATTTGAGTTAGGAACGTGTTAAAGTTGAATAAAATATCGATAACGCAGCGGCTGGCGTTCGGTTTGCGATCTTGCCAGCTAAGCAACTTTTGCAATGTCGGGTAACCAGATGGGTGGCAAAATTAAACACATATCGTGCTTCTCCGTGCTTTTGAAGGCACGTAAAGCCGTTGGTCCCAGCTGTTGTTGTCAGATAGCAGTCGTTAAAACCAACCAAACCGCATCGCTCCAGCGTGGTGGGTTGTGGAGCCATGTCATGGTTTCCATGTGAGAAAGCCTGTGCCGAGCAGCGGGACGTTTAGGTGTTTATGATGATGATTATACAATAATTACGCAATCATCCCGTTCGTGTTTTTTTAAACACTTTTTTAAATTGTTTATTAATAAATAAAATTATGAATTTTGTTGGTAAGACATAAACAAAAAAAAAGTAAGTAATTAGTTCTCTTACCGGCAAAGATTTGTAAGTGCCAAAACTCTAAAATTTTATCTAATATATGTATCATTATACATATACATCATTATAGTATAGGATATATCATTTCTTACCTTTAGAGAAAAGACGACAAGTAATTGACATAATCAGTCTGTTAAAAATTGCGAGTGGTACTGTTGATTGCCCTTCTATATTTGAGCAAGTACAGCTAAGTAAGTACCATGCAAACTACGGGTTACACGAACTCAACCACTAGCATCAATTATCGCCGTAAGTCTTTCTTCATTCGAGCGAGTAATTCCATCTATGACCTGTCAAGAAACAGCAGCGAGTTGGAATTGTTTCGGACTCAAAAATTTTGTTTAGTTTTATATTTCACCGTTTTTAACTCCCACTCTGAAAGTGTTGCCGTCACTTAACATGTTTTATTTCTGTTTAGTTTTTGAATTATTTTAGTATTTTATTATTATAATTATTATATACTGTTCTGTAAAGAGCTTATGTGGTCCATGTACATCTTATTTTCTTTAGGCGAATACCTGTTAATAGCTAAGTAGATGTATAGAAATGAATCCATATGTTGTATAAGTGCTGTTGATGTTCTGAACAAAATAAAATAAAATAAGTAT
Source organism: Scoparia ambigualis (assembly GCA_963921215.1). Classification (NCBI taxonomy): domain Eukaryota; kingdom Metazoa; phylum Arthropoda; class Insecta; order Lepidoptera; family Crambidae; genus Scoparia; species Scoparia ambigualis. The sequence goes on along the minus strand of OY992521.1, from coordinate 30,678,711 downwards.
ACATTGAATTGTAATATGAGCTTTATGAAAATACAGAGTTCTAAATATAGAGAGCGTGTAAATGTGCCGGAAGCGAATAGTCGGCCATTCTGGCGAAGCTCGCGCTTACAAAGAGAGCAACTAAGGCAGTAACGTAATCAGCGTCACCTTCCGACTATGCAGCATCCTGAGAACTCGGCACCGAAACGAAGACCGAGTTGTGAAGAAACAGTTCATACAAACACGGTAGAGGAAGTTCCCGGACGACTACTTTTCGGCAATTCTTTTTTGCTTTACGCTCACACCACTATAATTATCCAGCCTAAGATAAGCTTCTATGAAACTCGTATATATGGTTAAACTAGATAACGGATAAATATACTAAAACATAGAAAAACACCCAAACCAGAAATCAATTAAAAAAACAGTTATCTCCAAATTGACCCGACCGGGAATTGAACCCGGGACCCCTGAGATAGCGCGACGCCAGACCCGGCGTGCTAACTACTCGACCATGGAGGACGTCATATTCGATTGCACACTATACGCGCACTCTACTATACGCGCACGCTACTATACGCGCAAGCTACTACGAGTATACTCGCACGCTACTATACGCGCACGCTACTATACTCGCACGCTACTATACGCGCACGCTACTATACGCGCACGCTACTATACTCGCACGCTACTATACGCGCACGCTACTATATACTCGCACGCTACTATACGCGCACGCTACTATTACGCGCGGTCGCAATGGAGCAGTAGAAGAGTAATATTCCAGGCTTTCCTTAATTTAGCGAGGGAGGGAGAACAACGTTCCAGGCAACCGCAATTATATATCAACATTTCACCTAGACAAATACATATATATAATCACGACTATTATCCCCGAAGGTCTAGTCAGAGACTGGGCAATTATGACAGCAAAAGCAGTCCTCTACCATTAGTTCACTTTTCACCAAATAGCGACTGCAGAAGTGCTCAGCGTGACAGGTGGTGAGCCCATCGCCGCTCTATGCTGTTGGAGGTATGTGCAGTGTGTAGTCCGTTAGTCGCCTTTTACGGCACTCAAGGGAAGAGAGGGGGTGGCAGTATTCTTTCACAGCTACGCAAAACGGTATAGGTTTATGCACATAATTCGATTCCAAGGCTGTTGGGACACCCCGGTGTGATGTTTCTAATTTGTTCAACCATTCAATGCCGGGTCATTGCGAAAGTTGTTTAACTGGTGAGATTGCAAACGAACGCCGTAGCCGTCATGTTTTAAATCAAAGTTTTTAATACTTCTATTTAATACTATTGAACATTCCTTTTAAAGAACAGTCGCTAATCATCAACCTCCGGTGTCCTAGATCCGTGGAGGTAGCGTGGGAATTCCGTAGAAATCGGCTCCGAATTGAAATGTTTTTAGTAAATTGATGTTACCATTTCCATATTATCTCAAACCTTTAAAAAGCTTTTCGCCATTCTTCAGCTTTCCTGCGCGGAGGTAGAAAAATAGAATTTATCAGAGATTCTCCAGAAGTCTTTAATACTGACGACTCTCAATGGAATGATTATACCGAATGAATTTTCGTGTACATATTTTTTCATGATACAAAATGTCTAGCGAGGTTCAGCTTTACTAACATTATGTATTACAGACAATATTGTAGAGAAAGTTCCAAGTCTCAAAGATTAAGGTACATAAAGGTGTAATATTATTAAAAAGCATAAGCAATCAATAAGCAATCTCTCTCTTCATAGCATTTATTAATCCCATCTGATGGTGGGGTCTGCTTTTCTTGTCATTTTCTTCCACTTTGCTCTGTTCGACGCATCGGTGTCAGATACATTGCAGCTTCTGAGGTCTTTGGCAATAATGTCTGTCCATCTTGATTTCGGCCTTCCTCTCTTTCTGGGCGCAGGTAACTTCAGACTTATTGCCGTATTACTCATGTGATCGGGAGGTCTTCTTTTCACATGTCCATACCACCTTAGTCTGCTTTCTTGTAGCTTGTCGGCGATATCACGTACCCCGAGACTACCGCGAATGTATTCGTTGCGTATTTTGTCAAGTCTCGTTACTCCGCACATCCACCGAAGCATTTTCATCTCAGCGACTTGGATAGCATGAACGTGGCGCTGAGTCGTGGCCCAAGTTTCACTCCCGTAAGGCCTGATAATGGTTTTATACACCAGGCCCTTTAATTTCACGGGCATGTGCGGGTCACAGGTAACGCCAGTCACTTCTCGCCATTTGAGCCAAGCGGCAGCGATTCGGTGCTGTATGTTAGCTTCTATATCTCCAGCGGAATGCAACATGCTCCCTAGATATTTATATTCGTCACATTTAGTAACTTGTTGTCCGTCGATAATGAGAGGGTCTTCATGTAAATCTAGTCCGTTACACACCATGTACTGGGTCTTCTCTATGCTGACCTGTAACTGTCGCTTCCATTGGCCCAGGGTTTCAGCTCTTCACGGGATGAGGTACAGATGGCTACATCATCTGCATAAATGAAGGTCCATGGTGCCAGAGTTTGAGCATGTTTAGTTAGAGCATCCATAACCAAGCAGAAGAGGTACGGACTGAGTACAGAGCCCTGATGTACCCCCTCCCTGACCGCTATGGCTTGAGTTTGCCCCACCGTAGTTCTAATTGCCGACTTTACATCCCTGTACATGTCAGCAATGATTTCCACGTACTTTTCTGGGATATTTTCTTACGAAGGCTCCACCAGATTGTAGGACGTGGTACGCGATCAAAAGGCTTTTCCATATCAAAGCCAAGAAGAAAGGCAATGTAAAGCGGCGTGTTTTTAGCTCTGTATTCCTCAGCAATCACGTTTATGGCAAACATCGGGTCGATCGTAGATAAGCCAGGGACGAAACCGTATTGGTTGTTAGGTAATGAGCTCTCCGATCTTAACCGGGCATCAATAACCCTTTCATACAACTTCGTCGTATGGCACATTAACTTGATTGCACGGTAGTTGTTGCACTCGTACCTACTGCCTTTGCCTTTATAGAGAGGTATTATGGTACTTATTCTCCACGCGTTCGGTATACATGAAGATTCCCAGGCTTTAAGGAACAGGCGAGTAAGCAGATGTATTCCCTTGCTTCCAAGACATTTCCAGGCCTCTATTGGGATGCTGTCGGGACCTGTGGATTTTTTGTTAGCCATTTTCTTTAACGCGGCCTCTACTTCCTGTGGATTTATTGGTAACACAAGACCAGCATTTTTGTCAACCTCAGGAAGCTCAACAGATCTCGTTGTTGTATTTAGGAGTTGGTTGTAGTATGTATACCACGCTGCCAGTATGTCCCTATCTTGGTACAAAGCTCCCCGTCGATGCCCTTGATTACTTTTGTCTTGACGGGATCTTGTGCAGCCTTACCTGGAGCCTTTGCAAGCTTGTAAATTTCCATCTGTCCCTCTTTTTTATCTAGTGTAGCGTATAGCGATCCCACAGCATTCTTCATTTCAGTGGCTACAGCTTTCTTAGCTTTCCTTTTGACCGTTTTATATGCATCTCTATCTTCCTGGGTCTTGGTAGTCTGCCACAACTTATAAGCCATTTTCTTTTCCTTAAGGGCTTTCTGTACTGTGGTGTTCCACCACCATGTCTCCCTGTTCGTCCTCTTTCCTGGCTTTGTGCGTCCCAAGGTCTTATTTGCCGCTTTCAAGATACTGCCCGACAACTGTTTCCACATGGTGTTTAGATCATCTTTCATATCGACGGTCAACTCTGCCAGCTGTTGTTTAAACTCTTCTGCCCGTACACCCTTCAGCAAACACCATTTTGTGATCTCTGGTATTCTTTCGGGCTTACTGATGTGTTTTCTCAGAAAGACCATGTCCATCACTACAAGTCGATGCTGCGAGATAACGCATACACCCGGTATCACCTTACAGTTCTTAATTCGACCCATGTTTGCTCTGTTAGTTAAGATGTAGTCAATCTGGGTGCTATTTTTACCACTTTTGTAGGTTATGAGATGTTCTGGTTTCTTGCTAAAGAAGCTGTTGGTTATAGCTAGGTCGTGAGCCATAGCAGTTCTTAGTATTGTTTTATCAGCTTCGTTTAGGGATCCATAGCCGTATCCGCCATGAACGCGTTCGAATGGATTACACTTTTCTCCTATGTGGCCATTTAGATCTCCGCCAACAATTAGTGTTTCTCTACTCGGTATTTGCTGCAGTACGTCTTCAAAAGTCGCCCAAAACGTTTCTTTCTCGCTGTCTCTGCAACCCGTTTGAGGCGCATAAACGGATATTATATTTACCGTTTCGCCCTGAACTAGTGCTTTGACATACATAATGCGATCGTTTATCCGTTTTACTTCAACGATGTTGTCGAGATGTTCTTGACTTATTATTATTAATCCTTTATTGCACATAGAAAACACACATTGAAAACACATTAAATAAGACATATACAAAGGTGAGCTTATCTCTAGAAGAGATCTCTTCCAGCCAACCCCAGCTGTGGTTCGGAGAGAAAGTCTGCGGGACTAATAAAGACGAAATACAATATTATATCTATCTATACCTACATCAAATATATATATTATATCATACACATAATACATATTTTCTCTAATTATATTGTATATACATATACATACACATACTTTACATATAATAATTTATAATATGAACGAATAATTGGTTAAAAAATTTCTAATTGTTGTTGTTGGATAGGTAGTGCTCTTTTAGCCTAAGTTTGAATGATGCCACCGATGGTCTCTCACGCACGTCAGCAGGCAGCTTATTCCACAATCTGGTTGCATGGACGGTAAATGAGCTATGGAAGTATTTGGAGTTGGATTGAGGAAATACAAGGGTTCTTGTGTCACATGAGCGCTTAGGGCGGGAAGTGACTGGTAAGAGAGTAAAACGGGAACGAAGGTAATGAGGGAGTTGAGGGTAGTGAAGGATTTTGTAAAGGAGACAAAGGATGTGCATATCTCGGCGACGTCGGATTGGGAGCCATTTTAATTTAGCCCGAAACTCAGAAATATGGTCATATTTGCGAAGATTAAATATGAACCGAATAGCTAGATTTTGCAGGCGCTCTAGTTTGTTCAACAGCTCTTCAGTAGCATCCAAGTAACACACATCGGCATAGTCGAGAAGAGGGAGAAGAAGCGACTGAGCAAGCATAATTTTGGTATTGTACGGTAAGAAGAACTGAAGTCGCTTGAGAGAATGATAAGAGTAGTGCATGCGCCGACTCACTTCGTTGACCTGTGACGTCCAAGACAAAGTACGGTCAATAATAAGGCCAAGATTTTTTGTCTTCTCCGCATATGCAAGATGCACTCCATCATAAGTAACTTTGGGGAGGGCATTTAGATCCAGTTTATCGCATAGTCTGCCGCTACCAACGATCATTGCTTGTGATTTAGTTGGATTCACAAGTAATCCAAACGCCTTTGCCCACTCCTTTACAGCACAGAGATCTTCATTAAGAGCTTCGATAGCTAAGTGAATATTGTCTGCATCTGAATGTTTGTAAAGCTGTAAGTCGTCAGCGTATAAGTGGTATGGACAAGATATTACTTTACCGAGCTCATTAATGAATAATGTAAAGAGGAGAGGTGAAAGCACCCCACCCTGTGGCACACCTGCAGTAAGGGGGGCCCAATCAGAAAATAAATCATCACTCCTGATTCTCTGGTGACGATTGCGAAGGTAATCCGAACACCAAGCAATCACTGCAGGGGTAAGGTTAAGCGAGTGAAGGATGGCAAGGAGGATGTCATAATCAACGGAATTGAAAGCGCTGCTGAAGTCCAGTAGAACAAGAACCGTGAACATCCGGTTATCCATGGCGTGGCGAATATCGTCAGTGACGTTTAATAGGGCAGTTACGGTGCTGTGGCCAGGACGAAAACCGGATTGATACGGACTTATTAAATTGTGATGGGAGACAAAAGAGAACAATTGTTTGTGAACAGCGCTTTCCAGGACCTTAGACAGGAATGGTAGGATAGAAATAGGACGGTATTGAAATAAAGCGGTAGGGGAAGCGGACTTTGGGATAGGAATGACATGGGCTAATTTCCAGTCGGTAGGGAAGACGTTGGTTGCCAAAGAGTGGTTTAGAATGTGTGTGATAATAGGCACAACGTCATCCAGGATAGGCATCAGCATGTCACGGCAAATGCCATCTTCGCCCACAGCCTTGGAAGTAATGGATTGGATACTCTTCCTAACCTCCCCCACAGTGATTTCACGAAATGAGAACGGCTCGCAGTCAGGACGGTCCACTGTGTCTAAATAAGTAAGCGTGGCTGCCTTGGTGGTATCAGTAACAGAAACCGGTGAGATGGTAAAATGCTTATTAAGGTGATTAAGGTCAGGTAATTCACCAGTACCGCCGCTATCTTTACCCACGCCAAGCGATCGCAAAAACTTCCATATTTTACCTGGAGGTAAGCCCTCTACCGCAGAATGAATATATCGACGTTTGGCATCCCGGCAAAGTCGATTGCAGCAATTGCGCAGCCGCTTGTAGGAGCTTAGATTTTCGTCAGTCGGAAATCTTTTTAGTAATGATTTGGCCTTATCTCTACTTTGCATAGCTTTCTTAATCACAGGTGTGAGCCAAGGCGCAGGCAAATGTTTAACGCGCACTGGTCTGAGAGGGGCATGAGAATCAAAGAGTTTTTTAAGCTGTGTGTTAAGATTTGTAACCTTCTCATTTACTGTGTCAGCCGCGAACAAGGCAGACCAATCCACCCTAGAAAAGTCATCTCTCAAGCGATCCACACAAATACTACCAAAACTACGCTGAAAAATGACTTTGGTTTTAGATTTGGGGGTGCGTACACGATAGGATAAATATAAGAGGTCATGATACGAGAAAGGAGCGGTAGTTTGTCCATGTAATAAGACTGAATCTGGTTTAGAGAATAGTCTCTAAACCAGCCCTCTCTCTTAGACGTACAGATAGCTGTACGTCTAAGAGAGAGGGCTGGGCATTAGGAGAATGATGGGTGGCTGTGAGTGGGAGCAATTCAAAGTTGACAGATGTTACAATAGAATTTAGACGTGAGGACCGAGAGTTATTCTTCAGAAGACAAGTATTAAGATCACCCATCAAAATTACATGATCGTAAGAAGAGCTAAGGGATTCCAGGGTGGTCTCAAATGAATCAAAATAGTTTACGTTGATAGTTGGACTGTAGGCAGCTCCTACTAAAATACTGGAGTGGCGAATGTTAAGACTTAAGAATATATACTCCAAGGATCCAGTATAAGTACTAGGGGATTGACAAACGACAGAGCACGGGATGTGGTCCTTGATGTAGATGCATACACCACCACCACCAGCTCCAACTCTGTCGTTTCGAAACAGTTTGTACCCATTTAGAGTAAAAAGAGGGGACGGAAGAGACGGTTTGAGCCAAGATTCGGAAATTAATATTCCGTCGACTAGCCCGTTGTTAAATGACACATTTAGATCAGTGATATGTGCAGGGACACTCTGTGCGTTAATATGCACAAGGTTGAGGTATTTGGATTTTTTGTGAAATATTGACCGCAGCTTGACATCCAGCGAGAGAGCATCGGTGTCAGAGGAGGTAGAAAAGTCACTACAAGCACTTTCAAATTCATCGGATGAACAATTAGTGTAACAATTAGAATTAATAGACATAAAATAAACTTATACTTAAAATAAATAATATAACTGACACTACAAAATACAACAAATTATTAAAAATTAAAAACTAAAGAATAAAATAAAAAATAAAACCACCAGCGGGCGTTGGCACAACATTATCAAACGCAACCACACTAAAATGCAAATGCAACAAAAAAAAAAAAAAATAAGATACTGGAACATAGACAATACCGTTTCCGAACGAAACGTCACATGTCACATTGACATTGAGAGGACAGCTGACATTGACATAACATTACAGTAACACCAACGAAAAACTTTAAACAGAAAACATCAAGAATACCTTAAAATATCTAAAATCTAACAAAACAATGTACCCTATAATTAAAACAAGATGTTACGAATCATTGCATACATTAGAGGTACCAAACAAAATGCTTTCTCAAGTACCATCATCTCTGTGACATCAGTTCAAAAGAAAAAGTACCTTCAAAAGCTAAGGTGGAACATTGGAATAACGAAAAACAACTTAGCTGCTTGCCGTGGATGGGAAGCTGGCTTGTAGATGTTGGAGTTCAGCAAGCGCAGATATCTTGCGCCTACTTTTGTCCGGTAGCAGTACTACTATAACGCCGTCCGACGACCAACAATTTTTCATGCCGAAGTACTTCCGAGCCGCAGTAAATATGTTTTGCCTGGACTTAGTCAAGAACTCTGACAACGAAATCCTGGTACCCTTTAATGCCGTTTTAGAATTCCACACAACTGATCTGTGTGTATATGTTGTAAAACGTACCAACACTGGGCGAGTTCTGTCTTTTTTGGCAGTGCCGAGACGGTGACAGGTCTCTATGCACTCTGGTTGTAGTTGAGTGAGCTTCATTTTACTTCTGAGCATATCATGCACTCTAGCAGCAACATCTTCTTTAGAGTTCTCCGGCATGCCATGGAGCAGCAAAACTTTACGCCGAGCATGAGTTTCAAGACGGTCCATACCTGTGTTGAGAAGATCTAGCTGCATCTTAAGTGTGTTGACTGCCTTAACCACAAATGCCTTGAAGAGCTGGTAGTCTGCGGATAGAGCTTTCACTGTTTGTAGCTGTGCTCCAGGGACCGATGACGCAGTATGTTGATGCAGCGCTTTCTCGAACTCCTCCATTCGGGTGTGAAACAAGGTGGTGAGGTCCTGGATGGTTTCGTTAACATCTACAGTGTCCATGATCAACGAACAAGTATTCTGGGATGTTTACAGTGGGTGACAAAAACCGTTGGTGGTGAACCGTTGATGTTGAATGTGATAGCAGTGATGATAGTGATGAAAGTGGATTTGATAGTTAGTGCCAACACTCACTGGTACATTTACTAGCACATTTGTATAAAATAAATATTGTAAACACTTTTAAACTAATTAAATAAATAAAATTTCGAGGAGCAGATTTAAAAGTGTCTATCAGTTTTACCTACTTCTTTAAACTTACTACAACCGCTACGCCAATTCGACCATTAGTGACTCCAGTATACATCATCTTATAACCCTTGCCGATGTTTCGCGCTTTAGAGCCGCGCCATTTCGTTTCCTGTAAACATGCGAAGTCTACCCTCCGTCTGTAAAATAGTTCTGCAAGTTCTTTCGTCTTTCCAGTTAGTGAACCAACGTTTAGAGTTGCAAAGCGGATTTTCAAGTTTTGGTCTGAAACTAGCTTCTTTAACTGAGTCCGTCCGTGACTCGGTAGCCCTTGCACACTTGTCGCAGATGTAGGGCGATGTATCTGCGCGCCGTTTTGCGGCGGCGCCCTATCCGCTATACATGTTCTCATTGATAGACCTTGACTTTCCATGTTCTTTTCTAAATAAGGTGGCGTATTTGGGTTTATTAGTCCGGTGCCGACTGCCGTCTGACGCACCAAAACCTACCGTTTCACGATAGGAATACCCATGGATAAGTTGATTGTATCCATCAAACAGGGATTTTAATCCAGTTATAAGCGTTGTCTGGTTATACCGCCAGAAACTCGGTCGCCAGAGCCTCGTCCGTTATCTAGCAGGGGGTACCACGGTAACTGTGAGCCACCGCCGCCGGCTATTCATACGAACTACCAGCGCGTGCAGGTGAGGTTGACAATTGGGTCGGATGTGATCTTAATTCCGCTCCCCCCTTACCCCCCCCAATCAATAAGCAATAAGCCAAGCTAATTAAAACAAGCCAAACTGTATCCGACACTAAGTACCTAGGTACCAATAAACATCATACCACTGCTGGTAAACGAACCCCTTTAGAACTTTATTTTTACTTTAATATAATATTTTAATTAGAATAGAGGAATTCCTGCATCAACATTTGCAGGAATAATGTATAGAAATAATTTATCTGTGCACCGTTAACATTAGGAAAAGATCTAAAAAATATTTAGTAAATCCTTTTTTACGGCATCAAGTAAAGGACTAAGAGTTGTTTAAAAACTAATTTTAATTTATATGATATTGTTTTTTATTTGTTATTAATTTTTAATTTAAGCACTTATTTTAATATTGCATTTATGGCAATTTAATACCTATGGCATTTAATTATTTTTTAAACGTTTCGTTTTATTTAGGTTACCTTATCTTAATATCCAAACGCTTTAAAAAGGTTATAGAAGAAGAAGGTTAAGAAGCACTAGGCAGAACACCATAATTTAAAAAAATACCTTGATTTATGTTTTTTTACAATAAACTTTATAGGTACGATGGAATATAAATATAAGTGCGTTAGTGAAACTATAACCAAATGGCCAACATAACAGCAAATTTTCCGCTAGGAAAAGTTTCAATTGTAAAGGCTCTACAGCAATCAGAAAACGCCTTCAATCGCAAGCAGAGTACTTAATTGCTGTAAGTAAATTAAATTTCGCGAGCACTGGGCAGTTGTGCAATAGAGAGCATCTGACGAGATTGTCCGATTACAGTGCCGGACAATTTTTAGTAAAGTGTAATATTTAGAACAACAGATATTTCCTTTCTATGGGTTTTTCATAAAACATTTAACAATATTTTTTCGGTCTAACTGTCTCAGATCCGATTTCAGGGCCACCGGGCTCAGACTCAGAGGTTCCGGGTTATATTCCAAGCGTTGGTTGGGAAGGCTTTTTTTAAGTCCGCCTGAATACATTACCATCATCTTTCTAAGTAGTGGCATTTTGCAACAGGGTCTTTGAAAACTAATTTGGATTTGCAAGCCCTTTACGCTCCATTCTCGTAAACAACAAGGTTCGCCGTTGAAGGACACGTCAAGCAGGACTTCGTCATCATCATCAAACAAAGATTTTAGTTAAGCTTCCATTATCAGCCTTACTGGCATTTACCACAAGGTAAGATAAAGCATTACGCAATAAAAATATATTTGTTAAAACCAAATTTTGGTAGCATCAATTTTATTTAACTTATTACCGTGTCGCTTAGCGGCTCATTAAAAGAATACTACCACCCCCTCTCTTCCCTTGAGTGTCGTAAAAGGCGACTAACGGACTAAAGACTGCACATACATCCAACAGCATAGAGTGGCGATGGGCTCACTACCTGTTTGGCTGAACATATGTGCAGTATTTGGTGAAATGTGGACTGTGGCAGTGGACTGCTTTTGCTGTCCTCATTGCCTAGCCTCTGACTAACCCTTCGGGGATAATAGTCGTAATTATATTATGTAAGTGTGTATGTATGTTATTTTTGTTTAAAACAGTACAAATCAACATCACTTTCTTCATATCAAAGGTGGTAAACTCCACATAGGTAACCTTAAATAAAGGTACCAACGATTTATAGATTGCGCTATCCGCACATCCTGCTAACGACATTCGTAAGCCGCTAACTTTTGCGACCATTTGCAAATACTCCAACCACGGCGCGAGCAGGGCTCCATCTTCCGAGCTTACAATGTGTATTTGCGATGGCCTGCATTGTAAGATATCTTAAGCCACTGTAGAAGCTCACTGCTCGCTTCCTAATTGCATTTTGCAGACTATCTCCTCCAAATTATACTTCTGTTGCAATTTACACAAGCGCACCATCGTAACTCGACCTCTCCATCCCCTCTTCCTCAGTCGGAAATCCGAAGTCATCGGGGTGATTATACCGGTAATCTGGGGTCTAGTTTAACTGGCGCAGTTCACTACATCTTGACCCCTTTCCTGTGTTAAAAGCCCCGATTTCAATTCTACGGCAGTGTTTGTCTTTTTGGCTGCAAATACGGGCGGTGGATTGAATTTCTCTCTACGGTTGATAAACATAATTATGAAACCTAAAGTTATTAAAGAAGACCAAGTCATTACAAATTCACCTAGGCTTTAATTTAACCTAGACTTGTAAATGTCACCCGTATGTAATAAAGCCAATAAACTATTCATCAGAAATGTGATTGAATACTTCATCTTTCATTATTTTTTGTAGCAAAATAGAAAGAGAGGTAAGTATTACGTCTCTCAAAGAATCAATATAAAATTCCATTAAGCCGGATCAGAGAGTACTTTATTAAATTCCAGTCTGATACACGAGTAGACCTGTTTTCTACAAAAAGGTGAGCAGTAGAACATCTCAGTAACTTGATATTGTGGACTTTGAAACCAAATCCTAGCCGCAACCCCCACAGTGCGAGGCCAAAGTAATTGTAACCTCATTTTGCGTGTAATAGAACGCCTTAGAGCATTTAATGCTCTAAATAGAACGCACACGACACAAACGTCGAAAAATACCTATCCTCTATTAGAACTTCACAATGTTAATGATATTGCTGGAATAATATCTATATAGAATTGCATAACTTTAGTCCATGATGAGTTAATAATTATATTTATTAAATTGATACACACATCATACAGAGACAAATTTGATGAAGAATGTTTATAAATAATATAATTCATCGAATTTGATTCTAGTAGATAGGTATATCTCTTCATTTACATGGTCAATTAATAAAAATGTGTGTGCACATGTGCAGTCGCTATTTGGTGAAAAGTGGACTATGGTAGAGGACTGCTTTTGCTGTCCTCATTGCCTAGTCTCTGACTAACCCTTCGGGGATAATAGTCGTGATTATATGTTATGTCTACTGCATTTGGTACCATTTAGTCAGGTAATCGAAGTTAATCTATAAAATATATTTATAGGCATTCCTTGACTATGCTTTGCTTGCTATACGTACTTTACGTAAACCAAAGTTACATTCCATTTACTTATGAAGTAGATAATATTATGCATAAATCTGCGCAATAAAGACAAATTAAAACATCTAGACGAGGATGATTGGAAATAACTTACTTACTTAATGAGTTTGTGTAAAACTCGAGGAGTAAGTAAGGTAAGTACAATAAGATTTCCCATCACACACACATATGTCGCCCGTTTCCTGGACGGGGTAGGAAGAGTACACAGCTTTCCACTTGCTTCGATCAAAAACCTTTTTATGTTTATTGAGTTACTATTACTATCTGACCGTGTCGCGCATCGGTGAAAGAATACTACCATCCCATCTCTTCCCTTTGGCATCGCAAAAGGCGACTAACAAACTAAAGGCTGCTCATAAATCCATCAGTATAGAGCCGTGAACGGCTCACCACCTGTCACGCTGAGCATATGTGCAGAATAACCTATCATAAATTCGAAACATTCCTGTACGAATTCCAATTGTTTGAAAACGGTATGACGAAGGTCTAATACCAGATTGTTGCTTTTACATAATTTTGTTAATCCATAAACTTATACGAGTAATAGATACAGTATACGTTTCATTTTCCAGAAAACTATTAGCCGATTATCAAAACTACTTTTTTTCTTTTGGAAGATGTTTTGCTTACAATAAATTTCATATCTAGAAGTTTTAAAATTCGAAGTAACCTAAATATCATACCCTTTTCGTTATTTTTTGTTTTTCGTATTATAATATTCATATTATTAGATAAATAAACTAAAATGACTTTTAATACTTTGTGTTTCCGGTAAGGTTATGTTACAAAAGTTAGTGACAGAAATGAATCGCGGCAAAACGACACGACAAACCGACTCCTCGTAGTCTTGTCTGCCCTACGCTAGAGTGTAATGTAAGCCCGCGTAGGCGCGGAGGGGCGAGGCGGCCCGCGAGCTGAGGAGCAACCCTTTTCCTTACTTCACTAAGTTTTATTTGAACTGGCACCTCGAGACCAACCGTTAGGTTATTCAAGAAGTGCCAGGCGTCCCTGCGCCAGTAAACTAACTCGCGCAGGAGACCATCTGCGTTAGGTCTTGACGCCAAATCAGTGCCCGCCGAAGCGCGCTCTTCATTCGGTACTCATAAGACTAGTGTCTCTGGAGAGTTTTCCCGTGAACACGTGTAGTTCACTGCCTATTGTCCAGATAGGTAACCGGAGCTGTCAAGCTCGCTCGCTTCTCGTTGCACGAAGGGTACAATTCGCAGTTGCCACTACTCGCTGAGGAGCAGGTAGGTTTAACGCTCGCCACCCCGACGGTGAGCGTAAGCCATCTGCGACGATAAGCTCGCGTGGGACCGCCGGAGCCTCGCAGTGCCGGAGCCGTGACAGAAAACATGTCTGCTGCATTCTTGGTCGCATGCTGCATACTTGGTTGCTTGCTTGCATACTCCATGCTTGCTTGCTTACATGCATGCATGCTTAAACGTTACTACGATTACAAGTTGGTCGATGATATTATGGATTTCAATTATTTGAAATGTTGTATTTTCATAATATTGGTAAAGTGTTTCTGGAAAATGAATCATCTAGCATTACTAGCTCCGGCCAAAAGTTGAGTGGGATTACAAATTATAAAGATTTTGAAAAAAATAACAATCGGCATTTCAAAACTTTGTCAATTGTGTTTTCGGTAAAAAGAAATTTATGGAAAACAAAAAATTACAAAACGTTTTCGGCCAATTAAAATTCGTACAGGAAAGTTTCGAATTTATGACATGTGCAGTAGCTATTTGGTAAAAAGTGGAATATGGCAGAGGACTGCTTTTGCTGTCCTCATTGCCTAGTCTCTGACTAAACCTTCGGGGATAATAGTCGTGTTTATATGCATATATGTAAAATATAACAAACAACTGTTAAAATGGTAATTTAAGCACCAAAATTCCGAAAGACAACTTACCCACATTGAATTCCTACAATAAAATTGAGATTACTACGTGACTACGACTACAACTACGCGTCGTAGCTGCTACGAGATGTACTCCTGAGGCGTTGCTACGAAACTCAGTCAACCTCTGTTGAGCATTGCCGTCGTAGTTTCAATACTTCAACTTATAACTAAAATAGTTTCAATATGAATGAACTCACAAACACGTATTGGGACAGCGTGGTGAGTTATGACGTAATCTCCCCATGTGTGCGGAAGGCCTATGCCCAGCATTGGGACGTTTGTATGCTGATGATAAAGGATATAGATATATTTTAAATACATCTGCGTGAACTTATACCATTTTGTTTTTATTATAAGTTTTGATGTAAGTATAGTAGGTACTTATAAAATTGTAGATTTTTTGTACGAGTGTAGTACAGTCACGAGCACCAATATGTATACACTTTGACTCTTATTCTATTGTATTAAGAGTTACAATTGTTTACATATTTTTGCTCGTGACTGTACATAACACCAATGTTCTCATAAGTCGATCGTTGCTGTATCATGATTATGTTGGAGTTAGTAGGTACAATATCCTTACCGCTGCAAAAGTCACTTAGATGGCTAGCCCGGTGTACCAACTTCCTGCAAACATAATTAGCATATAGTATGCTTCAACCCATTTCCCGGCGTCGACAGGCACGCAAGCTGCTTCGCTCATTAAAACGAATATCAGTATTATTCTTATGCTGTTACTTAAAGTACACACTTAGCTTTATATTAAGTAATGATTAATAAAAATAAACTAAACTCCTCACAATAACTATTTATTTTCATACTAGCGGCCCGCCCGCGCCTCCATCTACGCTAACTTAGAAAGACGGTCATAGTTCAGCCGTTTAAAAAAATATGTCTACAAAATATAAACAAAATCATCATCATCAGCCAGAAGGCGTCCACTGCTGGACAAAGGCCTCCCCTAAGGATCTCCACCACGACCGGTCTCGTGCTGCTTGCATCCAGCGGCTATCCGCGACCTTCACCAGATCGTCGGACTACCTTGTTGAAGGCCTGCCCACACTGCGTGTTCCGGTGCGCGGTCGCCACTCGAAAACCGTTCTGCCCCAACGGCCATCGTTTCTACGAGCGATGTGCCCTGCCCATTGCCACTTGAGCTTGGCGACTCTTTGGGCTAAGTCGGTTACTTTAGTTCGTCTACGAATCTCCTCATTTTTGATTCGATCACGTAGAGAAACCCCGAGCATAGCCCTCTCCAATGCTCTTTGCATGACTTTGAGCCTGCTAATTAGGCCCATAGTGAGCGACCACGTTTCGGTACCGTATGTCATCACTGGCAACACACACTGGTCGAAGACTTTCGTCTTAAGACACTGCGGTATTTTGGACGAGAAGCTATTTCGTAGCTTACCAAACGCTGCCCAAAAAGTTGGATTCGACGATTGACCTCTTTCTTAAAATTGGACCTACCTTACTGGACTGTTTGTCCCAGGTATACAATATTCGTCAACAACTTCATGAGCAGAGTCTCTAACCTTCAAAGGAGTGGGTACGACACGTGAGTTAGACATGATTTTCGTCTTCTCCATGTTCATTTTAAGGCCCACTTGTTGAGAGACTGTTGAGATCACCGAGCATTGTGCCGAGGTCCTCTAGAGTCTCAGCCATGACTACTATATCGTCGACCAACCGAAGGTGACTGATGTACACGCCGTTAATATAGATGCCGAGTCCTCTCCAGTACAGAATCTTAAACACGTCCTCCAGTGCAGCAGTGAAGAGTTTCGGAGATATGACGTCTTCTTGTCTCACTCCATGTCTATGTCATTATATCTAATATTATCGATGTTATTATTGTAGATAGTTCGTCTTTCAATAATATTCTTCATTTTAAATTTTTCATACCGAACCTCTGTGCATTTTTATTATAAAACGACGGAAAGCGCTTGGCAACCTAAGTAGTGATAAATCTGCAGATTAAAGCGCATTTTGCTCGGATTTTTCAATTACTTTGATCTTTTAATATTTGATTGTGCGAGGATATGCTGTGCACGGAGGACTCGCATTTTCATAATTAGATATTATTTATTTCTCTGATTGCAATACGTTTTATCTCTTTGCTCTTTCTCTCTAGGTCTCAAGTGTATATGTGAGAATAAATTTCTATAACAAAATTATTTTATTAACTTTCCTCTGTTAGAACAAAGCAATGATGGTAACATTGTAGCATTTATATTAAAATAAAATTGGCTAAGAATTTTTTTATTTAGTCCATATAAATTAAACACAAAACTGTTAAACCAAATTTTGTTAAACATTTTTTCTTAGTCCTCTTGGAGAGCCCAGCAGTGGACATATTGTGTAGGCTGATCATGATGTTTATGATGATTTTTTATCCTTCACGTCCTACATATTTATAATTTTTAACAAATTTTTATATACATGTGTAAGTGATTCCTCGAATTGAATACGAATATAGGTACTCATAATGCTACCTGATTAGCATCCGTAAATACAATGTTTGTACGTAACGAAACCACGTACACGTAACGAAACAAAATACGAGTACGTTCACGAAATGACATTAGGTATGTTTTTCCCAAGATGTGTGATGTCATTACATTTAATCAAATAACTTGTTATTCAGGGAGGTTCTAGAAATATCAATGATTATTCAGTCAGAACGTGTGCGCAGCTGTGTCACTGAATTATTTTCGAACATTTAATTAAAGAGGGAGAATTGTCTTTCTATGACATTTATTATTCCTCTGGTTAAACCTCTGGGGTATTTGGTTTGCTAAAAATACATAATAAAGTGAATTGGCCGTTTCCGTGTATCTGCCCAGGCTGCATGATGCTCCGCTTTCTCCTTCTTAACCAAGCAAAAGATTTTTACACAATTTTCACCGATATATCAATCGATAAAGGACGATGGTTCTTTTATAGACGAAGGCGCGGGCGGGCTGCTAGGTAACAATAAAATTGGTACACGATTTGCTTTTTTAAGTGGTGAAGTTTATTTTTACATTCGCCGGCTTAGCTTTTTTATGTTAGTAAGCCGGCAAACGAGCTTACGGCCCGCCTGATGGTACGCGGCCGCCGCAGCCCATGGAAACGTGATATCATCAGTACTAACGTGATAACATAATAGTTCGGCCTTATATCACCTAACACCAGCCCCCCTAGCAAAGTGGCAAACGCTCACCTCCTGTCTATTCGTAATTCGTTGTACACTGCTCTGCACTGTGGCAATCAGTAGTAAAAAAAACATAGCAGCGCGCGCCTTGTACGACGAATTATGAATAGCCAAGGGGTGAGCGTTTGTTTACATCACCCACCTGAATGCGATCGGTGCCTGTCTGATATTTCCATCTCACCTACTTTTTACCTTCACGGCCATGCTTCAGAGGAGCGCGACAGCCTCCGTGACACAGGCTGCGTCGGCCACAGGCGAGGCGGCTGCTGTTGACAATTAGCAAGGACGGAAAAAATTAATAACCGTTAAACACAAAACAAATCCACTGAATCCGTTGACTGTATGTCGTGCAGCGAAATCGTTATTGAACGGATTGAAAACGCATTTGTGGCGTTAACGCGTTGTTGCGTTGGCGTAGGTACATCTATACTAATATTATAAATTAATATACATATACCTACATTGTTAAATATGAATAAGTGTTATGTAGTAAGTAGAAATGTAGTAAACTTCAAAATAATGTTAGTAATCTATTTAAGTAACTACAAATTGTTGTTAAGAACCATTGTACAAGCTTTTGAAGGTATAAAAAAAATAAAGAAGAAACATTTGATTGTTTGTTTGTATTAAATAGGCTCCGAAACTACTAGACCGATTTAATAAAATCTTTCACTTAAGTTATATTATATTTAAAAAAAAAATAGGGATCCTTACTAAAACATAAATAAATTCCTTAAATCGCGTGCGCTAAGAAAACTATTGATGATAGAATAAAATAATGTAGGTACTATGGCTTTGCAGAACACACCATTATCTACGAAAAGTGTCGCAATAGCATATGTCTAACTATTTTAGTTACTATGTTACAATAAGTCTTCTTGGTAGGGGAGTCATTTTGAAAATTCGTCACGGGGTACGGGGTCCACGCGAACGAAGTCGCTGGCGGCGGCGGTCTGCTAGTACTACATATAGTGCTCAAGTTACCACCTGAAGTAGCCTTCTGCACTTTAAAATAAGATGAATGTAACTTAATTATAATGCACACATATTTAGACGGGATTTAACGCAAAAACTACTTAGTAAAGGCACAGTATAAATATTATGTGTATTTATACTGTGGTAAAGGCATTCTACGCAAACCTTTTTTTATACCCAACATTTCGGTTTAAATAAACTCTTACCAAACTAAGAGTTTATTTAAACATACAAACATATAATTACGACGATTATCCCGTAGGGATAGTCAGAAACTAGGCGTGAGGACAGCAAAAGCAGTGCACTGCTATAGTCCACTTTTCACTGATTAGCGATTTTTTTATTTTATTTTTAGATTAAAACAAAGTAATGTCTAAGTAACACGGGTGATTTCGACTGAGTTGAAAATTTAAATTTGAATGTATTAAATCAAACGTGATGCGATTAACATAGCGGATGATGCAAGGAACCAAACATTATAGTAGAAGATGAAAATTTTAAAAATTAAAGGCTGTCTGCTTGCGGCGGGCGTCCCTTCACGTTGTGCGGAGTGCGTTTCTGCGCACCCAGTGACCCGTCTTGATCCTTCTGACCAAGGTGTATCGAACGACTAGCTCGGCCGCTCTGCCGACGGACCTCGAGGTAATCCGGGTAGGCAGACTAGGTGAGGCAGGCGAGTTCGCGACCAAGGAGAAGCTTCGTGAACTCAGCTCTGCTGAGTCCGCTGCTGCCGCTTGGCAGGAGAGTTGGGACACGTCGTACAAGGGTAGGGGCATTAAATTTTAATGCTCGAGTTGGCACCGAACATGAATTATGGAATGGTGTCCTTGGTAAACATGGTGTCGGTAAATGTAACGACAATGGATTGCGCCTCCTGTCGTTGTGCGCCGAATTCGATCTTGGCATCACGAATACATTTTTCCGACTACCTGATAAATACAAGACCTCGTGGATGCACCCTAGATCCAAGCACTGGCATCTCCTTGACTATGTCATTGTCCGCCGCAAAGATCTGCATGACGTTCTCATAACGAGAGCAATGCGCGGAGCGATAGGCTGGACTGACCACCGTCTTATACGGTCGAAGATGCTCCTAGAGCTTAAAGCATCACGACGAGCATCCCACAAAATACCATCTAAATTAGCCTTCTCAAGGTTAATTACCTCACCAGAACTTGGAAACACGTTGGATACTTTGTTTGCTGCTAGTGCTCTGCATAATGATTCTTTATCCGTGGATGAAGACTGGAGTTCGTTCGCTAAACATCTTCACGGATGTGCTCTCGATACCATAGGAAGAACTAAAAAGAAGAACCAAGATTGGTTTGACTCATCCAATAAAGAGATCATGACTCTAGTTGAAGCACATAAACGCGAACTGAACACAAAAAATGCGGATGCACACAGTAAAAGAGGAGCTCAACAAAAACTGAGATCAAAGGTTCGCGAGCTGAAGGATAAGTGGTGGAAGGAGAAAGCTGCTGAATTACAGCACTGCGCTGATACTCACCAGACTGGTAGGTTCTTCGAAGGCATACAAGCGATTTTTGGCCCGCGTATGAGAAAAACCGCACCCATGTACTTGAGGGACGGACGGTACCGAGTTACGAATAGGACTGACGTGCTGATGCGCTGGGCGGAGCATTTTAATGATGTTCTAAATCCCGGCGCACTCGGCGTTGATCTGTCTTACGTGGACTCGCTTGAAGAACTACCAGTTAGCCAAATATTAGACGATCCACCATCATTTGAAGAGTTCGTGAAGGCAGTCAAACGTCTTAAAAACTTGAAAACACCTGGTATGGATCAACTTCCCGCCGAAGTATACAAGTATACCGGGAATAACATCATGACGGGGCTCTACAATCTGGTCAAAAGAGTGTGGGTTGAAGAGCAAATTCCACAAGGCTGGCGGGATGCGGTGATTTGCAAGCTGTACAAAGGGAAAGGAGATGTCTCCGATTGCAGCTCTTACCGCGGTATATCGCTCCTTGCTAGTGCCGGTAAGGTTTTCGCGCACATTGTTAACACCCGCCTTAGCGAAGTAGCTGAGATGTACCTACCTGAAAGCCAATGTGGCTTCCGTCCGAGTAGGGGTACTATCGACGCAATAAGTGTCGTAAGGCAACTCCAGGAGAAGAGCCTTGAACATCAACAGCCACTCTACATGTGCTTTGTCGATCTTGAGAAAGCATTTGACAGAGTTCCACGCGAGGCCCTTTGGCTTGTTCTCCTAAAATCTGGGTACCCGAAGAAGTTCGTCAATCTTATACGCCAATTTCATGTTGGTATGAAAGCGCAGGTTCAACATGAAAACGAACTTTCTGAGGATATCCAAATCACAAGTGGAGTAAAACAGGGTTGCGTGATGGCGCCTACACTCTTTGCCATTTACTTTGCAGTTGTCATGAGAGATGCGCTGCAATGTTGTAGTAACCAAATCCAGCTTAATTTCCGAACTGAAAAAGGCGTGTTTGACATTTCAAGATTTAGAGCGAAATCCAAAGTGCAGCAGATCTCGGTACTGGAGGTACTTTATGCTGACGACGTATGTCTTATGTCTAACAATATGGTGCAGCTCCAAAGCTATGTTGACGCACTACATATATCCTGTCAAAGGTTCGGCTTGGTTATCAGTGTTACTAAGACCCAAATTCTAAAACAGCCACCCAGAGGCTGTGAAGCTGATAAAGCGATACTAAATCTGGATGGGAAACCACTAGAGGAGGTATCACACTTTAAATATCTAGGTAGCAATATCCGGCACGATAACACCTTAGCTTCGGAGATACCTTCGCGCATCGCAAACGCTGCTGCTAGTTTCGGACGACTCATGGATCGTGTCTGGAAGTCTCATGATCTCAAGCTAGAGACGAAGATTAGCGTATACAAAGCGCTAATCTTACCTGTCCTACTATATGGTTCAGAGACATGGTGCCTTTACAGAAAAGACATTTAGAAACTCGACACATACCACCTTGGATGTCTTAGATCCATCCTTAATATCAAATAGCAGGACCGTGTGCCAAATACTGAGGTTCTGCGTCGCTCCGGAATTTATGGCATGGAAGCTCTTCTCATGCAGCGTCAGCTCGGGTGGTGTGGACACGTCTTTCGCATGGATGACCGCCGGTTACCCAAAGTTGTCTTTTATTCTGAGATCACAGAGGGTAAACGGAAACACGGCGTCAGCATCTGCGTTATAAAGACGTTTTCAAAAGACACCTAAACGCCTGCGCTATTGACTCTACAGGTTGGGAAGAGCTCGCTTCTAAGAGGTCTTCATGGCGCTCTACCATCTTTAAAAATATAAAAACTTTTGAGGAAAATCGTCTTAACTCACTCGACCTAAAACGCCAAATCCGCAAAGAGAGACCAAATCCCTCCTATACATATACATATAACTCACAAGGGCAACTCTATTGTATATCTTGCGACAGAGTCTTTAAGACAAAGTTCGGTCTAGCGAGCCACATTAGAGCTCACATGAGAAAATAAATTATTCTTACATGTTATTTTGATACCAATTTAGGTTTAATTAATATAATAATTATTATAGTCAGGGTCGCTGTCGTCGAAATCGATGAGGAGGACTATATACAAGGGTAGGGAGCTATATCGGTTCTTCCCGGATGTGAGGGCTCGAATCAAGGCGACTTGGATCGAGCCTGACTACGAAACCTCGCAACTGCTGTCGGGACATGGGTGTTTTAGGGGTAGGCTTCATCGGATGAAGTTAGTTTGTCAGACAACAGCTCCTGCTACTTCGGGGTCTGTAGTGCGGAGGATGCACACCACGCTTTATGATGACGCACGTAGGAAATTATTAGATAATGTTAAGGTGCTGGAGGTGAGCCCGGTGTACTACCGTGACCTCATGGGATCTGAGGCGAACTAAAGGTGGCTTAGACACTTTGCGCGCGTGTGGCACAGGAGTGGACTTGAGAGAGAGAGAGAGAGAGAGAGAGAGAGAGAGAGAAAGAGAGAGAGAGGCAAAGACTGAAGATACTTGATTGAACTGCGACCTAATAAAAATTAGCCAGCGGTTCCACCGTACAGTGGGCACGGTGCGACCTAGAAGACACCGAAGGCGTTTCGTGTTTCGTCCACCACAGAAAGGAGAGAAAGACAATAGGGACAAGGACATGGATGCAAATTTGTAGGGAGTGAAGAAGTACGCGCGTTGGAGCCGATTCCACGCGTATCTTCCGCGTTTTGGCCTGCATAGCCGGATGGTTGAGCCAGGTCATGGGTGGTTGGTGGTGCAAATTTGGGAACCTCCTCGTGGTGCACCCTGGGGTAAGGCCTCTCGGCCCACGTTCAGCGTGGGACAAGGGGCCTTATGCTAATCCCTGGCGCCCCCTCTGGGCGTCGAATAAAGTAGGTGGTGCCCCTTCTGGGCATCGCACCCCCTTCAACGCGCGTCCCTTCTGGACCGCACAGCGGGTCACTCTGACCTGCGGGGGGGATCTCCACGTGCGGCCCACTCTGGGTCGCACGCTCGCCGCTCACTCTCGAGCGGCTTTGAGGGGAGTTTTGACGGCGCCCCTTCTGGGCGTCGTTACACGGGGGGGAATGGGGTAGTTCGGCGCCCCTTCTGGGCGCCGCTTAGGGCAAAGGTTCCGTCGTTGCGGGGCGCGGCGACGGGCGCCCGTCCTCGGACGGGTTGGTGGGCGGCTCTAACAGCCCACCCATTAGCGACCAAGGGGTAGGCAAGCCTTTCAAACTTCCAAACATAATGAAAGGCAAGCCTAAGAAAGTAAGTGTGCCATGTGATCCGGCTGGCGCCCGGCGCGTGGAGGTACCCGGGCCTCCACGTGAGAAATTGGTTACCGAAGGCCCTGCAGGAGCGCGTGACCAGGCTCCTGCAGCGGCGGCTGCTACTGGTGCTGGTGGGAGGTTGCCCAAGGGGGGCGGAGTTCGTGGTGGGCCCGGGAAGGGCGGAGATGCCGGGGACGCGTCCGGGAAAGCGTCCGCTCGGGCTAATGGCTCGGGCGGCGTGGACCCGGCGGTGCCCGGAGGTAGTGGCGACAGTCGTTACGACTGGGCGGCCGAGGTGGAGCGGGAGCGGGTCCGAGCTGCGAGTGACCCGCAGAAAATGATTGTTGATCTTGTCGAGAGGACTCGGAAGCGTGCACTGGTCGATTCACGAATTGACTCGAGTGACTCCGACAAGATCGAGCTGAGAAAGGAGGCAGCGGAAAATAAGACCAAGAGGGTCTCGCACGAAGGCTGCGAAAATGCCCAACGGGTGGAGAAACTGGGCACCTTCATTGGCGTGGCTGAGGCCAAGAGGATGCTGGGGGACCCTTCGTCGTCGGAGAGCGAGGCCGAGGGTAGGAAGCCTGACACCTCGACGAGTGAAGGGGAAGAGGAGGAGTTCGACACCCAGGGGTTATACCGACCGGTGCTAGATGTCCCCAAGACCTACTCAATTACCCCCTGGGGAGAGGATGGGGGACCTCGAGGTCAGGAGAAGGAAGGGGGACCTTTCCCGGGAAAAGCCAGGGCGGCCCAACAGCTGGTAGAGAAGAAAGAACGGGAGCGGTATGGGAACATGAAGGACAGGCGGATGGCCCCATTCCGTCACTTGGTGGAGAACAAGTCCACCCCGGAGTTGTTCGAGTACGCCTGGGAGAGTGTGGACCAAATTGAGACCGCGGTGCACAAATCCGCCAACATAAAGGGGACGTGCCGCGGAGCCATAAATGAGGGGATGCGCTCATTGACGGCCGTCCTGGAACAATTTATGGTCATCGATGAGGACATGGGAGACAGGAAGCTTCTGGCCTACTGTATGAGGATGGAGGCTCAAGTGAAAGAGCTACAGGATGAGGTCAGGCGGCTGAGCGAGAGGCAGCCCGATTCCCGACAGCCCCGGAAGAAGGCCCCGAAGGCGGTTGCCAAGGAGGCGGCCCCATCGATTGGGGAGATGATGGAGGGTCTCAAGAGGGACGTCATCGAGTCCCTCGGAAGCATGCTCGCGGGAAGACTGGATGCCTTGGAGAGGCGCCTCCCACGCGAGCCACCAATGAGGCCGCCATTGGCGCACGACAGGGTTGGGGCAAGTTACGCTGGGGCGGCCGCTGGACCCACCAACGCCCCCCATGTCCGCCCGGTAGAAGGGGCCCAAGGGACCATCCTGGGAGAGGAATACCCGATGCTGCCCCAGGGAGCACTGGGTAGGCAAACATCGCGGGTGCGGGCGACCCCCCCCCCCCTCCATGGCGGCGGCTGCTGGCACATGGCAGACTAGTCTCTCAAACTCCGCGAGGAGAAAGGCGAGGAAGGCCGCAACTGCGGCTGCCCGGGCTACCGCTACGGGTACGGAGGCGCCAAGCAGGAGGGCGGCCGGGAGGGTGTCTGCCGCGGCGAGGCTCGTGCCGCCGCGCTCGTCAGTAGTCACGATCACCCTAAAGCCGGAAGCCGCGGCCAAGGGTGTGACCTATGCGGGGGTACTGGAGAAGGCCATCGGCGCGATAGACCTGAGCGAGTTGGGCATAGAGGCCGTCCGTATGAGAAATACGGCGGCGGGGGGCCGGAAATTGGAAGTGCCGGGAGTGACTAGCGCGTCTAAAGCTGATGCGCTAGCTAACAAGCTCCGAGAGGTGCTGGTGGAGGAGGCGGAGATACGTAGGCCTGTCCGCAAGGCCGAGCTCCGGTTAGTCGGACTCAGCAAGGGGATGAGCCCAGAAGGGGTGATGGAGGCGATTGTCGCCAGAACGGGTGGTAGGAAGGAGGAGGTCTCCGTAGGAGCGGTCCGGTCCGGCCCCTGGGGGACGAACTCCGTGGTGATCGGGCTACCGGTGGGGCAGGCCAAGGTGCTGGCGGAGGCGGGGCACCTAACGATCGGGTGGATACAGGTACGGGTGGTAGCGCTAGACAGGCTCCCCGTACGCTGTTACAGGTGTTATGGTGCAGGCCATACGTCCTACACCTGCGAGTCGAAGGTGGACCGCAGCGCCCTGTGTTATAGGTGCAGTGCACCAGGGCACCGGGCTGCGGAATGCGTGGCCGAGAGGCCAAGTTGCGCAGTGTGCAGGGAGGCAGGCCTCCCCAGCGAACATCAGCTGGGGGGAAGGACCTGCAGGCCCCCCATCACCAGGTCTAAGGTGAACCCGTGGAGTAAGCCCCCCCCCCTTCAAGAGAGGAAGGGTCAAGCGGGCCCATGGAGGTGGCGGACGATCCTCCGGATCCGGGCGCCAGCGCGGAGTAGGGGCCATTTCTTGTTTTGTCTTCTGCGTGTGTGTTGTTGTGGGTCTGACTGCTGGGCACCGGTATGGGTATTTTATTATACCACCCCAGGTGCCCGGTAGGTCTGATGGGGGGTGTGTCTGCAGTGCACGCCCGCGGAAACGTAGGCGCGTGCTGTGGAGTTCTGTGTGTCTGGTCAGCATGCCCGGGCAACCGAGCATGCTGGCCGGTCTTGTGTTCGTCCCCCTTCTCTATGGGGGTTTTGTGTTGTGCCTTTCGCGCGCGTAGTCGCCGTGTGCTGGCGCGTAACAGCTGCCTCAGGCGGCGGTTATAGGTTAGCACACGGCGACGGGGTGGCTCCGCGTGGTCATTGCCCAAGTGGATTAGGTCCCGTGGCCGCCACTTCAAGCCTTACGCTCTCGGAGTTTGGACCCCCGGTGATTAGTGGGTAGGCCCCTCCCTCTCGCCCGGCGATTACATCGTGGAAAGGGGGACGGGAGAGTCCCACATATCCAGTCTCCCTTCTGGAGGCTGGAATCCATAAGCAGGGATTACACCGTCGTAATGGCATAATCACCTGCTACTGTGCAGGTTGGTATTAACAAACCCGAAAAATCTTAATCAAAATTTCTTTATTCAGTAAGCTTAAAATAAGCATTTTGAATCGTCTAAACTTAAATTTACTTCTATATATAGATGGATGGGCAAAACCCATTCAAGACGTCTTTTATCTGTGGAGAAGAATGGACGCAAGAAACTCCACAGCTTTATATTATTATAGAAGTAACGACATTTACAAAACAATAATCATAAAACAACCCATCCCGCAACAACCCGGGCTGTGCACCTTAAATATGAAACAAACTCACTTTGCTCGATCTACGAATTAAACCTGGAATTCCGGATATTGGGCTTAACACCCTACCAGCGAGGGGTGACGATGGTTTAAAAGGTTTAAAAGTTAGATGTCTATAATGTACCCTATCGCCTTCGACAAACCGTCCACAATGTCGTCATTTGTCGTCATTGGGCTGACAAAGCGTGGCTGCTTAACATTCCGATAAACGGCAGGTGACACAGTGCCGACTGCTGCATGATAGCCGACGCCGCATGAATATTGATCGCGGCACGGAGCTCATATTTAGGGAGCTGGTATGTACTAGCTTTATTCATGTCATTCGATACTTGACAGCTGAGTTTCGTACTTTGTGATGTGAAAGTAAACTGTCCCACTGCTGGGCAAAGACATGTAATCGCATTGGAATCAGGTCAGCGCTGCAATAATTGTTGGGGATTGTCTTAATAGGCTTAGTCCACTACGAATAAATCAGGTAGATTGGCGTTTCTAATGATCAATTATGATTTATAAAAACCAAACATCTAAAATATTCATTATAAAAAATTGGGATTATTAATATTTTTAAAGAAAAAATCTAAAATAATACGCATTCAGTCATATGACATTAAACGGAAATAAGACGCCGTGACGTCACGCCGCCGTGCCAAATTTCATTTTATTGTTGTGACATTTCTATATAACAAGCCTCAAACGAAACGGATGTTTGGCACGGCGTGACGTGATTTTGCAGTAAATTTAAATCGGAATATAAAAACGCAAAATAAATATTGTAAATGATCGATTTTTGGATAAAAATGATGTATTTTTAGGATAAAATAGGTAAACAGGTATCGTTTTAATATGATTTTGAAATTTAGTCAACTAGCCTATTGTAGCGATGACTTGATTTGAATGATGGGGTCATTTGCCTAGCAGTGGGACTGTATGCTGGCTGTACTTTACTTTATTGTCTTAATGGCCACGCTTGCCATAATGCGGGTTGGCGATCACAAGCTCGTTAAAAATAATAAACACACTTTTGCTGACCTCGGAATTAAACCCGGGAATTCAACATAAAATACGTTCGAGACTATGCAGAAAAATAAATATCAACGCGTTTGTAAAATGTTAAAATGTTATCTTCTTTTTAGGATTCCGTAGCCAAATGGCAAAAAAACGGAACCCTTATGGATTCGTCATGTCTGTCTGTCTGTCCGTCCGT
This sequence comes from Scoparia ambigualis, assembly GCA_963921215.1. NCBI lineage: Eukaryota > Metazoa > Arthropoda > Insecta > Lepidoptera > Crambidae > Scoparia > Scoparia ambigualis. The sequence continues at coordinate 30,650,578 of OY992521.1, read as the reverse complement.
ATGTCACAGCTACATTTTCCCGAAACTATGAGAACTATACTGTTGATACTTGGTAAGTAGATGTATTCTGTGAACCGCATTAAGGTTTTAACACAAAAATAGAAAAAAAGACAATACATTTTGGGGGTTCCCCATACTTAATTAGAACTGAAACTCAATTTTTTTTTCATTTAATCCATACGTGTGGGGTATCTATGGATAGGTCTTCAAAAATGATATTGAGGTTTCATTATTAGTATTTAATAGTCTTTATTTTTTTGTTTTAATGATATTGTAAGACGTTGCTTATTTTATTTTAAATTGAGCAATACCTGTTTTTTATTGTATACTTGTTCTTTTGTATGTGATGTTTGTCTTGTAATTGTATTAAATGTTTTTTTGTTGTAATGGAAAATGCCCTTCTATGATAGGGAGGGCATTTTCCACTTTGTATTGACGCTGTAAAAGAAAGGGAGAAAAGAAATGCCCTTGCTGAGTTTCTTGCCGGTTCTTCTCAGTACAAGGCTCCCGCCCCATAGTTAGACTTACAAACCGATGGCATAGCGACATTCATATGTGCTCAATTATTATTATTATTTTTTTTTTTTATACCAAGCCCGGCAAATGACCCCACTCCACCTGATGTTAGAGACTGTTAGAGAATGTTAGAGACTGTAAATTGGTGACTCCGGAGAGCAGCACGCGTACTCCTATGGAGGAAGGGAGAAGGAGGGATGAGGTCAAAGAGTTCTTCAGAGCACTCGCCATGGTATAAACGGTAAAAGACGCTGAATGACGCAATATCTCTACGCAATTGCAAAGGCTCAAGAGTTTTAGTGACCTCCGCATTGCCGATAATGCGCACAGCGCGGCGCTGCAATCTGTCCAAGGCATCGAGAAGGTACTTTGCGGAGCCGTCCCAAAAGTGAGAGCAATACTCCACGCAAGACCGCACCTGTGTCTTGTATAATAGACACAACTGATCAGGCGTGAAGAATCGCCGCACCTTGTTCAGGACACCGAGTTTACGTGAGGCATTTCTAATCACGGTTTCGATGTAGTCCTTTTGGTTCAGATCGCAGCAGATATCCATACCGAGCATGTTAATACTGCTCTGCAGGCCTAGAGATGTACCCTGAAGAGAAGGAAGGGGAAGGAATAGCGACTTTTTCGCTGTGAACGCGCACACCTGTGTTTTCTTGGCCTTGAACTCCACTAGATTATCGGAGCCCCATTTAGAAATGAGGTCCAACACCCGATCGAGCTCAATGACAAGATTTGCTCGCTTCATTTCGGTGTCTACCCGCGCAGCCGTTTGGTGACCGTTATATCCCCCATGCACTGTGCTATCATCTGCATAGCAATGAATGTTTCCAAGAGGAAGCATGTCATTGATATGCAGAAGGAACAGCGTAGGGGATAGAACGGAGCCCTGAGGAACACCAGCGTTCACTGACATGAACCGCGAATCGCATCCATCCGAAAGGACACGGATTCTACGCTCATGCAGGAAGCTAGCAATCCAGGTACAGAACTGAGCGGGCAAACCGTATGCCGGGAGCTTGGAGAGAAGAGCTTTGTGCCAGACCCGATCAAAAGCCTTGGCTATGTCAAGGCAACTGCCAGTGACTCGCCACGCTTGTCAATAGCCTCACCCCAGAGATGTGTGACGTACGCTAGAAGATCACCCGTTGACCGTTTTGGCCGAAACCCATATTGACGATCGTGAATTAGGGAGTGATCTTCTAGGTATCGAATAAGCTGTTTGTTCAATATTCGTTCTAGGATCTTACACAACACTGAAGTTACGGCTATAGGGCGGTAATTAGTCGGATCTGACCGATCTCCTTTTTTAGGGATCGGTTGCACATTAGCTTCTCTCCAAGATTCCGGCACACAACCCGAAGAGAGCAAGAGACGGTACAGACGCGTTAACACAGGGGACAACTCCGCTGCACACATTTTCAGAACTATTGCTGGGATGCCATCAGGACCGTTAGCTTTCCGGACATCGATTGACTGCAGCTCCGCACGGACATCACACTGCCTGATTTTAATATCAGACATTGTGTGGCCACAGTGAGGAACTGAGGGTGGCTGTGCATCACAGTCATCGATCTGGGAGTTAGCCGCAAAGAGTTTGGCCGGGAGATCGACCTTTTCCTGCGGCTTGTGAACTAAAGTTCCGTCAAGACATCTCAGTGGTGGCAGCGAGGGTTGGCAGAAGTTGGATTGCACGGCTTTGGCCAGACGCCAGTAGCTACGGCTGCCCGTAGGATGCGTCAGGAGTTCTTGGCCTACTCGTGCAACGCGCTGGGCATCCGCTCTAATGTAGGCCCTCTTACACAACTTGGTGGCATTATTATAGGCTGCTTTTACCAAGCGAGTTTCGGGATCCCCATAAGCTTTACATCTGTTCCAAGCGCGGTATGCCGTCTGTTTGCTTTCAACAGCGCTGGCACACTCGCGATTGAACCAGCGGTTGCGTCTGCCTTTGCTGATGACATAGGAGTGTGGAATATAGTATTCCATTCCTAATACTATCTCATCAGCAACGGCAGTGGCGCTAGCGGTTGGGTCCTTCTCACTAAAGCAGCGCTGCCTCCAAGGGACGGATGCAAAATACTCCTGCATACCGTCCCAGTCTGCCGACGCGTAGTGCCAAATCTGGCGTTTCGAAACCGCTGTTGGCGGGCGCGATGCCAAGGGCACTGTGCTGGATATCAAGCAGTGATCCGAGGAACCTAAAGGAGCTCGAATCTCCACCCGGTATCCAGCTGGGCGACTCGTCAGCAGAAGGTCGAGTACGGAGGGCGCGTGGCCAACTATGTCTGGGATCCTGGTGGGCTGGTTCACCAGTTGCGTCAGGTCATGCGTGAGAGCGAATGCGTGGGCAGTTCTACCAGCATGGTCTGTTTTGGAGGAACCTAACCACAACTCATGGTGGGCGTTGAAGTCCCCCAAAAACACCAGTTCCGCCGATGGAAACCGCTCCTGCGCATCATCTGCTACCCGACTAAGATGTTCAATTAGTCGAGTTGTCTCCATGTCGCCGTTATGGGATCGGTAGACGCAGACGTAGACACGGCAATGAGAGCCTAAGTCGACGTGTACCACTAGGAGGGAGAAGGAAGGGTCCTCCAGACAGCGCAGACGGCGACAGCAAACATCCGCCCGAACGAATAAGCAAACTCCGGCTTTGGCTTTGAAGGATTCTTCAAGCACAAAGCCGGGATAGTTCAGGTAGGTGGTGTCAGCTGGGCGGATTATTTGCGTCTCCGTCAGGAACAACATTGCTGGCCGTGCCGTCTCGAGATGGTGGTGGACGGCATTGAGGTTTGCATGGAGTCCGCGGATGTTAGCGAACTCCACCTCAAACGGTAAGGTTGTGGTGGGGGTGTGCACCGCTGTAGTACCAGTTTTGTTGTTAGGCGCTGTCATTTTAGGAGTGGAAAGAGAGAGGCGTGAATCGAGAAAATGATGCCGCGATGCGAATGGTCAAAGTGTGGTGGCCTGTTTCCCCAGGAATTTGCCCACAGACGAGTATTATTAACCTGCCGAACGGAAGGGCCCCCGAACCCCCCCCAGGAATGGCCGCCGGGACCCCACCTTCCGGTCACCAACCGGCACGACGGACCACCCCGAGATTATGCGTGGCATGGTGAGGCAGCCTCACGAGCTGGTTAGGCTCGCTTGGGCCCCTGTACTGTGCCACGGGCGGCCAGCGGGACAACTGTTTCTACGGGTCTCCCTGGTCGGCAGGTTAACGAAGTCCTCCTGGCACTGGTTTGACGGAAGCCTCCACAGACCAAATACATCGCAGCATCATCCTCTCGAGCTCTGGTTATACGCTGGCTGATCCCGAAACGCGACCGACAAGCAGTCACTTGACGGGTTTTACACCATGCGTACGGTGGTCACCAACCAGACGGGTTAAGCCCTACCACCAGTGGAGCAGATCATTGCTCGAAAGAGTCCGTTAGTCGCTTCTTACGACACCCACCGGACGGAGAGAGGGGCGGCGATTGGTATTCTTTCTCCGTCACCGCACGGATAAAAATTGTATTGTATTATAGAATAAATTGAATAAATGATTTTGAAATTTGATATTAACAACAATGACACATACTAACTCAAACAATTACATTACATCTGGTATATAAGTATGTCAATTACGGTCACGCAGAAAAACTTAACTTATTTTTAACATACATATATAAATACATGATATAATCACGACTATTATCCCCGAAGGGTTAGTCGAGACTAGGCAGTGCGGACAGCTAAAGCAGTCCTCTACCATAATCCACTTTTTACCAAATAGCGACTGCACATGTACTCAGCGTAACAAGCGCCGCTCTATGCTGTTGGATGTATGTGCAGTCTTTATCCGTTAGTCGCCTTGTACGACACCCAAGGGAAGAGAGGGGGTGGTAGCTTAGGGTAGGTATTCTTTCACCGCTACATGACACGTTACTTTTTCATTTAAAAAAATGCCTATTTAATGAAACTTGATTGAATGGCAAGATCGTAAGCCAAATGCCTTAGCCGCTACGCCATTAAGCGTACAATTAATACAAATAGCTAATTTCATAGCGCACATGATACCAACAGAAATCTAATTAAACAATTCTAAATATCTTCCGTTTCATTCCGGTTGCTTCCCCGTCAGATTCGTCACGTGCGCGTCGCGTCGTCGTCGCGCCGCGCCGTGTTTAACAAACGGGTCACGTGACGGTGACGTGACGAGCCGACACTTATTTAATAAGTCTTTAGGCGTCATCTGAAATATTGGACGGAGGCTGTTTTATTATTGGCTCCAAAAAACAGTTAATTTTAATTAAGCAATAGTGTCAGGAAGGCGACATTTTTAGGCGCCGGCGTTTCATTAACCGCTCAATGTGGAGTCTAGTAATATTATTCTGTGGTGGAGTGTGGCAATGACTTTCCGTAAATCGAACTTTACTGCAAGCGATTTTTGCCTTCGCATGATTTCCCAATTTTTTTATTTTCTGAGCGTTTTTTTTTCCCGGAGGATAAATTTCAGAATATTTTTTTAACTTAAAGTAATATATCCATTCTCGTATATTTCTAGTCACGTAATTTACACATTCGCTTACGTGATCACTAGGAAATATTACTATAAGCAATTTCTCCTATCTAATTTCTGTGCTATTTAAAAAAAAGTAGGTAGGTAACATTTAAATAAAATATTTTTTTATCAATTCCGGAAAAAAAACTATCAGAAAAAGATTAGATTGGGAAATAATGCGAAAAGAAAAAAAGCTTTTAAAAAAAATCAACCTCTGGAAAAAAAATATTAAAAGAAACGTTTCGATTGAAAAATTATGCGAATGCAAAAATCGCTTGCAGTAAAATTCGATTTTCGGAAAGTCATCGCCACACTCATTGTGTTATGATAATGTGGGGTTAGTGTTATCGTTTTAGTGAGCCATGTGTGTAGCGGCTCATCATCATCATCATCATCAGCCTATAGACGTCCCACTGCTGGGCACAGGCCTTCCACGTGAACAATAGCACGTGGGGATATTAGGCCACCATGCTGGCACAATGCGGATTGGTGGGTTTTAAAGATTGTCATCTTACGACAACAACTAGGACCAAGAGCTTAACGTGCCTTCCGAAGCACGGAGGAGCTCGAGATATTTTTAATTTGGTCACCCATCTAGCGACCCGGCATTGCCAAAGTTGCTTAGCGAGCAAGATCGCAAGCCGGACGTGCTAGCCGCTGCGCCATCAAGCTTCTCACTACAAGAATACTACCAACCTGTCACAAAGAGAGGAGGAACGGAGGAATGACACGATGATGAGGAGTTGGAAGATAATAAATGCACGACGAGTTCAGAAGTATATTATTTAAACAATTGGTTAGTTATTATAGTTATAAAATGTTAATGCACTATGCTTGCGACTAGGTGTGGGTTTAGGTTATAATAATTATTATTATCACGTTGTATGCCTGGAACTGCCTAGTTATAATAATGCACTATTCACTAATAACAATATTTCGAAAGGATAACAATAATTAGAAGGAGCTCTTTTTAGCTCCGCGGATGAATCTAAACTGCCTTTTTCATGAGTACAGAGACTAGACAGAAAAGACACGTAATTTTTGAAATTTAAATTTAAAACTAGATACAAAAGAAACGTTCTTAGGAAAAGATTTTCAGAAAAACCAACAAAACTAAGCTGCCTCGTTACAAACCCCTCTCTTCCTTTCTCTTCCCTTCACTATTATAATCCCTAAAAGGTTAGTCAGAGACTAGGCAATGGGGACCTCAAAGGAGTGCACTCCACGGCACAACAAAAACAACTGTACATGTGTTTAGCGTGATAGAGGGTGACCAAATTGTCGCTCTTTATGCTGTTGGATCTATGAGAAGTCTGTTCGTTAGTCGCTTTTTACGATGCCAAAGAGAGGAGATTTTTGCCGCCTCTGTGGTCTAGTGGCTAAGCTACCTGTTTCAGACCCAGAGGTCCCGGGTTCGATTCCCAGCGGGGGGTACATCTTTGTGTGCTCGGTTTGGTTGGTGGTAGGGCTGTTAAGTCCGCCTGGCTAGCTACCACCATCTTATCTAAGTCTGTCGCCATAACAACGATGTTTATAGCATTGTTGTGTTCCGGCAGTTTGAGATAAGATAGCTAGTTCCTCAGTGGTTGAGGATTCCGGGTGAAGCGCGCTTCCACCTTCGGCCTTATCGTCACTTACCATCAGGTGAGATGAAGGCCAAGCGCTTACCCGTTGCCAATAAAAAAAAAAAAAAAAAAAAAAAAAAAAGATGGGTTGGTAGTATTCTTTTATAAATCATCCGCCACCACACAGCTCTAAATAAAAGGAGGCTACGTCTATAATGGCGCTTTACGGATAAAATTTATTTTCGTTCTAGCTCAAGCCATTCAAGCGTTCCACCTGTAAAAAAAAGTAATTGTCAGTGGCAGCTGACGCCGGCGGGCGGCGCTAAGTGATTTCTTATTTATTCACGACACTCTACACCTTCAGTGTAAGTGGGGAGGGTAGCTTTTAGAAGTGCATCCTTATTATGTTACCCTGACGTGTAGACTGCTTTAAAAAACTGGTGCGCTATTTTGCTTTCTTACCTGGTGTCGTGTCGGTGGTTAGCGTTTTAGATGGAAATTAATGAACTTTTTAGTGAGCATTGAGATTTTCTTTATTAATATTTTTATTTTAAGTTTTTGAGAACGTTATAAAGCAAAGCGTAATACGTAAGAATAAGTGAAGCAAAGGTTTATGTCAGGATGGTAGCAAATGCAATGCTGTGTCCCTGCCTACCCCGCCGGGAAACAGCGTGATGTGTGCAGTTATGTAACTTTGCTTAATTACAATGAGTATTATTACTATGATGCTAAAGTGCTATATCTGACCGCGCAATAACTTAACTCCGTGAACGCTGTCTCTGCTCTGACGTTGTCTGACATCGAATAATATATTTGACGGATGCTTACTATGGCAGCTAGTAGGTACTGACGACCGCAACTCTGGCGTGACAATTAACTGTAAAGCTGAATATTAAAAACTTGTTCTAATAAAAGAAGACATGCAAGTCTCCTTGTTTGACTTCTTACTTGCATTTTATTACATTTGTTTTTTTTTTAACACATACAGAAAGACAAAGTGTTGAGAGACACATGAGGCGTCGGAGATTTAGACCAACTCTCCGATGTACTGGCTTATTGCGTAGAATTTGATCACCCATTTACACAATATATCCATGTTGATGCTTTAGCTTAACTTAATTTAACTTAACTAAATATTATAACTACTCTTCATACTAGTACAATCTTGCAAGACACTGCTTAAAGGCCAATAAAAGATACATAAAATATTCCTAATATGGAAAGTACGAGTATATTAACTTCTGTGTTGAACACACCGTCCGTCCTCCCACTTATCTCGGACCAACACATAAATTGAATTAACGCGTCGTCTTAATCCGATATAATCTGTGGGCGGCCGTGATTGGTTGATTTAGTGCACCCGGCCGGCGCGTAATGTATGCTAACTTGGAACAACTCTGTCACGGATGTCGCTGGGCTATTACAAGTTGTAATTTTAATTGAAACAGTATCATACGATGCGTCAACGTTTGTGTTGCATATAAATCGTCATCATCATTAGGTGAATAAACAGCTTACTGATGGGCTCAAGGCTTCCCATAAGAGATCAGCTCGTAAACTCTAGTATTAGTGACAGACAAGGCAATGATGGAGATATTCTTATCGGTATTTCTGAAGCACGGAGAAGCTAGAGGTATTTTGGTCGTCGATATTTGCTTAATATGTAATTGCAAATAATCCCGCGCGTTGCCGACCCTGATGTCCTAATTTGTGCTGTTAACTAGTTACTATAATGCTGGGAGAAAGCAAAACTTCGGCGTCAGGTCAAGAGTAAACCCGACGGGCATGTATGGAGAACGTTATGAGAGTAAATTAAGCTAAGGATGTGTGGCAGGATGGTAGCAACCGGACAGCTGTGGCCTCTGCCTACCCCGCCGGGAAACGGGGTGATGCATGTCATGTGTGTACAAAGCAAATTGGTTCTTGGCAGCCTATTCTTACAGTTACAAATCTCTTTATAAAAACCTTTCCCTCCATGAAAGCAAACACTCTCATATTCACGGTGAGATTGCAGTGGTCATGTCAATTCGCACAAGCTAAACTATCAACTTTTCAATGCAGGCGCGGTGTCAGACGCGTGATCGATATACGGGCCGGGACGCCGGCGTGACGGCGACGTGACGTGACGCCGTGATAAATGGCGGCGATCGGATTCAGCCGAGTCAGCTGTTTGTTGGGCGGCGGCTATCTGGTGCGACCTTAACGGGGTGGGACGATTTGACGGATAACCATATTGGAGGTTGAGCATCATTTGCATTATTTATGCAACTTATGTTTAGAAACGATTCACAACTGGGCTTAGTTAAACTCTAATAGTTAGGACATGGAAAGAGCCAATATCTCTCCACCTCTGACCTAATTCGGTTAACACCTTCAATCAACAATATTGGTTAGACAAAGTGGATATAACATCGTAAACACTAAAGTTAGCAATAACACCTCAGTGCTCGACAATAATAACACCTCTGTGCTCGAATATTTATTCTAACAGCAAGGTTTATCATAAACGGTACACCAATATTAATGAGTTTATTTGTAGTTAAAGTCTTATCATGCAACATAGCATTTAACCAATCTATTGATACCTACTTTTAAGAAATTTGCGGTTTACGCGTTTTGGTAAATCTTGACTTTAAAAAGCGGGCTAAAGGTTACCTTACCATATACTGATTCCCGTGTGGCAAGATCTGTTCCCAGTAGTGGGATGTTTGTAAGCTGCGATGATTTAATTATTTTCTACAGCTGACATTTGGGCCGCGCGCCCTCAACGTGATGCCGTGACGTGACGTTGGCATGATAAATGGCGTCGATATCACCCCGCGCCCTGATAGAGTGCATTTTGATCGAGAGAAAGATATGAATAAAATTGTTTCCGAAGCTGCAATTAACAGTTATGAAGGGAATGCATAATTTTACGTCGATGTCGGGACGGGAACATGTTAAACTTCGGGCCAGTCATTAGGTCTACCTTGTTCTAAGCGAAGTTTGTTTATCGCTTCGGGCTTAGTGATTAGGTCTACTTTGTTCTAGTCTACCTAAGCGAAGTTCGTTCAATGTTACACGCTTCCTAAACGCAATGCCATTGCGATTTCTTTGTAAACAATAAAATATAAGTACTGTAACGGACAGATTAATCGGTGATCAAATTAATGGTTATGTATGTAGAGAACGAACAAGTTAATGTAACTATTAGTTTCGGAATCAATTAGGGATTGGAATTTGTATAATGATTGATTTGATAAACAATAGGGCGATACCGCATCGCATTCGCTTGCGTTTGATTGTATACGCATACAATGTGAATAAAAGAAAATCTTAGAAAATTTTAGCCGCGGTACTTATGTAACGAATAAAAAATGTTACCATCGCCTTCTAGGAATTTGCACGTTTTGCTACAGCGCCCTCTCTTGATAAAAAAACTGAAGCTGCTATTTACGTAATTATGAAGTTTTACTTATTGTTACGAAATTGATTGGTATTGATGTTTAAATTAACAAGTAGCTTATGTAGAGGATAGATATTCATACCATGTAAGCATAGCCGTTTGCGTGTGATTGTATACGAATAAAAGAAAAACTTAGAAAATTTTAGCCGTCGTATTTACGTAGCGGTTAAAAAAGTTACCATCGCCATCTAGAAATTTGCATGTTTGCTACAGCTCCCTCTCTTGATGAGTAGATGAAGCTGCTATTTACGTAATTTGAAAGTTTTAATAATTGTCACGAATTTGATTGTTATCGATTGTTATTGATGGGCAGCTTAACAAGTAGCCTCTTTAAATGATAATTAGTCATACAATGTAAGCATAGTACGAACGAAATAACAATAGGAGATAAAACTAACATGGCGATCGTGGTAAACTTGTAAATGTTTTATGGTCGGACAACGTATTGTATTGTTCCTCCGAAACGGCTAAGCCCACGTGAATGGCGTTTATCTAGAATTATGGTAGACATAACGCCCGACGTGGTGGTGAAGTCAAAATTAGCCGCGCGGAATTATTGTAATCTGCACGTAGCATTGTTTAGGAATAATTCTCGCAAAAACTAGACTAGCGCTCTAAGATATGCAATTGCTTAGATGTGTTATAACGAATCGCATACGCAAATATATTTTAAGATAGGTCTAGACTTATATTTTGTTGTATAACTTAGAATCAGAGCGTTTGGATATAAATGGAATTTTAGTCGATTTTAAAGTGTCAGTTCATAGTGGATCTGAATGTGCATTCAGAATATTTTTGTAATTAAAAAGGGGCGACTACCTCTACTTCTCTGCTCTCTAATTGGCTAGAATAATTCAAATCTTCTAGAAGCTTTTTTGTATAAAAGGGCCGAGCGGGATTTCGGTCTTCATGTTCACTTCAAGCAGTCTACCGAGCAGCAACTAGCTGGAACCTTTGGAAAATCAGAAAACTGAAGAAGTAATTGAGATATACCTAGAGCAGTTTAGAGCCAGTGTGAAAGTTGAGTATTTAGGGAAACTTTATAAACACTGTATAAATTGTGCTTTGTGTGTGTTCACTTCAAGCAGCAATCCGAGTAGCTTATAGTAGCTAATGAACCAGAAACATATGGAAAATCAGAAAACTGAAGAAGTATTAGATATACCTAGTAAAGTTTAGAGCCAGTGTGGGAAGTTGAGTATTTTGGGAAACTTTATAAACACTGTATAAATTGTGCTTTGTGTATTCTGACTGACGTGTAATTACTAACTTGGATTTGACCATTTATGTACCTGTGTGTGTGTGCGTGTATATAACCTTGTGCGTATAACTTTTGTGCCTGACTTTAATTTGCATGGACCTTACGTGTATTGTGTGTGCATGACCATATGTGTATTACCTACTGTGTGTGTGTGTGTGTATTACCTTATGTGCGTGTAACCTTGTTATATATTGTGTATTGACTATTGTGTACATAGATGTTTTGTGAGTCAAATAAATAAATCTCCGGTCGAGGGGGTATAAGTTGCATTCGTGTTTTGTTCATACTTATTGGCGGAGCACTGACGTCGTGGTTCTGCCAGGAGCCCTACCCTCGACATTGTGGTCCTTCGAGCCGGATCCTGCACAGGAAGTGAACATCAAGTGAACATCAGATCGAAGACCTTAACTTTAGGATGCCGCAGACAAGGAGCGGTGTTCGCCGGAAGGAGGATGCAGAGGCATTATTGGAGCAAGCTGGACGAGGTACGTACGAGTTACCACCCACCTCACCCTCAGTGCCTGAACCGAGCATCGAGCATGAGGGGGGTCGACCCCTACCCCGGATCGATGGAGGGGAACGACCAGAACCTAGTGGGGGTGCACAGTCTAGGCTTACCGACGCTGCTGAAGAGCAACGCGCGCCCGCAGCATCACGGCCAGCTGCACGAGCAGCTTCAATACGATCGACGACAAGCATCACCTCCCGCCTTAGAAAGTCGGAATACGAGGCGGAAAGAATGCTGATGGAACTGAAGCGCAGAGAACTTCAGATGGAAGCGGAGCTTATAAAGAAGAAGCTGGCATGGGAGACAGCCGTCATTGAAGAAGATGGGGTTGAGAGCGTGGCCGATAAGACGAATTTGGAAGATCGTGTTGACACATGGCTCAACCAGCATTCATCGACGATGCTGCCAGAATCCAGAACAGCTCCAAATCCAGAATACTGCCGCGACCCAGGCCACATACGGGGGGAGTCAGAACGACCCGCGCCGCCGCCGAAGACTCAAGAGGACCTTCGTCGACAACCATCCCCGACGCCCGGCAGGAATAGAGGGATCGATCGACTGGCAGATCTCTTTCAGAACATGGTACAAACGAGGCCACGCCCAAGACAGGCCACCGAGTTGCCCATATTTACGGGTGCAGCTACGGAATGGCTTCCATTCAAGGCGGCTATGAGAGAGACCTCTGAGATGTACCAATTTACGCCAGTAGAGAACATTGCCCGGTTACGCAACTGTTTGCAAGGTGAAGCAAGAGAGTGCGTGTCGGCGTTATTGGCTACTACTACGGACCCAGCTGTAATCATGCGGACTTTGGAGCAGTGTTACGGGCGTCCGGAAGTTATTATAGATCGAGCCTTGGAGCAGCTAAGAAGATTGCCAAGGCCGGGTCCCGCCGCATCAGACTTGAATAATTTTGCGATTAAACTACAGAACGTAGTATGTGTATTGATGCAGGTAGACCGAAGAGGATACTTAAGTAACCCAATGCTGACCAGAGAAGTGGTCGCGAAACTAAGCCCGTTTATCGCAGCCCGATGGTGTGATTATGCCGAAGAATACGGATCGTATACGGAACCTGAGATAGTAACGCTATCGAAATTTTTAATGCGTGAAGCAGACCGCGCTTTACGCCACGCCTACTCACCGGCACCCAGCACCATAATGAAAAGGGACGAACGCAGAGAGGAGCGTAAGCCGCGCCCAGCTGTTACGATGCGACGTGCAGCTACGTATAACGTTGCTCAAGAGAGCGATAGGGTGCGTTGTTGCTGCTGCCAAGGTGAGCACGTATTGACTAGATGCAAGAAGTTTGCCGCTTTAAGTATGAATGAAAGATGGCAAGTCGTTAAAAAGGAACGGTTGTGTTTTAAATGCATAGTTAGCAAGCATCGACGACCGTCGTGTCAAGCGAGGCCCTGCGGTGTGAACGAGTGTTGCCGGCCTCATCATAGACTTCTACACTCAGATGTCGCTCCATCCATTCCAGTCATCGCTGCCGATACAAGTAACAGTGATGGAAAGGAAACAGTAGCTACGACGGTCACCTCAAGTGGAGGTCGACAAGTACTGTTGAAAGTTTGCCCGGTTATAATAAAGGGACCGGCAGGCGAGATGGAGGCATACGCCTTATTGGATGAAGGATCAACGATTTCACTGATCGACAAGGATGCAGCCAGAAGTATTCAAGCCGATGGACCTGTCCAGAATATACACCTGCACGGGGTGAACAGCGTGACGAGGGAACCAGACAGCCGCAGAGTCAAGTTTCAGATTAGAGGTATAAACACTGGTTACTTTGATTTGGAAGCAAGGACGATCGAGGGCATCAGCTTGCGTGGACAAACCGTTCCTAAGTCCGTACTTAGATATCCACATTTGAGCAAGCTTAACGCAAAGGAGGTATGCTACGAGATGGCACGACCGCAGCTGTTGATAGGTGCCGACCATTGGCATCTTATAGTGACCAGACAGCTGCTAGCCGGCAGAAGATTGCAACCCGTAGCATCTCGCACCAGCTTGGGGTGGGTACTGCTTGGACATATGCCTCGGACTACCTTTACTGGAGACCATGAAGCAGTGGTTCACATCCGACTGTCGGATTCATCGCGATCCAGGAACACCGATGGCGTTGAAGAGGAACACCTCGACAATCTCATAAAGGAACACTACGAGATAGACGCCCTTGGAGTATCTTTGAAGAAGAAGCCAAGGGCTGAAGATGAACGTGCCCTCGAGATCATAAAGAGGACAGCCTGTTGCGTGGGCGGTAGGTACGAGGTAGGTTTACCATGGCGTAAAGATCAGACTACCATGCCACCGAGTTATGGCAATGCGTTAAGGCGCCTGAAGGGAATCGAGAAGAAGATGGACCGGGATCCAGTCTTCGCTTCGGACTACAGTGCTCAGATAGAGAATCTGCTAGACAAGAAATACGCAGCGCTATCTGACGGCACCGACAGGAGCAGTTCAAAAAGTTGGTACCTACCGCACTTTGCCGTAAGAAATCCGAACAAGCCAGGGAAGATACGTCTGGTGTTCGACGCAGCAGCCGTCACAAACGACGTGAGCCTGAACCAGGAGCTGTTGGAAGGACCGGACCTCTTGACATCACTGCCAGGAATACTGTATAGGTTCAGGGAAAAGCCTGTTGCAGTAACCGCAGATATCCAGGAGATGTTCCTCCAGGTCAAGATAAGGAAAGAGGATCAACCGGCGCAACTCTTCCTATGGAGAGAACGAGATCGCGTAAGTCCGCCGCACATTTATAAAATGACGTCTATGATATTCGGAGCAGCTAGTTCACCGTTCATAGCGCACAGTGTACGGAACATGAACGCTGAAGCACACGCCCACTCCCATCCAGAGGCATTGAAGGCCATTACGAATAGCCACTACATGGATGACTACGTGGACAGCTATGAAACTGACGAAGAAGCTGCACGAATCGCTCGAAGCGTTGCTGACGTTCATTTGAAGGCGGGTTTTCTGCTTAGAAGCTGGAACTCCAACAACGAGAAGGTACTCTCACAGATACCGACAGAACTGCGAGCACAGGCGCCGACCCAGCTGGGAGCAAGTCTTAACACGTATGAAAAGACTTTGGGACTCCTGTGGGACGCCAAGCGGGACACGCTAGGATTCAATACCAACATGGCACGCGTGGCAGAGGAAGTAAAGAGTCAGAAGAGACACCCTACGAAGAGGGAAGCACTCTCAGCAGTGATGTCAATTTATGACCCGCTAGGATTGGTCAGCCCATACACCATCGCAGCGAAGATCTTCCTGCAGGAATTATGGCGTAAGAAGATTGGATGGGACGAGCCTCTGCCAGGTGAGGACGCTATAATCTTCCAGACGTGGCTGCAGGGACTTAGTCATATGGGGAAGATTGCGATCCCTCGCTGCTATGACGTAAAAGCGAGTAGTCGTAGAAGAGAGCTACACGTGTTTTGCGACGCAAGCGAGAGTGCATACGCTGCGGTAGCATACTGGCGTTTGGAAGACAATACCGGTATGACGCACACAGCCTTAGTTGGCGGGAAGGCGAAGGTAGCACCATTGAAGACGCAGAGTATCCCGAGATTGGAACTGCAAGCAGCCGTCATCGGCACTAGACTGGCCGACTCCATCAAAGAGGAACACCGATGGGAAATCCATGGCATAACCTTCTGGACTGACTCCACTACCGTGTTATCCTGGATACAGAACAACCTGCGCCGCTACACTGCATTCGTAGCGCACCGGCTGGGGGAGATCGCCGAAAGGACGGAACCAGGTCAGTGGCGATGGATCCCCACGGATTTAAACGTGGCTGATGATGCCACCAGGACCCGGTATGTGGACTACATACCCGAGCGCTGGCTGACGGGACCGCCCTTCTTGCGGGAAGCAGAGGAAGGGTGGCCAGCCATGCGTGAAGCCGACCCCGAAGAGCGGGGGGAGATAGCGGAGGAGCGGGTGCACCACATGAGGGAATCTACGTGCAGCACTTGGGAAGCTATGCCAGATATCGCAGGGATATCGAAGTATGAATGCCTAATCCGCGCTACAGCGCTAGTCCTTCTAGCAGTAGATAAGTGGTGTCACCGGGCTACAGAGATGCAGCTTCACCACCTAGAGCGAGCAGAAGCTATGTGGGTACGTCGAGCTCAGCAAGAAAGCTTTGGCGACGAGCTGCATCTGCTAAAACAGGGCAGACCGCTACAGAAACCAAGCCGACTGTACAAGCTAGATCCGGAGCTGGTTAATGATCTACTGCGAGTACGGGGAAGAATCGACGCCGCCGCCGTACCAGATGAGGTTAAAAGGCCGATCATTCTGGACGGCAGACACTGCTTTGTACAGAAGCTTATCACAAAAGAGCACTGCGCAGCTGACCACGCGAACAACGAGCGCGTCGTCAATGAGCTGCGCCAGCGGTTTTGGATACTGCACTTGCGACCGTCGGTACGAGCAGTCGCCCGCAACTGTAGACAGTGCAGGATGCGGAAAGCAAAACCAGCTGTTCCGTCTACGGGGAATCTGCCCCGGGAAAGACTAAGTCCGTATTGCCGCCCATTTACAAACTGTGGGCTGGACTATTTTGGGCCTATGACGGTAACTGTTGGACGACGGCACGAAAAGCGGTGGGGAGCGTTATTCACCTGCCTCACTACAAGGGCAGTGCACATGGAGCTCGTCACCAGCTTGAGCACCGACTCTGCTATTATGGCCCTGCGTCGCATGGCAGCGCGACGCGGGTGGCCTAATACCATTATCAGCGACAACGGCACCAACTTTAGAGGAGCTGATAGAGAATTGAGAGAAGCCGTGGAGGAATGGGCTCCGCTGCTGAAGGAGTATCTGCTGCAACGACGAGTGCAGTGGCGATACATCCCGCCCGGCGCACCCAACCAAGGGGGAGCCTGGGAACGGATGGTGCGGTCCATTAAGACCGCGCTGGCCGCCACTCTGAACGAGAAGTCGCCGAAGGAAGAGGTACTGTTAACGCTAATTCTTGAAGCAGAACACTCCGTGAACTCTCGTCCGTTGACCCACGTATCGGTCAACCATGAGGACGAGGAGTCCCTGACGCCGAATCACTTCCTGCTGGGGACATCATCGGGACTACCACCAACCGGCCCCTGTCAACTTGGCGATAGGAGGCAATGGCGTACAGCCCAAGCCCTCGCAGATAGCTTCTGGCAGAGATGGATTAAGGAGTACCTGCCGACGCTGGCTCCAAGAGGCGAGCCCAGCAAAGAAGCGACTCTCAGGCTGGGAGACCTGGTCATCGTCACCGACCCGATCCTCCCACGCAACGTCTGGCCCCGAGGTGTCGTCGAGAAGATATTTCCTGGACCCGATGGCGAAGTAAGGAGCGCTGAAGTAAGAACCAAGGGCGGCATATTCCGAAGGCCGACCCGGAAGCTCATCGTACTGAATGTCGCCGATGACTGCACCTCCTCCGGACCAAAAGGGACGGACCAAGAAACAACCGCGCCTCCCCGAATGCAGAGGGGAGGCTGTGCTGCGGTCCTGAGCATCTGTAGCCAGCGTGCTAGGACCTGCCTACCGCGCCTCCCTGGATGCAGAGGGGAGGCTGTGCTGCATCCTGAGCATCTGTAGCCAGCGTGCCAGGACTTGCCTACCGCGCCTCCCTGGATGCAGAGGGGAGGCTGTGCTGCATCCTGAGCATCTGTAGCCAGCGTGCCAGGACCTGCCTACCGCGCCTCCCTGGATGCAGAGGGGAGGCTGTGCTGCATCCTGAGCATCTGTAGCCAGCGTGCCAGGACCTGCCTACCGCGCCTCCCTGGATGCAGAGGGGAGGCTGTGCTGCATCCTGAGCATCTGTAGCCAGCGTGCCAGGACCTGCCTACCTGCGCCTCCCCCCGACCCGAGGGGAGGGATACGCTGTGCTCCTGAGCGCCGCTATACCGCGAGCTAGGAGCAGCTACACGTCGAGCTAGGAGCCGCTACACCGCGAGCTAGGAGCCGCTACACGTCGAGCTAGGAGCCGCTACGCCGCGAGCCTGAGCACCATTAACCGTCATGCTGTCCTACCGGGAAGAATGGGCTTCGAGAAAATCTTCGCCGGGGGGAGAATTGTAACGGACAGATTAATCGGTGATCAAATTAATGGTTATGTATGTAGAGAACGAACAAGTTAATGTAACTATTAGTTTCGGAATCAATTAGGGATTGGAATTTGTATAATGATTGATTTGATAAACAATAGGGCGATACCGCATCGCATTCGCTTGCGTTTGATTGTATACGCATACAATGTGAATAAAAGAAAATCTTAGAAAATTTTAGCCGCGGTACTTATGTAACGAATAAAAAATGTTACCATCGCCTTCTAGGAATTTGCACGTTTTGCTACAGCGCCCTCTCTTGATAAAAAAACTGAAGCTGCTATTTACGTAATTATGAAGTTTTACTTATTGTTACGAAATTGATTGGTATTGATGTTTAAATTAACAAGTAGCTTATGTAGAGGATAGATATTCATACCATGTAAGCATAGCCGTTTGCGTGTGATTGTATACGAATAAAAGAAAAACTTAGAAAATTTTAGCCGTCGTATTTACGTAGCGGTTAAAAAAGTTACCATCGCCATCTAGAAATTTGCATGTTTGCTACAGCTCCCTCTCTTGATGAGTAGATGAAGCTGCTATTTACGTAATTTGAAAGTTTTAATAATTGTCACGAATTTGATTGTTATCGATTGTTATTGATGGGCAGCTTAACAAGTAGCCTCTTTAAATGATAATTAGTCATACAATGTAAGCATAGTACGAACGAAATAACAATAGGAGATAAAACTAACATGGCGATCGTGGTAAACTTGTAAATGTTTTATGGTCGGACAACGTATTGTATTGTTCCTCCGAAACGGCTAAGCCCACGTGAATGGCGTTTATCTAGAATTATGGTAGACATAACGCCCGACGTGGTGGTGAAGTCAAAATTAGCCGCGCGGAATTATTGTAATCTGCACGTAGCATTGTTTAGGAATAATTCTCGCAAAAACTAGACTAGCGCTCTAAGATATGCAATTGCTTAGATGTGTTATAACGAATCGCATACGCAAATATATTTTAAGATAGGTCTAGACTTATATTTTGTTGTATAACTTAGAATCAGAGCGTTTGGATATAAATGGAATTTTAGTCGATTTTAAAGTGTCAGTTCATAGTGGATCTGAATGTGCATTCAGAATATTTTTGTAATTAAAAAGGGGCGACTACCTCTACTTCTCTGCTCTCTAATTGGCTAGAATAATTCAAATCTTCTAGAAGCTTTTTTGTATAAAAGGGCCGAGCGGGATTTCGGTCTTCATGTTCACTTCAAGCAGTCTACCGAGCAGCAACTAGCTGGAACCTTTGGAAAATCAGAAAACTGAAGAAGTAATTGAGATATACCTAGAGCAGTTTAGAGCCAGTGTGAAAGTTGAGTATTTAGGGAAACTTTATAAACACTGTATAAATTGTGCTTTGTGTGTGTTCACTTCAAGCAGCAATCCGAGTAGCTTATAGTAGCTAATGAACCAGAAACATATGGAAAATCAGAAAACTGAAGAAGTATTAGATATACCTAGTAAAGTTTAGAGCCAGTGTGGGAAGTTGAGTATTTTGGGAAACTTTATAAACACTGTATAAATTGTGCTTTGTGTATTCTGACTGACGTGTAATTACTAACTTGGATTTGACCATTTATGTACCTGTGTGTGTGTGCGTGTATATAACCTTGTGCGTATAACTTTTGTGCCTGACTTTAATTTGCATGGACCTTACGTGTATTGTGTGTGCATGACCATATGTGTATTACCTACTGTGTGTGTGTGTGTGTATTACCTTATGTGCGTGTAACCTTGTTATATATTGTGTATTGACTATTGTGTACATAGATGTTTTGTGAGTCAAATAAATAAATCTCCGGTCGAGGGGGTATAAGTTGCATTCGTGTTTTGTTCATACTTATTGGCGGAGCACTGACGTCGTGGTTCTGCCAGGAGCCCTACCCTCGACAAGTACTTTTCCAAAAAACACTGATATCTCTTAAGTAAGAGAATCTAGCCGTGTATTCCATTATTCTTCAATTTACATTATGTGGCTACAACCCTACAGGTACAACTTTGTTAAAAAATTACAAACAATTTATTTCTCAATTACAAAAAGGCAACAAGAATGTTATCAAGCAACAAAACATGTCCGCCGTACAAAGGCAATTTGTCCCATAGCGTCGTCACGTCGCCCGCGCGGCCGCGTCACGTACCCGTCGCCAGCGCGGCCGCGTCACGTACCCGTCGCCCCGCACGCGGCGTCGCGCGTCCGTCGCAAACATCCCCTGGCACGCACATCGTTACGTAATTGGGCGTGTGAGCGGCCCGCCCGTAACTTTACGCGTTTTAAATTTGAATGGCCCATGTGTGTATTGCTCTAGAGAGTGAGAGCGAAACATTTACTGATATACAGAAAACAATAAGATTACAACATATAATAAAAAACAATGGTCAATCAGGACCCCGCCTCAGCTTGTGTTGTCGCAAACGGGACTCACAACCAACATAAAGACATACAGATTTACATGACACGTATACACATTACATGAAACTATACTTACATAGACAATACTAACAGACAATAAATACAAGAACAAAAGAAAAACAAACAAACATTAGCAGAATGTTCTCGGCTCCTTAGCTCTTATTAACTATTAACTAAAGGTAAAAAGTCTACTAAATATGTGAAAAAAGATTTTCTTCTGCTTCATTATTTATTAGGCTACAAACGTCCCACTGAAGTTTACATGACCTTCCCACATAAACAAAAACACATGGTGGCGTAACTCACCACATTGGCACAATGTGGGTTGGCCAATCTCGCCGGAGTGGCTTACGGCAACGTTATGGGAAGACTAGCGGCCGCTCACGGTTTCACCCGCGTGGTTTCTGTTCCCGTGGGAATATCGGGATTAAAATTATCCTATGTGTTAATCCAGGTTATAAACTATCTGTATGCCGAATTTCATCTAAATCCATTTTGTAGTTTTTACGTGAAAGAGTAACAAACATCCATCCATACTTACAAACTTTCGCCTTTATGATATTAGTGTGATAGTAGGATAGCTGCAGGGATGCGATTCTCTAACGCACGATTGTACACTAGCGCTCACTTCCACCCTCACGTTCCGATCTAAATTGACATTTGGGACGTTAGCGTAGAGTTGAATTTAGAGAATGCGAATTCAATGACGACATGCTTGATCAGCAGAGTTATTAAACCTGAATTCTCTTAACTCGGCTCCACGCTAACATCATAACTTTTGATCAGAACGTGTGGATCGAAGTGAGCTCGAGCTTACGATCAAGCGTTAAAGAATCGACATCGTGTGCTATTTACACAGAACAGTTAACTTCTTAATATATTCGGTGAGTATTTATAGCTAATCGTGAAAGTCAAAGTCAAATTATTTATTCAATGTAAACCTTTACAGGCACTTATTGACGTCAATACTAATAATAATAAAAAAAACAGTTAACTAACTTATAGTTAAGACTTTATAACTAATCTAACGAGCTATTATAGTCTGTGCCAGACAAATGCGCATTGCTACCCCCAGTACCACTGCACGCCGAAACAGAATCGCGTCGAACCGAAATATAAGCCGTGGTCATAGAATTGTGTTATATGATTTCCAATTATCGTATTGATACTGTGGTAAGTAATATAAATTGGAGAGTTATTGAAGTAAAATAAAGTAGCGGCTGAAACGAGTTTTGGAAAACATTAGTACCTAACCAATAAGGTTGACATTTTTAATCATTCAAATATCTTTTTTTATAAAAACTTAAGCATAAAAAAACGTCAAAAATTAATAAGCATAAACTTGTGTGTTTTAAAATTGTTTCGTTTTTCGTCTTGGTACAAGCACAGAATAACTAATACTACTACCGTACAGAAGGTTCACCCTCCAACGACCCCCACGCGAAACTGAAACCTATCTCGTGACCCGAGCGTTCATATTCCGATAAGCACAGCCGACTCGATATCGATTTGACGTCCGTCAGGAGCGCAGGGTTTACGCGCGCGCGTGGGGATTACGAGTTAAGAGGAAACACCACGCCGACGCGGCACCCAAAACTCCCACACCAAACACAGAAAAACGACGCCCCGCAGCCCCCTTCCAAAACCGGACCAACCCCCACCACCCCTTCAGCAACGGTTAAAGAAAGAGACCCTTCACGTCCGTATGCTTGATTCCTTTGCATTAAGTCATTTATTTAATAACCAGGAAATTATTATTCAAAATTAAGCGAAATCACTTCGTTTTAAGGCGTCATCAGAAACATTAGGTAACTCGTTTAAAAAAAAAAAATCAAACACACAGACACAGAAAACCTCCTCCCCCAACCGACGCTTAAATAAAAATTGGTCCACCTCTGAAGGAGGAAACAGGGGACCACGAAACGCCGCTCCCCCGCGCCCCGCATGAGAATCCCGAACGCCACGCCGACGCAGTGTCTCCTCTCAAGGCTAGATAGATCGCGCTTTAAGTTTTTTCAAACCATCTGAGACATAGAAAATAATGGTTTAAATTCTGGAAAAAAAAAACTATGTATTAGTTAAGGATCCAATCTATTCAAAGTCTCATTCAGTTACAAAATCCAATAAACATCACTCGATAAAAAAAATAAAAAAATAATAATAATAATAATAAATAAGTGGTAGATTTAGATCAATCAAACTCAACCACATTCACATCACCATCAATCGAACCAGACCCGCACCGACGCCACGTCCCCAACCCAACCCCCACCACCCCCACCACTCCCCATCCCCGATCCTACGGGGGCAAACCAACATCGCGTCGCGTCGCGTCGGCCATATTCACTTCCGATCCAGCCTGCCTACGCGAAACGACGCGACACCGGTTCACCCCCACAGGACCGAGGACAAAAAATGACGAGGGTAGCAGAAGCCAGGCTAGTGACGCAGCATCGGCACAAGTCCAACTCGATCGACAGTGATGCGAATGCAACCGAATACGACCGGTCCAATTCCACCAAATAAGATATAAAATTATTTTAAAATATAATATATATACATGCATACATATATATACACACATACAATACATTCATACACACTATACACATATATAAATACGATACTGATACTTTACATTTAATTTTTGTACTCAACGAAAGACAAATAATTCGCAGATAAATTAGCAGAGAATCCTATATATAAAGTCTATAAATATAGGCAATAAAACCTATAAAACGCGCCGCTTCGCTGTTATACCCGTCCCGTACCGTCGTACCATCGAGAGAGAGAAGCCGCGAGAGAGAAATACCTGGCCTTAAGCGACGACGCGCGACGTGGAGCGTGAGAGCCGAGCGGCAACCTTTACTGTCATACGCCGAGGCGGCCTTCCTGGGAGGCACGCCGGCCGTAACATAAAAAATTATACCTCGAGTACTTCATGGTAATGCGAAGTGTAGGAATGTCCAACTAAAATATTAATCCTAACGAGCCTGCAGTTAAAATACCGATGCCTGCGCGGTTAGCCTTAATCGGGATTACGGGTCAGCGACGCGCAATTAAAACGATAAAATTCTTCAAAGCAGTGTAATAACACTAATAACACCGATGATATAAAGTTGACAAAAATTGTTAATTCTCTCAGCTTTGTTAGACTAAATGGGGCTTGGTGTAACTTCTGACAAACAAAAGTACCTAACGGAGTGGAATAATTTAGAAATGGTGGTGAAATAATTTTCACGGCGCGCTGAATATTATGTACGTTTAATGATGTAGTTGTTGACATTGACAAGCCTAGTTTGACTTACAATGTAAAAGCGTTCGTGGCGATCACATCTTTCACGCCATCTGCAATAAAGTATGGCAGACAGGTGTCTGGCCGTCTGAATGGACACACACAATCTTCACCCCCCTTCATAAAAAAGGTTCAACAAAGAAGTGTAACAACTACCGCCTGATTGCTCTTATCTCACACGCAAGCAAAATTATGTTACACATTCTGAATGAGCGGCTGAAGACTTACCTATCCGGAGAAATTGCTCCTGAACAGGCCGGATTTGTGAAGGGGAAAGGTACACGGGAACAGATACTCATCGTACGCCAGATTGTTGAAAAGGCGCGAGAATTCAACAAGCCGACATTCATTTGCTTTGTTGATTTCTCCAAAGCATTCGACTCCGTGAAGTGGCCAATTCTGTGGAAGACGTTGCTAGAAATGGGTACACCAAAACACCTTGTACACCTTTTAAAACGTCTGTATGAGGAGGGCACAGCATCGATACGCACAGATAACGTATTATCGAGCAATTTCCATCCAAGTGCTGGAGTCCGCCAAGGGTGCATTATCTCACCACTATTGTTCAATACCTACACTGAACTAATAATGCGCATCACTTTGGAGGACTGGACAGATGGTGTTACAATTGGTGGATATAAAATAGCAAACTTACGTTACGCAGACGACACTACTATGTTTGCTACTAGCGTACAATCCATGCAAGACCTGCTGCTGAAGATGGAGCGAGTGAGCCTTAAGTTTGGATTGAAGATTAACCGCAACAAGACCAGAATGATGATCGTTGACCGCGCCAACAACAACTCGCCGGAAGTGACACAAATAGCGAACTGTAGCGTGGTCCAGTCCTACATATATCTCGGAACTTTAATCACAAATAATGGTGGATGCATGGATGAGATTAAACGACGTATGGCCATCACAAGAACAGCAATGGACAAAATGAGGAAAATATGGAGGGACAGAAATATAACCAAAACTACTAAGACCAGACTCGTACGAACGCTTATTTTCCCCATATTCCTGTACGCTGCAGAGACGTGGACATTGCGAGAAGTGGAAAAGATGAAAATAGATGCTTTAGAGTTGTGGTGCTGGAGATGATTGCTTGGAGTATCGTGGACCGAGTTTCGCACTAACGTCTCGATACTTCAAGAACTCGGCATTGAGCAGCGTCTATTTTCAGTAGTACAGTCTCGCATACTCACATTCTTCGGACACGTCTCTCGACGCGACCATCAGTCCATCGAACTTCTTGTTGTTCAGGGAAAAATGGAGGGCACAAGGCCGCGTGGAAGGTCTCCCATGCGATGGACGGACCAAATTAAGTCAGCCGTGGGAGGTCCATTAAACGACTGCAGCAGGATGACCTCCAACAGAGAAAAGTGGCGCGCTGTCGTGAGGCGAATAACATCTGCCCAAATCGCTACTACATGACGACCACGACCGCTCTGTCAAGAGTGTAGCGGATAAGAAGTAAAAGCGTTAAGTAAAATGCTCTGGAGTCTAAGCAACCCCGGTAGAGCAACTAACCCGGCTTTACAACAAAAGCGTGTAAAAAAAAAATATTATTATTTGTTTGCAATAAAATGGATATTTTAGATAAATTGATAATACTATTGACAATTATTGTATGAAAAAGAAATACGAATAAACATTTCACTACTCTTAATGAAACAAAACAAAAGATCACGATAAAATAAATAAAACAAAATAACTGAATTACCTCGAACACACAAAAAACATAAAAATAAAAATAAAAAAGAAAACATTAATTATGTTTTTTTTTTATATTAGAAGGAGGCAAACAAACAAACGTCACCTGATGGAGAGTAATCACCGCCGCCCACGGACGGGTGTCCAAACCAGAGGAATCGCAGGCGCGTTACCGGCCTTTAAAGAAAGATCAGGTTTTAGGAAGGAATAGGAATTGTGAGGAGGAGAGGGGGGGGATGGGCCTCCGGAACCCTCACTGGCCGGACGCAAAACACAACAGCACCAAGTGCCGTTATTTCAAGCCGGATATTCGTGTGAGGGTGGTATTACGCCGGGCGAGCCGGCCCAATAAGCGCTGCAACGCAGCGTGGCTCTACCACTCAGTCAGTGTCACTCATTTAGCACCACCCAGGGGTCACGTGTAGGGTCTCAAGGGTAAACCTACGGAGGCGAGTAACTTTAACCTGTAAAGTAAATTCTTCATACATATTACGCTATCACAAGACTGTGTTTATCAAACAAAACTTAAAGTGAAGTTCATTGTGAAAGAGATTAATCTATATTAATAAAAATCAATTGCCGAAATGTTTGTTCGCGCATCACTTCAGAACGGCTGCACCTATTTGGCTGATTCTTTTTCGGGTGTGTTTGTAATTTTTAGGACTCGGCTTGTATGAAAGAATGTTTTTGTAAATTTGTCACGGGGTACGGGGTGTTCACGCGGACGAAGCCGCGGGCGGGCTGCTAGTATATATTTAAATTGCATCCGCGTCACCAGCTATTCATGAATGAATGGACATGGTAAGTACCTACTTAATTAGGTCTTCAACCGCACTCTAGTTAGATAAACTTTCTTAACAAACATTAATATTGAGAAATTATCATATAATACCACATCTCCGTTGAGTCAGCTAGCGTCGGCGCCGCGGCTCCGCCTGCCAACACGTTTCTCAGAACGCACTCGAGAGCATTCCGCCGTCTTCGCCGAGAAACTTCCCATTTCGAAGCTGGCGCGCTTGCCAACCAACTTCGCCCGCTAATTACAAGACGTTTAACATAAAACTTTGACGATTTTTGAAGTTGTACAGTACAGAATGTTATACCGAATAAATTAGTACTCATTAAAATTTACGGTTACGTTGTACTTACATGTTTAGTAAATTTATATAAAAAAATGTAAAATTACGGGCTAACATCTCCGTCGCCGAGTGACTGAGCGCTCGACCCAACAAGCGGAGCTCCAGATTTCAATTCCCAGATCGGCCAAAGTGTGTTTCGGATGCTTAATACTCAATATTGATTGGCATCAGCTTGCAGCCCGGGTTTGCCCGGGCTTGTAATCACCAACCCGCATTTGTCAATCCCTGTGATTAAGCCAAAACCCACCAATTGAAGAGAACGCTTTATTTCAATGACGAAGGCTTTGCACAGCAGTGGAACAGTATGTAGGCTGTTTTATACCACGGTGAAGTTTTTTACCTTCATTTCTCAACAGAAATTACGTCATTATGTCATCAACATGACAATAAAGACAAAGACTACACTTTACACGTAATCCTCAGCTAAGGAACAGACTATCCCTTCCTTAGTCTGAGCGCAACAATGCTACTAAAATTATTGTTACGGCGACAGGCTTAGTAGATAAGATGGTGGTAGCTAGCCAAGGCAGCTGAGCAATTCTACATCTTAACTATAATGCAGAGTGTAAGTTTTCAAACTTTGGTTTACTAAACCTATAATAATTATATTTTGCTAAGCCGATTTTTGTGGGCCCATAACTTAACGCGGCGGGACATGATAAATATGTGCTTGGGGTATCTTTAGAAGGCCTCTGGGCGGAATGACAAAATTATGTATAGTTTACAATTCTTAAAGTCAAAGTAAGAGTCAAATAACTCCCGAGCAACAAACCATTTTACATTATACTACATCGTATTATGTTAGATACATATCATATTAATTCTACCGTTCCCTATCATTTCTCCTTTTGCAGGTTTGATAAAAAATATTTTACTCTGAAATTAAAAGCACTCTTGTACAACATAGATACTCACATACTTACATGCATCGATGACTTGGTTGCGATGGTGGAGGCCTTTGCCCTGCAGTGGGACTCAGTTAGGGTTTCTCATTTCCCGACTTTTTTTGTTCCCGCATACCGAGACTTCTCGAGCACCATTGCCCGGGAATTCGGGAATTTGATTTACCTCAATAGAAATGTATGAAAAAGGTTTTATAATAAAATACTTACACATTTTCGTAAACAACAATATTATGTTTATTTTAATCAGTCTTCGTCAATGTACTAAAGATATGCCTTCCTAATTTCCTTTATAACCACAGAGTTTTAAAACTAGAATAAAATACAAGTAAAATCTTTAAAATTAATAACAAAGTATCAATCACATACTTTTTTTTTGTAATTAGCTGTTACTGACAAATATGATCACTTTGATTTATAATCACAGAGTTTTAAAACTAGAATAAAATCTTTAAAGTTAACAAAATATCAATCACAGACATTTTTTTTATATATATAGCAGTTACTGACAAATATGATTACTTTGATATACGAGTATACCCGCGACACTATCTAAGCGAATGGACTTTTAAACAAACAGAGAGATCACGGGGTAGGGCGGGCGGGAGGATAAGGCACCCTTATTGGGTAGTAAAATAATGTAAAATGGGATAATTTTTGTAATAAGTAACACAGGAATCAACGTCAATATACTATTTTTTTATTTTTTTTGAAATTATTCGACTTCCCGGGTACCAACCTTTTTTTCCCGTCTCGACTAAGGCCAAATTTCTCGGGAATTCCCGCTTCGAGACTTCTCGATGCGAAACCTTAAACACTGTATACAGGCTGTACTTTACTTTACCACGTAGAAAACTATCCTAAATAGCTAAACCGCGTTTCAAGAGCGTGATTACCAGCAACGCGTCGATTGGTCCGACGTGAAGCATTCGCAGCACCTCCAAGACTGAATCGGCGTCGAATCAGCCGCTCGGGCCACGACACGAGCGAGCAACAAAACATTTAGCCCACCGATACTGTATTCAGGCCGCGGCGTAATGCCGGCTCCGATGAAGGCGCAAATCGCTCTCGAATCACCGCCGCACGGGCCCCGAGACGGGCGGAAATCTTTTAAATGTTAAATTCAAACAAGACTTAGAACGCGGCGCCACTGGACACAATAGAAAGGTTAAATATCTGCAAATAAATAATCAGACCGCAAAGCTGGGTCTCATTGTGTAAGTTGTTTAACTCGCGATATCGCAATACGAACTCGCTGTGCCATCAAGTTTCTCTAAAGCACTTAATAATAAACAATCACTGATATAACAATAATACTCCAGTAACTTACGAGAGTCATTCAATTAAAAAAAAAGAAAAACGAAAATGTTGAGAAAGTAGAGATTTATTTTTCAACATAGTCTCCTTTCAATTCAATACACTTGGCCCAGCGATGCTCCAACTTTTTTAACCCGTCCAAAAAATACGATTTCCCGAGGTCTTCAAAATAGGTGTCTGTGGCAGCGATGACCTCATCATTCGACCCAAATCTTTTGCCGGCGAGTGACTTTTTCAGATTTGGGAACAAGAAGAAGTCACAGGTAGGCAAATCTGGAGGATACGGTGGATGGGGCAGCAATTCGTAGCGCAATTCGGCCATGACCACGGCGGAGGTGTGAGCCGGCGCGTTGCCGTGGTGGAACAGCACTTTTTTCTTTGCCAAATGGGGCCTTTTTTCAATTCGGCGTCGAATCGGCCCAATAAGTCGGAATGGTAGAGCCCCGTTATTGTTTAACCATTCTCGAGGTAATCGATGTAGATCACACCTTGTGAGTCCCAAAAAACACTGGCCATCACCTTTCCGGCCGATTGAACAGTCTTCGCCTTCTTAGAAGCACGTTCGCCGGGTAAAGTCTACTGTTTCCACTATTCCTTGGTCTCTGGTGTGTACCAGTGAACCCATGTTTCGTCGACGGTCACAAAACGACGCAAGAACTCCGCCGGATTGCGTTGAAACAGCGCCAAACATGTCGCCGACGTGGTCTCACGGTTGCGCTTGTTGTCTGGTGTGAGCAAACGCGGCACCCATAGCGCCGATAACTTTTTCATACCCAGTTCTTCGTGCAGAATATGATGCATTGTCTCTTCTGCAATGCCTACAGTCTCAGCTATCTCGCTGAATCTTCAATCGCTGGTCTGCAAACACGAGATCGTAGATTTTTTAGGTTTTCCTCCGTAGTAGCCGTTTTCGGTGCACCTGGGCGTGGCTCATCAAAAACCGGCGTGCGGCCACAAGTAAACTCGTTGTACCAATTTTCGACGGTCGCCATCGAAGGAGAAGAGTCACTGTACACAGCATCCAAGCGCTCTTTGATTTTGCCGTAGACTTTTCCACTTTTTGAAACCAAATAATGTCCGATATTTTGACTATACAAAAAAAATACTTATTAACTAATTTATGATTAAAAAACTCAATGTTTTGTGGCTCCCTAAATCGTACGTTAAATTTTAATCTCGTAAAATTTTCTTCTTTTTCTAGTTATAGCATCTTTTTCATCTAACGCTATGGCAATCATTGCTAATTCTTCAGAATTAAAATTAAACATTTTGTGCTAAAATATGGTCTCAGCACTAGCACGACTATCGTTCAACAGCGTCACCGTACGTATATTTTAAAACCACGCTCACGTCATGAACGATACCCGTCCCGTCGTCGTCCCGTCGTCGTTCCGTCCGGGATAGTTCTCGTTACGTATGCGAAGACTTGCATAGACACCCATGACACCGCCCATGGGTGTCTATGCAAAACCAGAGGCGGTGCAGATGCGTCGCTGACCTTGAGGAAAGAGTAAGAATTGTGAGGAGGTAAGAGGGAGAGGTGGACCTATAGTGGGCTAAATTTAATGGTGATGATGAGATTTAAGAAAAAGAGGAGAAATCGCTACCTTTATGGCCCGACCTTACCCCGCCGCTGCAGAAGCGACGATTTGTCGCTCACAATCAGCGGCTATTGCTGCTGCTGCTACTACTTCCATGAAATCAAGCTGGAACAGGAATACTATCGCAAAAAGGCAAGGTACCTATCAATTAGAAACGCTTTTTTCTTAGTTCATACACACAAGTCTTCCCATTTGCAATATACACATATAGTACCAATAGGTACACTAATCTACTCATATTCGAAATTTACGGGAGGGTAAACAGTTCATTGATTATTATAATTAAAGTAGGCATTTGTGAATTTGGTCTAAACAATTCGAAAATTAAATGTAATATACTGTTTTTAGTTTACTCATTTTTCAAGGTCCTCCGTTCACAAAAGAGGTAATTCTCCGTTAGAAATTATACTTAAGCTGTGTCTATAGTTTAAGCAATTGGACCATATTTATTCCTCGTACACCGCTTAGCTTACTAGCTTACAGCTTTGGTGGAAATACAGCCTTAATCTGTCCCGGACTTGTCAGAAGCGTGGTGCCCCTGCCGCCCAACGCGCCTCTAAACGATTTATATTATTGAAAGCTGAGCAGACGTAAAAGGTGTTCGCTCCGGTTCGGTTCGGTTCGCAGCACCATTCAGGTATTATAACTACAGCAGCTATTCCATACAAAAATATACTCAGCTTGATGACAGCGGGAAACGGGTGTGAGTAGGCGGGGCTTTGTTGTCAGGTGCTTGCAGCACATTAGCCGTAACTCTGTGCGCAAATATTTGCTTCGTCTCTAATTATAATTGCCGCACCTTTGCAATCGTTTAGAACATCCTTTGGTCTAATACCATTTGCATGCATGAATGTTAACAGTTTTTGAGATTTTCTAGATTTAAACGTGTAATATTGTTTTCTTGAAGGAGATCTTCATGCGAGTCTATGTTAAGCAGTACCTACATCTTTTTAGATATTTTTTTATCCGCTATGTGCAAGTACCTGGCTTTCATCTCCCCTGCGGGCCTAGCATGAGATATGTCGCGGACGATATTCTCTCTTCCTTCGATGGCGGGAACGACAAATTATCTCGGTGACAGGTGTCAAATTTCGATAGATAGATAGACAGATAGACAATACTTTTATTGTAACATAACACAAACATTTACATTAGACATAAAAGAGCAAAAATACAAAGTTACAATGTGGCGGTCTTATCGCTTAAAAGCGATTTCTGCCAGACAACCAGTCGGATGGAGAGAACTTATACACTCTATGTTCGGAGGTGCAAACATTCAAAACATGGTTACAGAATTAAATGCAAAAATAAGTAATAAAATAAAATAACATTACTTATAAAATAAATAAATAATAAGGTGTAATAAATATGTGTATATTTATTCATATACATACTTAAACATAATAGTCTCAGGTAGGAAGTAGCGGACAACGACAGCTATGCAGCAGGATAGGGTTAAAGGGAAAGGTAGAAATTCTTCACGAGCTCCTTGAATGCGTGAATGGTTTTAGCTTGCCTGATCGCAACTGGAAGCGAGTTCCAGAGACGAACAGCTTCAACAGTAAAGGAGCAATCGTAAAAGGTGGTGTTGTGAAGAGGAGTTTTAAGATCTAGATTTTCTGATGACCGTAACGAGCGCGAGTTCGAACAATAAAGGAAACTGAAGCGTTCCTTTAGATACGAAGGATACTTGGGATTGAACAATATGTTATATAGAAGGGAGAGGATGTGAGTATTCCGGCGAAGACGAATAGGAAGCCACTTGAGTTTAAAGCGGTACTTAGAGACATGATCATACTTGCGCAAGCCAAATATGAAACGAATACATAGGTTTTGAAGGCGCTCAAGTTTATTTAGCTGGTCCTCCGAGAGATCAAGATAGCAGGCGTCAGCGTAGTCTAAAACGGGAAGAAGCAGCGAATACGCTAGCGCAATTTTAGTGGCAGTGGGTAAAAAGTTGCGTAGTCTTCTTAAAGAAGCCGAGGATGCGTAAAGCTTGCGACTGACAGCTTGCAGTTGCGGCCCCCAACTCAAGCAACTATCAATAATAACGCCCAAGTTAGTAACTGATTTGCTGAAAGGGATGTCCACTCCATCAAATGTAACCTTAGGGAGGGTTTCCCAGTTTATTTTAGAAAGCAACCTGGAGCTGCCGACCATAATGGCCTGCGTTTTGCTTGGGTTGACTTTAAGTCCGTAGGCTCGGCTCCAATTAACAATTTGTTTTAGATTGATCGATAATAATATGTTTGACAAAAATACCACAGAGAAGAGGAAACTACTATTATGTCTATTATTGCTGTTTAGCGATAAGGCCGCCAATTGTATGTACTATGTGTTTGTCCTTTTGTATGTTTTCTGTGGTGTACAATAAAGCATATTTTATCTTTTTATCTTTATGTCTATTTTTTTCACACATCGTGTTTAGACATAACTCGAGAAAACGGGTCCAAAAAATTGTCTCGTGTTGCGCATGCTAGGCCCGCAGGTGGTAAGTGACGATAAGGCCGGAGGTGGAAGCGCGCGAACCCGGAGTCCTCAACCACTGAGGAACTGGCTATCTTATGTTTTAACTGTCGGAAATCATTGATGCTATTAACATTGTTGTTATATGTTAATAGCATCGATTGTCCGCAAGCCAGGCGGACTTAGACTACAAGTCCTACCACCAACTAAACCAAACACACAAAGAAGCACCCCCCGCTGGAATCAAACCCGGGACCTCTGGGTCTAAGACCGGTGGCTTGGCCGCTAGGCCACAGGCGGTTGCCGTACTCCAATCATATTATACAAAAACTATGTGATCAAAGGAACCAGCGAAAACATTTAAACAGTTAAAAAAAACAACAACATACATACATTATAATCACAACTATTATTATCCCCTAAGGGTTAGTCAGAAGGCAATGAGGACCGCAAAAGCAGTCTTCTGCCATAATCCACTTTTCACCAAACAGCGACTGCATAATATTACGTGCTCAGCGTGACAGGTGGTAAGCCCATAGCCGCTTTATGCTGTTGGAAGTATGTGCAGTCTTTAGTCCGTTAGTCGACTCTTAAGACATCCAAAGGAAGAGAGGGGGAGGTAGTATTCTTTCACCGCTACGCGACACGGTAAAAAAACAACAGTATTAATTTTGCTTTTAACGCGACAAAAATATTTTTAAGTTTGTACCCTTGTAACCTTCACAATAACGTATTTTCGTTTTATAAAAGGCGCAATTTATATCATGGTTCTTTTCGTCTCATTATTCCCCTTTATTCTCACTCATTATTTTTCAAGTTTTATCCATCATTCATTGCCCAAAAATGCTATAAAATGGCAAACAAAAGTAGACGTAATCCCCTTACGTCCACGCCCAAGGCTAAGCCATCAGTCTATCATCTTTTTACTGGAACCGCAATCTCCAGTGACGTCCCGACAGTGCGGACGTCCCGCCTAACTCTAACGAAATTAACCAAAGTAACGGACGAAGTAGGGTAATGAACTTACAACATGACCAAAGAAACCTGAGCCACATGCACAGCCTTGAAAACCCTCGAAACACCTAAACTCCTTCGTTCAAAAGAGGGGAGGGGAGCTCTCGGGGTCTGGCTAGTCGGTTTGAGCAAGGCCACGATACGCTCATTTAGGCCTAATACCTTCCCATCAAGGGTTTTTGATGTGCTAAGAAGGTAAATCAGGTGCTTTTGATCCGAGATTGTATGCTAACGAGTCGTTCCTGGCGCGTAATCAAGCTCCCGCTCAGGCTCAGCTCCGTGTTTTGTCGAATTTGTCAACCGTTTGGGGTAATTATTCAATAAAGTGGGCCCGTTGATGGCATTGTCTTTAGTTATGCGTCAAGAATGTTGAAAACATAACTGAAATTCATTTAATAATTACTAGCTTTTGCCTGCGGCTTTACTTAAGTTAATTCTTGCAGGAAAAAGAAGTCCCACCCATTTCTATACCAAAATTCATCAAAATCGGTTGAAGCGTGAAATTGTCACAAACAAATAAATCACTTTTATATTTGTTAAGATTTTATTTTCATATTTGAATACAATTTATAAAAACAATAGTTATGCAATAATACATCAGTAAAAACAATTAGACGACGAAGATATGATGAAGTTTCACGCGACCAGACTAGCGCAGGACTTAGATGAATGGCAGAAAAAAGGCAGACGTTTGCCCAACAGCAGGTCAACAAAGATAGACATTTGAGGGCCAGCAGGGGCTAAGGATGTTGATGATGATTATAGCAACCTGATTTAAACCAACCTGAAATACTTGAAATAACTAAATTAAACCAACCTGAACCAAACAGAATACATAGGTACTTAGTGCCAGAAAGTACATTTTATAAATTCCAGAAAGTAACTCAGCTTTTTTTATTTTCACAAAATGGTTACCATGTAAGTGTTTTAAGGCAGAACCGTCGAGACCGTTTACATTTGCATTCAGTTTAAAGAGCATTTGGCTCTCAGTGATCGTATTATTAATAATAATGTTAGTTTACGTAAATCTTTAAAGAGATCAAACGAATAAGCGATTCTGTGAATAACCTCAAATGGATGTCTCCAACGGGATTTGCTCACTGGTCAGTTACGTTTGTAAGTTGATATACTATTCAAATACTGCTTTCGGCTTGCTATCTTGCCCGCCAAGCAACTTTCGCAATGTTGGGTCGCCTAATGGGTGACCAAATAAACACCGGTTGTGGTCATAAGATGGCAGTAGTTTAAACCCACCAACCCGCATTGGGCCAGCGTGGTGGGTTATGGCCCAATATCCCCGCGTGCTATTGTCCACGTGGGAGGCCTGTGCCCAGTAGTGGGACGTTTATAGGCTGATGATGACTGGAAGTGATACCATTCATCATCAAACTCTTAGAATAATAACGTATAGAAAGATAGTCTTCATACAAGCGCTCTGTCAAAAGTGAAGCACTAAACCGATTCACACTTTCGTGACGATTACTTGCTTGCGCTCGGCGACACGCACACGTACGCTTGTAACTCTATAGTGTACATTGAAAACTAGGCGTTTGGAGCCATATCTGGCTCCAAAAAAAGTGCTTCAAAATGGGCGCGCGGACTTACCTTCTATATGTTACTATTCTAAGATCAAACTACTATTAGTACCAATCATACTTGCGTTAATTATTTGTTAAATAACAGTGTCGCGTAGCGGTGAAAGAATGCTACCACCTCCTCTCTTCCCTTGGGTGTCGTAAAAGGCGACTAACGGACTAAACACTGCACATACATACATCCAACAGCATAGAGCGGCGATGAGCTCACCACCTGTCATGATGAGCACATGCGCGGTCGCTATTTCGTGAAAGGTGGGCTAGGGGACTGATTTTGCTGTCCTCATTCTCTGACTAACCCTTCGGGGATAATAGTCGTGATTGTATATAGGTTTGTATTAAACAACCATTTTGTAGTAGTATTGTCATGGCTATTTCTATTTTACAGGTGACATTTTAGGTTAATCTCGTAATACTTTATCAGATAAATAAATTTTATCCAAAAATTAAAAATGGAACAAAATTATCGAACAATTTAACAAAACGGATATTCCACCTGAGCAGTGCATCGCAGTCGCAGTGAGTGGCACTTTCCAACTTGCCCCGGCCCCGAACAAGCCCCAACTTGTACACCTGCGACTTGCCAACTCGCAGCCGATGAAGTAGCAGGAATTGCCTCGCGATAAACATCCAAACTTGAGCACTTACATAGGAAATACGTTGGTTTAAGACGTGAACTTGATTCGTTTACATCATACAAATAACTACGAAGTATGTTAAAGCTTATACGGTGTTTAAAACCAGCAATGAACTGCAAAACTGCGAAACGGTAATGGAATAAGGTAGTACGGATGTGGTCTCATTGCCTCAGCAAAGGATAGAAAATTACATAGAAAAAAAAACACGGGTCGGTCAAAAGTAAAAAAGTGTCATGTCGGTCGGCATGACACTTTTTTTTTCGGATTCGGTTTCGGAAAAATTTGTAATGGTCGGTCCGGTCTGTGAATACGGTTCGCAGCTTTAAAGCCCCATCGGTCAGGGCACAGCGCCAGACATTACTATGGTTTAAAAACAACCGCGATTATGGTGCGCGCATAGTAATCCTGGCGTTCGGATTCGCGTTCCCGTTGATTGACTTTGTTGGATTCGGTACATGACCGCGTGTATTAGCTTGTGAAATAATAACAAGAAATCGCCTAATATCTTGTCAATCTCTTTGTAAACAGCCATCGGAGGCTATTGTGAATGCAGTCGGAACAAACTCTGAACGGCAGCGTACCTATATATTGAAAATCCTTCGCGTTTTGGCACGCGTCATTGTCGCGTCACGGAAGGTGCTGCTTGCTAGTGGTTAAGAGGCTATTCGGGAGGCCTAGGACTAAGTGTGCACGGATCGGTAATACGGACGAGTATGTGAGCGATTTGGACGAGCCTCTTGGAGTCGGCAGGCGTGGTAACGCTACCAGAGGCCAGGAGTCACACCACGGCAGCTGGGCTGCGACTAATCCTAACCTGTTCCTCCCACTTTTCCCTCCCTTCCTAGGGTCGTAAGGCAAGCTGACATCGGACCAGTCAGTAAGTACCCTAGGTAAGGAATTTAAGTTTAGTTTATAATAAGTCTTCAACGCTGCGTATCGCAGCCAGCTTCAGACCCCTGATCGGAGGCTTAAGATGGTCCAGGGTCTATCTGAATCATACGGTATAAAAGTAAAGTAAGTTATAGTGTATGCACTGTCCCGCATCTGAACAAAGGCCTTTTTGAAATCAAGTCGTCGCTACAATTGTTAGGTATGAGCTTAGTCACCATGCTTGAATAATGCAGTTAATGATCATAAATCTGCGCGTGCTGTGCTAGTATAATTGTCGAAAAATTGTTTTTATTTTATACTAGCTGTTTTCCACTTCGTTCGCAAGGACTACTATCCCATTGATACCTGTATCTAAGGTAAAGAGTATCCTAAGTTCTACTATTGGTCATGTTCTGTCTGTGTGCTAAATTTCATCTAAATCAGTTCAACCGTTCAGTGATGTGTTTACTAACGAACAGCATTTCACTTTAATCTATTTAAATTAAATTTCATTGGCACGAATGTTTGTTCGCGCAATACTCCAGGACGGCTGCACCTACTAGACATTTCTCTTCTTCATTTTGTTTGTTAAACCTTGTATGAAATAACACTTTTGGAAATTCGTCACGAAATACCATAAAGTTACTATACCTACCTTTAATAGCTTTATGCGAAATACGGATCCACGCGGACGAGTCGCGGGCGGCCCGCTACTTATAAAGAGAATTTTCGACTTGTGTTAGAGTCGTAGCAAATCCAAATCTGTGGTCTCTGCCTCTCTGGAAAGCGCGCGTAAAGTTTTTTATATTAAGTTTACGACCTCCTTGGTCGAGTGGTTTGTACACCGGTTTTCATGGTGTCGCCATCTCTGAGGTCCCGGGTTCGATCCCCGGTCGGGTCAATTTAAAAATTATAGTTTTTTTCTAAATTGTCTCGGGTCTGGGTGTTTTCTATGTATAATAAGTATGTATTTAAGTATTTTAAGTATGTTTATCCGTTGTCTAGTAACCATTTAACGAGTTTCATAATGAAGCTTCTCTTGGGCTAGATAATTGGTGTGAGTGTAGGAAAGTTTATTTATTTATTTATATGAATGAATTCTGAATATAAACAAAGATGTCTCCGAATCCACTATTAGAAGATCAAGCCAGATCCAATTTCCTGTCCTGTTCAGATATAGCTGCGTTTCCTGCAACACTAGCGAATGTAGCGCCAATCGCTAAGCTACGGCTACGTCAAAATGCGGACTCGAGCCAAATGGCGCTGCTTATGTATCTACTAAAGGATATAATGTCACATTACATTTTATCCTTTATTAGATAAGTACATAAGGAAGTTGTTAGGCGTTCACAACATTAAATGAAAAAATACCATTTATTTTTTGTATTTATATTTTAATAAGGTAGGTACTACATCTACATGAGGAGCTCGATGGCGCAGCGGCTAGCGCGTTCGGCTTGCGGTCTTGCTCGCTAGGCCACTTTCGCAATGGCGGGTCGCTGGATGGGTGTACAATTATATAAAAAAAAAAAAACATCTCGAGCTCCTCCGTGCTTCGGAAGGCACGTTAAGCCGTTGGTCCCGGTTGTTGTCGTAAGATGACAGTCCAGTCGTTAAAACCTACCAACCCGCGTTGGGCCAGCGTGGTGGGTTATGGTCCAATATCCCCGCGTGCTATTGTGCACGTGGGAGGCCTGTGCCCAGCAGTGGGACGTTTGTAGGCTGATGATGATGATGATGATGATATGCCACAAAGGTATAAAGTTTATAACTTTGTTGCATATGCTCTATTTTTTATTGTTTTATATAATTGTATATTGTATAAACTATAAACATGTACACTAATGACAGA
The DNA here is from genome assembly GCA_963921215.1 of Scoparia ambigualis. NCBI lineage: Eukaryota > Metazoa > Arthropoda > Insecta > Lepidoptera > Crambidae > Scoparia > Scoparia ambigualis. Next base: position 30,611,792 of record OY992521.1, on the reverse strand, counting down.
TGTCAGCATTTGCTGTTGTGCGGCTATTTTACAAGCTTTTATTTAACTTGCAATGTATGTATGGATGTACATATTGTATGTCTTGTTCGGGTGGAATTTTGCAACTCAGCTTTGACCCACTTCCTGGTTACCGATTAAGCTGTAATTTTGCATACATGTGTAAATCGCGTGACAATGCAATATTATGATGACATGGTGCTGATCTGATCATGGAGCTAGAAGGTGGCCATAGGAACTTCGCAATGAAACAACACAACCTCATCGAGTTTGGGCTCGTTTGAATCGTCTTGGCGAGTAGTTTGATTTTCAATGGTAACTAGGGTCTGATGACGGAGCTGGCAAGTGGTTACAGGAACTTTGTAATTAAACGACGCAACCCCATCGAGTTTCGGTACGTTTTATTAGTCTTGACGAGTACTTTGTTTTTAGATGGTTACCAGGGTCTGATCTGATGATGGAGCTGGAAGGTGGTCCTAGGAACTCAGTAAAGAAACTGCTCAACCCCAAAGCTTGTTTTTTAAAAAGGTTTTTTACTTTTAATTTTTGAATTATATTACAAAACCGCGCTCTTTCCTTGGGTGTCGTAAAAAGCGACTAACGGACTAAAGACTGCAAGTACATCAAACAGCATAGAGCGGCGATGGGCTCACCACTTGTCACGCTGAGCACATGGGCAGTCGCTATTTGGTGTGCCGTGGAGTATGGCATAGGGCTGCTTGCGGCCGTCATTGCCTCTGACTACCCCTTCGGGGATAATAGTGCTTATATATAATGCTTATATACATTACATACTTCGATCTTATAAACAATTATGATCAAAGCGTTCATTCCTACATATTATATAACCACGACTTTTATCCCCAAAAACTATGCATACAACACAATAACAAAACTTAAGTGTTTTAGTATCGTCTTGTTGATGCCTCCAGTGATAAAGAGGCTGGTAACTACCTCTGCCAGCGTATTACCTGTTTTACAATATTTTAATTATTATTATCTTTTTTAATCTTATCTTACCCATAAGTTAGAATCTCTCACAATTAATTGTAATATTTCATGTTTATTTATGTGGCAATCCTAAAAACAATCACGTTTCCAAAATATCAATTTCATAATCTGAACTATGGTGCCGCTGCTAAAATGGTAAACACAACCCTTTTAAAAGTTTTAATTGTTTTACAGTTACTATTCGAAACTGTTAATATTTCGAAAATCAACACGTAACAAGTTACTCGATTATAATTGAAAAGTTATCTGAGGGACCTGAAACCCATTTATTTAGTTTTCGCAGTGAGTAACACGGTCGCTGTGGATGTCACAGGTCTCTATGCCTTTGGTTCATGAGATACTAGCGGTCTGCCTGCGACTTTGTCTGCATGAACACCCCGTGATGAATTTCTAAAATGTTTCTTTCATGCAAACCTTGCCCTGACAATTACAAATATAACAAAAAAAAATTAGCTAAATAGGTGCAGCCGCAAGCCAGCAATTCTTTTTTTGTTGTGTTGTAATTGTAAGGACAAAGTTTGTGTGAAACAAAATTTTGGTTTGTGTTGTCAAGTTATTTATCTATGTATATAATATTAACGCAGATCGTTCAAGAAGCTTTAAATTTACAACTGAGGTTATCCATTGAATCACGAGCGTTTTAAAAAAGTTTGAAATACAATTAAAAAAATAATGTAAAAATGTAAAATTAACGCCCTGAGGCATTTTAGTAGGCAGTGCATTAGCAATTAAACAATAGTATTAAATGGATGAATGAATTAAAACTATTTATTATACTTAACTAATCATCATTTGCATAACTTGTGCTTACAAATAAACATAAGAGCAATAAATAAATAAATTATATAAAAAACTTAAATGTTTCGTATTTATAAGAGTAGTTACATTAATAATTAATACGTTCTGCGTAGTGCTTTCACACTTAATTCGTTTGAATCATATTTTTGTATAGTAAATGGTAACATTAATGGACTATTAAAGGCCAAAGTCAAATTATTTATTCAATGTAAACCTTTACAGGCACTTATTGACGACAGAACTAAAGCGGATTCTTTTTTGTTGAACATTCAATATGAGAACTGGGAATCCAAGGAAGCTAGTGTCCGCTATTATCAAGAAAATCCGTTTTCTAAGCTTTTTCCCATCTCTCTGTGCATTGCGCGGCAAAAATCTAAGATTTTTTTCACACTTTAGATAGAAAATCAAATTCAAATGTCCCAATATTTCTGAATAAAAGCAGCATCGTTTTATATTGCCGCGTTCAGGTTTAAAATTATTAACTACATAGATTCAGTGGAATTTCAGGACATGTGGTAAAGAAGATTCTGTTTTCCATCAAGACCGTACGCTAAATAAATTTATCTCAGTTTGTAACTATTTGTTTTCAACAAATAGATTTAAAAAAAACTACATTTATTAATTTATAATTTGTTCCCAACAAAGTTGGCGTTAAAATTATATGAAAACAATATTTATATAGGTATAATAGCCGTGTCGCGTAGCGGTGAAAGTATACTACCAGCCCTCTCTTTCCTTGGGTGTCGTAAAAGGCGACTAACGGACTAAAGACTGCACATACATCCAACACCATAAAGCGGTGACGGGCTCACCACCTGTCACGCTGAGTACACGTGCAGTCACTATTTGGTGAAAAGTGGGCTATAGTAGAGGACTACTTTTGCAGTCTCTGCCTAAACTTTCGGAAATAACATACACATCCTTCGGGGATAAGATACATCAAAATTATACATAAAAATATTCATGATTTGGCTGGCAAGGACTTAGAATTAGAATTAATTGCAAAATGTCAGGCTATTCATATATATTGTGTAACTGAGCATTGGCTAAAAAGTCATGTCAAGTCTTTCCATGTAAATAATTTCCAACTAGCAAGCGCGTACGTACGAAGTAAAGCTATTCACGGCGGTTCTTTAATACTAGTTAGTAATAATATTAAATACAAGAAACGCAACGACATTGTATGTCTTTCAAAGGAGCGTAACATTGAGCTATCATGTGTAGAATTCAATAGTTTTGTAATAGTATGTGTATACCGGCCCCCATCGGGTAATTTTGATTTATTTGAGTCCGTGATGGAAGATGTACTTAGTAAAATAAAATTGAAAAATAAATTTGTTGTAGTATGTGGGGATTTTAATGTAAATATTTTAGAAAACACTTCAGGGAGTGTTCGTCTTCTCGCTATATTTAAATGCTTTAATCTAAGAAATCTATTTCTTGAACCCACTAGAATAACTTCACATTCGGCCACCTGTCTAGATAATATTTTTACAAACTATGACCCTGTCTCCTAGGGTGGATTCGAGCAAACTGGAATAAGGTCTTATACCTAGATTAGACGCCGAATTTGTATAGACTAATCTCGGAGTAAGTCTTATTCCAGTTTGGTCGAATCCACCCTAAGTCAGTCAATAATAGTCTTACGTCTGACCATTGCGGTTTGAAGGTGACCTATGATTTTGATGTAGAGGATGTGCCTAAAACTGTAACATGTAAACCAGTTATAAAAAAGCAAATGGAGTGTTTTAAAACCAATGTAGCTTGTAAAATCGATACTTTGCCCTTTATACATGATGATCCGGATGTACTATATAGTATTCTCTTTGATTTAATAAAGACAGAATACAATCAAGTGTGTACATCTAAAACAATAAAGTTTTCACAAAAACTTAAGTTCTGTGACTGGGCCACGACTGGTATTTATAAAAGTAGAAATAAACTGTATGAGTTATATTATTTAAGACAATATAATCAAAATATAAATTTTACAGAATATGTAAAACTTTACTCCAAATTGTTTAAAAAAGTGTGCACACTAGCAAAATCTAACTTCAATAAAGATAAAATTAAAAAATCTAATAATAAAATAAAAGCCACTTGCGATATCATCAACCGTGAAACTGGTAAATTAAAACCACGGGACAACGCTTTTGCTCTAAAAGTTAAAGATAACTTTATCAATTCAGATGCACAAATTGCTAATATTTTTGATTATTTCTTTATAAATATACCTGTGGTAACAACCTCAAATTTAAATTCATCACTAGTGGCGGCACAATCCTTTCTCGAACAACATGTACCTAAATGTAAAGTTTCTTTTAATTTACTAATTTACTAAAAATGAAAAATACAGGTGATTTGTGGGGCATGTCTATAAAGATAATTAAAAATATTATATATTCTATTGCACCCTATCTTGCTGACATATTTAATAAGTGTGTTGATAAGGGAATTTTTCCTGATCTTATCAGTAACTATCGACTAATTTCAATACTACCTGCACTTAGTAAAATTCATGAAAAAAAAAATTATTCTCAAACAGTTAGTGGAATACTTTAACCTAAAGGACGGCATGGCATTAATACATGCCATATTTACATTTAAAAAAATACCTACCCGTCCTCCCCGTCCGTAATCTTTTACATAGTAAGCCATTCGGTTTTACTAAGATTCGTTCCACTACTGACGCAGGTGTAGCTCTAATAAAACATATTTTTGATGCCTGGGAGAAGTCTCAGAACGCTCTTGGAGTTTTTTGCGACTTGTCAAAGGCTTTCGATTGCGTTGAGCACCGGACACTGGTGATGAAGTTAAATTACTATAGTCTCAAAGGTCTTGCGCGTAATTTGATACAGTCATATCTTAGTTCTAGAACACAAACTGTCGACGTTAATGGAACTAAATCATCCGGTTCTCATGTAAAAATGGGAGTTCCACAAGGGTCCATTCTTGGCCCTTTTTTATTTTTGATATATATCAATGACTTGCCATTCTTTGTAGAAAACTTCTGTGATATTGTATTGTTTGCAGATGATACTTCACTAATTTTTATTATGACTAGATGTAAGAATAATTATAACGGTGTTAACAATGCTCTCTCAGAGGTACTCAGTTGGTTTAGTGCGAATAATTTATAGCTAAACGCTAAAAAAATTAACCGATGTTAGAATGAATGGTGTTTTAATTAGATTTGGTAGACGCGACAGTTTTCCTAGGGATAACCCTTGACTCAAAACTCCAATGGAATTCGCATATATCGAATTTGGCCGGCAAACTAAGTTCAGCAGCATATGCGATTAGAAAAATTAGACAACTAACAGATGTTGAAACTGCTAGGACTGTTTACTTTAGTTATTTTCATAGTGTCATGTCGTATGGCGTCCGTTTGTGGGGAACAGCGGCTGATGTTAAAACTATATTTATTTTACAGAAACGAGCAATAAGAACCATTTATAGACTGGGATCGCGAACTTCTTTGACAAATATTTTTAAGGAAGTTGGTGTTCTTACTGTTGCATCGCAGTATATTTATAATTGTATAGTTTTTGTGCTTTGCAATATTAACTCTTTTTCTAAACACGATGATGTACACAATTTTAATACTAGAAATAAGTTAAAACTAGTAATGCCACTGTTTAGGTTACAAAAGGTTCTCGGCACTTTCTTGGGGCAAGGTATACCTACACTATAATAATAAAATACCAAATACTATACTAGATTTACCTTTAGATAAGTTTAAGAATCATGTAAAATCTTGTTTACTTAGGAAAGGTTATTACACAGTCAAGGAATATTTAGAAGATAAAACAGCCAGGTTATAATAATGATGGCGCAGCGGCTAGCGCGTTCGGCTTGCGAACTTGCTCGCTAAGCAACTTTCGCAATGCCGGGTCGCTAGATGGGTGACCAAATTTAAAAACATCTCGAGCTCCTCCGTGCTTCGGAATGCACGTTAAGCCGTTGGTCCCGGTTGTTGTCGTAAGATGGCAGCCGTTAAAACCCACCAACCCGCACTGGGCCAGCGTGGTGGGTTATGGCCCAATATCCCCACGTGCTATTGTTCACGTGGGAGGCCTGTGCCCAGTAGTGGGACGTTTATAGGCTGATGATGATGATGATGATGATGATGATGATAATAATATATTTACATTATTTTTTTCTTAATCCATTATCTTTATAACTGATTGTATAATTTGGTAACGACATGTTGTTTTGTAAATGTCGTTACTTCTATATTATTTTAAAGCTGTGGAGTTTCTTGTGCCCGTTCTTCTCCACAGCTAAAAAACTTCCTGAATGGGTGGGGTTAGTGGGTGGGTTATTATGCCTATCCATCCATCCATAAAAAAACAAATTTAGTCGATTCAAAATGCTTATTTTAAGCTTACTGAATAAAGATATTTTGATTTTGGTTTTTAACATTCGTGATTATATGTATACATAATTATGTTTATAACGTCAGTAAGTATTTTTAGAATTTTTATGATTGGGCAGCGTAGATAAGGTATTGAAATTCAACAGTGGTTGAAGATACCAAGTTTCCCTGTTGTGTTATAAAAGACCAATTACCTATAACGCACTTCTATAGTTGATAAAAATAAACAAACCTATATGATCATTGCAGCATACAGTTCTCCGGAGCAGCCCCGGCAAATATATTGCGACTAGTTTATCCCAGACTCGCAGCCAAATGGCGCGCTGACGCGGCGCGCCGGCAGGATTATGGCGGTGAGCGCCTAGTTGGACCAGATTATCACTTTACACAAATTATGGACACTGGCACGGCATTGTTACAACCGGCGATGATAACAGTCTTCTTCTTTACTCAAAATTCCAATTTCCATACGAAATTTTTAAGTGTAATTGTTAAATATCTAATATCTTGTAGGATACATGCAAAAACGAGTTTAAGAGACTACCCTAAAATACCTTGTAACACAGAATTTCTCACCAGCAGGTGCAAGAGAAAATCTCATCAATATGAGATTTTCTTATTTAGCCATTCTTTTTGCATGTGAATATGGACAACACTAAAGCATAACATATAAAAATTATCCCAGACCAGATTCTATAGCTATTCATTCATTTAATTTTTATACTCGTATATTTTTTAATTTATTAAATTACGGGTTACCACTTCGCCCATATCACACTTGATAAGGCCTTTACCCAGACTTCTCAACCACTGGCTAATTTCCGCCTGATTTATGTATATTTTGTGTGTAAAAATAAATAAATAAACAATATAATAAATAAAGGCTGATGATGATGATGAGCACTCTTCCCAAGTGGAATGCCGCTTTCTTTTTCTTTCACTCGTGTGTGTATTTTTTATTCTTTTGCGTGTCAATCTCTCTCTCACTTCTCCCGGAATCTGAACTCCTTCCTGCACCACGATTGACCTCCTTTACTCTATCTTTATTTGCATACAAAGTGAACATACATTGCTTATACCATTTACATTACTAAGCCAGCAGTACTTTCCTACTTGCAAACTTTCCTATCCTCTTAGAAGTTAAGCTGAAAATATCATGTAAAGTTAACCTGTTCGTTTCATAACATTCACCAAGGGTTTTTTTTATATTTTCATCTAAGACCCATGTATATTTAAGACTTTACAGAGCAGACGAAAAGAGTTTGTTGGAAGTGAATAGGTAGCTTCTTTAATTTTGTGGATCGCAAATTGTAACTAAAAGAAAGCATAGCATAGCTTTGCTTTCACAGTTTGAATTACTGATTTTAAAGGTTTTAAAAATAGATTAAAAATAGTAAACGTCTCACTACCCTTATTCTCACAGGAAAATGAGTTTCGTATTTTCCTAGTTTGAAACACAGAAGTACGAGTAGGTAGTGTGCGTCTTTGCCAAGATCTAGAATGCAGTCGAATATTTATAACCTTTTTATTGTTTATTTACAGAACAAAGGTATTCCTAAAATTTTTACTAGATAAAAACAACCAGTCTTAGGAAAGCTCGAACTGGAATCGAACCCATGCCCTTTGGATTGCCGGTCCACTGCTCTACCGAGACCCCAGAAGACTCGTTGAATTTTTTCTAGTAATTTTAGATACGCTGCAAGCCAGCGGTATTACGTCACTGTGAAGTCTACCCTCACAGTCGAAAGAAATATATTGCAAGTATTTAACAACTGATAAAGACGTAATTGCTACAATTCTATATTGCACAATGCTATACAGATATAGGATAAAATGTTTACTAGAAAAAAACAACCAGTCTCAGGAAAGCTCGAATGTTAATCGAACGGGTTGGTATCAAATGGTCAAAAACGCAAGTTGTCTACGGCATGTACCTACTTACCTAAAAATCATTTGGGAAAATTTGCAGATAGTTGAATACGTAGTCGCTATATAAAGCAACGGTAACCTATCATAAATTAGAAACTTTCCTGTACGAATTTCAATTGTTCGAAAACGGTATGACGAAGTTTTAAATACCAGATCGTTGCGTTTACATAATTTTGTTATTCCATAAACTTATCATACATACGTTTCATTTTCCAGAAAAACTATTAGCCGATTATCAAAACTACTTTTTTTCTTTTGGAAGATGTTTTGTTTACAATAAATTTAATATCTAGAAGTATAAAATTCGAAGTAACTTTTCCTCTAAAATATCATACTCATACCCAGTTTTTTTTTTGTTTTTCATATATTCATATTATTAGACGAATAATCTTAAATGTCTTAAAACGTTAATACTTTATGTTTCCGGTAAGATTGTGTTTCAAAAGTCAGTGACAGAAACGAATCGCGGCAAAACCGACTCCACGTAGTCTTGTCTGCCCTACGCTAGAGTGTAATTCAAGCCCGCGTAGGCGCGGAGGGGCGAGGCGACCCGCGAGCTGAGGAGCAGGTGGGTTTAACCCTCGCCGCCGCGGCTGAGGCTGGCCGGCGGAGCCGGCCAGCGAGCCGAAGCTGCGGTGGTGAGCTTAAGCCATCTGCGACGATAAGCTCGCGTGGGACCGCTGGAGCCTCGCAGCGCCGGAGCCGTGACAGAAACCATGCCTGCTGCATGCTTGGTTGCATGCTGCATGCTTGGTTGCTTGCTGCTTGCTTGTTTGCATGCTGCATGCTTGCTTGCGTGGTACATGCTTGCTTCCATGCTGCATGCTTGTTTGCATGCTTAAACGTTACTACGATTACAAGTTGTTCGATGATATTATGGATTTCAATTATTTGAAATGTTGTATTTTAATAATATTGGAAACGTGTTTCTGGAAAATGAATCGTCTAGCATTAATAGTTTCGGCCAAACGTTGAGTGGGATTTCAAAATACAAAGATTTTGAAAAAAATAACAATCGGTAATCGGCATTTCAAAACTTTGTAAATTTTGTTTTCGGTAAAAAGAAAATTATGGAAAACAAAAAATAACAAAACGTTTTCGGCCAAATAAAATTCGTACAGGCAAATTTCGAATTTATGATAGGTAACCAAAGCAACTCGTCTATCAATCAACCGGACAAATAAGTAGTTTGCCCGACATGTAACCGGTTTCTTTAGCTACTTGTCTTAAGATCATCTAGACGAATTCATATAGGTTAAAAAGTAATTAGTCAATGAAGCATTCCTACTAAAAAGAAATAAAAATATTTATTTCGTGTTTCATTCTGAAATAAGCAGCGCACTTTTAGTTGTATATACGTAAGTAGCATGTCTATGTTTCGTATCATCAGATTGTTTCTGTGTAAATACATTAAAAAAACAATGCTCAGCACATTTCTGGCATAAGAGAATGAAAACATTACGTCTTAAGCTTGTCAGTCTAATACAATGGCAGAAATATCTGCCAGTCGCGTTACCGCAGGCTCGTATATAATTTACTTTGAGTTGAACTTGACATCACAAATACCTATGAGATGCTTCCGCCCCGCTTTTATCTGTTTTTCCCGTCCTATATATTAAAACGCGTACATACACATAGCTTCAGATGATTGTTCCGCTATCTGTCAGTCGTCGAGCTCTCCCTGTTTGAGTGAGGTCAGATTAATACATGAAATATTAAGGTACACTCAGCGAGTTTTACATTGTTAGCAACTTGCTACAGACATTGCTATTTATTTGTTGGACGACGTGTATTTATTTATTTAGGAGTTTGAGCTTCGGAAATATAGAAAAAGAATTGATTCTATGCCAATCAGGGATATTATTAATGTAATGGCACTTGAGGACTTCGATGGCGCAGTTAAGGCATTCTGTTCGCGATCATCGTTAAACCAATTTCCCAGTGTCGGGTCACTGGATGGGTGACCAAATTAAAAAGATCTCGAGCTCTTCCGTGCTTCGGAAGGCACGTAAATTGGTCCCGCCCAAGTAACACATCAAAGCAGTATAACAGCCGTATTACAGCATTTCTGTATCGTTATCGCATTTTGAGTATTGTTGTATAGTAGTATTACAATCGATTATACGGCTACTGTAATGCTTATTTGGGCAAAAATAATACGGCTTTAGACCCTATATAGTTGTGCAAATAGTTGTTTAATTGCATTACATAGGCATTATATTAGCATTTTTGTGGTCAAGGAAGTTAACAATTGCATTAAAGAATCATTATTATGATCAATGAAGTTGCTAATCGCATTACAGAAGCACTAAGCTACTAATATTTTTGACCATGAAGATGTTCAGTGCATTACAAAAGCATTAGACGAGCTATTTAAGTGTTCACAGTTCGAACTTAATAAACCCTACCTCATTGCAAAAATATCTCTAACACCACGGTACAAATGTTTATAATACATTGACGTTATATTTAAACTACTTTGGCTCGCATTATAATAATGGACGAAGACATCTCAAGACGCTTGATTGTAAAAACAAAATTTATAATACTGTGTTACTTTTTGACTCTTTGTTATTTCATGGCATCAAATATGAATGCGCAATGTAGTTTACTGTAAATGTCTATACAAGTTTTATTGAAAATGTTTACGCGCCTTCGATATTTTGTGGCTTTCATCTAAAACGTAATATAAAGATATGTGTGGAATAACCAAAACAATTGTGTATTTTTAGTATAGAACGTATATTGCACAATTAACATAATTGTATTGGTTGGGCGCTACATTAAATTAGGTTTTATCCTTGTTTTATAGGTTTACTGCTTTTATAAATAGGTTTGAATGATAATATTTTAGGTTATAAAACATTTACAAAATGGTGTAAATATAAAATATTTAAAAAAGCTAATTAATGCCGCTAGCAGTAGTAGCTGGCCATCCGCATTTTTGTAATGCGTATGGCCATGTGTATAGTCAAGTGTATTTGATTAAAGAGCTGTTAGCCATACAACAGAACTCAGTTGATCATTAAAAATGGAAGCATTACATTGATTCACGTTTATGCTGTTTAGAAGTACTAGGCTTTTACTTACCACTTAAAAGTGTTATTATACAACAAAAGGCACTAAAAACAGATACATTCTGTATAGCAGATTTATGTAGCATCATAAGCGTTCATGATAATTATATTAAACATCAACATTAAGCATTAAACATTTATCTATTATTTATGAATGCGATGTATATACAAATGCACTAAAACAGCTAAAAGCAGTATAGCTACGTTAAGATTTGCTGCACTACAACTAAAGGCTTTACAGAACACATTTGATATTCTATTATTCAACCGTTATACAGTGCAAAGCATCATAATGGTTTTAAGATGCCAATATGAGACCTCAAGATGCTCGGTGAACTTATATAAGAGTTTATACGGGCCTTAAGTTGTACATAAATTTACTATTCGTTTCTTAAAATGCTTTCTAGTGTTACTTGGGCGGTTGTTGTCGCAAGATGGCAGGCGGATGTCCATGGGCGGCGGTGTTTGTTTTCCATCAGGTGGCATGCCTGCTCGTGTGCACCTTCTATTTAAAAAATATATATCATGTTCATAAAGTTTTAATCATCATTATCTTTTGGCCGTTCCGCCACAGAATAACTAATAGGTTTCGCTGGTAAAAATAATAATTTAACTTTAATTGTAGCTATTGGCACCCAACCCAACTATAATATTGAACTAATTTAATTGTGTTGTCCAAACAAGTAAAAACCTTATCCATTGTGATCGCGTGATAAAATCGTAATGCCACGGATTACGGTCACGGTTGTGAATGAACATAATTTCTTTTGTATTCACTTTTATACGGACGAAATTGAGTACAATTATGCTGTTATACTGAATAACAAAAAAACGACAAACAAATTAACTTGTGATAACCTTCCGTGACCGCTCTGCCTGTTAAACAAAATTCTAAGTAAAAAGTATAACTAATTACATGATAATTATTTAGTACTTACTTAGTACTTACTTAGTACTTACTTAGTACTTACTTGCTCACTTAGCCGTGTCGCGTAGCGGTGAAAGAATACTGCCGCCCCATGGCAGAGGACTGCATTTGCGGTCCTCATTCTCTGACTAACCCTTCGGGGATAATAGTCGTGGTTATATGCATGTATGTTTGTGTACTTAATTGGTAGTGTGTATTTTTTTTTATTATAAAACGGTTTTGTTACCAGAAGTTATAAATAAATAAAATAAACTTTCCTACACTCACACGAATTATCTAACCCAAGAAAAGCTTCATTATGAAACTCGTTAAATGGTTACTAGACAACGGATAAACATACATAAAATACTTATATACATACTTATTATAATAGAAAACACCCAGACCCGAGACAATTTAGAAAAAAAATAATTTCTAAATTGACCCGACCGGGGATCGAACCCGGGACCTCAGAGATAGCGACACCATGAAAATCGGTGTACAAACCACTCGACCAAGGAGGTCGTCATAAGTATGTCGTCACATGACCTCCAAGTCACGTTAGATAACAGGTTGTTATACCGTCTCGTAGTAAGTACCTGCGCATTCGCTATTGCACACCAAAATAAAGCAGCATCTTTCATTTTGGTTTTACTGCACTTATGTTTTGTTTGTTTGTGAGGATAGTAATCACAGAACAAATATACTTTAATAGTAATTGTAATTGTTTGTTGTCTATTTATTTTATATTTTACATATATTTTTTATTCAGTTTTTTTCACAATGCAAAGAATTTGGTGCATCAAATTCAAAGTCAAAGTCAAATTATTTATTCAATGTATTTTTTTTTTTTAATTTATTTATTTATATAAGGAAAACATACAGCATATTATACACTTATAAAACAGAAGTTAATAAACATTTCGTTAGCCAAAAAAGTTTCCACAAATGTAAACAACACAAATTAGCTTAACAATTACTCCTCAACAATGAAGACCTCTACAAGTTACATATTTACTTTATCATAACATTTTTATTTTGCTATGAGAAATATTAGAAACATTAACTACAAGCAAGTATAACGACAATAACCTCTCTCATAGTCTCTCAGTACTTCTCTCAGTCACTAGCAGATGACAGACACCCCTTAACAATGCTTCTTTTGAAAGAGCCAATTTTTTCGAAAAATAAATCTATTTCCTTAAATCTATTATTAAAATTACTAGGTGCACGAACAAGGAATCTATTTTTTGCATAATTAGTCTTAAAAGATGGTACCTCAAAAACTTTAGGCGAACGTAAGTGTTTTCTTTTAAAATAAAAAGAGATTTTACCTAAAAGGTAAGGGGAGTCAATAAGGTTATTCACAATTTTGTATAGAAAGACTTGATCGCGAACCAATCTACGACACTCTAGAGGCAGCACCAAATCATTAAAAGGTTTTTTAAATTTATATTGCAATCTTTTTATGAATTTATTTTGTATACGTTGGAGTGCATTAATATGTACATTATACTGGGGATTCCATACAACGGAGGCATATTCAAGGGATGATCGTATAAAAGCGTTGTATAGCAAACATACTGTGGTATGATTTTTAAAATTACTACTTTGTCTAAAAATAAAGCCAAGCATTCGATACGCTTTTGCTGTAACTTTTTGAATATGTGGCTGAAATGATAATTCTGTGTCAAGTGTCACACCCAAGTCTCTCATCTCGGTAACCCTTGGTAGTGTTTCTCTATTTAGTGTATAATTATAATTTATTATATTTTTCTTTCTTGTAAACGATATTATACAACATTTTCTGATATTTAAAAAGAGTTTATTATTATTACAATATTCATATAATCTGTCCAAATCTTTTTGCAAACTATGACAATCATCTACAGTTTTTATGACTTTATAAATTTTTGTGTCATCTGCGTAAAGCAAGGCCTTTGATGAAAGAAAACATTGGTTTATATCATTAATAAATAAATTAAATAACAAGGGGCCCAGATGCGAGCCCTGAGGCACACCAGACGTGATTGGGATGAAAGTTGAAATGTGTCCTTTCACAGCGACAGCCTGACTTCTATTTTTAAGATAAGAAATTAGCCACCTAAGGAGGGAGCCGTGCACACCCACTGATTCCAGTTTCTGTATTAGGATTGAGTGTGAAATTTTGTCAAAAGCTTTGGAATAGTCAGTGTACACGGCATCCACCTGGTAGCCCTTATCCATCGATTCAAGCACGTCATCTATAAATTCGCACAAGTTGGTCTCAGTGGATCTTTTACTGATAAAACCATGTTGGTTAGGTATTATCAGGGGGCGAAAGGCACTCGATAAGCGGTCACAAACAATTTTCTCAAATAGCTTTGGTATACATGAAAGTTTGGAAATACCTCTATAGTTTTGAACGTCGTGAATATCACCATTCTTAAATATTGGAGTTATCAAACTTTTCTTCCAAACTATGGGGACAGAACCTTCTTTCAATGATTTAGAAAATAGTAACCATAGGGGTAAAGCCAAGGATTTTCTGCAATTTTTTAAAAATATTGGAGGTATTCCATCGATTCCACTTCCCTTTGTAGTATCCAGCGAGCATAAATATCTCTCAACCACTTCCACAGAAAACCGAATGTCAGATATTTCAAAACCGCAAAGCGAGATATCACCACTCTTAGAGAATGCCACATCTGATTCAAAAACTGATTGAAAAAAAATTGTTAAAAAAGTTACAAACACTTGGACCATCGTTTCCGGTTCTTTCATTAAAGTACACATAATCAGGAACCTCAGACGACTGCTTTTTTGATTTTATAAATGCCCAGAAGTGTTTCGAATTCAAAGTAATATTATCTTCCACCTTGCTTATGAAATTTTCGTAACACCCTTTTTCAAGGATTTTTTGTGTGCGTCTTAAAGAAACAAACAAATCATAATCACATTGTCTACCATAAGTTTTCCATCTTTTATGAATTTTTAATTTCTTTTTAATATGTTTTATTAGGCTGTGTGAAAACCAAATCGGATGACGCTGTTTGCAACATATCACATTTGAAGGAATATTATTTTCGATTACTTCATTTACTAAACAATAGAATCTATCAACCGCCTGATCAATACAAGTAGAGGAAAGCTGTTTGGCCCAGTCAATATCGTCTAACTTTATACAAATATTTGCATAGTTTGCTGATCGAAACCGGCGAACCAATCTTGGGGCAGGGCTTAAAGCAACTGGAGCCATACATGCGCGCACCTCTACGCCAAGCGCGGGATGGTGGCCATCTTCAGGTACCAACGGCACAACATGAGTTACAGTGCAGTCCAAAGTCGAAAAAACTAGATCTAACAGGCGATTGTTTTTATTATATATGTTATTAAACTGTTTCATACCCGTAAGGTTCATAAATGAAAATGTATTCTCGACCAAATTATCGCTAGAAGGGCCAATTAACGTTAAATTATTATAAGTAGCAGATTTAGCCCAAAGACCCATTGTGATATTAAAATCACCTAAAACAATAAATTCATCTTGCGGGTAATCGAAGATGAGATCGGTCAAGTATTCGTAAAATGTAAGAAGGGAATTTAAATGGTCTGTGCCGTGTGGAAAATAACAACAAAATATATGAAGTATTGTATGATTTGAGTTTTTAGATAAATTTATATTAACATTTGTTATATCAGCATCAGGTGTAAGCGGAAGCGGCCGGACCGATCGGATATCGACAGCTAACGATCTACCTACAGCTATCAAAGTGCCACCGCCCATCGTTTTGCCTACCGAAATGTAGTCCCTATCCGTTCGATACACATTATACCTATAGTCAAATAGTTCAGCGTTAAATATTCCAGGCAAAAGCCACGTTTCACTTAAACAAACTATATCATAATTTGTATTGATCAAGTTCCTAAAAAATACCTCCGTCTTTGTACGAAGACCACGAACATTTTGATATACTACTTTAAGAGCCATTAATTACCGGGTTAAAACACTTAACACGTATAAACAATCTGGGAATAAAAATAAATTCGTTTAGATGCACTCACCTCACTGTGGTCGCTAGAAAGATGACGTAAATTGACTTTAAACTTTAGGAACGTTAGACTTTCACTGAGCCAAAATATTGCAGTAATTTGTATTGTATATAAATCTAATAAAATTAAACACTTAACCCCAGTCGACCATTGCATAATAAAAAAATGGTAAAAATAAATCCCTTCGTACGTTTCATAAATACGGCGTAAACTGACTTTAAACATTAGAAACGTTAGACTAACACTGAGACACAAAATTACATTATTGTATATTGTACAAAAAGCAATTAAAATTGACCATTTAACCATTGTTGACAATTTATCTTTAAATAAGTGGTAAAAAGATACTCCTTCGTCCACCGAGTTCACTATACCCTCCGAGAATAATCTTAAAATAGGGGTGCTCAACCGATTGCACACCGGGGCCGCTAGAACGTATCCGTTCCTACATTGAATTATATGACTTTTGACAATAATAAAAATAAAAATAAAGAGGTGTCCATCACATGATAAAATTAACTGTGAGAAAAGTTTAGAATTAATGTGAATTAATATGACATCGACTAATAACCGAATAATAATCATCGATAGAAAAGAAAAAGGTCTCGAAAAACTTGTAAATTGACAAAAAAATATACTTGCAACACTTATGTAATCTTGTTTAAAGCCTGCTCCGAATTGACATAGACATAGACATAGACATAGACATTTATTTTATTTACTACATAAGCACACATAAATACATTTACAGAAAGAGATAAAATTTAGAATTACAACATAACAAGAAAAAAAATAAAAAATAAGAAAATAAACGAACAGGATTACATTGACATGGAAAACAACATACTTAAAATACATTTGACTGTACATATAAATTTAAAAAGAAACAAAAAGCAAAAAACAAAAGAACAACATCTATCGAAGTAGGTATGTGTGCTACAGCAGCAAATGGGTCTCGACTCAGCATAAGCCTACTGCGTTAGCAGTAGACGCTGTTATTCTGTCAAAACCGCATATCCAGCCTCAAGGCCTCGTGAGAACATTATATTACAGTAAAAGTTGTGCAATGATAAAAGTATAATTATGTTGTGAAATAAATTAAATTAAATAGGCAATTCAATGTGGAAATAAAATTAATTAAAAGTAAATAAAAAATATAAATAAATTCAATAATAATAATAGTTGATGCGTAAATATCAATGCATTAAAAACAAAATGGACTGTCACGTAATACTATCTGCAAATCCACTTAAACTAACATGTGAAGGGCGCGCTGCAGCTGTTCGCACCAGATAATCCACTCTTTTGCTTTTCCAGTACATATGCCTTAAAGTGCTTTTTAAAGGATAGTTTAGATTTTTGCCGAAGAGGTGGAGGAATGTTATTCCAACATTTAGTTGCCTGGTAACGAAAGCTGCCCCTGAATGCTACCGTTTTGTGTTTGCAATAATGCAGCAAGTCTCTTCTCGGTCTTGAACTGTACTTGCTGTTGGAACTGTCTAGTTTTGAAAACAGATATTGTGGCAATCCGGTCTTCACGACATTGTGTACTAAAACAGCGAGATGCATATGTCTTCGAGAGGCCATATTTAGCGTAGATGAGTTGTTCAGATATGGTGTGATATGTGTTCGTGGGGGAACATTGTAACAGTATCTGCAACACGCATTCTGAACCCTCTGAACAAGACGAGCTGTTTTAGCTGTAAGACGCGGGCCATAGACCAGATCACCATAATTCAGCTTCGACAAGACAAGAGATTCACAGACCTTAATGCGTATTTCCTCTTTCAGAAAATTTCTTATCTTGTAGAGCAGTTTCAATCTGTAGAAGCATGACTTTACCAAGCTACTAATATGACTCTCAAACCGCAGCAACTCATCAAAAATCAAACCAAGATTCCTAGCTTCTTTGACCCGTCCAATGCTCTGACCCAAAATTTGTATCTCAAGTGCGTGCCCTTCTATGCCTTGTATCTGACGCCTTGAACCCAGAATCATAAACTTCGACTTGGATGGGTTCAGAACAAGAGCGTTTTCCTGTGACCACAAAGCTATACGCCCTAAGTCCTCGTTTAATTTTGCAATATTAGAAGTAACATTGTGAGTGCTCATTGGTAGATATAACTGAACGTCATCGGCATAGAGGTGGTACCTACAGTGTTTGATGCCCCAGCAAAGGTCAGCGCTGTATATTAAGAAAAGAAGCGGCCCCAAAATGGAGCCTTGGGGAACACCACGATTTACCTCTTTTAAAGATGATTCTAGCTTCGAACCATCATCCCGATTGATTGAGACAAATTGAAAGCGATTGCTGAGATAGCTATTAAACCACCTGATCGTGGGAACGTCGAAACCATAGTAGGACATCTTAGAGAGCAATAGTGAAATGTTAAGTGAGTCAAATGCACGAGAAAAATCAAGTAAGACCAACACCGATCCCAAACCCTGGTCCTGCTCAGAAAGCACGTTATCCACAACGTCAAGCAAAGCCGTCGTAGTACCCCTTCCCTTCCTAAAACCCGACTGAAGATCAGGCAAAATTTTATTTTTTTCCACATAGCTACTCAACTGGTTATAAACGACTTTTTCGATAACTTTCGAAAGAACGGGAAGTATGCTAATAGGTCTAAGTTCTTTAATGTCAGTCGGATTGGAGACTTTTGGTATAGGGTTTACCAATGCTATTTTCCACTGACTCGGGAAATCCGAGGTCAAGACAGATTTATTGACGATGGATGTTATAAGGGGCAAAGTGTGCGGCAGTGTCAGCAGCACCATGTCTATGGATAAACCGTCAATCCCTTGCGCATTACTTTTAATTGACATAATAATCTTAGCTACTTCTTGCTCACTAGTTGGTTGCAAAGAAAATGTAACACCGCTTTTAAATTTATTGAATTC
Source organism: Scoparia ambigualis (assembly GCA_963921215.1). Taxonomy (NCBI): domain Eukaryota; kingdom Metazoa; phylum Arthropoda; class Insecta; order Lepidoptera; family Crambidae; genus Scoparia; species Scoparia ambigualis. The sequence goes on along the minus strand of OY992521.1, from coordinate 30,592,762 downwards.
AAAAAATGTCAAATTAGAAATCGGTACAGAACAATTACCTGGGACATTTAAGAAATGCTCATTTATTCGATCGGGATTATCAAAGATCTCTGGAAGATTGTGACCGTTTTTAGATCCATATTGGACATCCTCTTTCAAATTCTTCCAAAGCTTTTTCTCATTTCTAAGCTCTGAGTTAATACGGTAATTATAATAAGCACGTTTCTCATTATAGATACTCTGAGTGACAAATGATTTTAGTTGCTTATATTCTGTTGTATGGCTTTCTTCTTTAGTTCTACGGCATTTATCATGGGCTTTGTTTCGACAATTCATCATTAGCCTCACCGTGTCCGTGATCCATGGTGTAGGTTTATCCTTGACCCTCATGGTTTTAAGCGGGGCGTGTTGGTCTAACAATCTTGTCACCATAAGAACAAAGGTATCCAATAAAGCATCAACAGTGGCCGCCTTGGTAACAGCGTCCCAGTCAATACTCGTTAGATCAAGGTCAAACTGTTTCTGACAAATACTTTTAAGAGGTCTAAAAACGATGACCTTAGGCGGAACAAAATCACGTTTTATATTTAATGTCGCAGTTACAAAACAGTGTCCCAAGGAGCCTGTAATATTTGTTACGTTGACGTTACGAACGCGACAATCTGTACAAATTAAATCAATCAATGACTCGTTGTTTTCAGTAAAGTGAGTTGGTTGTTTTACAACTTGGCAAAGGTCTGTGTAGCCAAGAAACTGATAAAATTTTTGAGTCATACTATTATTTGTGTCTAGTAAATTAATATTTAAATCGCCTAATAAAACTATACCATCATATCTGGAAAAGTAAGCAACCGAATCCGTTAGTGCGTCAATAAATGTATCGACATTGATCCATTGTGGACGGTAAGCAGTGCCAATTGCAATGCGTGAGCGATTTATTAAGACTTCCAGCCACATTTGTTCTATCTCAGCATCGATGTGGGTTATTGTACGAGCACTAAGTCCCCGCCGAATGTAGAACCCCACACCCCCTCCCCTACCTCGACGCATATGGAGCGGGCGCGGGATGCCCCGAAATCTGTAACCAGGTACTTTAGGTGCTCGCGCTTCCTCACCTTGCCTAATCCAAGTTTCATTTATTGCAACAATATCGCTCGTTAGACTATTCATGGCTACGATAAAATCATCATGTCCCGTGCTCAATGAACCTGCATTATATAGACCCAACGTACAAAACCTTGATTTAGTACCCATTAATAGTCAAAAATACATGGTTGTTATTACTTATATAGAAAGTATTGAGAAAAATGCGGGTGTTCCGGATCAAATATGCAATACACATAATTCCCCTACAAGCAGACAGTACAACAGTAAAAAATAATGGTATGTATTTATAAATTGCAAAATGTAAAATATAAAATGTAGCAACTAAATCAAAATAAATATGTGTAAAATGTATACTAATTAATTGAATGAAAGTCCGTTGAATAAATAGAAGAATAAATTGAAGTGTCCGATTCAAAAACGATTGCAAAATAAATCCAGCTAATAATTGTGTTATAAATTGCTTAAAATAATTGATGATTAATAAATTGATAGTTCCTAGAATAAATTGTATAAATTTATTTATCCTTTTTAAAAATAATTGCAAAATGCGTCCCAATAAGAAATGTGTAAAAATATTTTTGAATTCAAGATTATTTAATAATATGAAGCTTCGCAGTACAACCCGATACGTCCATTCTACAATTAAATACCAAGTCATAGTTGGTGACAGTATTTTTTTCCAAATAATACACACAATCAAGACCATCAACAAGACCTGAGGAAAGAGCAGAGTAATATACTGTTCGTTAATAATTGACGAGGACAGAGCATTTGGTGCTGTAGCATCACAATACCTATTTACATGAGCGATCGAAGACGATACAATGCAAAATACAATATAAATCATCTCATAAAACATTACTCGACCCAACATCACTAACATTTCAAAACATACAAAACACACAACTGTTAACATAAAAAACCAAAAACAAATGATTAACATGCAATTAAAAATAACTATTACAATAACAATATCATAAAGTGAAGTAGAATTTATCCTAAGAATCAAAATTTCCGTCTGAAGGGCCAACCGCACCAGCCCCAAAAACCCGAGCTAAATCGGCTTCCGACCGTAGCCGGTGGCGGGGAGAGTCCTCACTCTGGCTCTGACGGGCATACACCCGGCCATCCTTTGTCCATACGAACTTCCACTTCAAACGAAATCCGATCTCCCGTGCTTTAGAAAATAGTTGTCGGTTTTCTCTCGTTAGCCGCTCATTAATATAGAAACGGCGCGATTCGCCACCTATGCCAGTATCGCCAGTCGTGGCACCGCGGCGCACACGCGCAGCCCGAAGCAGGTCATCGCGCAACGCGCGACGCACTAGCCTAACAGCAATAGGCCGCGCCCGCGCACGTCCCGTCATCTCATTATTAGCCAATCCTACCCGGTTGGCACTAACGACGTCATTTTCGCTCAACGCCATCCCAAGCTTCTGAGCGAGAGCCAGCACGACATGGACGACAGCTTCCCCCTTAGTCTCCGGCACTCCCACGATGTCGACGTCATTCACTAACGCCTGCTGATCCGCCTGTCGGATGTGCTCCTCAAACCGTTTCACGGTCTCCCGAAGGTGGTCGTTTTCCTTTTTTAGCGTGTTTATAGTGCTTGACTTCTCGGCGAGTGACGACTTAAGGCTTTCAAATTGACTGTCTATCGATGCCAGCGAGCTACGAAATCCAGTAAGAGCGTCATTTATTGATTGTAACTGCTCCTTGACTAATTGGCCCACAGACTCGGCCACGGCTTCCCTAATTTCCTTCTTAATAAGCGATCGGAAATTTGCAGTTCCCATGGTGATTTCCTCTTCCAATACCTCTTCCGGGACTAGTGTTGATTTGGACGGAGGCCTCCGATTCGTGACATTGCTGCAGTCTCCCAGGCTTCCACTCGCCTGGATAGACAGTTGAGCAGCTGATCGAATTGGCGTATTCGTATTGTCTGTCTTTCGCTCTTTGTTACGACAACCTGGGCACTTCCAGTTTTCCTTGGCGGTTTGTTTCATGGAGGTAAAAGACCGCGGCGTTACTGCAGCGCATTCCAAATCGTAGTCGTTACTGCAGAATAAACATTTTAGAGATTCCTTTCCAGTTATTACCTGATTGCAACCGATGCATGATATCTTCTTATAGCAGTCAGCTGATTTAGGCATTGCAGATGAAAAGCAAAATAAAATAGTAGAAATATTATTACAAAAAATAAATGTAATAAAAAGCAGCAAAAAATATTTTATATTATGCAGCTAATTCAAAACAAATAAAAATAAGCGCAAAAAGAAGCTGCCCCGCCCAGGCTCGATCTCAGATTTCAAGACTCTCAGCAAGTAGGTATTGCACGCCTGTAGCGCGCTCGGTAAATTAGCTTGCTGTTTGTAATGACGAAATAAGCGGTCCAACCTTACGCAAGCCGGCACAGTGTCAAGGCATCAACAGCAACAGTTCAACTCAACAACCGGTTGGACTCAAGGTCAACAAGCTCAATGCAGGCACAATGACATTCACTTTTAACGACTAATTTATAGTTTTATCACAAAATTAGACACCAATTCACAGTAATCTTGATTTTGGTTATCACCACTCAATAAATTACGCTCCTAAGCTTTCGCTGTTATAACTTTTCACTGGAAGACTAGGTTTTTACTGTAGCTTTCAATAAAAATACGGGGAGCAAAGTTGTACGTGTATTCGTCTCACAAGGTCCGGAGACCGACCGAATTGATATACAAGACGGGCGATTTTTCGTCACGACGCACATGTATTGTGCAATTCTTCACCCAAACAAAGCTGTAATTTTTTTCTTTAGCACGGCCCTTTGCAAGCTTTAATAGATTTTTATTATAGGAGGATAAGTGATCATTAACATATATGGTCTCACTTGACCCTGCAAGGCCGATGTCACTTGCTTTGATGGATTTCAACTTCTTTGCTGCTGTCAAGAAATCATCCTTTTTATATCTGGACTGGAATTTGATGACAATGGGTTTAGGTTTCTTTAAACTGCTAGGCGTTTTTACTGCTACGCGCGTAATGAAGTCAATATCCGTTTGTGGGTTAACTTTAAAGTTACACAATGCAGAGATATTTGATAAGATGGTGAAGAGATTCTCACCGTCGTTGCAGGGTACGCCATTAATTTGTACGTTAGAACGACGAGCCCACTGATCATTTCTTCTAGACGGTCTCGAGAATTTGGACTTTTTTATTAAGTTCAGTAGTTTCTATTTTTAACATTTCAAATTCCTTTACACGAGACTCCAACGCTGAAATTTTGTTTGTAACCCCTTCGAGCTTCTCAGTAACAAATGTCTTCATTCCTGTAACTTCATTTTTAAGCGCAGATATATCTTCCTGTATTAATGTGATAGCATTTAATTTTTCCATCATCCCATTCAATTTAAGCGATATTGATGCCAGACTAACATTGTCATCTAGCTCCGTTTTTGTATCTCTTTGATTTTTTTGATTAGAGGGAGATCTCGGAGAACCGGCACCGGCGGTATCGACAACAAGCGAGTCACTTGTTTCAGTTAATTTTTCCTCACATACCTCACATTTCCACGTAGCTCGACCCTTTCCCAGTCTGGAAAAGCGTCTTTCAGCAAAACCGGCACACGCGAAATGGAACGCTTGCTTGCAGATGGAGCAACGAGGACCATCGCCAACGATGTCATTACACTTGCCACATTTGGTAGTATTCATTGCAAAAGAGAGTTGAGCAGCCCTGCCTCAGTTCGACTGCGACGTGATGTTAGTGATATAGCTACCTAGGTATGGTAGTTGTGTACGCGTTTGAGAAAACGAACTGAGTGCGTGCGCTTTGGTAAGCGGCTTGCGCGCGTGTGCAATGTAAACCTTGTGTGTTAAAAAGTGATGTAAACCTTTACAGGCACTTATTGACGTCAATACTAATAATAATAAAAAAACAGTTAACTAACTTATAGTTAAGACTTAATAACTAATCTAACGAGCTATTATAGTCTGTGCCAGACAAATGCGCATTGCTACCCCCAGTACCACTGCACGCCGAAACAGAATCGCGTCGAACCGAAATATAAGCCGTGGTCATAGAATTGTGTAATATGATTTCCAATTATAGTATTGATACTGTGGTAAGTAATATAAATTGGAGAGTTTTTGAAGTAAAATAAAGTAGCGGCTGAAATGAGTTTTGGAAAACATTAATTAGTACCTAACCAATAAGGTTGACATTTTTAATCATTCAAATATCTTTTTTTATAAAAACTTAAGCATAAAAAAACGTCAAAAATTAATAAGCATAAACTTGTGTGTTTTAAAATTGTTTCGTTTTTCGTCTTGGTACAAGCACAGAATAACTAATACTACTACCGTACAGAAGGTTCACCCTCCAACGACCCCCACGCGAAACTGAAACCTATCTCGTGACCCGAGCGTTCATATTCCGATAAGCACAGCCGACTCGATATCGATTTGAAATCCGTCAGGAGCGCAGGGTTTACGCGCGCGACTAGGGATTACGAGTTAAGAGGAAACACCACGCCGACGCGGCACCCAAAACTCCCACACCAAACACAGAAAACGACGCCCCGCAGCCCCCTTCCAAAACCGGACCAACCCCCACCACCCCTTCAGCAATGGTTAAAGAAAGAGAGCCCTCACGTCCGTATGCTTGATTCCTTTGCATTAAGTCATTTATTTAATAACCAGGAGCCTTCAAAATTAAGCGAAATCACTTCGTTTTAAGGCGTCTTCAGAAACATTAAGTAACTCGTTTAAAAAAAAATCAAACATGCAGACACAGAAAACCTCCTCCCCCAACCGACGCTTAAATAAAAATTGGTCCACCTCTGAAGGAGGAAACAGGGGACCACGAAACGCCGCTCCCCCGCGCCCCGCATGAGAATCCCGAACGCCACGCCGACGCAGTGTTTCCTCTTAAGGCTAGATAGATCGCGCTTTAAGTTTTTTCAAACCATCTGAGACATAGAAAATAATGGTTTAAATTCAGGAAAAAAAAAACTATGTATTATAAGTTAGGATCCAATCTATTCAAAGTCTCATTCAGTTACAAAATCCAATAAACATCACTCGATAAAAAATAAAAATAAAAAAAAACCCAAAGTTACCCCTTTTTGTAATGTTTTTTCAATATTATGACTAAGCTACTGATAGATAGATAGATAGATAAAAACTTTATTTACTGCTAAAAGACACACACATGTTGGTACACAAAATCACAATAAAAAACATAGTACAAAAAAAAAGAAGATAATAAATATGTGTGTGTGTGCCGCAGCAGCAAAAGGGTGGCAGCTCATCGTCATATTCGCTAGCCGCGAATCGCTGGTTTTCAGCTACAACCGTGAGTGTAAACGCGAGTACGTTTACCAACGTTAGAAAAAAAAAATCAAAACTAAAAATTAAATACTAAATATTAAACTTAAATAACCTGTGATAATTGTGCCTATTTGCTTGCCTAAATTGCAGCTGAGATGAGATATACCTAATAAATAACATACAACAACCACATACAATAACATACATACAACCACGCCTATTGTTTGTGTAGTTTAGCAATATTAGTTACATTTATAAATCCTTCTTTTACTTGTTAATTTTTATACAATTTTGTACGTATGTTTATCAAAATATTATATCTAATTATTTTCTGTTCTTTTACATCAACGCCCTAAGGCTCTGTCGGAATATCAGCGCCGCTTTGTCACTCTGCCCAACTTTGAGGGACGTGGCAGCATATTGCTGAGACAGGGTCCTTGTTGGCTTCACATATTCTAACCACCTGTTTTTTAATTTTTTTTTTGTTATTATAATGTACTGTTTGTTATTTTGTGTGTAAACGTGAACATTCTCCAAACCAATCATCCTTTAAACAAATTCTTGTTCTTGAAATAATCATTTATTGATGACTTCTTCTGTGGTCGGGTGGTTAGCGCACCGGGTCTGGCGTCGCGACATCTCTGAGGTCCCGGGTTCAACTCCCGGTCGGGTCGATTTAGAGAAAACTGTTTTTTATCCGTTACCTATCTAGTTTAACCATATTAACTACCATAAAAACTAGAGTTTCAAAAGAAGCTTATCTTGGGCAAGATAATTGGTGTGAGCGTAAATAAATTTTATTTATTTTTTATTATGTAAGTATAGTTATTAAAAGCCATAGAATAAAATAAAAATTTTATTTGCTAAGTATATGGTTGGTTACAATTAGCTGGTCATATTTTATAAAGGCCTTTAGTTTCATTAATTATACTAGCCAAAGTAGCAACGGCATCTCTATTTTAAAACGTCATATCCTACCAACCCGCGGACCCTCATTAATCATATTCATAAAATTTGTACGATGAGACGTTTAATCTCATCGTACTCAAACGCAGCAATTCAAATATTAGCTCAAACTCCTGTCAGTCGTATCACCGCGCCGCTGTATGAGACGCGAAGTGTACAAACAACTTCATAATTTAATCTGGTCTTGTGTAATTGCGACGGTAACTTCCCGATCTGGTAAGCGTGCTGCTTGTCTAGCACCTGGCTCGTTGAGGCGAGATGTTGAAATAGATTTAAATGAGATGAAATCGTTTGCTTTTGTTTTGTCCTCTTGTCTGCCACGAAGACTTCTAGAAGCCTCTAGGATGGATAGGAGGAACTAATTATTGAATTTCTAGTATGTCTGGTTTTACAGTAGCTGAGTTCATATCTTGTTTTTATGTTATTGGTAGTACTTTATATGGTTGATGTATAATAGATACGATGCATACAATTTATAAGAACAATAACAGCACAATTGTTCATGTAAAAATGAGCATGAGCCTAACTTCAAAGACAACGTTAAAAATAGAAATATCAGATAAAACTTCAAACGGTGTGATTTTTGTTAAGATAATAATTACAGTTCCGGGGTTAGTGGAAAAAGTGCCAGATGTCATAATTTTACTCGTTCCTATACAATGTTGCCAGGGGCACACGACGAAGACCTTTGTGTTATGCTCACGCTGGATAAATTAAAAAAAAAACAAGTTAAAACTAAATCTCGTTCCACATAATATTTTGTTACGCAGCCGGATTCAAAGCAATGACGTCACAGTAATTACAAAGGCTCAGCATAACTTTGCAGGTGTCCAAACGGGTCTGCCAAGGAGAGAGGTCGCAAGACAAACTGCTGTCTACGGCGCCCGCTCCTGGGGAATGTGTTACACCGAATCACACTGACTTCTCTCATGGGTTATATGGCACATACACACTTAGTTTCCTAACTAAGGTTTACGCGAACACGAATTTTTAAGGTAGGTATTCAAAACGAGTGAGTCATTTACACATATAAATGACCTGAATGATACCTTAGAAATTCGTAATATTTGATTTTAGCATTAAAACGCACAAATAAACTTAAAGATAACGAAACGTTGAAAATGCCATTTTGCTATTTTTAAGAGATTTGTTAAGACACTGTTGCTATAAAAACATAAAGTTGATAAGCATTGTAAAGTTTCTAACCTCAGAACGAGTTAGGACCCTTGTGCCGACTTTCCCTGTTTGTCGACTTTACTTAAATGTCAGACTTTGGTTCCTTTATGCCGACTTTCACTTGATGCTGACTTTTATAATTCATCCATGTTTAGGTTTAGAATGCCGAAACAATAAATATGCCGACTTTTTGAACAGTCGTGTGCAGTAGTGTCTTGTAAATAGTAATAATTACTTATATTCAAACGAAAAAATGTTATGTGCTTTTATGTAAAATAACAAAAAAATTGATCCAATTCTTACGGAACAAAAATAAAAATACTTACATAAAGGGTTGGCTTTCGAATCGAGTAGCCTGAATTTGAAGAAACTAACACTGTGGGGAGGTCTAAGGGGTTCTTAAATAAAGGTTTATTAACATTTTAGCTGCCGCCGGCGCCGTTGCGTTAAAATATTAAAAAAAAAACCACTTGAAAGTTTTGTCAAAATCGGCTATAATCACGAAAAATGACAAGTTTTTAGGTTATATATAGTACCACAGTAAGTGAACCGAAACGGGGGGATGGGTGGCGCAGCGCCCCGCAAGGGGGGCTCGGGGGACGAAACCCCCCGCCATGAATGAAATGATGAAAAAAGTTTAGAGTTAATTAGGTTAGGTTAGTATGTTGGGGGTGCAAATTTGGGAACCTCCTCGTGGTGCACCCTGGGGTAAGGCCTCTTGGCGCGACAAGGGGCTTTATGCCAATCCCTTACGCCCCTTCTGGGCGCCGCATTCTACTCGCCGCTCCTTCTGAGCGGCTTTGAGGACCTGGCCGTGCCCCCTTGTGGGCTTTTGAGTTGTACATATGTGTATATATACATGTTCTATGTTTTATGTTATGTGTTCTATGTTGTATGTGGCGAACGCAGGACGCACATTGTACATTTGTAAATAGTCGGGTTACACTGTCCTTTCCGGACCCGGGGGACTGTGTAATCTCATTGAGGTTGAGCTTCGGCATGAGTATATTAATATACCACCCCGAAAGCTCAATGGGCGGAGGACTTTGTCCTTGTTTGGAGGATTGCGTGCCCATAGAGGGTGGGCACGCTGTTTTGTGTTGTGCCGTGCGCGAGGTTGCCCGTGTGTCAGCGTGTGACTAAAATCATTTTTTAAATTTTAATTCGTTTAATAGTTGCTTTTGTGTTGTATTCGAAAGTCTATTTATAATATTTTAATATTTCAATAATTATTGCATGCATCATTTTAGCCAAAGATTACTCATGTGGTGTACCTACACTCGTCATATATAGGAACTGCAACCTACATATCTTGTTACTTACTTACATTTTTTTACATGCTATGTTGTATTCTGTTTGTTTACCGAATAAATAAATAAAAATATATAATACGTGTTGTAAACAGCAGTTCGGTCTGAATTAGGCCTTGCCGCCGCCACAACTCGGGACGGCCGTTACAGCCGGCGACTCCTCACCGGAACCCCCCGGAACCACCCGGAACGGCCTGCTTTAGTGTGAGCACGTTTGACAGTTATCGCGGTGTGTGGTGCGAGTTCGCGGCAACTTTTCGACACGCTAAATCTTTACGCTGCTGGTTTGTTAGTGGGTGGTAGTAAATGAGAGATCCCGTTATGAATCTTGGTTATTTTTATAGTTAACTGTAATTGAGATACGTAAATAGTTTTAACAATCAAACCAATTCGTTACCTACTTTGTTCGAATAAATATTTTTACTATGAAGTACTTAAAGTTCAGCCTATTAACGTCCCAATGCTGGGCACATGCCTTTCTACATGGAATAGCCCTCGTGTAGACTTGGCCACAATCCACCACACTGGCTCAATACGGGTTAGTGGGTGAAAGTATAGGTAAAAAAAAAAGTTTATTGTAACGTTTTAAGCACAACAATCAGGAATCATTTAGGATAACTGACAAAAATAATTATGTTTTCAATCAAATAATAAAGTACAACAGGCCCCAGCTAAAACTCAGCGCTGTAGCTTCGAACTATTTCAGCTGTATTATCACTTCTGTATCCATTATAGTATGTAGAATTAATTTGTTTGTTCACCAGGATCAGAGCCAATAGAAAACTGTGATCTCAGCCCACCGCTGCGAGGCGCCCACTGCTTTGAGATATGGGCCATAACCCACCAGCTGGCCCAGTGCGTGGTTGGTGGGCTGGTATTTCTATAAAACGGATCGTCTGATACGGTGCATCATGATAACATAGAGTAACTTTCATATAACATCAAACGTTATGTTTTACAAAATGTAGTTCCACAACAAGTAACTGCTTTGTGGATGCACCGATACAACACAGATCATCGATTATAAGCATTTCTAAGCTAACAAGCGGAAGAGAAATAAACTGGTTAAATATTCCAAAACTTGGTGCAGTTCCGAGATGGTATCAGGAGGCACACTTTGTGGTAATGCGCTCAATTAAGGCTGTGTTATGGCGCGATAAAACACATACTAAGGCTGGCTATCTGCCCGGCTGCTGAGGGCGATCGTGCTGCACTGCAGCGTTCAATGTTCAAAAGTCATATTGATTTTTGATCTTCTGGTACGATTAAATTGTTTTTTTTTTAAGAAACCAAACAGCGTTTATAACGTTGGTATTTACTTAACATAATATATTAGGTCAATTAGTAGGTTGGTTACCTTTTACAAACCACAAGTAGATAGTAATCATTGGATGTAGGTAATACACACAAATAATTAAATTATTTCAACTGTGATAAATAGTAATGTAAACTTTACCGTTTAAAAATCGTTTAGTAGTAAGAACACCGGTCCGAGTAGAGATCCTTGGGGGAGCTTGATGATGATTAGGATGCGAAGAGCGGGGTCTCCTACCACACAAATATATTTTAGTTCAAAATAAACTTCGACAATGTAAAACTTGTTAAAAATCTAGCTTGTCTCTGCGTTGCAGCACGAACTGGGCCGAAATCGTGTAATACCATCCCCTCTCACAGAATAGCCATAAAACAATGGCTTTCGTCGCTGTTGTCTCTCGTTCGGTGAGTGAGACTGCAGATCCTTTTCGTCCCTCTACCCTCCACAATTCCTACTCCATCTTCAAGGCCCGTAACGCACCTGCGCGACTCCCCTGGTTTTTTACTTTCCATCAGGTGACCGGCCTGCTGGATTGCCTCCTTTCATATAAAAAAGATAATCTCTTAGCGAAAATGCAATGTATTAATAACAAGCGGAGCCGCAACTTCGTCCGCGTAAACAACCTGTATCCCGTGACTAATTTCCAAAAAAAATCATCCACACAAACCTTATCCTGACAATTACGAACACAACAAAAAAAGAATCAGCCAAATCCGTCCAGCCGTTCTGAAGTGATGCGCGTATAAACATTTTGATTGATTTTTTTTATGTAGATAAGAAACTTTTACATATTATTTGTTTAAGAATGTTTATTATTATTTAGTTCTAATGGATAGTAAGTTAAATAATAAATCATGAAGTAAGTATAGCCAGAAAAAAATAACTTCTATGCAGGTTCGATCTCAATGGGTTTATCAAACAAATTGGTTGCCAACTCCCAATACACACTACATAGTTGTAAACTAACAACCGAACTAAGTTATCTTAAGATGGCGGTGTAACACCCGCAAACTAGGGTTGGGTCAGCATTCTGTAAATAAACTGTTACAAACAAACCCTAAACATTTAGCGCTTCAACAGCTGGATGGCGCAGCGGCTAAGGCGTTCAAAGTTAAGCAACTTTCGCAATGCCAGTCACTAGATGGGTGATCAAAAAAAATATAAACCGATCTCTGCTTTGGTAGACATTTAATAGAGTCAAAAGAGTCAAGAGTCAAGAGTCAAAATATATTTATTCAATAAACTCAATTGATAAGTACTTTGAAAAAGTTATTGATCCCGGTTGATGTCGTAAGATACATACATACCAGAATCACGACTATTCTCCCCGAAGGGTTAGTCAGAAACTAAGCAATGAGGACAGCAAAAGCAGTCCTCTGCCATAATCTCCAGTGACAGGTGGTGAGCCTGTGATAGATGCATGTGCAGTCTTTAGTCCGTTAGTCGTCTTTTACGACACCCAAGGGGCCCCCTCTCCCCTAGTAGTAGTATTTTTTTACCGCTACGCGACGCGGTAACGTAAGATAGCAGTCGTTAAAAACCCTCCAACCCGCGTTGTGGGGCGGGTGGGTTAGGATCCATCCCGCCATGTACTGTTGACCATGTGGGAAGGGCTGAAGCAGTGCGACGTTTACAGGCTGGTGATGACAATGAACAGTCTTTGTGGTGTAGCGATTTGAAATAGTCGCATGACTTAGTTCCACCTGATGCATTTTTTTTCGTTTGAAGATTGGATAATACTCGTAAGTTAGTTTCATTTAAATTGTACATACTTAAAGAGTTTTTATTGAAATTTTTGTTCCTTTTGTTTTTCTTAGATGCACTTCATAAGCCTCTCGGGAAGGACTTCCGTAATATTAAGCATTATAATATTATTCTAAGAAAGGTAGTAGTAGCAAGTACTACCTATCTTTTTACTAAAAGCGAACTATTTTAAATGTTGTTATTTTTTACCATTATTTATATTATTTGAAAAATTTTATAATATATATTTTTTTTCTCCTAACCGGTAAACTCCTATGTATTACTTAATCCTAATAATTGTTATCCATCAATAATTAGAACTAGGTGATATAATTTTAAATTATATTTTTAATACGGTATAATATCTGTCTCTATCTTGCGACAGAGATGAACTTGCTTTGTCGAAACATTGAAAAGTTTTGAAATGGTTACCCTGTCATAATAGGTTTAATTATTTTAAGTGAGTATAATAATTGAACAATTTTCACTAATAGCGCCTTTGGTGTGAATCTGTAATAACATTATGATCTGCTTAAATTAACTTTTATTAAAAGCAAATGCTTTGGAAAATAATTATCTTTTCGACGATTTGACTTTCAACATTTTGTCTCTGAGAAAATAAGCACTTTCTGATCTCTTAATTACTTGACTTAATAAAATTTTAATTAATTGAAGACTAGACTCGTTTAATTAGCGATAACTTTATTATTTTATTTTCATTACTTATCATATCTAAAATAATGTATTTAGCTATCGTAATCAATATAACCCAATAATAAATTATTAATGAGCTCTAACCGTATGACACAACTCATATCTCTAAAAACTTAAAGTCGCCGCCGTCACGTGGATCAAGAAATTATGTAAACAAACATTTTCCACTATGTTAGTATGTTAGTGTTAATTATTATTTTTGATTAAATTCAATTAACAAAAAGTAATATTACGGATAACACAAAACTGACGTAAAATAATGATCGTAATGCCGGGTCGCTGGATGGGTGACTAAATTTAAAAACATCTCGAGCTCCTCCGTGCTTCGGAAGGCACGTTAAGCCGTTGGTCCCGGTTGTTGTCGTAAGATGACAATCGTTAAAAAACCACCAACCCGCATTGGGCCAGCGTGGTGGGTTATGGCCCAATATCCCCACGTGCTATTGTCCACGTGGGAGGCCTGTGCCCAGCAGTGGTACGTTTATAGGCTGATGATGATGATGAATTTCTAGCTTCTCGTAATGTGCTTTGTACCTACAGTTACCGTGCTAGACAGTCACGAACGCAGCTATATAATAATTGGAATCTTAACATTGTGTATAACACCGTATGTGTACCTACGTTATGCCACCTTTTGTATCTTAGGAGGGTTTACGCAGTTCGGTTTCCCATACAAACTTCAAAGTCGACATTTTTAAAAACCATTAAGCCAATTACAATGAAACTTTGCATGCTAAAGTAACATACAGAGATCTAAATAGTTTGTTGAAAACATTTAAAAAGAAAGTTTAAATAACTGAGTTAATGCGATTTTAAACTTTCTATAGTGGACTTTAAATCGCAATAACTCAGCTAAATAAACTTTTTTTTTAAATGTTTTCAACAAACTATTTAGATCCCTGTATTTTGCTTTAACATGCAAAGTTTCATTATAATTGGCTTATTGGTTATTAAAAATGTCGACTTGGAAGTTTGTATGGAAAACCGAAATGCGGAAACCCTCTTATGCGTTACCGTGTGAACAGCGATGGACATTTTCCACTAGTTTTTTTTATTGTTGGCTATGGTTTGCGATCTGGAAAGTGAAACAACTTCTCTTTGTCGGGTTACTGGGTAGGTGACCTAATTTAAACACATCCAGATACGGAGGGTGTTTCGGAAGGCACGTTAGGTTAGTCCCGGTTGTTGTGGTAAGGCGGCACTCGTTAAAACCTTCCAACCTGAATTGGGCCAGCGTGTTGGAATATTAACACTTAGAACGCCGGGCTCCTCCAGACGCAATTGAAATTCAATTTATTGAGCACTGATCAGTGCGCGGACACAATTAAAAAATTAAGGCCCAATCTAACATTGTTCTGTAGCAGTGGCACGTTCATAGGAGGGTGATGATAAATTGTTTAACTTTTTAATTCAAACTATGATATAGGTACCTACACAAGGGCCATGTCGCGTAGCGGCTTACTAATAGAATACTACCACCCCCTCTCTTCCCTTGGGTATCGTAAAAGGCGACTAACGGACTAAAGACTGCACATACATCCAACAGCATAGAGCGGCGATGGGCTCACCACCTGTCACATGTGCAGGCGCTATTTGGTGAAAAATGGACTATGTAGAGGAGACTGCTTTTGCTGTCCTCATTGAATAGTCTCTGACTAACCCTTCGGGGATAATAGTCGTGATTTTATGTACGTATGTTCAAACTATTTCTATGCTACACTTAGTGGTGATCGTGGTGTTCTTTGAAGTAAGTGATGATGAATATTATGAACAAACTAGTATAGTACCTTTTGTTGTTCTACGCTTAAGGTTAATAATATGCAGTAAATAAATAGCTATGTCATTCTCTAATGAAGGATTTGAGTTTGACGAATAACCCGTTTGATTGGAGTGAATCTCCAAATCGTACCTCAAAAAGCCAGTAAGTGGTCGCGACGTGTATTTTTATCCATTAGTATGAGATAGGGCCGACCTCTGCGCGCTCCGGCTGAATCGGGTCACCTTCGGATAGGGCTGCCACAAGCCACTCAGTTTAATCATAAAATCTGAGTTTAAACATTTTTCACATTTTAGATACGCAATTACTAGTGGATTATTTTTTAATCTATTGGATATTTGCAATACCCATGTCTGAACATAAAATCAATTTGAAGGCAATTATTGTACATACAAATCAGTGCTCGTGATGTCCCAATAGAATTCTTGAAAATCAATAACTAATTTTGTTGGTACGCTGCGTCGTAAAAAGTTATAGTTTATATTGTTTTTTAAAGTATTTAGGTGAATACATACCTAATTCGTGATCATAATTATATTTAATAATAATAATAATAATAATAATTTATTTAACAGAAAAACAGTTTACAACACATGTTACAATACATAATACTTATTCTAGGACAGATGAACATTACTAGGTGCAGCTAGTACATAACCTGGGAAAACCCGTG
This sequence comes from Scoparia ambigualis, assembly GCA_963921215.1. NCBI lineage: Eukaryota > Metazoa > Arthropoda > Insecta > Lepidoptera > Crambidae > Scoparia > Scoparia ambigualis. The sequence goes on along the minus strand of OY992521.1, from coordinate 30,576,686 downwards.
CTATAAGTACTAGCTCCTTCCTGTGATACTATTATAATTATTAAGTAGGAGTAACTGAGTACATTTTAAGAGAATATATATTAAAAAAATAAAAGATAAAATTTAAAATTAACTACAAGAACAATTTACTAAATGTACGCATATGTTTAGTTTGTTTTGGATATTTATTTATATTACAAATTATAATATTCTATAAACTTGAGTGCTTGAATGTTTTGTCTTAACTGGTTTTGTCTTAGCCGCTTTATTTATATTACCTCAACCCTCATCGACTTGTGTGAGGTGTGTGTAATGTTTTTTTTATTATTATCGACTAATAGTCGCGTAGCGGTTAAAGAATACTACCATCCCTTCTCTTTCCTTGGGTGTCGTAAAAGGCGACTAATGGACTAAAGACTGCACATAAATCGAACAGCATAGAGCGGCGATGGGTTCACCACCTGTCGCGCTGAGCACATGTGCAGTCGCTATTTGGTGAAAAGTGGACTGCTTTTGCTGTCCTCATTACCTAGTCTCGGACTAACTCTTCGAGGACAATAGTCGTTATGTATGTATGTATACTAGCTGTATGGTATCGGCTCATTATTAAAATAATACTACCAATCCATATCTTATCTTAGAACGGACTGAAGACTGCAAATATATCTAACAGCATAAAGCGGCTCACCACTTACACTGAGCACATGTGCAGTTGTTATCTGGTGTGACGTGGAGTCACTGCTTCTGCGGTCCTCATCGCCAAGTCTCTGACTAACCCTTAATGTACTTTTTAATGTATTTGATTTACCTTTAGCACCGATATGAGCCAGCCCTGGCGTACACGGTCAATTTGTAGTGCCCGAAGACGCAGCGAGCACTCATAATTTGTTAACAAGCTCGATTTGAACCCGCACTCGAGAGCGTAGAGACTTTTAGACGACACGTCTCATTGCTTATTGAATTATTTGTGGTTAATTTATTAACTAGTCTCGTTAATGTACATCTTTTAGAACCATTAAATATTAAGAATTACGTAGTCGTTTGTAATAATGAAGGAAAATACAGAAATATAAATATTTATCTAAAAACGTAAAAGGTGAGTTAATGTGATTTTAAACTTTCTGCAGTGGTCTTTTAAGTGCTTAAATTAAGCTGAATAAATATTTTTTTCTAATTTTCATTACTACTTTGATCTCTGTGTTTTCCTTTAGCATGCAAAGTTTCAATAAAATTGGCACAGTTTGTAATATTTGAACTTGGATGTTTGTATGGGGATACCGAAATGGGTGAACCCCCTAAAGATATTTTAATGTGGAGTGGTGCGCGCTAAGCCTCGTACTACTGTCTGGCAAACTAGTGTCTTGAAACTTCCTAATCTGAGATTGGGTTGGTCCCGAATAAACACGATGTGGATGGCTCTGTGTAGTTTGCTTGATGAATTGCCTTCACGGACTGGGTGAGACAATAGATACATCTGATGAGTGGCTTTGTTAACGACTTTAGTTTAGTCTTTGTAAAAAATTATGTCGACAATTTTATTATGCTGACTTTAATGTTGAGTTTTTAATGCAGGTATATGTTTATATGTTTTTTTTTACTTTTTCGTATCGTAGCTGGTTTTTTATATGTAACTAATTAACTTTATTCAAAAACATTTCGTTATTTTACTTTTAAAATATTTGGGTACAGTCATTGCTTTTACATCTAATATCTCTATTCATAATAAATTTAATGTGTACACCTCTTAAGGTGTAAAAGACGAATAAAAAAGTAAAATAACAAAATAAAAAAATGAATAAAGAATTAATAAATAAAAAAACGGCCAAGTGCGAGTCTGACTCGCCCATGAAGGGTTCAGTAGCAGCAAGTAACAACATATAAAAGTTCTTGTAGTTTGTTGTAACTGTAATCGATGTTTTTAGTGTATTTTTTTTAATAAATTAATTTATGACGTATTAAAAAAACTACTTAATTACTAGATCTCGTTCAAACTAATTTTTGGTGAAAGTCTGCATGGTCTGCAGTACATCATGTTTTTTATTAAGTTCTATCATTCTCTTATTTTAGAAGTTACAGGGGGGGGGGGGGGGGAGACACAAATTTTACCGCTTTGGAAGTGTCTCTCGCGCAAACTATTCAGTTTAGAAAAAAATTAAAATTTGAAATCTCAATATCATTTTTCAAGACCTATCCATAGATACCCCACACATATAGGTTTAAAAAAAAAAATTGAGTTTCAGTTCTAAGTATGGGGAAACCCCAAAATTTAATGTTTTTTTTCTATTTTTGTGTGAAAATCTTAATGCGGTTCACAGAATACATCTACTTACCAAGTTTCAACAGTATAGTTCTCATAGTTTCGGAAAAAAGTGGCTGTGACATACGGACGGACAGACAGACAGACATGACGAATCCATAAGGGTTCCGTTTTTTGCCATTTGGCTACGGGACCCTAAAAATGAATAGTATTTTTTAAGATCTGACGTTACGATGATGTCAAGAACATAATGTGACGAACAAAACTAGCCAAAACGAAGTTAAGTATTTCAAGTCCAAGTGAAAACTCGCTTAGTTGCACCATTCCCCGTTTTCCACCGGCAGGTATTTTTATATCAGACCTTTTTCGGTAAGGATTTAGATTTGTCTCATTTTGCTTCGACATAGCTCATTATTTATCACCGATGATGGGCGGGTGAAAAACGACCGTGATTTAATTGAAATATGGCGTGCCCGTGGCTGTAGCCGGCCTGGCAGAGAAGTTATTAATTAAAATCAAAGACTTTGGGACCAGTTTCACTATTTTCTGTTATATACCTGTAATACCTGTATAAAGAATCTTATAAGAGTAAAAGTAACGTATGTGAGTTGGGATCGTAAGCAAATGCAAAGCTGTTGTCTCTGCCTACCCCGCTGGGAAATTGACGTAATTCATTGTAGATAAGTATGTCATTGTATGCGTGTATTTTCATCTTTCTGTAAAGTGAAATAAACGCAGGTGACTTTGGGCTAGTTTGTTGAAACGTGAAAATTTTGTTACGTGGTCGGCAACTTACTGTTTCTGTAACAGTCTGGAAATACCGCCACTGTAAGCTGTTTCCACTGAATTGTGGTAAGCAGTTAAATAAATATGGCCATAAACACACAGTGGTAGACTGTCACCCTTCAATGTGACAGGGATAGAATGACAGTCTATTGCTGGACGCAGTAGAATTAAACTTAGCGGCGGGAATTAAAACGGTACAATGCACAGAACAGTAATGTAGTACAATGTGTCAGATACGCTTATAAGAATAATTTCCGAAGCACCAAGAGCTGTAATCGCATGTCCCACGGCATTTTCCTTCCTCCTGCGAGCAGACAGACAGCATCGCCGTAATGCCATTGAATAATACATGCCCCCGTATTCATGAATCAATCAGCATTAATGAGCGCGCTAGATGATCTTTAGCTTTTACTTCTTCCGCCTCATCTTCGGCTATATTTCTGATTCGTTAGGCTTACACGATGAGCCGAGATATTTTTATTTGCTCACATAGATTTAGTTATTTTAAGTGAATAAAAATTGTAATGTTCCGGAAGTTGTATAATGATTTGCAAGTCGTGTACGCTAATTTTGGATTATTGTCTTAAGCTTTATTTTATTCTAAACGAGTATATCTGACTAACAAATCTTCACATCAGAAGCATCCTGGCGTAAGTTGTAGTTAAGTCATTATGCAACTATACTGTCACTAAACTAGATTATTCCCAATCTTTCTACAGCACTAACACAATTTTTGAAAGCATTTTTATTTACAATTTTACACCCGAAATCAAGGGGCTTATGTGTAATTCGTATTTCGAAGCATACGCATGTAACACAAGTAGCGCCATTGTGGATCTGAAAAAAACATGACATATTGCAAAATATTTTGACTCATGATTGTTTACATCCGTATGATATTGGACTTGAGTGCTAACTCAAGGCGTCATCACTGTTACGCCTGTCTGCTTCTGAATTAAATCGCTTTATTAGGCAATGAAAGAGATAGAACTGCAATACTGAGTGAAAGAGTAAGATGTTGTTGTTTTTACAATGTTATATTGTTGGAAATTAACAAATAATTTTGATTAATGTGTAATAATATGTTTATTTCAAGTGTAATTTATGTAATATTAGGTTGTTAGGTATTTTATCTTAAACGGAGAAACCGTTTGGTTCAAAGTAGTCTCAAATTTTTAGTATATTTTTGTAGTCGTCTGCGTGCTCACCTCAAGTAAAACACAAACCTTAACGATTTTTTTACTGTGGTCATTTGAGTAACAAGTTTTCTTTTCTAGATAATATTATTGCTGGTAACCTAAAACTGCCATGATGGCCGCGGTATTATGATTTTTCGGAAGATCGTGAAGAAAACAATAGGGAAAAGGATTATCACCATGATCCTCCAAATGATGAAGAAGGTATATTGTCTTTGTAGTGTGTATTAGAAAAAATAGTCTTTATTTAATTATTAAGTTTATTCTTTTTTACTTCGAAGTAAATGGGTACATACATACACAGATATAACTTTGCTACCTACAAAAGTTCATAGAGATTGGTTTTGTTTTTATGTATCTTATGATAAATATAACAAGCTTTATTTTCTTTTCTAGATGATGTTGTTCCTAGAAACTCAAAACAACCATCAGTGTCCCAGCAATACGATGTTTTAGAGAATTCTGATGACAGTGTTAAGGACAAGGATTACGATCCTCAAAAATTCATCAGGGACAGATTTTAAAATTTCGGAATGTGGAAGGCAAATAATGAAAATGCAATCTCTCCAGGCAATCTCTTTTACAAAACAGACTTCAATCAACAAGCCTGTTTTGAACTTAACCTCTTGCGGAAGTCTGGGCAGCCACATTTATCTGCAGTATTAGGTACCTGTCGTACGATCGACAGATAAACTAATTTCAACTGCGAAATATAAAGATCTGATGACTCTCCTACAGTGGGTACCTTAAGAATTACACTCCTATTTTAAAAATCTTAGTTATCCTGACAATAATAATAATAATAAGCTTTTATTTCAGACCAAAGATCCATATATTGTTAGTAAGACCTATGCTATGTTAGTAAGATCAACAATGTATCCGAATTGTGCTAAATTGATTAAGTAGGTAAACTAGGTTGGAAGAAAAAAAAGAGCAAATAGAGCACACAAGAGTGAAGAGCTTTTTACAGATAAGACTGTATTTTGTTAATATTTTAGACTGATTTTGATTTAAGTAAGTATAACAAATGTCAGTTATTCTTACAAATTAATAACGATTTCTCATTGATTTAAATCTTTTACCAGAGTACAATTTATAACATTTCTGTTACTTTGTTACTAAGGTATTTATTCTTACGTTCTTTATACTAAATTTTAAAGGATCCTTACGCTCCCACTTATTTGAAATCTTGTTTCCCTCTTCTCAGCTCCTCTAATGCCCAGCACCTTCGCTCATCAAACGATCTTCTTGCAACTAGCTTTACCATTCAGGTTTCGTGGGCAATTCCTTTACAGTACAGGCCATCCGTTTGTGGAATGCTCCCCCTGAAGAAGTTAGACAGGCCCCGAGCAAAATTGTATTTAAGTAAAGGATCTACAATATGCTTCTCCAAGAATCTTCATCATCCCCGTAAGAGTTTTCTATCACCGTATCTTTAAATCTAAGCAGGTTCATGTAGTTTAACTTAAAAATTGTTTAATGTTATTTATTGTATAATTATTTACCCGTGTAAGTTGATTTGTGCAGTTTATTTTTTAGTTCACAAGATTTTGTATTGCACCGCCTACAACTCTTTCTGTCTAGCCCTAAAGTTGACTGGTAGAGAATGCCATTTGGCATTAAGTCCACCTTTGGTACATTTTGTTTTTCTTTGTGCAATAAAGATTAAAATAAATAAAGAAGGTCTTATCTCCCCTACTTTTCTCAATTTTTATTAATTCAATTTCACAGTCGCTTTCATGTTCCTACCACTTGTATGCTGATGATCTCCAGATCTACACACAGGCACCGTTATCGGATCTTTCACGTGCTGTGGAAGTTACTAATGCAGATCTTGACGTCATAAATAATTGAAGCAAGTCTTATGGTCTTACTGTTAACTCTAGCAAAACGCAGACAATTATCATTGGCAGTCCATATTTTGTTTCTAGAATTAATTATGACCTTCTACCTCGTGTTTATTCGCGGGCACTGATATTCCGTTTGCAAAAACTGTCAAAAATTTAGGAATTACTTTTGATCAATGCCTCACTTGGCGCCCCCAAGTGGAGGCAGTTCGGAAAAAGGTGTTTGCTGCTTACGGTTCCCTCAACCGCCTTCGTAATTTTTTACTGACTAGCACCAAAATAACTCTGGCACAGACACTTTTACTATCCATTCTTGATTATGCGGATGTCTGCTACGCTGATCTTTCGGAGGAACACCTTAACAAGCTAGAGCGTCTGCAGAATGTCTGTATAAGATTTATTTTTAATTTAAGAAAATATGACCATGTTTCGTATTATCGAGCTCGGCTTAAGTGGCTGCCAATTCGACGGCGTAGGGACTTACACGTTCTTTCTCTTGTATATTCTGTCCTCTTTTTACCAACTTCTCCTCTTTATCTACGAAGTTACTTCACGATCTGCTTACAACCTTTCTCTAACGACTCCACTTCACTCCACTGATTTCCTTTCCTACTCCTTTTCTGTGCATGCTGTCCGGCTATAGAATGCTCTACCAGAGAGCATCAGGAGTGCTCGTACGTTGGATACGTTCAAGGGTCAGGTCCGGAGTCATTTTTTACGTTTAACATCTTAGTTTATTTATTTCCATAATGTACCATAATATTGCATTATCTCTTTTTATCTCATTCCTTTATTTAAATTATAATTATATTTCATTATTATTATTTATATTATTATCCAATCTATTTTATATTTCTATTTCTTATTTCCCTTATTCTTGCACCCATTTCAATATTCTTTTTATTATATTTCTATCACCCAAGGTTGCCTGGAAGAGATTGCTTGTTAGCAATAAGGCCGCCTGTTTTGTACTTTGTCACTGTATAAATGTTTTCTGTTATATGTTCTTGTGTGCAATAAAAGTTTATTTTATTATTATTATTATTAAGAAGGTAAATAACTAAGGTATTTGTTACAATTTTCTAGATTTTAAGGTGAATATTATGTTGATTTAAGACTGGTGAATTGTTCTATGAAAAACAGATAAGACTGTATTTTGTTATATTTTTATATAGGTATTATAGACTGATTTTGAGTAGTGAAGTATTACAAATGATAATACTAATTTATTAATTGTTTATATTTAGATGTTGTTAAAGCTTTATGCACAACAATTTTTTTTTTTACTAGATCTGTTCTATGTTAAACTTTGCATAGTACACTTAGATAGCTTACGGTTATGGCAATTGATATCTTTATTTAAAATACACATATTTGTACCTGTTCAAATAAATGAAGCTCTTTACGTAAAACTGTGTTGTATTTACGCCATTCAGAACAAATAAAATTACCAAAGGCATTCAGCGGTACTTCACTGATCCGTCCAGTACTTTTCGGAATTGCTGCAAAATATTAGAGGCTTACAGGCATATTAAACGGTTACACCTTTATATAAACACGCAGTCCTTGTTGAATGTGAATAATAGAGGCGTATCTATTGGCGTATGTATAAATGCGTTCAAAAAATATTTGGATTTGATCAGTTAATCGGGCGCAATTTTAGTTACGCCTTAATTCTAAAACTTTTATGGAGACATAACATTCAAATACGTCTTTGACTTGATCAACATTTATTAGAGCCATAAAGGTGTACAAAGTTATGCTTCTAAAACATTTCCAAAACTCAGACGCTTAGGGGCGTATGATACGACTTTAGAAAAAAATATAAGCTTTTTAGTATCATAAAAAGGTCTAATGTCATAACAATCAACAAATATACTTACCAAAATAAATATTCTGTAAAAATGAACTGCTTTCTTCAACCTCAGTTTCGTATACAGCGATTAAATTATGAGACAAAGTTTACTTTTGCTCTCCTGTTAAGTAGCTATTTTTTACTTACGCCAGGATGCTTCTGATGTGAAGAAATTAAGTTAGCTAACCACCACTGTTCCGTAGGGCGATGAATGTTGATGATGGGTTCCATGGCGATAGTAAATAACGACTGCGTCTCTTTATGTGATGTTGTATATTTACAGTGACTATATTGTGACTAACTTATTATCTAAACCTTACAAGACTATTTATACAATAATAACTACGTAGATGTTGGAGGGATGATGCCGTGTCATATCTTTGTCGGATCTACACGCGTTTAGGAATGCGCTTACAAACTCTTTAACTGATACGTGAGGATAATAAATTATGTGGCAACGCAGGCCGCCCACAACCACCACAAACTAACCTTATTATCTAATTCTGTCGTCATAACATTAGGTAATGCAAGTAGCATTTTTGTGTTCCAATTTTATGCCATTGCCTCAATAGTTGACGTTTTGTGATTTCGGGTGTAACGCCTTATCGTACCATCAGGTGAGATTAAGGCCATCGTTGGTGGAACAAAAACTAAAGAAAATTACAGATCTGAGCACAAACAATAACATGTTGCGCCCCATTGAGCCCACTCTCCAAAAGTTGGGGTTCGCCCGTAAGCGTGACGCGGCCGTTCCTTGAGGAACAGATCCCGGGATTGCGTTATTGTTGTTGTTGCGAAGTGAAACAGTAATTATGCTGTCACTCACACTATTGTGATAGTGAGGAAAGAGATAAAGTTTATAGGTAAAAGTTGCGAAGTATGTGTACGAAACTCATTTTAACATTTTTTTGGTTGTATTTTTTATAGTAAGTATATCTAACGACTTTTATTTAGAATGAATAGATAGTAAATTTGTTGTCGTTGCTACTCCAGCTAACGATTTGGAGTATAGCCTGATTTGCAAACCCAGCAATAAGTCAAGCGATGACTTTATTTGAATGGTGAGGAGGCCGTTTTCAGCACCACTATTAAGACTTGTTTTACTACCTCAGATGCAGCAAGAAACTCAAAGATGGCTATTATTCTGGCATTACCGTGTTATGCGTGCAGTAGCTACATTATTTGCAAATTGCATACGCCTACCTTACTTCCATACATAATAATCACGACTATTATCCCCGAAGGGTTAGTCAGAGACTAGGCAATGAGAACCGCAAAAGCAGTTCTCCGCCATAGTCCACTTTTCATCAAATAGCCACTGCACATGTGCTCAGCGTGACAGGTGGTGAGCCCATCGCCGTTCGATGCCTTTGGATGAATGTGCAGTCTTTGGTCTGTCAGTCGCCTTTTACGATACCCAATGGGAGAGGGGGGGGGGGGGGGGTATTATTCTTTCACCGCTACGCGTTATACCTTACAACTTACCTATGTTGTTAAATTTAATTGAATTTATAACAATGTCTTTAATTTTTGCTGCAAAATAATTATCAAATTTATTAACACGTTAAATAAAATGTTACAATCTCTCTTTATCAGAAAATTGAAATAAATGAAACATCGATAACCTCCAATATTCCCTCCAGCTTTTGCTAATTGGGTGCGCAATTACCGTCGCAAAAGCGCGTTTTAAACAATTAACAGCATACTAATTTATTATAATTAAATAATTACTTTACACAGTTTTGGAAGAATATATTTTTTAACAGGCTTTGTTTTGTATAACTTACCGTTGGGTCAGTCGTGGTGGATTATGGGCTCAATGTGCCTCGTGGGATGCCTGTGCCCAGCAGTGGGATGATTAAGGACTAACGATGATGATGGTGGTTTCAAGCTGTTTTATCAATAAAAATAAACATTCATTTCGTACAGAATAAATTATGTTGGAAAAGATAAAGATTATACAGTTATGAAGAAGGGAACCATTGATCGCGCATTCTATGGACAATTCATTTTAGGGTACCTTTGAATAAAACTACCATGACCATTTGCCTCTTCGATACTGATTGTATCTTATCTTATCACTTGATAAGATAAGGTAAACTAGTGAACAAAACTACCATGGCCATTTGCCTCTTCGATACTGATTGTATCTTATCTTATCTTATCACTAGATAAGATATGGTAAACTAGTTTACTTAAATTTTGACCCATTTAGATTTTGTGTTCCACCTTATCAACCGTTCTTCGTCTGTGACGTCGACTGACATAAGTTTGGCTAAACCTTTAAGGGTATAAAAGCCAGAACTTTATCTTTCTTTCATTATATTTCAGGCCAGAGATTCACAGGCGCACATAAAGTTTTGTATGTACTCAGTTTCTTCTTTACATGCTCTTCACAAGTTGATTATTGGCAGTTGCATTGGTGCCGTGTGTCGCTCACTTCACTTAAAGAATACTAGCACACCCTCTCTTCCCTTGGGTGTCGTAAAAGGAGTCTGACGGGACTGACTGCACATACATTCAACAGCATAGAGCGGCGACGGGCTCACCACCTGTCACGCTGAGCATGTGCTCATGTGTGCAGTTATAATTTGGTGAAACATGGACTATGGCAGTAGACTGCTTCTGCAATCCTCATTGCCCAGTTTCTGACTAGCCCGTTGAGGCATAAGGGTCGTAAATTGAAATTGAAAAACATTTATTGAAATAAATCCATGAATAGTTTGTTTAGTGGCTTATTGTCCTGTCGGGGCTCTAAAGACTAACTAAAATATGTAAGTACAATTTAAATGACAAATACCACACAGCTCAACAATACGAACTGCAACCAAAGTTATCCTGACACTAAACAAATCAGAGACTAAAGACTTTTACATAGCCAAGTCTTAACACAGTTTCTTGTGCACAAAACTGTTCTCGCACAAATTGTGCGCCATGAATATTCAGAGCTCACCCACTATTTAACCGCCCCGCCCCCGCACTAATACTCTTTAGACCTGTAACAATTAGTTATGTGCATGCCATTACTCGCGGCAAGACAACGATTTGAATAATCGACGCAAACTTCCAAGTAATTACTTTTGCGCGGATGCCTCCGTACGCAGCGGCACTCGATGGAATTATGAATATTTGCCGTGTTACGCCGCGTGAGTTATACAATTGAGGAAGATTTATGAAAAGGATTTTTTGAACATACTTACATAGATTCCTTTTTTTATGTAATTAATTAGTCAGTTGTTTGGCTTGTCTGCAGTTTCTTTGTTGTTCATTTGCTTTTGTTTTCTTTTTATTTTACTGTACCTACTTTTTCAATTTTAAAACGTTTAAATCTTATAGTTTTAGTTAATATTATGATTTTTATATTGTCATTTCACTTCAAATCATTCAGGCTCTGTCAGAATAACAGCGCTTCTCTGTCGTTCTGAACATCCACGAACGACACAGAAACATTATGCTGAGACTAGGGCCAATAACGCCATACTCTTAATTTTTTTTTGATCTCTGGTTTTTATTATTCATCTATTGTTTTAGTGTTTTTGTTCTGTCCATCGCTGCGTTATTTTAATTTTGATTTCTCTTTTATTTTGTTTTCTATATTTATCTTGTAAGTGTGTGTCCGTTAATAGTTGTCTTTCTAGATTCACGATTATTATTCCTAAAGGGTTAGTCAGGGATTAGGCAATGGGGCCCGCAGAAGCGATCCACTGCCATAGACACGGCACACCACATTACAACTGCACATGTGCTCAGCGTGATAGGTGGTGAGCCCATCGCCGCTCTATGCTGTTGGATGTATGTACAGTCTTTAGTTCGTTAGTCACCTTTTACGACATTCAAGGGAAGAGAGTTGATAGTATTATTTTAAGACCCACTACACACGATTTAAAAAAAAAATTGATAGTATAATTTTTTTACTAATACCTAGTTGCGATGTTGTAGTCCTGTTCTTTATCACATTGTTAAATTATAACAATATTATAAAGAGGTTATCTAATTAGATACTTTCTTCACAAAAAGATACAAAAACTTAGAACAAGATCGAATGAAGCACCCGTACTATTTGATATTCCGTCGTTTTGCATACCCGCTCTTCACAGGCACTTGCAAGTTTGAAGTGCGGTATCCCGCGCGATCAGGAGCTCAACTGCACTTATCATTCGGTTGGAATCGGCCACGTGTGTGCCAGTATCGGGTGACACTTGTCTGTTAGTGCCTGCATAAGCATTACTGGGCAACTTATGATAAGTTGCTAATAAAGAACTTAGTCTGAGGTACAAATCGAAAGTGTTTATTGATATAGAAATTGGAGTGAATACTGAGCTAATCATTGAAATTTCATTAGACTCTGTTAGAAATAAAACCTTGTAAAGATCTGCCGTAGTTTAGACCAGTTTTGAACGAACAGACTTGAGATTTATTTTCTTCAATACTACTTACCTACTAATAAAAAATGAGCGCTATTGGATATGGATTAAAGTATATACCTACGTACAATTTTAGTAACATGCTACCCGACTGTTGTAAGAAAATTTAAGAAACACACAGTATTATTTTTTTTGGTATTACGTACTTTTTTGGTGTTGTAATATTTTAATAAAACACACAAAGACCTCATCAAGTACCAAACTTCAATCTACAGCTACCTTACCTTACAACCGTGCTTAAAACCCAAGTGAATAAAGTTAGTCGCCAGTTCGCAGCCTTCAGATACCGTCTCCTTTGGAGCCTTTGTCACCGTTATCTACCTAGTTGGGCCGTCCGCGTCCGTTATCCTCCCTTTGATTCCGTCTGGCTACAAGCCATTCGGGTGAAATTAGTTCGTGTCTTATATAATTCGGGTGCCACGTGCTTACAGTTAATTTGACGACTCGGTTTGTGCTGATGAGATCTTGGTTTATGGAGTGCGGTACAATTGCTGTTAACGAAATAAGCACGCTTTTTAGTTAAATGCTTGTTTAATGTTGTCAACAACATTAAAGTTCCTACATCATCTTTAACTATTCTCGGCTTCTCTATTAACTTTATCGACCAATCCCGCCTCATTAATTGTGAAAAATAACATCAATTACAAATGATAACTACAACTAGAAAGGGTTATCATTTGTCGCCCTCATTATTATACCAGGCGCGTGGAAAGTTAATAATTGAATTTAGTACAACAAAGCGGGCGCGGCGATGGAACCATTGCGCCCCACAGACGAATTAAAACCGCCGCGAACGCTGATCGAGCATTCGCGTGACTTTGTCACACTATCGTTTTTATTATCGATATTTTTGAGACGGTCCTCCTGTCACACCGTTGGCGGTGTGTCATATATTTCATTGTGTCTAAGCATGGTGTTTTGAGCACACATTTTTAATTTGAACCTAGATACCGTTCAAGCTATAAAAATATCAATTACAGTTTTTTTCCTTTTTCTATTATCTGTATGGTGGTTAGCGATGGAAAAAGAGCTATTAGCGATGGAGAAGGCGGAGCGAGTAAAAGCACTTCGCTCCAAACATTTGTAACTAGGTACTGTAGAACTCGTAAAGGTTGGGGGGCGTTTGTTTTAATAACAACAACCTTTATTTAGTATACGAGTTCACTTATTGTATACTTTTATATACATTTACAATTACATATTTACAATATAAAAATAACATGGTCAAGTCTACCCATGTTGGCACTTCAGATCGTTCTCCTCTAATCCCCGTTTTGACATCTTGTCAATTCAAATTATGTTTTTTACAAATTACTATAAAGTAAAACCAGCCAGCGCCCTAACATGGTATAAACTCTACATTCCTCCCGACCTGGGAAAAAAAAAAAATTTAACAAAAAATTTTTTTTCCAACTTTTTTTTACATTTTTACCCATTTCTATACATCACTACACATCCTAGCGGAAACGGGAAAAAAAAAATACATACAAGAATGATTCAACCTAAACCCGACTTGGATTTAGCTATTCGAAGAATTAAACTTCGAAGAACTTGGCACATATAAACCCGTCAAAACTATATACCTATTTCGAATCATCCTCCAACACTAACCAACACGACTCATATACATCACCCTTAACAAAAATGCTACTAAGCTACTGATGGCTATCTTAACTGTTACCTTATCGACCATTGTGGTTCCTTGTTTTTAGAATTAGCATTTCTCTTTCTTTAATCCATCGGCAAACATTCTAAGATAGAAAATGGAAGACAAACGATTTGTGAAATACATTGTAAAAGGGCACAGGCATGTCCCGCTCAGGTATCAGTCGTGGAAGACTAATAAGTATCTTTTATATCTACCAATTATAAAACTGTGTGATGAAATATTAGAATATTTGTACCATACGACAACTCCACTGTAGAGATTTTAAAATTAAAATTAAAATTATCTTTTTGTAAATAATTATTATGTATTTTTTCACATTAAACACGTAACTTATTCTAATTAAATAGCTCATTAAATCTAATGTGTATTTTTTACATAATTTTAAATGTGCTATTAAACTTTATTCTTGAGTTTAATATCGGATTTTGTAAGTTTTAATCTATGCGATGCCAATGTTGTGTCATCTAAAAAGGTATAATCGGACTATTATTTAATGTTTGTATAGTTATTAATGAACTGCTATTAAATAAATATCCTTATTTAATATAAAAATTGTAAAGAAATCAAATAACTTATCTGAAGCATGTAAAATATCGATATAATTAATATAATAACACACAAAGGGACTATTGCGGCAATCTTCTAGCTTGCTTGCCGGATGCGCAGCGACAACGAATCGATTAGCTCAAGTTTTAAAATATAATTGTTGCTTACTAAAATTATAGAAACTAAATAAACATCAATTAACATCTTACTAAATTCTAATATAATATCATTAACATAAATCATTGCACGTTATGCTCACCGTGTAATTATTAGTGTCCTGAAGTAATTATTAAAAGCAAAACAATGTACGCAGAAAGCAAAGCTACAATGGCTCATTCCCACAAAAGCGAATTAATAATTCGTGCCGTCTACATTGCATTATTGATTGATTCGGTGTGACTGCGGCGGCCGGCGCGGCAAACATTCATTTTTACCTTTTATCGCTAAAACATTGACATTGCGGCCGATTGTGACAACTCCACTCATTTGTCGTGGCTGGCCTAGATTGTTTGGAAACTTTATAATTATGATACTTTAATATTTTTACTATTCCACAAAGGGTAAGCGGTTGGCTTTTGTCGCATCTGATAGAGTGACGTGACCTTACGGTCGAATGTCCTTCACAGATAATCCTTAATCAATTACAAACAAGTTATCAACGTATTTTGTAGATAATATAGTGGTAGATATACAGGTGGAACTAGTGCTCGGCCAGAGTGCACGGGCGGGCGCGGCACGACGTACTCAACCATATTATTATTATGAAATCTTATTTGAGTGTCCATAGTGGGCACGCGGGCGCGGGGCATATGTTTGTACGTCGCGCCGCGCCCGCCCCGCGCCCGCGTGTGCTATGCGTGTGCGCCCGAGCACTTCGAACCTTTTCTGTAAATTCAAGGCTCAACGAAAACTAGCTTATCTTTATTTACTGCTGCGAATCTAACGAGGCTTACTAAGACCGCGGGCACGGGATCTGCGTCTTGCGGGGCGGCCGGCGCGGTGGCCGACGGCGCGGCGGGCGTTGTCCAAGCATGCATTTAAATGAGACAGCTTACGAAATCGGGGCGGGGCGCCGCATTGGAACGCGCCGCCCTGCAGGATGCAGATCCCATGCCCGCGGTCTAAGATCACCTAGGTTTGAAAGCTTACATTTAAAGAAAATGTAGGTACAACGCCTTAAAGTTCAAATGAGTCTTTAAACTAAAGCCAAGGTTAACCCTCTACAAAGTGAATCATAAAAATCGTAACAAATTATAATGCCTTAGTAATCTATTCCGTTGTTAAAGCAAAGTATAAATAGCACGACAAAAATACACATCAAACGGCTCCAGATTCCGTGGGATCGCGTGACAAATCCGGCGATAAGTCAGCGATGCACACCGTTTGTTCTAAAATTACGAATAAAACAACTGCGCCTTTGATCCGTGCTCTCATTAGTAGCCGCTCTTGGAAAGTATCCTTTTGACAAAATGTGACGGTAACGGCTGTAGATATAATGTTGCTCAATCCAAAAATAGACATACCTCTTGCTTTAACATCTAAGTCTTTATTCACCTCTTGATTTTTCATGAAACTCAAATTCATATAGAGAAGGTACTTTAATTGATATTGTTGTTACATATTTACCGAAATGAGAAAACCGACTAGAAAATGATGTGCCTTTTGTTGAAAGCACATAAAATACAACTGAAATAATAATTAGATAATATATTTATAAAAATCTTTGTCCACACTTTGAAATTTCATTGTTTTTATTTTAATGATACGCGGTTTAAGGTCGATGTTTATTGTATTTACTAGCTGTGCCCCGCGGATTCACCCGCGTTAATTTGAGGAAAAAACCTACTAAAATATATTTCATTATTATATCCTACGCCTAGCGTGTATTGTGGCCTAGCCTTCCTTGATAAATGGACAATTCAACAGAAAAATATTTTATTTAATTTAAAACAGTAGTTGTTGAGATTAGCGATTTCAACCAGACAAACTCTTCAGCTTTATAATATTAGTATAGATTTATAAGTGTATGGTTTGAAGTATTGCCAGTGCCGCGCTTTATTTTTACATTGCCCCTTTCGTGGACAACTTATTACGGCGGTAAGCGAAAGGCGGTTTAGCGATAGTAACATATTAATAATCCTTCTGTATTCCTTTGTATGAAAAAAATCTACCCAGTAAAGCAGCAAAGCTGGATTTTTTAGATATTGTTTTACTTAAATGTTTTGAGTTAACTATCTCCACGCACCACACCACCCTGATAATATTAACATCCGAAATTAATAACCTATTTATCTGCAACCTTGTCGCGTAGCGGTGAAAGAGTACTACCCCCTCTCTTCCCTTGGGTGTCGTAAAAGGCGACTAAGGGACTAAATACTGCACATACATGGGCTCACCACCTGTCACGCTGAGCACATGGTGCAGTCGCTATTTAGTGAAAAGTGGACTATGGCAGAGGAATGCGGTCCTCATTGCCTAGTCCCTGACTAACCCTTCGGGGATAATAGTCGTGATTATCTATTTATACATATGAATTTATCACTTGTTTTGCTTACTAATTTTGTTAACAAATTAATTTTGTTGTTGTTATATCTTTTATTTTCTAATATTTTTTAATTTTATACAATTTAATATTATTGGCATTTCTATTATTTAACATTAATTTTATATTGTTTAAAAAAATGTAATTATAATGTATTAATATTTTGATTTTATTAATAAGCATGGATTTATTAAAGTTTTTATTTAATTTGTTCACCGATTATGGTATGGCACGTTGAAGCAATGATTATTCTAACGTCTTTTTATACACGTGTTCAAACAAATAAAGTATATTTATCTTTATCTTACTAAAGACAAATTTTTGATTTAAGCTCCATACGAATTATGTGTAATTACTCTCTCTAGTAGACAAAACAACAGTTATACCTACAGGTTATTAATTTTGGGCAACAGTTGGTTTATCTTGCCGTGTTTAAAATTAAAGGGTGTCTACTAAGTCCAGTAAAATTACTTTAGAGCCCAACGCTCATCGATTAGTACCAGCTTTTGCCCGTGGCTTCGCTTTTTTTTTTTTTTTTGGAAAAAAGTAGCCTTAAACCGACTTCAGGACCCATCTAAGCTCGCTTCGCTCTATACCAAAATTCACCAAAATTGGTTTAGTTGTTTAAGAGTGAAAACGTAACAAACAAACTTACTTTCGCATATATAAAATTAAGTTAGGATTGCAAGGTGTAGCAACCACTAAATTCTAATTATATATTTTGAAGAATGTCATCTGTTCGCTGTGTAATATATAAATACACTAAACCCGAACGCTAAGTAAATATACTAAATCATTGTATATTTTTCTAAGATGTTAAAATGCGGCGTTATAAATAAAGCAGAAAGAATAACTATGTTTATTATTAGGTAAGGAGCATTTATAATGTTGCTTTTCTGAGATAAAGTTTCATAATGAATGTAAATTTCTTTACGTGTTTTTGCTGCACGCTTAATATTATTGTTATACTTAATTGTTTATTTTATTAGAAACTACATCATATTATTATAATACAATTAGCATTTGCAAGCGACTTTTGTACGTAAGGACTACATACTACCACAGTATTAAGCATACTACTGTGGAATGCCACAAGAACTTTTTATAGGGTTATAAATGTACTGTAGTTACTGTAGTGTGTACTTTCTTTCGCGTTTGATTTTAATTAGATATTTATGAATTAACCTTACATACCGACATATTAAGTTTATTTAGTATTACAAATAAAAACATCTGGTTAAACATTCCTTATCAATAAAGCAGGTAGAGTTAGCTCAACTTTCGCATAACTTTAAGCAAACTTCTGGCCTCTCGTGCCAAGTACTCGCAAAACGACCAGCTATATTGTACCTAAACTAGCCGGGACTTATTTATTCAAATTCTTTTTATTTTGCGGTTTACGGTCATTTCTTAAGTTGGTTAATGGTAGCTTACTTATAAAATAATCCTTACAAATAAACATTTTGGTAGACGTGCAGACATACAGATAGACTAGGTACAGATGTTTCTGATGTTGAGTTTTAATTATCATAGCACTAGAACATCTGAGACTTATGTAGTTGCAGAGTCTGAGGGCAAGCTGATTTCGGTGAATAATCACATCGATTATCGAATCGAGAAGCTAGCTACAGCTACCTAGCTGTTTTCGCTGTAAAAACGAACACACTTTCGTATTTTGAAAATGGTACGGCTTCTTATAGCTAAAAAGCTTTTTTCGAGTAATTACATGAATGATCAGCGTATAAAGTTCCCACTGCTGGGCACAGGGAGCCTTACCACGGGCGGTTGGGTCATAACCCACTTCGCTAGCCTAATGCGGGTTTGCGGATTAATAATTTTTGGTTCCGGGAAATAATCTACAATATTCCTGCTAGTTATAAAAGTAGATTATAATTATTCGAAGAAATTACGATTGAAGTGGAGTTTATATAGTTAACTTAATTTAAATAGCAGCAACAACTATATTTCCATTTTTACTTACCCAAACAGGTTTTAAATTTTTAAATAAAATATGACATGAAACAAACAGACTACCGAAATAGCGAAAAACACTCGTGTTGAGCCGACTGTCCACAAGAGAGTGTACCTTTCCAAACAAAAGCAGGATTGAACAGTAAATATTTGACAGGGCAATAGCCCCAGCAAACAAAACAATAATAAACATACTGGAAATTCCACACGGTTAAAAATAGAACATGAAAATGTTCAAAAATATTGAAGGGTTGGCAAAATCTGCACAAGAAAGAGATCTGTGAAATAAATTAAAAGAAAAAAGTGCCCAGCAACAGAAATCTAAAGATTAAATTTAAAAAAGTGTTAAAAACCGTTGTCTTTGTAATTATCAAACATTTTTTTTAGGAAAAAACGGGATTTTTACCATGTTTATGTTGTTGATTTCGAGTCCCCGATATTTCGGCGCAGTTGCATGCACCATGATCACGAAGTAACTGCATTTAATGCGGGTGGGTGTTAGGTGCACTACATACACACACACACAAACATACACACAATTTCTACATAAACATGGCAAAAATCCCGTTTTTTCCTAAAATAATTGTGGTGACCATGAAAGTTTAAAATGTTATTTCTATCAAACCTATCACAACTTTTATATTGTTAGTAAATTATACATACATAATACATACATGCATAAAATCACGACTATTATCCCCGCAGGGTTAGTCAGAGACTAAGCAATGAGGACTGCAAAAGCAGTCCTCTGACGTAGTGTAATTTTAACCAAATAGTGAGTGCACTGACATTGCCTCTCTATGGTTTTGGATGTATGTGCAGTCTTTATTCCGTAAGTCGCCTTTTACGACACCCAAGGGAGGAGAGGGGCTGCTAGCACAATACACATAATACGGTAGTATTCAAAGTAATGAACATGATACAGGAACGAGATAAATTACCATGATACATGAACGTGATACATGAACAACTACGTGATACTTGAATCTAATACCTACATGAACATGAGCATGGAACATGAACATGATATACCTTTTGATATCCGAGGTCTGACCGAGTAGTACCGGCTCGTAAGCAAGGATTAGGCTGTGCAAGTAAGTGTATTCATCATTATGATGATGATGATGATGTAACGTGTAAACGGCCACAGCTGTAAGGAAACGCAAATAAATAATTGCTGAAATAATTTAACTGAAAATGTTTTAACTCGAGCGAGTTTGCACCCAACAAATATTAGGGCGCCCCATCACAAAATTCCTGTGCAAAGTTAGCCGATAGAATGTTTGCGAGCTTCGGAGCGATTTAGACAATTTCCCCTCTGCAAGTTTTCTTGTAAAACAATCGAGCTGACTTACAAGAGATGATGCGGCGCAATAAGTTTGCGGAGATGAATTCGTAAGGATATAATAATATTTTGGTGTTCGGAATACGTTATGGTGATTCGCGTACGCAATAAGGATAAACCTGTTAATGTAAAGTGCTTGTGTATAAAAACAATTTTGTTTTGTTCACTTATTAAAATACTTAGCCCTGTCCAAAATGAAACCATAATGACAGGTTTACACCTACATTTCTGTTGTTCAAGTTATTGTTTACATTTAAAATTATTAAATACTTACAATAAATAAACAAAAACAATATAACTAAGTCTTTTAAAATTACGTCCCTTTGAGAGAAACAAACTAGTCTACGAGTATTAATCTACATTTTTCCGTTTGAGTTTTAAGTTCAGTGCTCAAGTGTATCGATAAATCTTGATCAACTTGTCAGAGAAAATAACAACTTATTCCATAGTAACATGTTACATTTACAGACATGGTTGTACAAAAAAGTGAAAATGAAACATCTTTCTCGACATAATAATATCTGGAATTAAACGTCAGAAACGAACAATAAATATGATGTTTCGTTCATGATTGCGTCAGCGGTGTCTCTCTGATCTCCGTGTTGATTATATCAAACGTCTTTTTGAAATGTTATGTGTTATTACTGACTTGGACGTACTAAAATATGCCTAGTGCTGTATCTTTTCTGCTGTTCAGAACGATTTTTGGAAATATCTTCATGAAGATTAAAATAAGTTCAAAATTAATTATCGAGTCAATACAAAATAAAGTCAAGTAAAAATCGAAAAAAACAGCTTTAGACTCGGTGTCTCATGTACTCGAGGCAGCAATTGTAGAACCCGTCTTTTTATATTTTGTAACATAAAAAATTGAATACGAGTTCATAGTTTCTTGTATGCGTTCTATTAATTATTAAAGCTATTTTTTTCAATTTCTAAGCCCTTGTCAATACATCGCCCACTTGCTCACTCTCACATTTACCTAATAAACACAAATTTTGCGTCTCAAAATTTACGGTCGACTCGCAACTCGTAACATAAATCGTCGGGACTCTGCAAATGAGTTGAGGTTCGGAAAAAATAATTTGAAATAGCCGTGAGCGTTTACCGAAAATTATGGCGACTTGGAGTGCCCTCCGCCTAGCGTGGGTGCCCACGGTAGCCCACTTGTCATGCGACTCGTGCAGGCACATTTTAAGTTACGCCGAAACGTACTTACTGTCATAAACTGTGGGGACGAGCGCTTGCCTGTTTTTTATTTAATTTAATTAGTTATCTTTACGTATGATGGAACGTGTTTCCCCACGGGATCATTTTTAACCGGTGTCAGTTAGGTAAGCGGGTTTTCAAGGGATATGTTTTGTGTACCGTTTAGTTAGTATGTAATTTAGGTATTTTCGTACTTTCTATTACGTACTTTTTATTTAGGTACTTAAATTTTACTGTGCGAAATGCTACTTTGTAAGGATAGGATAAGGATATAAGTGTAATGACAGTTGCATCACAATACATTTATGAAAATCTGCTGTATGTTCATAAAAATATTAACAATAAACAGGTCAAGCTGAATAAAACCGTTGAAAAGCTT
The DNA here is from genome assembly GCA_963921215.1 of Scoparia ambigualis. Taxonomy (NCBI): domain Eukaryota; kingdom Metazoa; phylum Arthropoda; class Insecta; order Lepidoptera; family Crambidae; genus Scoparia; species Scoparia ambigualis. The sequence goes on along the minus strand of OY992521.1, from coordinate 30,554,681 downwards.
ATAATAAAGTGTCAAATTACACAGAAGACAAAACAGCTTGGGTCTGAAATGCTCCAAGTACTCCAAAAGCCTTATTCTAATTGGCTGTAATTTATTTATATAGCCCTACTTAGAGCATTTCAGACCCAAGCTGTTTAAATTCCAATTCATATTTTGTATTTTATAACCTAATAACGACATATTTTTTCGTAAATGTCGTTGCTTCTGAGCTGTGGTTTCGTGCGCCCATTCTTGACCACAGTTAAAAAATGACGTCCTGAATGGATGATAGGTTAAAAAAGATTTGGACGATTCAAAGTACTTATGAATTGAGTTTGTTGAATTAACGTAAGTACTTATTTTGAGTTTGAGTTAACCGTGTCGCGTAGCGGTGAAAGAATACTCCCCCACCACCCCCTCTCTTCCCTTGGGTGTCGGGAAAGGCGACTAACGGAATAAAGACTGCACATACTTCCAACGGCATAAAGCGGAGATTGGCTCACCACCTATCACGCTGAGCACATGTGCAGTCGCTTTTTGGTGAAAAGTGGACTATGGCAGAGGACTGCTTTTGCGGTCCTCATTGCCTAGTCTCTGACTAACCGTGGATAATAGTCGTGATTATATTATATATATATGAGTTTGAGTTTGGGTAGGTGGGTAAGTAAGGCTTGTTCTAAAACGGCATTTAATAAATACTTGAGTTTACAGGCTAGATCAAGATTTGCAAAATAATGAGTCATAGAAAACAAATACATAAATTAAATCTCAAACTAAGTTTTGGAACTAACTGACAGGATTTTCAAAATATAAGAGACTCATTTTAATAACATGCAAACAATCAGAAGTCAATCGGTGAATAGAATGTGTTTGTTAAAAATGTTAACACCTAACTAGATAATTGTCTTAATGACAGATATTATTTTCCTGAATTAAGCGTAATACACCTAACCACGCTTATGTATATCTAGTGAGCCCGATCTCAACAGTTCCCCCTATATACTGAGTTTAACAGAACGATAAGAGGTTTATCACGAAGAGCAAACATTTTATTCCGCCTTTCCTGTGTTACAAGCGTAAGTACTAACACCAATTCCGGGAATTATTTGTGCTGTCGATAAATAAGAAATGCAAAGAAAAGCCTCCACCGATAGAATACTAAACTGTTTTCTATCATTTCTATCCGGGGTACGATTCTATTTTTGTATTTACTTCCATCCAATGTTTTTTTGCGAATGTAAATAGTGGCTTTTTTAAAAATAATATTTGTCCCACGAATAATATAATTCAAAAGTTGCACTTTTGAATTATATTATCATACTACTAACGGCCGCTTGCGGTTTCACCTGCGTGGTTCCCGTTTCCGTGAGAATATCGGGATAAAAAGTATCCTATGTGTTAATCCAGGTTATAAACTATCTGTATGCCGAATTTCATTCTGATCCATTCAGTAGTTTTTACGTGAAAGAGTAACAAACATCCATCCATACTTAAAAACTTTCGCCTTTATAATATTAGAGTGATATAGAGTAGGAAGGATGTATTTTTTTTTATTTGGCCTACTCGTATTTTATACCTGTGGTGACCGAGTGCCTCAGTGCCAACGCTAACCGCCTCTGTCCCCGGTTCAATATCAGGTCGGGCAAAGTGTGTTTTCGCATTTTTTTGATGCAAAGCCCGGGTTTGTGATTACCAACCTGCATTTGGCAAAAGTGGGGATTAAGCCAACACCCTTCAATTGTAACCATGACTTGACTTCAATGATGGAGGCATTTGCCCTTATTTACCCTGTAGTGGGAAATTTTTAATCCATAGTGGCACAGCTGATGAAAGGCCTCCCCAAACCCTTCCCTGCATCCCACGGTTGGCGGATTCCCACCAGTCTCCAACCAAGGCAATGAGATCGCCTCGCCAACGCTTCCACGGTCTACCGCGCCTTCCGTCTTCGGCTATGCGATTCTCTAAGCGACACATAGATGCTGGGCGCATGGCTGTGATCTGCTATCTCTTTCCAATTCTATGAATATGAATGAGACAGAGTCATTTCTCAGCGCTGCGGCAGCCGCAGCTATTAAGGCTTTAGCTTAGAGAATCGCACGGCAGGCTAGGCAAGGTGATAGTGTAATACTCTATCTCGAATTCGCGGCTAACGTTTAATACAATCATACATGTTCCCACGACTATTCCCGAAGGGTTAGTTATAGACTAGGCAATGAGGACCCTAAAAGAGTCCTCTGCCGTAGTCCACGTTTCACCTAAAAAAAATCAACAGCACATGTGCTTAGCGTGACAGGTGGCGAAACCATCGCCACTCTATGCTGTTGCATGTAAGTGCAAGCATTAGTCCGTTAATTATTAACGGACTAATGCTTAAAGGGAGTTATTGCCTTTTACTATATCCAAGTTAAGAGTATTATATCATTAAGTATTTTATTTAAAAAAAATTATAATAGAAGGAGGAAAACGAGCAGGCGGGTCATTTGATGGAGAGTAATCTCCGCCGCCCATGGACACCCTCAACACCAAAGGAATCGCAGATGCGTTGCCGGCCTTTAAGGAAGGAATAGGTTTTAGGAAGGACTAGGAATTAATGAGAACAAGGAGCTCTATGGCGCAGCGGTTAGCGCGTTCGGTTTGCGAATTTGCCAGTTAAACAACTTTCGCAATGGCGGGTCGCTGGATAGGTAACCAAATTAAAAACATCTCGTGCTCCTCCGTGCTTCGGAAGGCACGTTAAGCCGTTGGTGCCGGTTGTTGTCGTATAATGGGAGTTGTTAAAATCCACCAACCTGCATTGGGCCAGCGTGGTGGGTTATGGCCCAATATCCCCACTTGTTATTGTTCACGTGGGAGGCCTGTGCCCAACAGTGGGACGTTTATAAGCTGTTGATGATGATGATATTAATGAGCCTCCCCCACACAGCTCCGTTCACAAAAACGTTAATGTTTTTTAAATATTATAATGTTAGTTATTTTTCGACGCCATGGATCCTAAAGTCGCAGCTAAATAATTTAAAGTGAGCAAGTTCTGCTGAAGACAGCTTTAACTGTAACCGGCGATATACATTTTAATGTCACCATTCGGGCGCTATCCACCGCGCCTGGTCCGCGGTTTACGACCGAGGACATTGTGTCGAGCCCACTATCTGAAGGATGAACACAGTCGCATCTTCGTATCTACCTGGTTGGTGCTTCATTGTAGATAAATAGATAGTACCTACTTTTATTGCAACACCATCAAAATTCAACAGTCGGCCTTAGAAGTAGCTTAGTAGCGTACCAAAATATAAGAATAAAAAATAAAGCAAGTTAAAGCGATTTTTACACTCTAAAATATTATCATCATTACATAATTGTCGTGCGCGTGTAAGACCGCGTAAGAGCAGTTTGTGAAAGTCGTGTATCGGCGTTTTCTCGATTTTACAGGAAGAAGGAATAAGTGAATATCTTGGCCATTACATATCTTTTTTCCGACTGAACTTGCTGGTTACTTCGCTACAACTTCTTTTATAGGAAAATTACGAAAATATTCCAATAGCTTGTCTAGATTCCGTGTAAAGTCATTTACGCGGTTTTGTACCAACAAATAACAGAAAAAGTGAAGTAGGTACCTATACTTACTAGAAGGTATGCGGTTTTGAAATAAAATAGTTTGTTAAGTTTTTAATTTATTTTGACAAATCAACCAACGAAATAACTTTTAAACATAATAATATCTTCGTTGATAAAAATATAGTTTTAATACAACAATAAAAAGTACTCAATAAACCAAAGTAAAGTAATTACAGTTAAATGGTAACAATAAACTAGACTCAGTTAATAGTTATGTATGTTGTAGTAATACTAATAAAACAGTAACGTTCAATGTTAATAGTGTCGCGTAGCGGTGAAAGAATACTACCACCACCTCTCTTCCCTTGGGTGTCGTTAAAGGCGACTAACGGGCTAAAGAGCTTTGTGCGTCAGGGTTAATATGATTGCCCACAGATTTTCACGCTGTGTACTAAATAGGTTAGGGTTATATAGTCAGTCGGATTTGGAGGTACTTTTGTATCGAAAATAACTGATTTTGTTAGGACTTAAATCAACATCGGGTAAGATTTAAAAAATTGACTCCTTAACATGTGTCATGTCATGTTCTGCCTCTTGAGTAGTTAACAATTTTTTGTTTCGTTGCTCCTCAATTGTCGAGGAGTTCTCTTGGTGGTTTACCATTAGCTCCACCTCACCATGATGATTCATTGCTTAACAACCATAAACATAAATACATATTATAATCACGACTAATATCCCCGGAGAGTTATTCAGGAAACACTTACATATACTAACAATGTGAGTATATGTAAGCGTTCCATACCTGCTTCCTTCCACTTTGTCCGCCAGTGGATTACAGAGGTAACACTTGCAAGTTCCAGAGCAGTTCCGAATCAGATTAGAGCATTCGTGACTTATTGCGTCCAGCGGAAAATCGTCTCCTACCGTTTTGTTACATCATTTATAATACTTTCTACACATGTCTATTTTATTATTATTTTACACTTATATGCAATTATTGTTATTTTTATTAACCGCACTTGTCCCACTGCATGGCAAAGGCCTCGCTTCTCTCTTTTTATTCTTCCCTATTCGCAGCGATCTCAGACCAAACCTTTCGGAAAAAGTCCATCTCGTCCCGCCGTCTCCTTCTGGGTCACCGGTTCCTGTTCTTCGGGACCCAATCTGAGGTTACTTTGGCCACATGCTTATCTGGCAAACGACAGATGTGGCCTGCCCAGTTCTATTTTAATTTGGCAGCAGATGAGCTCATATCCACAATTTTTTGGAACCTTTAAAATCTTGACCGTCCCTATTAATTTAATAAATACGTTTGTTGAAGAATAGAAATGACAAAGACAAGACCAGAACAGTTCTACGAAACTCTCACAAATTTATACTCGTATTAATAACACAATTCGTACACTAGCTTATTAGTACCTGTCAGGCCTGATACATTACTCCGAGCAGGTAAACTTTACACGGCATCAGCTAAACACTATCTTTTATCTTCGGTTGTGTAACTTGCGCTCTCCGCTCGGTCAGTGGATCCTCGCAAGTACAAATTGGATTACAGTAGTTACCCCGCAGTTCCGCTGGCCGGGGCACAATCGTAGCTAATAACATAAACCAACTTGCCCCTCAGTTTATTATAACACAAGCTTTCGCTGGTGTTCCACGTAAAGGTACGATCCTATTCCCGAAGGGACTTTAACTTTGACTTGGGATGGAAAAACTGCAAATGAATTTTGTGTTGTGTTTTGTTTTATTATTGCCCGCTTGCACCTAGACAACATCGGAGTTGCAGTTTCTTGAAGTTCCAACATAATGTTGAATGGGATCTCATTCGTCGCTGGAATGTACAAAAAAATAAAAATAAAATTACCACAGTTTTCCATAAACTACGACCCTAATACACATCCTTTGCTTCATCTACTCTCGTTCTTTAAACAAGCATGCTCGTCGATTTAGGGTACTCTTGACCATATTATATTGAAATCTAGTTTTAACTTTTGATTTGTTTTTTTAATTAGGTCACCAATTCGCTTTTGAGAATTTTGCTTCGCAATCCGAACAAAGATTTATTTTTTACAGAAATGATTGCTTTTCCATTTAGTGTGATGAATTGGAGAGTCATTGGTCGATCTCCGGTCATTAGATAGCCACTGAAACCGCTGGTTCATTGATAAAGGATTAGGCTTGGAGTGGCTTCATGTATGAACGGCAATATACACAGATTAATCTCACCGAACATTAATACGAGAGCCATTAGAACTTGGCCCCATTTTACATATTAATTCATAGCGCCACTAATCCGACCACAGTTGAGAAGCACGCAGAAGAAAAACGTGCATATTTATTCGAGCCTAGAAGAAGTTTATATAATAACGTTCAGGGAGCAAATCAGCATTAAGAACCAGCATAATACTGTCCCACTGCCAGGCAAAAGTCATTGCTACAATTGATGGGTCACTTGTAGCAATGCCTTTTGTAGCAATCGCTTATTCACCACACTTACCAAAATGCTGGTCATAAACCCTGTCTGTTACCCGAGCTGCGAATTAAAGCTGGAACGTCAGATGTCGGAGGAGTAGAATGGTTGTAGTATATTGAATGGACATTCAGTGTGAGGATGTGGCACGTGTAATCTATCTACTTATATTAATAATTGTCGGGACGAGGTTTGTATGAAAGATTTTTTTTGTTGTCACGGTATACAAATTGTTCACGCGGACGAAGTCGCGCGCGGGCCACTTGTTGATTATAAATATGGTTATGGGTCGCCGGTGACCTGGTGGCGCTTAAAGTCTTAAATGAAAGTAATAAAATTCAGTCACTACGTTTTATTTACAACTAGCGGCCGCTCGCGGTTTCAGCTGCGTGGTTCCCGTTCTCGTGGGAATATCGGGATAATAGTAAATTATTAACCAAGGGGATAAAGCAGTGTCTTCTGTCGCGGGTGACGATTTAAATCGCGAGCGTAACGAAGGACTCGAGGTTTACTCCCGAGCGTAGCGAGGGAGTTAGAAACTTAAATCACGAGCGAAGCGAGGGATTTAAGACGAGTACTGAGTGTAGCGAGGGATTTAAGTTCACCCAAGACTAAGTAAGACAGCTTTATCACCGAGAAAAATACTCTACTTTTCGTACCATTTGCGAAAAAATTAACACAATAATAATTTGAGATAAGCATTTATTAAAAATAATGACAATTAAAAGTAACATTGGTCCAATTATTGATAGAGAGAGTTACATTTTTGTTTGGTACATTTATTGTTGATGAGTTTTATTTTTTTTTTTTATATATATTTTTTATATTTTCGTTTTTTATTTTTTTATTTGATATTTCCATTTCAAAAACAAGTATAATGCTTTATATACAAACTCAATGGTGTAAACACAGATGAAGTTCAGTATAAATTTCGGTAAGTATTCCAAATTTAAATCACATTCTCCCCCTAGAGGATGAATGAAATTCAGTACAATTTTCTTTCCCTGTTTTTAACAGATTAAAAATGACTATTGTTATGTTCGCTTTTCGTGGCATAGAATGTCACTTTTTTGAGCAAGTGGTACGAAAAAAGGATTCTATGTGTTAATCCAGGTTATAAACTTTTTATATACCAAATTTCATTAAAATCTATTAAGTAGTTTTTACGTGAAAGAGTAATTAATGAACATCCATCCATACTTACCAACTTTCGCGTTTATAATATTAGTAGGAAGGATAAATTACATAAAGTAAATATACATAAAGTCGCGTTAAAAGCAAAAAATAGGAAACAGGACATTTTTGTGAACAACATTACGATTTTCTTGAATTGTAATACTTCGTATTGCCTCCTCGTGCTTCCATTACTGCGTTTGCGCGGTTTGGCATGCTGTACACCTAGTTCCAGTCTCCCTTTTTCAAATTTGATTTTTATGGCTCTTTAAAGTAATAGTTTATGTAAATCCAGTGCTGTAGTTCACATGCTGATTCTATTTTATTTCTTTTTGTAAGTGGGTAACTGTTATTGGCTCTATTCGCCTTACACAAAAAATATATATATTTATGAGTTGATGGCTGTTGTCATCCTGAATTAAAAATAATATCGGGTCGAAACAAACCACTCCGACGTTGAAGTGTGGGCAGGCTTTCAACAAGATGGAGTAGTGTAAAGGTCGTTGGTAGCCGCTGGATGCGAGCAACACTATACCGATCGTGGTGGAGGTATCTGGGGGAGGAATTTATCTAACAGTGGACGTCCTTCAGCTGCTAATGATGGTGATGTCGATATTTTGTATTTACAGACTTACAGAGATGGAGTGATCTCACCGTATTTGGCCTGTACTGTGCCTCGAGCGCTATAATGTTACACCGGGGAGCGGTTAGGTATTTCAGCTAACAATCCGTGTTCCGCGCTGATGATTTAGCGCGTTACGATATTACCCGCGCTTCTGGGGAAACGCATTAAGACATGGACGTTTATTTCAATAGAAATAAGATCTTCAAAAGTATTGCGGAAACATTCTGAATAACGACCATCCTAATACCTATTTTTGTTGCCATGCAGTGTTTTGAAATACTGGATCTAATAACCTTATCTATATTATATATTTATATTGAGGGTCAGTCACACGTAATTGGTGAAAACGTCCATGAGATGCAGTGGCCCCTCTCATTCCCGGTTTTCACGAAAGCGGAGAGGAGAGGAGACGAGAGATGTGATTTGAATAACTAATCTTATTTCGTTATTTTTTTCCACTGAAGCTAAGCGGAGAGGAGATGTGGAAATAACTAAATCTGATTGGTTATTCAAAACACATCTCTCCTCGTCTCCTCTCCTCTCCGCTTTGGTGGAAACCGGCCCTCAGTCAGGAGAGCCAGCTGTATGCTCGAACAAAAACAAGAAATGATAAGATCATTATTTATTTATTAATTTCTAAATACAACGGTGAAAACACCAATTACACGAATAGTAAAGTAAATCATTATTATTTTATTTCGAAAAAATGATGAAAGTTATGACCTCTAAATCGTAATTTATTGTTTTCGGATTGATTATCATTATATGCACAGATAGAAAAACTTTCATATATAATGATAACCATCTTAAACTATTAAAGAGTACATACGATCTTCCAGTAAAGTGGCCTAAGCTTAATCGGAAATGCAAACGATCAAATAAAACGATATTATTGGGGTTACCTAACCCTCTTAGCTTAGTCCTAACCTCATTAGCTCAAACAACTTGACCAAATAGCGATAGACTATGGAAATATCGCCTATCACGCGGCCCATACATCATCACACACTCGCCATACAGATTGCATTATCCGTGAAACAGAGCCGGCCGCTAATGCGCTCCCGCAAACAAACCTCCCGCGCGCTTCCGGCCGCCGAGGCTGTACAGTAAATTAGGTCAACCTCTAACAAGGAACATTTTTATTTTTATTTCAACACCACAACCAACTGTAGTGATCGGTAACTATGTTGGCTTTTATGTATTGTGGTAATAAGTTAATGCGCTCTGGTTTGAATAAAACAAAATTTTAAACGGTGTGGGAGTAGGCAACGTTTTTTAAAGTATGCACTTGGCCTTGGTCGGGTCTACCGGGTTCATTAACTATCGAGGAGCTGGCCATCCGAAAGGCTCAGCGTTCGGCTTGATAACCGGAGGTCTGGGGTTTGACTCCCTGATTGGGCAAAGTGTGTTTCAGTTTTTTTCCGAGATTGTGATGACCAACCCGCATTTTTTAGCAAGCGAGCCAATACCGGATTTCGGGCGAGCCTTGTCATTCAGACACTGAGGTGTTATTTAGACGAACATTTAAAACATATGTTACTATAGGTATACATCCTTAGTTTACATGCGTTGTTGACATTTCCCAACAGAGCGAATCAATACACAGCCCGCTTACTCCGTTTGACCTTTCGAAATTCAGACGAATCTGAGTTGTAAATGCCCAAAGAGGTCTCAGCGAGTTTATGGATGGCGGCGGGGCTGCCTTGATTTTACTCTCAGCACAGAGTTAGATAAACTTCGCTAGAATAACACATTATTCTACAACACTAAGCAAACATTTTTCTCAATTTAATCATGAAACGAATTCAATTCATAAGTAGTTTATAATAGGTATGTTTTTATAATATATATTAATAAACATAAATTGATTTTATTTTATTAAATATTGGTTACTGGTGTTACAAAAAAAACTATTGTTTCGTACATTTCGAAGCCAATTAAGCTAAAGCAACATGAAATAACTCTAACTTTAAATTCATAACAAATATCAATAGAAAAATTATAATAGAATTGGACATAACATAATAATTATGAGGTATTATTATCATTAAATATTTATACAGGCATTAGAAACTAAGACCTCAAGAACTATTGCTTTGTCACTTGCCACAGATGCGTGTCATAAGTTACTATTTTCTATATGTCATGCACAAAGTCAGGCCAACACTCAAACCTAATTTGCGTTCCGAGGGACCTAGACACCTTCACTTTGCATCTCACTATCACGACTCGGAACACAACGCCACTCTGTTAAAGGATCCATTGCTTTCTGCTTAAATAGATTGGGTTCAATTTACATTGCCAAAAGCACTGTGGCGAGCACGAAGGGTCAGACTTTGCTAAGTTCTATTTGGTGACTTCAGCCAGAGACGAAATTCCTATTTTTAGTGGAAATCTATAGCGGACTGTAAAGATCGATTTAGTTTTAACCTATAAATATAATGTTATGTTTTGATAAAGTAATAGCCTAAACTGTCCCAAGGCAGGGCAGAGTCACAGTGTTACAGAGTGCTCCATCATTGAAATCAAGTCATAGCTACCATATGAGTAGTGTGGGTTGGTGATGACAAAGCCGGGCTATGCTTCGAAAACTATAGTATGGATGAAAACACTATAGCACAGAGCAAAAGACTCCCAAGTAACACATAAGCAAGATAACAGTACACACTTAGAACTTTTAACAGTTCAAAGATGAATATGGTTTGTGTAAGAGCTTTGGGAATAGCCATATACTGAATAAGGTTGAGTACGGACCCTTAAAATACTTAACGCTTAATAAATTCTGTATTTCTGTCCTTTCCTTCTTTACGCTTAATAACCAATTTCCGTAAGATTATTAGACAGACGTTATTAAGCATTACGCATTCCAGGTGGCTTAAATCTGAAAAACAGTGCCTTCGGCAGCATTTATCTGATTAACAATAATCTTTACTGCTATTATTAAAGCAGTACTAAGCTTGTAGCGTTTGAAACAGCTGCTTGCTGAATAAAGTATCACCTTCTGAATAATATTGTTTACATAATTCTGGTATACAGCTTGATACTGAATAATTGTTTTTACTTTATCTTTAAACTGTATAAGATTCTATGTTTTACTAATTATTCAGCTGCTGAATAAACAATATTATTTGTGTTTTTAATAAGCTTATTTCAGTATAATAAAGAGTTTCAACTAACTTATTCAAATTAAAGACCACATTTGTATTGATATAGCGCCCATAGCTTAATACCAGCAATTAGAATATTATTGTACGTATATATTTTATGCGTTGTTTGAATCATGGATCGAAAGTCGTGGTAAAAGCGTAAAGAACCGGTCATATCGAAAGAAAATTGTTAAAAGAATATTTAAATATCAGCAGTAGTAATTGTCCAAGTGTCATCCATCAGCAGTAATGATCATGACAGGATTTGTGAAAATAGTTTAAGCACAACTGAACCCGGTCCCAATCAGCAAGCGTGTTTTCCCTTTAATGATGATAGGTTCCGTCCCCAAAAAAAATATAACAGATTTTGGGATTGGAAAACCGAAAGATCTAAAAATTTAAGTATACAGAAAATTTCATTTCTGAAATGGTTATTTTATTAGCAGAAGGTATCGCAATACAAAAAAATAAAATTAACGTTGCGATAAAATGTTTTATTGGCGTTATTTGTTTGTTTCATCGTAAGCCAATCTGAGCGGGGTTGGACACTGCTGCCTTTACTTAATTAATAAATCCGCATTATATCTTGGCCATCGAAGTTGTTCTTTGTTCTCCCATTGGGTCGGCACAGTACACAAATCTGAATGACCCTTACAACGTGTTGAAATTATTTTAAACGTCATTTTTCTGAAACGAAATATAAATTATAATTAATAATATAATAATAAGTCCGCCATTTGTACATTCTATTGTTGTACAATACAGATTAAATAAACTAGGGCCCAGTGCACACCAGTGTGACACACGAAACCTGCAAATTTTTTTAAACATAATAGATACTATTAATATAATAGTCTTTTTCACGAAAAAAAAAAACAAAGATGCTGTGATTTTAAATGTAAGTAATCAATTTATTGAAAGCCTGATGGGAAAGTTACACATTATAAAAGGTTTTTGTTTGTTCGATTAGAGAACCCTAAAAATGTGAGTAACTAATATAGAAATGTGGTCAACTATATAAATTTTATTCATAAGTAAGTGTAAAGAGACTACTCTTTTTCAAGTTATAGTTTAGTAACAAAACATGTGTGCACTTTTATTCAGCATTATGAAACAAAACATCGATCGCCATTGAAATCTTTGTTATTAATTCTTACAAGGAATTTACGAGATCACCAAAATGCTTATTAATCTTACAACTACAACATTTCCAACTCAAATCATGTTATTTTGTTGGATAAAATTGCTAGAATTAGATAATTCATCACAAACACTTTTGTCAGACCTAGTATGTATGTATGAAAATACTATTTACAACTAATTATCTTGATTATTAGCGAAGCGCGTCATAAATATGAAAACAAAACTTGTACTATTCACGACAAAATTACTTGCGCACTAATTATTAACATGTAGCAGACCGCTAACTTGTAAATTAAAATTTACTTACCGAATAACTTAAAGTTCACGTCATGTCAAATAAAGGTATAGACATTAAATTATTGAACTCATTTATTTCTTCTTTTCCCAATTTCTATGAATATTGCTTGCATAAATGTCAACAATAAATTAAATGCTTAATAAATGCTGAATACTCTAACCAATTCGACGTAGCTGAATAACTGAGTTGTAAAAGCTTTATAAAAGCAATGTGTGCTTCAAAAGTTATTAAGCTAATTGAAACATTATTAAGCTCCTACTCAATTGTTACTCAGATGTTATTCAGCGTTAAGCATTCAAAATTGGGGCCCTTTTTGCTTGAATAACAGCTGAATAGACGGTACTCAGGCGTTATTCAGCTTAGTATTCAGCTTATGCTCTTGATGAGTGCTCAATCAATCTTTATTCAGCACGTCTGTGTTACTTGGGCTGTTTCTTTCGTTTTGTGATGACAGGTATACAGCGCGTTAATTCGAGGTACATATTAGGGCACGACATTAGGTAAGTAAGTAAGTAAATTATTTATTCGGCAAAAATTACTCACAGGAAAGAAAAAAAAGTATAAAAATATTTTTTAAGTAAAATGTAATAATAAAAATCAAACAATAAATATTTGTTGGCCGAAAAGGCTAACCAGCTCAGCTATTGTTGCAGCTGAACGCCACAACGCTGGTTTTCAGCTGGGCCTTGAGTAGGGCGACGTCAACACAAGAAAGAAAATAAGTACCTAGTAGTAGTAGGAAGTCGATTCCCGATCCGATTCATTAAAATAAATCTTAATTTATTGCATAATTATTAATTAAATAATGTCAGCGTATGCACTAAAAGCGGGAAAAGATTAAATATGATCAAGTATGAAAGAAAAACGGGCCACACCAACGACGACAGCTACTTATTCAATACCATACGCGTAAATGAGTCGGAAGCACTAGGGTGCCCAAACATTACGGAAAACATTATGAAATTTTAACAACGATTTTTTGAATTATTTTATATGCTTTGAGTAATATTTTTTTATTAGTTTATGTTTACCCAGGCATAAACTACCATAGGATTAAATGTCCCTCGTGTTAACTTACACGCTGTATAAATTAGATGTGTGCTGCAAATGACTATCCAACCAAAACTAACTACTGTCGATATGAAAACAAAATCAAACAGAACTCTATTTACGGAACATTTATTTATAAAGTATTTAGAATGGGGGCGTTTTGGGTGATTTTGAACGATTATTTTGTGACACCCTGTGATTTAAAGCGTGACGCACACCGCAGATGCTGCTGGCATTCCTAAGCTTGACAGGTTATGCACACTGCACACTGAACACGTTTATTTTTACGAGTATAATTATTGAGAATAATTTGTATTTCTATCTTTTTCTCAAAAGCTTGGAAGCTAAGGCGTTCGTTTTACGCTCTTGCCAGTTAAGAAATTTCAACCAAACCAAATTAAAACCATCTCGAAATCCTCCGTGCTTTGGAAGGCTGTTGGTTCCAATTCTAGTCGTATGATGGTAGTGGTTAAAACCCACCAAACCGCATTGGGCCAGCGTGGTGGGTTATTGGGAAGGCCCGTGCCCCAATTAAAGGCAAAAGATGATCTTCTTCTTCAGCAGAATCACCTATGTTAACTCCGTGCTTCGGAAGGCACGTTAAGCCGTTGGTCCCGGTTGTTGTCGTAAGATGACAGTCGTTAAAACCCACCAGCCCGCATTGGGCCAGCGTGGTGGGTTATGGCCCAATATCCCCGCGTGCTATTGTCCACGTGGGAGGCCTGTGCCCAGTAGTGGGACGTTTATAGGCTGATGATGATGATGATGATGATGATGATGATGATGATGATGATAATGAACTTGGGGAAAGCCTTTGCCCAGCGGTGGGACAAAACAAGTCATATTGAAGTGAAACGTCACTGCGTCACGGCGCTTGTGAAGCGATCCTTACTGAACGTTAGACGAGCGTTTCAGCTGAGACGTAATAAATCAGGGCCTCTACAGCTAAGTGTGACTGGATTTTCAATGATTCTGTAAATTCCTCAGCAAAATTTATGGGCATAACCTTGTTGCTTTTAAAATAGCTCTATGTAGATTTATACTTTTATGGGCCGATTTTTCAATTGTCAGATAAAATTTGTATTGTCTGTTAAAGTTTAGAACAACCATAAGTTTGATGTCTTTTTTTTACATTTGACATTTGAGGACACGTGGCGGGTTATGGGCCAATCGCCACACGTGACGTTGTCCACGCGGAAAGGCCTGTGCCCAGAAGTGGGACGTTTATAGGCGGATGACGATGAAATCTTCATTGCTACTACGAGTATAAATTTAATATTCGGCTATTCAGAGAGTGAAAATCATGTACCACCACAGCAAGGTCGTTCAGCTTTTCAAGCAGTGGTTAGATCCGGGATCAATTCCTAGCTGGCGGTACATGTTGCCACTTGGCCCGCTCCCACTTGGTTGTTTTTTTTTTAAAAAAGCGTTTTATCCTAGTTCTTAATAATTTAGAATTCCGAGGGAAGTGCGCTTCCAACTGCCTCATAATCACTTTTCGTCAGATTCATAACATGGAGAAGGCCCCGCAGTGGGTGGGCACGGGCTGAAATGATGATGATATGATGTTCATTGGTGAATTAAGATTTAACCAAACGGTAAACGAAAACCAATAGTACCTATTATTATCAATCTACAAAATAATCAACACTCTGTCCGCACTTGAGTCGAATATAAAATGTTGACGGAATCCTGTCTTTGTTTATAGCACTTAAGATTACCTCTCGTTATCTCGAAAATGTTGAGATGATGCGTCTTCATCGAGCTATTGTAACTAGAAACGTCACCGCGAAGCAATTCTTTGATCACAGATTTGCGGCCGCAAGGTCCGCAATCGCTTAGATTAGACACAACCACTAAGGCGTTGGGAGAGCCTATGGGCTGAAACTCACTGCGCAAAAACTTAGATCGCGGTGTCTTCGGCTCTAGTTATAATACCTCAATGTGCGTCCCACTCGAGAGGTATTCGTTCGGAATATCCTCGAAACATTCATTTTGTAAATGCTTTTAAAACTAACTACGTTAAATATTTATGGAAATAATTACGTCGACATTTTCATTCCATGTTTTACTAATGAAAGAGACGTTTCCATTTAAGAATGGTAAATAAGAATTTGGAATATGGCTTGTGTTGTGTTTTTGAATGTTTTTGTCGTATGATGAAAGTCGTTAATTAATACCCTCTAACCTGCTCTGTTATGGTCCCAACTCCCCATGCCCTGTGTCCGTGTGGGAAGGTTTATGCCCCTCAATAGGACGTTTGTAAGCGGATGATGATGATGATGTGAAGCCAAAACTATTGTATGCCTCTGGTTAGTCAAGCTGTTTAGTCTTGTTTTTCTTTAATTTTTCTTTAGTTTGCTCTGTTGTAAAAGTAATTACGCCGTCGGTTTATAAGTTTAAGAAGACTTGATACTAAAAGGAACGGGCAAAAAAACTAAGGGAAATCGTTTATTTTCTCCTTCCTTGTACATCGTCAAAATATTGGACAACAGAAGGTCTTTATTGTCAACATTCAGTTTTAAATACTGCTTAGGGTTAGGCTGAGCTTTTTCATGACCAATTCAGGTTTGATCTATCATCATCAGCCAGGAGACGTCCACTGCTGGACAAAGGCCTCCCCCAAGGATCTCTACCACGACCGGTATTGTCCTGCTTGCATCCAGCGGCTACCCGCGACCTTCACCAGATCGTCGGACCACCTTGTTGGAGGCCTGCCCACACTGCGTCTTCCGGTGCGCGGTCGCCACTCGAGAACCGTTCTGCCCCAACGGCCATCGCACACTGGAACCCCGCCATACAAGGTATTGCTCAAAACTTTAACTAGTGAAATGAAGCAATGAAATGTATTTAGGAATTAAACATGACAGGTTAGAAACACTATATAGTGCTATATAGAATATGTACAGTCGACAAAATATCAATATGAACAGTTACTACTTAAATAGCGATACTATTTCTACAGATGGAGGCCGTTTCTAACTAAAAACTATTTTACGACTGAGTGGTAGAGCCACGCTGCGTTGCAGCACGCACTGGACCAGTTCGCCCCGCGAATACCACCCTCTCACGAATATTCGGCGTGAAATAATGGCACTTGGTGCTGTTGTGTTTCGTTCGACCAGTGAGTGATCCGGAAGCCCCCCCCCCCCACCCCCCCCCCTCCCTCAAATCCTATTCCTTCCTTAATTAAACCTGTTCCTCCCTTAAAGGCCGGCAACGCGTCTGCGATCCTCTGTCTGCGAATCTCGAAAGTGATTCATTCATTCCCACACAGCGTCTTCCGTTGCGCGGTCGCCACTCGAGAACCGTTCTGCCCCAACGGCCATCGGTTCTACGGGCGATGTACCCTGCCCATTGTCACTTGAGCTTGGCGACTCTTATTTCTGATTCGATCACGTAGAGAAACCCCGAGCATAGCCCTCTCCATTGCTCTTTGCGTGACTTTGAGCCCGATAATTAGACCCATAGTGAGCGACCACGTTTCGGTACCTTATGTCATTACTGGCAACACACACTGGTCGAAGACTTTCGTCTTGAGTAGCTTACTGAACACTGCCCAGCCGAGTAGGATTCGACGATCGACCTCTTTCTTAAAGTTGAACCTACTTAACTGGACTGTATGTCCCAGGTATACATATTCGTCAACAACTTCAAGAGCAGTCTCCAACCTTCAGAGGAGTAGGTACGACACGTGACATGATTTTCGTCTACTCCGTGTTCATTTTAAGGCCCACTTGTTGAGAGACTCTGTTGAGATCACCGAGCATTATGACGAGGTCCTCCAGGGTCTCAGGCATGACTACTATATCGTCGGCAAATCGAAGGTGACTGATGTACACGCTGTTAATATTGATGCCGAGTCCTCTCCAGTCCAGAAGCTTAAACACGTCTTCCAGTGAAGATTTTCGGATATATGACGTCTCCTTGTCTCACTCCACGCTGCAGCTGGACTGGCTTCAAGCTCTGGTCCTGAAGGCAAACTGTCAAGCTTTCGGGGTTTTGGATTTGGATGGGTGCAGGACGGAGCGTAGACTTCATCAATCGACGTCTTTCCAGCTTGATATTGATGTTCAATGTGCCTCTTACCAACCAGTGATCACTGCCAGTTTTGATTGCGTTGATCACAGAGACATCATTGAATATTTGCTTTCTCGTCGACATGATAAAGTCAATCTCTTTTTTTGTTGCACCATCGGGACTTAGCCATTTCCACTTGCGGTGTTTAGCTTTCCTAAAAAAGGAGTTCATCATGAAGAGTTCCGAATTATAATCCAAATCGTCCTACTTTCAGCTGATCGCCGCTTCGTTTGCCCAGTTTTGCGTTAAAGTCTCCCATGACAACGGTGTAATGAGTTTTGGAGACTTGTATGGCTCTAGAGATGTCCTCATAGCTTCTACCTCATCGTCGGGGTATGCCGTAGTCGGAGCGTATACCTGTTTAACCTGAAGGTTATAAATTCGTTGAAACGAATACCGTTTGGTTATTCTGAGTATGAGGTACGCTACCCTCGACGACACACTTCCGGTCTTGACAACGTTGTTCACGAGAGAGCTGTGGACGATAAACCCGACACCACTCTGGGACAGTTGTTCCCCTTCCGGAAATAGAGCAAGTTACCAGACTTCAAGATTATCGAGTCCTCCTCCTCTCTTCGGACAATCTCACTATGCCCCACCATATCTTGCTGAATTCTTCCTCCAGTTCACAAACCTTCTCGTCGGTCCGCAGTGTGCGCATGTTGTAGGTTGCCAGGGCCACAGTTCATTGTTGGCGGTAGCCAGGTCTCTGCCAGAGATTCTTAGCAACCCCTGCCCCGTCGCTGCCTTGGCCGCTACCGTAGCTAGGGCTAGCAGGGCCGGCGGGGACTAGGAGCCCTAGTTTAGTGCTGTCGTTCATGTTGGGGGGAATGTTGCCATAATTGCCACGCTTGGCAGGCGGGTAGGAGATCGCAGTATGACGGTGGTAATCTCAGAGGATGCTGCTGCCCATCCTCTGGGTTGATCCCTCAATCGGCTTGTATGACTCCCAAGCGAAGATAGGGGGTGGTAGTATTATTTCACCGCTACCGACACGTTTGAGCTATAATGCTTCTGAACCCGGGAACATTGTATTATCTTTATAACTGATTGTATAATTTGGTAACGACATGTTGTTTTGTAAATGTCGTTACTTCTATATTATTTTAAAGCTCACAAAGCACCCATTCAGGAAGTCCTTCTCCACAGCTAAAAGACTTCCTGAAATTTTAAGTTTGAGTTTGGCGATGCCTAAACCGGCATGCTGACCACCGGACCACGAACGTCTTTATATCTCATCATTATTAGTCTTTTAACGTCCCAATGCTGGACGCGGGCCTTTTCCACATGGACAGCAGCACATGCACATGAGGAGGTCTGTACACTTAATTAATTGGTTTAATTATATCTTAGGCTTCCTAATTTACGGTGTCGTGTCTTCTCCACTACTGTTCTGCATACCCAAACCGAATACGGGCCAAACAAAGGTCCGCACAACAAAGGAATCACCAAGCAGGAAAATATCAAAAGTAATCACTCTGACAAGGTTCATGATGAGCCAGCTCAACGTCAAACGATTCGAAGGAAAAGCCAGCCATGCGTCCATGTTGCTCTAATTATTACCAACAACAATAAGTGGCCAACAGCTAGACGCGGCTTAGCCGCAGATAATTCACCACAAAGGAACATTTTTCACAACTTTTTTCGCCATCGAAATAAGACATTAACAGAACAAATGGCTTCCTTTGATGTGTCGACGAAACGGCCCCTCTATCTCTCCTCCTCACACAGTCTGTGAGTACAGCGGAGTGAAGCGTTCAAACATATTGTATGTGGACATGTAAGTTTTTGCGTGACTTTGCATAGGTTGTTCGCGCTGCATGTAAAACAGTGTAACCGTTGTTTAAGCGAGGCATCGAACTATTGTTTTATTTTGTTTGTTTCGGCACGGAATAACTTGTGCTATTAATACTGTACTGGGTTATTTGAAAAGGACCGTTTGGAGTTGTTCAACTTGTTTTATGTTACTTTGCAGAGTTTAATTCGTTTAGTGTCTTCCTAGCTATTTTTATAACTGATAACATTTTTTTTTGTCAATGATTCAGAATTATTTTAGCATGCCAATAAAATATGAGTTCCTTAGGGCTATAATATGAGTATATAATATGGCCTTTTTTTGCGGACTATCATTTGCTTTAATTTTTTTATTGTAGCAGTCAGATTACATGCAGGTATAAAAGCTGTAACTAAGTTAATAAGGACATTAATAACTTCAGTGTTGTACGTTAAGTGTCCATGACATTGACATTAGTTCTGTTCAACTATAATAGTGGAAAGTAATGGAAGTAAACACTCTTAAACTTTCGTGTTCCATTATGCACAAATATTTAGACGGGATTTAACGCAAAACTACTTAGTAAAGGCTTTCTCGCATTCCTTTTATACTCGACGTTACGACCGAGTTGCACCGGCCGTGGTCATAGGCGAATTCAATGCCTTTACTAAGACGTTTCGACCGGGTTGCACTGGCCGTGGTCACGGGCAAATAAGTAGTTTTGCGTTAAATCCCGTCTAATACCCAACGTTTCGACCGAGTTGCACCGGCCGTGGTCTCGGGCGAACTTTAATGCCTTTACTAAGTAGTTTTGCGTTAAATCCCGTCTAAATATGTGTGCATAATGGAAGAGTAAGTTATCGACCAATAGGTACTCAATTGGCTAAAAACTTTCTCGAAGTTTCGATGTCATGGAACAGTGCATAGCTCTGTACTGCGAACCACTACAGTATGAGTACAAGTACTCGCCCTAGTTGCGGCTAAATCATATTGCGGGACGCTAACTTCGGTGGAACTGGAGCTTTGTCTCACCCGAGAGAACGGTCACAAGCAATTGAAAACTTTGCCCGAGCCAGACATCATATTATTGTTTATCAACTAGCCTGTCAAATTTTCCATTGATAAGCCTATCTCACTGACTCACCCGTCATCAGCAGATTTTGATAGGCTAAGTAGTTCGATCCGAATGAGGTTATTTTACTCGGTTTAGCTGGTGGCACAGATTTAAGTGCTACCAATGGTTTGAAGGCGGTAGGTTTGCGATCGTGCTAGTTAAGCGACTTTCGCAATGGCAGGTCACTGGATGGGTGAACAAGATAACATACCCGATCTACTCCGTGCTTCGAAAGCACGTTGGGTTAGATGGGGTACAATAACACACGGGGTACAGTAAAACAACTCCGATATTTCTACCTTTTTTTATCAATTTATTTGAACTACCAACACTGCTATATAAAGCGTTCGAAGCGCCATCTTGGTGCAGTTGTCATTCCTTAACTGGAAAGCTACCTGTTGAATCCTTGCAAAAAACTGTTTTTTGAAAGTAATTCGTGTCATTTTTCAAGAAAGTCTTATTTACTTTATTAGAACCCCGTTTCCTTAAGGTGAGTATGGTTATTTTTTTAATAATTCTTGCATATTTCTTGTATTACTGCGTTTAGTCGATAGCCGGTATTTATAACCTAAAAAAATAAATGTTCTTTTGTTACTAAAGGTAGTCACGGGGCACAGTATAACGGGGCGGCACAGTGAAACATGTTTTAGTAATGAGTAATGTATTTTGTATGGCATTTTACATTATGTTGCTCTGTGCCCTGAACTATTACCCTAGTTTTATTGTATCCCAGATCTGGGGCACAGTACAACAATAAATTGATCTCGAAAAAGTTCAAATAATTTAAGATTACTTATAGAAGCGGGCTACTACGATTACTTACAGAGGGCTATTCGAGCAATCTATAACCTAAAGGCTGGTGACACTCTCAGAGAGAGATTTAAGGATATAAATATAATGACTGTTGCATCACAATACCTATACATAGGTATATGAAAATTTGATTTACGTTCATAAAAATATTGAAATATTTTCCAAAAACAGTGATATTCACAATGTAAACACTAGAAGTAAGAACAAATTAGCAGTACCTTATACTAGGCTCCATAAAATAAATAATTCTTTTAAGGGGCTGTGTGTAAGATTTTACAACAAAGTACCAAATGATGAGGAGCTCGATGGCGCAGCGACTAGCGCGTTCGCTTTGTGATCTTGTCGCTAAGCAACTTTCGCAATGCCGGGTCGCTGGATGGGTGACCAAATTTAAAACATCTCGAGCTCCTCCGTGCTTCGGAAGGCACGTTAAGCCGTTGGTCCCGGTTGTTGTTGTAAGATGGCAGTCGTTAAAAGACTGTAGACTAAGCGAACATAATCACATATTAAATACTCATGGTGGCATGTTAGACCTCGTGCTGAGCGATCTTACCATTGACTTAGTCACCGTTGATGCTAGTGAAGACCCTCTAGTCCCAGTTGACTTGTATCACCCTCCTCTAGAGATAGCCATTAGATTGCATAATGGTCGTGCATCATGCCGACGGTCGGTGACGGCTAATTCTCTACACCCTAATGTTCTTTGCCCCCAGTGGAATTGGCCTAAGGCAGACTTTGTTGCCTTGTATTCGTCTCTGGCTGACTTGAACTGGTCCGATGTACTAAAGAGTGATGATGTGGACTCTGCTGTGAACTTGTTTTATGAAAAAATATATAACTGTATAAATACGTATGTCCCGTTTAAACATTGCTCTTATACCGAACCTAAGTACTCGTATCCGTCTTGGTATACTTCTCAAATAATTCAGAATATAAAGCTAAAATATTTTCATCTGAAAAGATATAGGTCAGAGGGGAGGTTGTTCAACAAAGAAATGTTTAAATATTATAGGTGGCATACTAAATTACTGATCAGAGATGCATATAAAAGGTACATGAAAACTTTACAGGATGACATGGTTACTAATCCTGCAAGATTCTGGAATTTTGTAAAGGATAAGAAACAAATTAGATTCCCAACAGGGTCTTTTACCGTTGGGGAAACTAGGGTGACGGGTCAGGCTGCTGCTGATGCGTTTGCCAATTATTTTAGCTCGGTATTTCATAATGACATGCCTTGTCTAGACCCAGTTCAGGCGGCCTGTGCAGCCCACACGGTTATGGACTCAACTAGTATATCTATCGGGCAGGTGAACGCGAAGGACTTAAAGCTAGCATTAAGGCATCTTAAACTTAGATCATCTGGTGGCCCTGATGGAGTCCCTGTTTTTCTGGCCAAAGACTGCAGTTCTGTTTTACTGATTCCTCTTCTCTACTTATATAACCTGTCTTTGCGGAAATCGAAATTTCCCCAATGTTGGAAACTATCGAAGGTAGCTCCAGTGCCTAAAGGTGAATCTGGAACTGACGTAACAAACTATCGTCCCATAGCTGTGCTCTCAGTCTTTGGGAAAATCTTTGAGAGCATTCTTAACCGCCAGATTGTGAACCAGATAAGAGACTTATTGCATAATAGCCAACATGGTTTTCGCTATGCTCGTTCTACTACCACAAACTTGGTAACTTTGGTGGACTATATTCACAATGAAATGGATGCAGGGAGGCAGGTCGATGCTGCCTATTTCGATTTCCGTAAAGCATTCGATTTAGTGGACAATGACATTCTATTGGACAAACTGGCAAAGATAGGATTTGTACCTAAATTATTGAGGTTCTTTTGTAGTTACCTGGAAAATCGTCAGCAATTTGTAAGAGTTTGTGGTTATGAGTCAGACTGCTACTACACCAGGTCCGGAGTCAGTCAGGGAAGTACTCTGGGGCCTACGTTATTTTTAATAATGATTAACGATCTTCCTAGGGTGGTTCGTTCTGCCAGATGTCTATTGTTTGCAGATGATTTGAAGTTATATCTTGGTATACAAAATGAAGAAGATGCGATGCTCTTGCAGAATGATATTGATGCGGTGGTAGATTGGAGTGAACGCAATAAACTCCCTTTCAATGAAACCAAGTGTAGTTTAATTACCTTTACTCGTAAACGTTTGCCTATAGCTGTTAATTATGTAATATCTGACACTCCTTTGGAAAGATCGTTTGACATTCGTGACCTAGGGTTAGTTTTGGACAGTAAGTTAGATTATCATAAGCACATGACAACAATCTGTAAGACTGCTAATAAGTTATTGGGTTTTATTTTAAGAACTGCAGCTAACTTTGACAATGTAAAGGTTGCTAAAGTTTTATATAATGCATATGTTCGTAGTAGGTTAGAATATGGAGCGATTGTTTGGGATCCGCATGAAGACAAGTACAGACTTATGATAGAAAGAGTGCAACGGAAGTTTGCCAGGTGGTTGTATAGGAGAACTTATGGCTACTACCCTTATTTATATCCTTCACTTTTCGTTTCTGCCATGGTTGACTTAGAAACCTTATCCTTTAGACGTATAATGTCTACTATTGTACACTATCTGTCAGTACTAAATCATAAGATTGATGGTCAACTGTTGTGGCAGAGTTTGGGCCTTAGGGTTCCTGTACGTTTAGCATGTGATGGTTCCGGTATGGTGGCGCCGCGCCGCCGTCCGCGCCTGCTCGTGCGGCCGGTGGCGCGCACTAGGAGTGCCGCGCATACTCCTACTGCACGAGCTCTGTGTCTTATAGGAGATATACTCGCTCTGCACGAGGATCTTGACTTGTTTGCCGATAGCTTGGCGTGCTTGTGTAACAAGATTCATATGTATCTTAGTATTGCTTAATATGACGTGATAATTTATTTAATCTTAGTGTTTGTTGTTATAGTATTATTCTTGGCTTGACATCTATCTATTATGTTTACTGTTGCATATAGCTTGTCGTGCTTATGTAACGGGATCCATTTGTATGTTGGTATTAATTAGTTAGTATTAGTATGACATGATAATTTATTTAATCTTAATGTTTATGTTGTAATATTATTATTCTTGACTTGACCTATGATGATTGCTATTAATTCTTTTTTTATAATATTGACATTGTGTTTGCAAATTTATTGTTTTGATTTCGAATGACTTTTGTTTTGTATTGTTCTGTATAGCTACTCCCATTATCATAAGTAACCATTTTTTTGAATGTATTTGTAAGATTGTTATTTTGATTTAATGCATGTAAAAAAATTGGTTTTGCTTGTTGGCGCTTTGGTGCATACTGTAAGCCAGTGAGTGTTCTGAATAAAATAAATAAATAAATAAATAAATAAAACCCAACAACCCGCACTGGGCCAGCGTGGTGGGTTATGGCCCAATATCCCCACGTGCTATTGTTCACGTGGGAGGCCTGTGCCCAGCAGTGGGACGTTTATAGGCTGATGATGATGACCAAATGATATTCAGAAATTAGATCTTACCAAATTTAAAATCAAAAAAAATCAAAGAAAAGCTTTATAAAAAAACTTATTATAAAGTGTCAGATTACACAGAAGACAAAACAGCTTGGATCTGAATGCTCCAATTACTCCAACAGCTATTTCTAATTGTCTATTATTAATAGATACTTACATTGTATTGTAGTTTTGTATTGCTTAATTTATTATTTTTTAAATTCATATTTTGTATTTTTAACCTGGTAACGACATATTTTTTTTTTTTGTAAATGTCGTTGCTTCTGTGCGCTGTGGTTTCTTGCGCCCGTTCTTTGCCACAGTTAAAAAATGGCGTCCTAAATGGGTGGTAGGTTAAAAAGATTTAGACGATTCAAAGTACTTATTAATTGAGTTTATTGAATAAATATATTTTGAATTTGAATTTAATTTGAAGCTTTTAGTTTGATATTGTTGATTATTAAAGGAATAACTAATGTTAATCGTGAAAAGAGTTTGCTAAAATAATAAGATTTATTTTTTCTATTACGACCATAAAACACTTTTTTGTTTCATTGTGCCCCACCTTACCCTAAAGCCATTGGTCACAGTAGTTGTCGTAAGATGGCAGTCATTAAAACTCACCAAACCGGGTTGGGACAGAGGGCTGGTTATGGCCCAATCCACTTAGGACTTTTAGGCTGAAATACATCAACTTTGAAAGTATGTATAAAAAGCATTTCAACAACTTTCTGTGGAACTGACGAGACATGAAAAATATTCAAATACATCAACATATGTCATACGCAGTGTGTGTAACAGAGCATAAGTGAGTTGTGTGCAACAACGTTATGTTAATTAAACTCTTAGACTAATATCGTACAAAATTAAATTGAAAACGAACCACATTGTTTGTTGATAATTCACGAAGTACAGAATAAATAATTGAGCGTGATCCTCGAAATATGATTAATTCTAAGAATCTTGTTGTAAAATTCTTCGTTTAACTACATCGGATTTAATGGAGATTTATTAGCGTGATTGGTTGAGAGCCTCGTCATGATATTCCTCTTGATTGTCTTCTTTGAAAATCCTCAAGTTCTGTGGTGGCGGCACTTTATTAAAATAATACTATCAACCCATCTCTTCTGTTAGGTGTCGTAAAAGGCGACTAACATGATAAAGACTGCTCACACATCCAACAGCATAACTTATCACGCTCAGCACATGTGGACTGAGGCAGGCCACTGCTTTTAGGGTCCTCATTGCCTGACTAAATAACCCTATGGAGGTTATAGTCGTTAGTGTAATAGATGTCTGTCTAAAAGTCGAATGTTATTAAAGTCAGTAATAAATAAATATGTTTTATTATTATTACGTTTACAGCAAGTGTAAGTGTAAGTGTAGGCACACATCCACCGTGTCGCGTAGCGGTGAAACAATACCACCACCCCCTCTCTTCCCTTGGGTGTCGTAAAAGGCGACTATCGGACTAAACACTGCACGTACTTCCAACAGCATAGAGCGGCGATGGGCTCACCACCTGTCACGCTGAGCACATGTGCAGTCGCTGTTTGGTAAAAAGTGAACTATGGGAGAGGACTGCTATGCGGTCCCCATTACCTGCCTAGTCTCTGACTAACCCTTCGGGGATAATGGTCATGGTTATATGTATGTATGACGTCAAACATTGAGCTATAAACAAAATATTGCTTAAAATGAAACTATAATAAAATAGCGAGCAATCTTACTATTATTTATGATAATAACTTTTGTATCAAGATAAGCTGCAGCCTTTTATTATACGAGTTATCGCCTCTATCAATGCATATCCTATTCTACTTTCAGCAATTCTCAGTATTTAATATTTTTATTGCAAAATCATTATTTTCCATCTAAGGATAATAACAAAACATAGGTACATCACATGGATAAGAACAGAAAGACTCCAGTGAGCGTTTACAGGACACAGGCGTTTTTGACACCTGGAATTATTACATCACTGAGCTCCGTGTGATTACGATTGTCTTTTTTGGGACGACTTCCCTCAGAAATCGTCGCACAAGAAATAGTAGATCTACTACTATTTCTTTATGTTTGTAAACGTTAAAATCCTTACTTTGTAAGGAGGAGGAGTTTGTAAGGAGTTTTCCTTAACCACAAGACATCGTGTCCTGATTTGCTAGCTGCTATATAATAATTTATGCAAATGTCCTCAAAAACCTCTTGCTAGAAAATTAGCTAGGTCTCTCCAATCCTGCTCGCATATTATTATGTGTTATGACATTTGCGCGAAATCTTCTGATTTCGACATTGTTGGTGTATCGCAATCTGTTTATAAGATCATGAAGCTGAAACAGTTTCATTGAAGCTCGATCCTCTAGATAAGATGTAGTTGCTAGCCAGGCGGACTTACCAAGCCCTAAACCAACCAAACCAAGTACACAAATATGTACCCCCGCTGGGAATCGAACCCGGGACCTCTGGGTCTAAGACTGGTGGCTTAGCCACTAGATTACAGAGGCGGTCCCTTAGCAGAAGTTACTTATTTTGATGGGTTGATTCCTCCTATCGGCATATTGAACCCTTTTCCGATCGCCCGCTATAGAATACTTCAATTTTAACTTTCCCAAGGATGCGGGAGTCGGTTCTCGAGCTGGGGGTCCATCACGGGCTTTGGCCAAAATGGCGCCGCCGGCGCCGTCAGAATAACCGTCGGTAACCTTACACGGAACTTCGCGCGCCGCCAAGATTAATGACGTGCCGCGGGTAGGGCAACCGCCCTGCGCCTTCGATGACGGACAGATATGATCTTATACACCTTAAAACTTTCACGTAAGCACACATGTTTTTAAACGGGATTTAATGCAATACTACTTGTAAAGTCGTTAGTAAAATACGTAGGATGTTTTACTAAGGGTGGATTCACTTGAATAAGGCTTACTCTGAGATTAGTCTAGACAAATTCAGCGTTTACTCTAGGTATAAGAACTTATTCCAGTTTGGTCGAATCCACCCTAAGTAGTTTTTCTCATGTCTATGTAAGACTCCCGTTCTTTAATGCAGCAGGATTCGAACTATCATTACAAGTCTATCGTGGCGCTGTCCAGCCAGCACGCAAATTTATAAACAATATAATCTACTCTTACTTTGGAACACAAATGGGTCTTTATTAAATGTCAATAACTACGTCACCAACATCTAAACTTCAATTGTTTAGTAGTACTTCGAAAATAAACGGACATCGATATTTAGATGATCTCGTCGGTGTGCAAAAAGTGTGGCCGCCGCAGTACCCCGCCGCTCTCCCGCCGCCCCGTCTTTGCATCAATCACTTATCCCTTTGATGTATTATTTACTCCGGAGCGCTACTTCTGTCACTCTGTTTTTGAAGGGAGAGCAAATATTTTTCAAGACCATCTGTCACTGCGATTGTTGGGCCTGACACTCCGGCGGCTGTTATATCATTACAAATATAAGTACAGTATTATATTTGGGATGATGAAGCGTCGAATTATATTCTTGTGTAACACGAAGGGGAGTATTTTGGGAATCCGAAATATTCTCGTGACTTTATTGTTGAATATTGAGTTGTCTGTCTTAGCTATCTGAGGGGTTTCTTTGTTGTTTTACATTATTTGAGAAAGGGGCTTCATTTTACTTGATGGTAAATAAATTACAATTAGCCTGAAGATAGAGCACTTCAATTCAATATTCAACCACTCAGTAACTGGTTAACTAAATTGACTACCGATCGAAACACAAAGCTTCTAACATTGATTTTATGGCAACATCATTTAGTTAAGATTATTGTAGCTGTAGCTGTGGTTATAGCTTGCTAATGGGACTCAAAGTCCTACCATTATCAACTAAACCCAGTACGAACATTTACGCACGCCCTGGGAACCGAGCCCGTGATCACTGGCTCTGCGACTAGAACACAGAAGCATGCTTATAATTTATAACGCTAAACTAAAAAATAAGCTCACATTGACTACACTATCCCACAGAAAGCTGTTATCCGATGGCATAAACCTATAAACTCTTTATAATATAAGCGTAAACAAATATAATAAACCGTGTCGCGTAGCGGTGAAAGAATACTACCACCCCCTCTCTTCCCTCTGGTGTCGTAAAAGGCGACTAACGGACTAAAGACTGCACATACTTCAAGCATAGAGCGGCGATGGTCTCACCACCAGTCACGATGAGCACAATTATGTGCAGTCACTATTTGGTAAAAAGTGGCCTATAGTAAAGGACTGTTTTAGCGGTCCTCATTGCCTAGTCTCTGACTGACCTTTCGGGGATATTAGTCGTGATTATAAGTATGGATGTTAATAAATATTATATAATAAAGTTATGTTAAAAACGTTTTGCGGCCTCGAGTCGGCCAGCGCAGCCATTCACAACGCCATTATAACTGCAGCACAAAATGTCAGTGTTATTGCGTTTTTGCCGCAAATGATCGCTGCCGAGTAATTTGCCGAATTGCCGGATAAAGCGCACTTTGCCCGCAATCACGGCTACACATTTTACGTAACGGCATGCAGATTGGGGACACTTCCTCTTGTGACTAAGTGCATATTTCATATTTATTCTAATATTATAAAGAGGAAAGATTTGTTTGTTTGATTGTTTAAATAGAATAGGCTCCAAAAGTACTAGACGGATTTAGAAAATTGTTTGACCATTAGAAAGCTACATTTTTCCCAAGTGACATAGGCTATATTTTATCCCGATATTCTCACGGGAACGGGTACCACGCAGGTAAAACCGCGAGGATCCACTATTCTTAATATATTTATATGTGAGAAAGAGAGATGGCGTGACGACTTAGACTTTCTCTTAAAGATTAGCCTCAGGATGCCCTAGATAAGGAACAAGAGAATAAAAGGGAAGTGTTGTCTGACTGAATGACTGAAGACGATTACCAGCACGCAGCCCAAACCGCTGTACATAGAACTGTAAAATTCTGCAAAGGTTCCCCTTTCACGACATCACGTAGACAAGAGATAAGTTTTAGCCGCAAGTTTTACATTACAGACACATTGACAAACATTTACGACTATTATCCCCGAAGGGTTAGTCAGACATAGGCAATGGGGGCAGCTGAACCCGTCCACTGCCACAGTCTACGTTTCACCAATTTACATCTGCACTGCACATGTGCTCAGCGTGATAACACGTGAGCCAATCGCCTCTATGCTGGTGGATGTTAAGCCATCCGTCCGTGGGTCGGATTCTATTGATGAGCCGCCATTTTGTATTAAAATAAAATAAATTGTATAAAAACATTTGGGAGTTAAAGTTACCCGCATCTCGCGTCGTTCTTTTAAAAAAAAATAAACCTCTCACAAGTTTTCAGCATGATAAAGAATAGACGAATAAAAGAGTTTAAATCGAGAAGAGGGCTTAATCTGTCTATCCTATGTCAGTATTAGTAATAATGTTATTATGTTGCATTCATTGATTTTTTTTTTAATTGATTTGATTAGGTAGGTACGTTTCATTATTTTATTGATGCAATGAAGATTTTGTTTTAATGAATTAAAAAAAAAAATTAAATAAAATTAATTTATTTTAAGCAAAATAGCAATAATTTTGCTTGATATAAATTATATTTAATTTTTATTTTATTTATTTATGGCTAAATTCGATGAAGATTGTTTGTAAACAAATTATTGATAATTCTTTGTATAAATATCTCGGATTTTTAGTATATTTGGAAAGCCAGCATTCTTGGTGGCTTTCTGGTGAAAATCTCACAAAAAAAACTAAAAATCCGATTGACAATAGATATGTGGACAAAGAAATTGTCAATGATTTGTTTACAAACATTCTTCATCTGAGTTGGCCCTAGTATAGTTTTCAAAGTTTCAGACATGAATGCTTTTACTCCGCAATCCGAACATTCCATCTATGCAAATGCTAAAAATTTTTGTTATTTTTAGCGGCATTTGCATAGATGGAATGTTCGGTGTCGCAAACTGTGTCGCATTCTCATTTGAGTGCGTCGTGAGCAAGTTCGAGTGAGTAGTCACTTTGGTAACAATGGTACGCAAAAACGACTAACACTGAGGGTAGACCGTTTCCTCTGCTCATAAATATCCATCCGCATTAACTTCAGTTATTGTGATCATGCGACATTCAACTGTGTAGAATATCTATTTAAAGACGACAAAGATAATAGGTAGATATCCAAGTAATATTCATTTTTTCAACATGTAAACGTATGACAAATTTTGACATAAAGTTCCGTATAAATTATATGAGCTTACAGATAAGTAGGTACATAAATTTTTAAGAAATTTATAATAATGTTTAAATAAAAAATTACAAACTTTTATAAAATATATTATAATATTCTAGTATGTACCAATCGCAGCTAATGAATGATATACTACTCGTATAACAAAGTCCTTATTATTCAATCAACATCATTTTCATTATTGACCTTTGCGTCTATATATAGATATAAATAGATATTATTAATAAAGTAATTGTACTTACTAAACATAATCACAACAATGATTTATGATGAAATGGCTTAAAGTAGTTAAAATAAGGTGAGATTCATATTCCACTAAGCAAGTCCGGCCGGTCCCCGCATTCGCAATAACTTTCATAACAAACGAGTCCGCCGGAACACTACGGTGTCGCGACGGAACCCTGGGTCGACACTTTATTGGAAAGGCTGCTGGAGTCGTCCCGGGAATATTGTGATAACACGATTAGGACACAGATCTGACATCTTTGTGATTAAGTGGAGCGACTCTAAGAGATCCTGAAATCGATACAGGTGCCTATTGTACTCAGCTTGTTACGGATACAGCATAAATATTTTCTGATGTCATGTCTTGATAATCAAAGATATTTAAACAAAAACATTTTATATTTAATACTAACGGGCCGCCCGCGATAAAACAATAACTTTTATTTCATACAAACTTTGACCTAAGAATTACACAATAAGTATAAGCCAAATAGGTGCAGCTGTTCTGGGGTGATGCTGAACAAACATTTGTCAATGGATTTTTGTTATCATCATCATTACATATTCTTAAGTCGCCGTCTCCGTCTGTCTGTGGCACCGCACTATTCTCCTAAACCACGCAATGGATTTTTATGCGGTTTTCACTAAAAGATAGAGCGTTAACTGAGGATGGTTTTTGTTTATATTTTGTAGATTTTTTTTTAATGGCTGAACAATGACGGTCTTTCTAAGTTAGCGTGGGCGAAAGCACTGGCGGGCCGCTAGTCTATAATAAACGAGTAACACAATAATAAAATGTTCAATAAATCACAAGAGTACTCGAAATTGAAATCGAAATCGTTTCACGAAGCTGTCTATGCAATATTTATCGCTAAGTTTTGTTTAAAAACAATCGGCTGGAATTTGATTCAGTTATTGAGTTACGGACACGTCGGCCGCGGTGGCACACGAACTCGATTCGAACTCGACTCGAACTCGCCTCGAACTGGCGTGATGCGATTACCCGACCTTTTGTTGGTTCGCCCGCTAGGCCGATCAACTCCGAGATGTTGACTCAACTCATCAATTAGACCAACTTGCAGAACTGAGTTACACTTCCCTTTGATTCTTACAAATGAATATAATGGAATATTTTGTGATAATTTTATTAATTAGCCGTGCCGTTCCGTTTTAAATAAGCAATGTGGTATAAGCAAAGATAAATTATACACTGTATAAAAGCGGCTCCCTCAAAGAATACCTACTACCAACCCCTTTCTTGCCGGGTAAGCTAAAAGGTCAATAACGGATGATAGACTGCACATGCATCCAACAACACAGAGCGGCGATGGGCTCACCACCTACCACGCTGAGCACATGTGCAGTTGTAATTTTGTGAAACGTAGACTATGGCAGTGGACTACTTCTGTGGTTATCATTGCCTGTCTCTAACTAACCTTTTAGGGTTAGTTAGAGACAGGCAACCTTGAATCTATGTATGAATGTATGTAATTTAAAGTAAAAAAAAACATTCTATTCTTCGCATAGCTCAGCAGTGAGATTTTGTAAAGGCTTCATCCAAAACTCGATCCGCAGTGAGTTATTAAACCCGCATTCTCTAAATTCGACTCTACACAAACGTCACAAAGGTCCCTTTTGGTGTTCACGATCGAACATTAGAGAATCGACATGCTGATACAAATGCTGACTTAATCAAGTTACTGTAACAGCTATTGTAGGTGTCAGACATGATCGGAGCATGGTATAATGTAGTCTCACAGAAACTTGAAGCCAAATATTGAGCATCAATTACGGATGCCATTTGCAACG
Organism: Scoparia ambigualis; assembly: GCA_963921215.1. Lineage (NCBI taxonomy): Eukaryota > Metazoa > Arthropoda > Insecta > Lepidoptera > Crambidae > Scoparia > Scoparia ambigualis. The sequence goes on along the minus strand of OY992521.1, from coordinate 30,521,699 downwards.
CCACTGAGAATGCGAGAGCAACGAACGACACAGTTGTAGCTTCAGAATATGTTTAGTAAACATGTCTTTGGGCATTTCAGCTCATTAATATCAGCTGGTATAATATTGTCGTTAATATCGATAGTTTGGTATTTAAAATTGTATTATGGTTGCGTGCTGTTGTCCATGTGGATAGGACTGTACCGTAGAAAGATTACAGACTGATGATGATGATGTGTCTGATCTAATAAAAGAATCGCTTTTTCTATTGTTTGTTTATGTTATTGAAACGGCGAACGAGCCCGGAAAGCGGCCGCCGCAGCTCATGGACGCACACGACACTGGCGTTTTATGTTAAGAAACAATAGTTTAAAAGGAGTGAATTAAACGTTACTTACACCTTTTAGGAAACATCTCCTTACGCAAAGTTAATTACTTTCACGGGCATTCGTACGAAACGCCCGCTAAGAAGATTGTGCGGCGCAATTTGTATGCCGACTATAATTCCCAGCTAAGTGATTTCGAAATTACAACGCCCGACGCCACTGACGCACAAAATATAGTGGAATAATAAATTGGGTGGCGGTGCCTTTTGCCAATACTCATTAGTAATTTAAGTTAGTTGCTAACTTCCCGGCGGCAGCTAACCCTTTGCTATTTATTTCAGTGGCCAAAATGTAACTTCTTGAAAATATTTTAGACGGTGAAGTGTTACAGGAGACCGCCTACAGCTAGCTAGCTTATGTAGCGATAAATAGGCATTAAGAACGGAGAGCCCAATGAGAGTTCCTTTCACTATTCCATACGCGCGCGTATGCTCAGGTTGTGGAATGAGCTTTTAGTTAGGGTATTCTTAATGAAGTACAGCATGGGGATCTTCATACAGAGCGTGAAAAGGTTTCGACATGGTCATCGACGACGCAAGTACAAATAAAGTGTTTCAAAGTACAATATTCAATTTTTTTTTTCTGTGACCCAGCATCTTATCAACTCGAACGCACTATCGAGCTCTTGTATATCTACCTAGTATATTTAATAATAGTTCAGAACACATTACCTACTTAAAATGTAATCGCTACAGCAGTCTGGACTTCCATAGGCATGCAACCGTTCCCGATATATATTTACAAGCTTGTTGTTTATACCACCGTGCCCGTAAATTACGATCAAATTATTCATGACGGTGATCCAGCTATTGAGTTGAATTTGTTCCTTCGATATAGTGACCTATTTTTTCGTAACAGTAACCTTATGTATGTTCAGGTACAGTATTAGTAATATAAGTACAACAGTAACAGTATCTTTAAGTTAACTAAGTTAAAGGCAACATTTGAACTTCTCTAACTACCCTACCAACTAGTAACTCTAACATAGCCTCTCAATCTCTCTCTCTCTCTACTATTTAACATCTTTGTTACACTTGTTCTAACAAATTACTACTTCCTACTCTCACACCAAATATTTATTATATTACCCAAGTTATGCTTCTCTTAAAACTTGTTTTAATGGTTATAGTAGATAACAGAAAAACATACTTATAGTATATACATAGAAAACATCTGGGTGTTTTCTTCCCGGAAGTTAGACTTAACTCTTAATTTCACTTAAATTTAACTTAAACCATTAATTTCAAAATTGACCCGCCCGGAAATTCTGTGCCGCCGCCGTTCTATGTTGTTGGATGTATGTGCAGTCTTTAGTCCGTTAGTCGCCTTTTACGACACCCAAGGGAATAGATGTTTAGATAGAATTCTATTAGTAGGTAAACCGCTATACCACAAGGCAATAAACTAGTATACCAAAGACAAGCACAAACATACGCGGAACTTACAACATGATTTTCCATGAATATTTTGTGTTAAGAAGAATAATAGGATTAAGGTCTAATATCCGATAGCAAAATCGATGGCGTCTATTAAAAATTCTAATTGACCCTGCACCGGGTAGTGAGTGAAAAATTACATTGGCATGCCCGCCGGCCGCGCGGACCTCGCTTTAATCGCATTTCTTTCACAGGATGGTGCTATTCAAAGGCGGTGGCGCTATTATTAACATAGTTATTTATTGTTTTCTTTCTGAACGACCAAACGTCTTAAAAGAAGTTTTATCATTTCTTTTTGTAATACGGAAAAAATGCAACATAGCATTGTCAAACACTCGCGGGACATTTAGAATGAGGGAATTCGACAGCGCCTTCTCACTCTCTATCTGGCACACTTACGTACATGGCTAATTTTATTATTGGTGGCGTAGTGACGCATTGGTTTAGTGTCGGTGATATAATGATATAACTATAATACGATAATTCTATGAAAGTGTATGGATTGTACGAATCAATAAGCGGTTATTAATAATTGACGCACCGCACATGTCTCTAGTGCACCGATGATTTATGGCACCGCGCGCAGCGAGTATCTGACAATACGATACCACGTGAAGACGCAGATGGTTATGTGAGCCTGACTCCCTAAATTTGAACCTATGAAGTTTCTAAGGACCTCATAAGTGATCTGGCAGAACCATTAACGCAGTCTAATATATACCGTGCCATAAGAACAGTATAAAGAGTATATCATATGCTATCATCGGATTGTACGCTAGCACCCGGCTCCGTTTAAAATCGCTGACCGCTTTATACTTAAGCCCGGATCGTAACATTGACACGTACCAACACACTGAAGGAAGAATTCGCCGGTCAGGTTTAAACGACCACTAAACAAAAGGCCTAAACCCATCTTAGTCGTTAGGTCGTTAATCTAAATATTTTTTTCGGGTAACTTCTTTATAAGCCATATAAATTTCACTAGAATTCACCATTTCGTTCCATAAAAAGTATTAAAAATAATTGTTACAAACACCACAAGTCTTTTAAACATATTTTTTTACTTAACTTTCTGCAAAGGACATATAAATGATTGCTGGTTTATGTTCCAAAATAGTTTTATTTTGCGATATGGTTGTTTAGTGATAAATAGGCGCCTTTATGGTAATTATTATTTTTTGTTTCAACAATATATTACGAATTATTTTCTACAACAGGGATGCTCTTAGACATCAAACCTTTTGATAAATAATTTTAACAGAAGAATTACATTTAAAAAAACAATGAGTGGTTGCTTTGTACTTTGGCTTAGGTGATGCGTAAAGGAGTTACGGCAATACATTCCTTATTCTGACGTGCCGATAAGTCTATATTTCTATTAACTGAAGCTTTAAATAAAATTTATTAGATGTGTGGCTTTACCCATAAAATGTGGTTTAAGAAATGTGAATTCAATTTTGCGCTTCTTAAAGGAAATCTTATAGCAGGATTTATTAAGATAGTATACTTAAACAGTTTATCGACCATTTTTCTAGAATGTATTCCTTAAATGTAAGTTCCAATATAAATCTTCACTGCAAACGTTCTCTAATGAAATATAAGTGAAGTGAAAGCCTGGACAAGAATAAAGCTTTACGTATTATATTAAATTACCACATCGAAACAGATTACATTGAAAAATGGCATGTTTTAAAAAAATACAGTGATTTAGTTGTCTGCTAAAACAAAAATGTTGGAGTCCTACATTATCATTATTTTATATATTACTCATTCTCCGTTAATCAAGAAAAAGAAACTCATTCGACATGAGCACTTTCTCGTTAGTCAAAAAAATATATCAAAAAGGTTACGCACGCCGCCATACAAAAAAAGCGCCGATTTAATTTTGAAGAAAAATAAAAACGGTCCACTTTTATTTACCCCGAGTCTCACTCGCTGCTGCTAATTTAATCCCCCCTTTTCCCTTGGGCAAGGGGTGCCTTAGTATTCAGGACCACTCACACAGTATTTATCCTTACACATTCGACTCACGTAATAAATCTATGTTATTTAATCTACTGCGAGTTATCTATGGGCAACACTTTCCTTATTATTGTGAGAATGCAATTTTCACTATACTATCCTCTAAGGATTGCTAAATGATAACATTTTAAGTTAAAACCTTTTTTAACGGACGTTTTATGAGTACGTGATTATTTACTATCAGAGTGAAGAAACAAATATTAATTGAAACATAACATTTAGTTAATCCTATTTTAAAATAAGAATAACTAACTTCATTCAATATAAACAAAAGAACATAATAGAAATGAGAGAAACGCAGAAAACGTGCTCGCGATAATAATATTTTATAATTGTACTCTCTCATACTAATTACAGCTTGGGTTTCGTGCTCCAAAGAAAAAAGATTTACTATTTTTTTATCCAGCTTTGAAAGGTCAATCCAAATTATACATATACTACAGTACATCCTTATAATTGTTTTATATCAACTAGAAGAGTAATGACAGAATCCATACATACGTACATATAAACATTCAAGACCATTGCCCCAACACTCAAAGAGAGAAGAAGAAGAACGTTTCACCAAATTACTACTGCACACATGTGCTCAGCATGTGCACAGCGCGGTGAGCTTTAAGCTGTTGGATTTATGTGCAGTCTTAGTAGTTCGTTGGTCGCATCTTACGTCATCCAAGAGAACAGATGGGTGTACTTTTTAGGGTTCCGTAGCCAAATGGCAAAAAACGGAACCCTTATGGATTCGTCATGTCTGTCTGTCCGTCCGTATGTCACAGCCACATTTTAGGAAAGTATAAAAACTATACTGTTGAAACTTGGTAAGTAGATGTATTCTGTTAACCTCATTAAGATTTTCATGAAAAAATTGAAAAAAAAAACAATAAATTTTGAGGGTTCCCCATACTTAGAACTGAAACTCAAAATATTTTTTTTATCTAACCCATCCGTGTGGTGACCTATCCATAGGTATATGGATAGGTCTTTAAAAATGATATTGAGGTTTCTAATTTCATTTTTTTCTAAACTGAATAGTTTGCGCGAGAGACACTTCCAAAGTGGAAAAATGTGTGTCCCCTCCCCTGTAACTTCTAAAATAAGAGAATGATAAAACTAAAAAAAATATACGATGTACATTACCATGCAAACTTCCACCGAAAATTGGTTCGAACGAGATCTAGTAAGTAGTTTTTTTTATTACATCATAAATTAATTAATTAAAAAATACACTATTATTAAAACATCGATCTAAGTTACAACGAACTACAAGAACTTTTATATGATGTTACTTGCTGCTAGGGAACCCATATTGGGCGAGTCCGACTCGCACTTGGCCGGTTTTTTAATAGTGAACTAGGTACCACCGCTAAGTTATTTGAAAATAGTCTAGGTAACGTTTCTTGAATGTTTAGAATTATACAATTCTTGGAATGGTAAAAGACTTTTGAAAGGTAATGTTGTCTGTGATTGAATGGAATCTGATTTAGATTAACTGCCATACTCAGAGACGTCAATTAAGTTTTAATGACAATTAAATGTATTTTCTTCTCTATTTATATTCTCACTATACATAAGAAAATGACAGCAAGAGACTTAATTGTCATTAAAACTTAATTGACGTCTCTGAGTACGGCAGTTATTGAGTGCAACTAAAATTATATTAATTGTTTATACATTTATAAAATTATATTACAACTTATAAAATTATTGTTTATGCAACGGCATTTATTGAGGAGGGGTAGACCAAAAAAAAGAAAGATGGACAGTGTAAAATATGTCAGACAGATGAGTGACGACAATTAAAGATATCTCAGATTCAAAGGTCCCGGTTTCGACTTTTTAGATCGATTTCCAGCGAGGGTATACCTAGGTAGTAGGCAAATAATTATTGGGCTATTCCGAACCATTAATAAAAAAGTTTATATAAGTAATAATTTTTGACTTTGACATTGGTATATGATTGAACTCGGTTTCATTGGTGGTAGGATAGGATAGTTAACCAAAATCTTATCTAAATATATCAATGTTACTAGCATCGTTTTGCTATGACAGTTATAGCTATGAGAGCCAGTACTTCATTAGTTGAAGAATCCGGGTGATCGCTCTTATCATCACCTACCATCAGGTGAGATGAAAACTAAGTGCTTCCCCTGATAAAAGGTAGGTATTCGTAGACTTTAAAGGCACACCAATTTGTAAAGCTGCAGTGCAACACAGCTATCGCTTTCCCGCCGACCCGAATCATATCCGATAACTAAAACTAAAACATTTTACGTCCATTCGACATGTGTTCTATTTTATCGGCCTAGTTTTATTTGGTGTACACAATTTTTATTCGGCCCCGCGCCCGGATTCAGGTGATTGTGATACTAAACATTTTTTATAGTGCACTCGCGACGCGTGCCAATAAATCATCGACGAATTTACAGCAAGCTTGTAAACCGGAGGTTTACGACCTCTGCGCGGACGGAGCGCGAATCAATGGGAGAGGCTTCGACGCTGGCAGCGTGAATCAGAGGACCTGTGATGGACGAGTGACGATTGGAAAGGAGAGCTTTTCAATGATGTGGAAAGCACTGAGCACCTCTAGATGACTTTATACCTGTTTTAAGATAAGTGGAAGATCGGACTCAGAAATTGCTTAGCACAGCGAGAGGTACACCTACACCAAAAGCCGTCTACACAGTCGTTATGGATGGTTAGTATTACAAAAGCATTAGTAGGTACTTCACATTTGGTAAAAGCTCTTACATACTCAACTAGTGGACAGTCGCAGACTGCCCACTAGTTGTTGAAAAGTATTGCTATATAGATAGTAATCAGCAATACTTTTCAAAACACTGCTATGACTGTCACGGATTTGATACAGGCTGTTTTGCAATAGGATTATAATCCCGAAACTGCGCTATCATATTAAGGAAGGACAACAATAACTAAGTGTATGGAAGCAACTATGAAATTGCGAAACAAATCAGTTGCAACATAGGTATATAAAACTGAAAATACTATTCAATTTAACTGTTATTTTTTCGCAATGTCAGAGTTAAGACCAGTGCTATTGATTTTATCGATAAGTAAGAAATTATTCTAGTACATCGTTTACAGCTTAAGCTAATCTGGTAAAGTAGTTTTTAGACAAATAGAAATTTAAATAAATTTGTTTGACAGATTTATGTTAACAAACTATGTTATTTGCTGTGGCAATTAGATAAACTAGCCAGCTCCACAGTGGTAGAGAATAGAGAGATTTATTATGGTTTTTAGTGCTTTTTTTTATTGATTTATTTTATTTTATTTATTTATTCAATGGAAACCTTTACAGTAACCTTTATAGTAACAGTAACTTAAAAAAGTAAATTTAAAATAATATATTACAATAAACAACTATACAATAGTTTAGGATGGGTAGTAGTCGATGGCATGGATCGCTTGTGAAGTAGCTATTTTCGATATTTTTTGCCAAAAGAAATCGAGAAAGGTCTAACGGCGAAATGGTAGGTAGGTTGTTTACGATTATAGCAACGGCTTCGGCGGCGGCGGTGGCGGGAGCTTGAATCAACCCCTGGTGTTGATAAGCTTTGACAAGGGCTATGTCAGTTTGTAAAATTCTATGTTGTTAAATAGTAATACTACCCGTCTACTAGTAATACTCGCCCGCGCCTTTGTCCAGGCTTACTTATAAACACCGTCATAGTTCAGCCATTTTGAACAAAATATCTACAAATTAAGTATAAAACCATCATCCTGCATTAATCTTTCTATCAGTGAAAACCGCGTCAAAATCCATTGAGTATTTTTCGAGAAGCAAGTGGATCCACAGATACAGGCAAACAGCGACGTTACTATACGATTATGTAATGATGATATTAGAGTAACTTTTTTATTTATATACAAATAAATGTTGTTAAAGATGACAAACATAAAACTTAATAAAACTAACTTAAATAAAAACTATAACCAAAATTGTTACTCCAGATCAACCCCGACCGGCACATAGGTACCCAGCTGTTCATTTGTTCAGTAAGTTTTAACGACTTTTTAGTTTAGTCACCCATCCAGTTACCAGATACTTTAAAAATTGCTTAACTTTTTAGATCGCAACTCGAACACGCAAGTCTTTTTTATCTTATAACGAATGTTGTTTTGTCACATCGACGAATTATTTGGTAACATGTTAACATTGGAGTAGTTAGCTCGTTACATAAATCTTGTTGCCTAACTTAATGATAATATTTGTTCCGGTCAACAACTTGATAACTTGATATATGCTATTATCGTTGTAATAACTATGCTAATCAAACCGTTATGCGAAGAAAGTAGACAAGCAGCAAACGCCCTGTCTATTCGTAATTCGTCGTACAAATTGTCTAAGAAATAGAATGTGAGCAAATGTAATAAGAAAAATAAAATAGATTTAGAAACATAGCGTAAAGTAGTATGTAAGAAATGCTAGAGAGAAAATTGTAAAACATAAAAAACTGTCTCTGAACAAACTTATTTTCCCAATAAGATAGAATAAAGATAAAGATAGACTAGCAAGAGCAGGTGTAGGCGGAACTCCCAACCGCATAAAATAACAAAAGCGAGATGTATGCAAGTGTAGTATGAGTAATGAAAGTACGAGAAGCATAAAAGCGAGAACTTGAATGAAAGAACAAAACAAGCATAAAAGGATCAAATAGGAGGAATTAAAAAAAAAAATCGTCGTACACTGCTTTGCACTGTGCCAATTGCTAGAGAATAGTCAAAATACAGCAACGCGCGCGAATTGTACCAATTACGAAAAGACTGGGGTCGAACGTTTGCTAGGTTGTTGCCTAGGGGGGCAGAACGGAAGAAAGAGGTCTCTTCTGTTTTGTGGTAGAAAGCCCGCCAAGGCATTTGGGCCTTGATAGTAGCCTAGCTACAATACAATGCTCCACAGATTACTTAATTACTGTCAACAATCATTTTGTAATGAAAACATCTTTACGAATGCACACGTGTTTAATTTATTAAAATTATTTTCTTTTCTAACTCTTCACTTGATCCAGGTTCAGGTCTAAAAAGTTTAGTTCAGTGCATAACAACATTTCAATGTGTAGTGTAGTGTACGCGTAAACCTTAGAAAACAATATGCAGACAAACAGCTTACAAAGGAATTGTGGAGAAGAAAGAAAACTAATTTATAAAAAGGTCAATAAGAACCTTAATAGGTCAAGGATCATAAGAACGCCGGCGGTCACGTAACAATTGATTTTTTAGTTGTGTCTGGTTTTACGATCCTCGAGGGGTTAAAGTGTAAGTATAAGGTCTACCTAATACTCAAAACCACTTTATGTTCAGTCGGGTTTTATTCTGAAAACCAAAAAGGTAGACCTACAGTAGCAGAAAGAAGGATTAATTCTTTGAATCGAATTCCAAAAGTCTTGCTTCATATCCTCATAGTTAGAAGTTTGTAAAAAATAATCGAGTCTGAATTGGCTCAAAATATAGCCATCGATCGGCTAACTCTTTCGTAACGAATTTCGCATTTATGGATAATAATAACATTCAAAGGCTGTATTTGTAAGCGATTGTACGGAACGATAAAAGCTGCACCATAAAATTGACATACAGCTTTTCGTATTGGCGGGGAAGCTCATTTGGTGAGGGACAAAGGAATCTCGCTCCAATAAACATAGTGGTAAGGTATATTATGGACGCAAGAGTACATTTGTGTGCGTGTAAAGGGCAACATTAACACGTGAATAATCTCCGAGTATAATCGCCTCTCGAGATATCGGCATTGGGAACGTATTCCAAGTAGTGATAAAGTGAGATGCGATATCTGTAACGCCCTCGCTAAAGGCTGAATGTGATCCTTTTACTTAAATTACATATAATTATATCTTTAATGTTTTGAGTTAAATACGGCTTTTCTTTACAGCTGATAGTCAGAGTCTAAGCGTTACTGAAAACTTACAGACGGACATGGTGAAAGCAATAACAGGATCCAGATTTATCACGTAGCAAAATCCAGTGTGGTAAAATTTTTATTATTCTTTTGATCGAGTTTAAAATTTACAACAAATTCTATTTAATGGAAGCAACGCCATCAAGTGTCAAATAATTTACACAAGACTAGACAATACTTCGCATGAATACTCGAATTGTCGATAGTTTTAACCCGATAGAAAAGTGAAGAAAAATACACTCGTTTGGGGTGAGAATTTAACGCATTTTTATAGGAGATCGAGAGCTGTAAGTTGTGATCACGAATATTATAAAGATAGTGACCGTTGGTCCCGATTATTGTGGTTACAAAGCAACCGTTATTATAAATCAAATGTTAAAATTAGTTTGCCTGAGTGGGTTATGGTCCAATCTACATATTTGCGTGTTCATGTAAGAAGGAAAGGCAAAGGACATTTTAAGCTGAAAATAATTATGAAAAATAAAAAAATCCCGGTGCCTAGCAATGCGGTGTCAATAGGCCGTTAATCTCCCCAACTTACCAACTGCCCCATAAAATATCACAGACGCATAAAAACAAACTAAATATGTAACCAACCATCCGCCCCTACAGTGGACACAGTTTATTCTCATTTGCACAAAAACAGATCCAGGATAGCAATCCATCACCGGAGATTAGCCGGCGCTGTCCGGGATATTCCACCTAACGGCCGATAGGGATGGCCTCGTTTATCGCTTATCGATACAATATGTACATCTCATTTGCGAGAGTAATGGAGCTTTTTGAGTGGATGCTTCTGTTTTATATTAAATATTTGGAAACTATTTTAAGTAGGCAGGTACCTCACTTTTTTGGTGATAAACTAATATAATAATAGTAGGTAATCAATTTTATTTTTTAATTAATTTAGTGTGTTGTATACGTAGTCATTTTAATAATAATTTTAATTTTAAAAGTTAATTCGTGTTTTGATAAATTCTTAGTAGTATTATAATAAAGGAAGAATGGTTTGTTGGCAAATGTTTTCGCATTGCATGTATTGCTAAGTATACACTTATTTAGGTGTCAGTCTTCATCAAAATTGTTATTACTTACTTATAATTTATCCTTAATTATGTAGATTGTCACCTGTTGTGTATGCCATATAAATAAATTAATTTATTTGCATAAAAAGTGGTACAGAAGTTGGTATGTATATTTTTGAACACAGTTTACCAGACGCTGACATGCAAAATTTCTCTTTTTTACAAAAAGTAAAAAAGACAGAAAATACACAATAAATTTATAAGGGAACAAACTACAACAAATGATAATCAGTAAGTCAAACCAATTTAAATTACAACAATTAAAATTATTAATTAATTATTATAATACATACGAGTAAAATAAGTGGGTTACTAAATCCTAGACTGGAATGATTTAAAGAAATTTATCAATCAAATAAAAAGAGCTCTGTGTCAGCAGCCTTTTAATTTAATTTTAAAATAATTTAAAGGCAATCCTTTTCGTCGCACAAACTATTATAAATTTTAATTGCCATGCAGTAGAGGCATTTCTACTGTACTGAGTCGTCGTTTTAGCAGGTAAGTAGAACGAGTTTTTCAGGAAACCTTGTATTAAATTTTTATTGGAAGTCTGGGGGCACGACACGCCAAGTCGAGCAAAAACAGCAGCACGGCCGTACTTACTTATAACTGCATAAATAACTTTGTAATCCCATATAAATATATAGGATTATAAAGTTACATTTGCAGTTACATATCCCCACGTGCTATTGTTCACGTGGGAGGCCTGTGCCCAGCAGTGGGACGTTTATAGGCTGATGATGATGATGATGATTTGCAGTGAATGAATCAATGTACCTGTATATATGATATAATGGAATATCCGTTGTTGGTATTCAAGAAGTAGAAGTAATGGAAAGGATAAAAGTATTACTATCTACAAAAATAAATTAGATGCCGTCAAAAACGAACTTAAATAAAACAAGCCTTGCAAAATTTTTCAACAAAGTTTAAATTTAAATGATAATTATCGATACTTTGCATTACGTCCTTGTCCCTTCCTCCGGGCCTCTTTTTGCTCCAACGTCTTCTTAAATAAACGCCTTGTGATGGCTCGGGGCCTTCCTCGGTGTCATTGGCAGATTTCGTGTGTCGTCAATAATTAGCTTCGCTCGCCATGATATAATATTAATACTTAGTTTCTTATTTAAACATTAAGCTCGAGGGAATCAGTTGGCATACATTTTTAGGAAGATTGTGTTTAATAAGTGTACTAAAGGGCTATGCTCTAATTAAGTTAAACATTGTAGGCTAGAATTTTGGTGATAAGCTTTGTAACTTTATAATAATCTAAGCATTATACAAAATTTTACTGTTTTTCTCTAAGTGCTGAATTATTTATGTTGCTATTCTACTCCTGCAAATTAACTCGAAACCCTTCGTTAGTTTTGACCTTAATTCATTATAAGTCATTATTTCATAAAGTCTCAAAGGAGGAGAGCTTGTTGTAGCCCGACACCAAATACCGTGGAAAATAACAAGGATCCTGCAGACGAACAATCGTGATTAGCTATTAAACAATTTTGACCCTTAATTGCGCGGAAACTTGAAGAAGCACCACCAATAAAGTGATTAAAATTTACAAACTCAACTCGTTGCTTTGCCATTATTTGTGTGGTACAAAAGCGTCGTTTCATTTCTCGGAATCGGAAAACATTTCAACCGCCTAATTAAAAGGGTATAGCTTAAAATAAATAAAGTTTCATGCCATTGTACTGATAATATTTATGTTTAACTGTATACTTACTAAAAAGTACAAAAAAATAGAAGAAAACGTGTTCTTCTAGAATTAGACGCGGTAAAAGAAAGGGAAAACAAGTGGCTTTGTTAATTTTCCTGAAGGTTCTTCTTTGTACAAAAGTCTTTCACCATGGCAACTTATAAAAACCTATGCGAATGGCTGAGTAACATTAATGCGACATTAAAAAATAATAAAAATAATTTTAGTACGCACAAAGTACCTACCTATTTATTGAACGTCGAAATCTTAGACTTGGTAACAAAAGAGTTACTATGAGTAGAATCTGCCTATTTGTAGCCAAAAGTTAATAAACAGATTTTGACCTTGGACCAGGCCTTTGTTGCGGATCTCAATACTAAAGTAGCAAAGTTAGCTTTACGACTATATGTAAATCAGAAAACTAGTTTCGTATTACAGGAGAATCCTATTGACCGAAATAAATATAAATGCAGAGCCTACAAACATAATTTACATGACATTCAATAAAAAAAGCTTTTAAGATAATGCACTTTATGTCCTGATATAAAGGTTAAGGTCTAGTGGAAAAATAGGGGCGGCATTTCATCTATTTTTATTACTTAGTTTATTATTCATAGCTTTTCGAAAACCTACAAACACAAAAGAACTTGTAGTTTAGCTAAAGAAAATAAAATTTATTCGATGTTAAGTTTTGCTATTGTTGCCTCTAAGTTTTTAGTGTGCTAGCCATTGGCGGCGGCTTCGCCCACGTGCAATCCGATTTTTCATGAAAGTTTTTATTAAGTGCCCGTAAAACATTTTAGTTGATGAATTAAATATTTTATTTTTTAATAATTCACCATCGTTTGTTTACACTAATACATTAAATTACTTACATATTTAAACTTGTAACATTATTTATTACACATAAACACAAACAAACACACACTTACGGGTAAATACAACATGTTAAGATCTTTCAAGTTTAAGATAATAATTATAAACAATAAAATCTAAAAAAATAACAAGAAATACAAATATAAAAATTCAGGTAAATGAGCTCGTAATATCATAATAATAATTATTATCACAAACAATTAAGCTGGTTATTTCATGTTATTACAATATTAGAACCAATGATATAATAATATCATTGAATAGAAGGAATTCTGTTGGGTGAGTCAGCGCGTGAATATCCAGTTGGTCACCATGCTCATTGCCAGCTTGCACATCCTTGATGTGGGGGAACTTGAGCCAATACAGTTTTACGAAAGGGTGGAGAGAGAGAGGGGTTATTTTATTTCGGGGTACCTAACTGGGATACGTATGTTAAATGTGGTTTACTATTGTTTAATAAAAAACGTATGACAAAAGATCATTTATTGTTTTCTGAGGTTTAAGCTCGCTTAACATATTACATTTAACATGTTACATTTCAATGTGTAGTGCTCGCACTACACATTGAAATGTAACACTTTTTTACGGATTAACTCGCGTTTAATTTATTATTAACATAGTTTTTTACATTATCCTGACGTTTCGAACCCTTTATACTTCGAACTATGTAAATAGTAAATTAAACGCGAGTTAATCCGTAAAAAAGTGTTTCATTTCAAAAGATCATTTTACAAACAACGTTTGAAAAACTAATCATATGACAAACTTTCTTTTCGTAAACATATTACTTTAAAAATAATCATTTGACATAATACAGGTTTGGCAAATGATTTACTTAGAAAATATTTCTAATGGTTAAATATTATTTGAATAATATTCACTTGACTAAATAATTCGTTTGCCAAATTGGTGATTTTACAAAAAAGTATGGTATATTAGGTATGATATATTATATAAGCAAGGATATAAGCAATTTCGAGCCCATCAAGAAGGAGTAGGGCAGCTAGTATTCCTGTTGTCTAATAAAAAAAAAATAACCTCGAAATTTAAGACAATCGCGAAGCGCAGTAAATGCAATTTGTTAAATGTTATTTATGCTTTACGTTGTTTTGCCAACTAACATGTTTAAAAAATAATCAATTTGTGAAATAATGTTTCAGCATAATGATTTTTTTTTTGTAAAATTATTGTATAATTAGTAGTTTATTAAACAATAGTTTGTAAAATAATAAATTTATCAAGTATAATTTTTGTCAAATGTTATTTTTCAAATGAAAATTTGTTATTTGTTTTTTGTTAAATGATTGGACACCGTTAAATGTACCTATTTAGTAAATAGTTGGGGGCAGTCGATTTTATAGGTAAACATTTTAATTACAAAAGTTAAATCAATGCTCTTTCTACGTTCTTCTAAGGAACTTATTTAAAGTGTGCCAATTGTTTCATATAAAATGGTAATTACTTTTTCGAGATGCCATGAGAACATTAGACTGAATAGATTCATGCTGTCTGTGGCGGCTCATTACAACAACACTTAACGAACTAAAGACTGCACGTACATCCAAGAGCATAGAGCGGTGATGGGCTCACCACCTATCACGCTGAGCACATGTGCAGTTTTAATTTGGAATTAATTAATTAATTTGGAAACGTGGAGTATGGCAGCAACTGCTTCTGCGGTCCTCATTCCCTGGTCTCTGAGTAACCCTTAAGGGTCGCTAAGAGTCGTGAGTGCACGCATGTACTCGTATGTGTTTGATAAGTTAAATTGTTGATTCAGACTGGCCAATCCATGATGCTCCTTTGACTTGCGCCAGCGGCTCTACACAATAACACTGGTAGCTAGTTGTTCCATCAATTTTATTGCTTCAAGTTTTGAAGTCTTTACTTACTTTGTTATGTAACGACAATTCCGTTTCATTTGAAATCTAAATGAAATGTCGGCCGTCGTACTTTTCAGTGAATTTAACTTAGCTTTACAATCGGTGACCATTTTGAATGTTGTGTATATCGGAGGTTCCGGGTTCAATTCCCAGGTTGGGCAAAGTGTGTTTCGGATTTGTAGAGGGACACCATGTAATTTTTTAATAATAATGATACAAATAAGTATTATATTTCTATTGAATACGATTTCGTTTTCTCGTAATTTTATATTTATGATATTTTATCTAACAAGGAGGACTTAGAATAACACCTACAACGAACTACTTTATTTACATGAATAAACTTTCTTGTTATCTTCAAGCTAATGTAAAAGATTTCACCTTAATAGTTAGTAGCTAAATTCGCACCGAATCCCGCGACACAAGACGGATGGGACCCAGGTGCTTGCGATGGCGTATCGCGATTTCGCGACCGACGTACCGTGATTGTAGGTTTTTATGGTAACGCCATTTATTTGGGGGTGTTTTTTGTATACGTAACTTTTTTTACCATTAATTGTATGGAAGAATGATACAAATCTAACTTATGTATGGAACAGCTTATTTTATTTACACAGTACACTTGGTATGACATGGTACTAAAGTGCTAAGCTACTTCTGAGGGCGACAACACAGTGAGCTCCTCTCAATGCGAGTCCCGGCTACACAGTTCGGCTTTCTGCACAATGGGGCTCGCATCCGATTGGGCGGGCTAATGCGGGCACCGCGTCGGCGGAGTGCACACTACGCATACTCTGAGTGTGGACCGTTTTGGAGACCAATTACCTACTTAATCTGTTTGTAGAAGCTGGCCCGAGTAATTATCGGTGCACTGTGCCAGAAAACAAATGAAAAAATGCAACTGAGGAAACAGAATCCATGTGCGCTATGCATACTCCGAGTGTAGACCGTTTTGGAGACTTATTACCTACTTAGTCTGTTTGTATCTCTTAAGTCTGGCCCGAATAATTAGTTACAGGTGCACAAACCAAATGCTCCACATAATGAAACTAGCATGATGAGCCGTGTGGTCTACAAACTTCTCTCTTCTTTTGGGTGTCGTAAAAGGCGACTAACGGACTAAAGATTACACATACATCCAAGCAGACAGAACAGAATCCATGCAGCACCTGTCGTGTGACTGTAACCCTCGTGCCAGGAAAATATATGAGCCTTCTGTGGTTGGCCTCTTCGGAACCACAAGGATTTTGAAGAACATTGCTAATCTTAATTGTTTTTCTAAGGATATTCTGAAACCTAAACAATCGATTCTAATAATTCTTTCACCAATAAAAATCTGAAATTTCAAATAAGGTTTAAATTATATCCAGGTCAATAATACTCTAAGAGGCACGGCAAATTTAGTGACATACCGAATTAGGCAGTGATTAATAAACAGCTTTCACTCATTAGTGCCCTCCACATTGTCAGAACCAGCCGTTTGACGAGAGGATTGCATTCGAGCTTCACACACACACTTACACACTGCATCCTCATGGCGGGCAGATGTAGCACCCGGAATGCAGGATTAAGGGTTAAAGAGGTTATTCGCCAAAAAGACAAACGCCACTCACAAGAAAATAAAAATAACATACAAATATAATGTTACCAAATCGAACGAAACCTTAACCAAAGCTGAACGAAGCGCTTTAATACAACCAAAGTTGACATCGATTAGAAGAATGGATGTAAACCGTCTAGACTTGTCACTCTCGAAAGTACTACATATATATGCTTGACCGCATGTGAATACTGGAAATATCTCTAGCTACATTATGTCTGGTTATGTAATGCACTGTTGGTGAGAAAAAAATTTGGTATCTACTTTTTCCACAACGAAGTCACAAAGGGGGTCGAAAATGGCCCGAATATGGCTTCGAGGAAATGATGGTCGAAAGGATGGCCGTGACTTTTTTGGGGGCACTTCCGTGCCCCCAAGTTAAAATAGGAAGAATTTGAGAACACCTCGATTGCCGGCTGCTAAGCGGCTGTAAGCGGTCGGCTCGATAATCTAAGGTCCAGGGTTCAATTCCCGTGATGACTGTTGATTTCAATGATGTAAGTGTTTGCCCAGCCGTGGGACCGTACCTATAATAGGTTTGCTTTTAGAGAGCGGCATTCGAAGCGCTAGGAAACGCCACCGCAACGAGTTATAAAGCCCAATTTGGAGGAGAGCATGTTATTACGTGACGTCACACATAGTTGTGCAACTACGCTGCTCCCGGCGACATAGTTCACAAAGTTCGCAAAGAGATTGGCTCCGGCCGCTGGAGTAAGCACGAGTTGAATTCAAGTTTTATGGGCGTGTAGGTTTTAATTTAAATTACTTTATCATTGTTCACGGTGGCCGCGTGACTAAGCGCTTGGCCTGAGGTGGTCCAGGTTTTAAGGGCAGCTCGGGCAAAGTGTTTCGAAGACTTTATTTCAATGTCACTTGGGACGGTTATATACCGGCTACACTTTACCACACCGTGTACCACAGAGTAAAGATGGAACAAATCATTGACATCAGTGAATAATCATCTCAGAACAATAACTAAATAATCATAATGATTTAGTTTTTCATATGACATCCCTGCTATTGTCATTTACAATCACAGCGATTATGATTTCTTAGTAGTGCGTGTATCAATGAAATGAAATACAATTTTATTTCACATTTCATATGATTTTTATCGAAACTAACGAAATGAAGTGCCATTTCTCCTGTGCGGAGGCGGTCGTCCCCCGCCAAACGTGTCCTGTTACATCATAATCATTATTCAATTACCATGTCTTTTCATTTTAATATTTTCAATGATAAATAGTAGGAAAATCACTCTCAATGAAAAATAGCAGGTGATTTCACTGTGATAAAAAATCATATGATCATATGATTATGATTTCTAAATACCAATCATTTCTATCTCTACCACAAAGGCGGCTACATGCCAAGTTGTCAGAGTATCGGCCAGGTTCCATAAGCTGTAACATCAACATCCCTAGCGCATCTCCTAATAATCGGCGTGAACTTCATGCATTACCCGCTGTTTCTCTTCAACCGGATAACTTGCTCTAGCTCGCCATTTTCGGTACATATTTGCTGCATAATATGTAGGTATATAGGTACGTGAATACAGACTGTTATATAGTAACGGGTGGACTAAATTTAATGCTGGAAGCTTTTAATTGTCTGCTAAAGTAAATTACTTATCGGCCCAGCGCTTACCCTTAGTAAAAAAAAATGTGGTTGTAATAAACTTAAAATTAATTTATTTATAAATATATCGTCGTCATTAATTTATCTGTGTACTAAATAATTATTAATGTCTGTCTAATTAATGCACGGATAATATTATCGCTCGTGTAATAATTATGTGCATGATTTCAATATTTAGGAAAATGTTTATTGAAACCACTAAGTATTTGTTTCGCAAAACAGCAGACTTCATAATTAACAGAAACCAATACACGGTAATGGTTATGCTCGTGTCTAATTTATTTTGATAAAAACGCAGTAAGTACATAATAATACACGTGTAGTATAAGTAAAAGAATAAAAAAACTTCACGGAGAAAATCGTTTTATAAAACAAGTGTAATATTTTTGTTTCACCCAAAAGAACATCCACAACCACCGTTACTCTAATTCTCAGAGTGAAGTAACAGCCAATGTACTGTCCCACTGCTGGGCAAAGGCCTCCACCATTGTATTTAATTACGTAAGTACATATATGACTATTAGAGGGTAGTTGCCAAGTAAACCACGAAATTTGTTTGCTCTCTTTATTTATTAAATTAAAATAGTAAATTAAGTTATTTACATTATTTTTTATGCGCATCTAAAGCATAAGGTAGTGCTACTCGCCTGCAGTTATAGTTTTCCTTTCTAAATTCTCCTTTACCGCACATCACCAAGACCAACATCAACATGGATCAATCACGCCTTGAAGACAACATTAACAACATGGCCAAGATGTTTGAGACCAAAATGGCAGAGTTCCAGGCTGAGCTCAACCAGGCTTCCAGTACACGTAAGAATCCTAATACGATTGCTGGGCTCAACACAGATTTTCTCGCCTTTAAGGCCTTTGTATGCAACGGACTGGCTGTGCTTCGCTCTGAAGTGGACGCTTTGCGAAGAAGTATGGACCGGATCGAGATGCGTTTCCGAAGGAAGATGTTACTGGTGCATGGTATTCCCGAACAGGCCGGTGAAGACACATGTGCTAAACTTGTTGCCACTCTTCATTCTAAATGCAAGGTACAGACTCTTTCGGTTACCAGCATTAACGCTAGTTACCGCATGGGCAAACTGGTTCCTAATAACAGCAAACCACTGCCCATTGTTGTAAAGTTCTCCGATGCTGCCGTGCGCGCAGCTTTGTGGAAAGGCAAGGTTGCTCTCAAGGGCTCGAAGATTACCCTATCCGAATTTCTTACGAAGACGCGCCATGAAGCATTCATGGCTGCCAGAAACAAATTCGGCGTTTCCAACTGCTGGACTGCGGATGGGGTAATATTTATCAAGACACCAGACGGCAACAGGCACAAGTTGGAGTCTATGGCAGAGTTTCATAACATTGCTTCGGGTACATCAACCAACAAACGATAGCCCCCTCTTACTTCGTTAACAAAGTTTAACACCCACTTTTTAATCGTTTTTTAATAATACCCTTTAATCTTTAATGTTCCGTGACTGTTTATTAATTTGTTTTCTGTAATTGTCTGCTGACAACTGCTATTTAGTAATTAATGTATTTGTCATTGTCATTGTCATTGCTGATGCTGTCACTGTCAAACAGTCAGTAAATTATGCATTCTTTTTTTTATGTCTCAGGCAAAGGGAACTATTCTATACGGTTTTGACTTCTGTTTTTTTATATAATTTAAATTTTTTTTTTTTTTTTACCTTTTCAAATTGTTTGAATAGTTCATTGTAGTGTTGTTTCGTATAGCGTCCATGGTTTCATGTGGTTTTCTTTTTTTTTTTTTTGGTGATTCTATGCAGGTGTTTCTCTTCCGGACTGCTGGCGGGTGGTATGCCTTTTATTTTAATTTATTTATTTTATAAAGCTTTTAATTGTCTTTATTTTAATACTAATTATTATTTATATATTCATAATTATTTTTGTTATTCACTTTATACATTTTTATTACTATGTTACAAGCAAGTTACAGTGATAGTGACGCGGATGATGACGGTTCGGATTATCTGTCTGCAGCTTCCTCCGATAGTAGTTTCCAAAGTCTAACTCAACCGCTGGACTCCTTACTCGACGTTAATTTCGCATCTTTTTCCAAAAATTTTAATGTTGTGCATATTAATGCACAAAGTATCCCCGCACATTATTCCGATTTGTTGACCACCTTCTCCAGTAACCAAAACATTCATGCCATCCTTGTATCGGAAACATTCCTAAAACCTTGTCTCCCTTGTACCTCCTACTGTCTTCCCAGATTTCATCTCATTCGCAATGACAGGACTGGCAAGGGTGGCGGCGGAGTAGCCATTTATCTCGGAGGGCACTTACCATTTAACCTTATCAACAAATCTCCATCTGCCTACTGTGAATCTTCTGAGCATCTTTTCATAGAAGTTCTTATGGGTCACTCAAAGATACTCTTAGGCGTGTTTTATAGCCCGAACCTCCACATT
The DNA here is from genome assembly GCA_963921215.1 of Scoparia ambigualis. NCBI lineage: Eukaryota > Metazoa > Arthropoda > Insecta > Lepidoptera > Crambidae > Scoparia > Scoparia ambigualis. The sequence goes on along the minus strand of OY992521.1, from coordinate 30,500,725 downwards.
GACTACTTTGCCAAATTTGAATCCGTATTAGAAACACAGGTACCAACAGCTGACCATACTATTATTATGGGCGACTTCAACACCTGCTTACTTAAGCAGGATTCACGGTCGTCCCGTCTTAGCTCAATTGTAGAATCAACTAATCTTAACTTTCTTCCTTTAACTGCGACTCACCATTTTCCTGGCTGCCAGCCCTCCTTGTTAGATCTTGCAATTGTCTCCTCCACTGACCACGTGAGTTCCCATGGCCAACTTCCTGCTGAAGCCTTTTCCTATCATGACCTTATTTTTGTTTCCTATAAGATCCGATGTCCTAAACCTAAACCACGAGTGATCATGCAGCGTAACTTCAATAATGTTGACACTATTCGCTTTATGTCTGACCTTAGCGGTATTGACTGGGATGCGGTGTTTGACGCTCCAACCATTGACCTAAAGATGGAAATCTTCAACTCCAACCTGATCCAAATATTTGATATCCATGCTCCACTTCGTCCAGTCCGGCTCAAACATCTCCCCGCTCCCTGGCTTACTAATGACATAAAACTCATTATGGCAAGGCGCAATGCTGCTAAGGCACGATACAAGAAGGATCCGTCGGATGCAAATCAGAACACATATAGAGAGTTGCGAAATCGGTGTAGTAGATTGTGTAGGGATGCGCAGCGTCGTCACATACATTCTTCTGTTGCAAATGGTGATGCCGCTAAAGTATGGTCATTCTTAAATTCTCTTGGTATTGGTAAGTCTAAGACTTCTGTTCCTAACAACCTCGACCTAGCTTCCTTAAACCATCACTTTTCAGCTCCTTCCTCCATCCCATATAATTTAAAACAAAGTACACTTCAAGCCCTGTCTTCCTCTCCGAACCTACAACATCCTGCATTTTCCTTTCGGCCGGTCTTTGAGCGCGAAGTTGAAGATAATATCCGGGCAGTAAAATCTAATGCTGAAGGTATGGATGGAATTAGCCGGAGGATGATTCTGTTAGGTGTTGATATTCTTGTGCCTATCATTTGTCACGTTTTCAACTTCTCACTCAACACCGGCAGTTTCCCTAGCTGCTGGAGGCAAGCAGTAGTCATACCCATTCCTAAAATTTCTAACCCTTCCTTACCTTCTCATTTTAGACCAATTTCCATTCTTCCCTTCCTTTCTAAAATCCTAGAGCGTCTAGTCCTCCACCAATTTAGTGCCTTTGTCAATTCAAATAATCTCCTTAGCCCTTTCCAATCCGGCTTCCGCCCGGGGCACAGTACGACCACTGCTCTGACAAGGGTATCCGATGACATGCGTCTGGGAATGTCGAATCAACGGTTGACAGCGCTTGTTCTGTTGGATTTTTCCAATGCCTTTAACACCGTTGACTTCGATATTCTTCTAGCAATGCTTAAGTCTCTCCTTGTAACAGATTCGGTACTAGAGTGGTTTCGCAGCTACCTTTTTGGCCGGCGGCAGTGTGTGCGTGCCAATGACAAACTGTCATGTGCTAGCAATGTCACTGCTAGTGTACCCCAGGGTGGTGTCCTTTCTTCTTTCCTCTTTTCGATTTTCATCAATTTTGTCACTCCACTCCTCTCATGTAAATTCCACTTGTATGCTGATGACCTGCAAATCTATTCGCAATCCTCCGTCGATGATATTGAGAGTATGATCGCCAGCCTAAATGATGACCTTGTGACTATTAATGAGTGGAGTCGAACCCATGGCTTAACGGTCAACCCCAATAAGTCACAGGCAATTATCATTGGGGGCACAAAACAAATAGCTAAATTAGACAAAAAATGTATACCTTCGCCGACGTTCAACGGTGTCTTAATAAACTACTGTCCTACTGTTAAAAACCTAGGCATCCTCTTCGACTGCACTCTTTCCTGGTCTCCTCAAGTGTCCGAGATAAGTCGAAAGTTGTTCGCTGCCTCTGGGTCACTTCGGAGGTGGAAGAACTTGCTCCCTGTGAAGACAAAGGTTGAGCTTGCGCAATCTCTCCTTTTACCGATTTTGGACTATGCCGATGTCTGCCTTGTTGATTTAAATGTAGATCTGCTTAATAAGCTTCAACGCCTACAAAATCTCTGCATCAGGTTCATCTATGGTTTGCGCAAGTTCGACCATGTGTCTGAATACAGGCACAGGCTTGAATGGCTACCTATTAGGTCGCGTCGTGAGGAGCATATTCTTATTCTTCTTTTTAACGTGCTGTATGATCCTCGTACTCCTTCTTACCTTAAAGAATGTTTCCGGTTTCTCGGGGAGGATCACAATCGTGGTCTAAGGTCCAAATCGGACAACGTGCTTAAGGCTCCCTTTACGCGGTCGGGATATTATAAGGATTCTTTTACAATCCAAGCTACTTTCCTTTGGAACAATTTACCTTCCGAAATCCGTCACTCCAAGTCACTGTCCATCTTTAAGTCTAAACTCCACAAGCATCTTTTGGCTCAGTCGTCTGCTAGTAACGTGTTATAGTTTAATTTTATATATATAATGTAAGTATGTATATTTTATATTATGTATTGTATGTGTGTATTTTAGAAATAAATGTATATATTCATTTGTTGTCCATCATATTAGCTATTTATTAAAACTTGCGCACTTCCTCTATCTCCTTCTTAGGTTCCATTAACCAAAGGTTGTCTGGAAGAGATCGCTTTCAGCGATAAGACCGCCTTTGTACATACTAGTTTTAAGTTTATGTCATGTGAAAGTGTTTCTTGTGTATGTGCAATAAAGTGTTTATCTATCTATCTATCTATCTATATACATACATACATACATACATACATACACATACATGCAATCACGACTAATATCCCCGAAGGGTTAGTCAGAGACTAGGTAAGAGGACAGCAAGAGCAGTCCTCTACCATAGTCTACTTTTCACTAAATAGCGACAGTATATGTGCTCAGCGTGACAGGTGGTGAGCCCATCGCCGCTATTTGCTGTTGGATATGTCTTTAGTCCGTTAGTCGCCTTTTACAACACCCAAGGGAAGAGTACGCGACACGGTAAATTGCATTTATTGAATCTCTACAACTGATGAGTATCGGCTTAACCGCCGCACGCCAAACACGGGCTGGTGATCACAAACCCGGGTTGTACTTCGAAAAATTTGAAACCGCCTTACCTGGGAATGGAATCCAGGACCGAGTCAGGGCACTGAGGCGTTACCTTTCCATAAATAAAATTCGAACGCATCCATCACACCAGCCCGCAGCAAAAGAACGGGACAAAAGTGATGGAACATTATTGTCGTCCGCTTAATCCCGCCTCGCGGATTACGTCAGAGGCTGTGTCAGAGGTGGCTAAACATAATACAGAGGCGGGCGGTGACGTCACGACGGCTCGGCCGTTCTATCTCGCGGTCGTTTGTCACCCGGCCGAAATAATAAGTATTCCCGCACTATTGTAGGTGGGTAGGTAAGTATAAGGAATTTGTCGCTGTCCTGCTGAATAATGTGCGCGCTGCGTTTTCGGTACTACGCCGATACGGTTTGTTTATTTTGAACGGAAGTGGGTCACTACAGAAATAATATCTCATTAAAGTGATATAGTTGTCTATGAAATTTACTAATTATTTACCATTAAAATATATATTATTCGACAGATGAGTTGTCTAAGGAGTGTAAGGTTGTGATAGCTTGGCAGCTTTACATGCTAAAAGCCTATAATATTAATATTATATTTTTTTATCTAAGTGTTGTTAATTAATTATTGTATAATTTATGTATAAGTGCCTATACTGGTTTTGGTACTAAATTTCGCTAAACAGTTCTCTGTGTATTATCAAAATGTCAGAGGTGTGCGCACCAAGACTAATGAGTTGTTCAGAAATGTATTGTTGTGTTGTGTATGTTGTGACTACGGTTTAATAATTTTTAGTGAAATATGGCTTAACTTTCACTAGGCGGTCTTTCTCAGTATCACAGCGCACTTTAAGTACCATACCTTGGGAGAGAGAGTTGGCACCGTATTCCACTGTGGATAAAATGGTTAACAAGTTGTATAGTTCTATTTGAAAGGCCATTTTTGAAATACGTCCCAAAAAGTAAATCATTTTCAAATAAATTTCTAACTCGGTACACAAAAAATCTTGTTAAACTTTAGCGGGAAAAATATAAACTGCGAAAAAAAATATGAAATATAAAAATCCGCTAGAATTTCCTATAATATCATCAAGAAACGTTGTGTGACTGTAACTAAAGATGTGTACAATAAATATATTGAAACAATTGAGACTATCTTACAAAAGAACCCGAAGGTATTTTGGAATTTCTTAATAGGTCGAGTATCATAAGACCGCCGGCGGTCGCGAAACAATTGATTTTCAATTGTGTCGCTTCTCAATTTTCTGCAATGAATAGGATGCAAAATCAGTATAACATTATTTCTAAACATAATGATGTCGACATCTTTTCTTACAGTTTACACAAATTCACATAATGGACACCTCTTAAGTCTCGTTTAAGTGTGCTATAATTAATACATTAAACTGTTTACATGATTATATACTTACATATGTTTTGTATTAATGGTCTCAAATGCTTATATTGAATATTGAATGTGTTTGTTTAAATTAAGTTTGTATTTTTCTTATGTTTTTTAACTCTGTTTCGTTGTGCTTGTGCATACCATGGTAATCTATAATTAAGACAGCATTTAGTTATGAGTCAATAAATTGTATTATTTACTTTCATTTAATGTATGTCTTGTTGGTTGCTCAACAGATAAATAAATACATTTATAAATTTTTACAATCCCAGGCGAACCGTGCGCCCATGAAAAAAATATATTTATGTTATAGGTATTACTGTCTGGCTGCTGCGGCTCAAGCTCCAGCTTATTGCAAAGGCCGTTAGATATAAGTGTTGCATGTATAGAGTTTTTTTTGTTATAAACTTTAATCATAGTAATTAGTTTTTTTATAAACAAATATCAAGGCATCAGTTAAAAAAGGACAAACTATTTAAAGATTCTTCAGAACATTGCTCTCTCTATCATAATTTAATTGCAATCAAATTGTATTAATAATTTATTTTATTGCTTTTTACTCTCCAAATCCATCGCACACAATTAACCGGATCCACCAGCGCAGATCCTAACACAATAATAAAAAAATATAAAAAAATACCAAAACAACCCATAATTATTTTCTCCGGTCAAACATCCGAAAACAACAATCAAATAAAGGGCACAAAACAAATCTGCGGCCGAAACGAAACGCCGGCCGCTTACTAAGCAACCGAAAAGTACACTGGCACACAAAATTTAATATTTCAATCACACGCCACTGTAAAAATAAAGGGCGCCCCCTAATGCTGGAGCAAACATTTTGTAACAAAACCTCCATAAATATTAATTTGGCGTGTGGGAAGCTGGCCCTCAATAATTATGCCCGTAACAGGCCGCCGATGGCACTTGCAAACAATCCAATTGAATTGGCGAAACGAAAAGCGGTCGCGAGCCGGAGGAATGCCAATCGCTCTGCGGGCACTCGGCTCCTTGGGGATGTGGGGCTCACCTGTACACGCTTCGTGGCCATTTTCAACGGACGCATACAAACATAATCGATTTACGAATATTTTTAGTCAGAGACTAGGCAATGAGAACCGCAGAAGCAGTCCACTGCCATTGTCCACAGCACACCAAAATACAACTGCGCATGTGCTCAGGGTGAGAGGTCGGTCGGTAATACGGTCCGGAGTAGTTGTAGAACTATTTCTATTGTAGTTTACGCACTTGATCAGGTTCCCATCATCCGATTAATTTCCGTCATACGTGAATCTCTATTCCGGAAAAGAATTTTGACAGATCGAAATAGCCATAAATAGGAACAATCATAGCTCAGAATAATTTATTCTGAGAGCAATAGTAATAAAATGAATCCACGTAAAATGATGTATGACAGAATGGCACCTGAATTCGTAGACAGAAAATCCTAGTCTACGCCTGAATTGTTTGGATTTGTATCGGTCAGTGATCGGACTAGTGCGTAAGCAATATCTGTATTTGGTCCGAGTTTTCTACATCCATATTTTCACAGGTTCGGATCAGATTCGGATCGGACGTAGTGCGAAACCGCAAGCAAGAAGAAACTTGAGATGTTTTTAATTTGAATAGAACGCCTTAGTCGCCGCGCCTCCCCAACATTTTCCTCTATCTACCCGTACATTTAACATAAAAATGAAAATAGCACTTAAATGACGACCTCAGGGTGGTCCTCGAACCGAAGACCTTTTGCGGTTTTTAGCTTTATCATTACTTACAGATAAGATGAAAGCTAAGTTGCAGAGTTAATATTTTTTCTTTATCTTTTTTGTGGATATTTCGTAGTAGTGTGATAGTGTGATCTGTAATATTGGACCCAACCTAGAACGCCCCCCTAACATTGTTGTTATGAGGATAAAGCTAGAGATGATTATAGTACTCGTAGTAGCCTATAAAACGGATTGAAAACAACCCCTTCTACTAATATAGGATACAGCTATTCGCAGAGTAGTATTTCCTAAATAAAGTATTGTTAAGTAAACCAAACGATTTTAACAACACACTTTAAAAACGTATAACAAAATATCTTAGAGTAATTAGAAAAAAAACAAATAAAAGCAAACCAACGCGGTGAGTCCAGCAATTTGTTCAAACACTCGACCGCAGGAAAAAGGCGTCAAAACCCAACCCTTTCGGCTGGCTGGCAACTGGTAACACTGCCTCTAACTGGCAAAACCGCCTCTTTACTGGCAACCCCGCTCAAGCTTCGGGCCTGCAAAGAATAATTTAATAGAGTGACGCTTTCCAATTGTCATTTGTGATCTCTTAAGTGTGCTTGCGGGTAATATGAAAAGTCCTATGCAAGTCTGCGCCACCTCGTTCCGTTCAAAAATGGTCGGCGGACGCGGACGCTTTGTGAGCGATTTACTTTGGGAGCAGTTTTAAAAAGCATATTTTTTACAATTGCCAAGCTTTTGAAATTCATTTTGAAATTGCGCCGTTTGATTCAATTCAAGTAATTTAAAATTCAAATTTATTTATTTCTTCAAAAACTTGTATAATGGTTCTTAACAACAATTTGTAGATACTATGTATGATAGATTACTTATGTACATTAATTTTGAAGTTCACTACATTCTTACTACTTAACACTTATTCATATTAGCAATGTATTTTAAACCACAAACAGATTGTAAGAAGAACCACTGAGTATGAAATATGTATGTACCCTCCGTATTAGTAATATTTTTACTGGGCAACGGTCGGATGGGCGCTGAGTATATCGTTGGAAGTGTATTATACATAAATGTTTGTCTCTGTGTCTTATTCACTGATGATGATGATTATTGATTTGACATTCAGTGTATTGATCACAATACAAGTAGCATTAGTTTGCAGGGGTCCTCGAGTGTAAATTAAATGATACCAACAATTCCTACTACTCATTGCAATTCGCCCGCATAAAGATTAAGAACTATGACGTTTAGCAAATAGAAAGTCTTAATTTTGTTTTTGAACACGGCCACTCTGTTAAGCGCACGTTTATTCAAAAGCAATAAAACACCCAAAAAACATCGCATTGCAATTTATGAGCCATTCGCGATTTACTACGATGAGATATGGACGGAGTCGGGTGAGTTACGCGCGCGGCACGCGCCGGTATCGCGCGAGCACTCTCTATCGCGCAACATTTTTAAACTTTTTGAGACATTTGGTCGACGTTTGGTCTAAATTACATAATTTAATGTAGAAATATATTTTTATTCAAATAAATTTAAAAAAGCTCTTTTGAATCGACCAAAATGTTTTTTTACTGTGGAGAAAAATGGGCGCAAGAAACTCCACATCTTTATAAAGAAGTAACGACATAAAAAAATAAGGGTGCCCTTCGGGTCGCCTAAAATTTTTAGTCCTAATTTCATATTGTCGAACTGTGTTTCGCCTAAACGTTTAAAGTACAAATATTGTCTAGCCTAACAGTTGTTTTCAACACTATTATAACTTTGCCTAAAAATTGAAAACCCTAATTTTACAATCCCTAACATTAAATGCACTAAAATGTATTATGTGGAGATGGATATATGAGGAGAAGGACATACAAAATGTAATTCATTTTTTTAGTTTTACTATTACTATCACATTTTTAATGCTGCAATATAATGAGAGTTTTGTTGAATGTTGGCAACTTAGAGTAATACTATTTTTTTACCAATTATACACTTACCGCCACACCCATCGCTATGAATATCAAATCGCCATAACACGCAATAGGCGAGGCGGCAGCAGCGCTCGTCAGGCGATTGTGTCAAATTATCGTATTGTGTCGCGCCGACGTCACTTCAATTTTCATGATATCTAAGCTGTTGTTGCTCGCATATGCGGGAATGTTACGTTTGAATAATGAACATGTTGTGCGATCGTAATTAATGACGGCCGTACTGCCACACACATGATTTATAAATAACGTGGCGGGACGTACGCCCTGACACTGACGTACGAACGTCCGATACAAATATCCACATTTAGGAATTCATTTGGTTATTCTTTACGAAGAACTGTCTATGCTTACACCAATTATCTAGCCCAAGAATAGCTTCTTTCAAAACTCGTTAAAATAGTTAAACTAGATAACGGATGTATATACATAAACATAGACGCGAAATCCATATAGAAAAAAAGTTTTTTTCTAAATGACCTGACCTCCCGATCGGATCAATTTGAACCCAGTACCTCGGAGAACCGGCGTGCTAACCAATCGACCACGGAGGTTGTCGTATTCATTTCTTGGAATTATTATTTGTGAAGTACGTAAAAATAAGGGAGGGGTCAAAGTAACCTCAGAATAAGTCCTGAACAACAAGATTTAGGGTCGCGGTAGGCCAAGAAGAAGATGGTGGAACGAGCTGGACTTTTTCAGAAGGCTTGATTGCACATCGCTGCGTGTAGAGAAGAATGAAAGAAACAAAAGGGGGCCTTTGCTCTGCAGTGCGACAAATTAGACTAATAATAAAACATAGGGTAACAAGTACTATTGTTGGCCCCCCTCCAATGATTGACCTTTTGAGTTTTAAAGCAAGATATTAACAATTACCAGCAGAAATAAAGCTAACAAAATAAAAATATACAACCTATATTTCATAATTGGCAACACCATGTAGTAGCTTTATGATTTAATTAGCAGCAACACTGAGAAAAAAAGTATTTTTGTTTGTGTGTTGCGATCGCGTCGATGTGCTGTGGATTCTTAGCAAAATCTGTTAAGGCTGGTTAGGTTTATTGCTTCGTTTCTTGTTTATTACGATTTGTTATAGTAAATGAATTATTTTTTTCATTTAGTTAGATTGACTACGTGCTAATTAACTCAAATATAACCGGCTATCTCACATCAAAAAAGGAATAATGGACGGCCAATCATTGTACTTACGAGTTATATGAACGTCTAATTGAATAGCATGACGGCCAATGATTAAAATACGGTTTCACAATATTCTATTATATGTTAAACTTAATTTGTGTCGAGTTATAAACGCTATTTTTAAAATTGGTCCAAAAGCCGTCATAAACATTTTGTAAACAAAAACTGGCAGGGCCAATCATTGTGCTTTTGAAGTGATTGACCGCGGCCAATGATTGTATTCCATCAGGGCCAATCATCATATCAGCTCCAAAGAGACATAGTAGTGATGTGCGTGTTTTAATAAAAAAAATAATTAATTTTTATTTTATCAGTAAATCAAAAATTAAATAACTTTACATTTGTTTTATATAATATCATTGACTTTACCCTTACCTTCTTCTTTGTTTTGTATAGTGTAAATCCATTTTTATAGTCACCTAGGTATTTAATAATAAGTGTTACTGTACCTTGGTTAGGTTGGGCACTACCTACGGGCTTGATGGAGCATTTGGTAGTAACCCGGATTTCTGCGCCGAGAGTCGTGGGTTCGATCCCACCCAGGAGAAACATTTGTGTGATGAACACATGTATTTGTTCTGTGCCTGGGTGTTATTATAAATTGTGGTACCTTCGTTGATTCTAATTGGTTGGTTCGACGACCTCCTTGGTCGAGTGGTTTGTACACCGGTTTTCATGGTGTCGCCATCTCTGAGGTCCCGGGTTCGATCCCCGGTAGGGTACAATTTAGAAAAAAACTGTTTTTCTAAATTGATTTCGGATCTGGGTGTTTTTTCTATGTTTATGTATATTTATCCGTTATCTTACCATATAAACGAGCTTCACAAGAATACCCATCTTGGTCTAGATAATTGGTGTGAGCGTAAACAAAATTTATTTATTTATTTATTTAATATCCTTAACACAAGTGCTTTAGCTACTTATCTCGGGAGTTACATCAATGTCTGTGATGTTGTCCAATATTTATTTACAGATTGCCTTTTTAGGGTTTTCTTAAGTACAGTTGACAGCTGATCAAACTTTATTTATGTGAGTCTAGGGGTAGGATGCTTTTAAAAAAATGCAAGTAAATAAAGACGCATTTTGACTTTTTTCTTCGCTTCGCATCACTATTGCATAATCCACTACATTCATTGGCACACCACGTGTGCAATGATTGGCCCGGTCATTGTTTGTCAGGTAGCTAGGTCAATTATTGTGCTTCAGGGGGCCAATAATACTACTTTTGGGTGTTTATTACAAAAAATACTTAAAAATATATCTTAACACCAGGCTGGTGAGTCCAAATCATGTTTAAATTGTTTTTAGGTATTTTCGGAATGGTACTACATATTTTGGCAGTGAATTATACGTCAATACACAGAGTAACATGAGGTCAAACTTAGCAAATGTCTTAAAGGGCCAATCATTGTACCCGTTACCCTACATACATACATACTCGTACATATAATCACGACTTATCCCCGAAGGGTTAGTCATCTACCAGAGTCTGATTTTCACCAAATTAGGACTGCACATGTGCTCAGCTTGACAGGTGGTGGTTGGATGTATGTACAGTCTTTAGACCGTTAGTCGCCTTTTACGACACCTAAGGGAAGAGAAGGGGTGGTAGCATTCTTTCACCGCTAATAGTCGCCTTTTACGACACCTAAGGGAAGAGAGGGGGTGGTAGCATTCTTTCACCGCTAATAGTCGCCTTTTACGACACCTAAGGGAAGAGAGGGGGTGGTAGCATTCTTTCACCGCTAATAGTCGCCTTTTACGACACCTAAGGGAAGAGAGGGGGTGGTAGCATTCTTTCACCGCTAATAGTCGCCTTTTACGACACCTAAGGGAAGAGAGGGGGTGGTAGCATTCTTTCACCGCTAATAGTCGCCTTTTACGACACCTAAGGGAAGAGAGGGGGTGGTAGCATTCTTTCACCGCTAATAGTCGCCTTTTACGACACCTAAGGGAAGAGAGGGGGTGGTAGCATTCTTTCACCGCTAATAGTCACCATTTACGACACCTAAGGGAAGAGAGGGGGTGGTAGCTTTCTTTCACCGCTAATAGTCGCCTTTTACGACACCTAAGGGAAGAGAGGGGGTGGTAGCATTCTTTCACCGCTAATAGTCGCCTTTTACGACACCTAAGGGAAGAGAGGGGGTGGTAGCATTCTTTCACCGCTAATAGTCGCCTTTTACGACACCTAAGGGAAGAGAGGGGGTGGTAGCATTCTTTCACCGCTAATAGTCGCCTTTTACGACACCTAAGGGAAGAGAGGGGGTGGTAGCATTCTTTCACCGCTAATAGTCGCCTTTTACGACACCCAAGGGAAGAGAGGGGGTGGTAGCATTCTTTCACCGCTAATAGTCGCCTTTTACGACACCCAAGGGAAGAGAGGGGGTGGTAGCATTCTTTCACCGCTAATAGTCGCCTTTTACGACACCCAAGGGAAGAGAGGGGGTGGTAGCATTCTTTCACCGCTAATAGTCGCCTTTTACGACACCCAAGGGAACAGAGGGGGTGGTAGCATTCTTTCACCGCTAATAGTCGCCTTTTACGACACCCAAGGGAAGAGAGGGGGTGGTAGCATTCTTTCACCGCTAATAGTCGCCTTTTACGACACCCAAGGGAAGAGAGGGGGTGGTAGCATTCTTTCACCGCTAATAGTCGCCTTTTACGACACCCAAGGGAAGAGAGGGGGTGGTAGCATTCTTTCACCGCTAATAGTCGCCTTTTACGACACCCAAGGGAAGAGAGGGGGTGGTAGCATTCTTTCACCGCTAATAGTCGCCTTTTACGACACCCAAGGGAAGAGAGGGGGTGGTAGCATTCTTTCACCGCTAATAGTCGCCTTTTACGACACCCAAGGGAAGAGAGGGGGTGGTAGCATTCTTTCACCGCTAATAGTCGCCTTTTACGACACCCAAGGGAAGAGAGGGGGTGGTAGCATTCTTTCACCGCTAATAGTCGCCTTTTACGACACCCAAGGGAAGAGAGGGGGTGGTAGCATTCTTTCACCGCTAATAGTCGCCTTTTACGACACCCAAGGAAAGAGAGGGGGTGGTAGCATTCTTTCACCGCTAATAGTCGCCTTTTACGACACCCAAGGGAAGAGAGGGGGTGGTAGCATTCTTTCACCGCTAATAGTCGCCTTTTACGACACCCAAGGGAAGAGAGGGGGTGGTAGCATTCTTTCACCGCTAATAGTCGCCTTTTACGACACCCAAGGGAAGAGAGGGGGTGGTAGCATTCTTTCACCGCTAATAGTCGCCTTTTACGACACCCAAGGGAGAAGAGAGGGGGTGGTAGCATTCTTTCACCGCTAATAGTCACCATTTACGACACCCAAGGGAAGAGAGGGGGTGGTAGCATTCTTTCACCGCTAATAGTCACCATTTACGACACCCAAGGGAAGAGAGGGGGTGGTAGCATTCTTTCACCGCTAATAGTCGCCTTTTACGACACCCAAGGGAAGAGAGGGGGTGGTAGCATTCTTTCACCGCTAATAGTCGCCTTTTACGACACCCAAGGGAAGAGAGGGGGTGGTAGCATTCTTTCACCGCTAATAGTCACCATTTACGACACCCAAGGGAAGAGAGGGGGTGGTAGCATTCTTTCACCGCTAATAGTCACCATTTACGACACCCAAGGGAAGAGAGGGGGTGGTAGCATTCTTTCACCGCTAATAGTCACCATTTACGACACCCAAGGGAAGAGAGGGGGTGGTAGCATTCTTTCACCGCTAATAGTCACCATTTACGACACCCAAGGGAAGAGAGGGGGTGGTAGCATTCTTTCACCGCTAATAGTCACCATTTACGACACCCAAGGGAAGAGAGGGGGTGGTAGCATTCTTTCACCGCTAATAGTCACCATTTACGACACCCAAGGGAAGAGAGGGGGTGGTAGCATTCTTTCACCGCTAATAGTCACCATTTACGACACCCAAGGGAAGAGAGGGGGTGGTAGCATTCTTTCACCGCTAATAGTCACCATTTACGACACCCAAGGGAAGAGAGGGGGTGGTAGCATTCTTTCACCGCTAATAGTCACCATTTACGACACCCAAGGGAAGAGAGGGGGTGGTAGCATTCTTTCACCGCTAATAGTCACCATTTACGACACCCAAGGGAAGAGAGGGGGTGGTAGCATTCTTTCACCGCTAATAGTCACCATTTACGACACCCAAGGGAAGAGAGGGGGTGGTAGCATTCTTTCACCGCTAATAGTCACCATTTACGACACCTAAGGGAAGAGAGGGGGTGGTAGCATTCTTTCACCGCTAATAGTCACCATTTACGACACCTAAGGGAAGAGAGGGGGTGGTAGCATTCTTTCACCGCTAATATTCACCATTTACGACACCTAAGGGAAGAGAGGGGGTGGTAGCATTCTTTCACCGCTAATAGTCACCATTTACGACACCTAAGGGAAGAGAGGGGGTGGTAGCATTCTTTCACCGCTAATAGTCACCATTTACGACACCTAAGGGAAGAGAGGGGGTGGTAGCATTCTTTCACCGCTAATAGTCACCATTTACGACACCTAAGGGAAGAGAGGGGGTGGTAGCATTCTTTCACCGCTAATAGTCACCATTTACGACACCTAAGGGAAGAGAGGGGGTGGTAGCATTCTTTCACCGCTAATAGTCACCATTTACGACACCCAAGGGAAGAGAGGGGGTGGTAGCATTCTTTCACCGCTAATAGTCACCATTTACGACACCCAAGGGAAGAGAGGGGGTGGTAGCATTCTTTCACCGCTAATAGTCACCATTTACGACACCCAAGGGAAGAGAGGGGGTGGTAGCATTCTTTCACCGCTAATAGTCACCATTTACGACACCCAAGGGAAGAGAGGGGGTGGTAGCATTCTTTCACCGCTAATAGTCACCATTTACGACACCCAAGGGAAGATAGGGGGTGGTAGCATTCTTTCACCGCTAATAGTCACCATTTACGACACCCAAGGGAAGAGAGGGGGTGGTAGCATTCTTTCACCGCTAATAGTCACCATTTACGACACCTAAGGGAAGAGAGGGGGTGGTAGCATTCTTTCACCGCTAATAGTCACCATTTACGACACCTAAGGGAAGAGAGGGGGTGGTAGCATTCTTTCACCGCTAATATTCACCATTTACGACACCTAAGGGAAGAGAGGGGGTGGTAGCATTCTTTCACCGCTAATAGTCACCATTTACGACACCTAAGGGAAGAGAGGGGGTGGTAGCATTCTTTCACCGCTAATAGTCACCATTTACGACACCTAAGGGAAGAGAGGGGGTGGTAGCATTCTTTCACCGCTAATAGTCACCATTTACGACACCTAAGGGAAGAGAGGGGGTGGTAGCATTCTTTCACCGCTAATAGTCACCATTTACGACACCTAAGGGAAGAGAGGGGGTGGTAGCATTCTTTCACCGCTAATATTCACCATTTACGACACCTAAGGGAAGAGAGGGGGTGGTAGCATTCTTTCACCGCTAATAGTCACCATTTACGACACCTAAGGGAAGAGAGGGGGTGGTAGCATTCTTTCACCGCTAATAGTCACCATTTACGACACCTAAGGGAAGAGAGGGGGTGGTAGCATTCTTTCACCGCTAATAGTCACCATTTACGACACCTAAGGGAAGAGAGGGGGTGGTAGCATTCTTTCACCGCTAATAGTCACCATTTACGACACCCAAGGGAAGAGAGGGGGTGGTAGCATTCTTTCACCGCTAATAGTCACCATTTACGACACCTAAGGGAAGAGAGGGGGTGGTAGCATTCTTTCACCGCTAATATTCACCATTTACGACACCTAAGGGAAGAGAGGGGGTGGTAGCATTCTTTCACCGCTAATAGTCACCATTTACGACACCTAAGGGAAGAGAGGGGGTGGTAGCATTCTTTCACCGCTAATAGTCACCATTTACGACACCTAAGGGAAGAGAGGGGGTGGTAGCATTCTTTCACCGCTAATAGTCACCATTTACGACACCTAAGGGAAGAGAGGGGGTGGTAGCATTCTTTCACCGCTAATAGTCACCATTTACGACACCTAAGGGAAGAGAGGGGGTGGTAGCATTCTTTCACCGCTAATATTCACCATTTACGACACCTAAGGGAAGAGAGGGGGTGGTAGCATTCTTTCACCGCTAATAGTCACCATTTACGACACCTAAGGGAAGAGAGGGGGTGGTAGCATTCTTTCACCGCTAATAGTCACCATTTACGACACCTAAGGGAAGAGAGGGGGTGGTAGCATTCTTTCACCGCTAATAGTCACCATTTACGACACCTAAGGGAAGAGAGGGGGTGGTAGCATTCTTTCACCGCTACGCGACACGGTCCATAATAATGATACGCAAAAACCCGTCCAACGTATATGTCATACATGGTGTTGGGTAATAGGCATACAAGCCCGCAACTGGGCCAGACTATTAAATGCCAAGAACAACTATTTGTATGGGAGCAGAACTGAAATTGCGAAAAAAAAGTTAGCTGTTCCATAGAAAACTGCAAATACTATTCGACCCAAATATCCTTAAATTTTATTTGTTTAAAAAATAATTAAGAGTGAGTTCCACCCATGAAACTGAACAACTTTCCCCAAGAAACCTATGAGCAAAAATTCAATTACAGACTGTTATACATTTAACAATGAACTATGTAGCTGATGCATATACCTGTCCCGTAAACATAAACGACATTTTATATAATATCAATTTTATTTTTATTGTGTCGTTTGCTATAGCAAAAATGTAGTATTTTGCGTAATTTGATGCGACGTTTGCACCGTTTGAGTTTGACTCCCACCAGCGGGTTAGGAATAATCCTATATGCAACTAAAGTCTTACACGAAAACCAGAAAAAGTTTTTAAATATTTTATTTCTCCTTCCATACTAAGAGTTGGGAAGGTCCAAAATGTTCAGGTCTAATGGATGAGGTCGGCATTTTTATTTCTTCTACGTACCAGCTTAGTACAGCCCGCAAAAAGGTACGCGGTGACCGGCGGCGGCATCTGTTTTCCTGGCCGTACAATAATCCGCTTCTGTCAGTGGGCCTCCCATCCATCAAGCTGCATTAGCTTGTCAAGAGAGGCGGGGTGCCAGTCACAGAGGTATAGTTCGGCATTAACAGAATTGTTGACATTGGATAGGAGCAGCACAAGACATGAGCCTGTGCATAGGTAATTGTGGAATAACAATTCATTGTTCACAGTGTGTTGACAGTGGTTCACCACTGCAATGCGATTGGGAGTCGCATATTAAGCGATAAAGCTATGCTATCCATTAAATAAAAGAGAATGGGTTGTACCTCGTACAGTAAGTATCTACCAATGCAGTCGCCAAGTTCGATAACAGCACACGTACCTTTAATGCATGAAATCTATAAACAATAGAAATACCGTTTTTCGTGTAATTATACTAATAATTAAGACATAACCTTCAATATTATCTTCATAGACGATTTTGACATATTTGGCCAAAGCCGGCTGATGTGAAAATTGGGCAAATATGACATTTTTATGTGTTCTAATTTGTGACTAATTTCTAGCCCTTAACATGCAGGCCCCAGTTTGTATGAGAACCGGGTTTGTCCTTTCAATATCATTTATTTAATTTATTCTACAATAATTGAGCACTTATGAATGTCGCTATGCCATCGGTTTGAAAGTCCTAACTATGGGGCGAGAACCTTGTACTGAGAAGAACCGGCAAGAAACTCAGCAAGGGCATTTGCTTTCAGGAAAAAGAAAGACTTTCTACTACAATTAAAAATAAGATTGCAAGAGCAGACCAGCCTCCACAGGCGGTACCCGTTCACTAGTATGACATGTGAATGAAATTTTTCATTATATTATTTTAATTGTAGAATTATAATAGAATCAAGGTATTTGAACAAGTGACGTCTTTTAGTATTAAATAATTTGTATTCTATTTTAAAACAGTATGCCTTAGTTATAAAAGTGTAATTGATAGAATAACTTTGACTTACTTTGACTTACAAATTCGCGATCAGTGTGGCCCCGCCGCGCATGCCTGTCAAAATGGTTTTTCTTTACGTCAATGGCCGCTTTATACGTGCGTCAGCGGCCGACGACGTCGTCGGGGCTTACAGAACTAGGTTTTAGCATTTATTTTACTTTCTAGGTTTGAACTAAAAGCTAATTTAAGGTTGAAATTGACAATTGTAAAATACTGTATGCTCGGCTTCGATTGAATCTTTCGCATATTCAAGTATTTTACAAGTATTTTACGTTGTATTTTTTCCATTATTCATTTATATGGTAGAAAATTAACATAACGCTTTTAATTTCTCCCGAATCTAAGAAGTTTTTAATATTATCTACCCCTAATATGGATATTAGGAGGTACGGATTAAGTTTATGAGTTTATGACAAAGCCAGCGATACTGAATTAGTGAAATTGAATTGTAAATTACAATCAATCAATCAAAAGTTTATTGCAAACTAAGTGTACATGATGGTTACAATAAAAAAGAACTTCTTAAAACTTAGTTACCGTTTAGGTATCGTAAATTCGAGGACAGCTTATAAACTTAATTATTAAATTTGATATAAAAATGAGACAAAACATTTGGGTTTTTTCAATTATTTATACTTACCGTTTATTTGTGTATTCTTCTCTTTTTATTTTATGTCAACCGAGATATTGATTCTACTACGTAAAGTACATTAAAATCAGTACCTTGTGTTCAATGAATATCAATAAACAAAACTTATTTAATTGTTAAATAAAAAAAAATCACTCCATTAAACAGTCTTATACGTGTATGATTGTATGTTTCGGACCAACCTTAAATGTTTTTACATATAATCAGGACTTTTTTTATCCCGTAGGGTTAGTCAGAGACTAGGCAATGGGAACAGCAAAAGCAGTCCACGCGACACCGTTAAATTGTTATTAAGAGCTATCTAAAAGAAATTTTATTAAATTTGTTTTTTTCGAAAATAACATGTATTTTACAGGAAAAATACCAAAAAACAAAATTTCGCCATTTTTAACACTAGTTAGGACGTGAAATCTAAAAATACACCGATGACGTACGCTAATAAATGTATAAAGTATCTTTTGAGTAAGTTGTGGTAATGACTTTAAACCAATGTTGTGAGATTTTTATTTCTTACCATTAAGTTTGATTCTTTGTTGTTGGTACTCAAAAACCAATGATTTATTATGACAATTTTTTGGAAACCAAATTAGTACTTACTTACAATACTCGTATGTATACTAATAAAAATATTTAGGTACAATGTCGTCACAACATTATTTAACTTTATATTTTAAAAAAATTGGTTAAAAGTTATCGTAAACTTCATAGTTTTACTCTTGTTAGAGAAATAATAAAACTTTGCGTCCCAAGTTTTGGGCTTAGTAAAACAGATGGCTCGTTCTCGGGTCAATGTGTAACTTTTTATAATAAACTCCCTCAGAAGGTTGTTGAAGTGCCTTTACATAAAATTTGAAATACGTGTCAATGAAACCCTCATTTACAAGGGTTTATGTTTTTATTAAAATTGTAAAAAATTTGACGTACAGCATTTTCCTTTTGTTTGACTTTGTCAAATAAAAGAGAAATGCAAGACTATAGTATTGTGATCTATTTTATATTACCATACTACCGTCCCGACTTTGATTTCGTCCGCGTGAACCTCCGTCCCGGTATCCCGTGACGAATTTCCAAAAAAATATACAAACCTGGTCCTGACAATGCAAAAAAAGAATTATTCAAATAGGTCATTAGGCAAACATTTCGGCAATTGATTTTTATTAATACACACCCTTAATTTTTGTTTGTTTTAATGAAATTAAGGGTGAGTTCCACCCATGAAACTGAACAACTTACCCCAATAAACCTATATGCAAAAATGTCAAAAAAAAATTATCCTCCCATACAAAACTGACCGATCAGTTGACGACAATAATTAGTATGGGAGGTCCAAATTGTTTTGTCATTTTTGCACATAGGTTTCTTGAGGAAGGTTGGGTGGAACGCATCCTTAATTTTATTAAAACGAATAAAATTTAAGGGTGTTGATTGTGCAGTGTTACTAAAATTGTATTTTACTAAACTTTCAACATACGCCTCAGTAGCCGACTGGTAAAAAGCGCTCATATCAAGGTATTTATTTATTTATTAATTTAAACTGTTTAATTGCCTATAGTACAGCAAATAGCGGACTTAATGCCATAAGGCATTCTAAACCAGTCAACCAGTAAGTATGTACAGAGTTTTTTATAGGCGGTGACATCTAGAGACTACTTGATTAAATACGTACGACTACTTGATAAAAAAATATTTTTGAAACCATAAATTTACATACAAAAATATAAATAAAAGGTATGGAAGTACCGAGTTCAATGCCTAGGTTGGCCAGTGTTTCGCATTTGGCGGCATAGCCCGTGTTTGACAAACCGTGGTAGCGATATCTTGATTTTAATGAGTTTTTGCCCACCAGATGGACAGTAAATAGCTCGGACCAAATATCACATTTGGTCCGAGGTAAATAGGCTATTACTTAATAAAAAAATACATGAACAAACCCCACTCCGCCTGAAGATCCGCCAAAACAATTGCAATAAACAAACAAGATTCCGTTATGAACCATAAATTTCCAGTCGGTGGCATAACGTTCCCTTCCCTCATGGACCTCAGGCCTCTGCCGAAGTCCCGTGCCTCTTATTTATTATTTTAATTCCGTGTTCGTGAGAAGGGGAAGGGGGGAGTGTCGTAGCGCGACTAATTACCGGATTTTACTGCCTCGGCACAAATTTCATCTGCCACCATGATTAGAGCGCGACCACAGTGATAATTGTAAATAGTTCGTTATGCTCTCTTTATGACGATTTGACATCTTGTATGGATGTCAAATTCTTAGTACCTATAACACTTACACTACACACAACACTACACACAACACTACACACAACACTACACTACACTATGGCCGACAATATGGAACTAATTACCGAAACTCAGAAACGTAACAGCTATACTGAAACTTGGCAGTAAAGTCGTAAAACGTTTTTAAAAATGCTCCTTTAAGAAAATCACCAGCTGCTATGAAAACTTTCGCGTTCCAATATCTTATAAAACATTTAACTAAGTTTTAACGCAAACTGGTTAATATAAGTCTATCATTTTTAAGTAGGTACTCTAAGTTTCGAAAGAGTTGCACCGCCTAGCGCCTGTCCCTGTGTTAAGGTTAAGGTTGACACACATTTTTAATTTTAATGTATTTTATTATTTGTTTAATTTTCAGGTATATTTTGCTATGCTTTTGCATATGTTGACTACATAGACAGTAATATCTTGTACGTATTTATTATCACGTTACGTAAACAACAACAATTGAATTAAAATTAATTTAGTTTTACTGTTTCTTAATTTCGAAATTAGTAGCGATATTAAATGGGTATCCACGTAAGGTCAGCGTCATGGGTTAATCCCATGACGTTTTGCTTTTTAGGGACTTTTTACTTTCAAGTAAAGTTTTTATAAATTGACAATTGTTGCGTGTTTTAGTAGGTATTATGTTTATTCTTTAATATTAACAAAGGATGGAAAGTGTGAGGAAGATATAGAAAGAAGAGTTAAGAAAAGAAACTCAGTGAATGGCGCTTTGCACTCGGTTATGAGCAGTCAAACCGTGACTGAAAAGGCGCGAATGGCTATTCATAGCGGAGTGCTGGTGCCGACACTGATGTATGGAAGTGAGTCCTGTGTATGGCAGAAGAAGAATGAAAGCAAAATGCGGTAGAGATGCGTTCGTTGAGAAAAGTAAGTGGAGTAAAACTGAGTGAAAGAGTGAGGAATGATGTGATTCGAGAAAGATGCGGTCTGAAAGATGATATAGTGACAAAAATTGAGAAAGGAATGCTCCGGTGGTTTGGTCACTTAGAAAGGATGAGTGAAAGTCGAATCACGAAAGAGATAATATTGTGCGAATGTGGAAGGAACATTTGTGCAAGGGCGTCCCAGAAAAACCTACGCGTACCAGTAAGGGGTTTTGATAAAAAGACTGATGTACGCAGTGACATAAACCGTGCATGAAAAGATTGATGGATTTGAATGAAGCGAAAGAAATGTGTAAGGAACGTATCAGATGGCGATCCATAGTCTCTGCCTACCCCTTTGGCAAACAGGCGGGAGTTTATGTACGTATGTATTCTCTATTTTAAAATGTAAATAAACATTTTTCTATTTCTATTGTACCCATAATATTTAGTTTTAAATGACGTGTTACCGCTAAATGTATTGATTAAATGCCGACATTTACGGAATACCGAATTCAGTCAGAGTGCTGGATTTCCAACATTCCTATAAATCCGTCTCTACACATTTCACCCATGAAAATCGGGTCGGGTCGCGTCTGTGTGCCGAACATAACCTACATCTTTTGTGTGCGACATTTCAGTCAGAATAGTGCTTTAGCTTTATTTATCAGATCGATTTAAAATATCTGTGATTATCGAGAATATCTGTTAATCATTAATTTAGATTCCCAAAATAGGGCGATAAATTTTGGTAATCCAAATAAAAAAACAAATAGGTAAATAAAGCTTCTTAAACACCTCTCCTCATGGATATGGGCCCATGGGGAATTCGGGCCTTAACCCATCTATTTAAACTGGTTTTTTTTCTACATTTATTTTAGGTTATGTTAGAAACGCTACTCCCATCACCCAAACCCCGCCACCGCTATCAGTGAGAGGGTGATGAATCTCCCGATATTCAAGGGTTTTCTAACATCGCCGAGATATTTCCAGACGGTCGGTGCTCAAGGCCAATTATACTATTCAACGTTTGCGGTATTCAAATTAAATAACAGAGCATTTTGTTCCTACCCAAAAAGGAATTTCGTTTTGAATTATGTAGCACAGTAATAGTAAAAAAATATTATATTATTTAAGTATTGTATTCTTAACTGTTACTTATTGCGTAATTCATTTCAATTATCTCTTTTCTACGTAACTCGAATGTCTACTTTCTTAATGAAATTTTTTTTCTTTGATCGTATAAACAAGACATATTATCATAACTTATTTTTTTATGACATGAATTGTACCATCACGCTAAAAGTGAACTATAGTAATGGTTAATTGAAGTCGGGCGTAGCTTGGAGATTCCAATTGCGAGATGGGTAGACAACGTCGTGTAATATTATCCGTTCACAATGTAAATTAAAAAGTAATAGTCTAAAAATACATTTGTAAATTTTCCTTTTTCATACGATAATAATCGTACAAGCAGTTTCATATCAACTGAAAATTTTGTTGTAAGGCTCACGACGTTGTCTACTCATCTTACCAACCTATTAAATACCAATCATATAAATGTTGTCATGATTCTAGCAATCATCTTAATATTTACGTTACACGCACGCTTTAAACATTGTTTTGTTATGACAACGCTGGAAAAAGCTGAAATGTAATCAAAACTCAACAATTTTAATGGCTGTTTGTTTATTTAAGGGATGGCCAGCGGAAAACGGGATTTGGTGTATCAATAAAGTTGCATCAACATTCCCGCCTTTTTGATGGCTGCCGTTTTCATGACAAGCTATATAAATTGCAATATATTTAAATTGCTAGGAAAATCCGAATTTTGGTTATACACTCTTGTTTTTAAGAGTAAAACATTTTTAGCACAGTTTCTGCTTATTTGCACAATTTTCACTATGGGACTTACATTCGGATACCAATCCACGCTGCATTGCAGCACGGATGGGGCTGTCTCCCCCGGCGTAATACCACCGCCTCGCAGGGTATCGGCGTGAAACAATAGCACTCGTTGCTGTTGTGTTTCGTCCGGTGTCTGAACATGGCCGGCGCGGCGACTCTCCAAGCGCTGTAGCGTTGTAGTGTCAAAGCAATTAAACCCCTCAAAAATGTAACACACAGTTCACAGGTTCCAATTTAAAGTTAATGTTAAACAGTTGAAATGTTTCCTGAATGCTACACGGTACACTATTGCCGTTGTTTTCTAAAGTTTAATGGAACACGGAATATTGATAAAAGGTTGACATTTGGAACCTTTCGTCGGATCCGTGGTTACAGGCGACGAAGTTGTATGTCGTGTCACAATTTATTCACTACACATAGTGTTTCAAGTCGAACCCCTTTTTGTGTTTTAAGCTTTCCATTTGTTAATGCTCACAAAATCGCAACAAACCAAACCAATTTATAATGTTATGTATGTATTGTTATTCATTTAATATTTTTGTGTGAGTAGAATAGTTAAGGACTGGCTATCTTTTGTCTAACGACGTAACACAACCATATTAATATTGTTGTTATAGCGATAATTATATCTACATAAAACAGTGGTAGCATATCAGGCAGACTTAAAACTGGCCCTACCACTAACCTATGCATATCAACACATTACCCTCACTGTAGTCGAACTCCAGAGACCTCTGCATCTGCGACAACAAAATAACTCATCGAATTATGTTTAACTTATGCTAACTATGCATATGCAACAATGTTAAGCATTCCAAATTCTTAATACGAGTATAACGCCAAAAACCAACACTTACACAATTCCCGTGTTCAACGAGTATACAAAGAAAATCACTCTCGGGGCACGAAAGAAAAACAATAGGTAGCTGAAAGGATAAATAAGAGAAAGATTTATTTCGTGAGTGGAATAAGGGAATATGCTCTGTATAGAATGTAAAGCAGCCGCGTCTGTATTAACGGGCACCGCCGGGAACAAATAAGGAACAAATGGGGCGCTGTTAAAAGTATCAAAACGTTTTTTCCACTTTGTTACGTAACCATTAGAAGGTAATTCAACCGAAAGACGGCAATTTAATTTATTTTTTCAGGAAGTTCCTATAAGCATCAGGCTTTAAATAAACACATACCTACATACATAGATTCATGACTATATTCCCCAAATGGGGAAGTCAGAGACTAGGCAATGGGGACCTCAAAGCAGTCCACGTTTCACCAAGTTACAACTGCACATGTGCTCAGCGTGACAGGTGGTGAGCCCATCATCGCTTTATGCTGTTTAATCTATGTGCAGTCATTATTTCGTTAGCCGCCTTTTACGACACCCAAGGAAAGAGAAGGGTGGTAGTATTCTTTTAATAAACCGGCGCCTCCGGCGGGATTCCGGACATGGGTTGGACTCGTAGTGGCTGGTGGTTAGTAGCTTGCTTAGCTAGGTAGCTTTGGAATGTTCGTTTTGTCCTGGTATTGTGTGCCAGTAGGGCTTCCAAACTCGTGCACAGCGAGGGGGGTTAGTAGCAGTCTTGGTGGGGACTGAAGCGAAAAGTCCTGCGGGGAACGTGAATTTCCCTTTAAGTCGGCAGCTTTGTTCGATGGTTTAATTAGACATTGCTGTTGACATCGCTGGTACTAGTCTGGATAACTAGTAAAGGAGGCTCCTGGATGGGTTCCGAGAAGTGAGTGTGTTTACTACTCCGCTACCAAAGAGGACTTTTGGAAGTTGACTTTAGAGTTGACGACCCGAGCAGTGGGAACTGCGAGTTGTACTCTTCACACAACGAGAAGTGAGCGAGCTTGACAGCTCCGGTTACCTATCTGGAAAATAGGCAGTGAACTACACGTGTTCATGGGGAAACTCTCCCGAGACTCTAGTCTTATGAGAACCGAATGAAGAGCGCGCTTCGGCGGATTCTAATTTGGCGTCAAGACCTAACGCAGATAGTCTCCTGCGCGAGTTGGTTTGTCGCAGGGACGTCTGGTATTTCTTGTATAATCTGATGGTTAGTCTCGAGGTACCAGTATAAATATAATTAGTGATGTACGGAGAGGGGATGGTGGTGTAGTGAAAAACCGCTTTCCAAATATGGTTCTGTGGGTGGTGGTGGGTATTATCGAGTGCCATCTTGACATCTCAAACCAGCGCAGCCCCAGGAACAAGTTCAAAGCTCTTCAAAGGAGCAGCTCGAGAAATGTGTTATTTGGTCACCCATTCGGTAATTAGGCATTGCGAAAGTTGCTTTTCTAGCAGAATCAAAACCACTAATCTACTAAACATTAACGGTATAATTAGTTTGTATAAACGTTAAAGTATAAACGTAGAAGTCGGTACCAAGTTGTCAGTACTCAGTAATTGTTATGTGGTTGAAAAAATAATGTAAGAAAAGAAAAATATTTTCGAAGGTAAATATTATGATATGTTTGGTAAGATTAATTCCGTGAATCAGATAAGGGAATATGTTCTTAGAATGTTAAACAGGCTTGTCTGTATTAAGGGGCACCTTCAGTAACAAGAAAAGGACAAAATTGGAAATGTAGTAAATGTACAAACAGAAACATTTTAAGTGGATCGGTACATATAGTTCCGTTCCGATACCAATATTGTAATCATAAGAGCCCATTTGTTGTTAGTCTATCACTATTTGGTATCAAAGGGATAAAATGTCGGTATTAAACTACTAATAGGGGTATACACCAATCTAGGCAGGACTTTTTTTCTAAATTCCACCCAGCCACGAAAAGTTTATGTTAATAACTACTTAGTGTCGATAGAAGTACATGGTATCAAAATGAACTTAGGTACAGATATTATACGTAGTATGCGTGATGTAAACCTACAATAGTTTTTGAAAGCTATCACAACAACAACAACAATAGTGTCTAGACATAATCATTGTTTCACTTGCAAATAGTTCCAATCCTGTTGACGACAGTAACGGAAAGTTGCTGCTGATAACATTCCGTATTGTCAGGAATAGGTAACGACTGCCCAGCCAAAATGTAAAAATAAAAATTCTCACTTTACCATACAGCCAAGAAGCTAAATCGACCTGTCTAAAACACAAAGGTGTTTCTGATTTCGCAGATCTGCGAGGGGAATCTAGCACGATCGTATTACTGAAGGATATAGAATAATTCACATCGCGCAGACGGATGCGAGTCCATTTGGTGAACACGTGAAATAACAGAATTGTTCCCCTTTGTTACTTCACTCGGACGGATTTCGTATTTTCGCTTTAAGTTCTTCCTATTATGTGTATTATTTGGGCTCAGTTGTACCGCTTTCTGGCGATGGTCGTGAAAGCTGAGCAACATTGGAAATGTTGAGTTTTCAGATTGGTGAATTAACTAATCTTGAGCTTTTAAGTGCTTCGTAGGAGATAGGGTTTCAGATTTAGTTATTAGAATAATAACAATAAAATAATGTACCTATGTAATAACACTTTAAAATAATTTACAAGGCTTAATAGATAGCAATCTTCTACTCACACTGACGCACATAAGGCTTGTTTTGGAGGTTTATTGAAATGGGGCAATTGGAACATACATTTCCAATATTCCGATGATTAAAAAGTAGAGATGTGGTTGAGACTTGAGATTTTATTAAGAAGACACGTTTTAAAAGAGTTTATGTAGGTGTCAAAATTGTTTTAAATAAAATATTAAAGTAAATAGAAGTAAATTTGAAAGATCCACGCTCAACGAAAAACACAAAAGTCTCCAAATAAGATAGAATTGGACACAACAGATTCCACGCTTAGGGGATCACAAGTTGCAGCAGATTCGATGCTACGAAACTGCGGCTGGATAAAGACAAATCTGCCCGCTCGAGTCAAAGCCGTCCCGAGATATTGTGGGAATAAACGTTCAATCGGGGATAATGTTGACTTATGAGCGCGTTTTGTTTCTGCTTCTCAACGGGACATTCAGAGTAAAGGAACGGGTTGTACGTTATAGCGGGTGAGCCATGGCCGGTCGTGGGAAGTGGAGATAAAGAAATGTGTGCTGGAACCAATATTTATTTATTTATTTATGGTACACCGACAGATTACAGCCAATACATATTCGAATAATAAGTTGAATTTTTGACTTAGCCTAGACAGTAATCCACTAAAAGTGTACGCAGCATGATAAAACAATCAGCACGCGAATAGTTATAATAAAAAAAAATTAAAAAAAACACGTTTCACTCACATAATATTTAGTGTATAAACGCTGGGCACAGATCTTCTCACTTCGTTGCACATGGTGTTGGGTCGATAGCTCAATTAGTGGACTGTATTTTATAGGTTTAATTTTGATTACAATAAATTCGTGTGCCCGTACAAAATGTGATCGCCCGGTGCCTATGCGGTCGTGAAGCAAAGTGGCGTTGCGCGGCGGGCTTGTCCCACCATCGCCGCGCCGCCGCCGCGCCGTTCGCGCGCCGCGCCGTGTGCTGTCGTGCGCCGCCGCTCGCGCGCCGACACATGGTCTTTATTGAACATTACTTAAGAGGCCTATTCCATCTCGACTGTGATTTTTGCGTAAAATGGCCAATTTTGGCGTTATGGATCTCAGAAACAAAATTACTTTAACAATTATGATTTATTGAATAGTGTAGAATAACTATTGGAATAGTGCTTAGCGGCCTCCCTTTTTGTAAATTTTGCTTAACTTTTTTATTAAACCCAAAATTGCAGAGAAAGATTTTCATAAAGTGCGCGAAGGCACTTTTTTGAGCTCATCGATTGAACTACTGTTCTAAACAAGTGAAATAAAAAAATTATAATGTTATCTCTTATATAGTAGAATAATGCGTAGCGGCCTCGGAAGTTTTAGATATCATTGATTTTATATAGGAAAAAAATCTTATTCTAAACCAAAAAACTTCGAAAATTGCTATAAGTTAACTGTGAATATCTCCTACCTATGATAATATTATTGAGCACAATTTATACTAAAATAATTGTTACTTAATAAGGAATAAAGATTTTATAATAAATTTATTATCCTATTTCTATAAAAACATAAAATACAACTGCAAAATTACTACAAAATGCGATGCGCCGGCCGTCCGAATTCAACCTACGCTCACAGAATGGAGATTTGTAATATTATTATGCACAAATTTATTGTCCTATTTCGATAAAAACGATAAATACAACTGCAAAATTACTACAAAATGCGAAAATAGGCATTTTACGCAATAATCACATTCGAGATGTAACCTCTTAACTCCGGTTTGAAAAATAAATTCATAAGACGTTTAAAATTAATTAACATTTAATATTTTTACTAACAATTTTTTAAAGAAATAGTAATAAAACATTCCCTCCCCACTGTGTTAATTCGCAAACATTGGGGACAAAGAAAACGATTTTCTTGTTTACTAAAGATCTCTAAGTCGCAAAAAAATATTACCACTCAGAGAACGATCTCAATAAAAACGAGGACTGCTGTAATTAAAACGGCGGGAATTATCCAAAGGACAAAATTAACAATCTCGACTGAGATGCTTCCGAAATGATTTTTCTTTTCATACCGGCGCACTAAACTTTGGGGACGTTTTCTTTTTCGGTGTACGCTTTTTTTTAAACGTGTATATTGTAATAGTGATTCGGTAATACGGTACCTAAGTTAAATCTGTAAGAAAAGTCAAAGTATTGAAACGTTTATATTCAATGTGAAAATAAACGTTTTCATATTATGTGCCGATTTTCATATACTTTTATTTTTCTGAGACGGCGAAAGATCTACTAAGGTCTACAGCAAACTGGAGCTTAATTTATTATGCTCTTTCTAATTTCACTGTTAATACCCTTAGAACCGGAATACAGTAATCCAAAATACAAGAGTAAAATAGTTAACTACTTAAATGTTACTGAATAAATTAAACTTTTCACCCTTTAAAGTAACCTCTAACATTTTATAAACGACCAATTCAGCTCGGGACATAAGCGTGTTCGCCGGTCCATTCCAGAATTAGCCTTAAACTAATTAACAGACTATTGGCTAAGTTTGTAATTTACGCAGTGCGGCGCACAAATAATGGGCGCAGATCATGCCACAGTATGAACAAAGTAGAAAGTCATTGACACAGAATTGTTCTACAGGCGGTAAAAAAAACACTTTAAAGTAATATTAAATTAAGATGCAAGATCCCCAAACAAAGTAAGTTTCATCAAAATAGAAGTACGCTGGCAACAGTGAAGATGTCTACTAAAAGCCACAGGTATTCCTACTATTGCAGTCTGGCGCAAAGCCTTAAATAACGCTACCATTGGCATCAAGAACCAGCGTAATTAATTAATACAAAATTAGATAATTATCTTCTATTTCAGTTATACTATGACCAAACGCAGCAACGTTTGGTAATCCGAACGCATTTATACAGGGTGTAGTCAGCTTGCGTTTGGATAACGCAACTGCGTCGCATTATGGGGCGATATTGTTGGGTAAAATTGGTCTTTGTATGTGCACTTCTGGTGTGGTTAAAGGGAACTGGAGCTGGATATTCAGTCTAATTTAATGGACATAATATATAAGTAGGTAGGCACATATACAAATATTTGTATGTTTTCTTTTGGAAGTGTTATTAGAAAGATTTTGCTACATTTTTTATTAAATACAAGAGTTAAGTCTTAAAGAAGAATAAACACAACTACAATTCTTCTATATGGGTACTGATCTTTGTCGACTCCATCGGGTTAGATCGGGAAAAATAAGGAGTTGCATGTGGTTTTTTGTAACTTTGAAGGTGTTTATAATTTTATTTTTTAATCATTAATCTATACAGTCCGCAACTTATAGGGAAACTAGGATAATAAATATAATATATAAGTACATTTGTTGCACACAAGATCATTTAAACAAATAAATATTATGGAAATATATATTTCTATGTTAAATACAAAGCTACGTAAGTAAGTCAATGAGATAAAGCTAAGTTTAGATACCATGCATCGGTTTGATTAATCGATTCAGTATTCGCAACACGATGTGTGTCAAACAGTTTCAGACAGTAAATTAACAGTTAGTGGTACCTAGATAGTAATGTGTGGAAGTTACGGCCAACAGTGCTACTAACGATGATGTTCAGCTTGTTCTGTCCCCATCCAATTGACGGATCCTGCAGATATCTTGGCATAGCGGCGCACTAAAATAATACTAACGGACGACTAACGTACTAAAGAATGCACATACATCCAACAGCATTGCAATCTTACAAGTTATCTGGATGGATGACCAAATCAAAAGCTTTCAGCTTCAGCTCCGTGCAGCAGATAGCATATTTAGTCGCGTTCCTGATAGTTAGTAATTAAATGGACTTACCTTATGTAAAGTTCTATCATAATTACACTGGTTCCTCTGTTTGAAGAAAGATGGAACTCGTTAATAACCAACAACTAATATATTAGCAGTCGTGGCGAGTTATAGTCAGAGTCTAGCAGTTAGACTTCTTTTTTTACCACTACAGGGCCGATTTTTATTTGTTTTATTTGTGTTACTCAACCATTTTGAAAATGGATTGTCATAATTATGTCTTTTATTTATTTATATTTGCCATTTTAGGTTAAACGTGTTTGTTATACTTTGATCATCTAATCACGCTTTATACTTTAACAGACGAATAAGTTTCATCCGATTACA
This sequence comes from Scoparia ambigualis, assembly GCA_963921215.1. Lineage (NCBI taxonomy): Eukaryota > Metazoa > Arthropoda > Insecta > Lepidoptera > Crambidae > Scoparia > Scoparia ambigualis. Next base: position 30,469,953 of record OY992521.1, on the reverse strand, counting down.
TAAAATCAGCTCAAACAATCGCTGGTAACCGCGAAGTGAAAACCTTTTTACTTCATTTAAAAAAAAAACGTTCTCCTTTGAGAATATGTGCTCAGGAAGCTTATTCTACAACTTGATCGTTCACTATCCAACTCATTTTTATAGGCTTCATAAAAAAAAACAGTTCAACTAATATTTTTTACAAGTCACCACTGCTTCCAGTAAAGCCGGTTTAATACCAAAAAGCTTCGCAACTAGTTAACAAATAGACTGCAGCCGCAAGCCCGGTTCCCCACCCGGCTGACAACTAATTTTCGGATGGTCAATTTAACCTGGTCCGACGTACTCCGCAATTAGTATTCTATGGCCCCCGCTGAATATACGGCGCGGCCGTGGCCTGATATCGCCATATTCGAGAAATATGGCCGCTGCAAATTAATTTATGCGCTTTGTATCTGTTACACTGCGCTGTTTTATGATTGGATTATCTCTATTATTTGGACGGTAACGGGCGACAGCGTGTGGTGGGTTACGTGAGATAATTGGGCAGCGTTGTTTGTCATTGGGGGGGTATTTTTAACGAAATAGGTAGGAAAATTTGTTAAAGTTAAAACAGCGTTAGTAAGAGTTGCTAGGTGTTTACAATGTTGTGATGGCCTTCCTAGAAAGTATTGAAATACATTTATCAGAAAGTTGTCGCTCATCCTTTTCCGTTAAAAGACAGGTCAGTACCATTTGTATAATAAACACTTATTAGAGATTTTAATAACACACAATGCAGAGAAAAGATAAAAGGGAACAGTAGTATTATAGAATAGGAAAGTACGAAGTAGTACCTGCCACTTCTTAATATTATAGTGTGTGTGCATTTGTGGCTGCGCGCGTGTGTGCCTCAATAAAGTCAATAAATCATCATCATCATCAGCCTACAAACGTCCCACTGCTGGGCACAGGCCTCCCACGTGAACAATAGCACGTGGGGATATTGGGCCATAACCCACCACGCTGGCCCAATGCAGGTTGGTGGGTAAATCAATAAATAATATGACGAATTTAGAAATTACTCGTACAAAAAATTGTACGAGTAATAGGTCTCTTGTGTACAAATGTTGAAAAAGATATAAATTGAACAGGCAATGATAACCACATTATTCTGTTACATCAGATAGAGATAAGCCAGTCAGTTGTTCAGTGAAATGCAGTTCCCTTCTTTCTGCCTTATCATCACCATCATCGCTTGCTCCACGTTATTAATAAATAAAAAATAACATACATAACATATAATCACGACTATTATCATAGTTTACTTTTCACCAAATAGCGGTTGCACATGTGCTCAGCGTGACAGGTGGTGCTGTTGGATGTATGTTAGTTGTATGCAGTCCTTAGTCCGTTAGTCGCCTTTTACGACACTTAAGGGAAGAGAGGGGGTGTAGTACTCTTTCACCGCTACGCGACACGGTGAAAGAATAACCCTTAGGTAGCCATACCCATAGCCCTTAGGTGGCGTACAATTATATTTCCCCTTCAAATAATTGCTTTAATGGGATAACAGACAGTAACAACATATTGAAGTAACGATATCTTAGTTAACGCCATTAAGTTATAACCTATCTCTATTAGCTAAGCGATGGGAAACGGGCAGCCAACTCGCTAATGGTCGGATATGTGAAAACAACGGTTCATTGTGACGATGGTTTGTAGATACGGCCCTGTGTAGTTACGGGGGGTGGACGGGTTGACGGGCGCTAGCGGTTTACTAATAGGTTAAAGTGATCTTTCATTTATGAAAAAGTTGAAACTGCATTTTTTTAAGATACACAGAACTTCCATAGGCTATATACAGTTACAGTAACCGCTAACCATCAGGTGAGACGTAGATAAAGCTGCTTGCCACCGTGGTATAAAAAAATATTGCATCAATAAACATAAATTATTTTAATTTTGAGGGGGTTAGGATATAAAAAAGATGCGATACTGACCGTAGCCAATCAGAGGCCACCGCCATCACGTGTTATACGTGCAGCAAATGTACGTCGTCGTTTCTTACAATGTTCTGATAGATTGGAACCACCTTTATTTGTAAAATACATTATTAAATTAATTTTATGTAAAATCTGAGCCCATCAATTTTAATTCAGTCTTTAAGTCGTTAGCCTAACGCGGTTTTGACATCAAATATCATCAAAAAATATCTCATTAAAATAAAAAAATACCTATCTCGCTCTGTTCCACACATAGCTCGCCTCCCGAATTTACGACAACACAAGACGGGCCGTAATAACGGCAAATTGCCATCAAATTGTCGCCGCCCGAACCAATTTGCCGTGCGCCCTATAACTCATGTCTTTGTAACTATTAACTGGCGACGATTATCAGCGATAGTAATGGCCGGCAAACTTCGAGAGCGTCCTACGTGTACTATATTAGCTTGAAGCCAAGGTAGCGCTATGTTATCGGGAACTTGGCTTAGTTAGAAGTTTTATGCAAGAAAGAAAAGGCAAAGTTCACGTCTGCATTATGATTGGCTTTCAACCTCATACCTACCTAGTATTCACGTACATAACGCCAGTATCTCGGAGGTGTAGTCTTACAGCTTGCTATTCGCTACTACTACTAAGTTTCTGGTTTAAAGTGTGTAAATCATTTCTTAAAGCAGCGTTCATGTTGTTTTTAAGTAAAAAAAACCGTATTTATTTTCAGCTAATCGTTTCAACCTTTTCGCAGAGATTATTTCTAAATTACATTCCAATTTCTCTAAATTTCTTTTTTGTCTAACTCTAAGTCGACATCTTTTATTACCCCATAGGTAAAAGTATTTTTATGAGTATTGCAACTCTTTGAACTTAATGTTTGATATTAATTTCTTTTAAAATCTGTTCTTAAAGCAGCGTTAATGTTGTTCTTAAGTGGAAAAAGAGTATTTTACACCACCCTGATCTAAACTAACAGTAATTAGGTATAGAAGAACAAAATGAAACAAAAGATATGGAAAGGTAATTGATTCTTGATATGACATTGAAGCTATATTAGCCGCAGGACCGACCACCGCTACGAAGTCGGGTTCTGAAATGGAGACCGCGATTCGGCAAACGGAGTATAGTGTAGGGCATCCTCCGGTTAGGTGGAGCGACGACATACGCAGTTGTGGCAGCAGTTGGACCAGAAGCGCGAGAGAACGGGCTCAATGGCATGCTTTGGGAGAAGCCTATGTCCAGCAGTGGGCTGACACGGGCCGATTATGATGATGGTGACTGTGCTAAACGTTTTAAGATTAAAGTACAAATAATTAACAAAAGAAAGAGATAGCTTTCGCTTCACTTCAATCTATGACAGAGCGTATTGAACACAAAATTCGTCCGGTGCAGTTCATACTATTGTTGGTTACTTACCAACAAATTTTGAAGTGACCCATCCGGTACTCGTCTAGAACAAACTCAAGAGGTTATATTACAATCAGCGTCCTAAAATGACATTTGATTGCGGTTCAATTTTCTATTCAATTAAATTATTTCGATGGCGCAGCTGATTAGAAGTTCGGTTTGCAATCTTGCCAGTTAAGCATTTTTAACAATGCCGGATCGCTGAATGCATGACCAAATTTGAAAAAAAAAACATTTCGGATTATTATGTAGGAAATATTACTTTAAAGATACATTAAATAAGCGGTAAGCAGTATTTTAAGTTCACTTCATCGTGCAAAATCGATTTAATATGGCAGTTTTATGTCTTTAATGCATTGTTTTACGCTGTCTAAAAAACATGACTTTAAAAATCACGAATTATCACACGTGATTAGGCATTTTCGCTATAAATAATTTTGAACTCACATTTTACAGCCCTTTCTTTACATAAATATAGAAAAAAAATCCAACTTCAATACACAGACTACAGAAAATTGTAGAATTGAACCACGTAGCGCTATTGCTACGAGTTTGCTACAAAAGAGTAAGCAGTCGAGTCGTAGCAATCGGCAAATTAAACTCTCTAACTTCACGAATACAAATTACATTTTTTAAATAGTTGAAAAAGGTTACATTAAAGAATTGTTACATACACTACTACTTCACAAACCAATGAAGATTTGGTCCTTTCTCGGAGTAATTATATTAAAAGCGATTAGAGATTATTTATTTTATTTTACAACGCCGAACAGTTTGGTCTTTATCTAAATTGATAGTGATTACAACTAAGACTGAAGGTGGAAACGCACTTCATACAAAATCCTCAACTACCTGAGGAACTGGACCAGGCGATATTTTATTAACCATCGGAACACAACAATGTTACTAAACACGCTGTTGCTATGATATCAGACATAGTTAAGATGGTAGCTAATCATGTAGAATTAAAAAATGCTTTCCTTGCTTTTGAGGTATAGCAATGCTCGCCAGATACCTGGCAACACCAGCCACTGTTAACACTGTGCTCCTATAATATTTTCCAAAAATTATTGATAAACATAACAAATCATTGTTGAAGTGTCTTATTTGTGTTGGATAAGTGAACATTGAGCTGCATCAACGTTATCTGGGACAAAATCCGTCGAATAATACCGGAAATCTCAACAGATAAGTCTGAATTTTCTACCCACTTTACCTAAAAAACTGGGAACTGTCATTTTTTGGTCAAAACTGAAACTGTTGGTTTTTGGTGCTGTCAAATTCAATTGACAGCAACAAATTTGAGTTTGGCACTACCGCAGTGTTGCCATTAGGAACATTTTACTCAAGTTAGTGGAGATTCCGTGAGACTGGCTGACGACTTTTGTCACGGCACTATCACCAACACCTGGACACACTGTACCAAGTCTATTGACATGCTTTTGTGGCGCCGTCTAGCGGCGAGCGAACGGATCTCCATATAAAATGGTGAATTGCGCAGCCTGCGGGAAATTTATGTCGCCGACGGGGGGCGCCGCCTGTTCGTCATGTCCTCTCAAGTATCACAAATTATGTTTGAGTCTGCTGGACAAAGCTCCGATTAGCAGGGACTGGTCCTGTCCTAGCTGTAAGAAGAATATCCGCAAAGAGGACAGCACGCCGGTGAAAAGCTTAGTAGAGGGGACGCTTCCGGCTCCAGGCGACGTTGCACCGCAGATTCTGCTCTCGCGGGAGTCACTTCCCGTCACTAGTCACGTAGACATGGAGGAGCACCGGGATAAGGAACTCGCAAACTTTATGGCAGAAATGAGGGAGTTCCGCAGGGAGATGGCACATGGATGGGGGGCTGCGTGAATCCCTGTCAGCGAGGCTGAACAGCGTAGAGCGCAGGCTTGACGCTCTAGAGCAGCGCGACCCGGACACCGAAACCTGCGGGGCTGTCGAGTTCAAGCGCACTATCGCGGAGCTAAAACTTGAGCTGAATGACAGGGACCAGGAGGCGCTTCTCTCCGACCTCGTGGTAGGGCAACTACCCGAGGAGAAGGGCGTGAGCGTGATTCAGTCGGTGACCGTGCTCGCTGCGCGGCTGGGCGTGACTCTGGAGGATAGGGACGTCGTATTTGCCGAACGGATAGGCCAGCCGCCAGCTGAGGGATCGGGTAGGCCGCGGCGTGTCGTGGTAAGGCTTGCGCGGCGTGGCCTGCGTGATGAACTGCTGCGCGCCGCGCGCGTGCGCCGCACCGTCACCGGCGCCGAGGGGGTCCGCGTCTATATCAACAAGAGACTATCGCGCCATAACCGGCAGCTCTTTCACCGGACCCGGCAGGAGTGTCGCAATCAGCAATGGCGCTACTCGTGGACCAGGCGGGGCCGCGTCTACATCCGGCAGTGGGACGGCCTTCCGGTTTTCCAAATCCGGACAGATGCTGATCTCGATAGAGTCCTTGGCATTCAGAGTATGTGATTCAAGGTGTCCTGGAACCACAAGCTAATGTTTATAATTAAAGTCGATATCAATGTTATGTGTGTCATGTCATTTGGTTGTTTGCGCAAAATTTATTTTTTTGTTAGATTATTTTTGTTGTGTAACTGTGTCTATAGCTATATTATTTACTGTAAACTCTTTATTTCTTTTGCAATGGAATTGATGAAAGCGAAGGAGGGGTTTTATAATGTAAATTACTCGTTTACATTGTTAATTTTAATAATCCATACTCTCAGCACTACATTTATCGTAATCTCATCTATTTATCCAGCCTTACAAAAACCTTATACCTATAACCTAAACTATATTTACATTAACTTAAATAAACTTAATAATTTACAGAACTTTCTTTAAACAATTTTAAAGTTGGTTTATTCAATGCTGGATCTTTATGCACCAAACATGAAGAGCTCATTGTAGCCGTAGAGGAGATGGAACCAGATATTCTTGCTATCAATGGGACCTGGTTGAGGGCGGGGGAGGATGACAGGGCACCGAAACTCGTCGGCTATCAGCTAAGGCATACTCCGATACCTATACACATCCGAGGTGGCCGTGGTGGCGTGGTGGGCTTTTACATACGTAGAAATCTTTATGCCCGGGTCTGTGAACATCCATCTCATTCTGGAGTCGAGCAGATGTGGCTAAGAGTCTGTGTGAACGGTACAAATGTAGTCATTGGGACCGCTTACAGATCTCCATGGCAGGATGTTAATCTGTTCTTAGACTCTATTGCTAAATCCATTGCCTCTTTCCCTAAGCGAGATGTGCTGACACTAACTGGTGATCTGAATATTAATCTTCTGGATACCAGAAGTAGCAAGACAAAATCTTTCTATCAATGTATACACAGTCTTGATCTCACCCAAATTGTCGCTGAGCCAACTCATTTCACAGAGCACAGTTCTAGTGTTATTGACGTGGTCTGCACTGACGCTAGGGCTCTCCAGGTTTTAGTTAAACATACCCCGGATTTAGGAGGTCACGCTATACTTGCAGTAGAGTTTAAAATCAAAAAGGACAGGCCACGCCCTCGCTGGGTGACTTTTAGGCCTCTAAGAAACATCCTAGTAAAACAACTCAACTCGGATCTTGATGCAATAGACTGGAGCCATCTATACAGCATAGACGATATAGATGTTATAGTTGAATCCGTTACCACCACTTTTATTAATCTATTTGACTTGCATGCTCCAGTCAAGACGCAAAAGTTTAAACATCCGCCTCATCCTTGGATTACAGACACTGTTCGATCCATGATGCGAATTTATTTATTTTTATTTATTTATTTATTTATTTATTTAGGTCAGCCAACGGTTGCTACATTAAAAAAAGTACGAAATTACAAATTGTTCCTTAAATCTAAATGTGCGAACCAATTATAGGCTGACACAACATGCAAAATTTAAACAGAGAAAAACTTAAATTTACTTAACCACTTATATATACACTATTGTTAACTTAACGAAAATAATTGAAACTAGAACAAGATAATTTTACTAAACTAATAATCCATGTCATGTCTCATTAGCTTCCAAAAATGCTTGTCTGAACTTTGGTAGTGAATCATTATTTATATCTAATGCTTGACTGTATCTATTCAGAAGTCTGCTCAATCGAGGAATAGGAGAATGAGCTCCTAGGACGGTTTTTCGGAAGGGTGGTGCTAAGGGTTGTACGGCGTATCGTGGGTTTCTACGTGGCACATTAAATCTAAATTTAGCTAATAGCTGGGGGCAATCAATTTTATTTCTAAATAGTTTGTACAGAAACTGTATATCTAACAAGTCGCGCCGCTTGTCCAATGACATAACATTAAAGTAATCGAGTCGGTCGCTGTAAGCTCTTATCCTATTTAGTATTCCTGATGGGCGTGCTAAATGCCACATAAACCGTTTTTGAATCCTTTCCAGACGCAGGCTATGAGTAGAAAAGTGTGGTCGCCAGACGATGCTGCAGTATTCAAGAATACTTCGCACGAGACAGTAGTACAGGAGTATTTTAGTTTTGGGCTTGCGAAATACTTTTCCGTTTCTCATGACAAAACCCAACATTTTTGAGGATTTACTGATTAATTGGTCAATGTGTGGATTAAATGTGAGTTTACTATCGTATAATATACCCAGATCTCTAATACGATTAACTTCTTGAATTAAGTGCCCTGCGACTAAATAAGATGAAGGCACGCAGTTCTGTTTGCGAGAGAATTTTACATGGAAACATTTTGGGCTGTTTAAACTCATGTTATTTACCGTGCACCATTCTGAAAGCCCATCAATATCAGCTTGGAGTAACGAAACATCTATCGGGGAATCGACTGGTCTAGCAATCTTGAGATCATCAGCATAAAGAAATGGAATAGAATTTTGGAAACATTTTGGAATGTCATTAATGAAGATGTTAAACAAGACAGGGCCCAAATGAGAGCCCTGGGGGACTCCGGAAGAGATATTATGTACAACAGAGTTAAATCCATTCATAACAACACTGAAAGATCGATTGTTCAAATATGACTGCAGCCAATCCAAAAGAGGCCCCGTGAAGCCGTAAAGTGAAAGTTTATTAATCAATAGGTTGTGTGAAACTCGATCAAATGCTTTACTAAAGTCAGTGTATACTACATCTATTTGTTTATTAGAGTCGATTGATTCTACTAACACTTCGGTAAATGAAACTAAATTTGTGCATGTTGATCGAGCAGCCACAAAACCGTGCTGATGTTGCGTGATGTTTTGCTTCATATGATTTTGAATGATAGGGCACAAAAGAGATTCGAAGATCTTAGGAAACGCACTCAGTATAGAAATAGGCCTGTAATTTTTAACTAAGGTATTATCTCCGTCTTTGTAGATGGGCACTACTTTTGCTTTTTTCCAGACGTCAGGGAAAATGCCTGATTTAAGTGGTTTATTAAATATCATATGTAAAGGAGCGACAAGGTTCGACGCACACTCGTTAATAAAAAACGGCGATATATTGTCAGAGCCCGACCCCTTGTTTCTATCTATGTTCATTAATTTTAGTAAAATTTCATGCCTATCTAGCGAAATTGATGATAGAGTTTCAGGAGCCAAAGAAACATTGGAATCATACTGATTTTTTCTGTTCCCATGGACCTGACTATATACGGATGAGAAATAAGAAGCATACATATTGCATATTTCAGTACTGTCACTTGAAGTATTATTTCCATCACTCATTGTGGCTGGATACATACTCCTACTATCTTTCTTTTGCTTGATATATGACCAAAAATATTTTGGGTTTAGTCTTATAGCACTTTCAACAGACTCAATGTATGTATTATAGCAGAGAACAGATAATTTGTCACATCGCTTGCACAAAATCTTAAACGAGATTTCATCTAAAGGATTTTTAAACATTTTATAGCGACGTCTTAATCTATCTTTTTCTTTTAATAACAAAATGAGATTTTTACTAAACCAAATTGGATATTTACTTGTTTTCAATTTTCTTTGGGGTACAAACTTTAAGATAGCTTCTTGCAGAACTTCATAAAATATACGCAGCATCTCATTGACGTTTTTGCATTTATAAAATAATATTTCCCAATCTTGGTCTTTGAGAAAATTGTTAATAGAAGTATAATTTGCCTTCCGGAAGTTAGACAACGGGACATCAGACTTCTCAGCAAGATGTTTCTTTGACTTTGTTGTTAAAGTAATATTTAAAGGAGGGTGGAACGGATCAACTTTGACAAATGAGGATGCAGCCTCAGAGACAATACATGGAAGAGCATTCGAAAAAACAAGATCAAGCGTTTTACCTTGTTTGTTATAGACAAAGTTACATTGTTTAAGATTAGCTACAATTGAAAATTCGATCAATAGTTCATCCATTGGTGAAAGTTTGGACACAGTTTGCACATTGAAGTTTTCATTCACTTCCTTCCAGTTGATACCTCTCAAGTTGAAGTCACCAAAAATACAGACGGGGTGATCACAATTGTCAATAACATTATTACAACTTGATATAAATTCATCCAGGATTACTTTTTGTACAGGAGGTGGTAGATAGACAACACCAAATATGACCTTTTGACTTGCACCCGCTGAAGAAAGATCGAGGGAAACCCATACATCTTCACATTTACTTTGCCAATGATTCATATTTCTAGAATTAAACTTTTTTGAAACAGCAATTGCTACACCACCTCCATCTTTTCCGCAGCGGAAGCCCGTCGTCTCCCTGTCTCTACGGTATACTACATACCTACTATCGAATAATTCACTATTTAAGACGTTATGGTTAAGCCACGTTTCCGTCAGAACAATGATGTCGGAATTACTACAACAAAGATTACGGTAAAAAATATGAGTTTTAGTTTTGAGACCACGTACATTTTGGTAAAAAATATTTAAGGCCATTTTAATTGTTTCGGACTTTAAAACATGCAAATTTTAATTTTAATAGGGGAATAAAAAACACACTAAAGCTCCTTATACTATTTTGTTCAAAGTGTCCAAATCCTTGATCATTATGTAGCTGGCATTTTCGTCCTTTCGCATAAACACGCGGCCGTTGCGGACCCAAACAAACTTATACCCCTTTTCCTTCGCCTTCAGTCTTGATGCACCATGTAATGCCTTGTTTGCCGCTGACAAATGTTCCACAACAAATATAGGTGTTGGTTTAGTGGTAAACCCAATATGTGCCGAGTTCAACTTATCGTTCGGCTTTGATTTGTTGTATTTTATAGCTGAAGCCAGGAACGAATCTCTCACTTTTGGTGTATTAAACTGGACGATGATTGAACGCGGACGGGTGCTTGATGCGTTAAGTTTTGCAATGCGGCTGCATTTAGTAATGTTCTCTTCTTTGACATCGCAGTTAATTATTTTAGCTATTTGAAAGACCATTTCCACAACGTTTTCAGACTTTCTTTCGGGCACACACTGGAGTTCAATATTGCTGGAACGAGCGTGTTGTTCTATCTGGTTAATGCGTAAATTAAGGTCTTGGTTGATGGAGCGCAAGTTATTATTTTCATATTCCAGACTATTCAAGGTTTTTGACATCGATATTTGATTATCCTTTACATCCCTGTATTCATCATGTAGATAGGATAATGATGCTTGAATATCCCGAATCTCTTCCTTTAAGGGCGCTAATTCACTGTTAAGGATATTCCTCATATTTTCAGTCAGACGAGAAAATAACTTATCCGTCTCACGCTTAAATACATCCTCAACCACATCTCTAACATCCTCGCGGGAAAGAGCAGAGGGAGTGCTCATTTCTGGCGGAGACGTGATGGCAACTCTCTTTTGAGGTCTGGTCGTGACTTTCGAATTAGAGCGGACGGGAGTGTCGTCTTTGTTTCCAACCTTGGGTATGGTACTCTTACAAAAAGAGCAAATCCAGTTGGGAGAGAGTTGACCAGTAGAGGATTTCCGTCCAGTAGAGGATGCAATACATGCCAAGTGAAAAGCTTTATCGCATTTATTACAGATCCGGTAGCCATCCTCCATGGACTGATTGTTGCAGCATCCCCAAGATAAATTGTGTTGAGACATCATAAAAAGTCACAATGAAAACAAGTGAAACTAAAAAATATGAGGAGCAAATAATATTGCTAGCTCTAGCCTTTGTCAAGTCTTCGAACAAAAGGGATAAAAAAAAAACAAAAAAAAAAAAAAACAAAAAACAAAAAACAAAAAAAAAAAACAACACAAAATGTTCACTGTGTTCTCGGGATCGAACCTCGTGCACCGGCGTTGGTGTATCCAAGTCACTAGCCGATAGACCAGCGCGTCCTACAAAAGCGCGGCCAAAGTAAGCAACAGTTCAAGCAACCGTTGCCGGCTCAAACAGTAGGTGCAATAATTAGTCCGAAGTCTTCTGCAGATACTCACTTATAACACTCAGTTTTTATTAAATAATGTTAAAGTACCGTATGTTTTGAAGATGATTATTGATATTGTCACTTTAATTCTTGAAGCTTCAGAGTATAAATTACACACAAGACTTGTTCGTTCTTAGTTCTACTCGTCGGTATAAAATTCAACACGAAATGACAACTTTTTCTTGCACTATTTATAAATGATAGCAGAGCGATTAGTAACACGTCTAACTCGTATTAACGCCAGAAGAAGAGGGGACAGGTATCATCAAAAGTTTAAAAAGTTTAACACTCAATCTTTGAAGAACAGTTATAAGACTATGAAACATATTGTAGTTCAAGCAATTGAGTGCGAAAAGAAATATTTTTTCAACAAACATATAAACAACAACATTAAAAATACAAAAAAACTATGGAAAAATCTTAAAAACACTGTAATTTCTAATAACAACAAAAACACAATTCTCCCGCAATGTTTTAGTAATCCTGACCTTATTAACGCTCATTTTCTCGACATTCCTGCAGATGGCCTGGTGTCGGTGTCGCAACTTACTTACTATGAGCATCACAGATTTGGCTCGGCGATTTTTTCCTTGTGCACAGTATCCGAAGACAAGGTACTTAAGATTATTAAAGGGCTCAAGTCGAACGCACAGGGTAGTGATGGGTTGTCACTGGACATGGTGCTTTTAACTCTGCCCCAGTCATTAACGGTTCTCACCACCATAATCAACCTCTCCTTAGCCAAAGGTGTATTTCCCAGTGGCTGGAAGACCGCAGTGGTTAAGCCGTTGCCGAAAAACAGTAACCCTACCTCAATGGGCGACTTGCGTCCTATCAGCCTGCTCCCATGCTTGTCCAAGGTCTTAGAAAAGATCGTATGTGAACAGCTGACCAAATACTTGGAGGAAAACAACATTCTCCCTCAACAGCAGTCTGGATTTCGCAGAGGCCACAGCACAGCATCTGCCCTCGCGGATGTTGTCGACCATTTGCTTGCTGCTCAGGATCAGGGAGAGATTAATATCTTACTGCTGCTGGATTTCTCGAGGGCCTTTGACTCCATCAATGCTGACCTCTTGATTTCCAAGCTATCATATTACGGTGTCGATAATAATAGACGTCAACTGGTCGAGCTGACTGGTTCAGATGGGATCAAGCTACGCTCTGCTCTGCAGCCTGTCACCCGTGGTGTGCCCCAGGGTTCAATCCTTGGACCAATCCTCTATGCGTTGTACAGCGCCGATATCACAGAAAGTATAACTAACTGTAGGTATCATTTGTACGCAGATGACCTACAACTGTTCCATTCCTTCCGTCTGGGTGATCACGCTAACGCTGCAACAAAGATTAACGAAGATTTGGACCGCATTTCATCTTGGTGCAACTCAAATTGTCTGGTCCTCAACCCAAAAAAATCAAAACTGATATTGACTGGGTCAAACCGAAATATGCAGAAAATATGTAATATTTCTCTAGGTGTGCATATTAATGGCGAAGAAATTGAGCGTGTGGATTCCGCAAGAAATCTAGGAGTGACCTTGGATAGCCGTCTTAACTTTGAAAGTTATATAGCTGAGTGTACTCGCAATTGTTTTTGCCGGCTCAAATTATTATACAATATTCGTCCTTATCTGAGCGAGGAGCTGAGGTTGACACTTTGTGAGTCTCTTATTTTGTCGAAGCTTAACTACTGTGATACAGTTTATGGTCCGTGCTTGCTTTCCAGAACCGCCAAGCTTATTCAGCGTGTGCAGAACGCTTGTGCGCGTTTTTGCTTTAACATCCCACCCAGAACACACATTACTCCCTTTCTTAACTCTGCAAACATCATAAAAATGGAAGCTCGTAGAAGACTTCACCTTGCCACATTATTGTTTGGTGTAATCGGATCAGGAAGGCCGCCCTATCTTTTGAATAAGTTGGTGTGGGTAAAAAATAATAGGAAGTATCCTACAAGATCCTGCACTCACGTTTTCGTCACCCCTAAGCACCGTACGGTAATGTTTCGCGGATCCTTCAGGTTTGCGGCCTCGCGGTGCTGGAACGACCTTCCCCCACCGTTGCGTGACCTAAAAACAATTCACATCTTTCTTCTTTTTTTTTTGACATCTGGATGTCAACAAGTCTGTTATTCTCTTACATATTTTTTGGATTTTAAAATAAACAAGTCTTTCTTTTAAAGTGCTTATAATCATACAAGTTAAGTACATCTGTGCTGGGTGTCGTGTATTGTTGTCCAGTGTATTAGTACAGAAGTAAGGATAAAATTGGATAATTAAAATCGATAACATTACAAATAGTGTGAAACTACCTTAAACATTAAGAAACAAACATTTTGTAACAACGACTTTTGTTTTCATCAGTGTTTACAAACTAATTTGTGGTGGATATGTGCCCTGTGTGAATCAACTTTATGACTGCCGGGATAGCATCCCTTTTATAGTAATTATATCGATTTTGTGGATCAATTGACTACAACGCCATCTACCGGTTGCCTCAGGAACTAGAGCGTTGCAAATCGATGATAATTGCTTCTGCTGCTACGCTGCCCGAGTCCTGCATCTTTCTTGGGTGCGCTGATAGACATTGTAAGCCATTACCGCTAGGTGTCGTCGTGATTGTTATTTTGCGTCGCCCTTGTTGTTAACCTACTACTAAACAAGATGGTCAAGTGCGGAGGTTGTGGGAAATTCCTTTCTGCGTTGGATTGTGTACAATGCATTAAATGCAACACAGCCTATCATAAGGAGTGCGTAGGCATGCCGGACGCTGCATCAGTTAGGGCTAAGGCTTCATGGGTTTGCCCGGGGTGCAAAATAAAGGTCCCTAGGGTGGACAACACCTCCACTCCCGTAAAAAATATTACGGAAACAAACCGCGCGACCGCGGCCGGCGGCAGTCCCATCCGCCTAGACGACACAGCGCACAACACTACAGAGGAGTTTAAAATCGATCTTGCATTCGAAATCCGTTCGTTTCGTAGCGAGCTCAAAGCAACCAGGGATGAAGTTCATCAGTGCCGCCTGGATATATCTGAGTTCAAGGCCGCGTTGAGCGTTTTTGATGTTAGAATGGGCGAAATTGAGAGCAGGTTGTCAGTGTTGGAGAGCAGGTGCGAGCAGACAGTGCCGTCAAATATCGAGGCACTCGAGGAAACCATCGCTGGTCTTAAATCACAGCTGAACGACAGGGACCAAGAAGCGCTCTCGAACGATATCGAGATATCCGGTTTACCGGAAGAAAAGGGGGAAAACGTCATGAACGTGGTCGCTAGGCTGTCTACGACCTTGGGAGCGCCGTTCGAGGATAGGGACGTCGTTCGAGTGGGGAGAGTCGGGTCAACTCGCCGAAACCGGGAGGAAGGTGACCCACAACGGCCGCGCATTATTGCGGTGCAATTCGCGCGCCGAGCTACGCGGGATCAGTGGTTGAGCGCGGCTCGCGTGCGCCGCAACATAGCCGCGGCCGACACTGGCGCCGCCGGCGGCGCAACCGGGAAGCCTAGCGGCGGCGTTTACATTAACGAACGTCTGAGCCGCGTCAATCGTCAGCTGTTCTTCCAAGCACGTCAGGCCGGAAAGAAAAGTAATTGTAAAGTATGTGTGGTCCAGAGATGGCAAAATATTGGCACGGAAAGAGGACGGTCATAGTGCACAAGTTATACGTCATGAAAAGGACTTATTTTTTTTTTTAAATTGTAAGAGTTGGATCGTCCGTTTTTTCTGCATGTTATATTGTGATTTATATTGTTTGTCTACTAATTGTTTTGTTGTCTTGGGTCTCACGGTCACAGGTACAAGGGATAATTACATTGGCATATTGGTACCAAACTTAATAGATTTTGATAATTTGACTTCTTTACTTTTAAAATATAAATTAAAAAATATTTGTGTTGCCATAAAAAATCATCTTTGTTATATTATTGTTAATGTTCCTAACTGCAATTTATTCCTAATCTTAAATTCCGTTAACATTATATCTACAGCCTATTCCTACAATCATTATGTAATTATTAAAGACTTACCTATTTACAAACTACTTCAAACCTCCAATTATATTATTATCATATTAGTATCCTACACCTACATTAATTTTTATTTATTTGCAACTAGCTATATTTACAAACATTTACCTACTATAATTTTATATAAGTACGTACAAGACTTCGTGCGCGGTAAACCAATAGTAGTACAATGTATTTACAATGAGCGCTATAATGTTTCTCATATGGCTGACTTTGCTACATGGTAATGGCTCCTAAAATTAATCTTAAGTTGGGTTTCTTTAATGCGGGCTCACTAGGTACGAACCATGACGATTTTATCTCATTTCTCGGTCCGAGCGGTATTGACATTATGGCTATAAATGAAACTTGGCTGCGCCGTGGTGAGGAGGGCCGTACGCCCGCGGTGCCCGGGTACCGGCTGCGTCACACGCCCCGCCCGCTGAGCGTACGTTCAGGTCGTGGTGGGGGTGTTGGGTTTTACGTTAGAAGGGGCATCAGCGCACGCACTTGCTTGGTTCCAATCGAATCCAAGTATGAAACGATTAAGCAGATGTGGCTAAAACTGAATGTTAACGGGAAGACTATCGTAATTGGCACAGCGTATCGTCCTCCATGGTTGGATTTAGAGCTTTTTCTAGATGCCGTTACAAACTCGATTACTGCTCTGGGGGGCTGTGATATATATGTGCTCCTGGGGGATTTTAACGTAAATTTGTTGAGTACTGGTGACGCTAGGGTTAAACGGTTGAACGACTGTCTTAACTGTCTAAGTCTTAAACAGTTAGTCGCTTCTCCAACCCATTTCACACACACCAGTGAATCGTTAATTGATCTCGTGTGTACCGATCTTACAGCAAAGCGTATATCGGTGGAAGCCTTAGGTAACCTGATTGGACATGCAACTATTATTTGCGAATTTAACGTTAAAAAAGAGAAGTGTAAGCCGCTTACAGTACATTATAGGCCCCTCAAAAACATTAATATTGATAATTTTAATAAAGATTTATTTAATTTAAATTTTAATAGCTTGCATTTGCTGACTACAGTGAATGAAAAGGTTGAAGCGTTTATCAGATACACCTTGACAGTTTTCGATACACATGCGCCACATAAAAAGTGCCTTATTAAAGAGCCCGCTCCCCCCTGGATCACAGATAATATCAAGTTAATGATGAGATTGAGAGATAACGCGTTGGCTAAGTACAGGAAAAATAAATCACTGCCGCGAAAACATTACTACAAGCAATTAAGGTCATTGGTGATTTCATTTTTATACAACGAAAAATCCTTGTGGAAAAATTTAAAGACCAATATTTTGCCATCTAATAAGAATTTTGAATTGCCAGCTCACTTTAATGACCCGAATATAATAAATACTAATTTTATTAATGTCCCTGGAAATTCACAAACTAGCATTTCAAATTTAACATTTTATGAATATCACAGACTTTGCGACACCTCTTTTACGCTCAATACCGTCAGCCGTGACTATGTCTCTAAAATAATTCTGAAACTAAATTCTAACGCAGTTGGTTCTGACGGTATATCATTGGAAATGCTTCTTATGACTTTGCCGTTCACGTTGCCGTACATATGTGACATCATTAATAGCTCAATAGAGACATCTGTTTTTCCTGACTGCAGGAAAACTGCCATAGTGCGACCACTACCTAAGAATGCTAACCCAATAGACATTAAAGACCTGCGCCCGATTAGTATTCTTCCTTGCCTTTCTAAGATCTTAGAAAGAGTGGTTTGTCAGCAACTTACTGATTATCTTGAAAAAAATGATATTCTTCCACAATTTCAGTCAGGCTTCAGGAAGAAGCGAGGCACTACCACGGCGTTGATCGATGTAACAGATAACATATTAACAGCTCAGGAGGAAGGCATGTGTACATTGCTCGTAATATTGGACTACTCACGCGCTTTCGATGCTATAAATTTAAATTTACTATTGTCTAAAATGCACTCATACGGTTTTAGCTGCGGAACTGTCCTTTGGTTCGACAGCTACCTTAGCAACCGGAAACAACTTGTAAGCCTGCGTTTAGGAGATGGAACCATTTTGCAATCGAGTCCTGAGTCGCTCGATAGAGGAGTCCCTCAGGGTTCAATATTGGGTCCGATCCTGTTCAATTTGTACTGTGCCGACGTCATGAAATGTATAGAAAACTGCAAGTATCATATTTATGCAGATGATATTCAGCTCTATATATCTTTTAAACCAAGCAATTATGAGATTGCAGTGAAGGGGTTGACTGATGACTTAAACCGGATTTCAGGGTGGTCAAATATAAACTGTCTGTTGTTAAACCCAAAAAAGACAAAATATATGTTGTTTGGTACAAAAAAACATATAAGTGATTTGCCAACGGCACTAAACATCAAGCTAAATGGGGAGCCAATTGAGAGAGTACATATAGCTCGAAACCTCGGACTCAATACTGACGAAAGCTTAAGATTTGAAGAGCATATTGCTGAATCGGCCAGGAACTGCTTTTACAGACTAAAGTTACTTTACAGAATAAGGCCATTTCTGTCCGAGGAGTTGCGTGTGCAGTTAGTCGAGTCGCTGGTACTGTCTAAGTTAAATTATGCTGACGCTGTTTACGGCCCACGTTTACTCTCAAGGACTGAGCGGCTAATTCAGCGTGTTCAAAATGCATGTGCTAGATTTTGTTTCTCAATTCCGGCTAGAAGTCACGTCACTCAATACTTCAACGAGAATCTGATTCTCAAGATGAAAGCAAGACGCAAATTACATTTGGCATGTTTACTGTTTGGAGTTATTAAATTCAAGGAACCTGCATATTTATTTAACAAACTTGACTGGATCGGTTCCAGGAGGCAATGCGAGAGAAGACTATGTTCCCAGCAACTGTCCACTAAGCCTCACAGGTCCGCATCTTTCAGGGGTGCCTTTGGTACGCCGCAGCCAAGATATGGAATAATATCCCGCCGCCCTTGAGAGTTGCAAATTCCTTAGCAGTATTTAAAAAGCATCTGAAAAAATACTTACTTAGTTCACAACTGGACTTACTGGGTATGTGCAATGCTAACATATCATTCATTTAGGCGGTGAGATATTTGTTTTTTCCATGTGTATGAGTGTATGTTTGTGTGTATGAGTTGTGTGTGTGCGTGTGCGTGTGTGCGCCAGCCTGAATATGTCCTGTGCGGGGTACTGGTTGCCGTTGAATACGCCGTATCTCCTACTGGTGATGACACGCCTAGGCGCGCGGGAGTCCTGGAAAGAGACAGAGGATCAGTCCCACCACACCGTAAGCATTGCTATGACCTTAAAAATTAAAACACGTCTGCTTTACAGGACGTTAGGATAGGTTGCTTACCCTGTCTTCTAGGCCTTCGTTCTAGTTCAGGTTCTGCGTCAATTTTTGCGTTAATTTTGTAGTGAACAACCAGCTGAAAAGATGATATGAAAATATGATATAAAATGGAATTACATACAATGCAGAACGGGCGGGTAGTAGGTACACTTTGCTTCTATTAATAGTAATTTGAATCTGCAAAATACACGAGTATTAGATATACATACCAAGTACTTACCGAATAAATTTATCCCTTCACTATTTAACATCATCATTTTATTTATTTCACCATAATGTGTTTTCCACTTTTTCCTTATCTACTTATTTGTATTTGTTATTCTGGCAAAATGGTAACTCAGTTAATCAATGATATTTAATTGTAACATCATTGCAGTTAATAACAACTTTTGTGCGTCTTTGCGCGCTGTTTGTCTGCTTTGTTTGACTGTCGCGAATCGGTGGCGAACGGCGATCCACCGTCCGCCCCCGCCGCCTGGCCCGCGAGTCGCGCATTGCCATGCCGATGCCGCCGCCGCCGGTTGGCGTGCAATAAAGTGAAAACTGTATTGTTCCTTATTTATCTGTTACAGGTATATAGGTATTACTTAAGTTTTTAGTTTTTAATTGTGAAAGTAGGTAGGTACATTGTAAGTCTGGTTTATATTACTTCAGTTTTTAGTTTTTAATTGAGAACCTACCTACTGTACATTGTAAAGTATTGGCATCCATATGTCAAAAAAATATTGAAGGAGCCCATTGAAAACCAGCGTCAGGCTCCATTGGACCTGACAAAATGCTGAATTGGCTACCTTTTTAGCTGCGGCCGTGAGACATTGCTATTATTTTTAATAAGTGTTCTTATATTAATCTTTTTTTTTTTAAATCTATATTTTGATAAACGGTGATTGTTGTAACTGTCTCGTGTGTTGTAGCTAAATAAACTACTTTTCATTCATTTCATTCATTTCATTCACATCTTTAGCCAGAGCCTTAAAAAATACTTACTCAGTGAACAACAGGCTATAAACTTAGCTCCAATTCATTCACGTCTTGCACTTGTCGCGGATGGAGCGTCCCGGCACCGCTGAGGTTGACCATTGCAGGTAGCATGGGCTCATTTGTGTTCCAACTTCCACTTAACAACATTCATATCCAATCACTAACTTATTATTTCTTACTTGTTCATTTTCTACTAGTCCGTTGTGATGACGTCAAATTTTCAACGTGGCAGTGAGTGACGTGTCACGTTTGGGTGACAGGTGACCAAATTCGATGATAGACACAGATTACGAAATTGTAATTGCGACGTTCGAAAACCTCCAATGATATTATCTCTTAAAATTTATTTATTTTATTTTTCTAATGATCTTCCTGTTTTTCTTATTATGTTATTGTTACTGGTATTTTGTGCAAGTGTTAAGTATTCTTTCTGTGCATATGTAAGTCTTAGCTGTTATGTATGTCATTATTATTATTATCATTATTTTTTTTTCTCTTTCTGTTGTTGTCATATGTATCCCACAAGCCTTGTTCGCGCTGGGTAGGTGGTTTGGGCGTGGCGAGTGCATTGTTTTGCTTGTTTGTACTGTTTTTAAATTGTATATCATTAGTGAGCGGAGTGGTTATAGCGGGCGGGGCGATGTACTACCGCCTCGGCTGGATTGCTCTCATGGCGCGAGCAGGGCTTTAGGCCCATCCAGAATACCAGCGCTGCAGCGGCTCGCATGTCGTTGCAGCATAAGCTGAGGTTGGGTCCTAATTGGCCATATGCCACTTTTATTGTTAAAATTTTAGCTTTTATTTTTTTATTATTCTTGATTATTATCATTATTATTATTCATTATTATTCTTGTTTTTTTTTGTTTGTTGTCACCCTTTTAATTAAATTATATTCTCTTTATCTTTCTCTGTGTTTTACATTATTTGTGCTTGTGGTCAATAAATGTTTTCTTATCTTATCTTATCTTATATTATTAAAACATTATGAATATAACGTGTTAGCTTATACGCTGGCCAAGCATCCATACTGAAATCAAGTCTTTGCTACATTTTTATGGAAGTGGCTAAGCTCTCGGCCTCATAACCGGTGGTCTAGAGTTCAAATCTTAGGTCATGCGAAGTGATTTCCGAATTTTCCGATTCCCAGCCCGGGTTTGTGACAAGCACTTGGCAAGTGATTAAGTCAATAACCATCATATAGATAGCCTTATACGAGAGCTAAACTGTTTTACTTCCAGTTGTTCAATGTTCCCATATTTTACCCCCAAAAATCCTGATTAATTGCAGTCAATAAAAATCAGAGTTTGGACGAATGAAATGTGCAAATCGAAATGTAATATTTTGAATTATTACTCAATCAGTAAAGCAATTTGCAACCCGAATTACGGGCGCAGCTTACAGCACATCATTAAAATGTAGGGCGTAACTCCCACACTTAAAATGCTATGTTAAATGATTCGTGTGGTGACGGCTGAATATTAAAATATGACTACAAACCCATCCCATCTCTTAGGTGTCATAAAAGGTGACTAACAGACTAAAAACTGCTTATATCGCCATAGAGCAGTGATAGGTTTACCACCTATCACTCTGAGAACATGCAGTTCTAAATCTGTAAAACGACGACTGAAATGGAAAAATGAAAATGAAATACCCTCAGGACTAACTAACTCATTATGCCAAATTGAATTAGGAAAAAAAAAAGTCGTAAAAAAGGGATCCCTATTATGTCATCTGAACATTATGGCAAATAAAAAATATGCCTTTTGTTACTAAGGCTTATCGGAATGATGCTTGTTCCATCGGGGGATGTTGATGATGGATGGGTTCCATGGCGATGGTAAATAACGACTGCGTCTCTTTATATGGTGTTGTATATTTGCAGTGACTACATTGTGACTAACTTATTATCTAAACCTTACAAGACTATTTATACAATAATAACTACGTAGATGTTGGAGGGATGATGCCGTGTCATATCTTTATCGGATCTGCACGCGTTTAGGAATGCGCTTACAAACTCTTTAACCAATACGTAAGGATAATAAATTATGTGGCGACGCAGGCCGCCACAATGCTTTTCTATGGTTATGCCTTGTAAATTTTGGCCATTTGATGTTATGCGTTATGAAGTTATGCTAAAGACTTATGCCAATGACGATTATGGCCATTAACATCATGCATTGTCAGTTTATGGCGAAAAACGGTATGCTTTTCATTAGGTTACCTACACACGTACATGTAATCACGACTATTATTCCCGAAGGGTTAGTCAGAGACTAGGCAATACGGAAAGCAAAAGTAGTCTTCTACTATAGTCCACTTTCTATCAAATAGCCACTGCATTTGTGCTCAGCGTGATAGGTGGTGAGCCCATCGCCGCTCTATGCTGTTGGATGTATACATGTGCAGTCTTTAGACTGTAGGTCGCCTTTTACGACACCCAAGGGAAGAGAGGAGGTGGTATTCTTTCACCGATAAGTTACACGATTAATATAAAGTAACTATTTTTAAATTCAGCATTTATTAGATAATTCCCTTTTATTTTTATACATAGGCCAATAGTTAGTGATAAGGCCGAAAATGGCAGCGCATTCCAATTAATTTGTCAAAAAGTTGAGATTAATTTAACTAATGCGTGTTCAACTGTGATAAGGTCATGTTTAATTACTTATTCATTATCAGTAACTATCTGCTATCTTTAGTATAGCCTGAGAAACACGATGGCTGTCAATGGCTCACTACATGATACAGATACGAGTACACAGACATATTATATTCACGACTATTATTCCCAGTTTTTTTATTTTTTTATTATTATTATTCCCATTCCCAGTTAGTCAGGGATGACCGCAAAACTGTCCACTGGTACAGTCCCCGTTTCACCAAACGATAACTGCACATGTGCTCAGCGTGACAGATGGTGAGCCCGTCGTCGCTCTATGCTGTTGGATGTATGTGCAGGCTTTAGTCCGTTAGTCACCTTTTCCAACACCCAAAGCAAGATATAGGACGATAGTGTTCTATTTATGAGCCGCTACCAGCACAGCACCATAATACAGGTTGTACGGAAAAGCCTTTCAAACAATATATAAAGTGGAAGTAAACCGTTTGATAGTAGATCCAGTTTCAGGACATAGAGACATGAAAGCTGAAGCTTCAACGTCGACAGAGCGCGTGACTTCCTTATTGCTCCAAGCCTCCATGGGCACATCCGCTCACATTTCAGGCTGTATGAGGTAGTTTTTCAAAATTTATGAATTACATACTTAATAAAAATCTGAAGGAGTGTTTAGAAATAATGTAATAATAATCCTGTAATAGTACATTATGATATTAGTGCGGTAAGTTGAAAATTACAGCGGAGGCGATATTGCTGGCCCGAGCCGTAGGCGAGGGCTACAAGAAAGCAGAGGCTGTAATTATCAAAGCGCACGTATGTCATACGACGTTTTATAACATATTTGCGAGGAAAACACATTTTCTGAAAATGACTGCGTGTTTTTGTTGTTTTTCTAGTGTATAAATCCTTGGTAAGCCAACATGTATTTTTCTTTGGACTTAGATGGTAATAGGCTGTCAATAACATTTTGTGCTTCACTTATTATTTCCGGTGGTGTAGACTGTAAATTTAGTTCTTCATTACTAAAACTAGACATATTTATTTTTAAACTATCAAGATAAAAGGCGACTAACGGACTAAAGACTGCACATACCTCCAACAGCATAGAGTGGCGACGGGCTCATCAAAATAATACTACCAACCCCTCCCTTCCCTTCGGTGTCGTAAAAGGCGACTAACGGACTAAAGACTGCACATACATTCAACAGCAACGAACGGCGATGGGCTCATTAAAATAATACTACCAACCCCTCCCTTCTCTTCGGTGTCGTAAAAGGCGACTAACGGACTAAAGACTGCACATGCATGCTACAGCATAGAGCGGCGATGGGCTTATCACAATAATACTACCAACCCCTCCCTTCTCTTCGGTGTCGTAAAATGCGACTAAGTGACTAAAGACTGCACATACATGCTACAGCATAGAGCGGCGATGGGCTAATCAAAATAATACTACCAACCCCTTTCTTTTTTGGGTTTCGTAAAAGGCGACTAACGGACTAAAGATTGTACATACAGCCAACAGCATAGAGCGGCGATGGGCTCATCAATATATTACTACAAACCCCTCTCTTCTCTTCGGTGTCGTAAAAGATGACTAACGGACTAAAGACTGCACATACATCCAACAGCTTAGAACGGCGATGGGCTCATCAAAATAATACTACCAACCCCTCTCTTCCCTTGGGTGTCGTAAAAGCGACTAACGGGCTAAAGGCTCCCACCTATGTTGTCCATAGATTCAAACGATTAGGAACTAATTTTTAAATTACATTACCGCACTAGTGCGTAGCTTCTTACATTACGATGCTGAAATCGGTGTAATAAGAGCCACTTAACGAGCAAATGTGTTATAATAGTACATTATGATATAAGTGCGGTAAGATGAAAATTACAGCCGAGGCGATATTGCTAGATTGCGAGCTTGCTACAAGAAAGCAGAGGCTGTAATTATCAAAGCGCACGTATGCCATACGACGTTTTATAACATACTGCGTTTTTTGTTGTTTTACTAGTGCATGAATCTTTGGTAAGCCAACATATATTTTTCTTTGTCCAACAGCATAGAGCGTAGATGGGCTCATCAAAATAATACCACCAATCCCTCTCTTCCCTTGGGTGTCGTAAAAGGCGACTAACGGACTAAAGACTGCACATACATCCAACAGCATAGAGCGGCAATGGGCTCATCAAAATAATACTACCAACCCCTTTCTTCCCTTGGTTGCCGTAAAAGGCGACTAACGGACTAAAGACTGCATATACATCCAACAGCATAGATCGGCGATAAGCTCATCAAAATAATACTACAAACTTCTCTCTTCCCTTCGGTGTCGTAAAAGGCGACTAACGGACTAAAGACTGCACATACATCCAACAGCATAGAGCGGCGATGGGCTCATCAAAATAATACTACCAACCCCTCTCTTCCCTTGGGTGTCGTAAAAGCTACTAACGGGCTAAAAGCCTATGTTGTCCATAGATTCAAATGATTACTAATTTTTAAATTACATTACCGCACTAGTGCGAAACTTATTACATTACGATACTGAAATCGGTGTAATAAGAGCTTCTTTACGAGCAAATGTGTTATAAATAATATTACTGACATGTCACGACAGACCATGATTTGAAATTGTTTAGAAATGGATATAATTGGGATATTTCCTACAGTTAATTCAATAATGGTTAAAAATTGTTGGCTATCGGAAAGTGTTAGCTAAAACGGTCAACTTTGGGCAAATATAGCCAAGGTAGAGAAATAAACAGTTTGGCTGCTACCACTGGCAGATTGCTGTGTATGAATTACATGTGTAGAACTTTTGTAGAACAAGACACTCGCTCGCCGCATCTAAGATGCTCGTGTTTCTTGATCGACGCCTAATAGGCCAGCATGCACAGCCAATGATCCCATCAACCAACCCCTTCAAACTCAAACTCAAAATATATTTATTTAGTAAACTCAATTAATAAGTACTTTGAAACGTCCAAATCTTTTTTAACCTACCACCCATTTAGGACGTCATTTTTTAACGGTGGCAAAGAACGGGCGCAAGAAACCACAGCGCACAGAAGCAAGCCTTCCCTTACACCCTGAATAATTAACTTCTATTCATATTAAACTTTGAAGTTGAACTCTTTAAACACTTGTTTAAATACAATTACAATCAAATTAAACTCGCTCATTCCCCTCGAATATGCCTAAAGCAATTCACGAAATTCCTATTTCAATATAGACAATACCCGAAGGCAAATTGTACTCAATAATTAAATTGTGAACAAAGCGATTTTACTAGCAATAATGGTCACAGGGGATGTGTGAAGTGATACCTCGACGGATGATTGTAATAGTGAATCGATGTTTGAATTAGATTAATTTTGATTTGAATGATGAATGAGCGGGATGCTTGTGGTACCATTTACAATTACATGTGGAGGTTAATGGCATTCACACCGCAGTTACATATTGTGCAGCTACATTCGCAATTAACAAAAACGTTTTCCCTTCTGCCTATGATTTGGAGCCCTTCAAAGGAGGCGTGAAGAGGCACCTTGTGGGCCGGCAGATGCTACCTATTTTTATCGCTGCACCAGTTGTCTTCGCGCATGCAATCTATTTCCACTTTACATTAGTATCTTGTTGTTGTAAGCCTATTTTGTCCCACTGCAGGGCAAATACCTTCTTTCCTTAATTCCCTTTTCTCTGTCCGCCGCAACAGTGGTCCTACCTGGCTGATATGCGTCCAGCTCGTCTCGCCATCTTTGCCTCGGTCTGCTGCGTCGCGTCATTAATATGTGGTACCTACATACAAAAACAATGCAATATAGCCTTATTTAACCCGTAAAGAAATATCTACATACGGGTAACGTTACTCCCATCATAAACAACGTAAAAGTGTACGTAACGCAAATGGGCCTGTGGCTCGGAGCCCGAGTATAGCACAGGCTGTAGTGTGTCGGCGTTTAGGCGCAGTAAAGTATCGGCGGCTCGTAATCCAGCGGTGATGGCGCAGATTGTGTATTCAATTTCCTTGCCGCACTGAAGCGCACATATAATATTTGTGTTCGCGGGTTGACGTTGGAAGCCGTTATGAGGACGCGCCTCATGAATGCCTTTTAAGGTTCAGCAATGAGTGATATGTCTGGTGTTGCAAACGTCCATGGACTTCGGTTACCTTAAACCTTTGTAGGTACCTTTAGTATATAATAATATTACCTATCTTTTTGTATAGAAATGAAAAAATACATACATATTCACGACCATTATCCTCGAATGGTTAGTCAGAGACTAGCCAATGAGGACCGCAAAAGCTGTACACGTTTCATCAAATAGCACTGCACACGTGCTCAGCGTGATACATGGTGGGCCCATCGCCGCTTTATCCTGTTGGATGTATGCGCTGCTTTTGGTCCGTTAATCGCAATATATGACACCCGGAAGGAAATGGTTCTGTGGTATTCTATTCATAAGCCGCTACCACACAGATAATAAAAAACAATCAATATTACTATGACTAATAGGTGATGGGCAAGGTGAATAAAACTTTGTCGGGTCTCTATCATTAGCAGGTAGATACATAGATGCCATTAAGCGCCTAATATGTGTAAATAATATACATACCTGCGCAGGGCAGAATGTCAACAAGTTTCTCAACAACTGCAAACCAACACTACATGGTTCCGGAGTCACTGGCAGCTGACACGTTGCCACCCCCCATCTCCCAGAACACCTCACAACATAACTAGACATGGCTCCACAAATAAACTTGTTTTAATATGTGCAAGAACTGCTTCTTAAAACTTTGTACATTTAACACTAAAGATTTTTTTTATTTTACTATTGTACAAATTATATTAAAACGTAAGAAGAAATAAGTGATAAAAAATAGATGGTTCTTACCCATACCTTTCAAAAAGTTAACGACTGCCCTTCCAACGAGCTGGTTAAGTGCAAAGGCGGGTTAAGTGTTACAGTTGTTACGAGTACCTTGTTTTCTTTTTGCCCTAGTCTCACTTTACCTGATATCCTTCATCTCACCTGTTGGTAACTGAAGATAAGGCCAAAGGTGGAAGCGCGCTCCACCCGGAATCGTCAACTGAGGAACTGGCTATCTATCTCTCAACTGTCGGAACACGACAATGCTTTTAACATCGTTGTTATTGCGCCAGACTTTAAATAAGATGGTAGAAGCAACCCAGGCTTACTTAACAAACCCTACCATAAGCAAACCAAGTACACAAATATGTGCTCCCCGCTGGAAATCAAACCCGGGACCTTTGGGTATAAGACCGGTGGCTTAACCACTAAACCACACAGGCCGATTGTTATACATCTTAATAAAATGATAATATAGACTATTTAGTAATTAAAAGAATATATACTATTAAGTCATATTATTTTAATTAGATTCCACTGCCTCTGTAACAGGCAAAGTTTTCACATAAATGTACATTTGTAAATATACAATTGAAGCAAGTAAAGAATTCAAAAACAACTGTTATAATTATTTGCAGAATAGCTAGAATGACACAGGAAACGGACACGAAATCATTATTCTTTGGAAAGAACCTAAGCATTATGAATTATTCGACACAAATAAGTAGGTACTCAATAAATTCTTTCAGGCTATCAAGTCATAAAATATGAGAAACTATTGTCCAAGTAAGTAAATATATCTACTAGATATTTACGTATTCCTATTCAATAATAAAGTCAAATATTTGACTGTAAATCTTTCAACAAGCAAATAAATAAATAAATAATTAGACGACCGAGTGGTACAGTGAGCGAGACTTTAATTCCCGGTTGGGTCATTTTAGAAGTTTATTTTTTTAAAACCGAGATGTTATAAAAAATATAATTTACACCCTGCCAGCCCACAATACAAAATAGACTCGTAAAATAAATAAATAACTGCTTTTCTAAATTGCCTTGGGTCTCTGTGGTTTTTATGTATAATAAGTATGTATTTAAGTATATTAATGCCTGTCTAGGTAACCATTAAAAGCAAGTTTCAATTAAACTTATCTTGGGTTAGAAAATGGAGTGAGAGTTATAACGTAAATGTTTACACTTCAGGTTAAGTATTAAATTACATCTATTATGGTTTCTAATTAGTTTATAAATTGTTCAATGTAAGCTCCTTTAAAATAAACTAACTCTGACTATTTGTTGAACAGACTCAAAGCATTTAAGGTTGTTAGGTAAGGTCAGACAAAGTCGACAAATAATATTTGATCTTAACAAAAGTACAGGCAGTATATTAAGTTACAATTTGCCGCCTGAGGTAGACATTTTTTTCAACGTTTCGTTATCTTTAAGTTACAATTTTTTTCCTCAATCCTTTTGCATGACAAACTGGATAATATCCTTTTTGAAATAGATATAAACATGAGTTATTTTATTGTGACTTGGAGCTGGGCAATGTGTATACGGTCTACCTGATGAACAGTGGCGACCATAGCCAACGGACGCGCGCGAGCCCGAGTGCATTACGCGCTCTGTAATTTCAATAGTTTATACGGAAACCCAGCAATGTAAAACAAAGCTGCTAAGCGGCAGAAATAGGTGTCAGGACATGCGTCATCCCGACGAATTCTGATCTAAAAACTATCGTGCAATTAATAATATTTACTTAATTTATTCGTAAGGCATTTTATACATAATATATAATAAGGTTTTGTCTCCAGATCTACCAAGGATTTCAGAAACCCGCAAACATTTTCATATCTTTATTGCACCTTGGTTAGAACTGTTCTCGAATACAACTCAGTTATTTGGTCACCTTATTATGATGTTCATGCTAATCGCATAGAAAGGGTTCAGAAAAAATTTCTTAATCAATTAAGCTTCAGGTTTGGATTGGATCTCAAAATAAAATCGTATAAAGACCGACTGGTTAAATTTAAGATAGATACCCTGGAAAACAGATACAATTACACCGCGCTTTCATGCTTATATAAAATAGTTCACTCCCACATCGATTCTTCTAATTTACTGGCCCTTTTAAATTTCAAAGTTAAATTTCGTTCTCGTGACAAGGATCCACTGTAACGGTACAGAATGAATGGTATCCGTCCGTTAGTAAGGAATGTGTGGGAGTAGCACTAAAATAAATATTAATGCGTAGCACCATTAATATAATAAGCATGAAAAAGGGAATGATAAACTAGTTCAGAATAATGGTCAGTGGTCTAGCGCTTTATCTTTAGTTTGAATTTCGCGGGGACTGCTCTGTGTGCTCCTTGCGACATAGGCGCCGTCTAGCGTGAGTTATTTACTTGAGCTTCGCATAAGGTTGCTAGTTTGACTTCTTTATTTTGAATTTCGCGGGGACTGCTCTGCGCGTCCTTTGCGACATAGGCGCCGTCTAGCGGGAGTTATTTACTTGGGCTTCGCGTAAGGTTGCTAGTTTGACTAGGACTTTATTTTTATTTTGAATTTCGCGGGGCTTTGGGAGTCGGCAAAGTGGTTCACCTACGGGCGGACGCCATCTATGGTCGGAATACGGAACTTTTTTATAATTTCCCAAAATATAGGATTATTGGCTTAAGTGGAGGATTATTGAGAGGGAATTGTTAATAGAAGGCTACATTTAGATATTCAAAGATGTAATATTGGCTGTCGGACGAGATTTGGTTAGATTATGGAAAAATTTTAGAATTGCGCGGCGAAGGCGGCAATGAGCGAGCGAGAGGTTGAGAAAAAGATAGAAAGAGAGGTCGGATGTTATCTCCACGTGGCAAAACGCGAAGTTCGCGTATAACAAATAATGAGCGACGCGAAGGCGAGGCGCGTCGGGAAACAGCTAGGGATTGGTTGAAGGGAAGAAAAGCGGACTCGCGCGAAAAAATGCTGGGGGCGGATGGCGCGAAAGTTAAAATGCTTGGGAAAAGGGCGGAAAATTAGCGGGCATTCAATTTTGGGACGTCGGCTGTGCGGTCCAATTTAAGAGTGCGGTACTACTCATACGGGAAAAATAGTGTCCGAGCTTTGATAGTGCGCTAAGTGATATTCGAGCTGCGATATTAATTAAGATTTGTTAAATTGAAAGTGATTAATAAAGTAAAACTATTGCGGTCGCAACTCGAATCCGTTAACGGAATGAAGTATTCCGGGGTACATCGGCGGAAACGCGTAACGGTGGCAACGAAAACCTATGTACCTTTCAACAGACTTCGGTCTGGATGATCTTTGATTGTATTTAATAAGATCGGCGTTTTATATCATTACGCTAAACAATACACTATCTTCGACGGAGTAATGGGGGAGAGACAGTTGTCTCCCTAGTGAAAGTTGAAGATAGGTCAGACACCATTTAGCTGGAGGTAGACCCGTATGACCCAGTCCAATTTCGAGTCTACCTCCGTACATACAGTGTAGTGATAGGAAAATAACACACTGAGTATACTGGCTCGACTGATAGAACATTTAGGAGTTAGTTGCTTTCAGGGGCAATGCGACTCTCACCACACATCACGAATTTAAGTTAAATGTGGCTTGGGCCTAGATTGCAAGGTACACAAAAAGGGACTGTTAGTTCGACAAAATATAGGCATTTTCAAGTGAGGAAAGTTGTAGGAATCTATAGGTAGGCGGATATATATATGGTTAGTTATGGGAGGGCAAGGTATTTGCACGCAGTGCGTACATAGGATGGGTGCTTGAGCCGCGAGGCCAGGCCGGATTAATTCAGACTAATAAGGTAGGGATAATTAAGTTACGGCGCTAAATAAAATTATGATGAAGTGATGTGGGTCCTAGCTAGGCAAGTAATCTGTTACCGCAGGGCGATAAAATTCTAATTGTTTTCCTAAAGTTGTTACCAATTAATTATTCATTTTAAATAATTAACAGAAGTATGATAATATTGTACCATCATTACTTGGAATACCTAAAAGTCTAGACTGGTTTCCTATTACAAGAAAAATACTAAAAGTTATAGCAAATTAGCGTAGCCGTACTGTGATGTTTGATTTCTAATACTGAAATGACCAAACAGGCATTTTTTAGCTTTCCCTGGGATGCGATACGATCTCATATTGCTACACTCTTCAAAGTATGGAAAGTTTGCATCCGATACCTATTAGTAAAAATAAGCTGATACAAACTAAGCAACTAAAACCAGTTTAGAACCTAGGATAAGTCGTTGAAAGAAGACATTGTCAGCTATGAGCTTCTAATAATCTGAACCATAGAAATAATTGATTGATAACAACCTGCTAATTAGCCTGATAATGATCCACTAATACCATTTGAATTCACCTTAATGGTCAGAGACCTCTTAAGACATGTAAGTACTTAACTCTAATAATCTGAAACATAGAAATATTTGATGGGAACAATCTAAATCAATAAGACTAATACCTAGTACCGTCTAATTTATACTTATTAAAGTGAGTAAAAGATAACTTCTAAATGTAATTGATTTAATGATTAACAGGGATAATTAACTACCTAATTTACTACCTACTAAAAGTATACTAACTATGATTTAGTAGTCTATCAAATTAACCACTCAGTCTGAGAGACAGGGGGTGGAAGTTAATGGAAAAATAATTAACTTAAGTTCACTTCCTAAAAGTCAAGGATATTGAATAAATTAAACATCTTTCAATAAACTTGAGATGTACTTATACTTTATAAATCTGTATAATGAACACTAAGAGTAACCCAAAGTAATTTACTTCAAATGATAGTATTCTATTTAAGTTCACTTCCTAAAAGTCAAGGATATTGAATAAATTAAACATCTTTCAATAAACTTGAGATGTACTTATACTTTATAAATCTGTATAATGAACACTAAGAGTAACCCAAAGTAATTTACTTCAAATGATAGTATTCTATTCAAGTTCACTTCCTAAAAGTCAAGGATATGGAATAAATTAAACATCTTTCAATAAACTTGAGATGTACTTATACTTTATAAATCTGTATAATGAACACTAAGAGTAACCCAAAGTAATATACTTCAAATGATAGTATTCTATTTAAGTTCACTTCCTAAAAGTCAAGGATATTGAATAAATTAAACATCTTTCAATAAACTTGAGATGTACTTATACTTTATAAATCTGTATAATGAACACTAAGAGTAACCCAAAGTAATTTACTTCAAATGATAGTATTCTATTCAAGTTCACTTCCTAAAAGTCAAGGATATGGAATAAATTAAACATCTTTCAATAAACTTGAGATGTACTTATACTTTATAAATCTGTATAATGAACACTAAGAGTAACCCAAAGTAATATACTTCAAATGATAGTATTCTATTTAAGTTCACTTCCTAAAAGTCAAGGATATTGAATAAATTAAACATCTTTTAATAAACTTGAGATGTACTTATACTTTATAAGATCTGTATAATGAACACTAAGAGTAACCCAAAGTAATTTACTTCAAATGATAGTATGCTATTTAAGTTCACTTCCTAAAAGTCAAGGATATTGAATGAATTAAACATCCTTTAATAAACTTAAGATGTGATAATCTGCCAATGCAGCCAATCCAATGTAGTTATATTGGAACTTTATAAGACCTGTATAATAAATACTAAGAGTAAATAAAAGTAATTTTACCTGTATTAATAGCATTCTACTTTAGCCACCGCCTGAAGTGGCGTTTGATTAAATTATCCACCCTTTATAGAACTGAATATAAGTTATTGCATTGAATAATTAAGTTCTTAATGTAAAAAGGATATTTGGATGATAGCAAGCCTTGAGATAAACTCTATTGATTTATGTGGAATAATAAGAATTTAAATTGCTAACACATAGTTCATAATGTAAAATGAAATTAAATTTTGAGGAGAGATGTAAATTCTCAGTTTTAAAGAATTAAAGGCACAAGCTAATAATTAAAGTTAAATTCAATCTGGTCAGGGCTGATATAATACAATGAGCTGGTCGGCATGCTAATAGCGGGGAGGGGCTATTAAATTACCAGAATCCTCTAGTATGTCATGTAAATTGCACAAGACTTCTTATATATCATGCTACTTTTAATAAATAATAATACCTGCAAGCTAAGCTATCATCTGATTACCTTTGAGTGGTTACAAATCTTCCCCGCAGCTGCAGTGAAGGATTTAGGTCACAGTTCAGACAGAGTCATTGCTAGGCTACACATATCTATGTTATGATCTATAGACTGGTAGGTAATTAGGTCAGGAGAAAATAATTTAACACAGGGATAAGCCAATTACTAAACTTTCACGAAAGAACTTGAGTTACTTAAATGCGGTTAACAACGGAGGGTTCACTAGACGATCTGGCCAAAATAGTATTTATTATAATATTACATTGCTTGACTGAAATTCACTGCAAATAGAATTAAGCTATGCTAAGGTTTCACCATCATACAAACACAACCATTAGATTGTAGATAAATTAGGTTAAATAGTTTTAAGAATTAGATAATAAGTTAAGTTAAGGTAAAAGCGGCGAGGATGTGTGTATGTATTATAAGGTAGAATAGGCATTAGGCATTAAAAGGTTTAAAAGGAGCGAGAGGTTACACCACACACTTTTGTACTTCAAGTCTGCAAAAACAATACCTCTTTCTTTAACCCTATGGTTCGCATGTGCCGTCTATATAATGACCTTATTAATAAAAGCAATAACTCGGGTGTAGATATTTTCCAACTTAGTCTTTCAGAATTCCAAAATTGCTTAAAAGTCTCGATAAAACTTTCTACTGTAATTTAGTTTTAGTTTAATATTGATATAGTTTAAATTGTAACATAGGAAGCACCTTTTTATAGTTTGAATATTTAAGTTATGATGTGTGCTCTCATTACCGGATTGTAGTTTAACAAAATACTTTATATATTGCTATGTATCCTGTTCATGTTTTGGCTATAATCTGTGCTGTGTACCGTATATAAATAAATAAATAAACAAAAAAAATGTAACTTACAACATTTATTTATTAGGCTGCCAACCTTCCTTTGTGCTGTTTATATATAAAGGTCTGTGCTTAATGGTGGAACGTTTACAGCCTAATGATAATTTACTTAACGGACTACCGCAATGTTCCTTTTAAAATTAAATTTTTCTCGTACTCAATAAATTTGTGTCGAGATAGAACACCGTCCGTTGGGATACTATGCCGCTATCCTAACGAATGTCAGGAATGACCTTACGCCAGCTCTCAATCCTCAAGACACATTATTGTAATCTAAAGTCCATGTTTTTTAATTCACAACGCTATCTTGTTGTTAGAGAACTTAAATGTGAATTGATTGACTCGATTTTTGTTTTTGCATTTTCGAAGGTCGTTTTTTAAATAGCATTGTCAGTCTATTCAGTCAGTCATTACGATACGGGTTAGATGTTAAAATTCACCTCACACTAGGACCCATCGCCGCTTTGTACTATGTAATGTGTTGGATGTATGTTCAGTATTAGTAATCCCTTAGCCGCCTTTTACGGCACCCAAGAGAAGAGATTACAGGTTTGAGCCGTGCATGGGGTTAGGTTCACTAAAATAATATAAACGATTTTTACGACTTTTACGACACCCAAGGAAAAAGAGGGGTCTTTCCTTGGGTATCGTAAAAGGCGACTAATGGACTAAATAATAATAATAACACTGAGCACATGTGCAGTTGTGATTTGATGAAACGTGGACTATGACAGTGGACTGTTTCTGCGGTCCTCATTGCCTAGTCTCTGACTTACCCTTTGAGGATCATAGTCCTGAATTTATATGTATATTACAGACGTGATGGGTAGATAGTATTTTTGTTGTTTAGATCCGCCCACACACACCGCTCCAATATTTTTTTATCCCAAACGGCCTCCACTTGACATCGCCGGTTATTCGAACACATCAGTTGAACATTCCGTCGCGACCGAGCGTTTTCCGAGCGACTAACACTCTGTTTTACAGCGAAATAAAATGCTGGCGAACCCTTTGCAGTGCGCAGTGATTGAACCGTGCGCCGCCATTTCAAATTCACAATCGGCCGATTTAAATTCTATTCCGACCGGCTGAATGGTTGATGAGCCGCTACGCTATGGCGAATAGTAGTTTTTAGTAATATATGAGGTTTGCCAGTGTGATTGTTTCTATTTTATTTATAATCGGTTGAAGTCCGAAGATTTATATGTTGTATATCGAAACGTGATATTGACTGACACTGTAAATAATTTATGTTCAAATGTATTTTTTTTAACAGCGCTTGGCTGTGGTTTCACCTGGCCCATC
This sequence comes from Scoparia ambigualis, assembly GCA_963921215.1. Classification (NCBI taxonomy): domain Eukaryota; kingdom Metazoa; phylum Arthropoda; class Insecta; order Lepidoptera; family Crambidae; genus Scoparia; species Scoparia ambigualis. Next base: position 30,434,061 of record OY992521.1, on the reverse strand, counting down.
CTCCCCTCCCCACCCCTCCCCCTTTCTCAGCCCCAACTATTCCTAGTCCTTCCTCAAGAATTGGCGGTGGATATTACTTCCTACCAGGTGATCCCCTATAATTATGTTCCCTCCGCTGAAGATCTAGCCCGGGATCACGAGACCAAATAGAATATTTCTGATAAAAAACTTCCTGAATGGGTGGGGCGTGTTAGTGCGTGTTGGTGCCCATCCATCCAAATAAATTTAGACGATTCAAAATGCTTATTTTAAGTTGATTGAATCATGAAATTTTGAATAAGAAAGAGAGAAAAATCGGCCATTTTCGCTTTTCTGCTGTTGACTGACGAACCGAAACAGAGGCGTAGAGAATTAAAGTAGAGTTCTTATAGTTCAAGACTTTAAGCGCCATGGAGGTCACCTGTGACCGACAAAAAATTAAATTTCAATTGTGTCTTGTTTTGTGACAGTCAATAAAGTTTGTTTTGATAACAAACGTAACAATCCTGACAACCACATTAAAGCGTCCGGAAAAAAGAAGTGGACGAAAGGAAGGGAGACCTTTTCTCTACAGTAAGAAAATCGGGGATCTCCGAAAGCACGTTGGGCTGATGATATCGATAGGGTTGCTGGCATAACCTGGTTGAGATCAGCACAGAACAAAGTGGGCTGGCACAAAATAAAAGAGACCTTTCCCCAGCAGTGGGCAATTACGGGCTGCAATTATGATGCTGAAGAAAATTTGGCTAAAATTATAACATTATACATTTAAAATGTGCAGTTAAATGGTGAAAGATGGACTGTGGCGGTGGACTGCTCCTCGTTGCCTGCTCTCTGACTTACCCTTCGAGGATAATAGTCGTGAAAATAATGTACGTTGGTAAACGTATAAAAAGTTATATTGTTCTACAAATTTCTACATGTTACTGTGTTAATCACAAAAATTCAACGGCCAATTTGAACAGCCGTAAATTGCACAAAAAGTCAACGCCGCCGGACACCGGTCGATTATTTAAGCGTCCGCATCAATCTTCATTGGGGGCGAGCGCGATTGACGAGCGCGCAATGAATACAAATAACCTCACCCTTAACAGGGCTGTCACACGTGTACTCACATACATGCATACGAACATTGACGACCATTATCGCCAAAGGGTTAGTCAGAGAGCAGGCAATGAGGACCGCAGAAGCAGTCCCCTGCCATAGTCCATGTTTCACCAAATTATAACTGCAACTGTGCTCGGATTCACGTGGTTGCACAAGTCGGATTCTTTCCAGAACCCGACTTGATAGTCTTAATACTTACTTTAGCTTAGCCTTCAACCTTTTCACTGCCACAGCATAAACTTTTCGCCGTGCTCTGTACGAAAATCATTCAATTTAAAGTAACAACTTACAAAAAGTATAAGGATTCCAAAAGTCACGTGATAACTGACTAAATGTAAACCATAAGTATAGTTGATCATTGCCGTCGTTGGCGTGCAGGCCACGCTATCGGTTGACGATTATAGCCGACTATGGCGGCCAAAGGGTTTTAGGTTCCGAAAATTTTATAGGCTAAAAGAATTTATATATTTAAAAACTTTAAATCAAAAAGTGGCCCCAGAACATCCCCATCACGCATAGGTAGCAGGCTAGCAGAATTTCGTGGTGGATGGCGAAACTTACATTAAATTATTCATTTACAATAATTTAAACTGATGGTGGTGAGAGCTTTTAAATTTCTGTATTTTTATATGCTTACTTATTTTGAGTAAAGCCTGAACGACCTATTTATAATAAGCATCCCATTAACCAGATATACATTTTTCGTTTTCAGCAGTATTCCAAATAGCCACATTTCGAATGCAACTCTGTAAATAACTAGAAAAAATAAACCTTCCATTCTGTATCATCTCATGTGAGTTGGCAAACTTTGACAACTATCTCTGAACAAGCAGAAAGAAAAAACTTTGGTGAATGAAAGAATGTTTAATCACAGAAAAAACAACGCACGATAGTCGAGAGGCACCAAACTGCGTCTGCGAAGTTATAAAACAACCAGAATGCGAGCTAATACTCTAAATTACTTTCTTTGCTGTGTCGTCAAGGTTAAATGCAATCAGAAATGTTTGTTCAACGAAGACACACGTCTGACACAAGACTGCCTTTGTTATAAAGTACTTCCAAACCTGATTTTCAAGCTTACTTGAGACGTCGGTACTTTAAACAGATAGATACTCGCTTTAAATGGAAGGTATCGTAGTCGCGCAAAGGGTAGTTTCACTAACATAGCTTTGTCAGACTACTGATCAGTAGATGTGAATCTCTGATGTGGTTGATATTTTCATAGCATATTTATAAAAATCAATCAACCAATCAAAAAAAACAAATAACTGAAAATCCATAAGTGAAAATCGCAAATTTTTAAGGAGAGCGGTTTGAAAGTGTCTTTGTCAGTAACTTTAAAAGTATACAAGCTGTGATTACCAAATTCGGCAAGTAAATAGTTGGTTAACTTAAGAATGTACTGAATATATTAACTTGATTTATAATATTGTATATATGTTATTTTACACTTACTGAACTTTACGTTGGAACATACAAGTAATTTAACAAATCAAATGGCACTTACTGAATTTTACATGGGACATTGCTCAACGTCAAATTTTGTATGTGGTATTTAATGATTTTGTTTTTGAAAACTTATTGGTTTAATTTAAGATAGGGTATTAGACAAATAAAATAAATTGTAATGTAGGTATATGTTAAAATTAACTTTTATTAATTTACATAATTAGTTCCTAATCACTTAAACATTAAACGCAACTGACACTTGGGTACTTATACGAGAGGCCCCTCGCGCAGTGACGCTCCGACGTATCATTCAAGTTGTGGCACATCAGACATACTACGGCGGAGAATTTCATTTATATTGCAGTTATAGTATTTGACATACTTCGAAATCTAGATAATTATTGAACTTTTTCACTTGTTTGTTTCATAGACCGATAGAGTTAAATCAGTAGAAGACAATTAAACAAAAAACTGAAAATCACGGATGTGCCACATCTGGGATCATACTTAGGGACCGTCGAGATACTTATGTGTGTATACCGCACGGTTGGTCCTTCATTTACCATAGAGCGAATTAAAACTTCGTGTAAAACCAAAAAATACAGTATCTTCTAGCTCGTGCTTTATTTGCGATGATATTGATTTTTTTTAAAGTATCTTATTATTTGAAAATGTATAGAAAGAAAGGGTTTAAAATTTAGTCAGTCTGTCGATATTTAGTGAACATTTTCGCAAAACCAATTAGGTACTTGGTTTTTTTTCTTGCTTGCTACGCAGTGTCTTCTCTAGTTTATTGTATCTCAATGGTTGTTAGCCCCAACATTGCAATCGTAAAATGGAAAAGCATGAATGCGGCTTGGGAAATCTAGACGCCAAGAAAATCTAGCGGTAGATCTCTTCTTGAGCGGAAAAAGGGATTAACATACGAATATGGTGGTTTGGTTAGCCTGATCATTGCACAAGGTCATGGCCTTGTTGGAATTCAAAACAAATTCTTTAAACAATAACAAACAACACATAAACCTTAAACAATCTTAAAATTATTCCTAAAAAATATTTTTCCAATAACTTTCTTAATTTACGCATGGAACAATAATTCTTACATGAAAATATTTGTAATGACATTCCGCAGAGCAATCCCTTCTTAAAAAAACAAATTTTAATTTTTAACACAAGCGCGTGATGGTTTTGTACATTTCGCAGAATAAAAACGTTGCTCTAATTGAATTACTAGGTCTGAAACTTCAAAGCAGAATTGTTCTAAATATAAATATCAATATAATTGATTTTAGGACTTATGTCAGTTTTTGCGATCGCGCGGCACCCGCTTTATATTACAAAGCTAAAGAGCTTGTTTGTTTGTCTGCTTGAACGCGCTAATCACAAGAAGTACTGGTCCGATTTAAAAAATTCTTTCAGTGCTTGATAGCCCGTTTATCGAGAAAGGCTATAGGATATGTCATCACGCTAAAACCAATAGGAGCAAAGCACAACGAAGAATGTTTCAAAATCGGGGGATTTTTATTCCCTTTGAGAGCTTCCGCTGCGTCCGCTTCGTAAACGGTTAAAGTTTCGCAAAAATCATGTCCGACACAATTGTTCCCCTTTAAAAGTTGTAAAATAAATCCGCGACAGCATACCTATGTCTATCTTTTAAAGTAGCCTCACTATATTTATTGCTAACCAAATTTGTTCTAATATAATTCTTTATTTGCGTGGTGTTTTTATAAGCATGATATTAATCCTTATCCAAATAAATACGTTATTCAAAACAAGTAAGTATTTAATTTAAAACAAAATTGCTCTTTACATAATTTGATTTCAATGAATATCTTAGAGATAAGTTTGTGCAATCGATAGTACAAACCTATATGGCAGTTTTAAAATAACATCGCAGCAAAATAATGATCAAATAGTGCACGCGCACTTAAGATGTGCAAGGCCGGCTCCTGTACGTACGTTTTATTTAAAAATATTAAACAAAGTCGCGGGTTAAAGTTAGCGATAGCCCAAAGTAACTATTCAACGCAGACGAAGTCGCGGGCAGAAGCTAGTATTATATATAATCACGACTTATACGCGAAGGGTAAGTCACAGATTAGGCATTGAGGACCGCAAAAGCCAGTCCTCTGCCATAGTCCACTTTTCACTAAATAGCGACTGCACATGTGTTTAGCGTGACAGGTGGTGAGCCCATCGCCGATCTATGCCTTTGGAATTTTGAATGTATGTGTAGTATTTAGTCCTTTAGTCGCTTTCATGACACCCAAGGGAAGAGAGGAGTGGTATATCCTATTAACACCATAACATTTTAGTTGATTCCTGATTCGAGCACGAATGCATAATGTTTATAACAAATAAAAGCCCCGGCAGGACTTGCTTTAAAGAATAGCCGCTTGCACCTTAACCCCTTTAAATTCAAAGACGTTGGCCGCACGTGTCTCCCAACCGCAGATTACTTCAGGAATTCTGGAAGCGGTCCAAATGTCAGATGATCTTTTTCACTTAGCATTGTAATTTTCATGAACAACATTCTTTTAGAGTGTGAATTAGGCTTTGTTAGTAAGATACGGTGCATCGAAATTGTGTTTAGAAACCTCATTTAAGCCTCATTTGCAATTTCTGATATTTTCCGAGATAAGTAAGTAAGAAAAGTAGCCAGGCCTTCACAATACGTCAGTGTAAAAAATCACTAATTGCGTTGCACTATTTTAGCGCTTAGGAAGGTTAAACACAATTTCAATACAACAATATTGTTCAGGATTTTCTAGCTTGAAATTCTAGCTCCAACATCTGCAACCAGTAACGACAAACCAGCCTGTTTGCCTGTTTACACAACTCCATTCACTCATTCGATCCAGTAACCTTATTATAAAGTCGGCTCATTTAATTTAAAGTTGTAAGAGGCAATTTATATGCACCAGAGGCCGTATCAATAGCGTCGAAGGCTGAAAGAGTGGCCGTACTTTTAAATGAACAACCGAAAAGCCTTATGGAAGGGGTTAATCAAGTTGCTTTACGTGGTTGCTTGGTAGCGTTGCGTCAACACCGCCTCGGGCTTTCTTCAACGAACTCGATTTGAATATTTTGACACCGGCCGACTCACAAACAGAGAACAGTTTACAAAGATCTATGGAAAGGAAAATTGTGAGGCAATTCAGCATTATGGTTTGTACTGTATTTCGGATAGAATCAAATTGACCAAAGACTGCACATACATCCAACAACATAAAAGCGGCGTTAGGCTCACTACCTGTTACGCTGAGCACATGTGCAGTTATCATTTGGTGAAACGTGGACTGTGCCTGCCACCTTCCACGTTTCCACGTTATCGCAAAAGCTTTAGCCGTCCTCATTGCCTGGTCTCTAACTAACCTTTCAGGGATAATAGTCGTGTATACGTGTATGTAGGTATCCTGTGAAGTGACAGCAGAAGCATACCAAATGACTGAAGCTTCTGCCGCAAACCACAAATTGATTATAACTGGTCACTATGGCTGAGAATCGACAGGTTGTCATTGTTGTACATACATATAATGACGACTATTATCTCCGAAAGGTTAGTCAGAGACTAGGCTATGAGGACAGCAAAAGCAGTCCTCTATTATAGTCCTCTTTTCACCAAATAGCGACTGCATCGCCGCTCTATGCTGTTGGAAGTACCTATGTGCAGACTTTATTCCGTTAGTCGCCTTTTACGACACCCAAGGGAAGAGAGGGGGTGGTAGTATTCTTTCACCGCTACGCGACACTGTTAATGTATATAATTAAAATATACGTAATTAGTGAATATTTACCTGTCACTATTATTTACAAAAAACAATATGAACGGGTTAGCTACACAAGACACACACTCACAGCGACAGGCGGCGACCGCACCACTGATAAGCCATTGCATTGTATGGTTGTGTTCGGCGCTGTGTGCGGTGCACAGTTAAATCAATTTCACCCCGCATCATACAAATTGTTACTCTAAATTTGTAAACTTACCTTCACCTTGTAAAAAAAGAAAAGTGTATTTACATTGTTTGTTTTTTTCTGTATGAATGTGCAACGCCTAGACAAACCACCCAGGGTTTAAGGCGCTAAGTAGTTTAAGATATATTGTATTCTTTATTTCAATAAATAAATAAATAAATAAAAAAGAGACTGAAATAGACAGGAATCTTTGAAAAGTCTTAAATACATTGCCATTAATGTCATATGCACCTCGGCACGTTGTTTACCAACACCTATTATTTTTAACGAGGGAAAGCTCCGCCAGGACCTCGGCGATGCAAAAATTACACTTTTTGTTCAATGAGCAAATACTGTCTCTCATCTCTAATTTCCCAGCTAAATTATATTCAAGAGCTGGTTTAAATGGAAGCTGCGGAAAAACATTTACCCTTACTTATTTAACTATATTTTCCGCTTAATGGAATTGAGAGTTTCAAACGACTCATTATTATTTTGTTAATTGCTTTTTTAGGAATTTCTAAAATTTTAATAGGTAAGTAATTCTGTTAGCATTTTCTAAATAAGTTGTAACAAATTTTTGAAACTTTTCTAATTTCGTCATGATGTTTATACTTGAAATAATGTAAGCCTTGAGCCTTTGTGAGGTTGCCCAGTGATGGGCTATTACGGGCTGTTAAACGAATTCCGCATGAGACATTCGCAGTGCTTACGCACCGTTGTGCAAACACAGATTCCAATAACGAACGGGAGTAAACACTCTGCGAAGATGATTTTCTCGCATCCGCAGAATACACATGCTACACATTATGTTTGCAAATTGGTTTTGTGTACGTACCTTTTGTATTTTATTTTAAAAATTCCGTAACCTCGAGTTTGTAATTTTTACTAGCTTATACTCCTATTATAAATAGGGGAGTGTTTTGTTTATCTTTAAAGTTAAACGCAGCAACGGTTTAACTTCCAGATTAGGCGAAAGACTTATCTTCCACTATAAATAATACACTATGCCGAAGTAAGAAGGTAACGTGGCAGACCGAGGCTAAGACAGCGGCGGCGGCGTGACAAGCTTGACATGTATTAGATAGATTGAACCTCTGCCTAAAGCGGCGCGCGGCGACGGACAGAAAAAGTGTGAAAAAGGTAAGTAAGCCTTTGCCCTGCAGTCAGACACAATGGGCTGATCAAAATAATAATACCTATTATGTACTATAAAGGTTCTTATTTCAAACGCTTGCATGCTTTGAAGATAAAGACAATGTGGCTCATTGCGACTTGTGCCTAAAAATGGGCAAAAAAAAACATTAAAGTAGGCCTATAGTATCAAATATCGAAGAACCATACTAAATAAATATCTTTTAGTCCTATAATGGGACCCAATAAAATAAAACATTATATTTTTGTGGATTTGCGTGTCATCTACTATCCACAATTCCACAGTAATCCTACTTTAGCCTACTTCAAAAGCAAATGTCACATGGGAATTCGCTACTAAATTAGAAAAAATGTAACTTCTCCATAGTTTATGATTTCCCTAGTGACGAAATACACTGCTTTGAATTGTCAAATGATATTGAGTCTGCTCGTCGGTATGCATCATAACCACCGAGGGATTGGTCTCTTGCTCATATAATTAGTGATTCCAGTTACGATGAGGTTTTAGTGTACGATTACTAATACTTCATCATCATCATCATCATCAGCCTGCACTCGCCCACTGCCGGACATAGGCCTCTCCAAGCACATGCCACTGAGCACGAACCGCGACCACTCTTCTAAGCTAAGCAACTTTCTTAATGCCGGATCACTGGATGGGATCTCTGGGTTAAATCATTTTGAACTCCTCCGTGCTTTGGAAGGCACCTCAAGCTGTTGGTTCCGGTTGCTGTCACAAGATAGCAGTTGTTAAAAACTCACCAACCAGCACTGGGCCAGCGTGGTGAGTTATAGCCCAGTCTCTCTATGACTGGGCTATAACTCATCACGCTGAGATGGAGGGAAGTGCCCAGCAGTGGGACGTTCATAGCGGTTGATGAAGATTGCTGTCAAAAACTTATTATACGGATCTAATATAGTTTTTGATATATTTTATTCTGACGTTTGAAGCCCTTTTGTAGGGTCCATGGTGCAGAGAGTACCTATTGGTCGTCCCAAAAACTAATTTTGAGCGTTCCGTTCTACGTACAGCTTGCAATATATTTATGTTTTGTGGGATTCAATAACGTTTATCATGGATTTTTACGTAAATGGTAATTACAACCATAAAGATTGTTTTTAAATCCTAATACTTTACCGAATCAATCAAAAATCACATAAAATATATCATTAAGTTTCAGGAAATTAAGGTGTACTTATCAGGATCGTAGCAGATTGTTGTAGCCTCTAAATAAGTACCCCTCCACAAAACAGGCCAGATGTACGTATGCATTTATGTATGTATTAAACTTCAGGAAGTATTAAAACAATTGATAAAAATATCCCTATCTGTAGAAGACCTTGAAAAGAATTACCTTTAAAACTATTTATTACTTAAACTTAAAACTATTTATTACTTAAAGTTAGTGCGAATGACACCGTCGAAACCGGCGTATAAATAAAGCTCTCTAGCAACTTAGCTCAGGTAAAGAGGGACGTGTCAGACGCGCACCGGATTACTGTTGCGAGTAGAAAACTAGGGACTGCACGCGCTCTCAAACACAAGCGGAAGCGATTATAGTGAACTAGCAAAACAAATCTCTAATGCATGCAGTCGTATTCCCTCCTACCTATGAAATATGGTTCTTCAAACAAGGCGTGAAGAGGCACTTTGTGGGCCGGCAGAGTGAGGGTGAATGATGCTACGTCTCTTAAGCTGCACCAGTTGTCCTCGCGCCTGGACCTCACTTCCACTTAACATCAGGTGGAAAGGGGTCGTGTCAGAGGCGCACCGGATTACTGTTGCGAGTAGAAAACTAGAGTCATTTGCCGGGCTATATTTAAAAAAAACGACTGGCATTCCCTCTCTTTCTACATGGCGTATATAGCGGTCTACCTCTGTGCGTTTATTTTTGACATAATCTTTGTAACCAGCTCACAGCGGGGATATTCCCGTATTGCTACGAATAAGTAACTTTCAAGAAACGAGCTTACCACTTTTACTAACGCTTGCCGTATTGCAGGTGTACATAAATACCAGATGTATACCAAATTAAAACCTGGTGTAAAACTGCAGTGCGATTCTGTAAAGGCTCGATTCAAAACTGGATTCTTAATTCGCAGTGAGTTATCAAATCGCATTTTCTAATTCAACTCTAGGCTAACATCACAAAGGTCACTTTTGAACGTGAAACGTGATGGAGGAAGTAAGAGGCAAAGCATAAGATCGAGCCTCGGAGAATCGACTTGCTCTGGGCAGGTGTTACCTCTCAATAGGTGGAAGTTAGTTTATTGGTATGCGCTGTTTGTGGGACTGCTTGACTGTAAACAATCGTAGCAAATAAAAGGCTGTGGTCAATGCGTTCTCCTCAAGCAATCAGTAAGCAATAATTATGCTGATCGCTTAGCTGACAAAGTATGACCAGTGCGGCGACACGAATACACAATCTCAATGTAGATACAATCTGTCATCATCAATAGCTTATAAACGTCCTACTGCTGCGCACAGGCTATCCTACATGGACAACAGGACATGGGGTAGATTGGTCCATAACCCACGACGCTGGCCCAATGTGGGGTTTTAACGACTGTCACCTTACGATAATAACCGAAACCAACGGCTTTTACGTGCCCTCCAAACACGGAGGAACTCAAAATTGTATTTTTAAAATTTAAAATCATTTAGTGACGTGGCAAGGTGGACGTTTCTCAACTTACAAGATCGAATACATTACTTTCACAACTGCGTCATTGAGCTCCTTTTGTATCGTACACTAACTCAAGCGATACCCGCTTGTGTTAGTGTACGATACAGAGGAGCGAACGAAGCGAATGAGCCGGCCGCTTATCGCTCGCACCCCACACAAACCGCCGCACAGGATTACTAACACGGCATCCTTCGGCTAACATATGTACCGCCTGAAAGAGACAAAATGCTCATTGAATTTCATAAGGCCGGGATTGCGAGGCAGGGCTCCGCGCGGCGACTCGCACATCATGTTTCAACTTTAAACTTGGAATTTTAAAGGATTTCATTGTAAATCCAATTTCTTTAGAACTAGTCAACTCTTCAAGTGAGTATTCATTTTGAAATCCCCAAAGTCTATTTTTGAGAGGGCTTTTTTATTTTCTATCTGTCTACAGACCTTCGGAGCCGGCAAGATTCGCTTAGCTTCCATTGTTGTTACAGGATACCGTAGGACGTAACTGATCCTTATTAAGACACTAATTAATAACATTAGTAGACAATATAGGTATATAATATACAATGCATACATGATTTATGTGAGAAGCTTGATGGCGGTGCACTGAGCTTTTGCGGTAGCTATCTTGCAAATTATGCAACATTCGCCATGACACAAATGGAAATATATCAAGTTCTTCCTTCCGTGCCTGGGAAGGCACGTTAAGCTGTTTGTCTGAATTGTTGTGTGGTGGATTATGACCCCTTAAATACTCGTAATATGCAATTGTTCGTGTTGTGGGACAACCCGGGCACAGCAGTGGGACGTCTGCATCAGCCTTTAATGATGACGATGATAGATTTTTATATTGAGCTCATAAAACAACGTAAAGTTAGAAGCTTGCACTGGAATTTAAATGCAAAAAATAAAATTGTTACAATTTTACACTAACAGGATGATCCATCGTCTCTGCGCACCCCTGTAGGGACTAAGACGTGAGCAGTATGTTGGTACAAATGTACCCTAACAAGACAGCTAGCAAACGAAAGAACATTATGAACTGTATATTTTTGCCCGTATTAATAAATCTTTATTTCGGCTAATGAGATCCATACAACACAAACAAAATTGAAAACAAATATTAAAAACATGAATTACAAATAAAATTAAAAATCACAAAATTAAAATACAAAAATAATTAAAATAGCATTAAGCTACATTTTAAAATCAAAAATTAAAAATACAATACAAAATACATATAAAATGAAGACAAAATCAAATCTGCATTCTTATTATGAATCTATCATTGTTTGTGACATTCAAAAAACAAACAATAACAAACTCATACATAAGAAAGACAAATGCATCCACCTCCTCAACAGAGGGGAATCCCACCGCCCGACCAACACCTACAGGGTGCCGTTACTGCTCCCTCTAAAGCTTCTGTTCTTGCCTCTTTGACCGCAAGCCTTGATATTTCTCTGGATCTTAGTTTTTGGTTTCTGTGTTCCAATGTGTAGTACACTTTCAAATTGAAACACAGACACGCAGAAACATTGCAGAAATAGGTAGAAGTTCTCCTTTTCCATTTGAATTCTGAGCAGAATCCTACCCAGCTTACTTAAAGTGCTTACTCCGTTTGACAGTTAATTACACTAAGTAAACGGCGTAGTTGGCGTACTACTACAAAAAAATTACATCAACATAAAACAGCTAAGTCGTCAAATTCGACGTTTCAAGGCATTCCGTCACAAATATAATAGAAGTATGTACTAACATAATACTTGAACAGAAATACACAACGAACACCAGCTTTAGGAGAGGGCAGGTGTTCCGAACGAGCGCGACACTGTTTACTTGTTTAGTGCTACACTGTTTGGTTGAAACAATAGAGCGCAGCTAAGTATAGAAAGCTAGTGCTTTAGTTTAGTACTGAAATGTAACGCTTTATACATACGTCACGCCCGTTTACTGGTAGGCAGATGCAGCTTTCCATTAATTACGATCCTGTAACACACTTTGCTTCATTAACCACATATCGGAAAGTGTGCTGTTGAGCTTCACGAGCTCATTCCACCGTCCTCTTTCTACTATCGTGAATCCAGACGTACGGCGGGATACCACTTTTACTTGGTTGATATTCCACTCATAGGTACGCACAAAGCGTTATTCGTCTTCATCCATAATGCGTACAGCCAAGGTATGGAATTTCCTGCCGGCATCTGTGTTCCAGAGCGCATCCCAACATCTTTAAAGCCCGAGTGAATAGGCTGCTTCTGGGCAAGCTCGCATAATCGTCGGCCTCTTCTTAATCCTACGGATAACAATGTCGCCAAGAGCAAGCCCATCTATTTTAAATAAATAGTATTCAAAGGACAGCATTTAGCCTAGTTAAAAAAAAAAGTTGCGACTGGGATGAAACGTCGGGTACTTCAAAATGTCTGGCTTATAGATACGTGAAGGTACTTTGTTGGCATTATACTCCGTCAGAACTTCATTGGCAGTTTAATCAAGTAGGATAAGAAAAGTGTAAAGCCATTAGGTGTGTGGTGGTGGCTTATTAAAACAATGCTGCCGACCCATTTCTTCCCTTAGCGTAAAAGGTGACTAACAGACTAATGACTGCACTTACATGTAACATCAAAAAGCGGCGATCGGCTCACCACACGCTGAGCACATGTGCAGTTGTAATTTGGTGAGTAGTTTTCTGAGTGGTAGAGCCACGCTGCGTTGCAGCATGCATTTGGGCCGGCTCGCCCGGGGTAATACCACTCTCTCACGAATATCCGGCGTAAAATGGCACTTGGTGCTGTTGTGTTTTGTCCGGCCAGTGAGAGTTCCGGAGGCCCCTTCCCCCCCTCCCTCTCACAATTCCTATTCCTTTCTTAACTCTATTCCTTTCTTAAAAGTCGGCAACGCATCTGCGACTCCTCTGGTTTTGCAGGTGCATAGGCGGCGGTGATTGCTCTCCATTAGGTGACCCGCCTGCTCGTTTGCCTCCTTCTTATATAAAAAAAAAATAGTAGACTATGGCATTGGAGTGCTTCTGCGGTCCTCGTTGCCTAGTCTCTGACTAACCCTATGGAGAAAACAGCCGTAAATCTATGTACAGTCACGAGCACCAATATGTATACACTTTGACTCTTATTCCAGTGTATTAAGAGTTACAATTGTTTACATATTTTTGCTCGTGACTGTACTTAATATTATGTAATATGTATGATTGATGTCAAACTATACTAAGCAGAATCCAACGTTCACCGAACGCGATGCACACGTCCCGATATCATCACATCGGCGATATGAATCGAAACCTCAGAGGTTCGAACTGTCACCGAGAATTCAATATTCAGTTCGGAACCAATTTATATCCAACAAAATTGCATTCGTGCGGACCTGAGCGGGTAACGAGCTTGCGTTTTTAATATAGGGGAGGACATATTAAATAAAACCGATACATGTTTGAACAATATTTTGTTTGAGTAGCAAAGTACAGCCTGTATACTGTCCCACTGCTGGGCAAAGGCCTCCACCATTGAAATCAAGTCTCTACAATTGATGAGTATTGACTTAACCATTGGAAAATCCGAAACACAACTTGCCCAACCAGAGAATTCAACCCCACTACCTTTTTTTTATTATTCTACATCGGGTAAGCGCTTGGCCTTCATCTCATCTTATGGAAGGTGACAACAAGGCCGAAGGTGGAAGCGCGCTTCACCCGGAATCCTCAACCACTGAGGAACTGGCTATCTTATCTCTAACTGTCGGAACACAACAATGCTATAAACATCGTTGTTATGGCGACAGACTTAGATAAGATGGTGGTAGCTAACCAGGCCGACTTAACAGCCCTACCACCAACCAAAACGAGCACACAAAAATATACCCCCCGCTGGGAATCGAATCCGGGACCTCTGGGTCTGACACCGGTGGCTTACCTACTAATATACTCACAGTGCAAAGCACAAGTATGCATAACAATAAATACAACTGCACTTTACCAAAACATTAATTACAATGAAACATTCCAGTGCAAAATCCAATTGTGACCGCGCAGACTCCGGCCGACAAAATCACACTAACATTAAAAATTTATATTCACCACAATCACACCAATTACTTTGGTACATGTGGTACAAAGGTTGTTTATATTTTACTTCTTATTAACATTTATAGCTAGCCTGGGTAATGGCCTTACTTTCTAGACTTTTATCACTACTCGTCTTTGAATAACTATATACGCTACAACGAAAGCAACGTTATTTATAATATTTGTAGGGGAGCGAATGGTAGGTAGGATGGATGCCACATTGTTGGAAGGCAAAAGACCTTTCTCCGAGCTGGGTGGTACAGCTCGGGGACCGAAGTCCAACGGATGTAAGTTGGAGGTGCTATATATAGCAAAGTAGATGGTTAATTCTTCGCTACCGTGATGCAGGCTTCCCATACTATTTAGCGTCGTAGTATGGAGACGTCGACGCACCGAACACCGAGAGCCGAGTCGCTTAATTCGTAATCCCTGCGCGCGCGTAAACCCTACGCTCTGTGACGTCATGACGTCTCATCGATATCGAGTCGGCGTTGCTTAACGGAATAAGAACGCTCGGGTCACACGATAAGTTTCAATTTCGCGTGAAATTCGTTAGAGAGTGAACTTTCTGTACGGTAGTACTATTACTTATTCTATGCTATAAGCCCCGAAGGGTTAGTCAGAGACTAAGCAATGAGGACCGCAAAAGCAGTCCTCTGCCATAGTCCACTGTTCACCAAATATCAACAGCACATGTGCTTACCGGGACAGGTGGTGAGCCCATCGCCGCTCAATGCTGTTGGATGTATGTGCAGTCTTTATTTAGTCCGTTAGTCGCCTTTTACGACACCAAGGGAAGAGAAGGGGTGGTACGAAGGGGCGACACGGTTGTGACGTGCCAAGGACAACAGCAAATACTAATTTTTAAGCTAAATAACATGAAACGGCTGATTTTATCGCAAATTTAGAGTGCTCCCATATAAATAGTTTTTTTTGCACTCAATAAGAAGTATACTCAAATGTAGCTCCGCGAAAGGGCTCAACATAAATTACCAAAACACCATGTATACATACGATAGCACCGCCGATGACTAGCCACAATGCCACCCTCATTAGCCGCTCCCCGCACCGTCCCCCGGGAGAATCCAGGTGTAACCCAAAAATCCCGGGAATTAACGACGACTCCACATGCATTGGAATCAAATAACTGAAGAATTTGTATTCTGGTTAAATAATGTATAAATGTTTACAGGTTATTTGGAAAAGAATAAACTGGTTAATTAGGAAAAGTCTGTGAGTGTAATGAAAGATCTCGGCCATTTTAGAGCTGATTAACGCCCGAAATTAATATCTTGTCAATCTGATGTTTTGCCTACTAGAGTGAGAAATGTGACATACTTTGTGTGGCGTTTCACTTTAGTACGCAAAACAAGAGATAGATAGGACATTAATTTTGGGCCCTAGTGTTATCTGCAAGGCGGTAGTTTAGACTAAAGCCAACCTACATAATAATATTTAATATAAACCTATTTTAGGCTACTCTACAGAATCTACCACCAGTTCGGTGTTTCCAGGATTGGAAAACTAAGGCAAAGAATAGAGCTGGTAAGAAATAGTGGTGGCTTTTTTGCCTCCTTCTTTTTAACCAAATTACAATGCAATGTAATAAAATACAAATCCCACAAGTACAATGCAAATTTAACAAAACTAAAGAATGACGAGCGAATAAGAGATAGCGTACGTAAATCACCAAGTTTTATGTAGCGCAATAAGCGTTACCAACCCCCGGATGTCATCGTGCTGGCAACCGCAGCCGCATTGTTTTTAAAGGCCGCGCTAAGCATTGTATTATAACTAGAGAAGCACTGTGAAGCAATTTTTTGAAAATTTACAAGGTCTACAACCGCTTGGATCACTCACAACCACTGAGGCGTTTCATTCCATGGGCCGCAACTCAGTTCGCGGTTTCGTCTCTAGTTATAATACCTCAATGGCGCTAAGTGAGCCGCGACTCCGAGAGCTGTGCATATCCCGCTTATGCTAAATGCTTCCAGATCTGCCATATTTTCGGCACATTATTTTCTTTTTTGTCTACTCGTATGGTAAAAACACGCAACGGTCGGCCAAAGCAGTATTTTATAAACGTAGCGATTAAAGTCACGTACAGATTTGGGCAACATTACAAAAATGTACATACATATATATAATCACGACTATTATCCCCGAAGGATTACTTAGTAAGAGACTAGGCAGTGAGGACCTCAAAAGCAGACATCTGCTATACTGCCAGACTGCACATGTGCTAAGCGTGACAGGTGGTAAGCCCATCGCCCCTCTCTATGCTGTTGGACGTATGTTCAGTCTTTGGTCCATTAGTCGCCTTTTACGACACCCAAGGGCAGAGAGGGGGTGGTGGGGGAGTATTCCTCACCGCTACGCGACACGGTTATTGTAGAAAAAAAAATGTATATTGTAAATATACATAACTATACAACAGCGCAACATCACAGTTATTAGAAATACAGTTATTGTTACTGACAATAAAGTTACGGACAACCGGCGATCTGGTAAAGGTCGCGGGTAGCCGCTGGATGCGAGCAGCACAAGACTAGACGTTGTGGAGTTCTTGGGGGAGACCTTTAGCCAGCAATGCACGTCTTTCAGCTGATGATGATAAAAGAAGTAAGTAGACAGAGCTGTGACAATATTGAAATTATAATACAAGTCTCCTCTACATTACACCAACCACGCCATTGCAATTGCTCCCTGCGTTACCTGTAACCAGGTAAACAGAAAATCATGCTTTTGCTGAATGTAAACCTTCACGCAAAACGAGGAGACGTACAAGAGGAAACGGGTTCTAAAAATAACAGCAAGAAGCGAATAAAAAGCAGGGTACGTTATAAAAAGGCTTTTGTTGTGTTTAACTCTACTATGGTTCTGCCCACCCTACTCTCTGGCTCGAATTATTCGGAATTTAATATAAAACTATAGACATAGGCCATAACTCAGCGGCGCGGGTCGCATCTGTGACGTGCACCCAACTTTTTCAACTGCTGTCGTATTTTTTAAAACTGCGAAATTCAAATTAGTTTTGTCGAAGTTTCAGTGGACAAGTGAATAGATCGCAGAGTTCAGTCGCGCCATGTGAAACTGAAATGGATTAATAAGTTCTTACTTCAATGTAGATTGTCAACTTTTTAATTTAATTTAATTCTGAGTCACTCTAAAATGGTTGATAACAAATTGTAATATAGCCCCTGCGAAAGCTAAGCAAGTATCACAATGAGCAGATATCTCAATAAACCCTTGAGCTTCTTACTAAAGTAGACTAGTTGTAGCAGTGCTTTAAAAGTTACAAGTAAGATAGCCAGTTCCTCAATAGTTGAGGATGAAATGCTCTTCTATCTTCGGTTTTATAGTAACTCACTTTCAAATGAGAAGGTACTTGATGGAATAAAATAAAATCGCAGTTTTTCAAGAATACTTACAAGATTGCTTTTTTTAACATTTCTTTTTTACGTACACGACACGACAATTACGTAGTATTTTTTGTAAATAATTACCTTTTATAATCCAAATGTTTCACAGTTAACTCCGTTAATTTTTCAAAATCTATGATGACGTTGTCACGGTTTTTATTTCATTAATTGTATGACTGTATGGCCTGTATTTTTAAAGCTCGATCTAAATTATAACAAATAATATATTCTAACCATCCTGTTGGTTGTCTGGCAGAGATCGCTTTAAAGCGATAAGGCTGCCAAATTGTAACTTTGTATTTGTGCTCATTGTTATGTCTTATGTAAATGTTTGTGGTATTAAGTTACAATAAAAGTATTGTCTATCTGTCTATTGTTTGATCTCCCCAAAACTATGAATATCAATGTTGGTCGAATTGAAACCGTGGATATAGCTTAATAAGCGCATCAATTCAATGTAAGGAACAACGTGCAGCCGCCACAGCCCGCGTTGGCGCCTCTCCAACATTGCAGTGTAGATGAGGACCATGCTAAGGTCTCTTCTCCAATTTCTACAGAAAAACTTCTCATATCTAAAGCGTCTAAAGTGGATTTGCATCGGTTTCGGTTCGGTTTAAGTACCACTTTATGAACACCTAAATAAATAAGAGACAAAATATGTTTTTTTTTAATTTAGTCTACATGAAATGGAACACTACAAGTTGTCTTAACACAATTACAAGGAACACCATACCGTACCAAATGATTTAAATACTACTCTGTGTGTTTACGTGTGCGTATACATCTTCGTCACATTAAAGGGCAAAATAATGAGATATACTTCCACCATATTTTATTCTTATTCGTACGATTTTTTTAGACTATAAAATTTCTTTAATATTTCCGCTTTTGATTGAATTTGCTCTACAACTTAGTTGTTATGTTTAATATCTGCTGTGAAAACTGCAACAGCCTTAAAAGCTCGAAATCAAAATCGACTTGAAATCATCATGGTTTGTAAACAGTTCTAACATAAATTGAGATCAACCCGATTTCGAAATACAAGGCTAAGTAATAGGATAGCCAGAATGTTGGCAGAAGCACCTAAACCCTGAACCGGAAGTCCTTTAAGCGAACCCCTGGAATCAATAGCGCCGCGTCCAGGAGACTCGGCCTCATGAACAATGCAGCGCAGTACTGCCGCACGGCATCCACGGGACCTATCGGCGCTTTCAATGGTACTTGCACATCGAAAAGGTGCGTCGTACCCATTGACGTATAACTAGAGCAGCTATAGATGACCTCCTTGGTCGAGTGGTTTGTATACCAGTTTTCATGGTGTCGCCATCTCTGAGGTCCCGGGTTCGATCTCCGGTCGGGTCAATTTAGAAATTATTTTTTTCCTAAATTGTCTCGGGTCTGGGTGTTTTCTATGTATAATAAGTAATTTAAGTATGTTTATCCGTTGTCTAGTAACTATTTAACGAGTTTCTTCGAAGCTTCTCTTGGGCTAGATAATTGGTGTGATTGTGGGATTTTTTTTTTAATTAATGAGATCAGCAGCTGCTCAGCTAGACAGCAAGCAACGCGTGGAGCGTAGCAACTCATTGAGCAAAAGCTTGCTTCGTGGTATCTCTAGCTGTAACCAGAATATGGTTTTAACAGATCGTATCAACTGCTACAGTAGCACACTTGATTATTATATTTAAACCATACTAAAAACGTGGTCTTAGTTATGTCTGACTTTAAATTGACGCTGTCTCGTTTTTGTCAATAAATAAAGATAGATACTGGTACCATGTCATTTTAAACCTAGCAGGTGTAACTTTAGCCCTCCTGTATTGATAACATGGACGTGTACTATACCACCCGTATTAGCCGATATACTGTCCTTCTGCTAAACAAAAGCCCCCATCATTCAAATCAAGGCCGCGCCGCTACAATTGATGGATACTGGCTTCATTATCACGCTTGCCAAATACGGATTGGTGACGACAAACATCGCAGCAACTTGCAGTGTGGACTTCATTAGTACACTTTAATATGGTGTGGTGTAGCCTTTGTACTGTCCTTCGGTTAGGCAAAGGTCTACATCATTGAAATCAAGAAATCAAATCGCTACGAATGACGGCACTATCTTTATCACCACTTGCCGAATTCGTATTGACACTGAATGAGTAGAAAATTATAAATATTATTAGTAGCTATACAGGTAGGTACATTATTTTTTTACTATGGAAAATCCTGAAAAGTTTTACCATAAAGTTGAAGATAATTAAAAATTATACAAGTTCACATTATTCCCTTTTGCTTTTCAAACGTAAAGTTAGCTATCGGTTTAATCGCGACCTGCAGATCCAATACCTTTTCAGTACACATCCACTCCGCAGATATGAAATATGCATCGCATACATCTTGTGGACTAACTTGCATTCACGGAGACTTCTAAATGCATTTTTAAAGTACTTTCGTATTGCTTATACATGCTTTTAAATATTCAAATGCACTCACAGATTTCAAGTAAATGGAACAAAATAGTAGAGGTTGTACGATTGAGGTTTGAGATCAAGATTTCTGTAAGAGAAATGTTACGTGGGTAATTTTAATTATAAAATGTTCAAAAATATGATAATTGGTAATTTTATTTTATAAATGTTTTAAGTCCTGTGTCCGTGTGGTGTCCGGCTTAAGAATAGCACCAACCTTCACGATGGATAAGGGTGTCGTATGAGGCGACTAAGTCCACAAACGAAGCTGACATCACATGCTTCAGGGGAGATGGGCCTCTCAGCAATGGCTTGCAACCCATCTAGGAGAAGAAAAACTCCAAAATCAAACCAGGGGAGATGGGCCTCTTGGCATTAGTTTGCAACCCGTCTAGGAGAAGGAAAACTCCAAAGTCAAACCCGGAAAGGAGTCACCGATAGGCGTGAATAGGGTTCAACCCGAAATATGCGGCTGATTCCTGCAGCCAACCTGGCTCCACACGTATCGGCCCGCCGTTCCTGTGGGTTAAGCTAGCAAGGCCGAGAGGGTAATGCAGGTGCTGGGCATCCCTGCGTTTTCTTAACTCCGTCCCAGGCGGTGCATTGGCTGTGGAGAGGTCACTCCACCCACGTCAGCTTCACTGCGTGGTCAACAGCACGGAAAGTGACAGTCACCAGTTATAAGTCCTGCACATATGGGCGTGAGTGCGGACGCTAGGGGTCACTTTCGACAGTGGGAGGATCCATCGTAGATCCACCGGTTGGTTACCGCCCGCTTTAATCTAGGCAGCCCCCGGACAATTAGGTACCAATCCGTCCCGTTACTGGCTTGCTCCTTTAAGGTGTAGGGAGCACTAGCTCCTGGCTAGATGGCTGGTATCGATAATGTACACACCTGGTACTAAACAGCAGATCAAAAACTCGCCTCGCCAATCCATGCGCATTGCAACATGGAATGTCCGTACCATGAGGACAGGCCTCCCGGACACCTGTGGAGGTTCAGTTTGCGCACAAGATCTGCGAAAAACTGCTGTGATCAATGCAGAGTTGAGCAGGCTCAATATCTCAAAATGTGCTCTACAAGAGACTAGATTACCCGACGAGGGTTCATTGCGTGAGTCCTCTTATACATTCTTCTGGAAAGGAAAAGACTCCGCTGAGGTTCGCGAATACGGTGTTGGTTTTGCGGTCCGAAACGAACTTAGCGCCATTGAGTTCCCGCGCGGTATTTCGGAACACATAATGGTTTTGAGACTAAATAGCAGTTACGTTTATATTTCTTTGATCGCTGCTTACGCTCCGACATTAAAATCTTCGGACGAGTCGAAAGACACATTCTATAGCCAACTGGCCGTGGCGGCTAACACTGTGTCCGGTGGTGATTGCCTGTATATTCTAGGAGATTTCAATGCCCGTGTGAGCCGGGACTATTCCACGTGGACTGGGTGTATTGGTTACCATGGTATTGGCAATATAAATGACAATGGCCAACGTTTGTTAGAGTTTTGCTCTGAGAACCAACTATGCGTGACTAACACTTACTTCAAGGGCAAGTTGTCCCATAAAGTCTCTTGGAAACACCCCCGATCTGGCCACTGGCACCAGCTGGACGTGGTACTTACCAGAAGCAAGGATCTCCGCGACTTCCTTTACACACGCACATTCCATAGCGCCGACTGTGACACTGACTACTCATTAGTTGCAGCACATGAAGTAATCACTCACAAGAGAATACATTCGTCCAAAATGCCCGGCAGAAGAAAGTTAAACCTTTCTAATACCAGGGATGGTGAAAAATGTTGTGAGTTTGAGTGCTTGGCAAATATCAATCTAACTGCATGGGACGCCAATACACCTATAGGTGATGAGTGGGAAAGTGTCGGATTTTCACACTACGCCAAATGCAAGAGAAGTGTCGTGAACAAAAAATCCCCTTGGCTGCAGCCTTCGTTGACCTTAATAAGGCCTTCGATACGGTCAGCCGGAAGGGATTGTACACAGCGCTCGAGAGCATTGGGTGTCCACCTAAGCTTCTTCGTCTCGTGGCATCGTTCCATGAGGACATGAAGGGGTCAGTGGTTTTTAATAGAAATCTATCAGAACCGTTCGAGGTCTCCAGAGGAGTGCGACAGGGTTGTGTCCTGGCTCCTACCCTGTTTGGTATATACTTCTCGCTTATATGACTTTTGACGACCTCCTTGGTCGAGTGGTTTGTACACCGGTTTTCATGGTGTCGCCATCTCTGAGGTCCCGGGTTCGATCCCCGGTGGGGTCAATTTAGAAATTATTGTTTTTCTAAATTGTCTCGGGTCTGGGTGTTTTCTATGTATAATAAGTATGTATTTAAGTATTTTAAGTATGTTTATCCGTTGTCTAGTAACCATTTAACGAGTTTCTTAACGAAGCTTCTCTTGGGCTAGATAATTGGTGTGAGTGTAGGAAAGTTTATTTATTATTTATTTATTAGTTTATTTATATTACATACCGCTTTCGGCGATAGCGAACAGGGTATCCATCTACACACGAGGACCGACGGAAAAATGTTTAACATCTCCCTCCTCAAATCTAAAAAAACGCGAGAATATTTTCGTCAACAGTCTTCTGTACGCTGATGACGCAGCTTTCGTTGCTAACTCCGAACGTGAGCTCCAGTTAATGATGAATCAATTCTCACAGGCGTGTTCCCTGTTTGCCATGTCAATAAACACGAAAAAGACCGTTGTGCTCGTGCAAGGTATCTCCGTGGCCCCAGCGATCTCTCTTAATGGCGCGCAGTTAGAGGTAGTTGACACATTTTGCTACCTAGGGTCGACCGTCACGAACAACCTCTCGCTTGATGCGGAGGTCGACATACGTATCGGAAAGGCGGCGACCATGTTCGGGAGGCTTAGTACTCGAGTATGGCAAAACAAGCATCTCACAATAAAGACCAACAAGATGTTGGTCTTTCAAGCTTCCATTTTAAGCATACTCTTGTACGGAGCCGAAACCTGGACGACATACGCAAAAGTAGAACGTCGTTTAAATACCTCCTATATGCGCTGACTTCATAAGACCTTAGGCATATCATGGCAAGACAGGATCACAAACGAAATAGCACAGCTGCCTAGCCTGACCGCGTTTCTCAAAAAGAGACGTTTGCGCTGGCTAGGTCATGTGTACAGGATGGAACCCTCCCGACTACCACGATGTGTCCTTCTTGGTGCTGTCGCGAATGCAAAAAGAGACGTTGGGAGGCCATTGCTTTGTTTTAAGGATTGCGCTAAAAGAGACATGTCTGCCTTTGACATTGACCACAGAAACTGGGAAAAGCTTGCAAAGAAACGGACGGAGTGGCGTAAACACGTGTTGGAGGGTCGCAAGTTTTGCGATAAAACCTGGTTCGCGGCACTCGCTGACAAGAGAAAGAGACAACGTCAAGGCGACTCAGTCCCATCTGTAGCAAACTTCAGTTGTCAGGCCTGCGGTAGAACATGTCGCTCTCGCATCGGACTTTTCAGCCACCAAAAACGGTGTTTGCCCAGCATTGCACCATAAATCGTCTGCAATAGACGCAAAAGCCAATATATATGACCTAATTTGTTTCACCTAGATAGACTGATAATACAGTCACAACCAGATTAATTAAAATTAATGTAATCGATAGAAAGAACAATAAAACAGATAGGAAAGCTTTTTCTAACTCTTTGGTATTTATGAAATCCTCCAATCGATTTTTTTCATACAGTCTTTTGGATTTAATGTGTAAATATGAAGTAGTCAATTACCCAAATTAATAAATTACAATTACACGTGGATAATATTGACAATTATTGTCACCGGTCCATAACACTCCTGAAACCTTACATTACTCGATCATATACCTGTATACAAGCGTATCCGCTGCGAGTTTTGAAATGAGCTCTCCGGTGAAATGTGGCCGGCTTTCCGCAGCTCACAAGTGGCCGGGCGGTTGTTTGGAGTTGCATTTTGTGATTTGATAAAATATGTGCGCATATTTCCTCACGCCATGCAGATGAGATGTTTTTAAAAGAGACTTTTGGGGCAGTGCTTTGTTTGCACTACCAGGCGTCATTCTCTGGCTTTAAAGTGCTTTATGGCAGTTGTGCAGGGTTTGGTATCGTTTGGGTTGAGCTGGCTGAGAATGTCCCAGTGGAGGGTGAATATGATTTACGCGCTTTTGGATATAAGGCTTGTTTTATGTTATTCCGCTGGCGAACTTTTGTAATCGTATCATATTATGCCACCATAACTAAAATGTTAGATTTATTGTTGTAGCCAGTTCAACAGTAGTTAAGGATTCCAGACAAAAAAGTGAGTGGCAGACGCGACTACTCTAAAGTGTATTGTTTTATTTCTATATTTTAAATTGCAATGCCCCCACAAAGGAATGCCCTTAAGTACCAAATAGGCAAGCTAATAATTCAGATCAACGTGAAAATTAATTAAAAGTACAAATCAATATACAGATCCGAATAGACCACAGTCTCTAGAGGTGCCGAATTGGATTCCCAGCAGGGTTGTTTTATTTTATATTTTAAGTCAATAAATGTTTCTTATTCTTATTTTTATGATGTTGTAGTTGTTTTGGTTGGTGGCTTAGTGCACCGGCGGAGTGTAGTTGTCTTATTATTATATTCTTATTTGCACTAATTATTGAAAACCACAAAAACATAAATTAAAAACAGACAATTTAGTATCTCTTTATAAAGATCTCATCTAGCCGCTGTTTTGTAGAAAGAAAAGACCGTAATTAATAAACTTCACTCAGCTTTTAACAAAAACGTACCCAAATAGCAGAAACCTATTTGATGATCAATAATAATACCCATAGCCATAGTGACGCTAACTACGACACTAAAGAAGAAACAAGCACCGTTTATTTGTATTTTTAACACAAGCAACATAATGCCTTAAATTATGCGAGAAATATTATACCGCGGCGAGTCGCGTGAGGCGATAATGTCATGACTAATACACGAACCGACAGAAACGAAATATTTTATGTTCCCATAGCTTTAACTTGTTAATACATCTTGTTTACTGACATTTTCGTGGTGTGGTATACATTCGATTCACAGGCACTCTTACAATGAAATAAATTGGTATTATTATTCATTTGTATCGGTTGTTTGATAACAGTTTCAAAAGAGAATGATAGTTAAATTACGGGGACGAGCCACGACGAATTTATTAAAAACATCATAGAAGGTAAAATTGAGGAAAGAGAGGTAGGGGAAGACCAAGAAGATACTATGTAGAACAGATCAAAGAGAAGGTGAACGTCGTGTCTTATCAAGAAGCCAAGAAACTGACCTGAGACAAAAATGAGTGAGTACACAAACGAGAGCGTGGCTCTTGAAAAACTTTTGCTAACAATACGCATATTTTATTGAAGGAAAGGGAGACCCAAGGGGTAGAAAATCTGAAAGATTAAATGGGTAAGCAAGGAGTGAGTGTAGAGATGGCGAAGAATGAAAAAAAATGCTTTAAGTTACAGTAGGTACACCTGCTTGCAGGTAGTTGTGGTATTTTGTTAGATAAAACGCCGCATAAAAATTAAATTTTCTCAGACTACCAACTCCACAGGTTCACTAAAAGATTACACAAATAAATCCGACTTTGCCGAATCCAAAGCGGCCTTCATTACCCGAACACCATTATTCAAGTTATAACATCCCATTGAGTTTCAATGCGAAAAAGTCGACGGAACGGAAATCTAATCACACCCGCTGCCGTCTCGATGTTTGTTCGTAAAAATTAAGTCTGCCGAATTGAAGAGCTCGAATTTAGAGAAACGTTCCTGGAGGAACCAACGAAATGGTATTGCTGCAACCCGTTCGGGTTTGGGTGTTCAGGGACGGCCTTTGCAGACGGGCACGCTTTCAAAATCATTTAACATTTTTGTAAAACATGATATCTTTAGAATAGAAGGTTCATCATCATCAGCCTATAAACGTCCCACTGCCGGGCATAGGCCTTCCCACATAGACACCACAACATGGGAAGATCGGGCTATAACCCACCACGTGAAGCCAATGCCATTTTACGACAACAACCTGGACCAACGGCTTTACGTGTCTGCCGAAGCACGAAAAATTACATTGAATCAAAAGTTGTATTAATAGTAACTCTAGATTCATAAGTGGCTGCTACAGTGTTTTAGCTACTAGATGTTGTGTGTTAACATGTGACTATTTGTCACATTGAAGATCAGAAGTCAATGTTATAATGGATTCAAAGTAACCCCGATAACATAGGAAGTGCGTTCCAAAGGTCTCAAATATTTCTACAACATATTGACTTCTCAAAATAATATGAGAATTACTAAACATTTATAAATGGCGTCGTTCCAAATCACAATACACAGCCGTGTGTCGCCGCGCTGCTCGCGACGTTCCAATAATATTTCGATCGTCGATATGAAAACAGGGCATGATTGAATCGTGATTGAGGCCGAACAATCCGCGTCGAGTCTCACGGCTCCATTCGAATTTCCATTACAGACCGATCAGATCGCCTCTTATGCGCGGTAATCTTCGAAAAATTATGATTTGCTCATTTCACATATTATTCTTATTGTTAGGTTGGTACGTTATAAATTCACGTATTCGGTGTATTTTCTCCTTTTCGCGTTCGTGGAGTTAAACGATTTGGCGTGTCACGGTGAACAAATTTTAGCAACAAACCAAAGTTGAACTCGTCTACACAACTAGGAAAAACATTGTGTATAGCGCGATTCACATTACCTATAACTTCATCTAGTCTCGTTATGTCATGGGTTCCAAACATAGATTTAAAAGCAAATGTAATTACGGATTGACTTAAGCGTAAGAGTCTGTCCGAAAAACGTAATGCGGGGCGAAAGAAAAAAGAAAAATGCTGTTGTCGTCGGGTAGCAATAAGACACGAACGTGCGGCTTACCCTGCACCAGACAGGGTCTTAGCTCTGTGGAGATAATGCCCGTAGTTGTCGCTTCTGGATAAGGCTATAAGGACTATTCAGTCACGCATGTGCATAACTAAGTCTACTTGGCATTTTCGTCATCTACAGGATGTTTGATAAATTAGGTATATAATCTCGCAACTGAGCTATCCTATTAAGAGCTATTTGTAAATATATAGACAACAAAAATATTTGTATGGGAGCAACTCTAAAAGCGCGAAAAGAAAGAACTGTTCTATACACCCTTAATTTTTATTCGTTTCAATAAAATTAAGGGTGAGTTCCACACATGAAATGAACAGCTTTCCCAAAGAAACCTATGTGCAAAAATTTCAAAAAAATTTTGACCTCTCATACTATTGTCGTCAGCTGATCGGACAGTTTTGTATGGGAAGTCGAAATTTTTTGACATTTTTGCACATAGGTTTCTTGGGAAAAGCTGTTCAGTTTCATGGATGGAACTCAACCTTAATTTCATTAAAACAAATAAAAATTAAGGGTGAAAAAAAAACTAGAGCGTTATGCGGCGTAAGAGAGCAAATTAGACGAAAAAGGCCAAATTTGTGGAACGAAAATTTTTGGATTTTGCACCATGATAATACAATGATGCAAGGCCTTCGCACAAGGCCATCATTGTGAATGAATTTTTGAACAAAAACTCAACAAATACCATCGAGCTACCACCTTATTTACCAGACATGGCTCCAGCCGACTTCTTTCTTGTTTCTAAACTCAAATTACAACTTCGTGGCACCCGTTTTCATTCGGTAGAAGACATAAAGGATAATTCGCGGCGAGAACTCAATTTTGATTTTTGATGATTGGATTATTCGTTGGCGTAAGTGTATCGTTTTTGAAGGAGCATACTTTGAAGGCGATAAAATAAATCTGGATGAATAACTAACATTTTGTGTATTATTGATATTTTCCCGGTACTTTCTTGACAGAGTACATTCATGACCAGTTTTCTCAAAGGGTTAGTCTAGGTTAGGGTTAAAGACTAGGCTGAATCAGTCCACTGCTTGCTGTAGTCCACGTTTCACCAATTACAACGGCGCAAGTGCTCTGCGTGAAAGGTGGTGAGCCCATGGCCGCTCTATGCTCTTGGATGTATGCGCAGTCTTTTGTCCGTTAGTTGGCTTTTACGACACCCGAGGGAAGAGAGAGGTTGGTAGTATTTTTTTAGTGAGCTGCTATATATACGACTCTTTTTACTTTTGTTATCCATAACAGCCTTCGAGTTTGCATCAACTATGATGTACAGTATGTACTCTATCCTGTTTCTCATATCTGTAACGATCCCTACTTCAATCGGTGTAGATGTGTCGTAACGTGGGTCGTTCGGATTAGAATCGGAGGTAACTGATTTGTTGCTTGATATTGATTCCTACAGAACTGAGTTTGGAGAACTACTAGAAAATAAACCGATCCAGTGTTTACGGGACAGTGTTTGATTATTTTTTAGCTGTATGAAATAGCTGGTTGAATGTTTCGTAATTTTTCTGGTTAAAAACATTGCATTGTGAATTTAAAATAATAATCTGAAATTGTTTTGTTTTACCGCGTCAAAAATAAATTAACAAAATAAACAATTCAAACGACGTAAATAACGGTATGTTCGCCCCAAATAAATGCTAACCGAAGGGTCTTAGTAATAGGTACTCGTACAAATCTAAGACATTCTAATGTAAATAAAAAGCTATGCATTTATCTCGGGGCAGAGGAACTATCACAACTCGAAACTAAGTTCATCGACTTAAACGTGACTTTAAATTAAAAGCAGTCGAGGGTGATTTACATATTGCTGGCTACCTATACGAGTATATTTTTAACTGCCAGTGAGCAACAGTGCTCTGCATAGCTGGTTTGATTGTTATCTGATCTGACCTTAAGGCGGACTAAGCTCTCCTAGATCCAGTTTCTCATGATTTGGTAGGAGTCAAAAGCTGAACTCAGTGTTTTGTAATTTAAAAGTAAAACGTTTTAACCGGATCTGTGGTCTAGTGGTTTAGACTTAGATAGTGAATGAATTAGATATTTAGTCCGCCATGTAGTATAAAGTTACAAAATTTAAATTAAATTAAAAAAGGCCTCCAAGGCACGTCGTTTAAAATCAAGTATTACATACACACTCATGACTATTTTCCCCTAAAGGTTAGTCAGATACTAGGCAATGAGGACTGCAAAATCAGTTCTCTGCCATAGTCCACGGCACACCAAATAAACAACTATACAATAAATGCTTATGGGGATGGTAAGCCCATCGCCGCTCTATGCTGTTGGATGTATGTGCAGTATTTAGTCCGTTAGTCGCCTTTTGCGACACCCAAGGGAAGAGATAGGTTTGTAGTACTCTTCTCACACAGCTTTTAATAAAATAAATCATCAATCATTTATTTGCGGAATATCATGTACACAACATTGAAATGTAAGACAATGATTTAAGGTATCAACAATATTCTGCCTTATGTATGTAGGCATGCAAATATCCCTTAATATAACTACAATCAATTGATTCTTTGTCTGAAATTAATTATTATTATTAGTACCATTTTTACTTAATACCTAAAAATGTCATTACAATTTATACAAACAATACAAATAAATTAAAATTCATCCAAATGTTATAATAAGAATTAATATTTATTGCAAATTAAGAGTTAGGTAATCATAATGTCAATGACAATTATTAAAAGCAAGATGTCATATTTCTAAATATTCTCTGACGGAGTAGAAATTGTGCTTTAAGAGCCATTGTGACAAATTATTTTTAAATCTATTTCTTTCTAACGGGAGATTCATCCATGTCTAACGATAATTTATTAAATATTTTTATGGCCATGTAAAATACTTTTTTCTGGAATAAGGTGAGACTACATTTAGGTAATAGCCAATTTATTCTTTCTTGAATCCCGTAAATTTATTTTGATGTCTTTATTTTTTACAAACATTCCGGGTATAACACAACTATGTTGTCGCATAATGTGATATGACAATTTTATTATAACACAAGAATTCGGCCATCAAGTTGCTTACAGTACGATGGTAACGCCGCGCCGTCCTAGAGCCGCAATAAAATTTTATAGGACCGTATGCCGCGACAATAAAAACCTTTTGCCTTTCAAAAACTACCGCTCACGTCCCGGGGCCAACGCGCATAAAAAATCGGCCGCTCCCTCATAACTCTGGCGACGGCGGCGGTACGGCTGAGTTTGAGCTGAAAGTAAATTTTCCTTTCGACAAGGTATGATCAAGATAGTTTTGAGTGTCGAATAGAATCATATTTTTTTTGATATCACGACCCGTGCGGTATGGCGGCTCACCGAAAGAACTACCAACCCCTCTCTTCCTTTGGGTAATAGGCGACTAACGGACTAAAGACTGCACATACATCCAACAGCGTAGCGACGATGGACTCACCACCCTATAACGCTTGGCTATACAGTGATGATTCACGTTTATGTCAAACACCGGAAAGTAGACACGTTGATAATCTTTTTATTTCACGTATTTTAATTCGCATTCTGGTATCGTCTATTGCTGCCTACCGTACTATGTTACTTAACATGCTGTTAAAAAAATATAACAATAGACAATTAATTGTTATGAATTACACAATACTTAAGATACATAGGGTAGGAACGTGGCTTAGGAAACCACTGCCAAGTTATTAACCCATCCCACGTTCATATATCAATGATCACGGTCCAAAGTTCTCGCCCAGCTCCGGAGTAATTCCGAAAGATATTCTCCCGAACAACACTTACAGCATTAACGCGCGTAGTTTTAAAGTATGGAAATAAATTATCAAGAGCGAACTTGGCGAAACAAGACGTCTCACTCGAGTTTAAATGTTGCTTCTTAACAATCATTTGCTATTCTCGGGGACTTGGAGGGATACAATTTCCATTTCTTGTTAGGAACAATTCGGTTGAGGTTTTTGCGTGCCGCACTTAATGCCAGTCATTATTGTCTTATACTTCGGTGAGAATACTTCTGTATTTTTCCCGAAAATGTAACGGTTCTATATTCAACTAAAAATTGTGAAAGTTCAACAGCATTTGCAATGGCCCGCGACCGCATGGGTGAACTGATACAGCCTCGAAGATAACGCCCACCAGAAGTATTCATTTTTTCTCAACGTTTCGTTACTTCGAGTTTATTTGATATTACGAAAGATACAGCCTCTTTTGAGCAGCACCTTATGTTAGTGTCTTCCTAAATGTAAGTCTAGTCAGTTAAGTTCAATTCGCTGGCCCAATGCGGGTGGGTTTTAACGACTGCCATGATACGACAAAAACCGGGACCAACGACTTTACGTTCCTTCCGGAGATAGAAAGATATCGAGATGTTTTTAATTTAATAAAATGTAGTAGTACTAGATAATAATGAGAAGTAATGAAATGGTTTGCCATTACTTAATTTC
This sequence comes from Scoparia ambigualis, assembly GCA_963921215.1. NCBI lineage: Eukaryota > Metazoa > Arthropoda > Insecta > Lepidoptera > Crambidae > Scoparia > Scoparia ambigualis. The sequence goes on along the minus strand of OY992521.1, from coordinate 30,402,399 downwards.
GTGTCGCGGTGAAAGAATACTACCACCCACCCCCTCTATTCCTTTGGGTGTCGTAAAAGGCGATTAACGGACTAAAGACTGCACATACAACAGCATATAGCGACGATGGGCTCACCACCTGTCACGCTAAGCACATGTGTAGTCGCTATATTGTGAAAAGTGGATAATGTCAGAGGACTGCGTTTGCTGTCCTCATTGCTTAGTCTCTGACTAACCCTTCTGGGATAATAGTCGTGATTATAATTATTTAAGTATGTAATTAATATAGCAACAAAACTGCTATTAAATCATTTAAACAGAATACAATTTTTTTTTTGTGCAATAAATGAATTTGCAAACAATAAAATCATGCTTCAATCTTATAAAAATGCAAACAATTTAATTATTGCCAACAATTGCCCTTCCAAATAAAGACTTTTTCAGTAAAATTTCATAATTGGTCAGCAAGTTTCGTTGAAATATATGCTTACCATTATGACTGCTGCTTATTAAAATTTAATTAAACATGGTTCACTAAATGCAGCCAAAATATTTAATTGGCTTTCGGTATGTCATTAATTGCTGATTGATTTAAAAATATTTTCTGACCAACAAGCCAAACATAATTTTCTGCATACTCAAATACAAATATGTTGCTAACCATTTAAGTGATACCCGATAACAACCAGCATGCATGACAGAATATATTCAAAAAATCCCCTTTCCAAGAATTTGTATACGATACGGGCGTGCAAGCTTTGTCACGTCAACAGCCTCGCTCGCCACGCAAGCCAAAGTGAACCTTGTCCAATGTCAGAATCTGTAGCTCTATTGTCTCCAAAAGAGAATGAACAGAAAAACATTGAAGTTTTTGTGGAACCGGCACAAACTGCGGCGCACCCTGCGGGATATGAGTTTTATAAAACGAGACAAGTTCATCGAATATTCAACTAAACCTATTCACTGACTTGACATATTTGTCGCGAGCTTTCGCACTAAAAATAGTATGATATAGCGAAATATGTTATAACCTTAGGTTATAACCAATAAACTATTTGCTGTCATACCAGTATGTAACGAAGGGTTAACCTGTTGATTAATAATAGAATAATTTTCTCATTTATAACGTGCCATTTTCGGCATTGTGTTATTTCAGTCGCAGATCGCACCTAATTCTTGTAGAAGTTATGTAATTGTTTCAAATTAACTACTAAAAAGTAAAGGCCAAGTGTACCCCAAACCGAGGAACATGTATGAAAAACGTTATAAGAGTAAGTGAAGCAAAGGATGTGTTGCAGGAAGGGATCATTGCAAATGGAAAACTATGGCCTCTTCCCAACGATCCGGGGCGCGGCGTGATGTGTGTATTATTGAATAGGTAATTACTAAATAGCGTTCGTAATACCGTCTTTTCAAACATATACTAGTACCTATATAAGGCGACTGCTAGAAACCGCAAGAAACTTCAAGGGCTGGTCAGGTCAAGTTTAAACATGACAAAAATGACAAAAAAGAAATTCGTGCTTTTTTCATTTTTAATTAAATAATTCATTCTGTGAATTTAATTATATAGTCATTGAGTATCTAATTTATTTTAAAGCAATAACATTAGAAAAATAAAATGTAAACAAATAAAAATAACGATAATTTACAACACGCGGGCAGCGGCCGGTCGTTGACCCAACCGTCTGTTGACCCGTCCGCGTCAGCCGGCCGATAAGTACCTACGTTAGTCTGCAATGAGACCCCATTTATTTTCCAATTAAGAAATGTGCGTATTTTTCTTGTGTTATTGCTTTACAATAAATAAGATAGGTACCCAAAACTATCCAATAAAAATTCGCAAAGTGAATTATTTAATAAAAAATAAAAAAGCCCTAATTTCTTTTTTGTCATTTTTGCCATGTTTAAAACGCTTGACCTGACCAATCCTTGAAGTTTGTTGCTGTTTCTAGCAGTCGCCTTATATAAAGTGACTTAATATCACTTCATGTTTAATTCGAACTTATTCACTAACTACTTTTTTTTTCCGATTTCCACATATCACAACATACAACCACCGCAGTACATTATAACAGGATGACAGCCAAATGACAACGGTGGCCGTTCCCATTGTGTCGAGCCGCGCATTATCCTGGAGATGACAGTGGCTATCGACACGCCTCCGTCCCCGTCCGGCCGTGTCCGCGTCCGCACGGGCCATTACGTCCGATGTCCGCTTTCACTGGCGGGATATTAATGGGACAAGTTGTCGATGCTGCGCCGGCCGTGCCATTGTATACAGTTAATTTTTTAACAGAGAATTACTTACTGACCTAGTTTTTATACTTCTGATGAGGATTTACATATTGAGTGCAAGTATACGTAACGCTGTTTTCTTTTTGAGAGAATATAACTGAAGGCTTTTCAAGGCCTTTACATCGTAAGCGTATTTAAGGGGGCACGAGAAACTTAAGGTTTCTCAAACCATAGTCACTGAACCACTCCGGAGGTTTTCTAGCGGGAAAAGGCATATCGCAAGAGAGTTTCCATCCCTTACTAGTTTACATCGGAGAATTCTATACGATTGCGGAAACCCTAAGGTCTCTAAAGGCTCTGCGGACCCTTACCTAGGAAAAATAAACAAGTAATAATCAAGAATTGAGTTTTAATAATACAGCCCATAGCGAAGCAGAACGGCCGAACTGCAGGAGACTATAATCAGTCACGAACAGTTTCATTGGTTCTGTTTACCGTCTCGTGGAGGTGGAGATAAGTGTTCAAGCACATGTCTGCTTTCTCTATAGCATGAAGCTTCTTCATTTTGTCTCTCCGTTCTACAAGTCAGAACGGGCTTTTATCCCACTTCTATGAGAACATAGCGAGCGCAGTGTATTCGTGCCTTTAGCCCGGTGGCCATTCGGCGAGCACGCGCCATTACACCCGCTGTCCGTGTGACGATGCCTTTATTTGTGGAAGATTAATGGGAGCAGTTGTTAGTTACCGTTGCCATACGTTATTGTTGAAAGCCGGTGGAGCAGGCAAAAAGTGGCATAGGTTGCATAGAGTATAGGTTCAGAGTTTGGTTTCTATTAGCTAACTTAGATTTCTTATTAAGGTAGAACAAGATATAAACAATTGTGTATGTTCCTTTAAATAAATTAATAACCTAAAAAAAAAATATCATAAGAATATCAACTTTATACCTCCAGGCACCGCTAAGGGCGCAGGACCGACCCAAGTATATATATCTTATTACCGGAGGCCAACCCTTTGTGTCGCTGCGCCTAGAATAATATAGGTGAGAGGCGAAAATCCTCAGTCAAGAAACCAAACCCTTGATTATCATCATCACACAGCCAAACAGCTTCATATATAACCTAATTATTCTCAGCGTCATCATTATCAACAGCCATTTTTCAACCCACTGCTGGGCTTAGATCTCGCTTTGTTTGTGATATTTCCCTCGGTCATGTTGTCTTGGCCAGGTGCGCCAATCCCACGGACCGATGTCCCTACTTCCATTCAAATATATCTGTCTTTCGACCACCATTAGGTCAGTGTTTTAGTCTACCTGTGGTCACTTCATATCTCCCATATTATGAGAATGGAACAATTGGAAAGGGAAGTCTTCGACAAACATGCTCCGACCATATTGGATACAAGACTTTAAACTTTAGCGTTTCATTGTATTAAAACTATGTTGACGAGACTTAACTCGATTAATTTTGTTAGTAAGTACATATCTACTTACTTACAAAATTAATCGTGTTAAGTCCGGTTAACATAGTTTCATATTGGAGACTTTCTGTAAAACGTCAAGTCAAGAGTGGTCTAAGCTATTGAGCATGTATGATGAATGTTTGAAGAAAATGATGAACATTTAAAGAAGCAAAAGAAGGATCGCAGTCATTGGCAAGCTGTACTCTCTGAAATGGGAGTGATGTATTATAACAGAAAATGCTTATGAATAAAATAAATATTGTAATTTTAAAGTATATTACAAACAAATGGAAATAAAATAGCACCTACAGTAAATATAAATCAACTCCGTCCAACGGCCAAAGAGTACGTGAAAATTGTCCAACATAAAAAGATTTATGAAAGTGTTAAAGGCAGCCAGCTCTTAAAAGCCTCCATTGTTATGAGTGGAAATTACAAAGAGAAAAGCTAAACCAAAAATCACTTTGAAAGTATAAAAGCTAGCGTTTCGCAAGGTGTTAAAGCAACAATTCGGAAGCCCGATAAACTTTAACAGCGGCAGAATTGCAAAGCGAAAAGCAATTTTAATTCGTGCGCCGTTCCTTTACACGCGATGCGAGTCAGCGGCTCGTCAAGTGCACCAATGAAACGCGATTTCGTCAACCGCACACCGCGCGCACTTTATTTTCGCGTTTATTACATACCGCAGGCAAGGGGATGGAGCCACTAGCGAGCGGAGCGATTTCAAATTTACAGTGTTTATACAGTATAAGCCTCGGTGGCCAAGCGGTCAAGCGGTTGGCCTGATATACGAAGGATCTGGGTTCAATTCCCAGGTCAAGCAAAGTGTTTTTCTATGTGTTGCCTGGAATTAAGCCATGATGGAGGCCTTGCCCTAGCAGTGAAATGTTTATGGGCTGATGATGACATAATATTGTTGACAGCAGATATGGTTGGTGACTTATTCTAGAGCTAGAGATATATTAGATACTAGAACCTTACAACACTAGCAAAGTGATACTTACTTACCTACTCCTGTGGCACATAGACCCAAGTGAGTTTTGGGACTCTAACACAAAAGATCGCCACTTTCTTCTGTCCTGTGCAGTCTCGCACCAGTCGTCGACGCCAAGTTCGCGCAGGTCAGCCAGCACTTGGTCTTGCCAGCGGTATTTAGGCCGACCGATGACGGTGCGTCGTCCCTCCGGTCGGCCCAAATACGCTTTCTTGACTGCTCGATCCTCCGCCATCCTTTCGACGTGGCCCAGACATCGGAGACGTTAAGCTTTTATCTCTCCAACTATGTGTCGGGCTCGGCCACGAGGTCTTTTAATTCGGCGTTTTTTCGGATTCTCCAGCAGCCATCGCTCCCTCTTATTGGGCCTAACATTTTTCGAAGAATTTTTCGTTCTGTTACCAAGAGTTTGTTCTCTTCTTTCAGGGTTAGAGTCCAAGCTTCGCAACCGTACATTAATATCGGTCTTATTACGGTCTTGTAGATGAGTAGTTTCGTTTTCCCACTAAGAAGCTTGGACACTAGGACCTTATGCAGTGCAGCACTACAACGCAAGGCGTTCTGTATGCGCAATTCGATCTCCTTTTCTCGAGAGTTGAGGTCTGTGATGGACAGCCCAGATATTTAAATTTGGCGACTCTAGCGTATTTGTGATCTCTAACATGTAAGTCCTGGCGCTGTGCTCGAGTAGAGTTGTTTCGTGGCTTATTCTGAGCCCAACTCTCTCTGCCTCTCTTTCTATCACCCTGGTGGCCTTTACAATCCTGACTTAGCCATTTCTTACGATTTGGTCTACTTGCCTTACCCAGTACTTATAGTCCCGCACCTTTTATTGCTGTTCTCATATCATTACAGACAACTACGTTTTCATCCACTATAAGATCTTGAAATCTATTCGCTAGTTCTAGTTGGAAGCTGTCTCTCATTTCCTTTACTTTCAGATTTTCTAGATTTACTCTGTCTTCCGCTTTTGTTAGTGACTTCTGAACGGACTTAATTTTACATCTAAATTTTATTTTAACTAGGTAGTGATCACTGTCGCAATCGGCTCCTCTATAAGCTCTTATGTCCTCAATGGTGTTATTGTGCCTATTATCTATAAAGACATGGTCTATTTGATAGATTGTGTCCTTCAGGGGATCGCCAAGTGCCTTTATATAGGGTGTTTCTTGTAAGGTGTCAAACCGTTGTGTGGTGATAGGGAACTACCATACCTATCTATTGAACCCCCCAAAAATTATATCATTTTTTTGGGTGGACTTTTCTTCGATGTTTTTTTCTTAATACCATACCTATTGATTGCACTTTTATAATTAAAAAATTCTTCTTCCTAACCTTAACCTAAGATAAAAAAATTTTGATCATAACTTAAAAAATTGGGTTAATCAGAACCGAATGGAATTTTCAACTTAAATTATAAAAAAAAAAAAGATTTTCATAGCTTCTGACTAGTTTTAAAAACTGCCCGACCAAATATGCTTTCATACTAATACAAAAAAAAGATGTACTAAATGGGACATTTTTTGCTGAAATCGGTATTTGAACGTGGTAGATCGGAAATTGTGTAATTTTCATATTTTATAATTTCTTAGTAACTTTGCATATTTTTGTCTATTAAGATGTGTTATCCCTTTACGTTTCAGAAGAGTTCAGTTGATAATAATAACATATATTTCAAACATACTTCTATCCTCAAAATTATTATTATTAATAAGACGGCCAAAATAAAACTCAAAATACGGCACCGCTGCCGCAAATATTTAAGAAGAACATTTTTGCGGTAGTGCCAAAAATACTTGCATATCGGTTGGTGGCCGGCATTTTGAACATTTATTGTGAGAATTCAATAATAAATTAAATTTGTATCGCATTTTGAGTTTCATTTTACCTATCTACCATTATTAATGAGGGCTTAAATAAAACTCAAAATGCGATAAAAAATTCAGCATATTTGGTCGGGCATTAAAACTAGTCAGAGGCTAAGGATTTTTTTTATTTGAGTTGAAAATTCCATTCTGTTCTGATTAACCCAAAAAAAAATAAAAAATTGTAGAACATACATGGGGGTTAAATCGACAGATATGGTAATCCGCTATCAGCTCGCACTGGCTTGACACCTTAAAAGAAACAAATATATACAGGATATATCTTTGTGAGAAAACATAGTACTCTTCACTACTAGTGATTTAGTTGTGGTAAAGCTAATAAGTCTTATGCCGTTCTCGTTAGATGTTTCGTGCTAACTGTGCTTTCCAATAGTAGGCCTATATATTTCCTCACGCCCTACTTTTGCGTTAAAGTCACCGATCACAATTTTAATATCATAACTCGGCAGCTGGTCGTATATTAGTTCTAGCCATCCTTGGTCCTCGTCCTCAGCTGAATCAGTTGGGGCATATACGTTCACTAGTGATATATTGTGCAAAGTGATGGCTAGCTTAATTTGCTGCGATTTAAAAATTGCCTAACGCGTGTTGGTGACCTAGGACTTCCACTTGAACTTACAGAAATATTTAAATCTACATGATGCTCAGTTCGGGTTTCGGCCCAAACTATCAAGTTAAAGCGCAATTCTGAGTCTCAATCACACTGTCCTGTACTACACCAGTTGTAAGACGCCGGTATATGACTGTTTCCTTGATCTCTCTAAGGCATTTGATCTTGTATCTTATATGAGGTGCTTTGGGAGAAGTCGAGGGACAGGGGTGTACGCGGTTGTGCTAAAGATATGGTGGTTGGTACGAGAACCAAACCAACTTTATAAAATGGTCTCATGCTTTGTCTGATCCGTATAGGTTTGTGTGTGGGGTGCGACAGAGGGGGATCAGTTCGCCCTCTCTCTTTAACCTGTATGTATATTATCTCATAGCCAAGCTCAGCAGCATGCGTGTGGGATGCAGCGTAGATGGTATTAGTATCAATAACATCAGCTACGCTGATGACATAGTGCTGCTGGACCCGACTGCGGAATCAATCCAGAAAATGTTGGGAGTCTGTGCTAGGTATACTGCTTCTGACGGCCTTAGCTATAATGTTAAAAAGTGCGCACTAATTGTTTTTAAGGCTGCAGGTAGAAGGGTGGAGACTGTGCCCGAGATAACCCTAAACGGTGCTACTATTGAGAGGGTATTCAGTTTTAAATATCTCGGCCACATTGTCACTGACGACCTTAAAGATAATGTAGATATTGAGAGGGAGCGTAAGGCTCTGGCAGTCAGAAGTAACATGCTGATTCGTAGATTCTCCCGCTGTAATGATGAAGCGAAAATCACACTCTTCAAAGCGTATTGTCAGTGCTTCTATACGGGAAATCTGTGGGTAAGCTATGCCAAAAAGCTTTCAGGATGATGTTGTGACTCCCCGTTTCTGCAGTGCGTCAGCAATGTTTGCTGAATATGAAACAGATGGTTTTGAAGCAATCTTCCGCAAAAAAACAGCATCCTTATATGCAGAATTAGGGACAGTCCGAACGCCATCCTGAATACTGTTGCTGATAGGCAGGACTCGCCAATGTGGAAAAGTTTTTTGCGGACAGTTATTGGTAGTCACCGCTCCAACTAATTTTCAAATAATTAATACTAACATCTTGTTTTTATAAGATTGTATACTAACACCATGATTGTACACTAACATAGTTTATAAGATTATTAGGTTATATTAACACTTTTATATGGATCTCACTCTGAAATTAATTATTTTTATTTTATTTTATTTATTTGGCTACTTCACCACCGATGCGAAAAGCTCAATGATTGTAAAATAAACTAAATAAACTTTTTGTCCGTAAACGCTATCTCTCACCAATCCGCAGCAGCCGCACGATGCACGTCCACAATCGTGATTGGTCGCCAGGGCGGGATAATTGGCCGTGATTGGTCGTCGATACACTGATTACAGTTGACGTCATGTCGCTGTCCCGCCCGACAGATTTACGATGTTTGCCCAATCACAGATGAACACTTCGTTCCGGTGACGTCACCGAATCGCCGTTGCACGCTTTTTAATTTAATAAAAATTATCACCATTTGCGTATTCCGATTTCACTGAGCACCGATGATATGACGCTGAGTGGCGACCATTTTGGTTGTTTATTGTTTAACATTGTAATATCATCATCAGCCTATAAACGTAACACTGCTGGGCACAGGCCTTTCCGCTTGGACAAGAGCACTTGGGGAGATTTGGTGATTATCCATCACACGCCCTATGAAGGATGGTGGGTTGTAATACACCTTGTCCAATATGTTCCTATAATAATAACTAGTATAATAATAAGATCAGGCACTTATCAGTTCTTACAACTGCCTTTAACTTTTTTTCTCTTAAATAATGGCTTCGTGCGATCAGCACATTTAGCCAGTGTCAAGTTTTTAATAGTAATTATTATTTTCTTTACATCAAGTGGATGATAATGAGTTATAATGAACGTTTAATGGTAAATGATTTTCCCCCGAACCCTTCGAGACTCAATAAAGCTGTAGGACTTTATTGAGGTCTCACACGGACTTCTTGAGAGAATTTGAAAAGTGATGTTGCACTGTTTTGTTTTATTTGCTAACAACTATGCACGTCCACGAACACTTAACAGTAAATAATCCACCATTATTTCACATTAATATTCGACAAACACACAAATTATAGAAAATAAAACAAAACTGCAGACATGACGCTTCACTTTCCCGCCAAGCTGCCTTTTTTCTTACAACAATAATGGTTTTTTTTTATTTTACTTCATGTTAAATACGATCGTCTTTGTTCGGTCTCCGACAGTAAACGTCACTATGCTAGGCTTCCTACATAAACAATAGCACATGGGCACATTGGACAGGTTAGACCATATTCCATCGACCCTATCACCAATCAAAGTAGGAAACCCCAAGGTCCTCTGATGATAACACCGGTGGTGGTAACTAATAGACCACTAAAGTGGTTAAAACATATTTCCAGTGATGCATTTGAGAAGTAACAGATTATTTATTTAGACGTTATTTTTAAGGAGAAAAAATACAGCATAAATAATTTCCACCATCAAAGTATCCCTTCCTATTCATCTTTACACACACGAATTGAATAGAAGATAGCGAAATGTTCTTTTGAAAGGCGTCGTTGAGGCCGCAATAGACGCGGGCTTAAGGCAGGCCGGAATGGCCATGTTAAAGCTGAAATAATTTCGTAAAAGCCTACAATGGAGCGGCGCACTGCTCACAGTTAAGTGTTCCCGGTGTTGGTCAGAAGGACATCTTGTAATGGCTTTATTAGACATACCGAATAGAAGTAATGCATCATCACCAACCTATAAACGTGACACTGCTGGGCACACTACAGGCCTTACCTCTTAAATAGCATAATGAGGAGATTAAGCTATCCTCCCACCAAGCTGGTCCAATGCGGCTTGGTGGGTTTTAATCTTACTTAAACCATAGACAATTGTGTTTATTATATCGCCATTGCTGAAACGTAGGTCGGCCAAAACCTGTTTCAGATTTTTTGATAATCCCGGGTTTGTGATCGATCACCAACCTTTTTAAGCCAACGTCTACCTATACATTGTAGAGTGTGATTGTAGCAATGATCTGATTTCAATGATATAGGGCTTTGCCCAGCGGCGGGGCAGTATATAGGCTTTTTTTATTACTTACAACTACAGGTTTTTTTAAAAATATAACCTGAACTTTGAACCCTTCCTTACCGTCTCATTTTAGACCCATTTCCATTCTTCCCTTCCTTTCTAAAATCCTTGAGCGTCTTGTCCTTCACCAAATCAGTGCCTTTGTTAATTCACATAATTTCTTTAGCCCTCTCCAATCCGGCTTCCGCCCGGGGCATAGTACGACTACCGCACTGACTAAAGTATCCGATGACATACGTCTGGGAATGTTAAATTAACGGTTTACAGCGCTTGTTCTTTTGGACTTTTCAAATGCTTTTAGTACTGTTGACTTCGATATTCTTTTGGCAAAGTTTAAGTCTCTCCTGGTGTCAGACTCGGTACTGGGGTGGTTTCGCAGCTACCTTTTTGGGCGGCGGCAGTGTGTGCATGCTAATGACAAACTGTCATGTGCCAGCGATGTCAGAGTCCGGTATACCCCAGGGCGGTGTCCTTTCTCCTTTCCTTTTTCCGATATTTATCAATTTTCGGACTCCACTCCTCTCATGTAAATTCCACTTGTATGCTGAAGACCTGCAAAATCTATTCGCAGTCCTCCATCGATGATATTGCGAGCATGATCGCCGGCCTCAATGATGACCTTGTTACTATTCATGAATGGAGTCAAACCCATGGCTTAACGGTCAATCCCAACCAATCGCAGGCCATCATCATTGGGGGCTATAAGCAGATTGCTAAATTGGACAAGATTTCTATCCCCACGCTGATATTCAACGGTGTCTCATTAACATGTAGTAATACTGTTAAAAATCTTGGTGTCCTCTTCGACTGCACTCTTTCCTAGTCTCCTCAAGTGTCTGAGATGAGTCGAAAAGTGTTCCCTGCCTCCGGGTCACTTAGGAGGTGGAGAAACTTGCTTCCTGTGGGGACCAAGGTCGAGCTTGTGCAATCACTCCTTCTACCGATCTTAGATTATGCCGATGTCTGCCTAGTGAATTTGAACGAAGACCTGCTTAATAAGCTGCAACGCCTACAGAATCTATCTATCAGATTTATCTACGAATTGCGTAAGTTCGACCATGTGTCTGAATTCAGGCAAAGGCTTGAATGGCTACCGATAAGGTTGCGAAGCCGTGAGGAACATATTCTCACTCTTGTTTTTAACGTGCTGTATGATCCTCGTACTTCTTCCTACATTAAAGAATGTTTTCGGTTCCTCGAGGAGGAACCAACACCTGAAATCCGTCACTCCAAGTCCCTGTCGTTGTTTAAATCTAGACTGCATAAACACCTTTTAGCTAAGTCATCTGCTTTTAACATGTTATTGGTTATAGGTTTTAGTAATCTTTTTTCTTATTTATTTTTTATTTGTTTATTTTATTTGAATATGTATATACATATTATTTTATATTACGGATAAGTATGTGTAAGTAATTATATAATAAGGTATGTTTATTAATTAATTAATATCTTATGTTATTTTGCTTTTTAATTTATTAATTAGTACTTGCGCACTTCCTTTATCCTCTTTCCAAGGTTCCATAAACCAAAGGTTGTCTGAAGGAAATCGCTTTCAGCGATAAGACCGCTTTAACCCATACTAGCTCTAATATTATGTAATGTGTGTGTTCCTTATGTATGTGCAATAAAGTGTTCTTCTATCTATCTATCTATCTGAATATATCGATAGAGATACACCATTAAATTACAAAACGACTGAACCATAAATATCTAGCAATTTTAACATACAAAATAAATTGACAATACCATCCCTAGCGGAGCGGCAGTGAAATAATTTGAACAGCAGAACTGGGACTAAGTCGTATTAGGCACGAGTGACGGGAGTAACCCTAGAGTCCGCGAGGACATTTGCTGAAATTCGGCAAACTTCGGCCTTCATTATTATTAGACTTCGAATAAAATTCGGTCCACCATTATGGATGGAGCTATATTAGACGAGTGACGGTAATAATAGTCGCGGTGTGACGAAAATTTAATCAAATTCGGCATTCAATAATATGAAAGACTTTAAAGAAATTCGGTCGAATGAGAGTTATGTCGTTCTAAACAGGAATGACTGTTTTTTTTTAGAAATTCGTCAAGAGGTACGCGGACGAACTCGCGGGCGGGCCCCTAGTAAATAATAATAATTATAATTAGTTTTGGGATGCAATAAAAAGGAAAATTTAAGTTTAGTACAATGACATTCTTAAGTAAGTAGATTAAAATTACTACACTTGCACTAGACGCCGAATATTCGGAGTCGGCCTCGAATCAACGACCCTAGCCGAACCTCGTAATAAGTCTAAAGGACCTTCATCACTCTCATTTAACTTTTAATATTCCCGTCCCGATATTTGGCGAAAATCGCGTCGGAGAGAGGTATTTTTCGGTAATTAAAAAGGGTTCAAGTAACAGGTTTTTTTCGCACAGTATCGAATTAATTGTTGTTCTCAAAGTTATTTCATTTAAGCTTGATGGGCGTGAGATGAAAGCAAAAGTATTTTTACGTCTCATTGTGCTTTGTTTTTAATTATACAAACAGGGTCTGACGTGCTGCGCCCCAAAACAAGGCGGGTGTCCATTTCAAATACTTTACCCTAAGTACGTTGTATGTACCTCAATTCTGTTAAGTTAAAACGTCTTCAATCGTGCCTCAGATGATCAACGATTTTGTCATTAACATTATCTAAACGCCTCTGTGGTCTAGTAGTTAGACTACCGGTTTGAGTCCCAGAGATTCCCAGAGGGTTTGAGTCCCCACGGGGGATCAACATTTGTACTCGGTTTGGTTGGGAGTTGGGCTTGTTTTAAATCCGCCTATTGTTAGTCAGCTAATTTCGCCAAAACATCAATGTTACTAGCGTTGTTCTTCCGACAGTTAGAGATAAGATAGCCAGCTCCTCAGTAGTTGAGGAATCCTGGTGAAGTGCTTTCACCATCGGTTTTATCATTACCTAGCATCGGGTGAGACGAAGGCGAAGTGCTTAAAATCAAAATGATGTAAGTGTAATCAAGTATTAGTATCGAGACACTGTCGTCACATCGACCTCAATAAAATCGATACTCTCATACCCAAAGCGGAGGTTCATACTCCGCTGGGAAACAAACCCCGGAAGTTTGATTCTCAGCGGGGTACAACACATTACTGAACTTTATTTGGTTATTAGCAGGGCTTGTTCAAGATCGCAGGTAGCTGATACCTTATCATATCTTATTTTACCATATCGAGTCGAGCCCTAACAGTACTGTTAGTACTCGTAGTGTTGTTTTATACCGACAGGCACAGTTAAGATATCCCGTTCATCCGTGCTTGAGAGCACCGGTTTTTACCACCTTCGGTTTATAAGTGAAGTAAAGACAAAGTTGAAAGAAGCTGTATCTCGAAGTTTTCCGCTATATTAACTAATCTAAGTTCTTCTCTTGCTTCCCTGCAACGTCGGTCGTCTTATATTATTCCACATTAATTATAACTGTATTATTATTATTCTCTTTATTTAAAATATATCAGGTAAAAAATTTTACAATATTTTATATAAAAAAGGCATATTTACAATATAAAATATCATAAAAAAACTTAACCTAGGTTGCCACCGGCAGCGGGGATAGACCCAAGCTATCGGTAGTTAGGACTCCAGAGTGAGGAACCCCCTGACAATACGTGCTGTGTCAAGGAGTACTGCCTTCTGTATCTGACCCTTTACCCAATCCTTTAGCGAGAGCCTCTCTAGGTTTAGGTTTTAACCGCCTCCGTGGTCTAGTGGCTAAGCCACCGGTTTCAGACCTAGAGGTCCCGGGTTCGATTCCCAGCGGGGGGACATATTTGTGTGCTCGGTTTGGTTGGTGGTAGGGCTGTTAAGTCCGCCTGGCTAGCTACCACCATCTTATCTAAGTCTGTCGCCATAACAACGATGTTTATAGCATTGTTGTGTTCCGACAGTTTGAGATAAGATAGCCAGTTCCTTAGTGGTTGAGGATTCCGGGTGAAGCGCGCTTCCACCTTCGGCCTTATCGTCACTTACCATCAGGTGAGATGAAGGCCAAGCGCTTACCCGTTACCCGTAAAAAAAAAAAAAAAATAGGTGTTGATTGAGGTTCTTAGCTAAAAGACCGTTTGCCAAAACGACTATCGGTATAACAATGATTGAATCCACATCCCAAATGGCGGTAACCTCGTGAGCCAAGTCAAGGTACTTACTGAGCTTGTCCTTCTCGGCTTTCACGAGGTTCTCATCATGGGTACGGTGATATCAACCAATATTGCCCGGCGCTGAGATCGGTCGACCACCACGATATCAGGGTTATGGGCGACAATAGACCTATCCGTGATGATAGAGCGATCCCAGTAGAGCGTTGCATGACCATTTTCGAGAACTGGCGCAGGTGCGTACTTATAGTACGGCACCTCTGATTCAACAAGGCCATATTGAAGAGCAAGTTGCTGGTGAAATATGCAAATCGTACAAGCTACAAAAACATTAAAAGATCAAAGTGTAACAATCTTTTTGATTCCATTCTAGTTTTTTTAAAGAACAGTTTTTCCGAAATTTTATCTTCATGTTTCATAAAATTATCGCTAGCATGCATTTTTATGGTGAATTGTTAGCGGGGTCCACTTACGTAATAACTAGTAAGAGCATATTATCGCAATTAAGTTCGCAAAGTATTTTTTACCAGTAAAGTCACAATTTATTTACCAATCATCATCATCATCATCAGCCTATAAACGTCCCACTGCTGGGCACAGGCCTCCCACGTGGATAAAAGCACGTGGGGATATTGGGCTATAGCCCACCACGCTGGCCCAATGCGGGTTGGTGGGTTTTAACGACTACCATCTTACGACAACAACCGGGACCAACGGCTTAACGTGCCTTCCGAAGCACGGAGGAGCTCGAGATATTCTTAAATTTGGTCACCCATCCAGCGACCCGGCATTGCGAAAGTTGCTTAGCGGGCAAGATAGCAAGCCGAACGCGCTAGCCGCTGCGCCATCGAGCTCCTCAACTTACCAATAAAGTTATAAAATAAACAAGGTCTACAAAACAAAGAAAAGTAGCAAAACAAACAAGAGTAACAAGCACATTAAACAACCGTAAACTCCATGGCTATCGAAAGTACCTCGACAACGAATAATGGAGAACATGTCTAAATTATTAGGCGAAAGAATCCAAGCATAAATCATTAGTTATTATCATAAATAAATATTCAGTGGTGTGCGTATTAAAGTTCACCCCGCTTTGGCAACCGGCCAAAGGCCAGGATTGCCTAAAACGTCGATGACAAGTGCACAGACTCTGCTGGAAGAGAAATGTGACGCCGAAAATGTATTATTTTAAAACATAATAATCTTTAACAATTATTAAGTAAACGAAGCAAAAGAAGTCGTGTGTGGATTGTTGCAAAAAAATCAGTGCTCTCTGCCTACCGCTTCCGGAAACCAGCATGATGTAGGTATGCATTATTTTAATTTGAAATCTGAGCCCAACATTTTTTTTGTAACGTGTATTGTTTTTACTTATTCTTTACAAAGTTTAATAAGAATGTTCCATTAACACCATCCATCCGTGGATGGATGGTGGCTAACGCTTATGTAAAGCTTTGGTCTCTTCATCGTATCGCACAACGCTGCGGTATGCGGCTCAAACGCAGCGTCACGACGCGACGCAGTGTTTACCGTTTCTGCGGAAAAGTAGTCAGTTGATTTTGCCGCAGCTACCAAAGTAGACGACAAAGAAGCAGGCCGAGAAACATGTTTTTACAACGGAGGGGTGAAGGTTGTTTGGAAACTTTAATAAAAAGGCATTTAATTGATTGTGAAGAAAATTTCATTCAAATTCTATTAAATTATCTTCAAACAAATCTATTGTCAACCCGCGACGCACACCGCAGCGAGTAAACGAGAACGACGCCGCGCAGTGCGGGATACCCGCCCCCCACTTCACCGCGCTTGCCCTTCGCCGCTGACGCATACTGCGACGGAACAAGAGACCATACTAGACGTTTTTCATAAGATTATGTATCAGGCACCGCATACCGCAGCATTGTGTGTTACGATCAATCAAGAGACCAAAGCTTAAGGTATGAGTTCACGTCAGTAGTATAGCGGAGCTAGGGATAATAATATGATAATCATGATTTCTCATATTCATCCCGAGGTTCTATTCGTTTGGCTACCGACGCTTAATTTTGCCAATATCCTTTCCAATTTACTTTTAATACAATAATAATATATCTGTTGCAATTATTTACGTTATATCCAATGTATTCATCCTGTTCTCAGTGATTCAGTACTCAGGGTGAAAAAAACCTACGTCTTCCAGTTTTATTATTTTGAAGCTAAAGAGTCAACCACTTTTCTTACTTACTAAAATATAATATCTTACCAGCATAGTTGCAGTTAGGTTCAAGATTTTTTCAATTGTTCATATCCCTCCCATTTAAATCTTCTTGACATCTAGGAATTCCTTGACACCCAATTCGCTTTACAGAGTTAGCATCGAAATAGTCTGGTCACATTCAGTTGTTTCTACATCAACGTCCCATGACTATGCAAAATTTGCTCCAATGTTTTCTCTACGAGCCCCGCGCTCTATCCATTTTCTATCCATTAAGGATCCCTGATTCTTCCTGCAATTGTTTGTTCGTCCTCCTTTTAAGTGGAACTTTTTTCCCGACTGGCGTCAAAGTTTCATGTACAGACAGTTTTTGACTAGTTGCCGATAACGTTGGCGCGTCGGTTTCGCCTTTTAAACTCAGTTTTCCATGGAAATTTGTACATCGACGGTGAAGAGGAAACTTCCTGGTCAGATTTTGTGTTTGTTGTTGGCTTGGTTTTCGCTTTGACTTCTTTAGTGTTTATAAACTGCTATGGAATAATTAAAATGGTCTCTCGCACTTCAAATTTAATAAAAAATATATCACGAATCCATATTTGGCAATCGTGACTATTGAGATGTTACCCATCATTTAAAACGCCGCCGCCTTTATTTCAATGATTATTAAGCCCTTGTAGAGAGATGGAAAAGTATAAATACTTTACCTTAAGACTTAGTATAAGTAGATTTTGATGTTACGAAACGATGCATTTATCAAAGTGTAAATAAACAAGTAAGAAGTTAATAAATTCACCATTAAAACAAATGAAGTTCCAAAGATGTTTCCGACACGTAACGTTCTAAACTTAAAACGGATAATGAAAAAGCGACACATCATTTTTATCTCATTGCAAAATGCAAATCGTCGCGTGTCAACGGGCAAGTAAAACTTCAAACGAAACAAAACGGGGAAGAGGTAAATCGCTTATTTTAAATTTCAAATTGGCTGTGTAATATAAGGGTCCGGTCTACCGGCTATTTGGTATGATAATGAATGCTGAACTGGGGGTAATTCTATTCATTGAAATCTGCAGCGGTCGAGTTTGAGAAGGAACGATTTGTCCGTAATGTTATGGTATCGCGTAATGGCGGCTAAGCTGTTGCCTAGGGTTGACAGTTTACAATTATTGTATCACTTTAATAAAAAGAAATAGCTTTATAATAAATTCCTTTATTGCCACGGTGTCTGAGTGGTAAAAGCACTAGACCCGAAACCAAGAGATGAAAAACATGAAAAATACCAGCATTATAAATGATATCTGTAATTCCCTTAGTGGCTGTGGCAGTCTAAGAGCGCTCAACCCGAAATTTCAGTGGTTCTAAGTTCAGTTAGGTACCAGATCGTGCATATTTGTTTCGATATAGGTAATAAAGACCTGGTTTGTGATAACCTATCTATAACATTTGGCAACCGTGATCAAGCTTACACCCATTAACCATAGCGATGACTTGATTTTAATGATGGTGGCCTTTGCCCAGCATTGGACAGAGTATAAACTCAATTACTCTACTAGTAATACTACAACCTGTATAATTTATGGTTACCCTGTTTACCTTCTATCTCTATAGTCTTCTTTTGTATATTTCAAAGATCAATCTGGTGTAATTAAAAAGTTATGAAGTGTAAACAAATCATAACACAACAAAAATGTATAAATTCATATAAATAAAATATGTAATAAAAACCGAATAAAATAATTTGTACAAAAGCATGATCCGATACTTCTCCCTTATGTGGCAACCCTAAACAATAAGTACAATAAGACTTTCTCGGAATAGCTGGTCGGATCTAGCCGACACGCGAGAATAGGCCAGTTGAAACTATTCAGCTTTATTAGAGATTAGCTGTACCTACATTAGAACATACTCATACAGAGTGTGAACGCGAATTTGTGCTTTCTTGAATGAGCAACTTTCGATCTATGTTACTCGAATGGTAACATCGACTGTACAAAGCTGCTTCCTAAAATTTTCTTTTAGTTCCTGGCAAAGTATTTCTTAATATTCATTTTTTGATACTATAATTAGTAGTAATTTTATAAGTATTACAGAAGTTTATCGATACATAACATAATTAAAACGTCATGAATACAATTAATATTTAGCTTTTAGAAAGCACACTAGTGAAACGCTTGTGTAAGGTATGCGTTCACTTCAGTAGCCTAACTGAGCTTTCGCGATTGAGCCACGATTTTTTTGATTCAACCCGAAAATTGTAATTTGTCTACTAACGCGTTAATAAAATGAATAGGGGGAGTTTGCTGCAGCGCGAGTCGACTGCTTCCCTGTAGCAACTCTGCGCATCCTGCGGCATTCACTTGGAACATAATACGCTGGCCGCGTCTTGTATCATCTCAAAACATGCTACGGCTGAATGACACTAACGTAGCCCGTGCAATTTGATTCAATTAATAAAATAAGCCCTAACAATCCTTGAGGAGTACTGAGCAAACGGGGCATTACGGTACATTGCAGCTCTACACAACTTGCGGACTCTAACTGAAACTTGAGTGTCTCATTTCACGTCAAAATATGCTACAGCAATGACGTCACTGACAATGAAACCCGCTTCTTTTACAAAGCATTGGGCTGGATTAAACACCTGGCCGGCAAAGTCCGTGCAATTTGAATCAATTAATGAAAGAAGCAACAGTATCTTTAACTACTAAGCAACTGTCATCTTACCCAAAGAACGGCAGGCATTATAATGCTTTGCAGCATCCTTAACTACCTAACCTAGAAGATCTGCGACAGGCAAACACACGCTAACAGTACTGATGATTATTCTCCACATTTTTCGTATCATTTACAGGATACGTAGGTATCTTTAACAATTCAAGAAGTCCCGTTTAGACTTGGAACAGTAGAAACGTCACTGACAATGACACCACTCGCATTTATAACAAAGCATTGTGCCGGATTAAACACCTGGCTTTAGCAGCCGTGCAATTTGATTCAATTAATGGCAGGAGCGCGCCTAATTAGAGGCGGCCGCAAACCGTGCGATGTTGCCTCGCCTCGGAAATTGCCTTCCACTTTATGGGGCCCCGGCTGGTGCTGGCTTTTTTAAAGGTAATTCCCTCCGACGGTCATTGCGCCGGCAGTCTGCGGTGTTAGACTGATCGGTGCATCGTGTAGTAGTTGAAATTTAATTTTTGAACACTGATTAGGTGAGCCGTGATTGATGCGCCGTACAGTTCCGATGTTCTGTAGGCGATTTTAGAGCTTTTTTCGTTAAGATCGTTGTTACTTAGATACATACACACATAAAGGTACATTTATACCAACAGTCACAACTATTATCCCCAAAGAGATAGCGAGAGACCAGGCAAAGGACCGCAAAAGCAGTGAACTGCCTCAGTCCACGTTTCGCTGCATATGACGCACTGCTTAGGTGGTGACCCCATAGACGCTTTATACTGTTGGATGTTGAGTCTTCAGTCAATTAGTCGCCTTTCCTTCTCGGTGCCTTGAAAGGGGTTGGATAGTAATCTTTTAACCCCCTAACGGGCACAGCATGTTCAAATTTTTCATTGGTTTTCGACATTATCTCAATTGTATAAAAATCAAAATATGGTGGAAATATTTGCTTTATAAATGGACTGCCACCACACGGCTCCACGTACATGTAGGTACTATTTACATTTTAAAAGCACCATTCTTGTACCATTGTTAAACGGCAGTGTCTTACGCAAATTTCTTAGTACTATTTCCCTATAGCCCTATTTTCTAAGGCGCTGCGCAAACGTAGACACTTTTGTTGCCGATACGGGACACCTTCATACAAAAACCACGATCGCAGGGTCCGGTAGCGGCAACGCAACGGCAAATCATGTTTTTATGTGATGGTGTGCTGTATCGGCAACATAATGTGTCTACGTTTGCGCAGCGCCTAATTGCGTACTGCATAATAGTCAGCCCGTGACCACTACTCTTGCAATTCCGTCGAAACGTCGGTTATTAAACTTATGTGTAGCATTCCTTTACATTAGATTTAACATTTTTTATCTATACACGTTTGTAGAAGTTCTTTGAACTCTTTCTTTTCAGATTCACCCTTACTCTAGAAATAGAACGTACCTATGTACGGTGGAATAACCTGTAACAAAGAAACTAAAGAGTAAATATGTAAAACAGTACCAAGTCAATTCGATAAAAGATTTTTGTTATACAGTAAAACCATATCGAAGCTTTCTTATATCGCTACCATAATAAAACTACAATACGCCTTATTATTTACGATAACTCTTGTCGATAAAGGATTTATGTCAATGAAATGGAAGGTGATAGAAATACCTTCAAGCCAACAGAGCTTGGTGTAGCTTACTGATATTGAATATCCATTGATCCACAAACTAACAACACAACAACTTTAACAATTGGAGCTTGTGTTCAATCAAACACAATTTTATTGTTTAGAAATCTAGCTAATGTAACCTCTTTTGGTTAGCGTGGTCGAATTGAAATCTTACACATGTGCAACTTTCGAAGTATACCAGGACCAAATAAAAAAAATCTCTTCTCCGTGCTTCGGACGGCACGTGAAGTCTGCAATATTTGTTGTTTTATTAATTAAAAGGTCATCATTCAAAACTTCCAAGAAACATACAATAGAAACAGTTTTATTCACAAATAAATCACTATACCTATGCGAGTGAAATCCCAGTTACATCACCGACTGATGATTAATACAGAGCCAATAACCAAGCTTCTTTTACATTCACTTGGTAACACCACATGCATTGGTCAAAATCCAAAATGTTAAGTATTAGTTCAAAAAGTAATTTATGTTACTAACCGCCTGTAAAGGTTTATTTAAATTAAATTAACAATTTCGCTTTGACTTTGAATATAATTCCTAGATAAATTAAATTCTACCTAACCCTTCAATCAAATCCAGCTAACACAATGAAGCTAAAAGCAAACGCAAGAGTAGTAGCACCATGAATTAAACTTTCAAGTGCGCCACAATACATCACGAACTAATACAAAGAACGAGATATAAAACACCGGGCGAGCGAAGTTGGGCGGCAGAGTTATAGCTCGCGTGCTCCCGAGGGGCGTCGTAAATTAACCGCGAAGGCTCACAAAAGGCTGGCCGTGAATGGGAGGCCCACATTGTTCTGTCAGTTTAGACAAAGCGTCACTGCTGCGATTATAGTACGCCTCATTATAATTAACTTAGCCGCGGTAAGGCGAGCTATGCGCGACACGATACGGTTAGACGATTTGTTCCGGATTCGTCGTATTCCTGATTGGTCGTATTCCAGATTCGACGTATTCCAGATCTGACGTATTCCAGATTCGTCGTAATACCACAGAATAAATAACAGTACGTAATACAGTCCACCTTAGTAGGTACTTGTCATATTTGTTATAAAATAAACCAAATACAACTTGTATCGTGTCGTGTTAACCAATGTAAATGTCTTTGTTAAGCTTCATTACATCAGCCTATAAACGCCCCACTGCTAGGCCTTCCCACATGGAACAGCACGTGGGGAGATTGGGCCAACCCACCACGCTGCTGGTTCTTGGGTTTTAACGACTACCATCTAACGACAGCAGCTTGTGCATACCTGCACAGGTTTAAGCGCAGGGACAGCCCCTCGTGTGCCTGTGCCCCGACCATGGACGAGGACATCTTCCACATCTTACTCGATTGCCCAATACACACCAACACTAGGTACACTCTGCAACAAAAACTAGACACACACCTAAGTAAAGATAATTTTTAGCAACAAAAAAGAAAGAAAATTATTCATGGAATATGCCGGAAAAATTGTAAATATTGTTAATAAGAGAAATAAGGACGGTTAGAATATAGTAATAAGAAGAATTAAAAAGCAAGACCACATTGTGGCAGGTGTAAAAAAGGGATAGAAGAGAAGGAGTAAATGTAATTAGAGTAAGAAAATTTTCTAAATAGAAGTATAAATATATACATGTATACTAAATAAAAGAAATTAAAAAAAAAAAGAAACAAATGTATTTGTAATAATACTAGATAGTTAAGAAACGTAATAATTAGAAATTAAGGTAAAAGAAAATAATGTCTAAAGTAGGGAAAACTGTACTAGTATTTAAGATAAATAGTAAAATAATATAAGTAAAAAAATGTATAATAGTAGTATAAGAAACAAAACATGCAAACCAAAAACCTGCCAAAAAGCTGGAGCAGCCAGCTAAAAAACAAAAAAAAAAAAAACGACAGCAGCTTGTACGGCTTGATTTCCGAAGCATGGAACTTTATTAGGCATAACTCAAAAATGGATTTCAACACTGTTTCTGATTTATCGTTGTAAGTGCAACCTGTACCAAATCTCTAAGCCACATTAACTCATCTACCTACATAAGCCTTCCTCATGATTGTAACGCAGCGAATGCGCTGCCTAATTTCAGCCACGGTAAATCAGCACGCAGGTGACGCCATTTTGTCATAGCATATTGTTGGGATTTTATTGCTCCCGTGAGCGGAACAGGCGGCGAGGGGAACGCTAATTCAACGATTACACTGTACGCTGTGCCAGCGCGTGTGTGCAGAGCAAGATGGCTCCTTATAAGACATGACGTAGTTGGCAATTACAAATAAAGTTACCTACGTATTTATAAAGAAAAAAGATACGTTGAACTGTCAGTTGTCATCGTCATCAGCCTAAAAACGTACCACTGCTGGGCACAGGCCTCCCACGTGGTCAATAGCACGTGGGGATATTGGGCCATAACCCACCACGCTGGCCCAACGCAGATTATGTATGGAGGTATGAAGCTCAAGTCACGTTTCTTATTCTAGTAAGCATAACAACAGATATTTCGATTATTAATTTCGCATGACGCAGTCATCAAATCAAACTTCAACAAAATCAAATCCAACAATCCGCTTTATACCAGTGTAGTCAGGTGTGACTTCCGGCCCGATTTCTCTAAGTGTGAGGTCTAAAAAGGCCTGAGACTGCTAGTGGATAATGAAGATGATTAGTACGATCCACTAAACTTCGTAATCAGCGGTAGATCATTGACGGAGGACGTAACACCGTTCGTATAATGTAACACGTTGGCAGAGAATAAAGCCTTAGCTGTCCATACATACATATAATCACGACTATTGTCCCCGAAGGGTTAGTCTAATCAATGAGGACAGCAAAAGCAGTCCTCTACCATAGTCCACTTTTCACCAAATAGCGACAGCACATGTGCTCATCGTGACAGGTGGTAAGCCCATCGCCGTTCTATGCTGTTGGAAATATGTGCAGTCTATAGTCCGTTAGTCGCCTTTTACGACACCCAAGGGGTGAGAGGGGGAGGTAGTTTTCTTTCACCGTCACGCGACACGGTTATCCGTAGCTGTACTCATAGATACCTAAAATACTTCTATGCGCAGTCATTTTCGGAGAAGTTCCGGAACCGACGTACAGCACATTGCTGCTTGCTGGCGGAAATATTTATGAGGGTCGTAGCCGGACATTTGTAATGTACAACTGTAGCACTCAAAGTACATTTGTAATGTACAACTGTAGCACTCAAAGTACATTTGTAATGTACAACTGTAGCACTCAAAGTAAATTTGTAATGTACAACTGTAGCACTCAAAGTACATTTGTAATGTACAACTGTAGCACTCAAAGTACATTTGTAATGTACAACTGTAGCACTCAAAGTACATTTGTAATGTACAACTGTAGCACTCAAAGTACATTTGTAATGTACAACTGTAGAACTCAAAGTACCAAAACAATACCCAGAAGAGATATCTTCTTTTTTTAACAAACTTCTAGAGACACTTTATTTCAAGTGAAAACGTATTTCAAAACATTAACCATTAACACCAACAACAAACCACAGACACTAGTAAATTGAAACGAACTAGGTACTCCGCAAACGCCATGGTCCATTTAGTTTCCTCACTTAGTGACAAATAAAGTACATTCACCGTTTCCTTTTATAATAAAAGCAGAAGGTTTTTGTACGTAAACCGCTTTTCACTCCAACAAATCACCTACGGGTCTGACCTGGATCCCATTCAGAGTTCTCCTAGTTATTTTACGCTTAATATTTGAAACACTTTTATATCGCTATACCGGGGTTCTGGAAACTGGAACATGGCCGCCTAAGCTTTTTATTGCGTTAAGCTTTTTGGATAAAAAATATAGAATGTATGTTTATACACGCTTCGGTGCCAAACCTCTCGACCCTCTATTCAGAGGTTCGGGGTTCAACTCTCAGGGCAAGGCGTCATTCCAATTTTTTTAAGTGTGTTGCATTTGTGATGACCAACCCGCATTCAGCAAGCAAGCGCAGTGATTGAGTCATCCATCAAATTGTAGCGATTACCTGATACATTGATTTCAATGGCGGTCTTTGCCAAAGCTGCTATAGATTTCTCATTCATAATATAGATAGATAGATAGATAATACTTTGATTGTAACATAATAACACAAACATTAAGACATAAAAGAGAAAAAATACAAAGTTACAATTTGGCGGTTTTATCGCTTAAAAGCGATTTCTGCCAGACAGCCAATCGGATGGAGAGAACTTATAAAGTCTATGATCGGAGGCGCAAATATTTAAACATAGTTAAGTACACAATAAAAAGCAAAAATAAGAAAAGAATTAAAATAAAATATTATAATTAATATTACATTATAACTTTTATTATAAAACTATAAAATAAATACATATTAATAATATACATATTTACATATACATACTTAAACATCATAGTCTTAGGTAAGAAGTAGCGGACAACGACAGCTATGCAGCAGGATAGGGTTAAAGTTCCTTGAATGCGTGAATGGTTTGAGCACGCCTGATCGCTACTGGAAGCGAGTTCCAGAGAAGAACAACTTCAACAGTGAAGGAACAATCGTAAAAGGTGGTGTTGTGAAGAGGGGTTTTAAGGCTTAGATTTTCTGATGACCGTAATGAGCGCGAGTTCGAACAATAAAGAAAACTGAAACGCTCCTTTAGATAGGAAGGATAGGTGGAATTAAACAATATGTTATATAGAAGGGAGAGGATGTGAGTATTCCGGCGAAGACAAATAGAAAGCCACTTGAGTTTAGCGCGGTACTCAGAAACATGATCATACTTGCGCAAGCCAAATATGAATATATTTAGCTTTATAGATTTATGGGCATACATTTAAGTTGCAACGTAGATCTTTTAACCGTAATTTAGCCATTTTTACATCAATGGCCATATTTAAGTATTACGAGTGTCTGTTACTCCCAACGTCGTAACCGGACTTTGAGGAAAACGAAATACACGAAAATGTTTAAGCGGTAAAGATTTCCTGAGAAATTATTTTTCCATTTCCCAATTCAATATTCCAACAAATCTAAGCAAGATGAAATTTAACGGAGTCGAAAGAAAGTACATTCATTAAAAACATATTAATTCTCCCCTTGATGAGGAAACAATTCCCACTCTCACTGGAAGTACAATCCGAAATTTAATATTGTATCTGTAAATACTCTTTCTATAGATAAAAATAAAATAAATTCGAAGCCATCAAGTTTTATAGGCGGTATGAAAAACGCTTGGATGTTTAAAGTCGGAAACTCTTTAAACCAACCATAATACCTAAAGTTACTATAACAACATTTAAAAAACTTCACAAGACAGCTCTACTTTGTAAACAAATTGCAGCGTAAGATTTAAAAAGATCTTACCATAACAACCTAGCTCTATAAAACTTATTTTTTTACACTTATCCATACTTATCTATTTTTGACATAGGGTGCATTCTCCTACAAAATACGCATGACCCCTGCTATTGACACAGGCGAGCACTCATTGCAGAGTTAATACCATACATGATGTTATGATT
This sequence comes from Scoparia ambigualis, assembly GCA_963921215.1. NCBI lineage: Eukaryota > Metazoa > Arthropoda > Insecta > Lepidoptera > Crambidae > Scoparia > Scoparia ambigualis. The sequence continues at coordinate 30,375,906 of OY992521.1, read as the reverse complement.
TCAAACTTCGATACGAAGGTGGTAGCTACCTTGAAGAAAACCCCTTACCACCGACTGAACAAAGTAAGAAACGCAAGTAAAATATTTTGTCACTGTATGGTTACGATCACGAGCTATGAAGCGTAGTACACGCATGCGCAGCGCAGTGTACGCGTGTCTGTGCGTGTGTGTACTCTAGTTCATCAATATAAGGAAAGTACACCTTATTAGATATAAAAATGTGAAAAGAAAAAAATCCCCACATATTTTACAATATCATCAAAATTTGCAATAATTTAATTCCACAACGTTGGAGATATTGCGCACTCAATTATGTACTTAACCAAACCAAAAATTTAATATACGTCGCTCGATAAGATTAAAAGATCCATTTTGTAGGAGCCCCTCCAAAATCCTTCGGCACCGCAAAACCGAAGAAGCAGCCTTCAAATGTTTGTCGGGGGCGCAATCAAGTGAGATAATGAGATCTATTGCTTGTAATTTCCTCGGTGCTGGAGCGAGTAATTTCCGCGGTAAAGTAACTCGGCAAATTACTAAGTAATTCACCCTTTCTACGGCACACACAGTTAACAGACGGCTCCGGGTTGTACCGGGAGTACTGAGCCACAGAGATTTTAGTAAAGCATTGTAGAAACTAGCACATAATACACAAACCCGTAAATAAAATTGGAAACCTTGAACATACAGAGCTATATTTAATATTGTGTTCCTGACCTTTTTTTTGCATTGCACTGTTTCGAATCAGTTTATGTTTAAAATTATTTGGATAAAGTAACCGTGTCGCGTTTGACTGCACATGTGCTCAGCGTGACAGGTGGTGAGTCCATCGCCGCTCCACACTGTAATACTTTTATATAAATTTTATTTAAAATTACCCATCTCCCATTGTGCTCCAACACCGCCACAGCGTTAAGATGTTTATAACACATTTGCTCGTAAAGAAGCTCTTATTACACCGATTTCAGTATCGTAATGTAATAAGTTTCGCACTAGTGCGGTAATGTAATTTAAAAATTAGTAATCATTTGAATCTATGGACAACATAGGCTTTTAGCCCGTTAGTAGCTTTTACGACACCCAAGGGAAGAGAGGGGTTGGTAGTATTATTTTGATGAGCCCATCGCCGCTCTATGCTGTTGGATGTATGTGCAGTCTTTAGTCCGTTAGTCGCCTTTTACGACACCGAAGGGAAGAGAGAAGTTTGTAGTATTATTTTGATGAGCTTATCGCCGATCTATGCTGTTGGATGTATATGCAGTCTTTAGTCCGTTAGTCGCCTTTTACGGCAACCAAGGGAAGAAAGGGGTTGGTAGTATTATTTTGATGAGCCCATTGCCGCTCTATGCTGTTGGATGTATGTGCAGTCTTTAGTCCGTTAGTCGCCTTTTACGACACCCAAGGGAAGAGAGGGATTGGTGGTATTATTTTGATGAGCCCATCTACGCTCTATGCTGTTGGACAAAGAAAAATATATGTTGGCTTACCAAAGATTCATGCACTAGTAAAACAACAAAAAACGCAGTATGTTATAAAACGTCGTATGGCATACGTGCGCTTTGATAATTACAGCCTCTGCTTTCTTGTAGCAAGCTCGCAATCTAGCAATATCGCCTCGGCTGTAATTTTCATCTTACCGCACTTATATCATAATGTACTATTATAACACATTTGCTCGTTAAGTGGCTCTTATTACACCGATTTCAGCATCGTAATGTAAGAAGCTACGCACTAGTGCGGTAATGTAATTTAAAAATTAGTTCCTAATCGTTTGAATCTATGGACAACATAGGTGGGAGCCTTTAGCCCGTTAGTCGCTTTTACGACACCCAAGGGAAGAGAGGGGTTGGTAGTATTATTTTGATGAGCCCATCGCCGTTCTAAGCTGTTGGATGTATGTGCAGTCTTTAGTCCGTTAGTCATCTTTTACGACACCGAAGAGAAGAGAGGGGTTTGTAGTAATATATTGATGAGCCCATCGCCGCTCTATGCTGTTGGCTGTATGTACAATCTTTAGTCCGTTAGTCGCCTTTTACGAAACCCAAAAAAGAAAGGGGTTGGTAGTATTATTTTGATTAGCCCATCGCCGCTCTATGCTGTAGCATGTATGTGCAGTCTTTAGTCACTTAGTCGCATTTTACGACACCGAAGAGAAGGGAGGGGTTGGTAGTATTATTGTGATAAGCCCATCGCCGCTCTATGCTGTAGCATGCATGTGCAGTCTTTAGTCCGTTAGTCGCCTTTTACGACACCGAAGAGAAGGGAGGGGTTGGTAGTATTATTTTAATGAGCCCATCGCCGTTCGTTGCTGTTGAATGTATGTGCAGTCTTTAGTCCGTTAGTCGCCTTTTACGACACCGAAGGGAAGGGAGGGGTTGGTAGTATTATTTTGATGAGCCCGTCGCCACTCTATGCTGTTGGAGGTATGTGCAGTCTTTAGTCCGTTAGTCGCCTTTTATCTTGATAGTTTAAAAATAAATATGTCTAGTTTTAGTAATGAAGAACTAAATTTACAGTCTACACCACCGGAAATAATAAGTGAAGCACAAAATGTTATTGACAGCCTATTACCATCTAAGTCCAAAGAAAAATACATGTTGGCTTACCAAGGATTTATACACTAGAAAAACAACAAAAACACGCAGTCATTTTCAGAAAATGTGTTTTCCTCGCAAATATGTTATAAAACGTCGTATGACATACGTGCGCTTTGATAATTACAGCCTCTGCTTTCTTGTAGCCCTCGCCTACGGCTCGGGCCAGCAATATCGCCTCCGCTGTAATTTTCAACTTACCGCACTAATATCATAATGTACTATTATAACACATTTGCTCGTAAAGTGGCTCTTATTACACCGATTTCAGCATCGTAATGTAGCTTATTACACACTAGTGCGGTAATGTAAAATGAGTAATAACACACTAGTGCGGTAACGTAAAATTAGTAATAATTTGAATCTATTAACAACACAGACCACGCCCACACAGTCCACGCTTTAAAAAAAAACAACTGCACAGTCTGCACAAGTGCTTAGATGGAGAGACTTTAGCCCGTTAGTCGCTTTTACGACACTCAAGAAAAGAGAAAGGTTGGTACCTATTATTATTTTGAAGAGCCCATCGCCGTTCTATGCTGTTGAATGAATGTGTAGTCTTTAGTCCGTTAGTCGCCTTTTACGACACCGAAGGGAAAAGAGGGGTTGGTAGTATTATTTTGATGAGCCCAATGCCGCTCTATGCTGTTAAATGTATGTGCAGTATTTAGTCCATTAGTCGCCTTTTACGACACCGAAGAGAAGAGAGGGGTTGGTAGTAGGTATTATTTTGATGAGCTCATCGTTGTTCTATGCTGTTGAATGTATGTGCAGTCTTTAGTCCGTTAGTCGCCTTTTACGACACCGAAGGGAAGAAAGGGGTTGGTAGTATTATTTTGATGAGCCCATCGCAGTTCTATGCTGTTGAATGAAACTGCAGTCTTTAGTCCGTTAGTCGCCTTTTACGACACCGAAGGGACGAGAGGGGTTGGTACTATTATTTTGATGAGCCCATCGCCGCTCTATGCTGTTGAATGTATGCGCAGTCTTTAGTCCGTTAGTCGCCTTTTACAGCACCCAAGGGAAGAAAGGGGTTGGTAGTGTTATTTTGATGAGCCCATCGCCGCTCTATGCTGTTGAATGTATGTGCAGTCTTTAGTCCGTTAGTCGCCATTTACGACACCCAAGGGACTGGATGGGAAGACTTTCTACCTTTCACATACCTACTCGTATATTTTGTCGATTCAAACAGCAGCTTCTTGTTCAATAATTACTTTGAAAGTCTAAAAATAAATATGTCTAGTTTTAGTAATGAAGAACTAAACTTACAGTCTACACCACCGGAAATAATAAGTGAAGCACAAAATGTTATTGACAGCCTATTACCATCTAAGTCCAAAGAAAAATACATGTTGGCCTACCAAAAATTTATACACTAGAAAAGCAACAAAAACACGCAGTCATTTTCAGAAAATGTGTTTTCCTCGCAAATATGTTATAAAACGTCGTATGACATACGTGCGCTTTGATAATTACAGCCTCTGCTTTCTTGAAGCCCTCGCCTACGGCTCGGGCTAGCAATATCGCCTCTGCTGTAATTTTCAACTTACCGCACTTATATCATAAAGTACTATTACCTGCGGTGCTGCGGGGCGCTCTTGTCGCTCTTCTCATTTAATGAGACGTTACTCTCTTATGTTACACATATACAGGAGTTATAATTAAAGGATCTCATGAAAGCCGACAATGTAGAAATAACTGTACTTATAATTTTTTTTCTTTTTAATACGTCTGATGATAACAAACTTGTCGCATACAGAAAGCATGTAACACACTGAAAAAATGTTGAGTTTATTTTGCACGGTAAGTAGTAGGATTTTGCCCAGACACTGCCTGGATGGCGACCCCTACCTATTTCTGCCGCCAAGCGGTATTGTTTTACACTGCTATCGATTCGAAGAGGGTACCAGATCCTTTGCATGACAGGGCATGGAAGCGTAACAACTGAAGCTTTAGGTCGGCGAGGTAGCGCACTTCCGTGGGCTGCGGTGACTGCTTTCCATTAGAAAAGCCGTACGCTAGTTTGACTAAACTAAACCAGGTAAATCTAACACCAAAATGACATAAGCACACCTAACTCATACGCCACAAATCATTCTACTCGTACAGAATTGGACAAATTTCCTAACTCGTAACCAAAGCTCCCAATTGAAATTGCATCCGAATATAAACCCAAAATTAATATACATTTAATAACATATCACATTGGTGCACAACAAAGGCGGCGTTTCCTCCGATACAACGGCAATAATGCCGCTAATGTCCTGATAGAGTATCGCGCATTTGCATATCGCCTCGCACTGGCGGCGGGCCAGCGCGATAGCCGGCGCTGCAAATGTGTTCTTTATGAACTTAAATACGTAACGGGGAATAAATAAACCGCCTAAAACAATTATTGGTTAACTTTGATCCGAGCGAGTTGCTGTACAGCTGTTTAGTTTTTCCCCAGCAACTCGCTCATCAATGCACATCAACCAATATAGCAATAGCTGTTTGGCTGTCTGCTTGACCGGTTTTCCGATTGTACGCTTGCTGGCTGGCTATCTGGAAATCTTGCTGTCTGTCCGGCTGTCTCGGTATAGTGAGTTGAGTCAGTAAGCATTTGACTATCTCTTTAGTTATCATATTTTACTGGTTGCCATAGAATCTAAAGCCGCGGTACACATCATCATTCTGTAACGTCTCACTGCTGGCCTCCCACATGTTCGACAGCACATGGACAAATTGAATCGCAACCCATCATTCTGGCCTAATTCGGGTTAGAATGCTTAAATTGTACATTGTACCGATTCGATATAAATTCTTTACCGGGTATATTTTATATCCATGAATCTTCCATGACTCGCGCGGTATGCACGGCAAAGACACAGTACACCGACGCGACGGGACGGTAAAAATAAAGTTTTATTCTATTCTATTGTATTCTACGCCATCTCGCTACTACAATCGGCCGAGGTGCGAGCATTTTCGAGCGCAGAGCAATAGAAATTGGTGGCGAGGTTCCACAAATTGGCAACCTCTTTGAGCACTAACGCATTCCCCAAATGTTTTAGATTGTGTCACAATACTGGAGAATCTCAATATCTCAGCGGATTGCGCGTACGAGTTTAAGCGCGGAGGAGCGTGCTGAGATGTTTTTAATTTGGTGATATTGAAACATACCTAACTGGTAAGATCGTAAACCGAGCTCCTTAGTCGAAGCGCCCTCGAAGTTCTAGGAGCATGTTTTTATTTTATATTATCTTAGTGAAGCCAGCCGAGTTCTCCTTCTCGCAGTAGCACGTCGACCCATTCGGATCTTTTGCAAACGTCTAACGTTACTAATTTGCGTCGTCCTGTGTCCCCGTCCGTGTCTTCTTTTTACCATTAGAATCGTATTACCATCAGCATTAGGGCCGCCAGCGACAGTCCAAATGCTTTGACAGAGTGCGGGTATTTGCATATCGTTGTACTCGGCCCGACGCACACTGGCGCGTCGCCAGAAAGTACGCTCTGTTGGGTTAATGTGCGCCTCTCCTTATATAAGGTGCAATTACATTAATTTGATTATTAATGGCGATGACGAATGCCAACACGGAAAGAAATTATTAGTTGGGTTTACCATATTTCAACAAAATTTTAGGGTTAATATAGCACCTACTCTTGAGTTCTGTTGAATGAACAAAAACTGTATTGTTGATCAGTTACGGTGATTTTAACTTATTACATATATCTTTTGTTGTTTTAACGTATTTATTTTGTAAATTTAACTTTAAAAATGGTTATTTCAACAACTTGAACAGTAAAATCAACAATTACCTATTGAATTATGCATGAATTGTTACGCCAACATGTACAAATGGGTAAAAAACAATTGTTTTCATATCAACAAAAACTTTTCTGTGAAAACAACAATTTGTTTATGTTGCTTTAACCCATCACTTTGTTAATTCAACTAATGTGTCGCCAACCCGTGCAAAATCAACCTTTTTGTTCTTTCAGTGAAAGGACAAATGCTGGTAGTAGGATTCTGGTACTAATAATGTATATTGTTCCCCCAAGTAGCATTTACCAATGAAGTGATCCGTTTTGTAAGGTACTAGATATATTTGCGCATCTAGTAATCCGTTCGGTTAGCGAGTTTGACTTTAAGCCAATTTTCAATGTCTAGATGGATTACCAAATTTAAAAACATCTATATTTCTTTTGTTCTTCGTAGAGCAAGTAAAGCAGTTGGTCCAAGTTATTGTTGTAACATGGCAGTCGTTAAAAACCTACGAACCCGCATTGGGCCAGCTTACTGGATTATGGCCCAATGTCCCTATGTGTACGTAGTGATTCATGTGGGAAGGCTTGTGTCCAGCAGTGGGACGTTTATGGGCTGGTGATGATGATGAGACTGCTGTTTCGAGGCCGGCAACGTGTGCATACAGCACCCTTAGTGTTGCTAGCGTCTATGGGATGCGGTGTTCGCTTCCCATCAAGTTATGGCCGTTGAACAAGTAACAGGTGAATTAGATATTACACTTTTAGTAAATAAAAATATATTGGCTTAAATAAGAATCAAATAGATATGAAAACTAACAGTTCATTATTTCCTTTAAAGCACCGATGGGCGTATGGCCCACTTCATCAGTAACGGCCCGGGGAGCCGTCGCCTGTACATTATTGGATTTGTGCCGCGTGACAGCACACAATGGCTCGTCAATTTTTTCTTGTTACTCCGCACTGTGCGCGAAACGTAAATAACGAAAAGTTTCGTTTATTCGCGTCCCTGCATTCGTATTTAAATATGAAAAGAGAATACAACGTTTAATGGATGATTTTTCAATCATCAGTTAAAAAATATCAGACGAATATATAGTGTTACACAGCTAATATTACTTTCATGTTAGACGACCTCCTTGGTCGAGTGGTTAGTACACCGGTTTTCATGGTGACGCCATCTCTGAGGTCCCGGGTTCGATCCCCGGTCGGGTCAATTTAGAAATTATTGTTTTTCTAAATTGTCTCGGGTCTGGGTGTTTTCTATGTATAATAAGTATGTATTTAATTATTTTAAGTATGTTTATCCGTTGTCTAGTAACCATTTAACGAGTTTCTTCGAAGCTTCTCTTGGGCTAGATAATTGGTGTGAGTGTAGGAAAGTTTAATTTTTAATTTTTAATTTTTTTAATGTAACAAATATATAGCAAATAACCGTATCGCGTAGCGGTGAAATAATACTACCACCCTCTCTCTTCCCCTGGGGTGTCGTAAAAAGCGACTAACGGACTAAAGACTGCACATACATCCAACAGCATGAGAGGCGATGGGCTCACCACCTGTCACGCTGTTTGGTGAAAAGTGGACTATGGTAGAGGACTACTTTTGCTGTCCTCATTGCCTAGTCTCTGACTAACCCTTCGGGGATAATAGTCGTGGTTATATGTATGTATGTATATAACAAAGCAGGCTTAGCTTTATAACTGTGATTTTAACAAGTAAAATAACTAACGATTACTATGAAAAGAAAATATTTTGTTAGACAGAGTCCATTAAAATTAATAAAACAAAAGAGCTTACTTAAGAATTTTGGAGGCAGTTTGCCATTATACTTACTTATACTATCTGGGCCAACCACACATAAACTGTAGAAGGCAATGCTTGGCTGCTTTCTGTATAACTTTTCATGCAAGTTTCAAAAAGCGCGCTTATAGACATTTACACGCGCGCCCTTTTCAAAACGAACTCATATCATGAAATCTCACAACATTGCCCTTAGTGGCCCTAACAATTAGTAATTTTTTTGCATTTTCGCAAAGTACATTTTAAATAGCAAGACCACACCGATTTTGAGAGAACTAGATTTATTAAGTGACAATAATAGCTATCTAGTGCTTATCTATCCCATTCACTAGCTAACTAGTAAAAGGCGACTAACGGACTAAAGACTGCACATACATCCAACAGCACAGAGCTTCAATGGGCCACCTATGCTGTTGGAGAGCTAGCTAGCTAGTGAATAGTTGGAAGCGGCAGACCTCGACGAACGTACTTAGATCAGATCGGTGACTCTCGTCAAAGGTCAGGTCAAGAGTACTCTAAACCGACGAGCATGTACGAAGAATGTTATGCGAGTAGGTGAAGCACAGAATGTGTGTCAGAGTCGTGGCAAATGGAAGCTGTGGTCTCTGCCTACCCCACCGGGAAGCGGAAGTGATGTATATATGTATGTAATAGAAATGAAATGAAATGAAAAATGTTTATTCGGAGCATAAATAGGACATTTAAAAATAAGGATATAAAAACGTGGACATTATGCAACCGAAATGGTCGCCACTCAGCTTATGCCGTGACATTTACATGCCATGGCGCTGGTATTCTGTGGAACCAGTAAGAGGGAGGCGCAGCTCCAGACATAAACTTAAATTTAAGTTTAGGCCTACACAATCAAAATAACATCAAGCCGTAGATAGTTTTACTTTAACATAAATATATAAGGTTACAATACAAAACATAAATAAAACAAGCTAATAAATATAAAAAACGAAAACTATAAAACAAAATAACAAAATTTAAAATAATGACAAAAATAAAATAAAATATTATTATCACAGCACGACCGCTTTAGTGCTGGAAAGCTGTAACTCTAATAGATACTTATTTAGTTTAAACTTAAATGTGCTAGCCGTCTCTACCTCCTACTTCTTACTAACTTCACTTAGCGTTTTTCGACAGTATACTGCTACTGACCGACAAGACGCTTGTCTTAAACCGCTCTTATTCGACCGGCAAGATATAGTTACAAATTGTACTGAGCACGAAGAGGCAGGAATGAAACGCAGCTGCCGCATCGGGGCAGTCGTAACCGCCTCGCCTTTTAATTATGCCTCCTCCATGCTGCAGGCTCTGCAAGCTCTACAACATTTTTTACCAACCCTTAGTAGAACAACGATAGAGTGATGTTTTAGAAATATTGGGACTCGTCACTTCTCAAATTTGCTGTTGTTAGTCAAAATTACGTCTCAGCGACATTTTTTTTTCTCATAAATAATGGCTTCGTGCGATCAGCACATTTAACCAGTGTCAAGTTTTTAATAGTAATTATTATTTTCATTACATTAAGTGGATGATAATGAGTGATAATGAACGTTTAATAGTAAATGATTTTCCCCCAAACCCCTCGAGACTCAATAAAGCTGTGGGACTTAGGGTGGATTCGACCAAACTGGAATAAGACATACTCCGAGATTAGTTCATACAAATTCGGCGTTTAATCTAGGTATAAGACCTTATTCCAGTTTGTTCGAATCCACCCTTAATAAGGTCTCACACGGACTTCTTGAGAGAATTTAAAAAGTGATGTTGCACTGTTTTGTTTTATTTGCTAACACTCATGCATGTTCACGAACATTTAACAATAAATAATCCACCATTTTTTCACATTAATATTCGACAAAACACAAATTATAGAAAATAAAACAGAACTGCAGACATGACGCTTCACTTTCCCGCCAAGAAGTCCTCAGCGACATTTAAAGTTACAACAAATACTTTTTTTAAATTTAGTTCATAATTATTTTTAAGGTCATCATTCCATGTCCACCTCGGTCTGCCACGCTTCCGGTGTCCGCCATATGGAAACCAATCAGTGGCGATTTTGCCTATCTGTCCGGACTCATGCGGCTGACATGGCCTGCCCGGTTCCACTTAAGCCTAGCGGTCGCAGCTCCAACTTAAAATATTTGGCGCAGAGTTGTGTTTCGCATTTGCACAGCAGTAGGGCACAATTTAGGCTACTAAAAAAAAGTTTATTTATGAATATTATGATAGTTCGTAGTCGTAGCACCGTAGCAAAATACTGTAGCTGCAGTTGCCAGTCGTATCCTGCACGCGAATTTAAATCAAATTCTAACCATTTTTATAAAAGGTAGGTAAGGTAAAAAAAATGGAGCGGAATTTAAACCAACCGCCTCTTGATACCTAATTTGCACTTTCGGAACTTGTATGTACTTAATATAATAATGTCAAACCGACCATCACTTTTATTGGGGTAATTTTTTGTTTAGAACATTGGTTAGGTGCTAAACCAGGATCTAACCAACTTACTGAGCATTTGCGACTGTCAAACAGAAACCTTTATTCACAGAAAAAAAGAAACAAAAGAATTTTTGCGTGCGGCTTTCGGCTTCCCAGCTGATTATGCCTACGCTCCCCGAAGCGTACCACGGAGTTCCGGCGAAAGTAGCTAATTCCACTTCCGCACGAGTGGAATCAGACGCAAACGCCAACGCTCGTGGGAAATCGGTCGGCGGGTTCATCAACTCGCAGATTAATTTCACCAACAATATTCGGAACATATTCAAACTTAAATTGCTTTAAGAGGGTTTATACAGTTCGGTATCCTATACAAACTTCCAAGATTAAAATTTTACATAATAAGCCAATTTTTTGCCAAAAAAAATTAAAGATATATAAGAGAAAAAAACATTTAATAAGTTTAATTCCGATGAAATTATAGTAAAAGTATTATAGCACTGAGGGCCGATGACTTCGTGCTGGAGGAATCCTGGAGGAACGAGTGGATAGAGGTGACTGCCGGCCATCGCAACACCTATCCAGACCCAACCCAAAAACCTAGAGATTTCTCCCTACAGAGGAAACTCTGGTGCCGCCTCAATAGAGTCCGCACGGGACATGGCAGGTGTAACTTCATAAAGCATAAGTGGGGATGGATAGAGAATCCGCTGTGTTACTGCGGCCTTGAGGACCAGACTACCCAACATATTGTGGAACGGTGTCCAAAGCGCCATTTCCCAGGTGATCCACGGGAACTCTACGACGACCTGACACCAGCAGCTATAAATTGGTTGCGTGACCTGGATGTGGAGCTATAATATTAACCAACATACAATTTATAACGATACGCCATACAATTAAATTAAATTAATAGTAAAAGTTTAAATTAATAAAAAAAGTAAAAGTTATGGGGGTTAAGTTGCTCGCGTCCGTATTCGTATTCTGGGGAGGGCAAAAGTTCGCCCGTGCCAAGGCATGCTGCAGGCAGGAGAAAGGCGGGACAATTGGCACCCCCTCCTACGCTTCGCGTGGACTTCTGCAATATCAGGGGAATCCAATCTAATTTGAGCGCCGTCCATTACCACCTCGAGACGGCGAAACCGGCCTTGCTCTTCCTCACCGAGACGCAGATATCCCCCCCTCCTGACATCTCGTACTTGCGCTACCCGGGATACAACCTGGAACATGCATTTGTGCCACGAGCCGGTGTTTGTGCCTATGTCAGGGAGGATATGTGCGTTCGTCGCCTTGGCAATCTTGAAGATAGGGACCTCTCCATCTTATGGCTGCACGTCGACTGCGGACGTCATCCTCGCGTCTACGCGTGCCTGTATAGGTCCCACAGCGGTAACATCGGAACTGACCAACTCATCGAGACCGTCCAAACAGCGACAGACTCCCTTCTCCAACGGATCCCCTCGGCCGAGATTGTGGTATTGGGAGACTTCAATGCCCACCACGTCGAATGGCTTGGTTCACGCACAACTGACCACGCGGGTAGAGCCGTTCATGACTTCGCTTTGGCCTACAGTCTGTCTCAATTGGTAACCGAGCCAACACGGGTTCCAGATGTGGAGGGCCATGCACCTTCTTTATTGGACCTTCTGCTGACCTCGCACCCAGACGGCTATCAAGTTTCTGTTGATGCACCACTAGGCTCATCAGACCACTGTCTGATTCGCAGCACTGTGCCTCTCACAGAAACTTCAAAACCGCAACCAGCGGCTAGCCGTCGAGTCTGGCATTATAGGTCGGCGGACTGGGATGGGATGCGAAGCTTCTTTGCGTCCTACCCGTGGTGGCGAGTTTGCTTCTCGCTGGATGATCCTGATGTCGCCGCTGACTCTGTCGTTAATGTGATACTGCAGGGAATGGAACTTTTCATTCCAAACTCTGTGGTTCCCATTGGCGGCAAGTCCCAACCATGGTTTGGTCGTTGCTGCAAAATGGCGTCTCGCCAAAAGCGACAGCATTACCAAGCCTGGGCTAATGCGGTGTCATCAAAGGATCCAAACACCAGTGCGCTCAGAAAGAAGTACAACTTTGCCGCCAGATCCTTTAAGAAGGACATCGCCAAGGCGAAGTCATCATTCATAGGTAGAATTGGCGAGAGGCTAGTGCGTCTTCCTTCGGGGACGCGTGCGTTCTGGTCTCTCGCCAAAGCTAGGAAATTTTTGTCAGCCGTCCCTACCACCATTGCACAAGACCGATGACTGCCTGGCCTATACTGCAAAGGAGAAAGCCGATCTCTTGGGCTCTCTTTTCGCATCAAACTCGACCTTGGACGATGGGGAAAACTCTCCACCAACCATACCGCATTGCGCTTGTACAATGCCAAAGGTTCAGTTCCTGCAAAGGTCAGTTCGTAAGGCTCTTTTTTCCCTTGATATCCATAAGGCGAGTGGGCCAGATGCAGTTCCACCCATTGTGCTTCGGACGTGTGCTCCTGAATTGGCACCAGTTCTAACGCGCCTTTTCCAGCTCTCTTACACCACTGGCGTCGTCCCGAGCTCTTGGAAGACAGCCCTTGTGCACCCGATTCCAAAAAAAGGCGATCGCTCAGATCCGTCTAACTACAGGCCAATAGCTATTACCTCTTTACTCTCCAAAGTAATGGAGTCCATTATAAACCGCCAGCTCTTAAGGTACCTAGAAGAGAACCAGCTACTAAGTGATCGCCAGTATGGTTTTCGTCGCGGTCGATCGGCTGGTGATCTTTTAGTGTACCTTACTCACCGATGGGCGGAGGCAGTCGAGAGTAAAGGGGAGGCACTGGCAGTTAGCTTGGACGTAGCGAAAGCTTTTGACAGACGACCTCCTTGGTCGAGTGGTTTGCACACCGGTTTTCATGGTGTCGCCATCTCTGAGGTCCCGGGTTCGAACCCCGGTCGGGTCAATTTGGAAATTATTGTTTTCTAAATTGTCTCGGGTCTGGGTGTTTTATATGTATAATAAGTATGTATTTAAGTATTTTAAGTATGTTTATCCGTTGTCTAGTAACCATTTAACGAGTTTCTTCGAAGCTTCTCTTGGGCTAGATAATTGGTGTGATTGTAGGAAAGATTTATTTATTTATTTATTTATTTATTTGACAGGGTATGGCACAGGGCTCTTTTCTCTAAACTTCCATCATTCGGGCTTCCTAAGAAATTGTGTTCATGGGTTGCCAGCTTTCTTACTGGGCGTAGCATCAGAGTCGCAGTCGACGGTTCGTGCTCCGACATGAAGCCCGTGAATGCTGGAGTCCCGCAGGGGTGTGTGTTGTCCCCTACTTTGTTTCTTCTGCATATCAATGACATGCTGCATAACAACAGCATTCATTGCTATGCGGATGACAGTACTGTGGATACGCTCTACACCGGGCGAGCTAATATTTCTCTGGAAAGCGTCATCGAGAGCCGGAATAAACTTGTGACTGACACCGAGAACATGTTAAGTCATGTCTCGGATTGGGGCCGACATAACCTAGTCCGCTTTAACCCCTCCAAAACACAAGTTTGCGCATTTACCGCGAAAAAACATCCCTTCGTCGTACCTCTGAACTTTGAGGGAGCTCCCCTTGATACCAATCCGATTATTGGAATCCTTGGCGTCGATATTTCGAGTGACGTTCAGTTTCGTGGTCATTTGGAAGGTAAAGCTAAATTAGCTTCGAAAAAGCTGGGTGTGCTTAATAGAGTGGGTCAGTATTTCACGCCGGCCCACCGTTTACAACTGTATTAAGCACAGGTCAGGCCGCATATGGAATACTGCTCCCATCTCTGGGCTGGAGCACCCCAATACCAACTCCTTCCATTTGACCGCATTCAACGCAGAGCTGCTCGAATTGTCGGCGACGTGGTTATTTCAGGTCGGCTCGATCCACTGGCTCTTCGGAGAGACGTTGCGTCTCTCTGTATATTGTACCGTATATATCATGGGGAGTGTTCTGAGGAATTGTTCGGCTTGATCCCTGCCGCTAATTTCCTTCACCGCACTACACGCAATCGACTGTCATTCCATCCACATCGCCTTGATGGATGGCGGTCTACTACTGTGCGTTTTTCAAGAAATTTCTTGCCTCGAACTACAGTGTTGTGGAACCAGCTGTCGGCGGCGGTATTTCCGGACCGTTACGACTTAGGGATCTTCAAGAAACGAGCCTATTCTTTCCTTAAAGGCCGGCAACGCGCCTGCGATTCCTCTGGTTTTGCGGGTGTCCATGGGCGGCGGTGATTACTTTCCATCAGGTGACCCGCTTGCTCGTTTGCCTCCTTCTGCTATTAAAAAAAAAAAAAAAAAAAAAAAAAAGTCAAAGTCAAATGTTTTATTCCATATAAACATTTACAGGTACTTATTGACGTCAAAAATATTTATAAAAAAGAAGTTAACTAACAGTAGGTAGCTAAATCATATCAAATACCAATCTACCTAACTAATCTACCACCAGCTCGGATTTTGGGAAAACCTTCGACTGAGAAGAAGCTGGCAAGAAACTCAGGAGGCCTTACTTTTTTCAAAGTTATACGATTTAAAGTCCACTATATAAAAAAGTTTAAAATAGCATAAACGGGTCAATCCTGGGTAAAGCGTTCTTCGAGTCAGAGCCGTCGCATTTATTTTTTCTCGTGACTGGTGAAAATAAAAATTATATGGCAAAAGAAGGTTTAAAAACGAGTCAGTCTATCAATAAGGCAATTATTCACAGAAATTATTTGTCATAGAATATGTGGTCAGATCCACGGCCGATAAAACAGATCCATGGCTTAAATCCACGGATTTTACAGATATGGATCTGACGACAATTTAAAAATGAAGCTATTTATGTTAAACTATAAATAAAATCGTATTAATTTTGAATTCCATACGTACTCAAGGATTAATGCAACCATGTTCTCGGGACAGTTAAGTGTAACTATTCTTTATTTAGTAGCAAAAACCCACCAAACCAAAGTTTTAAAATTTTTAAAGAACTTAAAAATAAAGTATTTTTACAAATGCTAGCGCCATATCCTTCCTGACGAAGTGCTGCAGCACAACTTGCGGTGGTTTGGACCAATCACGAGACTCTTAGCACGTATTCAATGAAGTAGGTAAGTAAGCATAATTTCGTCGCGCGATTTGCTAATTTGCCCACCGCGTGACATTTTATTGAACGACTACAGACACAAAGATTTTGATTATATAAAAACAATGAATACATGATTTTAAAGAGACACTCTTTTCGTATTCAACAAAGTATTAATCAACGCAGTCTCATAAATGAAAAAAATATAATACACAATAACACACCGAGCGCCTGGCGTGTGACATGTAAAAAGCTTGTCAAATCACCCCATTTTTCAGTTTCTAATGAATGTTTATGCAATTCATTCTGTAAAATATTGGTTTCAATTGATACGCTTCAATACTACGTATGTTAAGTAAACTTATAAGTGCTAATTTAATTTAATGTGATGTATATTATAATTCATATTATGCTGTGACCCTCAAACTCAAGTGTCCCAGGATTCACCCAAACCCAGTTGAATAAATGAACAAAATTACTCTCACTACTATACCCAAAGAGTCAGTCAGAGACGGGCAGTGAGGACCGCAAATGCAGCGCCGCCGCAGTCCACGATTCACGTAATAACAACTGCACATGTGTTCAGCATGATAGGCGTTGTCTTCAATCAGTTCAGTGTTCAATCCGTTTGTCGCTTTTGTCCTCCCAAGGTAAAGATATGTTGGTAGTGCCGCCGCTACACAGCTCGTTGAACTCGAATAAACCTAATTTCTAAATGTTATCAGATAACTATTTATATCCTGCTGCCATTTGCAGTTTTTATGTTCATTAAAGATTAAAAAATAAATGAGTAAATAAATATAGGCAATATAGGCAGTCCTCTGCCATAGTCCACTTTTCACTAAATAGCGACTGCAAATGTGCTCAACGTGAGCCCAGTGCCGCTCTATGTTGTTGGATGTATGTGTACAGTCTTTGGTCCGTTAGTAGCCATTTACGACACCCAAGGGTAAAGGGGGTGGTCGTATTCTTACACCGCTACCCGACACGGTTAGTTTTATTAAAACTGGCGAGTAATAGTTGTGTAGTGGACTGCTTTTGCAGTCCTCATTGGCTAGTATCTGACTACCCCTTCGGCGATAATAGTCGTGATTATGTATGTATATAGGTAAAATTTAAAATTTGTAAGTTTGTATGGATTACCGGTATGAGTAAACCTAAGACGCGCGCAGCCGAGCCTAATTCGGGGCCCATAAAGTGAGCGGGCTTACTCGGTGCCCACTCGCGAGCTACCTGGTTCCGGGGCCAACTTTTTGTTTTATCTTCTCCGGGCTTAAGTTTTCTTTCTTCCTCCGTTAAATTGTACGGAAAACTATCCGAGTTGATATTTAGATAGAAATTAAAAGTTCTACCGTCGAATGTCCCCGTTTTGGGACAGTTTCCTGGATCTATCTTTCGGAAGTTTCTTTTTCCATTAATGTACTTGCATGGCAATGTAAATTAATAATATCTTTCAAACTATTTAAGTTTGATTTTGATATTAAAAAGTTTAAAGTAGTCGTAGTATGGTAGTGTTCTTCTAGGAGCCTTGTCGCGTAGCGGCTCGCTGAAAGATTACGACCACTCCCCTCTCTTCCCTTGGGTGTCGTAAAAAGCGACTAACGGACTAAAGCTGCACATGCATCCAACAGCATATAGGGGCGTTGGGCTCACCACCTCTCACGCTGAGCAGATGCTTTTTCGTGAAACGTGGACTATGGCAGAAGACTGCTTTTACGATTCTCATTGCCTCAGCCTCTGACTAACATAAAGGGATAATACTCGTGATTATATGTACGTATGTTTGTATAAGGTTATATGGCTAGCGTGGTGAATTATTGCCCAATCTGCTGATGTGCTGTGGTCCATGTGCGCAGTGGGACGATTATAGGCTGTTGATGGTGATGATGATAGATGTTTATAAAGGGTTCAGAATAAATAGTCGAAGGAAGATTCATTGTCTACAGAACCGACTGCTACAATTTGAGTACTACTCAACTGTTAGACTCTTCCGAGCTGCAACTTCACGGACTCAAGTGGCCGTAATGATAGCGATAGGAGATGGCAAAAAAGAAGAAGCAGAAGATACATAATAACCACTTGTCTTATCTATTCTAGGCCCTTATTCTGTAACGATTGCTTATTTCAAAACCACGTTTATTCCTTAAAAAGTTACGATATCTTCCCAAAAACGTACGTGCGTAACGTATGTGAACGTTTGAGCGCGGTAAGGTTTAGGTGTGGAATCTATAGATTACGATACAGAATCAGGGCCCTGGGCGAACTACGACTCCATCTTCGCGTTTGCAGCGTTCTTGCGAGCGATGATGGCAGCGCAATTTACGTAGAATAGGTGGGGGGGGGGGGGGCAGAGTACCACTGAGGGCCTACGTAAAATATACCATGCTGACAATTTTATTGTTACAGTGACTACTCAAAGAAAATAATAGAATGGTGGTAGTTAGCAAGGCGATTGAAAGACCCTTATCGACGAACTTCAAGTAGTACCCCCAGCTGGAAATGCAACATAGGACCTTTGTGGTGGGACCATACGCAAACAAAAAACGTGCAATAAATAAGTTATAATAATATTGTTAAACATAAGACATAAGATCTAGGGACAAAACTAGAAGACATACTCCGACATTGACATACTTTGTCGCTTCCTATATAATAAATCTGCAATTTTATCGTTTTAATGAATAAATCAAAGCTTTCTCAAGGCAAACTTGGGCGCGCTTGCTAACAGAAAGACAATACAATTTTATTATATTTGTAAGTGGCCCCGAGTGGGGAAAGTTCGCCAGAGCCGGCGCGAGCTATCTGAAACGAGTTCGCAACTAACTTCGCGGTGGCGTGTGCGTCTAGGATTTGGATAGGAAAGATTTCGTTGGCCTATTAAAACTATCTTGCTACCAATTAATCCTTTGGTACGTTTACTTTGCAGACGACCTATCGAAAGTCTTTTTTTTTAAGACAGCCAACAATTGTATGCTGCAATGCAACCTTCGATCATATAATTATAACTAGATACGCAATCCTACACTAAATCGTAGAGGAATGGTGGCAAGTTTGACATACATTTCACTTTCGCGCAAGAAAAGTGTCACAACTTGGGGTACAAAATGACATAATCACAGTATTAAATAGCGCGTATTTCATTTGTTCGGCTGCAAAAACGTCGTTAGTATGCAACATAATGCATGGTTACCGCTAGATGGTACTAAGTTCTCTTTTTAACGGAGCTGTTTCGCTCCGATTACCGGCCGGCGTGAACAGTGTCACAAATTGTGTTCTGTGGTGTCACATTTGTGTTAATACAGAGTATACGTGTACTCTCCATAAAAGCGTATGAACTTGTGATGTGACTTTTTATCGGTAAATTTTACGTTCAAAAATTAGGCCAAAACTTCGAAAGAAGTTCGATTTTCATGTTTTTATTTTATTGAGAAGTTTATAATTTTGTTACTTTTTCGTTATTTTTGATTAATAAAAGTATTAAAAGTATGAAATTTTAATCGAAAAATGTATCATAATATACATCAAATTCAAAGTTTCTTAAAAGTTACTTTAAAAAATTACAATTTTGCTGTTAAATTTAAAGCCCATAATAAACATATTATAAATAAGCTATCCAACTAGCAAAATTTCCTCTTACACACAACATCCCAAGAGTATAATTTTACCGGTCTTATGGTACTCCGATAGACTGCTATAAGTGTGGATTTGGGCGCACTTAATAAGTCTATTTACCCTTACATATATCTTAAAATGGTCTCGAGTCTGGAAATACACTTCCAATCTTACAAAATTCTTGTTGATGCTTTAATAATACCAAACAGACTTACAAATGATTTACAAAGGCATTCTTTAGGGGTATTTACCCTTATAATGCACTTACGCTGTTATAAGTGTGTGTTACTTGTAGTGCTCTTTGCGAGCTTTTAGTAAGACATGTAATCAGATGTAATCACAGTCCGCCGAAAGGATTGCCAAGTGCGCGTGAAACTTTTCTGAATAATAAGAAGAGTATTAAAAACGTAAGTATTATGTACTGTCCTGTTTAATTCACTTTCCTACAAAATGTGTTAGTATAATTTCATGTTTATTACGCATTACTAACTGTTATTTAATTGCGAAGTCCATTTTATCGAGTATTTTGAAATAACAATCACAATATTTTTACGGGCCATTTCAAAAATGAAAAATATGGAAATGTCGCCATTATCACCAATCATGCCTTATAGTGGCTTTAACAGAACCAATATAAGTGCATTACCATTGTTTAAGGTTTACACCGCACTTCTAAAATCAAATTCAACCACATTTTTTAATCCACGCGGCCATTGCTCATAACCTTTAGGGTTCCTTATTAAAGTAAACAGTAGGCTAAAAGACAAACAGGGAAGTTCCTGGTCGACCTCCTTTTGACTTTTTTGCAATGCATTGCATGCATTCTAATTGCAATTATCTAAGTTTCTAAGACATATGACGTGCTAGTACTCTTTACTATCTTTTACAATAGTCACTTCTAAGATCGAGTGATCTTACAAAATGCATTCATAAAAGTTTATTAAGAATCAAGGGCAATTAGGCTTATAAAGTGCGCATATAATACTACTGTCCTTACAAATGTTTTATAAAGTAAGCTTATATACATCTTTAAGAATAAGTTATAAGTAACAGACGATATCTAACAAAACACTTAGTAAAGTCACTTCTAAGATTGAGTGGTCTTACAAAGTGCATGTATAAGTGTTAATTAAGACTCAAGGGCAATTAGGCTTTTAAAGTGCGTGTATAATACTATTGCTCTAATAAACATTATACAAAGTTTGCTTATATACGTCTGTAAGAATAAGTTATAAGTGTAACAGCCGATATCTAATAAAATACTTTGATAAGTCACTTTTAAGATTAAGTGGGCTTACATAGTGCATGTATAAGTGTTAATTAAGAATTAGGCTTACAGAGTGCGTTTATAACACTACTGGTTTTATTGATTTCATTTCTCGTTTTCTTATACTACTCTGTGTAAAAAGTATCGGGAATATGTCAATAAAAAGACCCGCGTAAAAGAGTTAGTTTTAATTTTTTTACTGCATGTTGGTAGCACTGTACTGATTTACCGCGCGAAATTTGAGTGGGATCTGTCATTTACTTTGTTTAAAACTGCACTTTTTGTTGGTCATAGTTTTGAGTCCTCGGCGATTTTTACAATGGAAAATATTGTTGAACAAAGAGTGTGCCTTAAATTTTGTGTTTCGAATGATATTTCATGTGGAGAATCGCTCAAAATGTTGCAAAAAACCTACGGCGAATCTTGTATATCAAAAACAAGGCTTTTAAAGAAGGCCGAGACGTAGTAGTAGACTTGCCTCGTTCTGGTAGACCTTCAACCGCTACGACCAAAGAAAACATCGACAGAATCAAGAAGCTAGTGCTCGCAAATCGACGTATGAGTTTGAGAGAGTTGGCTAGTGAGGTGAACATATCTTTTAAGTCCGTCCACAACATTCTCATTGACATTTTAGGCATGAAACGCGTCGCCGCTCGATTAGTTCCAAAGGAGCTCAATTTTGTTCAAAAAGCGCAGCGAATACATGTTGCTGAAGACATGGTTTCCCGAGCTTCTTCGGATCCTACCTTTATGAAACGTATAATAACTGGCGACGAGACATGGGTTTATGAGTACGACATGCAAACAAGCCAACAGTCTTCAGAATGGCGTCTCGAAAACGAGCCGAAAACCAAAAAACCGCGGCAAAGTCGCTCCAAAATCAAGGTGATGCTGTCAGTTTTTTTTGACTACCGTGGTGTGATTCACTCCGAATTCCTTCCAGAGGGAGAAACAGTGAATAAAGATTATTATTTAGGCGTCATGAAGCGTTTGCGTGAGAGTATCCGCCGAAAACGTCCAGATTTGTGGCAACACAACTCATGGATGCTGCACCATGATAATGCACCATCACACACAGCCATTATTGTGAAAGAGTTTTTAGCGAAAAATTCAACAAAAGTTCTCGACCAAGCACCGTATTCACCTGATATGGCTCCGTCTGACTTTTTTCTATTTCCCAAGTTAAAATTACCACTTCGAGGAAATCGTTTTGAGTCGATAGAAGCCATAAAAGAAAATTCGCTGAATGAGCTGAAGGCCATACCTCAAGTAGCTTACGAAAAATGTATGGAGGACTGGGTGAAGCGGTGGAGATGTTGTATTGCAAGCAATGGTGCTTACTTTGAAGGCGATAAATGAAATTTAGATGAATAATTTGTATTTTTTGTTTTATTGAACAATTCCCGATACTTAGTACACAGAATGTAAAAATATAATTCTAAAAGTATTTTTTACAAGTATATATGCTCTTATAGCTTAAATAGACTTATGATATGCTATTATTAGAGTCTCTATCTTAATCAGAACGTATATAAAATTTATTTAAGGACGTAGCTCTTAAAAGCTTTTGTTTCTATGGGTATTTTGCTAGCTGGGGTAAATATATATTTTCTCATAAAATTTCAGTAATTTGACTATTATAGTTTTTTATATTATTGACGTATAAATGAACAAAAAACTATTAAAATTACATTTTCTCGAAACAGATTTTTTGTATTGTGAGAGTTGTTTTGCCGGGACGCGATGATGTAAATGTATTTTGGCCGAATAGCAATTGTTGAAAGAGCACTAAACGTCGTTATGTTGTGCTCGCAGCTCGCACATTTGGGGGTTAAGTTGCTCGCGTCCGTAGGTTTACCCTTGAGACCCTACACGTGACCCCTGGGTGGTGCTAAATGAGTGACACCAACTAAGTGGTAGAGCCACGCTGCGTTGCAGCTCGCATTGGGTCGGCGCGCCCGGCGTAATACCACCCCCTCACGAATTTTTCGGCGTGAAACAATGGCACTCTGTGCTGTTGTGTTTAGTCCGGCGAGTGAGGGTTCCGGAGACCCCTCCTCCCCCCCCCCCTCACAATTGATATGGCAGCGAACTTTAATCTAGATTTACCCCAGGGGGGTACCGACACATCCGGTGTCGGGGAATCCCCCACTGAGCGTTCTCGCTCAGGCTGCCCTACGTAATCTGGGGAGGGCAAAAGTCCGCTAGTGCCAAGGCATGCTGCAGGCAGGAGAAAGGCAAGACAATTGGCACCCCTCCTACGCTTCGCGTGGACTTCTGCAATATCAGGGGAATCCACTCTAACTTGAGCGCCGTCCATTACCACCTCGAGACGGCGAAACCGGCCTTGCTCTTCCTCACCGAGACGCAGATATCCCCCCCTCCTGACATCTCGTACTTGCGCTACCCGGGATACAACCTGGAACATGCATTTGTGCCACGAGCCGGTGTTTGTGCCTATGTCAGGGAGGATATGTGCGTTCGTCGCCTTGGCAATCTTGAAGATAGGGACCTCTCCATCTTATGGCTGCACGTCGACTGCGGACATCATCCTCGCGTCTACGCGTGCCTGTATAGGTCCCACAGCGGTAACATCAAAACTGACCAACTTATCGAGACCGTCCAAAAAGCGACAGACTCCCTTCTCCAACGGATCCCCTCGGCCGAGATTGTGGTATTAGGAGACTTCAATGCCCACCACGTCGAATGGCTTGGTTTACGCACAACTGACCACGCGGGTGGAGCCGTTCATGACTTTGCTTTGGCCTACAGTCTGTCCCAATTGGTAACCGAGCCAACACGGGTTCCAGATGTGGAGGGCCATGCACCTTCTTTATTGGACCTTCTGCTGACCTCGCACCCAGACGGCTATCAAGTTTCTGTTGATGCACCACTAGGCTCATCAGACCACTGTCTGATTCGCAGCACTGTGCCTCTCACAGAAACTTCAAAACCGCAACCAGCGGCTAGCCGTCGAGTCTGGCATTATAGGTCAGCGGACTGGGATGGGATGCGAAGCTTCTTTGCGTCCTACCCGTGTTGGCGAGTTTGCTTCTCGCTGGATGATCCTGATGTCGCCGCTGACTCTGTCGTTAATGTGATACTGCAGGGAATGGAACTTTTCATTCCAAACTCTGTGGTTCCCATTGGCGGCAAGTCCCAACCATGGTTTGGTCGTTGCTGCAAAATGGCGTCTCGCCAAAAGCGATAACATTACCAAGCCTGGGCTAATGCGGTGTCATCAAAGGATCGAAACACCAGTGCGCTCAGAAAGAAGTACAACTTTGCCGCCAGATCCTTTAAGAAGGACATTGTCAAGGCGAAGTCATCATTCATAGGTAGAATTGGCGAGAGGCTAGTGCGTCTTCCTTCGGGGTTGCGTGCGTTCTGGTCTCTCGCCAAAGCTATCTTAGGGAATTTTTGTCAGCCGTCCCTACCACCATTGCACAAGACCGATGACTGCCTGGCCTATACTGCAAAGGAGAAAGCCGATCTCTTGGGCTCTCTTTTCGCTTCAAACTCGACCTTGGACGATGGGGAAAACTCTCCACCAACCATACCGCATTGCGCTTGTACAATGCCAAACGTTCAGTTCCTGCAAAGGTCAGTTCGTAAGGATCTTTTTTCCCTTGATATCCATAAGTCGAGTGGGCCTGATGCAGTTCCACCCATTGTGCTTTGGACGTATGCTCCTGAATTGGCACCAGTTCTAACGCGCCTTTTCCAGCTCTCTTACACCACTGGCGTCGTCCCGAGCTCTTGGAAGACAGCACTTGTCCACCCGATTCCAAAAAAAGGCGATCGCTCAGATCCGTCCAACTACAGGCCAATAGCTATTACCTCTTTACTCTCCAAAGTAATAGAGTCCATTATAAACCGCCAGCTCTTAAGGTACCTAGAAGAGAACCAGCTACTAAGTGATCGCCAGTATGGTTTTCGTCGCGGTCGATCGGCTGGTGATCTTTTAGTGTACCTTACTCACCGATTGGCGGAGGCAGTCGAGAGTAAAAGGGAGGCACTGGCAGTTAGCTTGGACGTAGCGAAAGCTTTTGACAGGGTATGGCACAGGGCTCTTCTCTCTAAACTTCCATCATACGGGCTTCCTGAGAAATTGTGTTCATGGGTTGCCAGCTTTTTTACTGGGCGTAGCATCAGAGTCGCAGTCGATGGTTCGTGTTTCGACATGAAGCCCGTGAATGCTGGAGTCCCGCAGGGGTGTGTGTTGTCCCCTACTCTGTTTCTTCTGCATATCAATGACATGCTGCATAACAACAGCATTCATTGCTATGCAGACGACAGTACTGGGGATACGCTCTACACCGGGCGAGCTAACATTTCTCTGGAAAACGTCATCGAGAGCCGGAATAAACTTGTGACTGACACCGAGAACATGTTAAGTCATGTCTCGGATTGGGGCCGACATAACCTAGTCCGCTTTAACCCCTCCAAAACACAAGTTTGCGCATTTACCGCGAAAAAACATCCCTTCGTCGTACTTCTGAACTTTGAGGGAGCTCCCCTTGATACCAATCCGATTATTGGAATCCTTGGCGTCGATATTTCGAGTGACGTTCAGTTTGTGGTCATTTGGAAGGTAAAGCTAAATTAGCTTCAAAAAAGCTGGGTGTGCTTAATAGAGCGAGTCAGTATTTCACGCCGGCCCACCGTTTACAACTGTATAAAGCACAGGTCAGGCCGCATATGGAATACTGCTTCCATCTCTGGGCTGGAGCACCCCAATACCAACTCCTTCCATTTGACCGCATTCAACGCAGAGCTGCTCGAATTGTCGGCGACGTGAATATTTCAGGTCGGCTCAATCCACTGGCTCTTCGAAGAAACATTGCGTCTCTCTGTATATTGTACCGTATGTATCATAGGGAGTGTTCTGAGGAATTGTTCGGCTTGATCCCTGCCGCTAATTTCCTTCACCGCACTACACGCAATCGACTGTCGTTCCATCCACATCACCTTGATGGATGGCGGTCTACTACTGTGCGATTTTCAAGAAATTTCTTGCCTCGAACTACAGTGTTGTGGAACCAGCTCTCGGCGGCGGTATTTCCGGACCGTTACGACTTAGGGATCTTCAAGAAACGAGCCTATTCCTTCCTTAAAGGCCGGCAACGCGCCTGCGATTCCTCTGGTTTTGCGGGTGTCCATGGGCGGCGGTGATTACTTTAAATCAGGTGACCCGCTTGCTTGTTTGCCTCCTTCTGCTATAAAAAAAAAAAACATCACTAAACAAAATGAGTACCTAAGCATCTCGCTAGCTAATATTTTTCTTCAGACGTTTTGAGAGCGTTGATTGTGCATATCATTTTTATTTGTTATCAAATACAATACAATTTAACATTATCTTAAAGTAAAGTACAATCTCTTTCTTCCCCCCTCCCCCCCTGACAATTAGTATTCTTTCCTTAGGCCCCTTTCAGAGTCACGCTGACCGCACGCGCGGGTGTAAGCGTCGCGGGCCATGAGCTAAGTGTTGCCTTGTACTGTTTCATAGTGACGCTTACCACCCGCGCGGGCGACGCTGACCGTTTTATAGGTCATGGCCCGCATCGCTTCACCCGCGCGGGCGATCAGCGTGACTCTGAAATCAGCCTTAAACCTATTCCTTCCTTAAAGGCCGGAAACGCGTCTGCGATTTCTCTGGTTTTGCGGGTGTCCATGGGCGGCGGTGGTTATTATCCATTAGGTGACCCGCCGGCTCGTTTGCCTCTTTCTTTTATAAAAAAAAACAATAAGAACAGTGAAAAAACCGTTACAGGCAAACAAAACTTTGAACTAAGATTAAAAGATAAGCTGATCACAGCTACTAGTGTGTGAGGTACTTACTAAATATGATCGGTTTTTGTTACTTGAAGTTGGCTGCCGTATCGGTTCAGTAAACACGTGGCCTTCATCTTACCTGATGTTAAATGATGATAAGGCCGGTAGTAGAAGTGCACTTCGCTCGAACCGACCCAAAATGCTTAATGATGCAGGTTAAATATTTTTCTTCTTCTTAGAGTGCCTCTCCATTACTAAAAAACAGCAGGCGCTTTTCTAAATTTTTCCTTCTCCAGAGCTAGTCTGAATTGACTTTTTCACGGTTTTGATACCGGTTCATTCCCTGATGTTACGAAGCTATGACTTTTTCCTTCTTTCAACTTTCCTCTTTCCAGCAATCTTTCCAGAAGGAGCTGGTATCTCACATTACGCAAAACATGGCCCAAGTAGAAATGTTCCTTCCGTTGCCTAATGGTGCTTAGCTCTAGCTTTTTCCCCATTCATTTATTATAACAAAACACTTAATAGGTACTTAAATATAGCCCTCATTCTTAGATCTACGTTCAATTCAAGCTTTCTTAATAATTGAATAAAATCCTGTTTCCTCGTGTCCAATTCGAAAAAAAAACATACAACGACGGCTTCAATAAAAACGATATCGGATTAAATACAAATGCAGCTATCACAATGTCCAACAAAGCTCCCTTTATTGGTTCACAGATTAAAACACTTTCTTTGGAGTAAATCGTCTGTTCGCTTCCCAGTCCGGGCACGACGCATCTTTAGCTGTGCGACCATTAAAATTCCCTCCGCAGCTGCCTCGGATCGCGGATAAACTAAAGGAACTGGTGCAGTTTCTTTATTCCCGCTGTAATCCTGGTATTTGTGCGACGTGTTCTGTCTATTGCAGCCATGAATAGAATTACGCCTGTATGCGGCTGATTTGCATACCAAATTGATTGGGCTGGTGGAGAATTAGGCAAATGTGAAGCGGAGCCGTTTATTTGTATTATAACTGTTTGCTTATTGTTTTTGTATGGTTTTGTTAGAAGTTTGTATATTAACTCCAGAAACGTTAGAAGTGAATGGCATCGGTTCATTTATTTATTTATACACTAGCAGTTTGCCTGCGCCTTCATCCACGCTAACTTAGAAAGACCGTCATTGTTCAGCCATTTATAAAAATATATATGCAAAATATAAACAAAAGTCATCCTCAGATAACGCTCTATCTTTTAGTGTAAACCGCATTAAAATCCATTGCGTGGTTTAGGAGAATAGTGCGGTGCCACAGACAGAGGAAACCGGCGACTTAACTTTATAATATGTAATTATGATACATACACCTTGCTCGCTATCCGGAGGGGATGGCAGCGACCACTTGCTACGAGCTTTCCATTTGCTATGGTCCTGAGACACATCCTTTTCTTCGTTTACTCTCTACTTTAAGGTTTTTCTAAAAAATCAATGAAAACTGTTTACAAGAATTAAGAGTCAGTTTCACCGTGTTTAGTTTCTTCTAACTTATGTAAGTTCTAACTTATGTCAGAGGCAAACACTGCGCAGTCAACTGCGATAGTCCACGTTTCACTAAATTTCAACTGCACAACGTGTTCAGCGTGATAGCCCATCACTTGTGCTGTTGGATGTGTGTGCGGGCTTTATTCCGTTAGTCGCCTTTTACGACACCCAAGGAAGTTGGTAGTATTCTTTTAGTGCGCCCCCACACACGCGGCATTTTCATTCCTATTTCTTTTTTCTTATGAAATCAATGTAACTTAATGTTAATGTCCTTTACAACGTTCCAGCTGTGGGCAGCGGCGTGTCCAGTCCGCCGCGGGTATTTGCACTTAAATCGACTGAGCCGCGTTAGACGCTGCCGAATTTGAATTTTAAAGTAAGCTTTCCGTTTTGCGGGGAAGGTGGGCTCTGGTGTTTTTGCCCCACTGTGGGGTAATTCGGCCAGTGAATAATGTATAACGATTTAGATTTCATTAGGACAGTTGTGAACTTCACAAAGAGGTTGGTAATA
The DNA here is from genome assembly GCA_963921215.1 of Scoparia ambigualis. Taxonomy (NCBI): domain Eukaryota; kingdom Metazoa; phylum Arthropoda; class Insecta; order Lepidoptera; family Crambidae; genus Scoparia; species Scoparia ambigualis. The sequence goes on along the minus strand of OY992521.1, from coordinate 30,347,542 downwards.
AAAATATTATAATTTGAATCATTTGTAGAAGTTATTAGATTGCTCAGAAATGCGATAGAAATTATACAAATCGATTTGTTGGACTTGACGATAAATACTGTGAATATAAGAGGAGGTGGCGTAGTATTATCGTGGGCTGTAATCTTAATGCTCATTAGGAGCTTGAGCGCGTGCTATCACTCAGTTAGTTTGTAACAATGTGCACAAGTACAATAACTGCTAAAATGTACAACTTGTATTCGAAATCGGTAGGTTTAAATAAAAATCGTATTATTTTATGACTGCTGTATTGCCTCAGCCACAGTGTATTGCTTTGTTTATTCAGTAACTTAATTTATTGTTTGTAAAAAAACAAAAGATTTTTATTTAAACCTTCCTACCGTTTACAAGGAATCGGTTTCGATTGTTGATGATTACAAAATTAATTCAATGCTTATAAATTATAACATATACATACATATAGTCACGACTATTGTCCCTGAATGGTTAGTCAGAGACTAGGCACTTTTCACCAAATAGCGACTGCACATGTGCTCAGCGTGACAGGTGGTGAGCTTATCGCCGCTCTATAACAATAAATTGTGACCCACTGGGCAGCGTATATGATTTTAAACTTCATTGTAGTTACGTTTTTTTACACGGAAGCGATCACTCTGATAATTCTGCCGCTAAGCACTCTTTTTACATTGCTGTGTTCCAAAATTCAAAATATAATATATAATAATATAATATAATTATAATAATATAATATAATTATATTTATTCAATTTAGGCTACAATAATTGAGCACTTATTAATGTCGCTATGCCATCGGTTCGTAAGTCTTAACTATGGGGCGGGAGCCTTGTATTGAGAAGAACCGGCAACAAACTTAGCAAGGGAATTTCTTTTCTCCCTTTCTTTTACAGCGTCAATACAAATTGGAAAATGCCCTCCCTGTCATAGAAAGACATTTTCCATTGTAATGGAATTTTCCATTTTTATGTTGTAACATAAAAAAATCAGTGTTGAAGGGTTTTTCACTAGATCCGTGAAATTACAAGGCATAGCGGCATAACAACTGAAGCTGTCAGCAGTCCATGGGTTGCGTCCACTTTAATTCCGTCAAGCGGGCCAAATATGCCCGTTTTCCTCAGTAACAAAAAGGACATAATAATATCTCATAAGATGCAAATTCAAATAGTTTTCATGAGACAATGTTGCGTTAAAGAGTTTCAGCAGATCTAACAAAAAAATGATTGAAGATGTAGGTATACGGAGTGCTTGTAGAGATTGGCGGGGCACTTGGCGCGGCGGGAATATCACTATTAGTAAGGTAGTAGAATAGTGGCCAAGAGATTTGCAGCAGCTTCGAGGTAGACTACCTGCTTGCTGGTCAGACAATATTGTCAGAGTGGTGGGAGAACATTAGATCCGGCTAGCGCAAGATCACAAGGAGTGGTGTTTAAGAGAAGATGCCTCTACCCAGCAGGGTGTTACCGGCTGAGTAGTAGTAGTAGTAACTAAAATATGTGTGGCGGAATAGGCAACGCAGCCGCCCGGTATGCGGGGGACGTGAGTTCAATTCCCTAAGACTTCTACAAAGTAGACGCCAAGTTACCGCGTACCGCCGCACTGTGCCGCCCCGCGCACGGCAGCGTAGCCTGGAAGCTCATATTTCACGGCGCTATCGACGGCCGGTTAAAATGAAATATGCGCCGCCGCCTATACCGTTTGAATATAATCACGAAGAGAAAAATCTACGGTTATAACAAGCCGATTTATGTCCACAAACGATAGAAGCGGTCCATTCTACGAATTTAGGTGGCGTGTGCGCGCCAATCATTGTGTGGGCCTGGTTTGGTTTCATATTTAAGTAGGTGTTACGAAACACGTTGTATAGTTTTTTGTAGGAAGTTAAGTTGTTTAAGAAATCCTGTAACATAGTCTCTTCTCTCTCTCATCTCATCAAAACATTCACAGTATGTAATTAATATTGTTATATTACCTAAACTAAAACATACTTTAAGAAGTAAGTTTCACTGTCAGTCGATACCGATTATAAATAAGTAAATCAGTCACTGAAACAATACGCTTACTGCAAACAGAGCTATTCCCACAGTGTTGGCTTTTCCAAATTATCACTATTTTGCTACACGCATTTGCTCTACGCACTACATAAAAGCTCTGCATGAGTCATTATGGCCTCATAACACTAAGCTATGAGTGTTAATTGAATATAACGTTTAGTGTGATGCTCGATAAAATACTCATGGTGTGGATAAAAATTATCATTTTCGGTCGTCGCCAATTTTACGATCTCGTTAGGCACCTGACAAATGGGTCCCGACATTAGTTACCGAAAGAAAGGAAACAGATCCGACCTTATTCCATCGAATACGTTGTAAAGGCCGTTAACCTCCCCAAAGATGATGGGTAAACGGCCCGCATTATTTGTAGGCTGCGTTCAAAAAGAAAATTCTCGCAAAATTCTCAGCGCCGCAAAGGGTGCAAATTGTCTTTATCAAAGTCCATTGGCACAATAATAACGGTATTGTAATTCAATTACCGGGGGTCTGGGTTCGATTTCGGCCAATTATTTGAGGACAATAGCGATTGATAATGGCGGACGTGGGCTTCCGAGACCTTTAGTCGAGTCAGATTAGATAATTCCTTAAGGTTTCTCAGCCAATTTACTTATTATCCTCAAGATTTAGCTCACAAAGGAGGGTTAAGTGGACATTTTCTTTTTTAATATTCTTTATGCTGTTACGCAATATTGCAGTTGGCTGTGGAAAAATTAAATGAGCTGGAAATAAGAAATGCGCATCAGCAAAGGATGTAATAAAATAAAACCATTATGTTTTAACCATTTGCTTGACATCATTGTTTGAGATAAAGTAATTGTAAAATGTTTCTAAAAATATTAGCTGTACACGCACACATTACCTACTATAAAACAAAAAAACCGACTCCAAAAAATTTTACTGAAATAGATGCACTAAAACGTAAAAAATAATTGCGTAGTTTAGTTTGTTCAATTTACTTGCAATATTAACCCTTATTTTACTCAATCTTATAATCTTAAAAAATATTTTTGGAGTCGGTGCCAGCCAAGGTAAACATAAACATTAAAAGACATACTATATTATTTATTATATTAGCCCATATTGACCCACTGCTGGGCAAAGGCCTCCCCCCCCCCCCCCCCCCGCCCCTTCCAGTATTCGCGGTCTTTTGCGTGTGTTGGCCAATCCTTCGCGTAAGCATCAAACTCATCTCTCCACCTCCGTCTGGGTCGGCCTTGCTGCCGCTTAACCCCATTGTCGTTTTTATTTATATTAGGTATTGCTACATTGCTACAAGCTGGCACCGACTCCAAAAATATTTTTTAAGATTATAAGATTGAGTAAAATAAGGATTAATATTGCAAGTAAATTGAACAAACTAAACTACGCAATTATTTTTTACGTTTTAGTGCATCTATTTCAGTAAAATTTTTTGGAGTCGGTTTTTTTTTTGTTAACATTTTTGTTTATTTCTCGCTTTTTAGTGAATCGTTCCGATCTATTTATCGAAAGCGAATATTAGTAAACCTACAAAACGCGCTACTTGTATGAGACAGCGCCGTTTAAATGCGACAAGCGAAGAAAACAAGAAACGTCTATCACAAAGTAGGAAATCAACATCCAAAACAGACGGCAAGTTACCCGAATTTACTCGTGAATGCTGTATAGACCCCCCTACGATGATGATTTGCGAGTTACTAGGGTTCACCGTTAGGGAAACTAGACGAACGTTTTCGACTTGCTCCAGACGTAGATCGTAGCCAAGTCACCATTGATCTGCTCAATCGCTTCTCAGAGGTTCTCAGCCGAGGCCTGAGAGTAAATTTGTAAGTCATCGGCATAAAGATGTTAAGAAGAATTTAGACAAGAAGTGACAGAATTAATAGTGTGAATAGTGTATTTTTAAATCCTAATAGAAATGTTTCGGAAGGAGTGATAAAAAGTGGCCTATGTCACTATTGTTCTTCAGCTATCTATGTGCAAAATCAGGTCGATGCGCAAGTGAGAGACGGACAAACAAACAAACACGCTTTCGCATTTACAATATTAGTCAGGAAGGATTTATTGCCGGAGTGGATCTCATTTGACCTATGGCTGAAAATACCAAAATTGCTATAGGTATGTCTACAATATTTGAGGAGTTCCCTCAATTCCTCAAGGATTTCACCATCAGAACTGAGTTCCGGTACCTGCCTTCTTTTAATTCGTCATAGTCGCTTAACTATCTTAATCGAGATATCTTATTGCCACTCGTGAAATACTTATCATTGAGGAGTTCCAATGACATTCTGTGGTCTTCTTCATCAGTTCTACTTCATCAAATTATACTTTCTCAATGCAAATTCTTGACTTATTGCTAAAAATATCAAAATCGCTATAGGTATGCCTACAATATTTGAGGAGTTCCCTCAATTCCTGAGGATTCCATCATCAGAACTAGATTTTGATAAAAAAGGGACCAATCTGGAAGTATATCCTTTCAAATAAAAAAAGAATTTTCCAAATCGGTGTATAAATGACTGAGTTCTGAGGTAACAAACATAAAAAAAATATTAAAAAAAAAAATCAGCCGAATTGAGAACCTCCTAGTTTTTTGAAGTCGGTTAATAAACCACTTTACCGCGACCACCTTAGGTTGTCTAGAACAGATGGCTTTTAGCGATAACTCCAACTCATGAGTCGTGTAATAGCCATGTACCATGTGGGGTTCGTAACTTCAAAATATTTGGGTAAAAGAGCAAGTCAATGTAAACAATTATGTATCCATATAATATCCTTAAAAAATGGAGAAATCTTACTTATGTTGAAAATGATGAGATGAAGTAATCTCTTAATCTCAGTAAGCCAAATTATTAAATGTACAGCAAGCTAAGATTTTAAGAGAAAGCACCGTAAATTCTCTTAAGTTCAGAAACACCTTTATTTTTTCAAGTCGGGCCAAATTTTTTGTAATTAACCGCTAAAGGAGGCTTGGTTTAAGTTATACGCTAGTGGCACAATGAATAAACACTAATAAAACATGCAAACAATAATGGTACAGCATCATCAATCATTGTTTCATATTTAATGTTATCATTAACAATAAAAAATAATAAAATAAAACTTTATAAATCTTTCCTATACTCACACCAATTATCTAGCCCAAGAGAAGCTTTGAAGAAACTCGTTAAATGGTTACTTGACAACGGATTAACATACTTAAAATATTTAAATACATACTTATTATTACATAGAAAACACCCAGACCCGAGACAATTTAGAAAAACAATAATTTCTAAATTGACCCGAGCGGGGATCGAACCCGGGACCTTAGAGATGGCGACACCATGAAAACCGGTGAACAAACCACTCGACCAAGAAGGTCGACAATTATACATAGAAGATGTTGCATCGTCTTAGATCAACCCATATTTCTTGGTTATTCTACAGTATAAAAAGCACTTTAGTTTGTCAATAGAGCCTTGGTATGCAAGTTACTAGAAAAACAAAATCTGTTTTGCGACTTTGCCGCACTCGCAAAAAAATACAACTCGAGCCGGTAATGTTGTTATATAGTAATTACAACCCATCTTATTTCTGATTTACATAGATAACGCAAATGCACATACTTCGCGTGTCCGAAAACCCCGACCAAACGTCGGGGTCGATCGACGCTAACTTAGGTCCGCGCGCGTCTGTTAAACTAAAATAAAATAAAACTAATCTAAAAATAAGTCTCGTTGCGGTTGCGTGATAATTAACTGCAATAGCCCAAAAATTTCAAGCACCCAAAGGCAGGAACGTAACGTCGGCTGTGACTGTTACTGGAGTTAGAAAGTCGACACGCTTGGTTTCAATAAAAACCGGTGATACGTGCGTTATGTATATCTGTAGTTAGGGCCCCGTCTCGCCATGTTATGTTGTCGATGCAGAAAGATCTCTGCCCAGCAGTGCAACGTTCATAGGCTAAAAATGAATATTGCTATATTATAATCGCTACTGCTTATGTTTTGCAGCCGCATAGAAATCTTTGGTAAACTGTTATTGCCTACAATTATGGGATTAGGTTCAAACTTTGCGAGACCGTTTCAACTCAGGGTTATCTTTATTAATTAAAAAAAATCTTTAATAGTAGACGAGAAAGTTTTTTAGGTTAATGAAAAAGTGGTTACTGAAATTGTACATTTATGTAATTTTTTGGCCTGAGCCAGCCTTTTAGCCACGCTTGGCCTTTCTACATTACACTTTATCGGGTGAAGATAAGGACTCGGCTCACCTCATTTGAAAGTGAAAGTGACGTCACATAGCATACTTAACTGATAATCTAGCTATCTTATTCCTAGGCCCTGATCCGCGCGTTCCTCTGACTCTTGCGCACCATGGACGCTGCGTACACGCGGCGGCCGTTGCGTTACGTAGTACGTCCGCAAAACGCGCACGCCGGCTAACGATTTTTACAGTAAGACGATATGAGATAGCTAGATTTTAAGACAAAACACAACAAAGAGATTCGAGATAAGATAACCAGTTTCTTTCTTATCGGCCTTATCGTCACTTACCATCTGGTGAGATAGACGCTAAGTGTTTACCCGTAGGAGTTAGAATAAATACATTTTTAAACGTATTTCTATACCCCTTCCTAAAAGTCGAACCGACAACCTTCGGGTATGAGACCAATAGTTTCACCACTAGACCACATAAGCCGTTACAGCGCTGCTTGGTAGTACCGACGGTAGGGCAAAGTTAGCGTAACACTTTCCTAAGTCCTATTAGGAATTAGGTAGTAGTCTCTATAGAAGTTTCTTTAGTGGTCACGCAATGGCGCCATTTCATTGGGCAAGTTGGACCTCACACAGGGCGAGCTCAAAAAGTTTGTTGAACTAGAATTTATTAGGAGTAAAGTAAGTAACACGAAGGATTGGGCCCGTTATAGCCCGTTATAGCCTAATAGAGATTTAAAAGAAGAAAAGGAATTAAGCCGTGTGGTAAAGCGTCTTCCTACACTTCTATTGGATTTCGTAAAAGGCGACTAACGGACTAAAGGCTGCGCATATATCCTGCAGCATAGAGCGCCGTTCGGCTATGGCAGTGGACTGATTCTGCGGTCCTCATTTTTACCTTTAAGGCTGGGATTCCCGAAATTCCCGAAAATAGGGTATTTAAAATTATGGATTACTCGCAAATCACAAGTACTCAAAACTTAGAAAAATATATGTTATTCCACAGTCTTTTATCTAGTCATTCCGGCCATGAAATACTCTATTAGTGATACTTTACTGCATCAAATAAAATTTCAAACATCCGTCTAATCGTAATTCAAATATCGTATTACTTGCATTATAGTTGGTTTTACTTAATGAAAAATATACGAAAATAATTGTCTTTGAATAGGTGAGGCATTCCGGCCGTCATAAGTTATAAAATTTAAAAATAATTCTTGATTTTCAAAATTACCTAACTATTTTGCAAAGTTGACGGTCGCGAATCGCGATGTGCAATCAATCAGTCCCCTACTAGTTTCTGCGCTCGGGAATCCTAGCCTTGGCGATAATAGTCATAATAGTAGTAGTAGTAGTAATAGTCGATATAGGTAGCCGTTTGGAGCTCGATGGCGCAGCGGCTAGCGCGCTCGGCTTGCGATCTTGCCCGCTTAGCAATTTTCGCAATGCCGGGTCGCCTGATGGATGGGGGACCAATCAAAAACATCTCGAGCAACTCCGTGCTTCGGAAGGCACGTTAAGCCGTTGGTCCCGGTTGTTGTCGTAAGATGGCAGTCGTTAAAACCCACCAAACCGCATTGGGCCAGCGTTGTGGGTTATGGCCCGATATCCCCACGTGCGTGAGCGTCAAGTTGGCAGGCACACCATGGAATTAGATGGTTTTGACTATGTCAAAAAATTGTGTATAAATAGTGATAAATAGTGACGTATAGCATATAAATAGTGATACTATGGTTCAAAAGATATTTGAGTATCTTGGTGTGCCTGCTAACTTGACGTCAAGATAGCAGGCACATTAAGAAATACAGTTCGTATCAATGTGATTTATATGTCAAAAAACTGTGCATAAATAGTGAATCGAATACGCAAAATTTCAACAATTGTACTTCAATACAAACCGAGATATTACGGTCTCTAAGTGGGCTGCCAACTTGAAGATTCTTGCGATGGCGATTCCAGAGAAACGGGTTGAAGTTTTAAACAAATAAATACATGAAAAAATTGTGTGTGAAATTGTGAATCTTTCAATATATATAAACAAAGAATTCTTCTTTGCTATTTTCCAAAAATCTAATGTAAACTTCTACCATACATTCGATTTTAAGTACAATCGTGCACAATTTTATTTATTGACTTAAGATACTGACATAAAGTCTAATTATTTTTAATTCAAGTCATGAAATTACACTTAATCTATCGTTGTAATGTCAGTTTCACGTTATTTCTATGGAAACTTATGTCAAGCAATTTGTAATTTTAGTGACTCGAATTAAAAGTCTCGGGATAGTGGCGGACGAGCGAGTTTCGCGAACGACCGAGAGATGGCGTGATTTTGTTTACGTGCGGTGAGCCGGTGATACGAGAATGGTGCGCGAAAAGTTTTATTTGTTTTTGTTGAAATTGATAAGCAGTGAGTACATTTGCATCAGAAGTGAAAGTGTTTAAATCGTTTAATAACAACCTACATTTTTATAGGTACGCAGCTTATTTTCTATTATGGTATTTACAAAAAAGATATACCTAGGTACGGTCGGGGTCGCCGTCGCTTTACCACTTTACAGCGATTTTAGTGTGAAGCGCACCGACCGCCCGGGTACCTACGTGCCCGTACCAAATAGACGACGTGGTGTGCAAGGGATTTTGACCTTTAGACTGGTAAAGCGACGGAGTCCGCCATTGTACCTAATGTGAGGTAGATATTTTCTCAGTCATTCAAAACTTTTCATATTTACTACTCGACCAACATAATTAATAGCATTAAAGCTAGACGTTTATCATAATTGTTCAATGATTAACAATCTAAATATATTGCACTTCAATTAGTTTGCACATGCTGAGTGGTCAGATTTTAAAATGGAATATCGAAGAAGATACGTTTAGTTTGTAAATTATTGAACAACTGTGATAAACGTCTAGCTGACATGCGCCTAATTATGTTGGTCGACTAATACGTATTACTTCATAGTAGGTACTTACCAAGCTAATCTTTCGTAAAGTTAACTAGGGTCAACTATATTCCTAGTGCATTAAATGTTAAAGTTACCTGCCTAGTCTTTTATGACTAATAAACAAAGAATAAGCTAGGAATAGTTATTCCGTGTTTTGTTCCTGTCATTTAAACGTAATTTTTAATTAGAGTAAAAGAGACAAAACACGGAATAACTATTCGTAGGTAGCTCATTCTTTCTTTATTAGTCATAAAAGACTAGGCAGGTAACTTGTCGGTGGTCGAGTAGTAAATATGAAAAGTTTTGAATGACTGAGAAAATGTCTACCTCACATTAGGTACAATGGCGGACTCCGTCGCTTCACCAGTCTAAAGGTCAAAATCCCTTGCACACCACGTCGTCTATTTGGTACGGGCACGTAGGTATCCAGGCGGTCGGTGCGCTTCACACGAAAAAAGCTGCAAAGTAAAGCGACGGCGACCCCGACCGTACCTAGGTATATCTTTTTTGTAAATACCATAATAGAAAATAAGCTGCGTACCTATAAAAATGTAGGTTGTTATTAAACGATTTAAACACTTTCATTTCTGATGCAAATGTACTCACTGCTTATCAATTTCAACACAAACAAATAAAACTTTTCGCGCACCATTCTCTTATCACCGGCTCACCGCACGTAAACAAAATCACGCCATCTCTCGGTCGTTCGCGACACTCGCTCGTCCACCACTATCTCGAGACTTTTAATTCGAGTCATTAGAATTACAAATTGCTTGACATAAGTTTCCATAGAAATAACGTGAAACTGACATTACAACAATAGATTTAAGTGTAATTTTATGACTTGAATTAAAAATAATTAGACTTTATGTCAGTATCATAAGTCAATAAATAAAATTGTGCACGATTGTACTTAAAATCGAATGTGTATGGTAGAAGTTTACATTAGATTTTTGGAAAATAGCAAAGAAGAATTCTTTTTTTATTGATATTGAAAGATTCACAATTTCACACACAATTTTTTCATGTATTTATTTGTTTAAAACTTCAACCCGTTTCTCTGGAATCGCCATCGCAAGAATCTTCAAGTTGGCAGCCCACTTAGAGACCGTAAAATCTCGGTTTGTATTGAAGTACAATTGTTGAAATTTTGCGTATTCGATTCACTATTTATGCACAGTTTTTTGACATATAAATCACATTGATACGAACTGTATTTCTTAATGTGCCTGCTAACTTGACGTCAAGTTAGCAGGCACACCAAGATACTCAAATATCTTTTGAACCATAGTATCACTATTTATATGCTATACGTCACTATTTATCACTATTTATACACAATTTTTTGACATAGTCAAAACCATCTAATTCCGTGGTGTGCCTGCCAACTTGACGCTCACCCACGTGCTATTGTTCACGTGGGAGGCCTGTGCCCAGCAGTGGGAAGTTTATAGGCTGATGATGATGATGATGATAATAGTCGTGAATATATGTATGAAAAGGAATTTGCCCTGCGGTGGCTAAATAGTAGGGTACCGTCATTTACTTAGCCTGGACCAAATGCGTAACGTGCCTTTCGAAGAATGAATTTAACTTTAAATACGATAAACGTAGCAAAGCGCGCAAAATCATATTTATGCTAAAACCATAAATATGGATACTTTACAGATAAATATTAACCAGTCCCTGTTTTGGAACCTGTATTTGTACCTGAATATACCTGTCATACGAGTTATATCTACTGCATAATTCAAGTAGTGCTACTTAAATCATGCGGCAAGCGCTATATAAAGCTTTAGTTAATTTAACACCCCATTAAATAACAAAATCGAAATACTATCAAAGTATACCTACTCACACCACGACTTTCTTGAAATACCCTTTTTACACGTATCTACGATTCAACATCGACTCTCCTCCACAGCGCCTCCATCTCGCCGCCTTCGGTCAATATTCATTAGCGTTAGTGTTGCGAATAATGGAAGTTTCCGTCACATAACGTTATAATATAACGCCCCTGTGCCCAGTGATTCATTTTCACATTTTACGTGTTCCCGCCGCCCAACACTCCGACCCACTGTGCAATGTACGTAATAATTTATAGCGTGTGTTACTGTGAAAAATATGAGCTCTCAAAAACGAAATGTTTACTGTCTAGCATGTTATAACGACACTATCATGTGAATTGTGAGAGCATACATTTTTCTATTACGCAAGTGAAGTACAGCTCCTCTATTCGTGGCATTTAAGACTGAGATTGTGTTTGTAAGAATAAAGATTAATTAACTAAACTCATAATTGTAGTGAATACTTAATATATATGATGGAGGCCATTGACCAGCAGTGGTGCAGTAAATAGGCTTTCATTTACTTTACTCTTATTATGTACTACTGTACTATGTCACGCAAAGCGTTTATAAAAAACACTGACTAAGAGCTGGTATTCATTTCAACAGAACAGCTTTGTTAAATGCTCAAAGCTTTGTTAAGGCATTTGCAGCGGATTCTGCGGGATTTTGTGGCTAATTGGCAACTAAGGTATAGCGCGACCTTTACGCGGATCAATTTCTTCCGTGGTAGCGTCTGGCACTGACTTGTCTGACTACAAATATAAAATTTCTTGTCCTACATAAATCTATGTAATATAAATCAGTGCCAGACGCTACCACGGAAGGAATTGATCCGCGTAAAGGTCGCGCACGAACTTGTCGCGCTATAGGTGTATTTAAAAAATATCTTCCTATCCGGTAGAGATATAATAGCCTATGAAAATTACAGTAACATGACTTACAAGGAATATTATGTGGTTATTATTAATCTTTATTTCAGATAAATTACATCCATTTACATTATTATTTCATGTATATAATTTCATTTATAAAATAAAATAAGAAAGAAAATGCATTTTTAAACCTGTTAGGCTGCTGAATCCTTAGAGTAAATCATTTGACGTATATCACAGGCCTTCCACATGGAAAACAAACAGCACCTAGGGAATATTAGTAAATTATTATTTTATTCGTTTTGACATTAAAAGAGGAGCCATTGGAATAAAAACCGAAAAATTTGTGTTTTTTGTGGTAAAATGTATAAAAGGGTTCCCTATTTTGTTGCATAAAATTTTATGTCATAATTTAACGTGTCACATTTTGTAAAGCATAACTACTATAAGCATAATAATTGTTAAACAAACTATTCTAAAGTCTAAATTTGCTTACGCATAATGATATTTAAGCATAATTTAGATAGGCATAATAATTACATAGGAAAAAATTAAGTTTTGGAAAATTTGTGTTTGCAATAAAATAATGCAATAAAATACATTTCTTCAAGGGCCACCCCCGCCCCACCCTAACCTACTATTACACTACGGTATGCAATTTATATTTGACATACCTACTTTTGGTTTTTCAGATTCAAATAGCTATATCAATAAAACAAAAACTATTGCATAAACAAATCCTGTTAAAAACCAATCCAAATAATAACGGATTTTGCAACTATACCCTCACCTTCTGTCTTATCTAATCTAACAGACAATCTTTAAGCCTAATAACCTATTAGACGAATAAACAATATGCCATAAAACTGTATGCAAATCAAAATTAGGAAAAAAACATTAGCCTAAACCATATTTATGCTTACTGAAATAGTATGCGAAAATACAATTATGTCGAAATATTATTATGATAAAAATATGCCTAACTCGTTATACCAAACTAAATTAGGACAAAAAATTAGTCGAAAAAAGGGATCCCGTAAAAAAGTGGCCCAGATCATGGTTTTCTAATTTAGAGTTAAACGAAATCTATAAATTTATTTGTGTTGGCATCACTGTATGGACACCTAAATTTTGCATTCGTAACTGTAGTACATGTTGAGTTATAAAAAAAAAGAAAATGGATATATCGGTTTTTGATAAAACACTGTAGGATATATCGGTTTTTGATAAAACACACACTTTAAAAATACGGCCGCTTTACACTAATATATCCCACAATTGTTTATGGTTTTATCATGAGAAACTCGAAATTAGATAAGTACTTACATCGGTTTTTGACAGAATCAAAAGAGTCAACAATGAAAAATGTTAGGGATCTATCGGTATCTATTCCAATTGGCTACTTGACAGTTTTCGAAAAAGTATTAAAAAAATGACAAACGCTTATTTTATACCCCGTACAATATTTTCTTTCTCGGAAATGCTTTATTTATCAGAAAAAAACATATTTTTCTTTTTTGATTTCAAATTTCGTGCGAAAACGGTTGGTCACGTAACATCTTGCTCTGTGACGTCACATTTCAATAAATATAGAAACTTATCTTGAAACCTCACAGATAGTTTTTGTATACTTTGTGAAATGTGACGTCACAATCCGTCACATGAAGCTCAATCATGGCCGCCCGTGTTTCGGGTCTTGTAATCCACAGATAAAAAATCGCAAATTTATTTTGTAAAAATAAAATATTTACAAATTAGCTTAATAAAAAAAACTATTGGATAATTATCGTTAAATCATAACCTACCATTTCCGACATATTTCATATTTAATTGTTACAACTGTCAAATAGCCAATGGGCAATTTTCTGACAGCCCAAATATAAAATATAAAAATTAGTTCAAAAATACTCGATAGATGGCGTTTTATGAAAGCCGACCCGTTCCTACCTAAGGGCTCTAATAAATTCTACACTTTTGCTTGTCTATCAAAAAAATAAAAATATAGTACTTACAAATTTTTATTCAGGATCTCCAGGACTTATTTATATTTTGGAATGGAATAAATATTACGTAGCCATACACGTGTTCTTCATGGACCCGCCTTTTACTAAGCGCCATACTAATCTATGCTAAGCGCCATCTATGAAGTCATTTACGAACCAATTTCTTTTTTTTTTTGATTTTGGAAAATCGCCCATTGCCATCGTTGTTTAGTACGATTAATGGAATTATCGGTTTATGTTTAGATCCGGGTATTTCGCGGACGGATTAAGAGCGGATTTATCAGGTTACATTAACCATAGAGCTAGATATGTACGAGAACAACTAATTGGCATCAAAAATAAATTCAAAATGTGATTTATCAGTTTCCGATCAGGTTACATTAACCATAGAGCTAGATATGTACGAGAACAACCAATTGGCATCAAAAATAAATTCAAAATGTGATTTAACAGTTTTCGATCAGGTTACATTAACCATAGAGCTAGATATGTACGAGAACAACTAATTGGCATCAAAAATAAATTCAAAATGTGATTTATCAGTTTCCGATCAGGTTACATTAACCATAGAGCTAGATATGTACGAAAACAACCAATTGGCATCAAAAATAAATTCAAAATGTGATTTATCAGTTTTCGATCAGGTTACATTAACCATAGAGCTAGATATGTACGAGAACAACCAATTGGCATCAAAAATAAATTCGAAATGTGATTTATCGGTTTTTGTTCCGATGCTCCTCGTGCCTGTGAAGGCTTATGTGGAATAAACTATATGAGTTTGATGTTGATTAAAACGACAGTTTCGTAGTAATCTTGGCATTAGAACTCCTAATAAACGTATTCGTTACCACAGTATTCAGTAACCATTATTGTACTGGCGAAAGCCCTAACTACGGTAGGTTGGGATATTTGTCTAGTAAAAAAAGCAAGTGGACTGTAAGTAAAGCTTGTTTATTTCGTAAACGTACAAATCCACCCGACAAAGTAATTGAATGCGGTTTGTGTGACGTGCGCCCGAGTGGCTTGTAAGACGTCGTAGCGAGGATTGATTATGAAAATCGCTGCGGTGTGCGCGGACTCGGTCTGTGCGGCCCTACCCTGACCAATTATTAATATCAGTCATGCCATTGTCCCCAAACTGAGACTTCAATAATTAACTTAATTTTCAAACTAAAATTGGTCTCTAATTTAATTTTACAGTTTGATATAATTTAATAATAATAACTTTCGTACTTTCACACCGATTATCTAGCCCGGAGTTATAACCTGGTCTACTAATAACTTTTTTCAGAAACTTCATTTTCTTTACCTTCATCTCATCTGCTGATAAAACTAAAGAAACCTTGACCCAGGATCCTTATTTGACTAATAACGATGTTCTTATGTTTAAGTCCGCCTGGCTAGCTACCACTATGTCATATAGGGCTGTCGTCCAAATAATAATATTAGTAACACCATCATCATCTTCAGATACTTTCAGCCTGTAAACATCTAACTGCTTGGCCCATGCATAAACAACACATTGTGAGATTTAGGTGTGAACCACCACGCTGGCCCAATGTGGGTTGGTAGGTTTAACGATTCCTTACGACAACAACCAGGACTAACGGCTTTATGTGCCTTCCGAAGCACGGAGGAGCTCGATATGTTATTCATTCGCTCTTCCATCCAGTGACCCGAAATTAGTAGGTAGAGAAATACAATTTTAAAATAGTTCAATCCACTGGAAAAAAAACGAGACTTTTGTGCCCGAGTCCAGTGGTCTAACCGCTAGACCAGAGGAACAATAAACAAAACCGTAACTCTCTTATCGCCAGTTTTCAGTGTTAGATCGCGGTCAATTCCCGAACGCATTCAAATGGGACTGTCAGTGCGTCGCCGGGCGGCAAAGCTTTGAAATCTTGGTGCCGCGCCGCGCCGCCGCCCGCCTAACGAGCTCCTATAATCTGACGCCGGAGGGACGGCGGGCGGCTGTCTTCTCCGGCCGACACGTGAATTATTTATGGTACCTCTGTGTGTACAAAGCCTTTTCGGTTGACGTTCAAGTATATTTTAGTTTTCAAAGAGTATCGTCAAACAGAAGGTTGAGCAGCTAAGACGACCACTCAACCCATAAACAAACATCAGGTCAGTCTGCTCAGCTCACATACAAACAACATGTCAGACTTACTCAGATATCCGAATCAGACGCTCAAACTAACGCAGAAATCAGGTAAGGCAAGTAGTTACAACTTAACCAATAGACAACATAGTTATGGCTGAGCACATCACCGTTGCAATTGTATGTTTTAAATGAGGTTGTTGTTATGGCTACAAGAATTCTACATTTCGCTTTGTTTATATCCAATTATTATATTCTTCTGATTAGAGCATTTTTTCACTTGGAATGAAATTCATCAATTTCACCATAAAGTAAATAAACACAAAGTAGGTTACGTAGAATAAATAATAAAATTCCACAATATCCAGAGCAAATGTTCAAACAAAGTAAGTATTTACTTTCACGTAATTCTTCTTATAACAGAATAAACAAATACACCGCACAAAACAGCTCCGACGTTTCTGAATAATATTCGTATGAAAACGTTGAAGCTCCTAAATCGGACAGAGAAGAGACATTCGTCGGGGAGACAGCTCTTCCAGCATATTTTACAGCCAAGGAATGCATTTATCATGTCTTGTCATAAGAAACTCAATGGTGCAGTAGATTGTAAGTTGGTTTTATCCGTACAAAATATTCATTTAATCCAAAAACCCATAACAACACGTTACCTCAAAACTTCATCTACAAGCAAGCCCTATTTAAAAAGTTGCTTGTAGAAAAATATTTCTAATCATACAATATTATTTTAAAGTTAGTACATACAAAAAAAAACAGCAATCATGAATCCTCCTTTCCTCGAAATCTTTCTGTGCTGGACAGGGTCCATCATCATAGTCTACAGCCTATAAACGTCCTACTTCTGGTGACAGCACATAAGGAGATTGCATCATAACCGCTTGCCAAACTTATCCCAGTTGCACGTGGTCAGTTAGATGGCAGTCGTTAAAACCTACCAACCCGCACCAACCTTTCATGTGTTGTTGTCCATGAGGGAATAGGCCTGAGCATTGGGACATTTATAGGTTAATGCTCATTACTGATGATGACGATGATGATGCAAACACATAAAACAAAAAATACAACTTGTAACTTTTTACAAAAAGCAAATATACGCAAAAAGGGTGTACATTGGAATACACCACAGATTGTATTTAATAACAAAATATTAATTAACGGAAAACCGTTTACGAATAACCATTTCACCCGAGGAATAATATTTATAAAATGGAAAAGAGTAACAGTATTATTTTACGAAAAACATTGCACGTCTCGTGACAATGCCCTGGTGAGTTGAAAGTAAATGCACACAGTCCGTATACTTTATACGTCATCAATATGGCATATAAAACACCTCGGTGGCTGAATGGCTAATCGCTCCATCCGATAACCGGAGGTCCAGGGTTCAGTTCCCAGGTCGGGTAAAGTGTGTTTTGGATGCATATACTGGGTTTGTGATTATCAACCAACATAATGGCAATCGTGATGATTCAACATTGATTGTAGCGAAGATTTGATTTCAATGATGGAGGAAGTTGCCCAGCTAAGTGCTTTGTTCACATTGCTTTCTAATAAAGTTTTATTAAATAAAAATATTTTTACTTTTACTTTAACGGGACAGTATTGGTCTATTATGTATCGATATCAAAAAGCACAAAACCGAGTCGCATAGCGATGAAAGAATACTACCACCCCCTCTCTTCCACGGGTGTCGTAAAAGGCGACTAAGGGACTAATGACTGCACATACTTCCTACAGCATATAGCGGCGATGGGCTCACCATCTGTCACGCTGAGCACATGTGCAGTCGCTATTTGGTGAAAAGTGGACTATGGCAGAGGACTGCAGTCTTGCTGTCCTCATTGCCGAGTCTCTGACTACCCTTCGGGGATAAGAGTCGTGATTATATGTATGATATAACAAAACATTTGACGAAATATAAATGAAAGGGTTCAGAGCAAAGGTCCGCCGTCCTTTTAGAAACCTAACACTGGTAACTAAATACACACAGCTATATCGTCCATGTACTCTTAAATACTGTGTGTCGGTCGTCGAGAGCGACCACGTTATTTTGCCGTTTTGCAAGTTAATTCGTGCAGGCGGGTTAGCATAACCAAGTTATTTTACCTGGTTACCTGCTGCCGACGCGACGGTTCTGCGGCGAAATTCGTTGCCATCCTGGATAATTGCTATCTAGTTGGGTAACAGCAATTTTTATATCGACTGGATCTGTAAAAAATACGAATTGTAATGCGGACAGTGTAAACTATAAAGATGATGTTTTCTGATGAGTTCTTATGTGAATAATACCTATATCTATTAGCTTTAAACGCCATCGCACATAAGTAAGAGTAAAGTAAACTATAGACGCTTGCAACGTCAGCCCTTTTTTTATAAAACGTAGAACAAATTCAAACATCGTTTTAACGTGATGCTGTTTCTTTCTGTCTTTATTAACTGGTATGATACAGCTTCGGGTTTAAACCAGATTTTTTTTAGTCCTTGTTTTGAAATATCTCGAGTTATCTTGTGCATTACCGACCCTAAGACTCTAATTATTGTACCTACACCTAGTAATGTTACCTTAGTGATACCAGAAACCTACTCGAATTGGGTCAGCGTGACCCAATCTGTCTGTACCGTGTGCCTTTGTACAAGGCCAGCCACGCGTTAGTGATTCAGTGATTATAATACGCGAAACTGCCCTTCTTTCAAACATAAAAAAGTAAAGTATAACCTACATACTTTCCTAAGGATCTCAAAATTGCTAAACACTAATCTTGTTCAAAGAAAATTGTATGAGTGGTTAGTTGAGAATACATTTTAGACATAAAGATTTTTTTTTGTTTTGATAAATAATGATATGTGATATATAATTTAAAATTATTTACTTGCATAATGTTATTGTTTAATTTATTTAATTATTGAAAATATCAGAGTATTACTGAGAGGACTTAATGTTTGCATGCTATTGTAAAATGAGCTTGATATGTGATCTATGTATTTTATAATGTAACACCTTTATACCATGTCAAAGTGCAAATAAACAATTATCTTATCTTATCTTATCTTATCTACTGTCCCACTGCTGGACAACGGCCTTCATCATAAAAATCAAGTGTTTGCCACCATTGATGGGTATTGGATAAGTCCCCACGCTTGCCAAGTATGGGTTAGTGATCACAACCAACTGGGGTTGTGCATTCATCGAAAAATCAGAAAAACACTTCGTCCGACCTATGAATTAAACCCCAACGAAGTGTTAAAAGGAGGTCTGTTAAAACATAAAATGAAGTAAAATCTACGAAAGTCGTCTGTCCATTAGAGCGGAAACCGAAACCACTCAACTAAACTGCAGGAAGCGACAAAGAATAAATAAATACGAAACTTTGATGGCGCGAAAAAGTTGATTACGAATGAGCCTCTCTCGATATTAAGCGCTCGACGGGAATAACGTAATTCATGGAGCCCCGCAACTGAACAGACACCAATTTTCCTGCTACTCTATTGAACTTGCTACAAGATTTCTTTGTTCGCAATAAAACGGCTAGGGGGAAAATACAATATTTTTTATATCTACAAAGACAAAGAATCATTAGTGTATATTATTGCATTGGGTATAACAATTTTAGGTGTAAATCTATCCAGGACTAGGTTTCCAGGTTTAGAATGAAAGTTTAGGTTGGACATAGGCTGTATATCAAAGTTGTAATTTAATTATGAACCTTTGTCGTTTATTATTACTATTGTCATTGTTTTAAACAAGCCATTTAGTCTGTGTCCTGTTTGGTTTTTGATAAGGAAATATCACAAGGAAAGTACCTTAAACCGTCACGAATGTTTTGAGAGTGAACCAAGCAAAGGAAGTGTGTCAGGGTCTTAGCAAATGTAAAGCTGTGGTATTTGTCTACCCCTCCGGGAAACAGGCGTGATGTACGTAAGCCTTTATATTGCATCTCTCAAGCATAGTAAGTATCATAGCAAATAGTGTATAAATTGGCAAGCAACCTGTCAACAAAAAACGTAGTGCCTCCGCTATCTGCGGGCCTAGCTCATCCTAAGCTGCTGCCACTGTCGGCCTAATCCACGGACAGATGGCGCTAACACTGATTAATGTAACGAATCTGCACTACATATTTCGCTGTTTGTCTCTGGTAACTACGTTAGGTGGAGTTAACATAATCCTTGGGACAGATAAAGCAATGAGATTTATGCGTGTACTGTCGCGGCCACGTTACGTGAACCATTGTAGCTCTTAATACGATGGGATAAATCACAAACGAGTTGATGTTTTGATACTTTGAATATTACGTTAAATAGTAATGTGAATTTAAAACAGTGTTCATTTTATATGAGGCTGTACTCTTGTATGTGAAGGCGACTCATATCAACGTTGGTTTATATGTAGCCATTCCAGAATCCCGAAACTGCAAATGCTATCCTATCCTATTTAATAAATATTTGACCTAAATATTATGGAACAGCTGCTTTTTTCGTAATTTCAGAGTAGCTCCACACAAATAGTTTATACCTTTTATAGGCCTAGTTGCGGGATTTTGTAACTACCTATTACCAAACACCCTGTTCAAATATTTGATGGCCCAAGTATAGTCTGTTTAATTCATTTGTCTATTCCCGAATAGGATAACGTAACCCTACAACGGTTACAGCACCGATGGTTTGCATTGGAGGTATGGCCAATTCATTAATATTTATTTATTTATTTTATTTCACAACCATAATTCACAATGTATGTAATTACAAATAGATACACAGGATAATTATGGACCCCGCAGGGGCACGAAAATTAAGTAGAAGTGAGGAAGCGCTTTTAGATAATATAGAGTATTAAATATTTTTATGTTTGTTATTTGAATACTTATATAATAATTTACTAAAACTTATCATTTAGATATTCGTCTATTTCATAATAGCTTTTAGAAGTTAATAGTTTCTTTACTTTATTTATAAATATATTGTCGTTTTTTTCTTCTATCCATTCCTTTGGAAGCTTATTATATATTTTTATTGATTGATTATATGTGTTTGATGAGTTTAGTTTAAGCCGGGTAGTTGGCAGTATTAATTTATTTTTATTTCGTAATGAATATTTACTTTGTACTTCTTCACGTTTTGTGAAGAAGTGTTTGTATTTACGGGCAAATTTACATATCTCTAAAATATAAAGGCAAGATAAAACCCTATTTCCAAAAATACAGAATACTCACATTGAGTATTCTGTATTTTTGGAAATAGGGTCGGCAGCTGTCAGTTTGAGTTATATTTGCAATTATTCTGATTAATTTCTTTTGAAGAGTGAATAAAGCAGGAGCATCCGTGCTATTTCCCCACATAATAATGCCGTAGTTGAGCCAAGCATGTGCATATGCATAGTAGGTCGATATTGCTGTTTCTACACTAGTGGTCTTTTTAGTCTCTCGTAGTGCATATGCAAAACTAGCCAACTTTGATTTAATTTTTTGTATGTGTGCTTTCCAGTTGATATGAGTGTCTATAACAATACCGAGCAAAGTAAATTCATTGACGCTTTCTAATTTAATGTTTTTATAGGTATAATTTAAATTAAGGACGGATTTTTGATATGGATGAAAAGTTATTAATTTAGTCTTTCCAAAATTAATTTTAAGGTTATGTTCATTTAACCAGTCTGATGTTCTAGAAAGTAATGAGTCGAGTTTTTGATGGACATTATTATTATAATTATTTTGACATGAAGTTAATAAAGATATATCATCAGCAAACAATACGCATGGCTCCCCAATGACTTTAGGAAGGTCATTGATGTAAATCTAAAATACTATGCACCCAACAACGCTTCCTTGAGGAATGGATGCATTTATAATTTTGCAATCTGATCGCATACATGATATTGTCCTGGTGGCATCATCAAAGTGCTCAATGTCAACGAATTGTTGTCTGTCCTTTAGGTACGACGCAAACCACTCGTGGGCAGCACCGCGGATGCCTATTCCGTAAAGTTTCTTTAAAAGAATATCATGTTGGACCCTGTCATATGCCTTGGTCATGTCTAATAGGATACCTATGCCATATTGCTTGCCATCTAATACCCTAATAATCTCTTTAATGTATTTGTACACTGCCAAAACAGTAGACCTATCCTTGCGAAAACCATTTTGGCAATCGTCGAGAATATTATATTTTTCGCAAAATTTAGTAACGCGGTTGCATATCGCTTTTTCAAATATTTTTGACGCTGACGGCAGAAGAGCGATTGGGCGATAGTTGGTTGGGTCTGATTTGTCGCTTTTCTTGTGGATCGGTTTAACTATTGTTCTTTTTAGTAAAGTTGGGAATGCTGCCTCCTCAAAAGATTGGTTTATTAGTATAGTAAAGGGATACGTTAGTTCTATAGCACAATATTTTATTAAATTTGGTGGTATTTCATCAATGCCATGACTTTTTTTATTCTTTAAGTTTTTTATAATTTTAAATACTTCGTGACTGTCTACTGGGCTAAGGAACATGGTATTTTCAGTTGGGTTTAATACAGGATGGCCGCCGCCGGGGTCGACGTCCTTAAGCTCTCCAATCGATGCAAAGTAATTGTTAAATGAGTTAGCTACTTCTTTTGGATTTGAGATAAGCATATTATTTATTTTTATTGTAACGTTTGATTTTTCCTTAATATTTATTTTATTTGTTCTCTGATTTATTATAGTCCACATGGTTTTTACTTTGTTATTTGATTTTTTAATTCTATTTACGTTGTATAGTTTTTTTGAGCGTATTATTGCCTTTTTTAATACTTTTTCATATTGTTTATAATTCATTTTTAGGACGGGATTTTTTGATTTTGTGGCGAGTATTTTTAGCAACCTTTTGTTTTTGCATGATATTTTTAAACCTTTAGTCAGCCAATATTTTTTCATTGTAGATTTAAATCTGATTCGTCGCTTGGGTATACACTGGTTTAGTAATGTAGTTATAAAATTGTTAAATGCTTCATAGTTGTCATTTATATTTTTCAATGGATCTATTACATTTTGCCAATCTATTAATTGTAATTGTAATTTAAATTTTGACATTGTTGAATCATGAAAAAAACGTTTTTCTATATACCATCTTTGTTTTGGTTCTATTTTTTTGTATATTTTTAAGTGTATTATAGTGTATTAAGTGTATTATAGTGTATATAGTGTATTAAGTGTGTATTAAGTGTAATATCCCCACGTTTCATGCTATAATTTGACTCTTATCAAATATACCCGCTCAGAGCCGCTGTTTCACGCTTCGAAAACGTCAAACGAGCAATTTTCGGGCTATTCTGAATGCATAAAACTTTATGCGTTGCCGCAGCCCGTCCGCCAACTCATCTTGAGCTCCGACTCTAAGCTGCATCCAACCAAATCGTTCTGTAAACGGGAGGATCGCAATGTCTAAATAAGCTGGTGTTTTGGGTGCCGTAACTGTTAATTCCCAAGAACAGGCGAAACCTTTCCTCCTAACGAGCGGGGGTCATTAAGGAGTGTTTAACAGCCTCCTAGAGTGCTCTGACCTTCGCGGCTGGTTTATGCGCTATTGATAGCTGACAACTATTTATAGTGTTTACGGGCTGGTTGTGGTCTTGTTAATGTTTTATGCTCTTCAATGCAAAGAAAATAATAATGTAATACTGGTAATATGATACCGTATGGCACTTCAAAACAACATGAACTTTAACCATCTCTGTGGCCCGGTGGTCAGACCACCGGGCTCAGACCCAGCGATGCCGGGTTCGATTTCCAACGGGGAATACATATTTGTACTCGATTCGCCAAGACATTGTTTAGGTCTGGCTACCACCATAGCTACCACCTTGTAGCTAGCTACCACCATTTTATCAAAAGTATGTTTATGTTCCGGCAGTTACACGATAGCCAGTTCTTCAGAAGCTGCAGAATCCGGAGAGTACGCTTCCACCATCGATCTTGTCATCGCCTAATATCAGGTAAGATGAAGGTCAAGCTCTTAAACATAGCGTGAAAAGTATCGTGGTTATTTGCCAAAAGTTATGTTTATAGTCAGAACAGAGGTCAAATAGAAAAAAAGGGATGAGTTGTATCTTTATGTCAAGTAATTGCAAGGTTTACATATTCAATCATCTTCAAAATATAACACAAACGATCAACAAAATAACTGAACATCACCTTTGAGAACAGTGTTGTTGACGTGCAGTTAGCACGCGAGGGTTCACACGAAATAAACAGTCTGTTACAAACTGCAAACGACAGAGAAAAAATCAAAGTTGGCCGGAGTACTTTGTAACCAACTGGAAAAGTCACGGGCTTAGCCACGCATGACAAATCCCCTGCTGCTTAGCTTTTGCTATCGTCCCCCTCCTTCACGTGGCTCTTTACCCGCCATTTTTTGTGGCATGCAACAATATGCCCCACAAATTCTTTTAGCTTTTGATCCGTTTTTTGTAACGTTTTGTATATGACCTCTTCCTTGCCGCCGCGCCGCTCTCTTTGTAAAACGATTCTGATTGTTCAAAAGTTTATTACAACGATCCAATGTTTGACGATTATTAATTTTTGTGGGGGTTTGTTGACTGGCTTTTGAAAGACTTCTTGGCGGGAAAGTGGAGCGTCATACAATCATATCTGCACTTTTGTTTTATTTTTATAAATCTGTAGTTATCAGAATATTTTAAGCGTGAAAGCGTGCATTATGTAGTTTAAGTATGAATTACTGTACTAATCTAGTACTAATAATTAGGTATTGGTACTTAAATATCTCAGAAAAGATTACAAAATGATTTAAAACTATACACAAAACAAAATAATATCATAATTTTCTTAGGTTAGATACAGGCTTTAGTTTATTTTTAAAATGTGCTCATGTTATTTTTCCCAGGAGTGTGTTAGGAGGCGACAAAGATTACAAACTGTATCTACAAATAACAGATCTAAAAAGCCAGGCCAACATCTGTTACACTATATGCACTTGAAGTGGAGTTATGGGTTAGTGGATTGAACCCTAACTACTTCATTTACTTCAAACCTTGGTGGAAGAGTGGCAAAGCGTTTGGCTCTAGGTACAATTCCCAGGTAGGGTTAAAACGTGATTCGGATTTGGCAAACGTGGTAAATAAGTCAATACCCATAAATTGTAGCATTGACTTGAATTCAATAATGAAGGCTTTTGCCCGGCCTAAATTCTGCTTTTTACTAATTCTGAGTTTCGATGAACAGTAAATAAAAGCTTCCATAAAATTATACTATGGCGAATCTCACTGGCAGACATTTGACAAGCATAACACCATCAACAAAAGATTTTAATTAATATACCAAAATTTTCTTTTACTCTCTGTATTTCTGCCAATTCAATTTCTATTGTAAAGATTCGGAAATTCGCTTCTGTTTCCACCAATTTGGGGTTCGATAAAATTTTAATCTCAAAACTGCTGAGTATAATTTAAAACTGGAACAGCGGAGAAATAGATTGAAGTGAAGAAGTGAATATCTATGGAAAAATGTTACTTTACTAACTTTAAATACATTTTTTAAATTTAGACTAGTTCAAGGGAAAACAAAACACTTGATGGTATTTAAAATGAATTAGATTATTTTCCATCATTTCATTTTAACACTTAAAAATAAGATAGAATAGATAACAATTTAATTTGCTTTATCAAAATAGTTACCATCATATTGAGGTCGAATGAACTTAATACCCTTCATACAGAAGAATAGATCAAGGATCAGTTTCATTTAACGGAAATTAATTAGTGGGACACAAAGGGCCGCCATTTTTGAGCCAGATTCCTTTTCGTGGAATAACAATCGCTCACATAGAAGGTATTGATTGAAACTGTAATAGGCTTTTGATTGAGAAGTTGTTTCAAGTAATTGGGCGAGGGTAATTTGTGTGAAATTTAAAAGAAGGCTTTTGACACGATTCTCTTTAGAGCTTATTTGCTAAACACACAATTTTAAATAAATTTAAAAAAAAATATTATGTTAAGTATACTTTTAATCCACCTGGATTCGCTTCTTGATAATATTATGAATACAATATAATACAAATCGATGCGGTGTTTTTCTCTTCTCTGTGATTGATTATAGCAGTTTTATAAATCTTCAGCGTATGGATTTAGAGGATTTTTAGTGGGTATGTCTTTTTGGCTTCTCCCCAGAGGTATGGAAGGAGAGTCTCACATGACTATCTCCGTCATCCTGTGTGCTGTGTTATTTCTAATTCATTTCCTCTTTAAAAAAGATATGCTTCTTCTTTTCCTACTTCCTCAAATTAAAGAAAAGATGACAGTCCATTATGTACATCTTCAATTTTTGAATAACACAAGTTCAGCTTGGATCTTTTAACGTCACTTACTATCAGGTGAATAGGTAACGCAGCCTGGTTGTTAGTTACAAACACAAGATTTAAAAAAAAATAACCTAGCTGTCGTAAATTTAGTACGTACTAGATGTACTTAATAGATCAATATAAGAGCAACATGTACCTAGACGCCATTAGCTTCTGCGTTTCCCTCCGCAGCCGCAGGTAGGTGCGGCAATTCTGCTCTTACGCTATACCACAGACTTAAAAACAATGCGAATAAAAACATTTACTTTAATTTTTAAACGAGATCTTTCGTCTGTATTTAATTTTAGAAGTAGTAGGTATTAATTAGTCACTGCTAGAGAACAAACTTATTTTTCATTTGTATTTTCAAGTGCATCTATGAATACGGCAATAATAATGTTTTATGTTTTCATTCTCTCGACTAGGGATTTCACCAAGCCGCTGATATCATTATTTCTCTGCGCCGTATACACAACGTCTGTCATCACCCCTTGACAAAATAATAACCTGGAGAAATATATTAAAAATCGAAACTTGAAAATTCTGAAACACACTTTGCTCGATCTACGTAGTTGAACCCTGGACTTTCGGTTATCTTGCCGAGCGCTCAGCCATTCAGCCACTTAGTTAAACTTCCTACATAACAAAGCGATGAACTTGTTCAACTAACTTGAAACTAGGTGGCGCTGGTCCGATCCCATACAAATAGTTGTCAATTCTAACTCTATCGAACAGTAAAACAAGTCACACCCAGCGCTGTGATAAATGACTTAAATCCGTTCCGCTCTACTCGTTACGTGGTCTACGGTCGCTAGTTCTCAGACAGTAGAATTAGAAATAAATAGAAACGCCAGCGAGCTGTTAGGCAGCTGAGCTGAGTGTTACTGATTCAGTTAGACACGAACGTCAAAGGGAAGTTTCTTTGTTGCCTGCGTACACTCTTTCTCATTGGAATGTTGAATAAAAATGCACGGTTGCGTCTCATTTCAGGCAACAACAAATGATATAGTTTTATTATAATGACGTACTTAAAACGTATGACCAAACAAATCAAATAAAAATTTATTGTGAAACACAGACTATTGGTATAAATAGTACCCAATTATTTATTGGATGGTTCTAGCTGCCTTTTACTACAATCTCTAGGGGGTTCAATATAGTTACTTAACTTACATTACGTATCAGATATACGTAGGAAAGTTTATTTATTTATTTATTTATATTTATCGATTGAGATCAAAGTCTACTAAATGGTCTACAAATGTGCTAAATAGTACTGTATGATGTTGCTTTGTGATAGAAAGTGTCTTTCAAGGGAGCGCATTGCCTAATATTCCGACGCAGTAAAGAAAAAAAAGAATAGCCCTTTTTGAATCCCTTGCCGGTTCTTCGTAAGAATCGTTGTCAAAAAAATTGGTTGCCTGTAAAGTCGGTATACGGGCGAAAGTTTTACGTGACAACGACTTTGAGTGGTAAAATAATTTTAATGTGAATATTCATTCGTATAGTAGGAAGAAGGATGAAATAATATGGAAGGGACGCGTGCCTTTCACTTTTTATGTCTGTCTCTCTCGCTCTTAGGCGGGCTAACCATGCCCGAGTGGAAGGGACGCGTGCCTCTCACTCGCTCTCATTGTGAGCGCATAACGTGAGCGGAGCGTAACGCAGTTTCTTGAAGTGTCACCCGGCAAACCAATTTATAAGACGTTGTCACGTCAAAATGAATAAAGGTGATATATTTCAATTGTCAATCAGTATCTAGGGGAGATAGGAGGAATGAGAGTCATTGGGTAATGCGGGTCAGTTCAAAATAAGCAAAACAGAACGCGGCACAGAGTATGGCTATGTGGCACGGGGGCCCCCTCCGCACATCCACCGCGCAGACGAACACGGCGGACCGCTAGTTGCACTTTCGTCTTCGGCAGCGAGGCACTTGTCACAAGGAGGAATTTGATGTATTATTCTCGAAATTTTGATCCAAAAATTGAGTTCTTACTACATTAGGTTTTAAGGTTAAAACTGTTTTAAGTTGTTGCATCATGGTTGAACTTCTCTAAGTTCTACCATGATGCAACAACACCAACGTCCACTATCTCTATAGTGGTTCGTATGATTTGAATTTCTAATGTTTATTGAGTTGAATTTTGAATCAGAATCAAAAACCGTCATTGGGGTAATCAGGGTCTGGCGACTCAATTACACGCACTGTCTTGTAGTAGTATCAGTTGATTAAGAAATTCCTTACAATGAAAGTGGTGATAACGATTTAGAAAATATTGAACCACCAGCACCATGAACGCACGTGAAGATCAGTCTCTGTGTATGATATGGCTTGAAGAAGGAAAGTAGAGAGAGATTTGGTACCGTTGCCGTCTTTGTGGAGGATGGGCCCATGAAGCATGCTCCTAATGTGATGATCCAAGTCGGTATAATTGTGATTATTGCCAAAAATAAGATATTAAATTAATATTATAAACCTTAACCTTATTGATTGTTAGAAGTCATTAAAATCTTTATAATTATAAGATTCTGATTACCCCAAGGATCGACTCCCATTACCCGCATGTGTGGGTAATAGGAGTCAGAATGAAATTTTTGTTTTTTTAATTTTTGTAGTGTGTCTGATGACGATAGCCAAAAACTACCTAAGTTCCTCGATACCTCATTAAATATAGATTTATAAAAAAAATAAGAAATTTATGAGACTGATTGTTTGTTACTTCTACAATGAGTTTTTCTTAAGTGACTCTCATTTCCCAACTCCCCTATACTATTTAAAATTCTAAAAATGTACTACAAAAAATAGCCAATCGCTTACACACAGGTGAGCACGAAAGAGATAGAAAATGTATAACCCACTCAATTGTTATCAGAGCAGCACCGTACGGAATAATTAATACCTCTGTTTATTGAATGTAGGCTGTGTGTTTGGAGGTGGGGGAAAAGGGGGGAGGGGGTAAGCGGTCAACTCATTACGATGCTAATTCCTCTCGGCAAATATTAGCGCTGATTGAACGTGGCCGGAAGAGCGGTGTTAGTATGTAAATGTTATGCGATATTGACAGTGCACTCGGCCAGCGATAGGTAAAGTCACGTACATAAGTATAAAATCAAATTATGAGGATGATAATTGTTTTGACTGATATCGGTCATAGCGATCTCTTGACTCAGACTTAGTTCATTCTCACTTGACAAAGTCGGTGAGGACCAGTGAAGAGCACGTGGCGTTATGGAGTTCTACAGCTTTTATTTCGAAATGAATTTACAGAATCGCTCCTCTAGTGAAAAACGACAATTCGTCGCAACTCATTAGTTACATATTTGCCACATAAATTTTCATTGTCGTGATCGAAAGTTAAATAAGATCCACACTGGGCACTCCAAAAGTCAAAAGACACAAAGTCAAGTTTAAGCAGCAAATTATGCCCCAAGTAAACTAATACATGCTCCCTTTTTTTACTCTGTGTAAGTCCGTGTTGTGACGTTGCCAGTCAGGGCACGTGCCGCAACTTTATTATTTAAGCCCGCAGTCTCTCGCGAGCTACAGTTGAAAATTTAAACTAGATTCAATTTACCTCCTTCTTGGAGATTCAATTTTACAAGACGTCCTTTTCATATTTCGTGCGTTTTGAGAAGTTACGGCAATACAATATATGTGAATTTCCTCTTATTGCGACCTAGTCCTTTGGGCCTTCAAATCACAAGTAAATAGGTACCTTCTTGGCAAGCATGTTAGACCATAGGCTATATCACTTACAATAGTACATTATGATATTAGTGCGGTAATTATCAAAGCGCACGTATGTCATACGACGTTTTATAACATATTTGCAAGGAAAACACATTTTCTGAAAATAACTGCGTGTTTTTGTTGTTTTTCTAGTGATCTTTGGTAAGCCAACATGTATTTTTCTTTGAACTTAGATGGTAATAGGCTGTCAATAACATTTTGTGCTTCACTTATTATTTCCGGTGGTGTAGACTGTAAATTTAGTTTTTCATTAATAAAACTAGAAATATTTATTTTTAAACTTTCAAAGTAATAATAAGTATTGAACAAGAAGCCGCTGTTTGAATCGACAAAATATAGGTATGTGAAAGGTTGGAAGTCCTTCCATCCAATCCCTTGGGTGTCGTAAATGGCCACTAACGGACTTAAAGACTTCACATACATCCTACAGCATAGAGCAGCGATGGGCTCATCAAAATAATACTGTTGGCGCTTAAGGCACCAACATGCGGCGGAGTTAATGGGCTGAAGGCAGGAAGGCTGAAGGAAGGATGTACTTACAGGGATGATGAGTCAGGAACCGTCGTGCGAGCTGACCACGGGCGGCGAGGCTTGAGGGGCGGCGATGTAGGTTGGTTCCTGGCGCACAGTCACTTCACTAAACAGTTCACTAGGGGCACTGGTTAAGGGCGTTTAGGTCGAGCTCTTCACTTTAGGTTCAGGAGTCACTATAATAAGGGTAGATACCAGCGCGCGTAATTTGTGTGCGTCTCGCATTAGCTAGCAAACAGACTGGTCGGCGCGCGCGGTTCACCAAGCTAGCGGCGGCGGCTCGCGCAGCGGTGGCGCCGCGGCAGACAGGCGGACGCGGTCGTCAACAACCGCTGAGTCCGTCCCGGCTTTGGCGGGAACATCCTCCGGGGGCCAGGGGGGGCTCATCCACTGGGAGCCTGGCGATCCGGAATACAGGTCTCCGAAGATGTCCGTTCGCGGTGTCCAGGTCTACCACCCGCACGACGCCATCCTTCCCAGGCAGGGTGCGAGCAATGCGCCCCAGTCTCCATTGGAGGGCAGGCAGGTTGTCCTCCTTGATGAGGACGAGCTCGCCAACTCGGGGAGGGGAGGATGGGGACAACTATTTGGAGCGGGTTTGGAGGGTATGAAGGTAGGACTGGGTCCACAGCGTCCAGAAGCGCTGGGAAAGGGCCTGTACCATTTGGAATCGCCTACGTGTGGAGATCGGCCTATCTTCCACGGATAGTTCGGGAAGGGCCGTTAGTGGGCGGCCTATGAGGAAATGTCCGGCTGTAAGCGGCTCAAAGTCTGAGGGATCAGACGAAAGTGGGCAGAGAGGTCTAGAGTTAAGGACAGCTTCGATTCGTGCCAAAAGTGTAGAGAATTCCTCGAATGTGAGGTGCTGTTCGCCAATTACGCGATATAAAAGTTGCTTTGTTGATTTTACGTTGATCTCATGTAACGCACCGAACCATGGTCCCTTAGGGACGTTTAACAACCAAGTAATGTGCTGACCAGCGAGCTTGTGCGCAATCGTATCATTGTTCAAGGCAAGAAAGTTTTGTACTTCGATGAGCTGATTTCTAGCGCCTACATAATTTGTACCGCAGTCCGAGCGGATGAGAACCGGGGCACCGCGGCGTGCTATAAAACGCTGTAATGCCGCGAGGAACGCTTCCGTGCTGAGGTCCGAGACCGGTTCTAAATGAACCGCCTTAGTCGAGAGGCACACGAATATACAAAAGTACGCTTTTAAGAGTTTAACATTACGTAGGGTACTAGATTTAACGAGGAATGGTCCGGCAAAATCGGTCGTGACTTGACTAAATACTGGCTGAGGCGTAACTCTATCGGCTGGCAGGTCGGCCATGAAGGGCGCTTGCGGCTGGGCCCGGCATCGAAAGCATCTAATGCATTTAAAAACTCGGTGTCTAATAATACGGCGCGCGGACAATATCCAAAATTGTTGGCGTAGGATAGCGTGTAAAGTGTCAGCGCCAGGGTGGCAGTGTATTTTGTGGTAGTGGTCAATGATAAGGTCTACAAGTAGGCTAGAGCTGGGAAGTAGGAGCGGGTGCTGCGCGTCATATCGGATAGACGCATGGGACAGTCGTCCACCAACTCTAAGGAGCTCATCTTTAATGAGAGGTGACAGCCGCTGGAGTCTGACGGAGCAGATTTTGCCAGTTTGAAGGCGGTGGATGTCCTCCGCAAACTCATTGTGCTGGACACTGCGCACCCAGTAAAGTAGGGCCTCTCTTCGTTCACTGACGTACAAGGGGCCTGAGCGTCGCGAATCTGGGTGGTGTCTGCAGTTGTGCAGAAAGCGTTTTAGACAAGCTGTCACTCCGACGAGCTTGTCTAGTGAACTGAACCGAGTGACAGGTCAAAGTCAAGACCGGGCACTGTGACCAGTAACGGGACGTGTTTGGGCTTAAGGCCGGGCAGGGCGTGATGGCCCAGAGCTAAGGGCATCGCAGGCCAAGACTCACAAGGCTGTCCAAGCCACGTGGGAGACCACCATCAGTCGTGGGCTGACAGGGATTGCGCAGACATTCCTCTGCTTGCGCAATCTGCCGGGTTGAGCTCAGAAGGTACGTGTCGCCAGGTACATTCTGGTGAGCCTGAGCTGATTTTGACTACCCTGTTGGCTTCAAAGGGTTGAAGACGGTGAGGCGGTGTATTGAGCCAGGCCAGGACTATCGTACTGTCTGACCAACATATGTGTTGTTGTATACTGATATGGGCCGATAACTGAACCGACACACGGATCATGAGCTGGGAGAGTAGAGTGGCGGCCGACAACTCTAACTTGGGGATTGTGAGGCGGTTCTTGATTGGTGCGACTCGCGACTTGGCGACAATCAAGTGTACCAAAGTATCTCCGGAGGCATCGAGCTCATGGAGGTAAACAACGGCGGCAAACCCGGCTTCAGAGGCATCTGCAAACCCGTGAAGCGAGTATGCAGCTGAGCCTTTGTTTGCAAAAATGTGCCGAGGGAAACGAATGCTAGCCAACAGCGGCAGATCCTCTGAGATGTGGTGCCACTCCGTTTGTACTTCAGAGGGAGTGGGCTCATCCCATTCCAGCTTCAGTAGCCACAATTGCTGAAGCAGCAGCTTTGCGCGGAAGATAACGGGCGAAACCCAGCCGTTTGGGTCATAAAGTGAGGCTACGGTGCTTAAAATAGACCGCTTTGTGACATGTGTGATGGGGGGCAGAGAGATGCGGTAGGTGAACTCGTCTGACTGAGGGCTCCACTGTTTACCCAAGACCTTAATGGACGTGGACTCTGGGTTCATGTCGAAGTCCTTGGGCATGTCGCATTGGTTGTCGGGAAATCTCTCGAGCAGCTTAGGCGAGTTAGATGTCCACTTACTGAGCTGAAAGCCGCCTAGGTCTAGCAGACTTATCAACTCGTCCTGAAGTGCTTGGGCGGATTCAACCGTGTCATGGCCACACAAGATGTCATCAACGAAGATAGACTTGCGAAGAACCTGAGCGGCTCCAGGGTAGCGATGGCCTTCATCATCAGCCAGCTGGAGCAGGGTGCGGATTGCATGATATGGGCTTGATCTTAAGCCGTACGTGACTGTATTGAGGGCGTAGGTGAGCAGAGGGTGATCTGGTGAGGACCGCCATAGTATCAGCTGATACCGTCTCTGGTCTGAGGCAACCAGCACATTTCTGAACATCCTCTGGATGTCAGTGCTGAAAACGACTGGATGCGTTCTGAAGGACATGATGATGTCCACAATGTCCTGTTGAAGGGCGGGGCCTGTGTGTAGGCATTCATTTATGCTGACACCATTGGAGCTTTTGCAGCTACCATCAAAAACAATGCGCAGCTTGTCCGACCCTGACTTAAATACGCCATGGTGAGGGATGTAGAAGTGAGGTTTATGGGCGAATGTATTTGGGTGACAGGGAGCCATGTGCCCTAAGTCGATGTATTCGGCCATAAAGTCGACGTATTTAGAACGCAGAGACGGGTTCGCCATTAGCTTCTTCTCAATATTGAGGAATCTGCGTAATGCGATAGGGTGAGTTTTGCCTAGTTGAGGGGCGTCCTTTAGAAAGGGCAGAGCGACCGTATATCTGCCTGAGGGATCGCGTGTAGTGGTAGAGCGGAAGATTTCCTCGCATTGTTCCTCCAGGGGATCATTATGAGTGTGAGATTGAGGGAGGGGCTCCTCAGACTCCCAGAACCTTTCCAGACTCTGACGTATGTCCTGGGCTGATTCAGCTGAGTCTGGTTGTGAGCTGACGACGTGAGCTGAGTTAACCTGCTGCGCCGGCTGCGCATACAAGTCCTCAATGGGTCCTATCAACGCGAAGTCGAAAATCGTGCCGAAGGCTATGGGCTTGCCCGGGCCCAACGAGACCTTAGTCCCGTCCAACACTTGACCAAGAACGTCCGACCCCAATAAGAGGTCGATCGGGGCTGGTGTGTGGTAAAGCTAGTCAGCCAATGGCACGGGTGGCTGGCCTAGTACGTGGGAAATGTTTGGTACCTTCTCTAAGGGAAGGTAGCCAGTGACGTTTTTTAAAATGTGAGCTGTGGCAGTAATTGTAGGAGTATCATTGTGAGTGGGTCGGCATACTATTGTTATTGCCGCCTTTGACTCATGTTTGTGCTGATTCCCAACTCCTGTAATTTTTAAAGAAGTGGGTTTTGATGGCAGGTTCAAAAGTCGTGCCATGCGTGACGTTATTAACGTCAGCATACTGCCACAGTCCAATAAAGCTCTGGCTGTGTAAAGATGGCCATGTGCGTCCGCGACTCTTAGTGAGACGGTTGGCAACAAAATGGGTGTGCCAGTGGGCACAGAAGGTGAGTGAGCTGATTGAGTATCAGCTGAAATTGTATGAGCTGAGTATGTATCAGCTGTGTGGGCATGGGTTGACTGGGCATGGGCTAAATCTACCTCTTCGCTAGGGTGCTCTGTGATAGTAGGGAGTCATAATTGCTGGCGGCGTTCGCGGGGTCTACCTGGCGAACCGGACCTGGGCGGGCTGGCTCTGTGAGCAGAGCTGGGTTGCGCCTGTTTGGCATGTGCGGGTTCATGCCGCCTGCTGTTTCTGGGACGCTCCCTCGAGTGCTCTGTCAGCTGTGGTGGGGGCACATGTACAGACGACGAATGAGCTGAGTGCGTTGGGCCGTCTGGTCGATGGAGGGACGTGTGGTGGTTCGTACTCCCACAGTTCTTGCATGCCCCCCTTGACCTGCACTCGCTCTCGTAGTGACGGCCGAGACAACGCTGGCAGCGCTCGCGTGCCTGTACAAAGTCCCAACGGCCCTGTGTTGGCTGGGCATTGTACCATCTGCACGTCATGAGCGTATGTCCCCTAGTGGCACAATAGGGACAGTAGGGCGTCGAGCGTGAGGAAGAGGACGATGACGATGATGAGGAGCAGCTTTGCTGGTAGGCCGAGTAGACGGGGAAGGGCTGACTGCGAGCCGGGGAGGTGGATGGGCGGTGACGCATTTGTTGCGCTGGGCGGAACGGTTGGTGAGTAGGCTGCTCATGGGCGCGGTGAGGCGATGGAGCTGAGGAACGGCCACGGTAATGGTCGGGTTGTTGCTGAGCCATCTGAGCATAAGTGCGATGGGGCAACTGAGGAGGCGCGCGGCTACGAGAAGGGCCGGGCTGGGGCTGAATGGGTTGAGCCATGGCTATGTTGGAGAACTCTGTCTCCACACAGCGCGCGTGCTCCTCGAGGTAGGAGATAAGGTCCCTTAACGTGGGCAGGGTGTTACTAGACCCGTGCCTGCGTTCAAATAGCGTGCGGAGCTCGCCCTTGAATTTCCGCACCACTATTGACACAAACACGTAATCGTCTCCTATGGGCAAGTCTAAATTGTTGAGGGCACACTGAGCCGATATGAGCGGCGTGAGGAACAGTGTGCGGATGTTCGAGCGCGTATGGATGCTTGGCAGCCCCAGGATGATGTCCACAAAACTATCAATGAGAACCCGGCGGTTCTCGTACCGCTTGGTGAGGATGTCCATGGCCACGGCAAAATTTTCATTGGTGACCTTTAAGTGGGACACCATACTTAATGCCTCACCGCTGAGACATGAGAATAGGTAGTGGAGCTTGACTGCGTCCGACAGGGTCGCCATGTCGTCAGTCAGACTCCTAAACAGCGCAATGAAGGAAGGCCAGTCCTCCACTTTTGAGCTGAACCTGGGCAGCGCTATCTTGGGGAGGACGGCTGTGGGCGTATTGACGCCGAAACTGGGCTGAACGCTATGGGTTGGGGATGACGTGGAAGAGGGTAAGATTTCCTCCCTAGCCACAAGAATCCCAAGGTACGCCCCGGAGGCTTTTGTGTGGTTCTCAGTGTATGCCTTCTCGGTCTTCTCGTCCAGGTCCTCCTCGTCAAGAATGCTATAATACACTGAGTCCAGCTTCTCCTTTATGCCCTGTATCTGTGCAAAACGCACGTTGAATTCTGTTATGGAATGTTTGGTGTCGCCAGCAATGATCAGTGATCCCATCTCTAGGAGCTGGTGTAAAGCTTTGGCGGCCTCCCTAAATATCGCGGCTTGTGACTTGGTCGGCATCGCGACGAATAAAAGGAGACAAAAAAAATAATAAAAAATAAAAAATTAAACAAATTTAAAGGCAGTAAAAAGAACAACACCCTGTATATATTCTATAGTTGGGCTGGAGGTATTTGTTTACTAAGGTAAGGGCAAATGGGCTAAAATTAACGCAACAATAAAGAAAGCAAAACTAAGTTGGGGCGCCTTGTATATGGCCTACGGGTGGGCAAACGCGTGTATGTGTAGGTATGTCTGTGTATATGTATGTATGCTTATTGAACGCGCGTACGTAACATTAGCCGACCGCAAGCAAAAAACAAACAAAAACAACAAAAACAAAAAGAATCACGTTATCCGTAGCCCACTGTTGGGCAAGGCGCTCACAATCGGGCAGACCTGTTGCCGACACTGGCGCGAAGAATGAGTCAGTCGCAAACAAAAAAAAATAAAAATAAACTAATAATAAAACTTAATTAAACTTAACGTGTGTAGAAGCGAAGGCGACGCACGCAAATAGCCGTAAGCGATATACAAAAAAATTGATGAAACTAAATGAAACACACTAAGCTCATGTGGTGAGCACGCACCAAGAATGAGCCGATCGCAAAGGCAAAAATACAAAATAAAAAAATAGATATAAAATTAACACGAGCGAAAAAATAAAGCACGCTATTTGGCACGCGTGGTGAGCATGCACGAGATCTGAGCCGATTTAACACGACAAGAACATAAAAAATTCCTTAAAAAATAAAACGGGAAAAACAACAATATCGTCGTCTAGACGCGGGTGTGTTATTACGTAACCAAAGTTATATGTGCAACCGAAAAACGTAAAACGCAAACGTAACGCAATAATTTAACTACTAAACCTAACGCATCATTAGTACAAGTAATACACAATTAGTACACTAGCTCGCTCAAATCACAAAGACATTGTATGACACCATAAAATCAACATCAACAACATAAACACTAAACTTGTTAGCGTAAATTAACTAGGAGTTAGCACAAATCGGATACTGGTACGAACTTTTATTTGGAACACGATACCCGAAACACGAATTTTTATTCGTGTAGGTAGGTCAACTTTGCAACGACTGTCGTGCAGAAAAGATTTTGTATGGAGATGAAATTATAAATGTTAGGAAGTGAAATAGATATAATTATGAAACATTATTTTTAGCGGACTGTAAATAATTAATCAAAGTTAAGGGCTGATTCGGGGCTGATTATGGTCGAAAGACCATGAAATTTAGAGGTATTCCGTGCTCGATTGGACCAAAAATGTTGGCGCTTAAGGCACCAACATGCGGCGGAGTTAATGGGCTGAAGGCAGGAAGGCTGAAGGAAGGATGTACTTACAGGGATGATGAGTCAGGAACCGTCGTGCGATCTGACCACGGGCGGCGAGGCTTGAGGGGCGGCGATGTAGGTTGGTTCCTGGCGCACAGTCACTTCACTAAACAGTTCACTAGGGGCACTGGTTAAGGGCGTTTAGGTCGAGCTCTTCACTTTAGGTTCAGGAGTCACTATAATAAGGGTAGATACCAGCGCGCGTAATTTGTGTGCGTCTCGCATTAGCTAGCAAACAGACTGGTCGGCGCGCGCGGTTCACCAAGCTAGCGGCGGCGGCTCGCGCAGCGGTGGCGCCGCGGCAGACAGGCGGACGCGGTCGTCAACAACCGCTGAGTCCGTCCCGGCTTTGGCGGGAACAAATACTACTAACCCCTTTCTTCCCTTGGGTGTTGTAAAAGGCGACTAACGGACTAAAGACTGCCCATACATCCAACAGGATAGAGCGGCGATGGGCTCATCAAAATAATACTACCAACCCCTCTCTTCCCTTTGGTGTCGTAAAAGGCAACTAACGGACTAAAGACTGCACATAAATTCAACAGCATAGAACGGCGATGGGCTCATCAAAATAATAATAACAACCCCTCTCTCTTCCCTTGGGTGTCGTAAAAGCGACTAACGGGCTAAAGGCTCACCATCTAAGCACTTGTGCAGACTGTGCAGTTGTTTCTTGCTGAAGCGTGGACTGTGTGAGCGTGGTCTGTGTTGTCCAAAGATTCAAATTATTACTAATTTTACATTACCGCACTAGTGTGTAATAAGCTACATTATGATGCTGAAATCGGTGTAATAAGAGCCACTTTACGAGCAAATGTGTTATAAACTGCCTCTTCACGCCTCGTTTGAATAACCAATATTTTATTTTATTTTATTTTTATTTTTATTTCGTGGAAAACAAACGGCTATTTTACATATACAATAGTGCAGTGTTTCTTAAAAACAAAAATCCTTATACAGTTTTCACAGGTAGAAGAAAATATTTCTATTACAATTACAATAAGTAGGTACTAATAAAGAGTGTGAAATCAAATCCCAAATGAACAGTATTGTAACGTTACTTTACATAAATATATATCTAAAATGCCATGACAAACCATATTAACAATGAATTTATATTAAGAGAATAATACTTAAAAACCAATAAAGCCATATCAACCCCAAAAGATAAAGTATTATTGTACGAAAAATATTGCATTCATCATTGTCACAAAATAATTTTTACCCGCCGTAAATAGGTCACTGTCACGAGAATAGTTATTATTAAAACTAGTAATTACAAGATTGAAATAAGAATTTTGTCTATAGTTAGTTGAACTATGGTCAGTATAGAACCTGAGATAGTTAAGCCTTAAAATCGTACGAGATGGCACTTGTAATTTAACCTTAGGCAGGAGATGACTACAGTCCGTTCTGCCGACTACCAAATTATGAAAAAACGTAAGATCAGCTACATCTCTCCGCATCATCAGCGGGAGCAGATGGTGGCGTTTGCAGGTATCATCATAAGTGAGATTTTTGTTGCAGTAAATCTTGTACTTATAATTAATAAATCTCAGAAACTTTTTTTAGATTCTTTCGATCTTATCTAGGTAAACATTATAATGCGGGTTCCACACTTGGCTTGCATACTCTAATTGGCTTCTCACTAAGGAGCAATATAATAGTTTTAAGGATTTTATTGACTTGAAATCTTTAGTTGATCTGAGTACAAATCCAAGTGTTTTAGAAGCTTTAGATGTGATTAAGTCAATGTGTTTATCAAAGACGAGCTTAGAATCAAGAACCACACCAAGATCTCTCACTCAATCAACACGTTGCAATGATTGGTTATTAATAGTAGCCATTGTGTACCACGTTATATTGGAGACGTTCGCATGAAAGCTCAGGTCAAGGCAACCGAAACTGAAGAGCATGTACATCGATTGTAGCGATGCCTAAATATCAATGATGGAAGCCATTGCCAGCAGTATATCATTATGTATTTCTTACAACTAACTACTTACTTACGTACTAGTAGCAAGTTTCGACACAACGTTAACAAACAATCTCAATTTTAAAATGATTACCATATCAGAATAGACGCCGCACAAATCTTGGTCTGAATAGTATCAATCACACAAATTGATGAATAAAGTTTTAAGGAAGCCATTTATTAGCGAATGGATGACAGTTTGACAGTGTCGGTCTGTTTATTTAGCTTTTTAGATCGCCATTAAAGCTTTTATAGGCCCGCAATAAGGCTTTACTGCTGCGGAACAAAGCATAAGCCGATACTTATGCCGCTTTAAAATTAGATCTCTCAATGTTATTACAATTTTAATGCTTTCTTGTGATTTGTTTGGTTGTGTTGGGCTGAGCTGAGCTAAATATATCTTTAAGTTAGGCTTATAGGCTCCCTAGTTATGCTTGAAGAGAATATTAACGAAATTCTTTTATTTGTTCTTCGCTTATAATATGAGAGTTGACGACAATGACATAAGAAAGTAGACAATATAGCTAGGTGGACATGATAGGCGAGATTACGATCCAGTCAATAAGGTCGTGAGAAGAAGAGGCGTCACGTTGTTTACTGCTATGTTTAATTTAAAACTCGCTAGAAGCGCTGTGTGGTGGCGTGTTCCAACTTCCGCTTCGTTCTCCAAGCAGGCGTGGTTTACGAGAAGCCACTTGCCGTCGCTGCAAGCCTTAACTGTCTGTTAAGACTCATATATTTTCCGCTTTATATAATCAGGAAACTAGCGTTAGTAGTGGTGCCTTACCTGACACAAATAGATCTAATAATTGTAAGTCGAGCACAAGGAACAAGATTTAAGTAACTAAGTACATGTTTGTGTTGCATGCAACCGTGCCCCAATCCGGGATCATGATTATCGTGAGCCTAAAACATTGACCAAAGCGCAGCACCTGTACGGAAGAACTCTAGATGGTTTGACTTTGATCACCCAACCAATGAGCCAGTTTTGCGGAAGTTACTTAACCAACAGATCGCAAACCGGAAGCCTTCAAATACAAGGTACTTAATGTTTTCTAAGGTTCACGTCAGCACTCGAGGAAGAGGAGCTCGATGGCGCAGCGGCTAGCGCGTTCAACTTGCGATCTTGTCCGTTAAGCAATTATCGCAATGCCGGGTCGCTGGATGGGTGACCAAATTAAAAACATCTCGAGCTCCTCCGTGCTTCGGAAGGTACGTTAAGCCGTTGGTCCCGGTTGTTGTTGTAAGATGACAGTCGTTAAGCCCACCAACCCGCATTGGGCCAGCGTGGTGGGTTATGGCCCAATATCCCCACGTGCTATTGTCTACGTGGGGGGCCTGTGCCCAACAGTAGGACGTTTATAGGCTGATGATGATGATGATGATGATGACGTCAGCACTACTCATTTGATTTGTGGCCACAGGGAGACTGATAGGGAGGGGGACCCTGTAAAGGGTTCGAAACGTAAGGATTAAAAACAAAATCGTATAATGAATTAAACGCGAGTTAGATCCGTATAGAGTTTCATTTCAATACGGGGTACTTTTAAAAAAACATGACAGTAATCCCAATAATAATTTGTTCTAATTATACATACATACATATAATCATGACTATTATTCCCGAAGGGTTAGCCAGAGACTAGGCTATGAGGACCGCAAAAAAAACAGTCCTCTGCCACATTCCACTTTTCACCAAATAGTGACTACACATGTGCTCAGCGTGACAGGTGGTGAGTCCATCGCCATTCTATTCTGTTGGATGTATGTGTAGTCGTTAGTCCGTTAGTCGCCTTTTACGACACCCAAGGGAAGAGTGGGTGATAGCATTATTTTATTAACTGCTACGCAACACGGTCATAAAGTACTTAGTTATAATTATTCCAGTCATTATTTGTTAACATTAGTAAAATTAAACAAACATTTAGACGGGGATTAACGCTAACTACTTAATATAGGCATACTACGCATAACTTTTTATACCAGACGTTTCGACCGACTTGCGCCGGTCGTGGTCACGGGCGGACTGACTGTTTGTTTATTAGTATTTTTTTTATTATTTCCACATAATCAGCTAGGTAAACAAAACTTATTCTAACAAAGAAGTAGGTACATATTGCAAAAGCGGAAGGTTCGCGGAACGAATAAAAGAGGATTGCAGTTATAATAATGCTCCAATGTGTCTTTATTAAAGTAAGGCTTACGCTTATATACTGGGTGGAGATGCATGTGTGTAACTATATGGCACACACACACTACACTATTATGATTACGTAAGGAAACAAAGTAACATACTGATGTATTGGCTGCCTTTAAGTTTGATCCGCCGTCCAGACCTTATCAAAATTCAATGAGCTAGACATCTAAGTGAGACATTCGGGTCGAGAGCCTGAAGCAAATGTATTGAGTGAATTCGGGTCAAACCGTCCAAGCGATGGTGAGCGAACACTTTCATTAAAATATATACCTACTTACATTCATAAGTTGAAACTAATCTGTTAGCGATGGCTTACTGCTCTTTGTACCCTCGTATTTATTTGTGGTAATGACGTTTTATAGAATCTTTTTAGTGATACAAATGGATAGATAAATAAAAAATCGCGTCAGAAAACAATGATTCCAAATGAGTGACCAACGTAATGAAGGAGTGGCACCTAATTTCCGTGATTTAGGTTAAAAGGCGAACAATTAATGTTGTACATTTTATTAACACATTAAGCGGCGGGGGACATCAAATTAGAGGGCAAATTAGATAAAGTTGTTGAATTAAGAGAAAGGCTAAGTAATTAAAGAGCGTTCGTAAGACGAGGAAGGACATCCCACCTTGTCGCAGTTAATAATGGGGGCCGAATTCAAAAGTTTTCGCTTCCTCAGAGGTTTCTTGGAAGTTACAATCATTATGTAACATTGTTACCACTCAGATGGGTGAGCGGAAAGATAACTTTCGATTTCACGGAGGTAAGGTTAATGACAGCCATTTGGTACACCGGTAATATAGTTACAGACTACAAAGGGTAGGTTTGATTCCCAGTGGAGCAAAATGTTGGAGTGTTAAACACG